>CM062818.1:794177842-795624442 GCA_031772625.1 Pinus tabuliformis | reverse complement strand
AAGCGCAGTGAGAATAGAGCTTCTGCAAGCATGCATGCAACTTGATATTCATGGTCAAACCAATGAACGTGGCAATGACATTGAGATTTCACATTCTTGGCTAACATTGTTTACCTAGAACAATGTTCTTGGTAACTAGAATTTCTCGTTCTCATTCTTGGTACATGTTTCCTGCATTGATCATCATAGACAACTTGATGTCATAAAGTCAAATAGAGATCAAAATTTAACCATAACTCCTATAGTCAAATATTAAGGTCCATATTGCATAATGAGTTTTAAGGAATTTCTCATCATATTAGGGTAAATTTCTAATTTAAGATCCTAATATCATGGACTATAATCAATATGATTAGCCTCACATCTTTCATCACAAAAATAATTCTCCTTATATAATGACCCAATTTTAAATTAAAATCATAACCTTCAAATTTTTCATTACAATCATCCATCATTAGCCTCAAATGAGGGAATGTATATTATGGCTTTAAATGACAACTATAATCTAATTGAAAGATACAATTTATGAAGCATGCATAAATATTTGAAGATGTAATCAATGTGAAGTATGTAATTTATACAACATATTTTAAAATTTTAAAATATGTAATTTATACCACATGTTTTAAAATTTAAAGATAGAAAATAAGTAAAAATAAATAGTAATAAGTAAACTAGCATAGATCCATCTTTACTCTCAAATAATTTTTGACTCTATATGCTTAGTAGATCCAGAGTAAAGATGGATCTATGCTAGTTTAATTCCTCTGAATAGGCTACATTCCAAGTGAATACTTTGGGTCAATACCATGTACCATCTTTATTTTTATTAATATTAATATTAGGATTAATAATGTTTTTTTGCATGGTATTAATAATAATTTGGCCAATGGTATTTGACCCATGGTATTAAAATAGTATTTGGCCCATAGGCTTCACTTGAGTCTTCATAATATAAAGAGGTTTATGGACTAAATATAAAAAGAGGTTTTATTTATTTACCATACCTCTAATTTATTTTTACTTTTATTTATTTACCATACCTTTGGAGTAAGTATAAAAATAGGTTTTATTTATTTACCATACCTCCACTTTATTTATATTTTTATTTATACCTCTTTATATTTTAAATTTATATTGTGTTTATATATAATAATAATTAGATTGATTTCTAAATAGGACCGACATTAGATTAAAAATGTTAAATGTTTACATTTACATTTTTATGTGAGATCTACCCCATACTGGGTTGTAGAGGGCCTCTGGGCACAATAAATAATAATACGTAAAAAGTAAATAATAATAATAAGTAATAAATAGTAACTAAATAATAATAGTAATAAATAAATAATGATAAGTGGATAAATAGTAACAAGTATAAATAATATATATTTAAATTTGAAAGGTTTACATAAATACATTATTTTTTACCCAAAACTTTATACATTACCCATAAATGTTCTTAATCATCGAGGTGTTAATGTTTGGGAGTTTGGGATAAAAATAAAATGATCAATCTATGTAAGTTCGAATGTGTAGGAGTTCGGGATAAAAATAAAATGATCACTCAAAGAATACCCAAATGTCTGAGAGTTCGGAATAAAAATAAAATTACCAACCTACATAAATCCAAATGTCCAGGAGTCCGGGATAAAAATAGAATGACCACTCAAAGAATACCCAGATTCTCAATAAGAACTCATAATGCGGAAGGCTTTTAAATATAATAAAAACTAGTTTCTTTGAAAAGCACGGTCTGGGGAGATTTGGAAGTTCGAGAGATTCTGAATAAGAATTGATAATGGGGAAGTAGGGCTCGCGGGCTATGGAACATGTTTAATCCTATGGATATTTGGATATCTGGCTCTAGATAGTTAAAACATTTTTGATGTTGGACATTTTATTTACAAAATCACTATATAATCAAATGCGAAATAATATTCAGAAATAAATTATACCGAAGAAATGCTTAGATCCATATATATCTGAGATCTGAGGTGTAAACAAGCTAGTAATTTGTAAAAATGCCTGAACATCAGATCATGTAAGGAGAAAAAATGAAGTTTATTAAAGAAATGCATATAAAGTGGATTGAAACCATGTAAGGAGAAAATTCCTGAACTTTAGATCATGTAAGGAGAAAAATTGAAATTTATTAAAGAAATGCATATAAAGTGGATTGAAACCATGTAAGGAGAAAAAACGAAATTTATTAAAGAAATTGAAACCATCTAAGGAGGAAAAAACGAAATTTACTAAAGAAATTGAAACCATGTAAGGAGAAAAAATGAAATTTATTAAAGAAATGTATATAAAGTGGATTGAAACAGAATGGTGTTTTAGAAAAATGCGACTTACTCACAAAATATTAAACCCTGGCTTATGCTTTGAAGGTCCAAGCTAAGCTAGAACTGCAGTTTCTCCACCTTCCTCATTCTCCACATTAATGTTCAATGTACTCCTTATTGCCTAGGGATTGGACGTATACACACAGAGAGAGGAACAAACCTCATCCTCGCTGAAACGTCCCGCCTAGCAGATGCGCTCAAATAGCTCCCCACCTGTTGCGTATTCCATGAGTATATCTAGATGGGTGGGAGTCAGCAATACCTCCTTGAAGCGAACTATGTTGGAATGCTGCAAAGACCTATGATTAATAATCTCCGGCCTCACATTTTCATCAATCTTCTTCCGCTGCTAGGCATCGTCTTTCCCCCACCAAGCACCAACCCCCTCCCAATAAGATCGAGCAGTAACTGCACCCAACCAGTAGAAAAGAGGTCGCTTCCCTACGCTATGTTGGGAGGAGTGGGTGCCATTATGGTGACACAACTTAATGAAAATAGCACAGGACAATGCGGAGCAGATCCACCGAAAATCTAGCCTCACCAAGGAGATCTAGATCAATGCTACCATCCTAGAAATAGTTCCAAGTTGTAAAACAATGCCAATTATCACAGAAGAATCTACGATCTATAAACCTTAGGGTTTACCACCAAAGCACCCTAAACCCCAAATTTACTGCCTCTACATTTTAATCATTTTTTTCCCTTCGTGATCGATTAAATTCCAGTCCACATAATTATACCATGGCAGCAAAACATTTTCAACAGGAACAAAAAATTCGATGAGAAAATAAGAGTAGAGGAAGAACTAAAAAATAAAGCAAGAAAATTGAATTGCTAAAAAGAAAAAACAAAGAGTGAAAAATACCTTGGAATCTCAACAATTTAGATTAGATTCGGGCAAGCGTGAGAAGATCGTTGGAAGAATTATGTAAATTAGAGATGCTTATTGATCTAACATGCATGTGTTGCAATAAAGCCAATCTAAAGCCTTTGTTTGTTTTATATGAGCCCATATTCATTGCTTTCCATAATAGAAATTCCAATTTTTACATGTAGCATCTGACTTGTTATAACAATTTAGTGAAATATTTATTTATACTCCTTTCACTTGCAAAAGAATTTTATTTGAGCCGAATTGGGCACATGAGCCTAAATAGTTTATAATAGGCTAGTGGATTATAATAAATTATTTTCATAGCATTTCACGCACTAAATTTTTTTTGCTTACACTTTTCACATTAAATTTTATTTTACCATTAAATTTTATTTTACCGAGTTTCCTAAAATGAGATATTAAAATTGATTTTCAAATAAAATAAAATGGCTATATTTTTTAATATTAAAAGTTAGTTTTAATTTGCTTCAGGGTGTGGATTAGTTGATGATGGAATGGGTTGTTAAGGCATTTTTTATAATGTTATTGGTTTAAACTTAGATTAGCTTAGTGTATCACGTGTGAGGTAATGTGGGTATGCTATGAGGTGATTGTGTTAAAATTGATTTTCAAATAAAATAAAATGGCTATATTTTTTAATATTAAAAGTTAGTTTTAATTTGCTCCATGGTGTGGATTAGTTGATGATGGAATGGGTTATTAAGGCATTTTTATAATGTTATTGGTATAAACTTATATTAGCTTAGTGTACCACATGTGAGGTAATGTGGGTATACTTAGAGGTGATTGTGGTAGTGGATAGAATCGATCACTGTAAGTACAAGCTCGCTATAGTTGTCTATTTTTCCATATTCAAAAAATAACAACAATAATAATAATCTTATTTTTTAAATTTTATTGAATTAAATATTTATCAAAATTAGATGTTATTAAAATCTCATGATTTTATTGGAGGTAGTTTAGGTGATGGCAATAAGGTAAACTAATTTTCTTGTAAGAATTTTCTAATTTGTGTTATCACTCAAACACTCTCATAGAAAAAAAGGAGAGTCTTAACCCCACCTAGAATGCCTAAAAGACAACTCTCAAGCAAGCCACCCAATGTCACACTGGTGGCTTTCTCTCACTCTTTAGACTACACTAAAGGATATCCTTGTCTAAGGGGGGAATCCATAAAGATCGAGCTAAGTTAGGTCATTGAGTAATGAAGGAAAGTTCCTTAACAAAGACTAGTGATTTGACACTACTCACTCAAAAAGTAAAAGGTTAGTGATAAGTGTGTGAATAGTCAAACAAACCATGAATTATGAACAAATTTTGAATGATTTTCATTAGAAAACTATGCTTATTCATGCAACAAAATTATACTTGAAAAATGAAAAATAAAACTTGCTCAATTAACCATATAACATGAGATGCTAGTGAAGCATATATACAATGGCACAATAAAAATAGAAAATGAATCATAAATTGTGTCTATACAAGTTAAGAATTAGATCATTCATGCATGATGTTCATTAGCATTGGAGATTGAGAGTTTGTTATCATCATCAAGAGACCATTCCATAATTAGGAGATCATACACCAATAGTATTAACTATGTTTGAGATGTCAAAGGGTTATGTGTTTGCAATGATAAATAAAGGAAATATTCAAAATTTTCATTGTTATTAAGGAAAATGAAGACAACAAAGTTGAATGTGGACCACTTACACATTTATAACATTCAAATGTCATCCATTTATCATCCATTTATCACCATTTATAGTTGGGCAGTTTGTAAATGTAGAATTGTGACCCAAATGATGTATTTGTAACATTCCAAAGTGTGTAATTACAACTAATGAACCATGAGAAATACCATTAGTGTGTGAACAAATTAACCACTATTTATTTAGAAAAAATTTCCATTAAGCCTAGAAATCAATGTAAGTTTTAAAGCATCCCTGAACAATAATAAATTCCATATCATGTCAACATCAAATATTTAAGAATTGCGTGCTTTGTCTAAATTGTGTGTAGAGTGCACCAATAGTGGCACTATTGGGCTTTGATCACTATCTTGTTAATGTGTGTTAAGATGTGACATTTCAAATTAGAAACTGATCATATATCTATAAAAAGGCAGGCAAGTAAACCATCAAGGTAATCTTAAAAATAGTGAGTTGTTATCCTTATGAACCAAGTCATTTCATTTTCCCATGCATTGATTTGTGTAAGGGTGTGGTTAAAATGTCAAATCTGTTAAAAAAATATAAGAAATAAATGTATCAAGAACAAAATTTGACCATGATACAAATTTGTAAACCCTTTTCACAATTATTAAAGAGCTTAAATATCAAGGTGTTTCATGCATTCATGTACTCATGTGAAGCTTAAGAGTGTTTACTATGTCATAGATATGTTACCTATATATGTCAAATCCAACATGAACAAGTATAAATATGATAATGTGTCCTTACAAGTAAAGAGTTAATCATTTTTTATTTTGTCACTTATTCTCTAGTCATATATTTTAGTCGTAGACTAAATTAGTCATTTAAGTTAGTCACTTTTAGTTGAGTCACTTAATTCTAGTCATATATTTGATCCCTAGACTAAATTAGTCGTTTAAGTTAGTCAGTTTTAGTTCAGTCACTCAAAATTGCTCAAATCTAGTAGTAATTCACATGAAATAATTGTGGTGACTAACTTTTTTAGTCACGTAGTCACTAATCTCTCATTTTGTACTAGTGCATACACCATCCATTACATCAACAATAATTTTATCCTTGTGGAGGTCAATTATACTATTACAAAGAAGGAATTTCTTGTTGTTGTACATGCTATTAATAATTAGGCACTATATCACTAGTTACCAATTTTTTGTGCACACATATCATTCATCCCTCATATTTTTAATGAATAAACTTATTAAAAATGCTAGGGTTACTAGGTGGTTGTTGTTACTCCAAGAGTTTGATATTACTATCATAGATAAATAATGAAAAGATAATGTTGTTGTAAATTTTCTTTCTAGGTTAACTAAATCTACTAATGATCTTCCTGTTGAGGATTCTTTTCTAGATGGATATCGATTTGAAGTGTCCATTTATTCACCCTGGTATGCAAATATTACTAATTATCTCACCGCAGAAATCTTCCTCATCACCTTTCTCGTAGAGAAAGAAGTAATATTGTATAACAGAGTGCCACATTTTTTGGGTGGATGGAGACCTATTTCACACTAGTTTTTATAAAAAATTAGGAGGGGTGTGAGGAGGATGAAATCCATGAGATCCTCAAGTCCTGTCATGATGGACCTTGTGGAGGGAAATTTTTTTGAGAGGAGAAGAGGTCGTAAGGTGTTGCGTATAGGCTAATTTTGGGTTACCATATCCCGACATGCAAAGAGGTATTTTCAAGGCTATGACAACTGCCAAAGAATGGGTTAGCCAACACAATAAGATGAGATGTTGTTACAACCCCAATTGGTGGTGGAACCTTATGGGAGATGGGCATTAGAATTTGTGGGACTGATCAATCCCTCATCTAAGTAGAATGTTTACATTCTTGTTTGCACAAACTATGTAACCAAGTGGGTAGAGGCTACATGACTTACGAGGGAAGCTGATCATACTGTTGCAGACTCCTTATTTGAAGATTTTTTTTACTCGATATGGTGTTCAAAGGGAAATAATAATAGATGGTGGAGCAGAGTTTACCTCTTGGATGATACAGGTTCTTGTCAGAAAATATGGAGTTCATCATAGGATTACCTCACCCTATCATCCTCAGGAAAATGGGTAGGTGGAAAGTACTAATAAATTACTTGAATCTATTCTTACAAAAACTATGGCAGGACATATAAAAGATTGGGTGGAGAGACTTCCTGAGGTATTATGGGCTTACATGACAACTTGGAGAAATGTGACAATATTTTCACCTTGTGAATTGGTTTTTGGTAAGAATCCCATCTTCCCCATTGATTTTGAGATTAAAACATTAAGGAATTCCTTAGAAGTAGTTTTAAATTTGACTGCAGCTCAAGAACAAAGGCTAAAATAACTGAATGAGCTAGAGGAAAAACACTCGACTACTGTTCAATGGAAAAAAAAATTCAACAGTAGGATGCTAAATGGCATGATAGTTTTATTGTAAATAAGTTGTTCTATAAGGGTGACTAGGCCTTACTCTATGATTCTAGATTCAAGGATTTTAAAGGAAAACTGCAAACCAGGTGGTTAGGTTCCTATGAGGTAGAAGCAATCTTTGATAACGGGACTATAAAATTGACAACCATTGATAATTATGAAGTATATTTTCTAGTAAATGGACATTGTATTAGGTTGTATCATAAACCTACCTTTAAGGTTTCATTTATGGTTGTTGTCTCAATTACAAGTCCAAACCTTGAAGTTGTTGGGGTAGAGGAGGTTTATCTTGTGCTGCCAATTACTTAGTTTCTTTAAAAAAAAGGAGAAAAAAGGGAAAAAGGAGAATAATAATAATAATAATAATAATAATAAAGAACTAAAAGAAATAAATATTCAATGGTGAAAACTCCTTTGGGGAGATTAGCATGATTACCAGGAAGGTGAGAGGCAGAAAACACGCAGAGTTCTGAGACACGCAGAGTCGGACCCTAATGGCGGCCTGCAGAGGAGGGAGCTCCACTCCCTCCTACAAAAACACTGTGGCCAGCAGAGAAGAAGAAAGTAGTAATAAGGTAAAGGAGATAGATGGGGCAGATGCAAAGGAAAAGAGCAACACAAAGGACAAGGAAGAAGAAGACAAAAACCAGGGTGGGAAAAAAGAGGACGTTAAACAAAAGGGACTGTGTAGACCCAGAGCAAACATCACTCCGAGAGTAGTTTTAAACAATCTGGCACTGCAGGAGCACAGTTAACATATGGAAACTTACGCCATCATTTGCAAATTCATGGGAGTATGGCCCACTGAAAAATCTTTGCAAACCTGGATCAAATATCATTAGAAACCTAAGGGTAGCATAGATCTTCACCTTGGGTCAAAGGGTTTCTTCACATTGGTGTTTATAAACATCAAAGACAAAGATAGAATATTCGAAGGAGAGCCCTACTTTTTTTTGCAGCAGGCCTCTATATGAGGCCTTGGGTGATGAACTTTGTTCCAGAGAGAGAAACTTTCACTTCAGTTCCTGTCTGGGTAAGGCTTTTTTCTCTACCCCTGGATTATTGGCAACATGAATCACTTGTGGCCATAGGAAATAAACTAGGTCATTTTATCAAAGTCGCGGAAGCCACCAGAAGGGGTAAATATACTTCCTATGCAAGGATTTGTGTGGAGATGGACCTTTCAGGAGCTCTACCAGATGAAGTTATCTTGGAAGTCTTCAATGAGGAATGGGTGCAAACGGTAGACTATGAGCATATCCTGTTCAGATGCCATAAATGCCATGAACATGGGCACCTGTTCAGAGACTGCCCTCTCAGTAAAGAAGAAGACAAAAGTAAACTAAAAGCAAAGAAGGACACTGAAAACTTTCTGAAAGTATCAAGCAGAGGAAAAGGAAGTAAAAAAGAACCAAAGCAACAACAAAAAGAGGGACAAAAGGCCAGTCAAAATAAATTCCAAGCTCTGGTGGAGATGGAAGACATGCCAAACGAAAACCAGTCTATGGAGAAAGACCCTAAGGAGAAGGAGAAAGGGGAAAACTATACTCCAGTACTAAATACTAATGATGAAGAAGAAACCATGATGAATGAAGCAGAGCTAGAAATGGACCAAGAAATGACCCAGAGTGAAACGGATCTGGAGGATCATGAACTATAGGAAATTCTAGATAAGGAAAACCTAGATCTGGAAGGATTTCTACAACAGGGAACCAGGGTGGGGATAGATTCATTACCTCAAGATGAATGCAATAGAATATAGCAGTTGTTTCTATGGAAAACTCGGGAAAAGGGGGCAGTTAAAGGAAGAAACAGCGACGGGCAGGAATACAAAGGTGTGAAAATAATGAAATCAAATCCAGGTTTAGCAACCAGAAATGCAGGTAAGAAACGAGGAAGAAAGAAGCAGAAGGAGCTATTAATGGAGTGTGGGAAGTTGATGATAGACTCAGGTAAGATGAAAGATCTGACTAGTTACTCCTTCACAAATCTTTAATTATGAAGTTTACATCTTGGAATATAAGAGGTCTGGGTAGTAAAAGAAAGCAAAGAATGCTCAGCTTTAGAATGAAACAAGATATGCCGGATATGATCTTCATTCAGGAAACAAAGAGTTCCATTCAGAAAATAAAAGAAATCCATTGCAAATGGCTTCATAGATTTGAGTTTTTAGAAGTTAAAGCAGATAACACAGTGGGGGGCATTCTCACTCTCTGGAACCCTCAAAATGTTAGAGTATTAGATGCAGAGGCATCCAGAAACTACTTATCAGTAGTCATTCAACCAACAGGAGTTTCTGAAACCTTCCTAGTCACTAATGTTTATGGTCCCCAAAGATTAGAGGATAAACTTAGATTGCTAGAATCCCGCATTGATCTCAAGAACAGACAAAATAGCATCCTCTAGACCTTAGGTGGGGATTTTAATATGATAAAATCTCTTCTAGAAAAGAAAGGAGGAACCAGAGTGCTAAAGAAAGACTCGTTAGCATTTCAAGAATTCACAGAGAACTTGAAACTGGTTGACTCAGACTCAGAAAATGGCCTTTTTACTTGGAACAATAAGAGAGGAGGGGAAGCCCAGGTAGCCTCCAAGTTAGATAGGTTCATGGTTTCAGAAGAGCTTATGCTTATAAATAATGAAATTATAGCAAAAATTCTTCCCTTTGGGGGCTCAGATCACTGGCCGATTCAATTGGAAATTAAGGGTTTGGATTCTCCTAGGAACAGACCCTTCAGATTCGAAAACATTTGGATCTCCCACCCGGATTTCTTGAGTAATATCAAAGAATGGTGGAATGAGGACTTACAGATCCAAGGTTCTAAAATGTTTCTCCTTCATAAAAGACTAAAGCATATCAAGAGTAGACTCAAAGATTGGAATAAGAAGGATTTCAGAAACATTTTTGTGAATAAAAAATCTGTGGAAAGCAAAATTCAGGAACTCAACCAGGAGCTGATCCAAGAAGGCTTTAACTATGACAAAAATGAACAGTCCGACAAACTGCACCATGAATGGGAAAACCTATGTAAACAAGAGGAAATATTCTGGAGACAAAAATCCAGAGTGCAATGGCTCAAAGAAGGAGAGCGCAACACGAGATTTTTTCATAGATCCACCATGGCCAATAGGGCATTCAATAGAATCTCGGCAATAAAAGATAAAAAGGGAGAGACTCAGAACACACATAAGGAAATTGAAAAGGTGCTTGTTCAACATTTTTGAGACATTTCTCGAGAAAACAGTCCAGATAGGGAGGATTCAATAAAGGAAATCACAAGATATATCCCTAAGTTGGTGTCTAGAGAGGACAATATCAACCTAAATAGACCAGTCACTGAAGAGGAGGTTAGCGAAGTCCTCAAAGAAATGCAGAATGGCAAAGCACCAGGCCCAGATGGTTTTAATGTGGATTTCTTCAAAGCTTGTTGGGATATAGTAAAACTGGATATTTTAAATGTTGTTGAGGATACCAGGGGTAGTAAAACTATCCTGAAAGCCCTCAATACCTCCTTCATCTCCCTAATTCCCAAATAGGACTCGGCTCAAATAGCAGATAAGTATAGACCTATAGCTTTATGCAATGTAGTGTACAAGATAATATCCAAAGTTGTGGCTAACAGACTCAAACCCCTCCTCCCTAAACTAGTGTCTGAGGAGCAATCCGGTTATGTGGAGGGCAGGCAAATTTTGGACAACATTATTCAAGCCCATGAGGTGGTCCACTTCCTCAAAAGCAGAAAGTAGGCTGGGATGATCATGCAACTGGATATTGCTAAAGCTTATGATAAGGTCAATTGGGGGTATATCAAAAATATACTCATAGCCTTTGGGTTTGATCACAACTGGGTAAGATGGGTGATGGCTCTGGTAACAACTTCCAGCTTTTCAATCTTGGTTAACGGCTCTCCCTCAGATATCTTCATTCCTTCTAGAGGCCTGAGACAGGGAGACCCACTCTCTCCCTTTCTCTTCATCCTCATGATGGAAGGACTTGGCAGGGCTATCAAGCAGGCTAAAAACATGGGCAAAATTAAGGGTCTTCAAGTAACGGAGAATGGACAGACACTTACTCACCAACAATTTGTAGATGATACCATGTTGCAAGGTATTCCCACAGTCAAAGAAGTTGCTGCCTATAAGCAAATCCTCAATGTGTTTGCAAGGGCTACAGGTATGGAAGTTAATCTCACAAAATAAAAAAATTTCTTCTTTAATACTGACATTGCTATTCAAAGAAATATCTCTAGGATCCTTGGCTTCCAAAGGGACTCCCTCCCCTCAAAATATTTGGGAGTACCTCTCACGGATAGACCAATGCTAAAAAGTATTTGGGAACCTGTGCTTAATAAGTTACAAGATAAAGTTAGAAAATGGACGTTCAGAGCCTTAAACTTTGCTGGTAGACTTGTTTTGACTAAGGTCGTTCTACAATCCATCCTGGTATTCATGCTATCAGCCCTTCTAGCTCCCAAAGGAGTCTTAGAACAAATCAGAAATATTCAAAAAGATTTTCTGTGGGGTAAGGAGGAAACCAGGAAGAAATGGGCCCTGGTTTCCTAGGAAAAAATCTGCAAACCCAAAAGCCATGGGGGTCTAGGCTTAGATGATCAGGAGATTCTTAGTAAAGTGCTAGGAGCCAAGCTTTGGTGGCGATGGGTGCAAGAGCCAAGAGCCCATTGGGCAAGGATCTGGAAAGAAAAATATGCCAGCTCATGGCACACAAATGATCTCATTAGAATTTCGGGAGATATAAGGGGCTCACACATCTGGAACAGGGCTTGAGAGAATAGAAACATAGTGCAACAACATAGTTTCTGGGAAATCAAAGATGGTGAGCAAGCACTCTTCTGGGAGGATAAATGGAAACAAGAACCGGTGTTGTTAAAGGAGGACTTTATAAGTCTCAAACAGGAAACAAATTCCCAAGGGTTAAACAAAGTCAAAGATTTCTGGATCATCCCTCAGGGTCAGGACAAATGGAGAAGCTGGACTAACATTGATTGTAGAAATAATAGCCTTATAACAACAAAAGCAGAGGAACTGAGAAGCATATTAAAATAGAGGATGATCATGGTCACAGAGGGGCAGGATCAATTGAGATGGGGTAACAACAACAAAGGTACCTTTAATCTCAAAGAGGCAAAGTATATTCTCCTTGGGCTGGAGTCCAGTGTTCCAGAAAAATCATGGAGGCAACTCTGGTCGCACCAAGGATGGATGAAGATCAAGCTTTTTATGTGGTTGGTTCACCATAAGAAAATTTTGACTTGGGACAATATTAGAAAAAGAGGTGTCTTGGGGCCTTCTAAATGTCAGCTATGTAATGAGCAAGAGGAGACTATGGAGCACATCCTCAATGGCTGCTCTTACACCACATGGTTGTGGAATTATTTTTCTAACATTTTCCAACAATCAGATAGGGACAGGGGAAGTATCACAAATACCCTTAAGAATTGGAGAAGGAGCTTTTCGGAGAATGAGGCACTTAATCGGGCCTGGGATTTTGCACCAGGATTCATTATCTCGAATGTTTGGAAAGAAAGAAATAAGAGAATATTCAAGGGAGAAAAGGAAAACCCTCAGAAACTTTATGATCTGATTATAAAGTAGATCAGGGAAACAGTCAGTACCACAGAGCGCAATATCCCAAAGAATCCTCCGTCAAATATGGAGATGAGAGCACTCAGACTTTTGGGATTGCAAGAGATCATTCCGCAAGGGCTTGGAAAAAAGAAAACAACAAAGAAAACAGAGAAAGATAGTTGGCAGCCCCCTTTGAAAAACTACCTGAAATTTAATATTGATGGAGCCTCAAAAGGTAATCCCGTAATAGTTGGGTTTGGAGGAGTTTTAAGGAATGAAGGGGGAAGAATCATCTGAATCTTCCATAGCCATTTAGGTAAAGCAACCAATAACATGGTGGAATTAATGGCTCTCGAGCAATGCCTAGAGATTCTGATTAAAAATTGTAGTTCAAATTTCATGATAGAGGTAGACTCCGAAATCACCATCAACTCTATAAAAAGAATTAGCTGTCGATCCAAACCAGAGAAAGTCTCAAATCATTGGAGACTAATACAGGTGTATCAAAGGATTCAAACTCACCTTCAAGAATTTGGTTCTGTTAGTTTCAATCATGTGTGCAGAAATGCTAACAAGCTTGCAGACATTTTGGCCAACCAAGGTGTGAACAATGAAGATTGCAGGATGGTGAAGAAGTGGCAAGATTTGCCCAAAATCGTTTAAAAGCTCTCTACATTAAACAAGCGGCAGAGGACATGGAGGTGGTCCGACTGTTATAGACATTTTTGGTCACTACAACCCCAAGCATGAAATGTCCATAAAACAAGGGCTCCTAAGTCCCTAAAAGTGTTGTTCTAACCCCTAAAGGAACAAGGTCAGCTGATTATAGCTTCTCCCAGAAGTTCTCCATGAAAAACTGCTTAGAATTGGTCAAAACATGATCATTTCAGCTACTCCATAGGCCAAGTGCATTTCATCTCACCTAAATACACTGTGTGGGTGCGTTGCATTTCAAAAAGCCCTTCTATGGGGTGCGATGGGTGAGAAATGACAAATGGCAGTGTCATTCCGCGAGGTGGAGAGGCAATGGAAGATTCCAGAAACTTCTCCTGTGACACTTGCCTCTTTGAATTCGACCAAGGATGAGTAGGAGATCATCAATCTCCAAGTGGAAGCAAGAACTATCAGAGGGAAGACACTAATCAAATCACAAGCTGACTCATCTCCCTTACAAATATCTATATATGGATCCCTCATCCCAAAGATCCAGAGGCTGGAATTTTGCATATTGTAAGGAATTGCTGTTGGTTTCTTGAGACAAACATCAGATTGTTGGGTGATCTAAGCTTTGTATGAGGTGAAGAGGGGCTTCCTTGCTGAGAGGTTGATGCTGGGTCAGAACAACTGGTTGTAACTCCTCTTGGCTCTTTCTTGTTTATCAATAAAAGCTATTCAAGTTTTCCTCCATACTCTTGTGTCATTTATGTTTGCTACATTTGTATGGTCAATTTACATCAGATCCTAGATTGTTTATGATTATAGATCCATGTTCTTGTATAGTGCTATGCTATTGTGATCTTACAGGTACTCTGTGAAGCTGGGCGTGCAAGGGAACGAGTAGCGAAAGACTATCAAGGAAGAGAGGAATCGAACCAGGAGATTAGCGCAAGACAGAGGTTGGTCTTCTTTGTTCCTCTCTATCTATACTTCATAAAGGAAAAACAAAAGTAGCTTTACTCTGTTTGTTTCTAAGGCAGCTATCACACCTTAGTGGGATAAACAATTCTGAGTAGACACTTTTCCCTGTAACAAAATGGCGACTCCGCTGGGGACGAATTAGTTTGTTTGTTTATCTTCCTTGTTGTCTATTTCATAAACTTACAGACGGAGCCTGAAGTCGTGCCAGGTAGCTTTCGAACTGCATTTGCAAGTAGATAAATGCCGCTTCAGTCAATCTTCGGGATCTGTTTATGATTTAAACAACTGATTCACAAACTCTCTGATTGCCCCTTGTGGTAGCTCTTAGATCCTCCTTAGATCTACCCCTGATTGTTGCATTACTGATTACCATTTGCTCAGCCAAAACCCATGAACTGAACTGCAAACTGTGACCCGGAACCCAAGCAAAGTATCGTTTCTGGCCCAGCGCAAGTACTGTTCTGAGAATTTGAAATTCAGCGCACTTCCCGAGTGTAGTAGGTGTGCTGCATTTCAAATTCCCTGTGTTACAGGTGCGCTGATCAGACGAGGCATTGTTCAGTTTTGGTTTCTGTGATTCATTCTTTCCAGTTCTATTCATGAATTTTGCTGCCAGTGATCAGTATATCTCTGTTTGAGACCCCTTTTCCTTGCTGTTATTCCGCCTCCTTTGTACAAAAGAACTGTAAATGTTTTTGTGTGTTTGTTGAGTCATTTTTAGTTCTCCTTTGCAAAAAGTAACATAATCGCATTGTCGTCCTTTGATTTGAAAGTGTCGCAAGTGTCGATTTCAATCATAGGAAAGAGTTTGATTGCTGTTGATAGTCGATTATCCTGTTACTACTGTTTTCGGTCTGAATTTGTAATTTTTCTAGTGTCGAAAACAATTATTCATTTCAAAATCGTAAAGTGTTGTGATTGTCTCCATTTTTGATTTCGAAAAGAAACTTGTTGATAACTGTCGCTTGAAAAGTAATTCAGATTTGTGCATCAAATTTCTTTTTATCATTCATATACTAAGAAAGTCGAAAACAAATACATGCATGTGCATTTGCATTTAGACAGTCTGATTGGTTTGATTTAGGAAAGTGCATTTAGAGTGTGCTCTTTGCTCCTTGTGAAAGAATTCTATCTTTCTTTCCTTAGTAGCTAGGATTTTCATTGCACAAGGAAGATAAAAAGATTGTTTATCATCTTAGATTGCATTTTAGGAATTACATCTACATCTCGCGGTGAACCTGAAAGGCAAACTTCATAAACAAGATCAACTATAAAATAAATTCAATGAATCTAACAACGCTTTGGAACCTAACGCACAACATTTAGAAGTCTAGGCTAGAGACGTATTCCGGTGTCATAAAGCCTGGTAACTGTTGTTCTCACTGATAGTTGGGTGATTCCTCCACTTTGAGACGATAAGTGCCAGTACGGACTTGTGCTCCCACGTACCGTCGAGTATATTTTGGGAGACCACAATAGGCTTAATCCTTTATCCATAGGAAGCCATGTCTACCGCCCTATCAATCGCAATGCACTGAACACAGCATTCGGGAAGATTGACTGCCGTACCATAAAAAGTATTCTGCAGTTTTGCGATTGGTTTGGTAATCCCTCTACCTAAATTTCCAGAGCAGTCCCTTTCCTTCCTTTTCAGACTCTTTAATGGAAAAGGTCCATCTGAGCACTTCTCACTTCAGGCTCATTAAAAATCGAAGGCGACTAGAGTCATCTTTTTTTTTTTCTCGACTCTCAAAAATTGAAAAAACAAGTTGTGTCAAAGTGTCTAAAATTTATTTTAAACAGAATATTCATTACCCTTTCCTACGTTGATCTTGGGTTGAGAAAATGGAATCCACCAACCAAGGAATTCCCCTTGGAGGAAATCCTAGTCCCTTCTCCTCTTGGGGAGATGTTGGTGCACCCCATATGGCCACATTGTTGCTTCCAGGACTGACAATCGGCTTTCCTGTATGGCTCTTCTCAACCTCTGTCATTCAGAGCACTACAATTCCTGAACAATCGAGTCAGCAACTAGATGATTCCAGAGTTACCCACCAACCTTCTACTTCCTCTAATTCTTCCTCTCCTCCTTCCTCTTCGCTTGATGGGGCTGGTAAAGCCAAAAGTCAAGTACCTGAGAAGAAAAAGGAAAAGAAGAAGAAAGAGAAGAAGAAGAAGGAGCCAAAAGCGAATGGGGGCAAACGAGTGTTGTCTAGTGAAAATCCATACACTGCACCGACCAGGCCTAAATCGCCATCTGTCATTTGCAAAGGAGACCACTATCACAAAGATTGTCCTTGCATCCCTCGGATCTTAAGGGATTGGTCTCCTCGTTTGCACAACCCGGTGTCGTCAACCTCTGATGATCATGTTGAAAATACACCATCGACTAGTGAAAGTGAAGCCCCAGGACAAAAAGGAAAATATAGATTTCCTTGTAAACTGTGCGAAGGCGATCATGCCGTCCACCGTTGTCCCTTCTTAGACGAGGCTAAAAGAGTTTTGGATGATCGTCCGGTTTCACTGTTACGACTTCATCCTGGATATAAAAAACTCTTGCCGAGTCCGTCACTAGTTGAAAATCCGGCTGGCCCACCCAGGTGGTTGGCTGAAGCATATATCATTGAAGACAAACCATCTGAACCCATACCAGACGAAAGTCAAAAGGTCGAGGCGGAAGTTGACCCGGTCTTTCCTTCAGAGGTTCCATCTTCAGACGATACAGTCACCGAAGAGAACAAGGATGACATCGTCCAAATTCTTTTCATAAGCACAGACTCTAATGAACATGGGGGCAATTTACCCATTCCTTTACCACAGGAAGGAAGTTCGTCAGAGTCATACCCGACTGTCTATTCGGTCCCACCTCCAAGCAACCTAGTTGTCTCCTTTGATTGGAATCAACTAGGCAGACCCCGTTTACCAGCTGGTGTACCATTCCGAATCATTGTTCAAATATATAGAATGGTTATGGCTGGTACCATCATAGATGAAGGGGCTTCTATGAGTATCCTTTGCTCAACTGCTTGGAAAGCGCTTGGTTCACCATCGCTTTTGCCTGAGATGAGAAATCTAACAAGCTTTGACAAAGGAACCAGTCGACCATTAGGGATCCTTCCCAATGTACCCATAACATTGAGAGGGAAAACCGTTCAAATGAACATAATGGTAGTTCAAGGACCCCTGGATTATAATCTACTCCTTGGAC
Organism: Pinus tabuliformis; assembly: GCA_031772625.1. Classification (NCBI taxonomy): domain Eukaryota; kingdom Viridiplantae; phylum Streptophyta; class Pinopsida; order Pinales; family Pinaceae; genus Pinus; species Pinus tabuliformis. The sequence goes on along the minus strand of CM062818.1, from coordinate 795,606,634 downwards.
GAGACTATATTTATTGCATGGGAGCGATTGTCTCCTCACTCTTTAGAGTAATGTGTTTTCCGCACAAAGGAAGAGTGGTCAAGCTCGTAGACTAGCTTTCATTTCCCGGATCACACAGAGCAAATAGTCATATACCATCCCTGAATGGTCTTTTCGCGCAAGAAATGTCTCAACCTCCAGTCCGTCCGCCTGATGAGCGTGAGTGATTCGGGGGACATGACTGAAACCTAGGGGGCATGCACCCTGGTCTGCTTCGGCCGGAAAGCTTCAGGTATAGGGTAGGTTTCCGCGAGAGTATATGACCTCCGTACTCCCATCCGAGATTGGAAGAGGGAGTTGGACTGGAATAAGATTCTCTTGTCAAAGTTATGTGGGTTGGTAGGCATTGTCGCTCACCTTTGTTTATTTCGATAAACATCGCCGAAGAAGTGTTTTGTTTACGCCGTGAATAGAACAATCTTTGGTAACCTGTAAGAGGTATACCTTTCCTAATAAAACAAATGTTTTGTTGGTGATTTGAAGGGTGACCTTGAAACTCTGTTTTATACCTGGGGGCATGCAAACCTTTTGGCGTGCAAGCAAAGAGCGATCATTTATCTGTTTTTTGGATTGGTCGTTTCCTAACTTGCATTAAGAAAGGATGTGGGGCAAAACTCTAAAAATTGCCGTTTTTATATGAGACATTCTTATCATACGACTGGATTAATCGAGCAGTTTTAGCGTGGACTTCATGCTCGTTAAAAAATAAACATAAGCAATGAGCACATGTTCCTCCAGAGTTTAAGCTCATTAAAAAATGAACCAATTTTACGGTAAATAACCATCGTGAATGTAATACTTCAGCCTTTAAAGCCTTGGTCGTGTTTGCACCGTCACCTCCACTTTTACATTGGCCGATCATTCACCTCCATTTGATTGTTTACCCATTTTGAGGAACAGCTGCAAAGAGTGATCTCACTAGCCATCCTTGTAACACTGCTGTGATTGGAAAATTCCAAACCTTACCTGGAATCAGCTGCTACCCTTTTTATCACTCGTTCCTCAAAAGACGAGTCTCCTTTAAGCTCTTTTCAATTGACTCGTAAAATATGAAAAGATTGCCGAGCCATTGGCCTCTCCAGCTCGTTAAAGGGACCGGAAGTGCTATCCCTCCTCTAAATTTTAAACTTTTTGGACCTGAGGGATTATTACACAAAAAGATCGAGCGCTTGTTTTGTTCGGCTTGTTAAAAGGATCGAAAATTCATCCCTTCTGTATTGTTTTATACTTTTTCGGACTTAAGGGATTAGATGACGAAAAAGGGATTTTGGAGTTTCCTTTACATTCCTTTTTAGACTCTCTAAAATTTAAAAGGACCGAGTTATCTTTGTCGTTAAACTCGTTAAAATTTTAATAGCGACAAACTTGTCTATAGACGAGAACGAGTTTCACTGTCACTAGGCTCGTTAAAACATAGTAATGGGTTTGCCCGAAGGGAAAATTATAGAACAAGCATATGTTATCCTCCTCAAGCTTGATAAAAATAAAGAGGTACTGGTCAGAAATGACTGGGGAAAAATTGGGAAGAAAACTTGAAGAAACTTTGTTGGTAGCAAGTCGCTCTTGAACATGACACTTTCACTCCGCATCCAAGTCAGGTTGGGTTGTTTCATTCACCGGTCACATCACCATGGTCCCATCACACCATCCACATTTGGGGTTAATGCTACCAATCCATCACGTCAGTGTCGCCGATATGTTCAAGAGAAGTCATTCAAAGAATTCACCTGTGTCTCACCCACTACAATACATTTATACTCCATTCTTTCATGACCGCCACCCTGAACCTTATATCACCAGATCGTTTTCACCTCCATTAAAATCATTTGCTCCGTTCCATGTCATTGATGTGGGATTCATTAAGGCCCTCCTGTGACGGATCACTTCTTGTCGACATCAACTCATTATCCAAGAAGTTGATCTAGGAACACCCCATTCAGTACTTTGAAGCTTGCATGCCTCAATGGCAAGTTTCTCACTTTTGGCGACATGTTTACATCAATGACCTTCGACCGAAAGATTTTGCGTGGTGTTCGACGCCAGGTCCTTTATTCACACCACGTGAATTGTACTGCAGTACCTTGAGGGTCATTATCATTATCGGTGATTCCTCTCGCGCTTGTTAATAGCTTACATCATTGGCTGGTAATCAAGCGATGTCTTTCCATGTTCGACTCCAGAACATCTCTCGCATGGATAGACTTGTACTTCGAGTGAAGATCGAACGAGAGTGAAGACCTCGGATCTAGTTTCATCCATCCGGGCTGCGATATATATTCAGGAAAATAAAGACATCAAATGTACATCATTGCTACACAGATAATCATCCAATCAAAGGGATGATGGATCTATCAGAATCATCAGTCTACACTCAGACGATTGTCTGTCTTATGTACATGAAAATGAATTTATAAAGCTGAGCATGGGAATGCCCGCCTCAGCTGGATCATGAAAATATTATGAAGATAATGTATTGTATTGTATCTTATTACAGGTCTCCTCCCAGCTTGAAAGAACTTCGGATCCTCATAATAAAGCATTTCACCCGACATCAAAAGATTAACGACCTCATGCTTTAGGGGGCAACTGTTGAAGACATTTTTGGGCACTACAACCGCAAGCATGAAATGTCCATAAAACAAGGGCTCCTAAGTCCCTAAAAGTGTTGTTCTAGCCCCTAAAGGAACAAGGTCAGCTGATTACAGCTTCTCCCAGAAGTTCTCCATGAAAAAATGCTCAGAATTGGTCAAAACAGGATCATTTCAGCTGCTCCACAGGCCAAGTGTGTTGCATCTCACCTAAATACACTGTGTGGGTGCGTTGCATTTTAAAAAGCCCTTCTATGGGGTGCGATGGGTGAGAAATGACAAATGGCAGTGTCATTCCGCGAGGTGGAGAGGCAATGGAAGCTTCCAGAAACTTCTCCTGTGACACTTGCCTCTCTGAATTCGACCAAGGATGAGTAAGAGATCATCAATCTCCAAGTGGAAGCAAGAACTATCAGAGGGAAGACACTAATCAAATCACAAGCTGACTCATCTCCCTTACAGATATCTATATATGGATCCCTCATCCCAGAGATCCAGAGGCTGGAATTTTGCATATTGTAAGGAATTGTTGTTGGTTTCTTGAGACAGACATCAGATTGTTGGGTGATCTAAGCTTTGTATGAGGTGAAGAGGGGCTTCCTTGCTGAGAGGTTGATGCTGGGTTAGAACAACTGGTTGTAACTCCTCTTGGCTCTTTCTTGTTTATCAATAAAAGCTATTCAAGTTTTCCTCCATACTCTTGTGTCATTTATGTTTGCTACATTTGTATGGTCAATTTACATCTGATCCTATATTGTTTATGATTATAGATCCATGTTCTTGTATAGTGCTATGCTACTGTGATCTTACAGGTACTCTGTGAAGTTGGGCGTGCAAGGGAACGAGTAGCGAAAGACTATCAAGGAAGAAAGGAATCGAACCAGGAGATTAGCGCAAGACAGAGGTTGGTCTTCTTTGTTCCTCTCTATCTATACTTCATAAAGGAAAAACGAAAGTAGCTTTACTCTGTTTGTTTCTAAGGCAGCTATCACACCTTAGTGGGATAAGCAGTTCTGAGTAGACACTTTTCCCTGTAACACCGACGTAGTGGGAGAGTTTATGGTAGAAGTGAATAGTCCCCAGTCAATGACTCCTCGGCCTCTTGATTTTCCCTTAGGATACCATCGGTTCTCAGAAGGTTTCGAGACTATGCATTTTGCCTCTTCAAATTATTCTCAAGTTATAGGTTCGAGTGGAAGCGGTGGGAGATTTGTTTCTTCAGTTAATGGATCAGTTTTCCTTGCCGAATTCAAAGGGGAGGGCAGTGCCTTATTGGCGGTTTTCAGTTGATCGCACGTTGCTTTAATGGTAAGCAGTTTTATTTTTATGGCAACGATTCCATTGAACATTCAACACGTGGCGTGGGCCGGTTTTACTTACCACCCTCGATAGGGTGAGGAGGAGCGATATGAATCCTGGCCATTGGATCCAGGAGTCTAGATCAATGGCTAGGAAAGAGTCGGCAGGTTGGTGGGGTTAGGAGTTCAGATAAACCCTTTGGCGGAGTTTTTGAGGAGATTGGATAACTTCTCTTAAGGTGGTGGTCCCCGATGGTCGAGTTTTCTTTTCATTGGTTTTGGTTGATCGTAGCCATTGGTTTCGGTCGGCTCATGTACTCTTTGTAACCATTTTTGGATTAAATGAAATTGAAGGTTTTTCTCTTGCTTCAGCAAAAAAATAAAACTCCTTTGGGGAACTACTGGATGATTGCGATGATGAAAAACCAACTTGCTCGTGTTCGACACCTTCTTTTCTCTGTAACAAAACTATAATAATTAATCCTAATCATTGATTTATTGTTTCAAGTTTTGTAGTTATAGATCCAACTCGGGACTCATTTGGTTCGTATAGTTCAACTTTCATGTATACTTTACTGTTACAGCTGAATATATGACCAAATTTCAGCATTGTTTTACAATTTCATATGGCTATTACTGACATCATTGTTATAGTTGGAGACCATTTTTGAGGACTCATTGTTGCTACTTCAGATTAATAGTTTGATCTCAGAGCTGATATAGTATCTACTGTCACAACATGGATCCTTCATCTCATCATACATATATAATTTCACTTTTGAATTTGTGCCACATGGATATCTTCACAACATCATTTGGACAATACAATCCCATGTCATCATAATGGTAAGCCATGGAAAGGTTTGTTATTTTTCCATTTATTTATGGGATTTGTACATAAGAAGTGACATCATTACCTTGATGTACATATGTTGAGGATGACTATTATAATAAGTGGGGGGAGGAGTGTATCGTGTTATTAAACGATACACTATGATTTTAACCGAATTAGTAATTATTCATCTGATTGACATGCACCTCACTCTATTGTAATAATGCATGCTTGGACCTTGGAAATGTCATTACTTTTTACTCTCAAGCATAACTAGATCAACGCAATTTCTATTATTATTTCCATCATTACACCTACCATTATTACCCTTATTGTCATATTTAGAAATTTGTGCAACCGTGTGAAGTCATTTCTGTAATAAAATACCCAATTTGGTAATAAAAGGTAGTAACTATTGATAATTCCAATATCTCAACATTATCTCCTTAAAAAGGTTCTGTGTGTGTTGAGGCAACTCTGTAACAGGTATTTAGCAGTGCTTAGTAGTTACAAGTGTAGGAAACCATGGGAGGAGTAGCGGTAAGGCATGAAGCCGACTCTATTAATATGTTGTTACAATACCTGGAAGCTTTCAAATTTTTTACAAACTTTGGGTGGTTGATTTATTTAGAGAAATTGCAGGGTTTTAGTGATTTGGTTGCTCTGGAGTTTTCTCAAGCCATATATGAACAACATTATAAGATAAGGGGTTTTAAAATTGTTATTACAAAGGAAGTAATCATAATTGTAAAATGATTGCCACATACAATGGCTCGATGGTTTTCAAGAAAGGTGGTGAATCCATTAGCCAAGGATTTGTTTTTTAAGGAAGGAGAGGAATTGAGAACTAAGGGCAGGGATTTTCACAAAACATATCTTCCCCACCCTTGGGAATATGTATACCTTTTCATTCAGAAATTTATTACCTGTGAGGGTCATTTTAAGATCATATTCAATTACCATTTTTAATTGATGACACACTTGAGCATAGGACAACTGATAAATTTTCCATACTATTTGTTGACATTGTTACAACATATGGAAAAGGTAATGAGAGAGACAAAAAATCCATAAACTTGCTTAACCAACCATGGACTTATAAAATTGATCATAATTCACTCATTACAAGAGCAAGGAAGTTCATGGCATGGCTTGATAGTAAGACCTTGTGTTGGTTCAGAGGATGATGAGAGTGAGGATCATGAGAAGAATGCTAAAACAACACTTGAGAGTAAAGCAACCACACCCTCTAGGGGTAATTCTATTACACCCCCCAAGAGTAGAACAACTGCAACCTCTAAGCAAAGCAAGGTAGTGACACCCTCCAAGTGTAAAACAACTACACCTTCTAAGAAAAGTAGGGTTGATGCATCCCTTAGACCTAGTCGACAAAACCATAAGAGGTGGATCTCTATTAAGACATATGCTAGTACATCTTCAAGAGGAAAAAGGGAACAAAAAAAGGATCCTATGGACATGTCTAATGAATCATCTGTAGAAATTTTGAATAATAAACACTTATTCACAGAGATTATCCCGATTATACACTATTGCGGAATACATGCACAATACATAATCTTCTCTATGTTGATCATCAATTTAGCAGCATTAAAAACAATGAAACATCAATCGCATGCGCACATTAACACAGTATGTAACCCGGGGAAAGCATACAGCTGAAAACCCCACACTATCTGTATATTATAATGATTGATAACATGTAACAATACATAGTACAATACTCCTCATAAGTACTCAGTACTATCTCCACCTGTTACACACAAAACTAGCTCAGATCCGAACAAGTCACAGGTTCAAATCTCCTCCGCTACTTTGCCTGCCTCCACTGCACAATGCCTGATGAGAATCACATGAGCACAAGCTACAATTGCCTTGCTATTGGCCCACACTGCACAATCCTCATTGGCATTGCTCAATCCATGCATGTGCAAAATCTCATGCACAACTGATAGTCACAACTCACCCTTTCACTTACCTCTAACACCTGTCTCTGTTGAACTGTCCATGCATTGAGTTAACTGATGTATTATTTAGTTTCTTTATGAGTTAATAATTAGTGAATTAATTAATAATCAATTCACACAACTCATCACTAGTGTATTCTTTAGTTAGACTAAATACAACTAGTTCAACTAAGTCAAACTGAACACAACTCCATCAACTCCACATCCAACTCCACAGAACTCACATGCATGAGTTCTAACTGAAGTCCTCCATGCAATAGCTCAACTAACACATAAGAAACCACGTGATTCCTTCTTTCAGCTGCATGTGCCACATCCGTAGCTCGAACTGAAGTGCTCCAAGAGAATAAGATAATGTTTAGAGTCCAAATATTACTAAGGGCTAATAATATTTGACTGTTTCTATTTTTAGCCTGGCAGTCTAAAAATAGACTCTGATCACTCCGCTGTGAACCAAAAATAGAAGTCCATCTATTTTTCCCAACATGACCAATCATCCATAAACAACATCCTGCAACTCATAGACCATGATCCATATGTCTAAAATAAACATAGTCTAAAAATAGACTTTGCGCCAAAAATAGCCTGCGGGCCCACTTAGTGAAGGCGACTTCTTTCCAGTAAGCTCCATCATCTTGTTGCATTTTCAACACTCCCTCTCAACAAGATATGGATTATCTGCAACCCCTATCCTACAACTCTGGAATGTTCTGCATGCAACACATTTGCCCGGTCCACTTTGCTCCAACAACACTTGGAACAAAAACCACTCCCAACTGACCACTCTGTTGGGCTAGGAACATACTCTGATGCTGAAGCTCTACCTACTGCTGACAAGTGATCCCTCTCTAACATCTGTGCTACTGCAACATCTCCATGCATCTCGCACCATTGCACACTTCTCTGTGCCACCTAGCACTGTGCAAAACACTTGTGCCTCTCGCATTGTTGCAGCCTGCTAGCTATGCGCTATCCTGGGATTCCCTACACTGTCGCTCTCTCTACCGCTCCATCTGCATCTGTCTCTACCCAATCAGATAGTTCCTGCTACTCCACATCGGGGCTCCCGTAGTAAGGTCTCATCCAAGAGGTTGGGTACCTCAAGGATCCTACCCCTCCTCCTTGGGACAATCAATCCACATCACCCCACCTCCTACCTGGAGGTATGGCTGCATGCAATCCCTCAGCCCACCTACCTTGAAGTTTCCCCCTACTGGAGGTCTCTGCATGAGTAGATGTCTCTATTCGATCTCCTCTCAGCTTCCCTTGTTGTGGCTGCTCCACAACCTCCTGAAGCTGCTGCACCAGTCGTGGCTCCTCCACAATTGTCTGAGACTTCTTCTAGCTCTGCATGTTGAGAGGTAATATACCCTCCCTCTCAACCACCAAGTCTCCATCAGTTGCCTCTCTGCTCAAGGCTTTGCATGCATCTTGAACCTCAAGAGCATACAGGTTCTTGACCTGTGAACCAATATGCTTCACCTGTCTAGTGATGATGTGTCTAAGGAAAACCTTTCCCTTACTGAAGACTACATCATAGCCTCTATCTTCCAGCATCGTGATTGACACCAAGTTTCTCTTCAATCCTGGTACATACTTGACATCGGTCAAGGTAAGGTGAGCTCCATGCTCCCTCTGAAAAATAATCGTGCCTACACCTGAGACACTATACTTCTCATCATTACCCATCGCTATGAGTATCTAGAGATCTTTCTCCTCCAAAGTACTAAACAAACTTTTGTCACCGGTCATGTGGAAAGAAGCTCCACTGTCAAGAAACCAACCACTTCCCACCATGGATGAAACCATGCATGCGAAGAGTGTGAAATCCAACTCAAACTGTGAAGCAAGTGCCTCACCTTCAGATCCTTCCCCGGATCCCTTCTTGGATTTACTCCGTGGATAATTTCCAGCATAATGGACCACCTCATGTCAATGAAAGCATCGCACTTTCGATTTGTCAACCTTCTTCCCATCATTGGAAGAACTGGATTTGGAAAGAGAACCCTTCTCCTTCCCCTTCTTTTCTTTGGCAGCCAAAGCACAATTTTCTTCATCAGATGCCTTTGATGAAGACCAGTCCCTGGTATTCCGCTTGATCTTCTCTTGCACAAGATCCGACCAAAGTCTCTCCCATCTTGGCAATTTCTCCCGACCATTGACAGAGTCCTGATAGGAATGCCAACTCTTTAGAAGACCAAGGAGAGCCAAGCTCACCAAGTCCTCATCATCAACAGTCACCCACACACTTCCCAGCTCATCCCGGCATTGGGTGAACTTCGTGAGATACTGGGGCATACTGTCTCCATTCTCACACTTGATGTTTCTGAGTTTATCCTTGAGCGCCATTCCACCAGCTCAAAACTCAACCGCTTCTAATCTAAAATTCGTGAGAACAAAGTATTTCTTGTAAAGAGATTGACTGTATGGGCATTCACCGAATATCTCACCTTCCAAAAGAAGGATGAATCCAGAAGCTACTTGGCCCGATTGCAGACTCTGCCTGAAGAAATAAAATTGTAAACAATTTCTGAATAGTAGATCTGATGATCAACAGCTCTGATACCATGTAGAAATTTTGAATAATAAACACTTATTCACAGAGATTATCCCGATTATACACTATTGCAGAATACATGCACAATACATAATCTCCTCTACGTTGATCATCAATTTAGCAGCATTAAAAACAATGAAACATCAATCGCATGCGCACATTAACACAATATGTAACCCAGGGAAAGAATACAGCTGAAAACCCCACACTATCTATATATTATAATGATTGAGAACATGTAACAATACATAGTACAATACTCCTCAGAGGTACTCAGTACTATCTCCACCTGTTACACACAAAACTAGCTCAGATCCAAACAAGTCACAGGTTCAAATCTCCTTCGCTAATTTTCCTGCCTCCACTGCACAATGCCTGATGAGAATCACATGAGCACAAGCTACAATTGCCTTGATATTGGCCCACACTGCGCAATCCTCATTGGCATTACTCAATCCATGCATGTGCAAAATCTCATGCACAACTGATAGTCACAACTCACCCTTTCACTTACCTCTAACACCTGTCTCTGTTGAACTGTCCATGCATTGAGTTAACTGATGTATTCTTTAGTTTCTTTATGAGTTAATAATTAGTGGATTAATTAATAATCAATTCACACAACTCATCACTAGTGTATTCTTTAGTTAGACTAAATACAACTAGTTCAACTAAGTCAAACTGAACACAACTCCATCAACTCCACATCCAACTCCACAGAACTCACATGCATGAGTTCTAACTGAAGTCCTCCATGCAATAGCTCAACTAACACATAAGAAACCACGTGATTCCTTCTGTCAGCTGCATGTGCCACATCCGTAGATTGAACTAAAGTGCTCCAAGAGAATAAGATAATGTTTAGAGTCCAAATATTATTAAGGGCTAATAATATTTGACTGTTTCTATTTTTAGCCTGGCAGTCTAAAAATAGACTCTGATCACTCCGCTATGAACCAAAACAGAAGTCCATCTATTTTTCCCAACATGACCAATCATCCATAAACAACATCTTGTAACTCATAGACCATGATCCATATGTCTAAAAATAGACATAGTCTAAAAATAGAGTTTGCGCCAAAAATAGCCTGCGGGCCCACTTAGTGAAGGCGACTTCTTTCCACTAAGCTCCATCATCTTGTTGCATTTTCAACATCATCATAGAAGGGCCATTATGGGTTCCCTATTGAAGAAGAAAAACTAGAAGAAGCAATTGTTGAAGTTGCAGCAATATCTAAAATGAAAACTAAAGAAATAGAGATTTGTAAAGAAACTAGGGGTCCCACAAAAAAAGTGTAGGTGAAGAAGAGAAAATTGAAAAATCCGATCAGTGGGAGGACCCCCAAGAAAAGGGTGTGAGTGGTTGTTGAAAGAAAATATACCCCATCATCTAAGGACCATACTGTTACAAATGAAGCAAATAAACCTAAGAGACGTACTGTTATAGCCATATCAGAAAGCCCAAGGAACAACGAGATGAAGGTAAACATGAAAAATACAGAGAGGAAGACCCCTCTACATTTGAAGCCTTGTTGTTACACGAAAATTTGAGGAAAAAATTGAAGAATAACACAAAGAAGGAGAACCAACAATAGAAGAGTTGAAAGAATAAATGGAGGCAACTCCCTCACTAGGTAAGACATAAATAGACCGTATTGTCTATCGAATTGAAAATTTGAAAAATATTAATAATGATTTAAGTAAACAACTTGCCATGGTGGAGAAACAATTTCAATTTAAGAAGGAAAGTGGACTAGACATGTTAGCAGAAGCAGTAGAAATGACATCAACCACTGAATTAACTATGAAATATTGTGAGGGGTGTCAAAATTTTTTCAATGAAGCATAGGTTGTGGAATATATTATTGTTTTAGTAGGAGTTTAAGTAGAAGAACAAGATGAACAATTTGAACCTATTTCTCTACAAGAACCTATTGATGACGCCATTGTTACAAAAGAACTAGCAGTCGAAGTAGAGTAGGGAGAAGAAAAACAATATACTAATTCAAAAGAACCTGTTTAAGAAATTTTTTGTTACACAAGAACCAACAACTAAAACATAGTGGATTTAAATTAATTTGATTGCTACTCCACAAGAACCTATCGACGATACTGCTATTACACAAAAACTAGAAGTTGAGATAGCACAACAAGAGGAGAAAGGGTATAGAGAAGAGATTGCTGAGACTGAAGCTATAAAAACATCATAAACAACTCAGTTGAAATATGGAGAATTATTGAGAAGACCATTTCTGCTTGGGGAAGCGTAAAAATGGAAGAAGTTAGTAGTTTTTGCCAAGAATGAAGTTATTTTCTTGAAACAAAATGAGGAGATGGTCAACAAAATTAAGAATTAATGGGCTGAAAAGATGAGAATTGAAGATTTTGTACGAATTCAGAGAGTGAGGAATTAGGAAATAAAGAAAGTAAAGATATTGGAGGGAGAGGTGCAACTGTTACAACAAGAGAGGGAATTTATCTATGAAATCATTAATGGTTTACTATGTGGTAGGATCCCTCCTCCATCTTATCCATTATATTTGCAAGAAAAACATTACCTCTTTCAATAGATAGCTCTTAGGGAAAAGAGGCCATACAAAATAATGTAAATACAAGACTTCTTGGAAACCTTTCAGAATGCTAATTTATCAGAGAAACATTTGTTATGCGACTTGTATCTACATGATATCACCTATTTTAGATATTAATCTTTTAATTTGACACCTTATGTGAGAGATGTGAATTTAAGGGATTTTACATCTTTTATTCAGAATTGGGTAGGTTGGAAGGTTGCACATGAAACTATAACAACCAATTAGGAGTGAGTAAAATTGTGCATTAGAAATGATCCTGTCTCGACTGAAGTTGTTGTCCATAAATATAATAAGATATGGTGATTTCCAACCACCAAATTATTACTAATGGATCATCGAGAATTCATTATATAGAGATGCCTTAGAAATATACAGGGGATGAAAGATGGTGCATTAGAAGGAAGTAAGTTAAGATGGGAACTTTGCCGATATGAGTTGAAGGAAGAAGGACCATATTATTATCAAAACTTTATGGAAGCTCTCTCTAGGGTTCACTAATATGTGGAGTGTATTCAAAGAAGTGGCACAAGATGTAATGGAATTAGATTTAAGTTTGGTCTTGTTTGGCTTCCAACTTATTAGTATCAACATCCATACCATATTTCTGACAAACTTCAGGAAACAAAGTTGGTCCTGTCCCGAGGTTACAAGGCTAGAGGTGAAGATATTGCAAGATCTTATGATTTCACACAACTACATTCTAAACATGTTAGGAACCAGTCACAAGGGTATGCATGAGGACATGAAGATGATTAAGTTGGAGGGAGATATTGGGCCTTGGAATTTCGATCTTTTTGCATCTATTTCCTTATTTATTTTTCCTCGTTTTTTAACAATGAGACCACATTTTACCATTGTAACAACATTTATTCACCTAAGTATGTCCTTTTCCATATGTCACTTTCTTAGTCTAATTCTACTTATAATTTGGCATCAGAACTACTATCTTAGGCGAATTTTATTACAAAAGTAATATATGGGTTATTTAAGGTTTAAGTGGTCCGTTGAAGTTCTTGTTACAAGATTGCATCTTTAGTTCCCTTTATAAATTTAGATCGAAGGCTCTTAGAGCTATTACTGATACATGAACAATTTTTCTTGTGCATGATGTCTTTCCCGAATTAGTCATATGGACCAGATTTTGGAGCACATCAAGTCAAAGTCAGTTCAACTAGCAGGAGATATTCATGGAGTAGACAAATCATTTAGTTGATATTGTTTGTAAAAATCATTGTAATTAAGGGAAACTATTACAACTTCACCCCTACCATGGAAACTATTGTAGGAATTATTAATATATCATTTTATTTTAAGATCACATGATAATTAAAATATTCTCATGATCATCTTCTTGTTGTATTAAAAAATTATAATAAGGATAGTTTTTTTTTTTCATGGGTAGTGAAGATTTTAGAGAGATAGGATTATAAGGGGGAAAATCACCAAAGATATATAATTGTCATATTCTATTAATGTAAATATCGGTCTTGTGGCTTTATATATTACTCTGAGTAGCTTGTGTGTAGTTTAGTGCACTAGGCCTTGCTGAGGAGGAAGGGCCCTCCTTATTAGAAGGGATCATTGGTTAATTAGAGTATTTTAATTATTTGCATTAATTCTTCTCAGTTATGTGATTGTTGTTATTTACTATTTTATTCATGAATTATTGATTGCAAAAAAAATTGAATGGTGTGAAAACATAGTCCTAGACCAGTTCCTCATAGTAGTGTAGCAACAAGTTATTTACTTTTCTGTTATAGATTGGATTTCACTTTCTTTGGATGTGTGAGTTTAACATTTTATTGAGTGATTTATGGGTTTTAGGAGTGCTATTTCTGAGTGAGAAAGGTTATGTAACAATGTGGTTTCTTATGCAATTGTGTGACTCTTTTCCAATTGTATTGAAGTGTGTAACAACTTGAATGTTTGTTGAGAGAGAGTGTGTAATGACCTTGGTTTGAGATTAATTTTGCTAGTTAACATAGCCCCTGCATAGACTTGGTGTGATAGCCTAAATTCAAGCCTACTCGGATTGATAATTAATGCAAGAGTGGATCTGTTTCTCCAATTTAAAGGAACAGTTGATTTACTTGACACTTTGGTTATTCATTGTGTGTGGTCTATGTTTAACATTCCACTAAATTTCATATGCTTGACCATGAGCATGAATGATATATGGCCTAGTGGAGTCACAAGTCTCCTAAGACTGCTATGGGCCCTTGTTAATGCTCAATCACCTTCAAGTGGTGTGATCACAGGATCGTCAAAATCGACATCATGTGGGGCCTCTATGCTTGTTGATGTTTAACATGATGTGGGGAGGGGATAGGGTACTTCAAAGAGGAAAACACCTTGAAAAATGATAAAGTATATGGATGTCCTTGATTAATTTCGAGGCCCTTGCTCCCACTCCAACTTACCACTACCACACCCCCTTATAGAACCACTTTGGTTTGTTTATAACAGAACCTCGTGTTGAGGGTAGAACCTTGTGCTTAGGGATTTGAGTCCTGGTTGTAGGAAATGTAATGTTGTGCTATCCCGAGATTGGAGACATGGTATTTTAGTGAGAGTTTAAATACAAATCAAAACTCATCCTAAACGAGAATTCGGTATGCGAATATCAAATAATTAGATAGGTCCAAAATTTCCCTGTCTTTAATGTTTACACTCCTTGGTATAAAATAGTGTCACCAAGATTACAATATATGTATAAACTATAGCTATGAAGGATTTGGGTATCTCCACTCACTATAGGGTATCAACAGAAAGCTATAGAAATCAAACACAATGAAGAAAGATTATAATTCATATTTCCATTATATTACGCAAAACAAAACAATTGCATAGGGTTTAATAATTATATTACAAAGAGCCAAATCAATCACATATAATGCAATGAATCTTTCTTTCTTGGTCTCTTCTACTCTTTGTATCTCTCTCTGTCCCAAAGAAAAATATCACTAAGACAAAATGGAGCTTGTAACTAACAACTGTCTAGTATTCCTACAAGTCTCCCTATTGTAGAAGCTAAATTCCACTCCATATAATAGAAAATTTACATCTGTCCCATAAGGACACCTCAACATAACCTCTGAATTAACATAAATTCTCCTAGTTAAATATCATGATTTATAGTGATTACAAAAAGGAAATTGTTCATGTGGTAAAATAAAAAGTTTTTCTAGGATGATCTTACATCAGACTCCCAGGGAAGAAAGTACTTCTCCTTTAGGTATTCAACATTCATGGAAAATTTCGAAATTTATTTTATTGTCATCCAAGTTGAATCTTTTATTGGATGGTTTTTCCAGTTGACCAAATACTCAAAATATTCTTTTCCTCGATCCTCTTGGTCACCCTTTTTTCTTGCACTGCTTCAATATCCTTCTAATTTGCTTTTGGAAATTGATACTCCCATTTATAGGTCTGGTCTTCATTACTTGCATATGCATATATAGTTTCCTCAAAGGGATATAGATTTTATATATTGAAAATTGGTGAAATCCCAATATCTCTTGGAAGTTCTAGTTCATAAGCATTGAATTTTTTTTTTTTAGGATTTTACATGGGCCCATTTTCTTAAGCTTCAATTTATTTTATGTCCCTCTAGGAAACCTTTCCTTCTTAAGATAAGCCATTACTATGATCTGTAAAATATCATGGATATTCCACTGGAAAGTTCATCACAATAGATTGAATAAAACTATATTTAAAAATATGAAAATATACACCATCAGGGTTTATTCCTATTTAGATTTATGGATTTCTATTTTATTGCTTATTGCATATGCATGAAAATTGAAATTTATGCAAAATATATATAACAAATAAATAATAACTCACAAAACCACATTTTGCACAAGGTACGTCCCAAGAAACCCTTTCAGGAGAAAACCCAGCTAGAAGGTGAGGCTGCTCTATTCTCTTTCTCTGAATAAAAAAATAGTTGTCAGGACAAATAAGTAAGGCCTATGTCCCATGGGCTACTAAAATACATAAATAATCTCTTTTTTATCTCTCCCTATCCCCCTTGGCTACTTTTTTGGTCTACGAAACAAGATACACTCGAAAATAATGGAACTCCTTTTCCTCCTAGTGGCCTAGTTACACATGGGCTTCACCGAGGGAGCAATATCATACCACATGGGTTCATATTGGGGGATATATATTGAACATATAGTAGTGGGTAAATGGTTTTTATATGTTGTGTATACAAAATGGAGCTCAAATTTAATGAAAAATTATAAAAGGGTATAAAAATTGTTAATGAAAAGTTGGATACCTACAATATCTAGTGAAAGTAGGTTTTTTTTTTTTTTTTTTAATTAGGAAGGTGTATTTTGTTCGTATTGGTAGGGGGTTAGATAAAGTGAATTTTATAGGTATTTTCCAATATGTAATAAAATTAAGGGCATTTTTTAGTATGTGATGAATGCACGTGCTATGTCAGAGGTTCATTGAGTGAAGCCCCCCTGCCTAGTTATAACACAACCTGATAACTTACTAGTGGTTAGGTTTGATTCACTCAATTATTAACCAGAGTTACAATATGGACTCATCTAGAGTCCTATTCATCATAATCATGTGGATATCCCATTTTCCCTGAGTTATGGTGGCTGAAGTGGCATCCTCTCGAATCATGGTGGTGAAAACAGGAAGGTCAACTTTCAAGTGGCATAACTTTTGCATACAAAATGTAATTGAGGTGATTCTTACATTGTTAGAAAGGTATCTATCTATAGAATAAGAAAAAATATGCACACTAAAAAAACCGTGTTTTAGCCCTAAAAAATTTCATTTGATGCCTCAAAATGCTCTTGAAATGTTTTAGATCCTAATTTGCCAAATTGGCCCCCCTAGTAGAAATGGTCATGTGAGTTTATTCATCTAGTTTTTCCACTCTAGAATTATCGATATGGATGATAAATGATATAATTTTGTAACATGGATAATAATAAGTACCCAAATTCAAAGCATATTTGCATCCTTTTTGTGTATTCTTTTTATTTGTACTTGTTGTTGGTTTCTTGACTCCCTCTTGCAGCTTTTTCATGCTTTTGGAAAATATTCACCTTCAATACTCCTAATTTGTTGTTTTCCCAAGTTCCTCAACTTATAAAATCGTACTGGTCACACGCCATATATTATTTGTAATGGGATCATATTGATTACTTCTATTGGGAGAGTCTTTATAGGAAAATTTAGCTTGAGCAAGCACTTGGTCACACCAAACTTCTCACACATTTTCCCTAATCTCCTATTCACCACCTATATTTTTACATCTATTCATGGATGGTAAGCTAAACTATAATTTAAATTGGTATAGTTTCTTCAATAATATCCTCAAGAAATTACCTACAAACCTCCTATCTTGATCAGAAGCAATGGTTTAGGAAAACCATGCAACCTTAGAATTTATTTAAAATATAAATTTGCAGCACTTGTTGCATTGGAACACTGGCACACTCTACACTTTTCCACAAATTTCTTTACTTCAACTTGCATACCTGGCCAATAATAAAAATAATTTAACAAGGAAATAGTTTTGTCAGTCCCAAAGTGTCTTGAAAATCCTCCAATGTGTTTCAAATTTATCAAATTACCTCTCACGGAACATTTTGGAATGAAAAGTTAGCTTCCTTTCAATAGTAAGCCATCCTAGATCATATATCTTGACTACTATATTCCATTAATGTTGGATAGGTTTTCATGATTTTCATATGTCTCCTTAAAATCTATATCATCCTTTTAAATATCTTTTAGCTCATCAATTCCTAAACAATTAACATGAAATTCTAGCAACACTAAGTTGGTTTAAGGAATCAATTACCTTGTTTGATGAACCACTCTTACACTTAATCCAAAAAGTAAAACTCTATAGAAATTTAACCCATTTTACCTACCTCTAATTTAATTTTGGTTGAATATTAATGAACTATAGAGCATGGTTAATAGTGTACAAAAATTTTTCCTTTGACACAAGGTAGTGTCTCCATTTCCTCAAATCTTGAACTATAACATAAAATTCCTTAATGTATGAGGAATAATTATGCTGGGATTCATTTAACTTCTAGCTAAAATAAGAAATTGGTTTCCCTTCTTGACTCAAAACTACTGCAATAGTAATTCCACTTGCATTTATCTCAACCTAGAAAAACTTGTTGAAGTCTAGTAGGGCCAAAACATTCTACTATGTGACATTTTTCTTTTGAAACTTAAATTTTCTATCTACTTCTATAGTCCACCTTGAATGATTGATTGTTTTCTTTGACATTTTTTTATAGTAGGTGCACAAATATTTTTAAAAATTTTAACGAATTTTCTATAAAACTTGCACGACCATAAAAACTCGTGACCTCAAACACATTTCGTGGGGCAGGCCAATCAATGATTTCTTTGTCCTTTTTATGGTCCATGTTCAAACACTGTTTAGAAACGATACCCAAATATACATTATTTTGTTCATAAAGGTACATTTCTTCAAATTAATAAACCATTTCTCTTGTTCCAAGGTCTTCAAAACCAATTAGAGATGTATCATATGCTCTTGTTTTATTTAGTTGTACACTAAAATGTCATCCAAATAAAAAACAACATAATTACCCATAAAATCCTTCAAGACTTCATTCATCAATGTCATAAAAGTGTTGGGTGCATTAGTAAGACCAAAAGGAATTACTAACCACTCATATAGTCCATCAAATGTATTAAAGGTTATTTTCCACTCATTCCCTTCTCTCATTTAAATTTGGTGGTAACAAATCTTCAAGTCAATTTTATAAAAATATCTAGCGCTACTCAAGCAATCAATTAAATCATTAATGTGTGGATGAGGAAATCTATACTTGGCTATGAGTTTGTGGACCTCAAATCAGTGTACATCCTCCACCCACCATCCTTCTTCATATTGTTGGAATAACACATGGACTTAAAATTTCTCTAATAATACCTTTGTATAAAAAATCTTGCACTTGTTTTCCTTATCTCTTCATTTTATTGAGGAGTCATTCTATAGGGTTCCTTGCTTAGAATATTTTCTCCACAAATCAAATCTATATGATGGATGATACTTTGAATAGGGGGTATTTTACTTGGTAATTCATCCACAAATGTATCAAAAAAATCATCTAAAATATCATTTAATTCCTAAAGAAAATAATCTAAACTTGTGTTGGTAAGAATTACCTTAGGTTTACCAATCAATGAAAAATGAACTTCCTTCCTTTTGACCTATTGTAGCAGCCTCTTTCCACTCATCAACAACACACTAGGACTAGCTTCTTCTTTAGCTCCTTCATCTTGTAAAGAAAACATTGTATTCATGTGACTATCCTTCTCAAGTATGTAGGTGTTTCTTCTACCATCATGGATAGGTTTCCTATCAAAATACCATGAACTTCCCAATAAAGTATGGAAAACATACATAGGCATTATATCACACAATATTTCATCCTTGTATCTTCCATTCTAAAAATATATCTTACATTGTTTATTGACTAAGATTTGATGACCTTTTCACAACCATGAAATTTTGTAAGTGATAGGATGTGGTGTTCATTTTAAATCTAGTTTCTCTATAATCTCTGTAGAAACAAGATTATATGTGCTACCTCTATCAATAACATCCTTACAACACTTACCTCTTGACTTGCACATGGTCACGAAACAAATTCTCCTCTAAGTTGGTTTGTTAGTTTCCTTCTCTAAGTTAATTATAACTCTCTTTAACAATAAGGATTCTCCTACTTTAGTAGCTTCTTCAGTTTCCACTATACATGCATTCTCTTCTTTTTCTTCTATCATATGTGCACTCCTTTGTCCTACTAGAGGATTATTTGGGCATTCCCATGACATATGGCCTATTTTTCCACATATGTAGCATCTAGGATGGTAGTCTTTGCCTGCACCTATGCTTCTAGAGAAAGATATTCTTCCTCTAAATTCACCTCCTCTTACTGATTGCTTACTTGGAGTCTCACCTTCTTCTTTTGGAGTATGGAATATTTCTCTGCCACTTGATTGTCCCTTTCCTTTGACATGACCTTTCCCTCTACTCTATTGACTATGTCTTTCAGAAATATTCTCCTCAACTTTCAAAGAAGGTTGGTAACCATCCCAAACTCTATTTAGAGTCTATATACCAATCTCATATTGAATCTCATACCTCAATCCATTAAGATATATTGCAACCTTTTCAACATTCTCTTCAATGTGTCTAGCTCTAATATTTAATGTATAAAACTAATCAGTATATTCTTTCACTGTCATAAACCTTCTTCCAAGGTTCGACAACTTCTTGAAAATATTTATTTGGTAATATTTGGGTAGGAACTTGTTATTAATTTTTGCTACCATTTTCTCCCAGCTTCTATTCTTTGGATTTCCTTTAATTTTCCTGTCATCTTACACTTCATACCACCATAACATTGCATGGCCTTTCAACCTTGTGACAAAAACTTCACTCTGTTTTCTTCATCTACTTCCTCATTGTCAAAATTCTTATCTATGGCATTTATCCAATCCATTAGATCATCAACATTCAAATTACCTTCATATGGAGGTACTTCCATCCTTGGCCTGACACCCAATTGGATATCATCATCAATGTTCTCTCCTTTGCTGATTCACCTTCCTCTTATTCAATAAAAGATTCTTCTTCGGCTTCGCTGGCATCTCTGGCATCAAATCCTCTCCTTTGGGAAGTATCCATTACCACCAACCTCTCTTGAATGCACCCCATCTCTTCTTCTTCAGTTGCATTCACTATAAACATTCTTTTTCCCATAGGTCTCCTTCCACCTACTCCTTTGGTCCTTTCTGAAATATCCATGAGAAATTGTGCTCTGATACCAAAGGTTGATGCTGAAATTGGTCTTTACTATTACACACTTAATTCTTCCTCATCAACTAATCCTTGTCACAACATTCTCTGATCATTCACTATGGATGGTCTACATTTAACAACCCACTAAATTTCAATGGCTTAATCAAAACTGTGAATATTCTATGACCTAATGGAATTTTGGGCCTCTTAGGACTGCCATGGGCCCTCTTTAATGCTTGATCACATTCAAGTGGTTCAATCGCATGATCTGCAAAATCAACAAATCATGAGGCCTATATGCCCATCGATTTTTAACACTCATGGGGGGGGGGGGGGATAGGGGAAACCACTTTGAAAATCTCCAAAGTACATGGACAACCCTAATTAATCATGCCCCCCCCCTCACATTCCACCTTACCACTATGACATGCCCCTATAGAAACCACTCTGGTTTGTTCGAAGCAGAACCTCATGCTGAGGGTGGAACCTCATGTCAGGGGTGGAACGTTATGCCAACAAAGCATCATGCTAGTGTATTTGAGTCTCAGTTCCAGGAAATGTAACATTGTGCTATCTCAAGAACTAAGACTTGGGACTAGAGCGAGTGTTTAACTAGACTTGAGAGAGAGTTTAACTAGAAATCACAACTAATCCTGAAATGAGAAATTTGCATGTGAACTCCAAATAAAAAAATAACTCCAAAATCACCCTCTCTTTGATATTTACACTCCCTGGTATAACCTAATAGCCCTTCAATTCTTTAATGGGTGAGATATTTAAACAAGGATCCTTCTCAACACCAAAATTATAATATGCATAGAAGTTGTAGCTATGTGGGACTCGAGTGTCTCCTCTCACCACAGGGTAGTTAAATAAGGATACAAAAATCAAACACAATGAAAATAGAGTATAACTCAAACTTCCATTATATTACACAGAACAAAAAAACTACACAAGGTTCAACAATTCTATTACACAAAGCCATACAATTGCATAAAACACAATGAATCTTTCTCTCTCGTTCTATTCTACTCTCTCTAGCTCTCCTTTGCCTAACGAAAAAACAACTAATTCAAAATGGATACTATAACTAATGGCCCTCTAGTATTCCTATGGTTTTCCCTATTCTAGAAGCTAAATGTGCCCCCACCTAATATAATATTCACATATGTCCCATAAGGACAACTTATCATAACCTCCGATATAACACATATTCTCCTAGCTAAATATCACATTTTAGAATAATTACAAAAACGAAATTGTTCATGTGGTAAAGTAAAAAAAAATTGTAGGATGCTCCTATATCATGTTGTGACAAATATATAAGTCTATATACATTTATTGAGCTTTTATCACTACAAGTGTACTTATGAGAATTTTCCATATTAGAATTACGTGGAATGAAAATGAGGCATTGGAAGATGCACATGTTTACATGTGTCAATTAATGAATAGAGTATCCATGGGAGAAAAGTTTTATTTTATGAGCTTCATAAATGATTATAGAAAGAAGGTTTCAATTTACTTCCTTTGAGAAGTGATTAGAAGCTTTCAGGACTTTCATGTTGCAAACTTTTAATGGGTGATCGGGAAACAACTTTCATTTGTTTGAATGTGTAATTTAGGTAATGGTTTGTACTATGAATAGATCAAAATGAGAAAATTTTGAAAATATAAATTGATTAAGTACTATACCTACGTGTTATATAAATAAAAATTGTGCGATAAACAAAAGAAGAAAAAATAACCATACACGAGACAATTCTACACTATAAAAGAATATGCTTACACCATTCAAACACTTAGTAATATACTAGAATAAGTTATACACATCAAAATATTTGGCACTAAAGTTAGTCTCCAAAATTCCTTGGTCAACAAGGACTTCTCATGTATTAATTTTCTAAAAGAATGCACAAAATTGCAAAAGAAAAAATCCCTTTCCACTATTGATTTTATCCTATTTATACAATAAAAGATGAAGGCTATTTATCATTTTCCCCTCTTGATTGTAACCCATTTCCCTTCCTTGGTTGTTAGGTTCCCCCATCTAGCTATATTGATTTATCCACTACGGGTTTGGATTCCTTTGTTAATTCTGACTCCTCTTTTGAAAGTCCATTTCTCTTCTTGGCTATTCAATTTCTTAGGTTTCCCCATCTAGCTATATTGATTTATCCACTAAGGGTTTGGATTCCTTTGTTAACTCTAACTCCTCCTTTGAAAGTCCATTTCTCTTCTTGGCTATTCAATTTCTTTGTCTAGATATTCATTTTCTATTGCCTTGGGATTTTGATTCAATTAGTGAGTTCATAATTCCCTCATTATTAATTTTAAGGGTCTCTTTCTTGGTTGTTTTATGCTCTTTGAAGTCCTGTAAGGTCACTATATGTTAGTGCACAAAGCAAAGGGAATATGGTTTAGTTGGTTAATTTTAATATCAAATTAATTATTTTGTTTAATCTTTATACAATTTGAATTATAGTCTACTTTTTGGGAGGGAGGTCCCATTTTTGAGGTCAAGTTTAATTACCAAATTAGGTCAAGGGACTAGGAGAGTAGGTTAAGGGAGGTTCTATTTGAGATTGTGAATAATATCTTAAATCAAGCTCATAAATTTTTTGTTTCTTATTAATAAATTTCGAAAGGAAATAAAAGGGAATTTGACAAAAAATTGAAGTTAAAAATGTTTAAGCAAGGTGGGGAAAACCAAATAGTTATAAAGATTCATAGGAGGACCCAATTTAGAGATTGGGTTCAATATAAAAATCAAGCCCCATCCATGCATAAGTTGAAGGAGGTAGGTCCTAATTTGGAAATCAAGGATTATTTCCAGATAATGACAATGAAATAGGAAAGGAAATAAAATATGGCTCAAATTGGAGATCAAGGTTCATCACCAATTACATTAATCATGATTCAAGGAGAGATTTAAAAGTCTAGGAGGAGTGTTCAAAGTTTGGAGAAAGGATTTAAAATATTCAAAAAGTTTGAACCAAATTCAAGGTTTCTCAAAGTGGGAAAAAATCAAACTAAAAAACAAATAAATTTTTGAGGAAGAATATAGAAAAGATGGACTAGAACTTCATAAGAGAACTCAAATTTTAAGATAAATAACTATGGCATTGATTTGTAAATAAGGGTTGATTTTAGGATTGGGATGAAATTTAGTAGGTAGAAGTAAAGATTGATACTTGTTGGAATATCAATCTAACCTAAAAATTTAGATGCAAGTTAGCTGACTCATGAAAATGGGGGGTAATTCAACAATTGGGCCCAATTAAGGAATATAAGTGAAACAACCTAGAAATAAAATCAACAAAGGAAAAAGGCTTAGTGAAAGACATCAAAACCATTTTTTTATTTTCATACTGTCCTTTTCATAATGTATTGATACAAACCATTCAAATAAAGAATAAAGAATAAAAATTGGATTCAAAAGTTTCAGACGTGCATATTGTTAGGTCTTGCCCTAAACTCCATATTAGACTACCTATGAGTTAATCAATTGTTGTATTCCATCATCCTCCTCAAGAAATATCTTGATAACATAACAATACATGAATTCTGATTCTTTTCTCAATTGCCTAGCCTTCAATTTATAGGTAAGTGTTACACTGGAAAAGACCTCTTGATAAGCTCAGGGGAGAAGACCAACTTGGACTGGAAGAAACCCTAACTTACAGGCATGTTTGCCATGGTAATGCACCCAAAAACTAGCAGAGGGTGTGCTAACGCAACTCATTAGTGCAAGATACCATATTAAACTAGTCATGAATTCTTTGTCTTGCCTATAAGGTCATGTTACCTAACTTTCATGATCTTGTGAAGGAAAATTCCTGAGTTAACTCACTGACACTCCATCATTTACTCAAGGTTGACTCTAAAAAGCTAGATGGGATTACCTCAAACTTGTATTTTGGAAATTTCCTATCATAATAGAGGCTAATGAGTAGGGAAATAACAATAATGTAGACCAAAAATCCTTCAACCTTTTGGCTTCTGCCCAAGGTGAACTATTGAAGAAAGTGGCAAAAACTTGGCCTCCCCTCGCCTATATATTGAAGGCTAGGCCATTGTAATGAGGAGGATAATTCATGCAATATTATGATGTTGAGATACTGTTGAGAGAGAGAGAGAGGAGCTATGAGATGAGGGAAGGCTTATAGTTGTATCATGGTTATAATATACATTCTCAAAATCAATAATATAGATATACTACTCTTCTATCTACATTGTGGATCTAATGTTTACATTTTGTGTATTATGATTCGATGATTTAGACTAGTGCTTTGTTATTGATACATTTGATTTCTATATGTTGTTACATGTTAGTATGTTGAATTATCAAAGTTTATATATGTTGTGAAGTTGACTTGTGCAGATTTGTGCAAAGGACAAGATGGTAACTCCTCATCGTTGATTTGTTAATACTTATCTAACATTTCGATGTTTGAATGTACCTTTCTTGAACACCTGTAGATCCCTTGATTTGTTTGCTTTAGGTTCCAGGAAACCTAAGAGGGTTTTATGTCCATCCACCCGTGCATTAATCTCTACAACAAAATTGGCGACTTCCAATGCTCCCAATACTAAGCAGCCTGGTGCTCATGCTGATGGTATCATTGACACTAACTCTGTGTCTGCTATAAAAAAATTGAGTGGGAAAGATGACTAGTTGTCTGTTACTACCGATCTTGTTCCTACTACCCAATTTTCCACTCCTCCAACGACTACAGTCAACTCTGTATAGCCTACATAATAACCCAGTGATAAGAACATGAAGAATAAGAAAAATAATTCTCCTTCTAAAGAGAAACAGATGAACCATAACAACTTGAATCAGAAAGCCACTGCTAATGCAAAATATGAGAAAGGAAAGGAAAAAATTGTCAAGTTACCTTGCAAGATATGCACTAAGGATCATTTAACTTATAAGTGTCCTCATCCCCAAGAGTGAACAGACTTCCTTGCCCAAAAGGGCACTGGATAGACCCTCGCAGTCATCAATAACCCTTTTCCTACTCAACAACAACTACAACATCTTGTATCGAACCCACCACCACCCCTGCAAGGAGGCAATGGTGATTCACATCCTCCTCTTCCTGGAGAAGGATTGTCAGTTGGTTATAACTTTGAAACAATTTATTTTCATACACGAGCTAAAGTATACGGAAATCCAATCCTAAATGCTTCAGACGCTGCCTCAATTTCCATTCCACCATTGCCTAACTATTTACATATTGATAGGCCTTTTTTTGACCCTATTATTCATCCCCAAAAAGGGACACTTTGACGTACGACCCATAATCCATTTGCTCCTACTGACCACAACTAAAACATTGTAGAGGATCTAGCACAAGAAACCTCTGCTATGTCAGCACTCAAAGTATTACAAAGTTGTTTAGCACAACAGAAAGCCTTGATTTTGGCCATTGGGGGAATCGATCCTCAAGATTCCAATCGAGCAATTCCAAGTGAAATTTATGATGAAGGGAAAATCCATCTGCCGCATCGTCATTAATGAACACATATCAACCTGTGTCATGGATACTTTTTGTTGGCTCAGCATGGATTCACCCACTCTTTCACTGCCATAAAATTCCCTTAAATATTTTGATGGGAACACTTTCACTCCCAAAGGATACCTAGATATCTAGCCCATAAATCTTCGTGGGAAAAATGTAATGGTGGATATCGAAGTCATAGATCACCATCTCGACTACAATCTTCTTCTGGGATGTGGTTGGACCTATGCTATGACTGCCATTGTGTCATCAGTCTTTTTCCTCATCTTCTTTCCTTTGGATGGGAAAATTATCATTGTGGACCAACTATCCTTTTTTACTCTTTATTTTCACCCATTACCTAGTAACAAGGTCCCTTTAGTGGTTGTCATACTTGAATCTTATGTCATTGTTCATACCAGTCTTTTGAAGGGTTCCTCATTTCTAGGTTGTTTTCCTCTTCCTCTGCCCGAGTTTCCAATGACTGTGTCAATGGTCTCTACTATTTTGAAAGGCCCAATGGATCCTTGGATCCTCCCGACCCCTTCAGCCATTGATTCTGATGGAGAACAGATGCCATTGTCACCAAAAAAACTTTCTTATCAGGATATTCAGTCTACATCCCACTCTCTGTCTACTTTGGTTACGACCGATGGTACCTTTTCCTCCTCCATCACTTATCCCTCTACTGATTTATGTAATGAAGTCTTACCTTTGGATGAGGCTATCATGGAAATCATGTCTCTAGACGAGTGGCCTTGGGATGATTTTCATCACTGTGTCTCAATCTCTTACCCATATGATTTGAACGCAAATCATCTTGAAATCATGTCTTTTGATCAGCTTGAGGTTATTCCTTTCACCTACACACTCTCCATGAGATCAACGTGCAAGGTAACTTAGGTAATATTTCAAATACTTTGCTTATTGACATCTCGATCAAGACAAGTATCATGTACAACATTCATGTTGGAGTCAACTGCAATCACAAGGAGATTGCAAGCTTCACCTTCCTATTTAAGGAATTCCATGATGTTTTTTCTTGGTCTTATGTGTAAATTCCTCACATAGAGGCATTTTTTGTCGAGCATGAGATCACCACTTATGTGAATTCTAAGCCTATTTGAAAAAGAGTTTGGCCAATCCAACTTTGAAAGAAAATTGCCATCAAGACAAAACTTGAAAAGCTATTGAACACTAGTTTCATCTCTCTTGTTCCCTTGATGGAATGGGTATCTAATCTGGTTCCCATTGAAAAAAACAAGGAACCATCTGGGTATGCATCGATTATCGTGATTTGAACACTTCTTATCCCAAAGAAAACTGGCCTACCCCGTTCATTGAATATATCATCAACGATTGTGCTGGATGTGAATAGTTTTCCTTTATGGATGACTTCTCGGGTTATAACCAGAATGCTATCGAACTAGGAAATTAGTGTAAGACCACCTTTATTTATCCTTGGGGTACTTGTGCATACCGCAAGATTCTATTTGGCCTTAAGAATGCAGGCACCACTTTTCAGAGGGAAATGGACTGTGCTTTTCATGATATTAGAAATATCATTTAGGAGTACTTGGATGATATTCCTATGCTTTCCAAGAATCAAGAACAACACCTAGCTTATATTCAAGCTATATTTCTTGTAGGTTTTAATGCTGTACAGAAATTACCTGCATACGAATTCTAAAACACATAAAATAAACAATGCGAGAGCATAACACATAAAACACATATACACAGATATTTTCCCCTGGATCCCAAAAATGAGACTACCAGCTTGATTTTTCATTATGTTCCTTTCAATGTTATAATACATATTTATACATGCTGAAGCATCCAATACTATGGACCGAAAACCATCGCGTCTAATACCATGGACTGAAAACCATCACATCCAAAAACATGTGCAAAAATCATGCACAAAACCATACGTGGGTCCGCCCAACCTAACATAGGTTCCAAAACCAAATTTTTCCAGGGTGTTGCCCCGGACCCCATAGAGTGGGGTTACCTGCACCACTCAAACCCCCTGTGACCCCCTCGCTACACAATAGACGCAACGAAGGGGGGGCTCTGTCCCCCCTCTAACCCCCCGATTAACTACGTGGGCTAGTCGTGGAAAGAATATAACACAACCCAACATTCTCCCACTTGTTTTTTCTTTCCACAGCGGGCCACGAGAGAGCGTAGTCATTTATCTAGCCCTGCAATGCCCATTGTTTCTCTACACCAATAGAACTTCTCAGAGCTCACAGATTTTGTCAATGCATCTGCAGTATTCTTCAAAGTGTCCACCTTTACCTGCAACACCTTTTTGTCTTGTATCATATCCCTCACAAAGTGATACTGGACATCAATTTGCTTTGTCTTTGAATGATATGCAAGGTTCTTTGCCAAAAAAATTGCACTTTAGCTGTCACAGTCTATCCTTATAGCTCCTTGTACTAACCCCATACTTGAATACAATATCTACAACCAAACTGCTTCCTTTCTTGCATGAGTGGCTGCCATGTATTCTGCCTCTATAGTTGATAGTGCCACTACAGATTGCTTCTTACTCATTCAACTGACTGCAACTCCAAATAGGTTAAACACATACCCACTTGTAGATCTTCTTTGATCCAGATCTCCAGCCTAGTCTGCATCAACAAAGCCACGAATATCCAACACTCTGTCTAATCCTGGTCTTCCTTGGTAGCACAAACCATAATCACTGGTGCCACGCAAATACCTGAAAACCCGCTTCACTGCTGTCCAATGCCCCTTTCCTGGTTTTGACATAAACCTTCTCAATACTCCCACTGCATGTGCAATGTTTGGTCTAGTACAAACCATTACATACATCAGGCTTCCGACTGCACTTGCATATGGAACACAAGACATGTCCTCTTCCTCTTCTTGTGTCTTGGGACACTGTTCAGTAGATAACTTTACACCTACAAGAATAGGAACCTTCACTGGTTTATTATCCTGCATATTAAATCTCTGCAATATTGTCTTGACATACTTCCTCTGGTTTAACCAAAGCTTCCTCTTTGGCCGATCTCTTTTAATTTCCATGCCCAAAATATAGTTTGCAGCACCAAGATCTTTCATGTCGAATTTGGAGGAGAATTGGGTCTTCAAATCCTTGATAATTTCTTTGTCATTTCCAACCAGCAACATGTCATCCACATACAAGACCAAATAAATAACACCGTCACCAATTAATTTAAAATACACACAGTGATATGCTTTGCTTCTGGTGAAGCCAAGTCCCCGTATAAATGTATCAAATTTCTGATACCACATCCTTGGTGGCTGTTTTAACCCATACAGAGACTTCTTTAACTTGCATTCCAGTTCTTTCTTACCCTTCATCGAAAAGCCTTTAGGTTGCTTCATGTAGATTTCCTCTTCTAGATCCTTGTGAGGAAATGTTGTCTTCACATCCATCTGTTCTACTTCAAAATCAAAAGCAGAAGCAACAGATAAAAGTAATCTAGTAGAAATTACCTTGGAAACAGGAGAAAAAATATCACCAAAATCAATTCCCGACACCTTGGAATAAACTTTTGCTACCAACCGAGCTTTATATTTCTCCACCTTTCCTTCTGCATTTGTCTTCTTCTTGAAGACCCATTTGCTGCCAATGGGTTTCCTTCTAGCTGACAACTCCACCAGATCCCAAGCCTAATTTTTGTTCAAAGATGCCATTTCATCAACCATGCCCTCTTTCTAGAGTTTTCCATCCTCTGAATCTACTGCTTCCTTCATAGTTTTGGGATCATCATCAGTAATAGATAAAGCAAAATTTGAATAGAAAGCAGATGGCCTATACCTTTCTGGCTACCTTCTTTCTCAAACTGATCTTCTCACACTCGGAGTTTGTGGCTCTTCATCTTCTGATTCCTCTTCTGCTGTAGAGTCTGATTCTTCCTCCTTTAGCTCAAACTCTATCTTCTCATGTTCCTTTGGCTGGACTTCATGTTTAATAACATCTTTCACCTCTCTGAACACCACATCTCGACTGTACACAACTTCCTTGTTACTGGGTTCCAAAGCTTATAGCCCTTTAAACCATCCTTATACCCAATCAAGATGCACTTTTCAGATTTACTATCCAACTTGGTTCATTTCTCCTTTGGAACATGTACATATGCATCACATCCAAATACCCTCAAATGTGAAAGAGAGGGTTTCTTACCAGTCCATACCTCTTGTGGAGCTTTACCCTCCAACACTGATGAAGGTGATCTGTTGACCAGGTAACATGTTGTCTCCACCGCCTCTGCCTAGAATTCCTGTCCTAACTTGGCACCACTGAGCATACTTCTTAACCTTTCCATCAACGTCTTGTTCATTCTTTCTACAGCTCCATTTTGCTGAAGTTTATATGGAGTAGTCTTCTACCGTGCTATACCACACTTCTTACAATATTCTTCAAATTCCTTACTGCAAAACTCTCCACCATTATTTTTCCTCAACACCTTTTATCTTCTTCTCTGTCTGGTTTTCCACCAGAGCCTTGAATTCTTTAAACCTTTCAAAGACTTCAAATTTCTTCTTAAGGAAATATATCCATGTATTCCTTGAGAAGTCATCTATAAATGATACATAGTACACAGACTTACCCAATGATGGAACCTTCACTAGTCCAAACACATCACTATGCACAAGCTCTAATATATGTTTCGCCCTCTTACCACCAGAGGGGAAACTCACCTGATTCTGCTTCCCATAAACACAATTTTCATAGAAATCAAAATCTAGAGAGCTATTACTCATACCTTCTACCATACCTTTACCATGAAGTATTCGAAGGCCCTTCTCTCCAATATGTCCAAGCCTTTGATGCCACAGCATGGTCTTCTCTCCAGAGACCACTAGATTTTCTGCTCCACTTTCAGGAACCACAAAACTGTTGCACCCATCAACAACCGTGCTACCTTGCAGCTTGTACAGAGTTCCAATCCGAACTCCCCACATCAATACCAATGCTCCCCGAACCATCTTGCAGGTATCCTTCTCGAACACTGTTTTTACACCTGCATCATCCAACTTGCTTACAGAAATCAGATTTTTGGCCAATGCAGGAATATGCAAAACACCTGGAAGTGTTCTAACCCTTCCACCTTGTAGCTTCAACTTTGCTTTTCCACAACCAATGATTCTAGCCTTCCTATCATCCCCTAAGAAGACATCACCACCATTGTATTTCTCATACTCATAGAACCACTCTCTATGGGGAGTGAAGTGAAAGGATGCACCTGAGTCAATCAACCATGCCTCATGATCTACATGTGTACTTGAAGAAGCCAAGTACACATCCCCACCTTCATCTGAGGTGGTTTTCACCTCTACAGAAGGAGCATCATCAAATCCATTTCCTTTATCAGGAGCTTTAGATTTACAGTCCCTTTTGTAGTGCCCTTCCTTTTCGCATTTCCAGCACACCACCTTTACAGGTTTTCCTAGAGATATAGATCTCCCTCTAGATTTAGATCTTCCACTAGATGACTTATTTTTGTCTCTATTCTGGGACCGTCCTCGTACAGACAAGGCATCACCATTCTGGCTCTCCATATTTTTCTGTCTCATCTCCTCCATCAACAAGGATGAGACTATTTCATCAAACTGCAAGGCAGTTGCATTGCTACCTATTGCAATAACTAGACTATCCCACGAATCTGGTAGAGAACACAACAAACTGATGCAGTTATCTTCATCTAAAATTTTAATATCAACAAATGCTAATTGACTTACCACAGTATTAAATGCATTTAGATGCTCTGTCACCGAGTCCCCATCTTTCATCCTCAAGTTATACAACTTTTTTTGTAGGAACAATTTATTCACCAGAGACTTAGATTGGTACAAAGTCCCTAACTTATCCCACAAAGTCTTCGCCGTAGCTTCCCCTGATACATTAAGCAATACTGAATCTGAGACACACAATCATATTGTGCTCTTTGCCTTCTGATCCAACTTCTTCCATTCTTCATCGGACACTCCCGTTGGTTTAGTACCTAGATCTACCACGATCCACTGATCTTTATCCACTAACAAATCCTCCATCTTGAGTTTCCACAACTCAAAACTCTGACCATTAAATTTCTCGATCTCTATCTTTCCACTTCTCACCATCTTCTTTCACCACCAGAATCGATCTCGTAGATCTCCCACTGAATAGGGTCTACCATAGGCCCGAGCAAAACCCCTCAACAACAAAGGTGTCCCCTTGAAGCCAAAACAACTTCGATACCAAATGTAGGTTTCAACCCCGTACAGAAATTACCTGCATACAAATTCTAAAACACATAAAATAAACAATGCGAGAGCATAACACATAAAACGCATATACACAGAGATTTTCCCTTGGATCCCAAAATCGGGACTACCAGCTTGATTTTTCATTATGTTCCTTTCAATGTTATAATACATATTTATACATGCCGAAGCATCCAATACCATGGACCGAAAACCATCACATCCAAAAACATGTGTGAAAATCATGCACAAAACCATAGGTGGGTCCGCCCAACCTAACATAGGTTCCAAAACCAAAATTTTCTAGGGCGCTGCCCCGGACCCCATAGAGTGGGGTTAACTGCACCACTCAAACCCCCTGTGACCCCCCCGCTATGCAATCGGCACAATGAAGGGGGGGCTCCGCCCCCCCTCTAACCCCCTGGTTAACTACATGGGCTAGTCCTGGAAAGAATATAACACAACCCAACATTTCTTAGGTTTAGGTTCTACCATATCTGTCTTAATCCACATAAGTGTGTATTGTTTGTAGAATATGGGAATTTTCTTAGGTTCATTTTATCGAAACAAAGGATACAAGTTGATACTTATAAGATTAAGGCAATTACTCAATTTCTCGCACCATAATCCTTACTTCAACTCCAAAGTTTGCATGGAAAGGAAAAATTCTTATGATGCTTTGTTCTCAACTATTCTAACTTAGCGAAAGGTTTTATGTGCTTACTAAAGAAAGGAGTGCCCTTCTTTTGGGACGACCAAGCCCAATGATCGTTTGATGCCTTGAAAAAGACCCTCACTTAAGCCCCACTTCTAATTCCTCCTAACTACTTTCACGCCTTTTTATTATGTCTTGTGGCCTCACCATCCTCTATAGGCATGGTATTGGTTCAAGAAGATGATGATCATAGTGAGAATGTGGTCTACTACCTTTCCAAATTTCTTGTTGGACTTGAACCTAGGTATTCAAATGTGGAGAACCTCTTGCTGGTAGTAGTCTTTGCTATCAACCACTTTTGACATTATATTATTTTGCATCAAACTACTCTCGTTGCCCTAGAGAACCCTATGAGACACATATTGTGTTGTCAAATTATTGGAGGTCAATATTTCAAGTGGATAGTCATCCTCCAACAATTTGATCTAGTCTTCACCACTATTAAATCGAAGAAATATTTATTGTTCACTAAGATTTTTCCAGACCTTCCCAGAGTTAACATAGATGAAGTAGCCCATGATCCCATTCCAGATGAATCAGTCTATCTGGTAGAATCTTCTGACCCATGGTACAGAGATATCCTTGTGTATCTTTATACCCAGCGATTCCACCCAAATATATCAAAAGATAACCACCGCTCATCTGCCACAAATCTAAGCACTACTTAGTGATAAACAATGACTACAAGAAAAACAGGTCATTGTTGAGGGTCATGCTTGTGATGGACCTTTAAGGTCTGTTACTAACGTCGCATATGGTGACGGTCTTTAAAAAAGCGTTGTTGTAAGTGCATATAGTGATGGTCCTTTATGGTTTGTCACTAAAGCCATTTTCAATGACACTTTTGGTGAGGGTCGTTAAAGGCCCGTCACTAATTCTCTCTTTGGTGACACTTTTGGTGAGGGTCATTAAACGCCCATCACTAATTCTCTCTTTGGTGACACTTCTAGTCGCGATCTTTTATTGATCGTCACCAATGATGTTTTTGGTTACTTTTGGTGATGGCCAATAAATGTTCGTCATCATTTATCATTCCAATGAGTTTTTGATGACGCTTCATGCTTGTGACGGACCTTTAAGGTCCATCACCAATGTCGTATATGGTGACAGTCTTTAAACAATCATTGTTGTAAGTGTATATAGTGATGGTCCTTTAACGTTTGTCACCAAAGCCATTTTCAATGACACTTTTGGTGAGGGTCGTAATTTCCCATCACTAATTCTATCTTTGGTGACACTTTTGGTGACAGTCGTTAAAGGCCCATCACTAATTCTCTCTTTGGTGACACTTCGAGTGACGATCTTTTGTTGACCCTCACCAATGATCTTTTTGGTTACTTTTGGTGACGGTCAAAAAATGTTCGTCATCATTGATCATTCCAATGAGTTTTTGATGATGCTATGTACCTATTACTATATTTTTTGTCAAAATATAATGATTTAAGACCATTTTTGTGGAGTCTTTTTCATTATGTGTCAAAGGTCATAGTGGTTATAATAGCCAATCAATTTGTTAAGAAGTAATTAGTGTGTATCATTTCCCTCGAGTCATAAGAATATAGTCTTCCTATGAGTCAACATATGATTCATCTCTATTAGTTTTATTATCTAGAAAATTTCCTTTAAATAAAGTTCCACTAGTGTGCGTAGGAACTATATTATTTAATACATAATCAAGCTATGTCAATTCTATTAATGAGAGATACCTAGCACTCCTCAACACTCATGGCACACAATAACATTCTTTGGAACAATACATTAACATTCCTTGGCACCTCACATGTCTTGGAACATCTTTGTACCTAGAACATCTTGCCATGAGTAGGGCGCCAAAGCACATGTTGGCATGCCATAGCATAGCATAGCGCTCCCCTATCATGTGTTGGCATTCCCTGTAGTCCCTAGCATGCCATGGAACTCCTTGGCATAATATTGCATTGACAAAATTTAGCACTTGGCACACATTGGCACTTGGCATGTATTGGAACATATTATTAGTGTGCCTAGCATGCCCCTTTTGAAAAAGATAAAGTCTCGACTTATTAACCCTCTTATATGTTTATTTCCTTTCATTTTAGCTTGGTTATTCCTTTTGTTTCCTTGAAACTCCTTGACGCATATTGGCATACTCTAGCACCCTGCACTTCCTAGCATGTCTTAGCACCTGGAATGCCTTGGCAATATTTGGCACATGTTAGCACACCCTGGAACTACCTAGCACACTCTAGCACTTCTTGAAATTCCCTGATATTCCCTGGAATGCCTTGCCCATTCTTATCATACCTTGTCACTCCCTCCTTGGCATGACAACTAGCAATGATTGACACTCCCCAACACACCTTCATATTCATTCACTTCCATGCATTTTGACCTAGTGCTCCCTTGTGTTGTCCTAGTACTCCCTAACACTCCTAAGCATGCAATGGCACTCTCTAGAACACCTTAGCACTCATAAGTGAAGAATGAAATTTGTAACCAATGTTACCATACTTGGAATAGACAATAAATTGGCAAGGCAAAAGAGCTAAGAGTTTTAATTAGATTGGGGAAAAATCGGAAAAAAATCGGGAAAAAATCGGTGAATTCAATAAATAAAAATATACACATATATTGAATTAAAAAAAACATTTTTCATTGATATTCAATAAATCCATGACCAAACAATTCATAATATCAATAGATGTCCAAAATATCATGAATGAATAAGCATCTCATATATGTTATGAGTCCAAACATGATCCAAAGTACTGAGTCATGACTCCTAACTAGTGACTACATAGAACTAGAAGCAACTTCTTCTAAAAGTTTACAAACAACTGCATACTAATTAGAAAAAATCAGTAACTAAGAGTCTAAGACTCTTAAGAGTGAGAACTAGAAGCGATTCCTCCCACTCCTCCGCTTGCTTGATTCTCAAAGTTCTTCAAGTCATGTAGGCTTAAAAGAGGAGCCTCCTCTAATTGGACCCAATCTGCTGCATTTGTAGTTTTGAAAATCTATCTCTTCAAGGTCTATTGGTGAATGATCCAAACCTATCATTATCATGAGACATTGAAATGTGAATTTAAGTTTGACTTTGAACTTTAAAGTTTAAACTTTAAATTCCAAATCAGATTATGAAACCTTCAAATTCAAGCTCTCACCTAGTATTTTCTTGTTGCAAAGTTGTAGATTGTAATGGAAAAATACAAGGTCATTTAAGCGCTTTTTTGTCAATCAGTTGCGCTTCTTAGAATGCATTTTCTCAAACATGCTCCAGTTGCACTCACAACTTGAAGCACTGCATGCTTGGTTTAAGATTCGAATGGCAAATCTCTTCAAATCTGGCGTATCACTACAAAAGTTTTGCCACCAAAGACCTAGCAAGTGGCAAGGGTTCATGGGTAGACATACTAAATAATAAATAGTAAAAAATCGAAAAGACAAAAAAATTTAATAAAACATTTAACATACAAAATAAAATTTAAACAAATTTAATGAATTGATAAAGCCTTCAAGCCTCAAAGGGTACCTGGCAACACCTTACACCTTTCTCATATAACACTAGTATAGGAAAATAATTTAGGTGGTACTCTATAATCCTATAGTTGGGAAAATACACGACTTTGAAATTCTGGATCAGGGAAACACCTTTCCATGCATGTCATAAGTCCTTTGTGAACCTCCCCATCCTCATTAAGTTTGCTCTTATCATAAAAATACTATGGGTTTAAGAAGTACCTAGCAATATGTAAGGGGGAATGCAATTTCATATCCCAATGTGCATGAATAATGTCCCAAAGAGGCATACGCTTTCCCTCCTCATCCCCATATCTTCTTTTGATGGCCTCCTTTGCGAGATCCATCACCTGATAAATGTAACCCATAGTGGGTTTGTCACCATCAACCATCCTGAAAGTTCAAGCTTTCAAATTTAAATTAATATGAAACATTGAAAATAAAAAGAATATTGAAATGAAATTTAAAACATGAAAAAGTTAAAAGACTTGAAGTACCTGAGAACTCTAACAAGGGACTCCATCACAACAATAATCTCTTCGACATCTTTCCAAAAACCATCATTAAACACAAGTGCAACAACTTCAATGCCTTCAAGGGTCTTGGAATGTTTAGATGCCATCCACTTAGGTCCCAAGGACATCCTCTTCAGATTTATCTTTTGCTCAACCACAAATTGCAAAGATATGAAATTTGTTGCAAATCTAGTCACTGCAGGTCAAACAATTTCTTTACCTTTAGTGTATTTTCTCATGGTGTTTAGGACAATAATGTGGTTCTATAGGTATTTGGTTATGGTTTTTTCCTTCTCCACAACCTCATGTATCCAATGAACTTACCAGTGTCCTCAAGCATTAAATCTATATAATGGGCAACAAAATAGGTCCAAAAAATAGTGGGGTGCCTAATCTCAAAAAGTCTACCAGTAGCCATATAATTAGCTACATTGTTGGTGACAATTTGTACAACATGTTCTTCTCCCACTTCTTGAATGACTTCCTCCATCATTTCACAAATAAGTTGTGTAGTCTTAAGCTTGTCTGAGGAATCCACTGATTTGAGAAACATTGTACCTACTGGACAATATATAAGGAGATTTATTAAAGTTCTATTCCTTTGATTTATCCATCCATATCTCATGATCGTGCACCCTGTCTGTACCCATGATGAACGAAACTCAGATAGCGCAAGCATGGCATCTTCAACACTTTCTAATAGCAAATTTGTCCTAATGATCTCTAATGAAGGAGCTTTGAACCCTGGACCTACAACATCAACTACATCAATCATAGCTTTCCAATAAGGACTTATGGCACAGTGGAAAGGTATGTCAGAATAGTACCAAAATTTAGCAATGGCCTTCCTTGCCTGACTATGGATATTTTTTTTCCAACCAGTGGTATCCAAGGTAGGTTGGGAACCAGGTTTTGTGTGGGGAGAAAAAATGGTGTTTATGTTTCCACCTCCAATTTTGAATGCAGGAGGATTCATTTGGCCTTGAGTTTTACTTGGACTTGGAGGCATGTGTGGGAAACATGGGAACTGCATTGAGGATTCAACAAAGGGAGATGACAATGGGGTAGTGGAAGAAAAATTGTCAACTCCAGGAGTTCCTATTTCTTCTTTTTGCTTTTCTTTATTTGCATTATGCTGACTCAACATATCAATGGCCAAGGTTGCTTGGTGTTTGACATTTTCATCAACATTTTTGCTGAGACCTATATCATCGCCAGGTATTTGTGCAAGGTGGTACTGGAATCTATAAATGCCTCCACTACATTTCTCTTTGCAAAATTTACAAAGGAGCTTAGGGTCTCCAAGAATATTGTCACAATAAGCCCAAGCAAAGTCCTTCTCCCTCAACATTGTTTTTGTTTTGAACTTGTGTTTAAATTGCGGCTTCTATTTAGATTTGGAGTTGTGCCTTCTATTTAATTTGGCTCCTATGAAATACAAAAAAAATTAAAATTAAAAATGCCATATATAACTTCGCAAAAAAGAGGGTTGGTTTTAAAGGATATTAGGTTTTGTTAAGGATCAAAGAGGACTCTGTCCAGCAACACAAGCAAATTTCGACCTAATATATCATTATGACCTTGAAACACAATTAGGTATATATGAGGAAATGCTACCTAAAGGAAATATTACCAACTTATATTGCATTGTAATCTTGAATTTTCAAGTTTGCTTAGTATATGACAATTGAACCAATACATCAATAACAGATTCTGGAATAACAAAAATACCCAAAGTTGTGAATGCATGGTTAAAGCCTTTGAAGTTGGCAAGACATCGACTAAGGAAGGAATGCTTGATGACTTGGTCGATGGTTGGTATGAAACCATTTCTTAGTGCATTTTTACAATCTATTTAAGCCCCATTTATAGGGTTGAAAAGTCATAACCAAAGGAATACACCGAACATTCAATTGCTGAACAATCAAACTTGAAACTTGCCATTGAAAATGACATTGAAACTTCAATATAGTAATATACCTATTATTTAAGCCAAGTGCCAATGTACCTTGATTGTTGAATAGTGAAGCGGATAAGCCTAAAGGTAACACATGCTGAAGATGATGCACGACTACCTGAGGGTCCATATGGAGTATGGATAGAGCACACATTAGCGGCTGCCTAATATGGAGTTTGGACTTAGGCTCACCTTGGCGGTTCCCCAATATTGAGTCTGGACTGTGTAATAGTGAGTAGTGATTGATTACTGAAGGTCTCGATGTATGAGTTTTGGGCCTACGAAATGAGAAATAAATTTTGGAACAACTGACGTTTAGTTTTTAGCAATGTGGCATACTGTTGAAGCCCCGAAAATCGGGTCGACAACAAGGGGGATACTTGCCCGGTTCGGACCTTGGTTGGCAGCTCCTTATCCATTTGGTATAGCGGGTCCGACTGGGGATAATGGGACCAGTTTCCCAATCTATGAGTGTGTGTGTGTGTAGAATTTGATGTTCCTGATTTAACAGTTCCTAATTAAGATATTCTAATTCTAATTTTTAATCTAATTCTATGCTATTGTAATCTAATAAGCAGTAACATCTAAGTCTATACTAACCCAGGATATAATTCTTCTATTATGAGATCTAAAAAGATTTCAAATAACAACTGGTAATAAAGCTCATTCAGTTATTATAAGAAAGGAAATCAATAAGGATGAACCACTTCGCATAAAAAGTTAGACGAAACAGTAGTGAGAAACATATCACATAATGAGCTATTCATACATTAAGCATAAATAAATAGCTATCACCGTACAAAAGTGCCAAATGATAACTCAGGCATTCATGCAATAATACATAAACAACTAAAAACTATATATCACTTTAACACATAAGCAACGTCAAGAGATAAAAGTACCATTTATGACTAGTCCTACTCATGAGCTTCAAGCGACAATGATTTATCTCTCCTTGCTCTAACATCCACTAAGAGTACAGAAGTGCAACATCAGTAGCAGATATCAAATGC
Organism: Pinus tabuliformis; assembly: GCA_031772625.1. Taxonomy (NCBI): domain Eukaryota; kingdom Viridiplantae; phylum Streptophyta; class Pinopsida; order Pinales; family Pinaceae; genus Pinus; species Pinus tabuliformis. Next base: position 795,566,457 of record CM062818.1, on the reverse strand, counting down.
AAACATCAATAAATCTTGTTCCATTCATTCACCAAAACCTCCTCTGAGGGTGCAAAAGTGCATGTTCTGAGGACAAGTTTTTGATAAATTTCTGGACCCTTCTCTAAATGCATGAGAAGGGTTTAAATACTACTAACTAAATAACTTAATTACATAGATTCAGGATACGGTTTAATTGACCGCCCTTTTTCTAAGCAAAAATAAACAAAACTATTTCTAAAAATTAAATCTAATATCTAACTATTTCTGCATTTGCTCCTTAATGGTGCAAGCATTCAGTATTTTCCTGGGTAGAGTCGGCTGACTGTCTTCTGCTTTTGGTTGAGCTAAGAAAACAGAAATGGTAAGAGCTGGCACCATCTTCTCAGCAAAATCGATGATATACTTCGAGAGTCATCCTCTGACTATGTGGCTTTACCGTGTATGCCCAGTAATAATCTCATTTCAACTTGGTTAACCCTTAGGATTGCTTCTGCCTTTTCTTTAGCTTTATGTTTCCAGTTTGTTCTTTACCATTGATTTCTTGCATTTTTCGAGCTTACAGGTGACTGAGCAGTTAGAGGCTTTCCTTCTTGAGCAATTTTCTCAACGATGCGCGATTAGCGCTAGGCGCTAATCGCGCATCGGAAACTGCCTCCGTTCTTTGATCCGGGCTTCTCTGATGCGTTTTTCGCCTTTTTTTCCTCTTCACCTTTGTCGGGTATAAAGCTTCAAAATTTGTAAAAATAATGACCTCGTGAGCTTTTGACCCTGAGCATTAAACTGCCTGTTGATATCAGCATCGTTCAGTACTCATTCAACCATGGCTGTATATGAAAGATCAGCAGCATTCTGTGAATCTGCGGCTCTGTTGCATGCGGCATCTATTTATGAGGGCGTCTTTTCTCTGTCTTTGAACATTGAAGCTTTACCCTTTTTCCTCATAGCTTCCTGCACATTGCTTTGTGTAACTTTTTGTTTTTTGTTCCTGCAGTTCACAAGTGAGGAGAGAGTAATGATAACAAAAATTGATAGGAAAGCTTTAAATGCTACGGATATGCAAAAACACGCCACCTGACGTAAAATAGCTCTTTGAACAACAAAAAACCATATTTTATTAACAACTGGCATATAATTCATTAATTATCATTAAAGCGCGTAACCAGTTCTTGGTTTATGGAAAAATTTTTCTTGAATATTGAGTCGAGAAAATCTGCGATGGAATGTTTATGCGATTTGCATCACAGTATTGCATTTCACTGTATCGCATTACCGCAATTTGATCGTGCTGTGCTATCACAATGTTGCTTGATCACGCTATCGCAAGATCGCAGATCGCAGTATCGCTAAATCATTATGTGTCTTTTATGCAATTTTGTGAGATGCGATATGCGATATCGAATATCGGCGATTTTTTAAGGTTTTCCAACGTGAATTTTTCTTAATGCATGCGATGCGATGGAGTTCGCATCGCAATCTCGCAGTTTATCATTTTTACTCATAAGAAAATGCCCTATCATTCTTTGTGCGATGCGATGTTTCTTAAGGAGTGACATATATGAGCACTAATTGATTTTTTGAATTTTTTGACTAAGGGTCCCCACTTACATAGTGTTATTGCTAATACTAAATAAGGAGGGGGGTTGTTGGTGGCCACAACAATTGGCGATTCACTTGGAAGAACCAATTATCTCTGTTTTTCTATTGAATTTTCTAAACTTCCAAAACAGAAAATTTTTCAGAAAATTAAACTTTATTATGGAAAGATAAAGTACATTATGCTCTAACCTATCAATGATATTTTGTTTCAACTATTTTCCACTTTTCTTATTTGCTTCCTCAGGCTAGTCCTTGAATTTTCATCAGTCATTACTTGGTCTTGTAAAGATAAAACAAAGTCTTCTCTGTAAACCAGTGTTAAATATGCTCATTTGTCGTAGGTAGAGCCTCTGCTGCTAGTAGGCGTTTATAGCCTCAACAAGGTTACCTGTTACCTAGAAATGATCATGTATCCTACTTAAAGCAGCCTACAAATTTTCAAAGAAAAATCCATATCCACACTTATTGCTTTGATTTTCTTTTTTACTCTTAAAGAACAATGTCTTGGTTTGGTAGCCAAATTATGACACAGTCATTCACTTGATTTATAACTTTGCTGAACAAGCTGGCTCGTGATGAGACCCCTTGTCTTTTGATTACAACAATCTTGAGTCATTGCCCTGTTGTGGTGTACAGTATTGGCAAAGTCAGCAAGTTATAATATCTGTGATTATGATAAGCCGACTCGTGCTGAGACCTCTTATTCTTCCAGATAAAGTGTATCCTTGGGTTGTTCCTCTGAAAGTTGTGATTTCCTTAGCAGGGAGGAAGTTATTGTTTCCTTAAGATAGCTCTGGACGACAATAATAGAGTTTTCGGAAACAGCTGTTCTACAGAGAATCTTTATTTTGTTATTGATACCTTTCATTGTACTGAGGTAAAACAATTTCTTCACTAAAGGTTGTTTTCATCAAACTTTTTGAAGTTGAAACTAGTATCATATCTAGGCTAGAGTTTTTAACTGTATCTATCAATAATAAAGATCAATTTTCCAAAAGATTTGCTATTTATACAAGCGAAAATTTCAAAATCTAAAAGAGAATTGGCGTCTTTTTCGTAAATGCCTAATGTAACCACTCACAACTGGTTTTATTATGAAAAAGAGAAACAACTATTCTACAAAAATAGAAGAATAATCTTCTATGGAAAATATTTCTTGAGAATTTGCCCATTAACAGGCAAAGGATCCCTTTTACCTGCTAAATCCTGTAACACAAACGTTTATGGACCTATGACTTATAAAATTTGAAAAGGACCAAGACACATTCTTTGAAATTTTGTATGTTTGCCTTTCTCTTCATGAGCTTTGTCCCACTTTAAAACTAAATCTCCCATCTGAAAATCTTTTCTGGTCATTATGTTTGAATCAAAAGAGGATTTTTCTAGTGCTTGATGATGAGCATGCATTTTCCTAGCCTGTTCTCGTTGTCCTTCTAATTTTATTATTTCCATTTGTCTTAGCTGTAAGGAGGAAGTGGGTACTTCATCAATGTATTGAACTAGAGACAAAGGGGGAATTGCTAAATGAGTCATAAGAACCACTTATTTCCCATAAACTAAATTAAAGGGAGAAGTGCCAATAGAAGCTTTTTGCGTTATTCGGTCTGCCCATAAAGCATATATCAAAGCCTTATGCCAATTCTTATGATTTTGGTTCACTGTTCTTTTGATAATCCTGATTAGGTTTTTATTTGTGGACTCAGCTAACCCATTGCCTTGTGGGTAATAATTGGCCGAATATTTAAGTTTGAATGCTCTTTTAAGTGCAAATTCAGTCATTGAATTTCCAGAAAAGTATGATGCATTATCAAACATTAAAGCGGAAGGCAATCCAAACCTGGTGATTATAAATTGATCTATGAACTCAATGATATTTTCAGCATTAGTTGTCTTGAGTGGAACTGCTTCTACCCACTTAGTAAAATAATCTATTGCTGTGAGGATGTATCTATGCTACTTAGAAGAGTGAGGAACGATCTCACCTATTATGTCCAATCCCCACTGACTGAAAGGTTGCTCAATGTTAACCGGCTGTAGTGGCAAGGATGGCTTCTTTTGTCTTCCAGTAGTAGTTTGGCAGACTTGACATTTCCTCACGTAACTGTGTGAGTCTTTAAATAACGTGGGCCAGTAATATCTTGCGCGCAAGATTTTATGTGCAGTAGCATCTCCAGCATAGTGTCTGCCTACCGGCCCATCGTGGAGTTCCTGCAAAACTTTTTCAGCTTCAGATTTCTCAAGACACCTAAGAAGAACAGAATCATAATTTATTCTAAAAAGAATATCATTTATGAGCTGATATTGTTTGGCTTTCAACCTTAGAGCTCTTTTCTTAGTATGATCGAGGTGTGAAGGAGCATACCCGTTTTTCAGATAATAAATGATATCGACGTATAATGACTCTGCATCGTTTAGGCTTACCTCGCACATTTGTACCTCTGCAGATGGAATTTCAGAAATTTGCGACACTCCAGCTAGCATTTTGCAAAAGCCTTGGCCTTTTACAATGTTTGCTGGTTTAATCTCAATGTCATATTCCTGTAAGGCAATAACCTAATTGGCCCTTTTCTCACCCACATCCTTCTGTACTAGAAGATTCCTTACTGCTGGAAATGGTACTATAATTTTAGTATGGGTTTTGAGCAAGAAAGGTTTGAAGTATTTGATCGCTTTGAAAACGGCATAAGCCTGTTTCTCCATGTTTGAATAATTTAATTCAACACCCTATAAATTTGAGCTGAAAAAAGCAATTGGGGCTTCCATTTTTTCTTGATTTGCCTTAGTGAGTATCGCAGCATATGACTTATCTGAGGCAAATGTGTATAAAATAAAAGGCTCTGAAAAATTTGGAGTTGCTAAAGATGGAGCATTAATAATAACTTGTTTGATTAGGTTGAATGCTTCATGTTCATCTTGGCCCCATTTAAAATTTGAGTTCTTTTTAATCATGGTTTGCAAAGGAGACACGATTCATGAAAAATCTGGAATGAATCTCTTTACAAAGTTGATCTGACCAAGGAAAGATTGCATGGCTTTTTTGTTGTGAGGTAGGGATATTTCAGAAATTTCTTTGATTCTGTCTGGATGAATGTGAATACCTGATTTTGACACTATGAATCCTAGAAGTTTCCCTTCACTTAATGAGAAAAAAGATTTCTTTGGGTTAAGTGAAATTCCATACCTTAAACACCGTTGGAAGATTTGTTTCAAGTCTTTAAGATGATCGCTTCGCTTTTTAGAATACACTGTTATATCATCCAAATAAATTACTACAGATTTATTGACTAAACCTTTGAATGCGATGTCCATGGCTCTCTGAAATGTGGCACCAGCATTAATCAAACCAAAAGGCATCTTTTGATATGCGTATGTGCCCCATTTAGTTCTGAATGTGGTTTTCAATTGATCATCAGGATGTACCAACACTTGATTGTATCCTGAAAATCCATCCAAGAAAGACATTAATTCTGAGCCCGCCACTGCCTGCAATATCTTTTCCATAGGTGGTAAGGGAAAATTATCTTTTTGACAGGCCTTGTTAAGGTTTCGAAAGTCAATGCAAATCCTAATATCTCCGTTTTTCTTTCTAACAGGTACCATATTGGAGACCCATTTAGAATGTCTGACGGGAAAGATTATTCTGGCTTTCAATAACTTATTGAATTCGGTTTTTATCTGATTTTCTAAATTGGGATGGATCTTTCTCAACTTTTTTTGGACAGGTTTTTCGTTATCGGTCATGGGAATAGTATGTTGGATGATGGAAGTGTCGTATGTTTTGAGTTCATCATAATTCCAGGCAAAAACATTTTTATATTGTCTCAAAAGACGAATATACACTAGTTTTTCTTCAGGGGCTAGGCTGAGACCTAGATTAATGTTTTGTGGTTTGGCATTGGTTCCTAGGTTTACTAATTCGTAGTTCAAGGTTGAACTTTGGAATTTCTAATTGGTAGACCTTTTAAACTGATCTTTCAAATCGTACAAGTCTTCTAACTTGACCACAGACTTAGGTATAGCATTATTAGTGCTATCTTGTTGCAATTGTCGATCATGTTGGTCTTCGTCAATTATTTGATTGGAGTAGGATCCTTCAGATGTGAGGAAATTTACAATATCAGGATCGTCATTGAATACTCTCCAATTTGTGATGTTATCAGGAATGGATGGTCTAAAGATTAATTCTATTGAGAATCTATCTGGACTAAAATCTTCTGAAGGAATAAGCTTAGAAGCTACGTTAGCCAAAAGGTCTGCACTTGCGTTTTGGAGTTTGGGGATTGAAGAAATATTAAATGCTATGAAATGCTCAGTCAGATCTTGAACTAAGGATTGATAATGTTTTAAATGACCTGATAAGCAATGTATAGTGTTACGTACCTGCCTAACCACAATCTCAGAGTCTCCGAAAACTTGAAGGTACTTGACGTCTAACCCGATTGCTTTGTACAACCCTTGGACCAAAGCCTCATATTCTGTTGTATTGTTGGTGCAATCAAATTCAAGTCTGCATGTTAGCATGATTTTATCTCCTTCTGGACTAATCAAAATGCATCCTGCTCCTGCTCCTTCGTTAGATCTAGAACCATCAAAAAATAATTTCCAAAACAAAGATTTATTTACAGGTTTATCTAAAAAATTGATACATTTCAAACCATCAGTTCGAGAAATTTTTTTGACTTGGGACAAAACAGAGTGTTCTAAATAGGGTGATGCATGAGCATTGAAATTGCCGAGGAAAGAATCTACTGAGTAATTGCCAATAATGTTGTTGTTATATGCTACTGGTTCATTTTCCCCCTCTAGCTCCGTTACTATGTATTTCTGGTGTAATTCTCATTCAACTTTTATTTGATTCGGTTTACCATTGTAGGGCAGCCACATGTGCGACCAATCAGTTGCGAAGTATCCATGAAGTCTTTCTAATCAATCCCTGCTAAGAATTAGGCCATAGAATTCTGGAATATCAGCAACTAAAATATCAATAACTTGACATACCTTTGGGTTGGATGACAACCTTATGGTTACTTGATTTAGTTCGCCAATCACTTCGACTTGAGATCAATCTAGCTGAACTATGCGCACTGTGGATTTCTGTGGTTGAACATTTAACTTGGCACATATGGATTTGGGTAAAATATTCGATGAAGCACCAGAATCTACCAAACGATTGTGCACATTTTTATTGAAGATTTCATAAGTAAGGAGAAACGGGGGAGTATGAGATCTTGATCTTCCTCCAATTAGAGCGATGTCATTTGGATCAATCTTATTGATCGCATTAGTTGGAGGTCTTCCCATGTTATGAGAAGCTTGAGAAAGTACAGCGGCAGGCAAAGGTGCAACTGGCACAACATGTAATTCTTTCATCATTATCTTCTGTTGATGCTTTAACTTGCTCAGTTCGTAAAGGGTGATGTTGGCCCTAGTCTTTTTCATATCTTCTATAATATTGTACTCCATTTCATCCGACATGATCAGTGTTTTAGATGGAGTTGATTCATCTGTTTGGACTGGGCTAGTTTGAGTCGCTTTAGATGTCGTTTTCTTTGTTGCGACTTTATCCTTTATTGCAGAGCTTGCGCTCTTTGGCTTAGGGATAGTTTGGGGAGGATCAAGCTGATTTTTGCTTCGTGTGCTAACTGGGAATACTTCTTGATCTTCTTCTTATGGGAGGATGAAATCCCACATTCCTTGTAATTCCAAAACCTCTTCTTCATTAGTCTGCCCTTCAGTGTCAATTTCTTCTTCCTCTTCTTCGGATTCAGCATTTGAAATAGTATTGGGTGGCTTTGAATCCGTTGAAGGGCCTCTTTTAAAAGCTCTGTAGGGTTTTTTTGATGAAGTTTCTGCTACTTGCTTTTTGATGTCGACCATTTCATTGGACATGGTCTTTAGAACTTTTTGCAATCCTTCCAAATCGAATGGATCTTTTGCTTGTTTCTTCTTGGAGTCTTCCTTGAAGGTGACTTTCTTGGATTTGCATTCCTCTATCGCGGATTTCTTTTCCAGGGCTATTATACGTTTCTCTACTGCTATTGCTTCTTTCATGTTTTTGGCTAAGGTTGTTTTATTAGCCCTGTCCACGAAGGTTGCTATTTTTGATGGTAGAGCGGTGATATACCATTCACATCGTACTTCTTCGCTGGGCTAGGAAGCGGCAGGAATTTTGTTTAGGATTTTGTTGAAATGTAAATTGAAATCTTTGATAGGCTCTCTAGATTCGGCCCTAAGGTTGGATAGGTCATTGATTAACGTTTCCGTAGACCTGTCATCACCAAACTTGGTCAGGAATTGCTCCTGGAAGATATCCCAACTAGTGATGGATCCGGAGGGTAATGAAAAATACCATGATCCCGTTGTTCCTTGCAGAGTATAAGGAAAAATCCGAACAACAACATCTTCATTAGTAACCCCATTGAGATTAATGGATAGCATGAAGTTGTTTATGTGTTGTTCTGCTAGCATGCCTGCCTCGGGATTAAACTTAGGCAGCCATTTCTCAGGATGGGCCGGTATTTGACTCAAGGGTGCAGGCATTAAGACTACCCCAGGGTTATTCCATGGAGACTGGGCCATTGGTGAACTGCTAACAGAGGAAAGTGCAGAAGATGATCCCTGTGGCTTGGAAGATGAGGATACTACGATTGTAGATGATTGAGGAAGAGTTGTGGGGGTTCCAGTGGACGGATGGACGATGATCTGAAGTGGTGGAGTGGATGGTTGACTTCGCGGTGAAGAAGTTGAGATGGATGATGTTGACGAAAGAGTCTCGCTGTCGGACTCTTTAGGTGATTTCCTTGCTCTTTTCCTGGTGGGAAGAGGTAATTCGGTTGGTTGAATGCCAAATTTTTCACTCTTTAGCCTGGTCAGGGGATGAGCAGGGTTATATTGCGAAGTCACGCTGCCTTGAGATTTATCAGACCTTTGAGGAGAAATGGAAAATCACTGAAGTTTGTGAATTAGAGTTTCAACTTTAGGAAGTTCAATGGTAGATTGTTCTGAAATGTCAGGGTTTGTAGCAGCAGTTGATACTCGAGCGACTTCTAACTCTGTATTTAAGTGTAATGGAGAAGTCGGGGGAGATGGTGAGGGCGATTTACTCTCAGAATGGTATTCAGATTTAGATTTACTTGCCATTCATAGTTCAGGCCCTCCTTCTAGTGCCAAATATGTTGAAGCCCCGAAAATCGGGTCGACAACAAGGGGGATACCCGCCCGGTCCGGACCTTGGCTGGAAGCGCCTTATCCGTTTGGTATAGTGGGTCCGACTGGGGATAATGGGACCAGTTTCCCAATCTATGAGTGTGTGTGTGTAGAATTTGATGTTCCTGATTTAACAGTTCCTAATTAAGATATTCTAATTCTAATTTTTAATCTAATTCTATGCTATTGTAATCTAATAAGCAGCAACATCTAAGTCTATACTAACTCGAGATGTAATTCTTCTATTATGCGATCTAAAAAGATTTCAAATAAAAACTGGTAATAAATATCATTCAGTTATTATAAGAAGGGAAATCAATAAGGATGAACCACTTCGCATAAAAAGTTAGACGAAACAGTTGTGAGAAACATATCGCATAATGAGCTATTCATACATTAAGCATAAATAAATAGCTATCACCATACAAAAGTGCCAAATGATAACTCAGGAATTCATGCAATAATACATAAACAACTAAAAACTGTATATCACTTTAACACATAAGCAACAATGGTCAAGAGATAAAAGTACCATTTATGACTAGTCCTACTCATGAGCTTCAAGCGACAATGATTTATCTCTCCTTGCTCTAACATCCACTAAGAGTACAGAAGTGCAACATCAGTAGCAGATATCAAATGCAAACATCAATAAATCTTGTTCCATTCATTCACCAAAACCTCCTCTGAGGGTGCAAAAGTGCATGTTCTGAGGACAAGTTTTTGATAAATTTCTGGACCCTTCTCTAAATGCATGAGAAGGGTTTAAATACTACTAACCAAATAACTTAATTACATAGATTCAGGATACGGTTTAAAAGATCGCCCTTTTTCTAAGAAAAAATAAAAAAAACTATTTCTAAAAATTAAATCTAATATCTAACTATTTCTGCATTTGCTCCTTAATGTTGCAAGCATTTAGTATTTGCCTGGGTAGAGTCGGCTGACTGTCTTCCGCTTTTGGTTGAGCTAAGCAAACAGAAATGGTAAGAGCTGGCACCATCTTCTCAGCAAAATCGATGATATACTTCAAGAGTCATCCTCTGACTATGTGGCTTTACTGCGTATGCCCAGTAATAATCTCATTTCAACTTGGTTAACCCTTTGGATTGCTTCTGCCTTTTCTTTAGCTTTCTATTTCTAGTTTGTTCTTTACCATTGCTTTCTTGCATTTTTCGGGCTTACAGGTGACTGAGCAGTTAGAGGCTTTCCTTCTTGAGAAATTTTCTCAACGATGCGCGATTAGCGCTATGCGCTAATCGCGCATCGGAAACTGCCTCCGTTCTTTGATCCGGGCTTCTCTGATGCGTTTTTCGCGTTTTGTGCCTCTTCACCTTTGTCGAGTATAAAGCTTCAAAATTTGTAAAAATAATGACCTCGTGAGCTCTTGACCCTGAGCATTAAACTGCCTGTTGATATCAGCATCATTCAATACTCATTCAACCATGGCTGTATATGAAAGATCAGCAGCATTCTGTGAATCTGTGGCTCTGTTGCATGCGGTATCTGTTTATGAGGGCGTCTTTTCTCTGTCTTTGAACATTGAAGCTTTACCCTTTTTCCTCATAGCTTCCTGCACATTGCTTTGTGTAACTTTTTATTTTTCGTTCCTGTAGTTCACAAGTGAGGAGAGAGTAATGATAATAAAAATCGACAGGAAAGCTTGAAATGCTACGGATATGCAAAAACACGCCACCTGACGTAAACTAGCTCTTCGAACAACACAAAACTATATTTTATTAACAACTGGCATATAATTGATTAATTATCATTAAAGCGTGTAACCAGTTCTTGGTTTATGGAAAACTTTTTCTTGAATATTGAGCCGGGAAAATCTGCGATGGAATGTTTATGCGATTTGCATCGTAGTATTGCATTTCGCTGTATCGCATTACCGTAATTTGATCATGATGTGCTATCGCAATGTTGCTTGATCGCGCTATTGCAAGATCGCAGATTGCAGTATCACTAAATCGTTATGTGTCTTTCATGCAATTTTGCGAGATGCGATATGCGATATCGCATATCGGCGATTTTTTAAGGTTTTCCAATGTGAGTTTTTCTTAATGCATGCGATGTGATGGAGTTCGCATCGCAATCTCACAGTTTATCATTTTTACTCATAAGAAAATGCCCTATCATTCTTTGTGCGATGCAATGTTTCTTAAGGAGTGACCTATATGAGCACTAATTGATTTTTTGAATTTTTTGACTAAGGGTCCCCACTTACATAGTGTTATTGCTAATACTAAGTAAGGAGGGGGGTTTTTGGTGGCCACAACACATACCTAAACTTGAAAAACTCATGCTCGTTGAGTCAAGGCTGAAAATCGAATAAATTGGAATCTATCGCAGGAATCTTCTTTAATAGGAAAGTCTCAAGTCAAACTTGCATTGACCATGAGTTAAACTTGGTCAACGTGAGTTTGAATCGCAAATATTTAGATCGGATCATGTGGAGAGCGAGCAAATTTTGACTCGTGATTAATCGCGATTGATCGGCGAGTCCTGTTTCACTGCTTGTAACTGAAAATAGGAGATCTTACAATTGAAACTAATTGTGAATTTTCTAAACTGAAATTGGCCCATCGGCATTGTTTCTATTTTCGGCTGGGTGCGTCAATGGAAGAGATTCATTTCAAATCAGGTTCATGGAGAAAATATTTTATGGAGGGTGTTTCTTTTATGTCGAGGAAGACATAGTAATATTTTTTATTAAATTTGAATAATAATAGTATCTACTCTTTATCTCCCGTATCTCATTATTTTTATCTCATGTAACTCATACAGAAAGTGGGGTAATAGTGGACATGTAGCATCAAGCTTCACTTCTTTTAATCCAAATTTTTGCATGCAAACCTTTGTGTCACTTGTGATGCAAAGCCTGTGCTATAGAGTGTGGAGTTAACACCTACCTCTGCATGACAAAATCTACACATACCTTTTGACTTGGGTTTTTCACCTTTTGTCCATTCTTTGTTTGGAGTCTAGGAAAACAAGTTCCACATACTTTTTTTCCATACCTCTATGTGAGTGTAACTTTGCACATTTTCTTTGCTTCAACCAATATCAAAAGCATTTGTGAGCTTCTTTCAAGGCATGAATACATGCTTCAATCATGGAAATTAGCAAAGTTTCTAAAGAAAAAAATAATCATGGAGTTATCCTTTTCCATTTCAAATATGTTAGGATTCTATTGAGAGTTTTTTAGAGATAATTATTAACTGGCTCTCTACTTTTTGCTTTTCCTTAATATAAACTACATCTCTTATTACATTTGTAATCAAGAGATTTACATCAAATGTAGGATCAAAGGGCCAAGGACATTTCATAAATGCTTCCTTTTTCAGTAGAAGAATAAATGGTCAACATGTCAGCTTGGCTCCAATTACTTGGGAATTAATAATCGTTTTGAAAAATGACTACTCTTGTTTGAATCTAGAACTATGTTTAAGCTTTGAAAATGGATTTTCCTCCAAATTGATCTTGGAAAGGTCCTTATAAAAGGCTTATCTATATCTTCTCCACTAGAAGGAATGGCTTGTATGTTGAAAAGTATAGCAGAGCTCCCTTTTGGAAAGCTTGATCATCCCATTATCACCAAGAGCTCCTCCTTTTCCCCAAATTGGACCCAAAACAACATTGAGTAATTAATTATGATCGAACCTGAGAAATTTTGATTGACACTGCAACTCAAGAGCTATTAAATTTAAGTGCACTAATATGATTCATCATTCTTTCAATGAATAAGTATATTGTTTTTGAATTTGTCAATTTTGCTTGTAGTATGTGGTACTAACCTTGTTTCACCTGAAAGGGTTTTTATTCTTGGACTATGACAATGCTAGTAAGATTTAGGCCTTTTGTAGTATTTGTACCCCATGATCATTTTTGCAAGATTTATGTCCTATGTGGAAAGAAATAAGCATTTAGTTATTACCTCCTAAACTAAAGCAATGTTTCTTTTATTAGGTGCCATGTAATGTCCTCTACAAATTGAGGATGAATGGGACGTAATATCCTATCCATCCTCGTAGACTATATTCCTTCATAAAGGGGAAAGAACCCCAAAATACCCATTGTTGGGAAATTTTTGGGGAAACTGGGCTTAAAAAACCCAAATTTGGGGTTTGGAGTAAGGTTTACTCAATCACTTAAGAATATGAAACCCCTCTGGAAAATCTATAAATAAAGAAGGATTGAATTCATTTTGGATCACCAAGTGTGGATTAATTGATTTGTTCTTGAGCGTTAGGTCTGATAGTTTTTGACCCATTCTACCTCTTTTCAAATTTGGTGGTGAAATATTCCACCCTAGTTGACATTCCCTTATTATCTTGTTGTTTGAACACAAGGGTCTCTGGCTGGTCAGCGAATTCTGTTGGATATTGGTCTCTTGTCTTTTTCTGGGCACAAGATTTTTGTTAAAGGTGAATGAATTTGGAGGATAGTGCATGATAGCTTAGTTCTGTTTGGCATACACCTCTCTTGAAGGAAGCAAAAAAGTTTCTGAGTCCTTAATATCTTGTTCTGGGCAAAGCACTTACCTTAGGCAGTGGATTCATTTCTAGCACCTGGAGTAGTGAAACTCTTTGCTTTATTTAGTTTTTGTATGCACAATTAAAAGGAGCACTTCCCTAGTTATTAATTCTTAGCCTTAGCTAAGGAAGCATGTTTGCATATCTCATATCATATTCACTAGTGGCAAACTTTAATTGTCTTATCTATCCATGCAAGGAAGGTGCATTAGGATTAGGAGTTAAGAAAGTTGAGACATTGTTGTACATGTTTCCATATTCATTGTACCTTCTAGACTAAAGGAAAAGTGAATAGTAGTGTTTGAAATTTTTAGTTATTTCTTGTTTCAAAGAGTAATAAATAGTGATGTGATTTGAGTTTCAAATTTGTGTACTTGCTATTATTTTCTTCAGTGGCATGTGCTTCCCTGTTCAGAACAAGGGGTTTTTTTGCAGTATCTAGCCTCCAAAGCTTCTTCAATGCAAACTAAATATCAAATCATGCCCTCGTACTCCAAATCATCTAAGGCATCACCCTAGAGAAGTTCCAAAGTAGACCAATGAGCTTTGACAGGCCAACTCCAACCCCATGCCACTATACAAGTGCTGACATCACTGCTACAAAAATTATTCTGAAGTGTTGCATCCTACACCAATTCCTAATATGGATGCCCAAAGGGGTTCTAGAATGAGTCTCAACCTTCATTACCACATTTAAGACTTTTCAAAGGGATCGGTCCCTTTAAACCATACCAATTTTTACACTTTCACAATTTGGCCATGTTCCTATCAATTTATATTTTGTATTGAAAAGTTAGTTATATTTTACATGTTTATTAAATTTAGGAACAGTTATAGGTTAGCTCCAGCAAAATGTCAAGAAATTTGTGGGTTAGGTTGGCATTTCTCCAAATACTATCACACATGTATATATAATCACACATTTTCCTTTTTAGATCTTGATTGGTTGAACAAAAAGGTTTGCTACCTGTGTAATTTTGTCCCATACATCCACATCAACACTCATAGATAACTATATTCTTAGTTCTTCATCTGTGTGCACAATAAGGTTCCTTTTGGTTGCTATTTTTGATGGAGCAACCTCTGACAGTACACCTTTTACCACATAGATGTTGTTGTTGATAGAAATCTCCAGAGGAGTCTTACACCAGACATATAAATGGTTATTGTATATCACAATAATAAGAATTAACATATGAAGATGTGTAGACCCTAAACTATGTGCATTCAATCCATTACTTTTTCTTTCATGGCAGATTTCGTTTTGTGTAGTAGATGTGTTGTGGCACTTGAGTGTGTTCGCATAAAAATTCTAAGGCCAAACTCGGATTCTCATGTGTCATGGAAATTCAACATATGCCTTGTTCACCTAAGAAATACTTGTAACTCATCTTAGGGTACTCATGTACAATCTCACTCATCCCACTTAACAAGTTACCAAGACAAGGCTCATCACATCCAACCTTGGTCTAAAACAATTAAGCAACACAATTTACATCTTGACATGCCATAGCACCTGACATGTCTTAGAATTCCTTGGCACTATGTGGCATGCATTAACATCCCCTACATTCCTTGGCATGCTTTGACACTCCCTAGCACACCGTGGCACTTCCTGACATGCCTTGGTAGTTTAGCATACCTTGGCATTGCCTAGCATATAACCTTGTCACTCCCTCCTTAACACACCTAGAACTCATTGAAACTCCCTCTCACACACTCTTATTCGTTAATTTCCATGAATTTTGAACTAGTGCTTCCTTATGTTTCCTTGACACCCCCTAACACTCCCTAGCTCACCCTAGCACCTGACACATCTTGGCCTACCACCTTAACACTCTAGCATTCCTTGGCACTACATAATATACCTTGTCACTCTCTCCTTAGCACACCTAGACATCGCTGACACTCTTGGTCACAAACTCTTATTCATTCATTTCCATGCATTTTTACCTAGTTCTCCCTTGTGTTTCCCTAGCACTCCTTATCACTCCTTGACATGTGTTGTTACACCCTAGCACCTATGACATCTTGGCATGTTTCCCTAGCCTCTAGCATGCCTTAACACTGCCTATAATACCTTGTCAATTTGTACTAGCACATCTAGAACTCACTGAAACTTCTAATCACAAACTCTTATTGTTGAAATATGGCAAAAATAATATTCCAATTTAATTTGTCCTTGAATTAAATTGTGAATTAAAATCAAATTTAGTCTTAACAACTACTTGGAAATAATTAATTAATTTATTTTAAATTAATCGGTTGGAGAAATTCAAGTTACAAGTATTTCTGAAGTCATGCAAGATTTATCCCTTAAATTAAGGAGAAAATATTGAGTTATATTTGATTTTTAATTAGTTAACTCAGTTTACTGAGTTAAGTCCAGTTAAATTAGTTCCAAACTATTTGAGGAACTAATAGTGAGTTAACAGTCAGTCGATGCATTAATGCACTCAACTAGTGCTACTCCAGTTAACAGAAGATTCCCTCATCAGAGACTCATGCATGTCTATTCTAAGAAAGATCCAGTTGAGTTAAATGTCAAGGATAGTGTACTATCAATTGCATTTGTTTTCATATAAAGAAAACTCATGCATGCAGTCAAGGAATCATCCTTGAAGATTGTGCAGTTTTGGAGGCTTGATCATCCACTTGGTAAGAAATAATCCACTTGGTTGAAGGAGAATCATCCACAAGCAACAATGCAATGAAATAGGAGCTTGGAGGGAAGAGAGGAAGGCTAGAGAGAAGCCAAGATTGCCTATGAGCATCTGTGAGGATTGTACTGAGAGCTGGCTAGCTGTGAGAGCTAAGGCTTTGTATAATTCCTATGTATTTCCACCATGTATGATAATACAATAGTGTGGAGTTTTTATCTGAGACTTTCCCCAAAGTATTTTCATGTGTATTGTGCCATTGATTCTTCTTCTTTTGGTTATATTGTTCAGATCGATCTTTAAGCTTCTGCAAATTGATAGTATAAGTAGGTTATATTATTCTGATTTGATTTATATTGCATTATCGAGTTAACCTATCACAAATTTTCTACATGGTATCAGAGATGTGAACAATATACTGAGAAGAGAATTTGAAGTTTGAAGTTCGTGGTGGTAGGTGCAAATCGAATTCATATCATACTTCAAGGTTGGCCAATGGTGTTCTATGGCTTGAGACTCGAGTATGTCTTGCAAGGTAGCTCAAATTACATAGCATGGAAAGATAGAATGGAGGCTATATTAGAAGACAATGGCTTGAAGGAATTCATTGATCAAGAAATCCCAAAGCCAGCTTCAACTAATGCACAAGAGTTGGCTGAGTGGAAGAAGTGTGTGGCGAAGGCAAGACGGATCATCCTTGAGGGAGTTCGAGACCATATTGTCTCGAGTCTCCATGGGAAGGATACTCCATTTTCAATGTTGAAGACATTGAAGGACCTCTACCAGAACAATAGCTACTAGAGGAAATTGGCACTCAAGGATAAGATTCGAAGAATCAAGATGGAGAAGGGAAATACTATTTCCACATATTTGAACAAGCTCACCACCTGCAGAGATGAGCTTGGTAGTGTGGGAATAACTACTGCCGATGATGATATGGTGAGCCTCACTCTCGTTGGCCTTCCAAAGAGTTGGAATAGCTACCAAGACTCTATGAATGGAAGGGAGAAACTATCGGATTGGGAACAACTGTGGCTGGATCTTATGCAGGAGGAGATTAGGAGGAGCACATGAGATGGTTCTTCATCGAAGAATGATGATGAAGAAAATCTGGCCTTAGCAAGTAGGGAAAGGAAAGGGAAAGGGAAGGCTTCCCATTTGAAATCGAATTCTTCTCATGGAGGGGAGAAGAGTGACATGTCTAAAGTAAGATGCTTTAATTGTCATGAGATGGGACATTATGCGACTAATTGCCCATCGAAGAAGTCTAAGAAGGGATCCTCAAAAGGATCGGAAGGTGAGGCATTAGCCTCTCAGTTAGAAATGGACTTTACCCTCATTGCATGCATGGTGTCATCAACGATGGGTTGTGTTTGGCATCTTGACAGTGGAGCCTCATTCCACATGACTGGTGATAAAAATTTATTCAGTTTCTTGGAGGAGAAAGACCTCAAGATGCACATAAAGATGGGTTACGATGGAAGGTATAGTGTTTCAGGAGTGGGCACAGTTGCTTTTCAGAGGGAGCATGGAGCTCCTCTCACCTTGAAAGATGTGATGTATGTGCCTGGACTGAAAAAGAACTTGGTATCGATCATGATGTTGGAGGACAAAGGCTACGATGTTGTCTTCAGTAAAGGAAATGAGTTCCTAAGACACGTAGCCATGGGTTAGACCAAGAGGACAGGGATTCAGGTGAAGAATCTCTATAAAATAGAGGTAGATGATTGTGCAGCATTGAGTACGAAAGAAGAATTGGTGCAAAGCAAAGACATTGGCAAGTTGTGGCACATGCGGTTGGGTCATTTGCATCATGGGGCTTTGAAGATAATGCAGTAGATATCTACAGGACTTCCCAAAGGTAAACTGAGCAAGTTGACACATACAAAGGTTGTACCTTGGGAAAGTACACCAAGTCTTCCTTTCATGATCGAGACAGTCGAGCAGAGGCTATCTTAAAGCGAGTTCATACTGATTTGTGTGGACCATTCTCGACGACATCCACAGCGAAGTGAAGGTATTATGTGATTTTCATTGATGACTATTCTCGTAAATGTTGGATTTATTTCATGCAGAAGAAGGACCAAACCTTCACAAAGTTTTGTGAGTTCAAATCTTTGGTCGAGAAAAAGTCAGGGAAGAAGATCAAGGCCTTGAGAAGCAACAATGGTGGAGAATATGTCTCTCAAGAGTTTAAGGACTTCTGTGCAGTGGAAGGAATTAAACGAGAGTTGAAGGCACCTCATAACCCACAACAAAATGGGGTGGTTGAGAGGAAGAACATAACTATTGTAGGGGAAACAACGGCAATGCTGCATGATCAAGAGCTACCACTTCACTTGTGGGCTAAGGCATGCTACATATCAGTCTATTTTTAGAATAGAAGCCCACATCACATACTTGGGATGAAGACACCAGAGGAAGATTTCTCCGGTAAGAGATCAGATGTGGGTCACTTCAAGATATTTGGCTCATCAGTATATTTCCATGTGATAAAGGATGCACAGAAGAAGCTTGAGCTGAAAACAGAGTTAGGGATATTTGTGGGGCACAATGATACACCTCACAACTATCGGGTGTACTTGCCTACCAGTCGGAGGGTAGTGGTTCACAGAGATCTCAATTTTGATGAGTAGAAGGCCATGCAATTTTCCCTTGAGAGGGAGCACCAACTACTGGCTGTGGAGGAACTGTTGGTTCCTAAGGAGGAGGAGCCTCAGACTGATGTGGAGCAGCAGCATGTAGAGGCTCTAGGAGTGGAGACATCCACTCAAGCAGAGTCTTCCAGAGATGGATGGAAGCGCAAAAGAGAAGCTGATAGATTGTTGAAGGATGCGAGAGAGAATGTGGGACCACCATATTCTCAGCGTAGATAGAGGAGGTCACTTGAGAGGTACAATGGATACATGGCCCTTGCTGAGGAATGTGTTGAGACCGAGCCATCTTCCTTTCAAGAAGCAGTGCAGCAGCCGATTTGGGTTGATGCTATGGTGGAGGAGTATGACTCCATAGTTTGTAATAGTGTTTGGGACATGGTTCTGATACCGGAGAACAAGTCAGTTGTGAGTTCCCATTGGCTTTACAAGGTAAAGAAAGCTACTGATGGTAGTATGGAGAAGCATAAGGAAAGATTTGTTGCCCGTGGCTTTTCATAGGTCGAGGGGATTGACTATGATGAAAATTTTTCTCTTGTCACAAGGTACTCATCTATCATATCTATGTTGGTACTATCAGCACAGATGGGTTGGAAGATCCATCAGATTAATGTGAAGACTACATTCCTCAATGGCCATATTGAGGAAGAGGTGTACATAGAGCAACTGGAAGGTTTTGAGACCTTCGATAATGAGTCGCATGTGTGCTGACTCAAGTGAGCATTGTGCGGGCTGAAGCAAGCACCTCATGCTTGGTACACCAGGATAGACAACTACTTCACCGGGTTGGGCTTCACAAAGAGTGAAGTAGATGCGAACCTATACGACATCGTGGTGAAAGGTAAGTTGTTGATCATCGTACTTTATGTTGATTATCTCATATTGACTGGCGATGATCACTTGATCGTTTCTTGAATGGAGGACCTTGAAAGAGAATTCGAGATGAAAGACATGGGTCTCATGCATTACTTCCTTGGCATGGAAGTGTGGCAGAAGGATGGGCAGTTGTTTGTGTCTCAGGGCAAGTATGCCAACGTGATACTCAGGAGATTCCACATGGAGAAGTGCAAGCCCATGTAGACTCCTGTAGCAGGTAACTGGAGGAAGGAGGTTTCTACTTCAAGAGAAGTGGTAGAGGCTACTATGTATAGGCAGCTTGTGGGTTCACTGATGTACTTAATGAACACATGACTAGATTTGTGCTATGGAGTGAACCAATTGAGTCAAGCGATGGTTCAGCCTACCAAGATGTTTTGGAAGGTGGAAAAGCATGTATTGAGATACCTCAGAGGCATATCTCAGTATGGATTATGGTACAGACGAATAGAGGGAGTGAAGCTACAGGGCTTCACTGATGCAGATTGGTCAGGGAGTCCATCAGATCGGAAGAGCACATTAAGAGGGATTTTTAACCTTGGGTCAGCGGCAATTTCTAAGTATAGCAGGAAACAGAGGTTGGTTGCACTTAGCTCAGGAGAGGCAGAATACATGGTTGCAAGTCAGGCAGCATGTGAGGCCATCTGGATGCAGAAAATCCTAGTTGGTTTGTTTTATCAGAGGATGGATCCAACTGTGATCTATTGTGATAATCAGAGTTGTATCAAACTCTCTGAGAATCCAGTATTTCATGATAGGTCTAAGCACATCGACATCCAGTATCATCATCTCAGAGACTGTGTAGCGAGGAGGATAATGTTGCTGCAGTATATTTTGACAAAGGAGCAAGACGCTGACATTTTGACAAAGGCATTGTCCAAGTGTAAATTCAAGTTCCATAGAGACAAGATCGGGGTGGCAAATAATCCCTTTCTTATTGAGAGGGAGTGTTGAAATATGGCAACAAGAATATTCCCAATTTAATTTTTCCTTGAATTAAATTGTGAATTAAAATAGAATTTAGTCTTAACAGCTACTTGGAAATAATTAATTAATTAATTTTAAATTAATGAGTTGGAGAAATTCAAGTTAGAAGTCTTTCTGAAGTCATGCAAGAGTTATCCCTTAAATTAAGGAGATACGATTGAGTTATATTTGAGTTGTAATTAGTTAACTCAGTTTACTGAGTTAAGTCCAATTAAATTAGTTCCAAACTGTTTGAGGAACTAATAGTGAGTTAACAGTCAGTTGATGCATTAATGCACTTAACTAGTGCTACTCCAGTTAACTGAATATTCCCTCATCAGAAAATCGTGCATGTCTATTCTGAGAAAGACCCAGTTGAGATTAATGTTCAAGGACAATGTACTATCAGTTGCATGTGTTTTCTCATGGAGAAAACTCGTGCATGCAGTCAAGGATTCATCCTTGAGGATTGCATCGTTTTGAAGCCTTGTTTTCCACTTAGTAAAAGGATAATCATCCACAAGGAACAATGCAAGGAAATAGGAGCTTGGAGGGTAGAGAGGAAGGCAGGAGAGAATCCAAGATTGCCTGTGAACATCTGTGAGGATTGTATTGAGAGCTAAGGCTTTGTATAATTCCTATGTATTTCCACCATGTATGATAATACAGTGTGGGGTTTTTATCTGAGACTTTCCCAAAAGTATTTTCATGTGTATTGTGCCATTGATTCTTCTTCTCCTAGTTATATTGTTCAACTCGTTCTTTAAGCTTCCACAAATTGATAGTCGATGTAGGTTATAGTATTCTGCTTTGATTTATATTGCATTATCGGGTTAACCTACCACAAATTTTCTACACTTATTTGTTCATTGCCATTCATTTTGACATAGTTCTCCCTTGTGTTTCCCTAGGACTCCCAACTAACACTTCCATACACGCGTTGGCACATCTTGGTTGCATGTCGCCCTAGAACTCTAGCATTCCTTAGCATTGCCAAGAATGCCTTGTAACTCCTCCTTAACCCACTTGGAACTCACTAACACTCTATGCCACACACTCTTATTCCTTCATTTCCATGCATTATGACCTAGTTCTCCCTTGTGTTTCCCTAACACTCCATAACACTCCTTGGCACACCGTGGCACTTGTCACATCTTAGTAGGATTTCCTAACACTCTATCATATATTGGCACTGCTTATCATACGTTGTCACTCCCTCCTTAGCACACCTATAACTTGTTAACACTCCCTATCACATATGCACATTCATTCATTTACATGTAATTGAAACGAGTCCTCCCTTGTGTTTCCTTGGCAATCCCTAGCATGTGCTGGTGCCACATCCTGGAACCTAGCACACATTGGTATGCCTTAGCATTTGGCATGTCTTGACATGCCTAACATTCCTTGGAACTTTATAACATGTGTTAGCACTTACTGAAATTCCCTTCACACCTTGCAACTCCCTAGTTTTCATGCCCTAATAGATAACCTTACTTTTTTTGTGACTTGGGAACCCAACCAAGTCAATGAAAAAATAGTGTTGTGCCTAGACCAAAGTCTCCCTTTGTCTCAAACTGCTTTTTCCATCCTCTTATCAGAATCGTAGGCTTTCTTCCTAGAAGTCATAATATGAAATTCTCCTAACACACTTCGTCCATGGGACACCTAGATTTCACTGACACTCCCTGGCATAATCTCTTATTCATTCATTTCCATGCACTTTGACCTAGTTCTCCCTTATGATTCCCTGACACTCCCAAACACTCCTTGACATGCATTGACACTATCTGGCATATGTTAGCATGCTTTTTCATTCCTTGGCATGCCATGGCACTCCTTAATTATCATTCCCTCATAACTACCCTTATTTTCTTTTAGACATAGGAACCCAACCAAGTCCTGCCTCGACTACAACAACTTTACCAAGTTACATTTACTACAACTAGACTATGCCTTGTTCCCCTAATGGACTATAAATCATCTTAGGCTTCTCATGTGCAATATTAACTCATCCCTAACAAGTTACCAAGTCAAGGCTCACATCCAATAGTGCCCATAAAACAACTAAGCAACATAGTTTACATCTTCACATGCCATAACATCTGGCACACATAACAATCCATTGGCACTACATGGAACACATTATCATCCCCTCCATTCCTTGGAATGATTTTCCACTCCCTAATAGACCCTACCACTCCCTAACATGCCCTAACACTCTAGCATGCCTTGGCACTGCCTAGCATATACCCTTGTCACTCCCTCCTTAACACAATTGGAAATTGCTGACACTCCCTATCACACACTCTTATCTATTCATTTCCATGCAATTTGAGCTAGTTCTCCCTTGTGTTCTCATGGCACTCCCTGACACACATTGGCACACCATAGGACTTGGCACATCTTGGTATGTCACCTTGGCGCTCTAGCATTCCTTGGAACTACCTACCATACATTGTCACTCCCTCTTTCGCACACCTAGAATCCACTGACAATCCCTATCGCACACTCTTATTCATTCATTTCCATGCATTTGAAACTAGTGCTCCCTTTTTTTCCCTGACACTCCATAACTCTCCCTGGCATGCATTGGCACACCTTAGCACCTAGCATATCTTGTCATGTTTCCCTGGCCTCTAGAATGGCTTAGCACTGCCTAACATACCTTGTCACTCCCTCCTTAGCACACCCTAAAATCACTGACACTTCCTATCACAAACTCTTAATCATTCATTTGCATGCATTATTTTCACCTAGTGCTCCCTTGTGTTTCCTTAATGCTCCCTAACACTTCCTAGCACTATTTGGCACACCTTGGAACCTAGCACATATTGGCTGCATGTCTCTCTGGGGTGCTAGAATGACTTAGCACTACTTAGCATACCATGTCACTCCCCTCTTACCACACCTGGAACTCATTGACACTCCCTATCACACACTCTTATTCATTCATTTCCATGCATTTTTACCTAGTGCTCCCTTGTGTTTCCCTAGCACTCACTAACACTCACCACACATTGGCATACCTAATTGCAATGATTTTCACTAATATTCAATCCAAAAGCCCTTCCAGAGTCTAGCTAGTTACTTGTTCTTCACTAAGATATTAGGGTTAAGTTTATTGTATAGTGTTTAGTGTGAAAATATTACTAGGTATTTATTGCATAGAGTAATTATGATCTTCCCCATGTACACAGAGATAACTGAGAAGTGTTTCCCATAACCATGCAAGTGGAACTTCAACATGTACATCAGGGTAACCACAAAATATTATCATATTTACACAATGCAAGGTGATAGGAAAATATTTACATTATATACGTGAATGTACTAAGATCAAGACCATTAGCATTATATCTACATATTTACCACAAGACAAAGGTCATTACAACCCCTTAAAAATAGCCATAAGGCCTTCCTCTTTTGTAGCTCCTTGACCACAAGGGTTTAATTGAAAAACACATAGTTCCTTTAAAGATTTGTAGGTTGAGGTAATCACTTCAAGCCCTTGAACTTAAAGATAATCAAATATTTGCAATTTATTACAATAATAAGTCCATTATGCACACTCCTCATCTTAGAGTTGGGTAGAGAGGGAGAATACTTGATTGATGCCAACCTTGTAAATGAAAAACTTTTCCTACTCATTGCTTGGACACTCCACCACTAGTTGATGCCATTAACACACACCAAAAGTCCAAGATACCCATAATATGTGCCCTACACCCAAGGGCTTAGACTACACCTCCATAAAATGTACCTTCAACTTTAGATGTCCAAAAATAGTAATATCCCAACCCTAGCCTATTTGTTATATTTTTGTAACTTTCTCCTTAACTAACATTTGTTTTTTAGCTATTTAATCCACTTACCATATACTCTCTCTTGTTTGCACCCACCTAGTATACAAGAAAACTTATGTTTTCAATACAACCAAGTTAAGAGGGCATGTTTCTTTCTTACACTTAAATTTTTTCAATACAACCAAGTTAAGAGCACTTGTTTCCTTTTCAAATTCCAAAAGTATAGCATGTCTATCTCTATAAACTAACAACAAAATCATTGCATAAAAAGGGTAAGATTAAAATTAAATTAAAATTAGATTATTATTATTATGATAAATACACAAAATATGGAAAAATATTTTTCAAACACAACCATAAAAAAAGTGTTAGTTTATCTAATACAACTACAAAATTATTAAGCCAGCCTAGATCCATATTAACCAGAATCTATCAAGCGACGAGAGGGATCCAATCTCTCGATGTGAAAACCTCTTTTTTGGCGCTTGGTAGATCCAAGTTAAGATGGATCTAGGCTGGTTATATAATAATATATAATATCTATATTTGTATCTATGTGTCTCTTTATTATTCCCTCTCTCTATCTCACCCCCCAAACATACACACTCTCTCTCCATATCTATCTCTCTCTCCCTCTCTCTTCCTCTCCACCTCTCTCTCTTCCCTCTCTCTCCTCTCTACATCACTCCCTTGTCACTCCCTCTCTCTCTACCTTTCTCCCTCTACGTCTTTCTTCTTCCTTCCCTCTCTCTCCCCCTCTAACTTCATCTCCCTCTCCTCTCTCTTATTCCTCTCTCTCCCTTTCTCTCTCACCTCCCTCTGTCCCCCCCCCATCACTCTCTCTCTCTCTCCCCCCTCCATCTTTGTGCCTCCCTCTCTCTCTCTCTTTCCCTTCTCTCCCTATATTTATCCCCCCCTATTCTCTCTCTCCCCTCCTCTCTTCTCTCCCTCTCTCTCTATCCATCTATCCCTTGTCACCCCCACTCTTTCTCCACCTCTATCTCCCTATGCCTTAGTTATTTCCTCCCTCTCTCTCCACCTCTATCTCCCTATGCCTTATTTCTTTCCTCCCTCTCTCTCCCCCTCCAACTCCATATCTCTCTCCCCCACTCTCTCTTCCTACCTCCTTCTCTCTGTCTCCCCCCATCACTCTCTCTCACTCTCTCTCTCTCTCTCTCTCTCTCTCCACCATCCATCTTTGTCACTATCTCCCTCCCCCTCTCTTCCCTTCACTTTGCTTGCTATCATCACTTGGATCCTTAGTTAAGATAAATCTATGTTGGTTCTTACTAATATTTGTATTATATAAATTTCACATCTTTAAATACAAAAGTATTCTCATTTTTAATTTTATTAAAACCTTAATTTAATTTATATGGGAATAATTTTATATAAATTTCACATCTTTAAATACAAAAGTATTCTCATTTTTAATTTTATTAGAACCTTAATTTAATTTATATGGGAATAATTTTAGTAGTCGTGAGGATAGAGGGTTTATATATATCTCCAAACTAATTACAACCCTTTTCTTATTAGCTTCAAATAAAAAATGTTATAAAATTAAATTCATTTAAAATATTTTTATTGTGAAATAAGTTATGGTTTTTGGGCATGTGGTATTGATAAGGCATGATATTGGCCCATGGTATTGTAACAAAGGCTATTTACAAGTTAATAATATCCATGGTAAAGTGGGGGTGAATATCGATGGTTAAGAATCTTGTCATATTGTTATAAAATATTTAGATTGTGAAATAAGATATGATTTTTTGGCATGTGGTATTGATAAGCCATGGTATTAGCCCATGCTATTGTAACAAATCTTATTCACAAGTTCATAATATGAATGACAAAGCCAGGTTGAATATCCATGATTAAGAATCCTATCATATTCTTATAAAATATTTTGATTTTGAAATAAGTTATGTTTTTTGGGCATGTGATATTGATAAGCCATGGTATTGGCCCATGGTATTGTAATAAAGTCTATTTCCAAGTTAATAATATCCATGGTAAAGTGAGAATGAATATCCATGCTTAAGAATATTTTCATATTGTTATAAAATATTTTTCTTGTGAAATAAGTTATGTTTTTAGAGCATGTGGTATTGATAAGCCATAGTATTGGCCCATGGTATTATAACAAAACCAATTTTTTACAAGTTAATAATATCCACTGTAAAGTGGGGGGTGAATATCCATGGTTAAGAATCTTGTCATATTGTTATAAAATATTTTGGTTGTGAAATAAGTTATGGTTTTTGGGCTTGAGGTATTGATAAGCCATGGTATTGGCTCATGGTATTGTAACAAAACCTGGTATTATAACAAAACCAATTTTTTACAAGTTAATAATATCCACTGTATAGTGGGAGGTGAATATCCATGGTTAAGAATCTTGTCATATTGTAATAAAATATTTTGGTTGTGAAATAAGTTATGGTTTTTGGGCTTGAGGTATTGATAAGCCATGGTATTGGCTCATGGTATTGTAACAAAACCTATTCACAAGTTAATAACAAAATCAAAATATAACAAATTGAATTTTATTATTTTTATTATTAATTGAGCCAACATTTAGATTTTTGCACTCATCCCCATACTTTTGACTTTCATTATTATTATTACTATTATTCTTTAACTAAGCCCATATTTAGAAATGTTTACATACTTACATTACACCTACACATCTACTCTATACTCTATAAATATTGTATTTATTGTTTTTTAGGGAGGGAAATTTTAACATTTTTGAAAAAATTCAGCCTTAATTTTGATGTAACAAAGCCCTCCTAATTCCAATCTTCATTTACTTTCTAAAACAAGTAGTATATTTTAACTTTTCATAGGGTGGAGGGAAAATTAGTAGATATTTTCACATTTCACAGGGCGGGAAGGAAAACGAGATTGAAGAGAGTTGTGAATTAAATTTTCACTTTTCATAAAGCGAAGGGAGGGAAAACTAGTAGCATATTTTCACTTTTCACAGGGCCGGAGGGAAAATGAGATTGAAGAGAGGTGTGAATTAGGGTTTTACCAACCCCACCATTAGATCTTCAATCCATTAATGGCACCCACGTATGTTTCATTTCTAACCTTGCTACATTTACACCCCACTTTTAGTCTAGATTGAAGAGAGGTGTGAATTAGGGTTTTACCAACCCCACCATTAGATCTTCAATCCATTAATGGCACCCACATATGTTTCATTTCTAACCTTGCTACATTTACACCCCACTTTTAGTCTTCTTCCACGTAAGGAGGAGTACACACACCTTAGATCTTTGGTTCAAAATTCACTATTTTTTTCATCCTTGCTTTTAAGTTTACGAGTAGCATATTTTCACTTTTCATAGGGCAAGAAGGAAAACAAGATTGAAGAGGGTTGTGAATTAAGGTTTTACCAGCAGCAGACCATTGGATCTTCAATCCATTAATGGCCCCCAGGTATGTTTCATGTTTAACCTCGCTGCATTTCCACCCCACTTTTAGTCTTCTTCCACACAAGGAGGACTGGTTGAAAATGCACTATTTTTTTCATCCTTTCTTTTAAGTTTAAGAGTAGCATATTTTCACTTTTCACAGGGAAGGTGAGGTTGAAGACTGTTGTGAATTAAGGTTTTACCAGTAGCAGACTCATATCGAACCCCACCATTGGATCTTCAATCCATTAATGGTGGCCAGGTATGTTTCATTTCTAACCTTGTTTCATTTCCACCTCACTTTTAGTCTTCTTCCACACAGGGAGGAGTACACACACCTCATATCCCCCACCATTGGATCTTCAATCCATTAATGGTGTCTAGTTATGTTTCAGTTCTAACCTCGCTGCATTTACACCCCACTTTCAGTCTTCTTCCACACAGGGAGAAGTACACACACCTCAGATCTCTGGTTCAAAATTCACTATTTTTTTCATCCTTGCTTTTAAGTTTAAGAGTAGCATATTTTCACTTTTCACAGGGTGGGAGGGAAAACGAGATTGAAGAGAGTTGTGAGTTAAGGTTTTACCTCTTCAATCCATTAACGGTGCCTAGGTATGTTTCATTTCTAACCTCATTTCATTTCCACCCCACTTTTAGTCTTCTTCCACACAATGAGGACTCGTTCAAAATTCACTATTTTTTTCATCCTTTCTTTTAAGTTTAAGAGTAACATATTTTCACTTTTCATAGGGCAGGAGGGAAAACAAGGGAACATAGGTAAAAGAATATGTATTTTTCCTTCTTTTATGGTTTGTCTCTATAGAGTTGATTTTACTAGGTGTACACTGTATGCATCTCAAAATTTCTCTTTAGGAAATCCTATTTTTATTCTTTCCAAGAAAAACTCTCTGGGGAATCCTAATGGATGTTTCCCCACATTCATGGATGGCATCCCTAGTAAACCCATTGGAATTGACTAGTGCACCTCAGCCAAGGGATTTCAAATAGGGCACCTGCCAGCACAAAACTAGCCAAGTACCCAGTAACATTAATGGCATTCGGTTGGGCTAACCGCTTGGGCTCAATAAATCATAATCAACTACACTGTTTTCCATATTAACATATTGATCCTATTTACCATTTTTTTAGAGTAACCATAACAATCCAAGCCTGTTCCTATTTTTATTTTGGTTTTTAATTCCTTCTTTGGCGTGGTGACAACTTTATATGACTGTATATATGTTTATTTTTGTCAGAGTATATGTTGAAAAGTAGATGCTCTCTTGCATTCTACTTTGTCTATTATGTATTGATGGAGTTCAGTTTCATTACTTGTGACCAAAGAACTATTTCAGGCATGTATAGAAGGATTCTTGTATCACTATTTATAAACTAAACATTGTCCTTAAACAAGCAAAGTAGATCCTTAATGCTACATGTTTGTATCTCAGGGAACTTCCAATCCTAACAACTGAGGTGAAATTTAAGTGTTTCCAGAATCCAAATCTTGGTTTTGTGAATTCACTCATATATGGTCCTGGAAAAGCGAAGTGAAATTTAATTATTTCCAAATCTTAAGTTCTGTGAATTCACTCATATTTGGTGCTGGAATCTTTTGAGAAAACAAGAATAATTTATTTTAGTTGCATTCAAAATTTCCAAAAATAATAGTAAATTTCTCCCTGACTAAAATTATCCCTGAAATGGCTTTGGGATTGAAAATTTTGTAAATATTTTTAGGGAATAACACTAGGTACTAAAACAGTCTTCCATTTTTTGCTGCAAATGTCTGATAGAGTCTTCCCAGAAACTGATCAGAAAATTAGGTAGATGCGCTGGATGGAATAAATAATTTTTAATGAATAATCACTTAACATAAATGATATATTAGGTTGCATAAATATATAACTTAGAAGCATGAAATGAAGAAGAAATCCCAACGAGATTGACATATTCTTAATTGAGTTGAATGAGGCGAGGAATAACTTTGACTAGAGGGTGTTGAAAATGACATAATTTTGTTTTGGTTGGACAGATTTAGAACTAAAAATTAGCAGTTTTCTTGCTTGCATAACTTGGGAAGATTTTTGTATCTCAAGTCTCAACCTTATTGAATAGTATGATTTATGCCTTGCAATGTTGTGATATGTTTTGATACCACTTGCTAGTAACCTAAACACTTTGAATTAAAATTTAGTTGTGAATTTTACTTGCAAAGGATATAAGTGAAAATATAGATTAATTGTCCCTTGTGTAGAATTTCCTTGAAAGTCTGCTATTTCTTGAATGAATACATTTGAAACTAAATTTTACATGAAGACAAAAAATATCTCTACCAATTTGTAGTGGAATAGAATATAAATAAAACACAGTCACACTATAGCAAAAAAAAAAATAAAAATTCTAGGGAACCCAACTGGAAAAACCCTCTGCTAGCTATAGAAATTTAAAATACCATCCATATTAGAATTTGAGACATCTTCTTCAAGACCAGGTTCATCGATGCTTATTGCATTCCATATTCATTTTCATAAGCATTAGGGTTTTTGTCCGTCAAATCAGAGTAGCTAGAAAGTGTCTCTTTGATTTTAGAAAGCAGGTCAGGATCAACTTCATGCAAGAATCCCCTAGAAGTCTCATCAGTAGCAAGAATAACGGTCTTTTTTTATTTTATTTCATCACATGCATCCATCATAATCACTGATTTGTCTTCATTTCTTTCACAATCATTTTCAATGTTAGATGCAAAAGGTAATTTAGTATGATATAATCCTTAGGTAACCAACCTCAGACATATTGTTGGTTAATTTATGTTGTTTGAAGTTTATTGAGTTAGAGTTTCATCATGAAACTGCTATGAGCATACTAGAATGGGTGAGTTGATTATCTTGATAACAATGTTATGGTTTGATCTAGTCCTTGAAAGGAACTTATAGTTGATGGTCAAAATTTCACATTCCTTTCATTTTTTTATCTTCACATATAACAAATATCTTTATGTTATAGCCTCTAGCTAGATATATATAGTAACTACCACTCAGAAGTTGGATGCCATCATTTTAGAGCTTGAGCTTACTCAGCTTACCTTTGTTTGAGTTGAAAATGTCATTAGATCTCATTATATCGTCTATTGTAGAGCATGAATCCAATTTACCTTTGTTTCAGTTAAAAATGTAATTAGATTTTGCTATATCATCTTTTGTAGAGAATGAATCCAATTTCTCATAGTCCATTTGCTTGAGGTATAACAAAGCTACTTTAATTCATTAAACATACTTTTCATATTCTACTTGTTGATTATGATTTTGCAGGCCACATCTACATTGGAAAAGGGGCATATTTAATGAAGTGTGGAAGGGCAGGGAAGCTTTAGTTATGTCCTTCCAAACTTTCTAAGATATGTAATAAAATTTTAAAAAAATTCTCCATAAAATGTTGTGCTTTAACTTTTTCTTTTGAAAATGGATTATTTATGTGATCTCCCCTCTTTTACACACAACCAGAGTCCAGACATACATGGTTTTTTGGGATATGTGGACAATGGACAGATTTACGCTAACCATTTATCTAGAAATTTACACTATAGAAGATCAAGCATTTACAGTTGAATATTTCCTTGCCACTAAATTAGAGTTGAAGAGTTAGACTCCTATTTTTCAGGGATATACCTCACTTTTAAATCAATTTATTGTTGACTCTGTATATACCTTCCATGGAAGGGCAAAGAGTGATCACTACCATTGCTTAATCTTTCTGCAGACCAAGTAAAGATTCCAAATGTGTATAAATTAGTGGCTTCTTGGAGAATCCCAAGAATGGCGCTATTGTAGCAACAAGAAATTCGTTTATTTTGAGTTCTTCATTAGTGCATTGATAGTATATTGTTTATTCCGTACAATACCTCAATAGTGTATGATCAAATTACAGTTAAGCCTGTCATAATATTTTGACTTACCCTCTTTTAGAGGGAAACTAGATTACGTGTCAAGCTTGCACATCACAATTGTATCATGCAAAGTTTACCTAGGACAATTTTTGTGGATCTAAGCAGCAAGATACCTGTTGGAATCCAAGAGGCAACAACACTACAAAGTGGGAAAGAGGTTTCACAGTTAATCTGGATTTCACATTATGGTTGGAGTTGGTTTGTTGGCAAGATGCTAGATACCCCAACTTCCTTTTTATAACTGAGTGCAAGATTGAATCCTTCGACATATTCCTCACTCAATTGTCATTAAGTGATGGGTTTTCTTAGAAGTGCTGCACACCTATAAACTTTACTAGAGTTGTTCTTGAGTCTTCAGAGGTGGTTAGCTTTTCAAAGCACACATGTACAAGAAGAGGAGAAATAATATGCCTAGCTAATTTGAAGTTATCTACCTGTGAATAGGGTGTTCCCATTCATAAACCTGATGACTCACTCTACTTCTTTCTAGTGAACAACTTTGGGACTTGCCATGAATCGTGAGACAATTCCAACCCCATAACTATAAATTTCTTATTTAAATCTATACCCAATAGATTAGAATCTACACAAGGAGAACTCCATTCTTGTTTCGAAAGAACCTGCAATCGACTTGTACCATGCTATTTAATCTTTTCTGTATTTATTCGCATCCTTGGTCTGTGACATAAAGATGCAACAGGCTACCTTGCATTTTCTATACTAACACTCCTAAAAAATAATAAAGTATGCCCAAATCTATCATTTCAAATGATCTATGTAGCTCACCTTTTGGTTTTTCAATTATCGAAGTTGTTACCTATATTGATGAGAACTTCTACAACCGATACCATAGTGACAATATATGTTATAGTTTTATCCATGTTTCTCTGAAGGTGTTTCTCCTTCAATAGAGCAACAATACATTGTAGTTTCCATTTAGGGGAGAAGTGTACCCAGTAGCAACCTTGGCCTGTGTGCAGATGGGTTGAATGCACATTATACTCTATCTGTTGTTTTGAAGGTGTTTCTCCTTCAACAATACTTCATCTTAGTAGATACTTTCGGTCTGCACCTTTAGTAGATGCATGCAGCCTTGGGATACATGTTGTAGATTATAGTTTTCCTATGAGGTTGTAGCAGCGATGAAAGAAGTGCATCGATTTTAGGCATATTTAGTATGCTTTTATAGTTTGACTTAGATCCTCATTTTTCTTAATTTAGGTGTTTTTCTTAGTTCTGTTTAATGCACAAATTTATCTTTAAGAAAAGTGCACAGTAGAGAAGGGTTTTATATTTTGAGTAGGGGACACACTTCTAGGTAGGAGGTACTCTATTCTAGGAAGCTTTTTCCATGCAGGTTAGGTGCTTTATCCGAGAATCCCAAGAGGTGCTATTGTAGCAATAAGAAATTTGTTTATTTTGAGTTCTTCATTAGTGCATTGATAGTATATTTTTTATTCCATGCAATACCTCAATATTGTATACAATCACATTAGTATGTTTTTATAGCTTGACTTAGATGATCACTTTTCTTAATTTAGGTGTTTTTCTTAGTTCTGTTTTATGCATAGATTTATCTTTAAGAAAAGTTCACAATAGAGAAGGGTTCTATATTTTGAGCAGGGGACACACTTCTAGGTAGGAGGTACTCTATTCTAGGAAGCTTTTGCCATGCAAGTTAGGTGCTTTATCCGAGAATCCTAAGAGACGCTATTGTAGCAATAAAAAATTCGTTTATTTTGAGTTATTCATTAGTGCATTGATAGTATATGGTTTATTCCATGAAATACCTCAATATTGTATGATCAAATTACAGTTAAGATTGTCATAATATTTTGACTTACCCTCTTTTAGAGGGAAACTAGAGTGTGTGTGAAGCTTGCATGTCACAATTGTATCATGCAGAGTTTACTTGGCACGAGTTTTGTGGATCTAAGCAACCAGATACCTGTTGGAAGTCAAGAGGGAACAATACTACGAAGTGGGAAAGAGCTTTCACAGTTAAACTACCTTTCACATTATAGTTGGAGTCGGTTTGTTGGTAAGATGCTAGATACCCCAACTTCCTTTTTATGACTGAGTGCAAGATTGAATCCTTCGACATATTCCTTGATCAATTGTCATTAAGCGATGGGTTTTCTCAGAAGTGATTCACATCTATAAACTTTACCAGAGTTGTTATTTAGTCTTTGGATGTGGTTATCTTTTCAAAGAACATATGTACAAGAATATGAGAAATAACATGCTCGAATAATTTCAAGTTATCTTCCTGCGAATAGGGTGTTCCCTTCCATAAACCTAACAACTCGCTCTACTTCTTTCTAGTGAACAAATTTGGGACTTTTCATGAATTGTGAGACAATTTCAACCCCATAACTATCAATTGCTTATTTAAAGTTATATCCACTAGATTAGAACCCACACAAGGAGAATTCCATTCCTGTTTCAAAATAACCTGCAATCAACTTATACCATGCTATTTAATATTTTATGTATTTCTTTGCATCCTTGGCCCGTGACATAAAGACGCAACGAGTTACCTTGCATTTTCTATACTAACACTCCTAAACAATTATAAGGTATGCCCAAATCTATCATTTCAAATGATCTATGCATCTCACATTTTGGTTTTTCAATTATCATTGTTACCTATATTGATGAGATCATCGACAACCAAGGCCACAGTGACAATATCTATTAGAGTTTTATCCATGTTTCACTAAAGGTGTTTTTCCTTCAACAGCAATACTACAATACATTGTAGTTTCCATTCAGTGGAGAAGTGTACCAAGTAGAAGCCTTGGTCTGTGTACAAATGGGTTGAATTCACAATAGACTTTATCTATTGTTTTGAAGGTGTTTCTCCTTCAATATTACTTCATCTCAACATATCCTTTCAATCTACACCTTTAGCGAATGCACATGACCTTGTGGTACATGCTATGGATTCCAGTTTTGCTGTGAGGGTATAGAAATGATGAAAGAATCACATCGATTTTAGGCATCTTATTGTTGTTGTATGAAAGCATTCTTGTCTAGTGTTTCACAAACTTATATAGATCCATATTTGTTATACTTTTATAGTTTGACTTAGATTCTCACTTTTCTTAATTTAGGTGTTTTTCTTAGTACTATTTTATGCATAGATTTATCTTTAAGAAAAGTGCATAATAGAGAAGGGTTCCATATTTTGAGTAGGGGACACTCTTCTAGGTAGGAGGTACTCTATTATAGGGATCTTCTATCATGCATTTTAGGTGCTTTATCCTAGACAGAGTTCCAAGTCCCTAAATTTTTCAAAAACCCACCTGACCCTAGCTATCTAGCCTAAAATCCTTTGCATTCCAGTCATCTCTTGGCTATGATTTCATAGAGAGAGCCCTCTGTGGTTTGGTAGGGCTAGCTACCAAACTAAAAGCTTGGTCTGTGGTTACTTTCGTCAATCTCTTCATCAGCCTGGGACATTATGGAGGATAACAGAAGGCATGACAACTAGGGAGTGCCAAGGTGTTCTAGTGAATGTAAGGTTCCCAAGTCACAGAAAAATGCAATGCTAGTTGTGAGGTCATGACTATCAAGGTGTGTTAGGGAATGCTAGGGCATGATAAGATGTGCCAGATAGTACAAAGACATGTCAAACAAGCTAAGATGTTCCAAGTGCTAAGGCATGCCAAGATGTACAAGGGTTCCAAGTGCCTGCCTCCTCTTGTTCCATATGATATCCACTTATGACATTTCCTTTGAAATATTTGGTGCATTTGATAGTTATAGGTCATTTATGGGTTTTAAATGTCTTCATAGTTTCACTTCTAATTGAGTATTCAACTGAACATATTGATTCTCTTATACAGAACTATTTTTCCCTCCACCCAATTTTCATAACTTCAATAACCATTAGGTAGGGACCTACATATTCGATGTTGCTTTGCTTGTTTAGTAAAATATTGCTGAGACTTTAATTTATCTAAAGTTGTAGAATTTACAATTTATGAAGTTTCAAGGTCTAATTTTAAAAAATATAATTCTTTAAAGGGTGCTAGCTCAATGGAAGAGCACCTGCTTTACAAGCAGGAGGTTGGTGGTTCGATTCCATCATGCCTTGACATGCATATGGAATGGCGATGATCAATTTTTGTTGATGGGGGCTATTTTGACCATCACCAATGAGCTTTGGTGACTTTTTTCTGTTGGCATTATGTTTTCTGGTATGGCTATATGTTACAGATTTTGTACTTGATGGCAACTCCCATGACAAGGCTCTCAATTTATTGAAAAATTAAGAAGGACGCAGGAAATCAGTTCAGAAGGTGCGTACCCGCAGGTACACCATGCAGGAGCCGCGTCCAGAGACGCAGGCCAGCCGTTCAGGAGGTGCGTCCACCCAGTGCACACTTTTCAAGGTCACGTGGGGGTTTCTTGTGTTTTACTCTTGGTATCTAGCCGATGGTATTGTGTTATTATGGTGTCGGCTCGTGGTATTGTTCCATGATTTGAGGAGGAGCTTGCCTATATAAAGCAAAGGAGATCATTTGGTTTGGAATGTCTTTGGTTGAATATCTTATGAGGCTAGATCTGGTCTAGATCTAAAAAGGAAAATCTTCTGAAAGACTAAGATCTCTTTGGCACATGATCAGAACTGTAGATCTGACCGTTTGGGTTACTCTTAAACTCTTGAAATCATTCATACCCGAAGGTACGCAGGTTCAGTGAAAGGCAAGTGCGCCGGGACGCAGTGCAGTAAGAAGAGACCTGCGTGGGGATGCAGGGCAGAGCAAGATTCAGGTGCGTTCGCGACGCAGTACAGTGACAGGCGCACTGCGTGGGGATGCGAAGCAGAATAAGGATCAGGTGCGTCTCTGAGCAAAAATACGCGGCGCGATAGTATTTCTGGGGCGTCCCTGCAGCAAAAGAACGCGGCGCGACAGTGTTTCTGGGTGCGTCCCTGCAGCAACAGGACGCAGTGCAGTTGAAGGAACAGTGCGCGGGCACGCAGCGCAGCAGAAGGATCTCTGCATGTGGACGCAGGGGAGAAGAAGGTTAGCTACGTCTGGTCGCAGGCCACAGAAGGGAAAACTGCGTCTCTGTCTTAAGATGTTCTGTTGATTGAATTTCTCTGTTGATAAGGTGTTCTGGGTTAGTTCTGTTATTACTGATCTGATAACTGTAGTGGACTGTAACTGTTATGTACTTGATGATCATTTGATGCTTTATAAAAGAAGTAGGGGGTTGTAGCTCCCTTTCAGAAGAAGACTGGAAAACGAGAGAGAGAGTTGTAGCTCTCTGCAGGTTGCAGCCTGCGTACTGGTAAAGGACTGCACCAGTACAAAATCATTGTAAAAGGAGTTTCTAATTTGAAAGAAGATAGAGACATATTGCAGCAGGTGGTTTTCACCCACATTGGGTTTCCACCTTACATCTTGTGTTCTTTGGTGTGACTATCTGTTTTCTTTGTTCATGCTCATTATTTTATGGTACTGACATGCAAAAATAATTCAAAGATCAAATAAGGAAGATTTATTAAATTGCTAGATAATACTGATTCACCCCCCCCCTCTCAGTATTATTTCCAACAATTGGTATCGGAGCCAGGTTCTTCAGAGAAGCTTGATCGCTTGAAGGTAGATCGTTCATCATGAGCAACTATGAGAGAGAAGCATCAATCAGGCCATCGGTTTTTGATGGGATAAACTTCAATTATTGGAAGGTAAGAGTTACTGCATATCTTCAATCTCTTGGTACAGAAGTTTGGGACATTGTAGAAATAGGCTACGCTTTTCCTTCAGCTACTCCTACAGATCCAGCAGAGAAAAAGAAGTATGAAACAAATGCAAAAGCAGTCAATACTCTGTTAGGATGTATATCCCAAACAGAATTCATGAAGGTAATGCACTACAAATCCGCAAAAGAGATATGGGACAAAATTGTCACAAGCTATGAAGGAGATGAACAGGTAAAGCGTGCTAAACTTCAAACTCTCAGGATTCAGTATGAGACTCTCAAGATGTATAATGATGAAAGTGTGGCTAACTATTTTCTTCGGGTAGATGAGATTGTTAATTGTATGAAAAATTTGGGTGAAGAAATAAGAGAGGCTATAGTGGTTGAAAAGGTTCTAAGATCATTGTCCCCCAAGTTTGAATCTAAAGTATCTGCTATAGAAGAAAAGGAAAATCTACGAATTCTCACTATGTCTCAGCTACATGGAATTCTAACTGCTTATGAAATGAGAAAGGGAGGTCCTTCAGACAGAAGAGAAGCTGCTTTCAAGGCATCAGGTAAAGAAGATTATTATGGAGCAAGCCACGTCCTAGAAGAAGAGGAAGAAGAATCAAATTTTGTCAGAAATCTTCAAAGAGGTTCTGGAAGGTTCAGAGGTAAGTTACCTTTTAAATGCTTTGCTTGTGGAAGAGTAGGTCATTATGCTACAAAATGTCCTTATAAGGATAAAGGAAAGGAACCTGCTAGATGGAACAAGAAACAAAGTGCAAATAAGAAAAGCTACTACACCCATGAAGATAGTCATGATCTATCAAATAGTGATGAAGATGAACAAGGTAATGAATATAAGTTGTTAATGGAATTTGAAGATGATGATTATATGGATGCTGTAGATGTGGATAACCTTTATGATGAAATTACTAGACTCAAGAGATGTATAGAAGAAAAGAACATGATCATTGATACTCTACAATTTCAAATTGATGAAAAGGAAAAACATCTTGAAAAATTAGAAGGTGAAATTGTTGGTCTTAGAAAAGAGATTGAGAAAACAAAAGCTATTAATCTCAAGTTTGTCAAAGGATCTGAAACTTTGGATGAGATTATCAATGTGCAGCGATCTCCTCTAAACAAGACAGGTCTGGGCTATAATGGAGAAACTTCTCAAGCATCCACCTCAAAAAGTTATCTTGATGCAGCAAGAAGAAATGAGCAAAAGCAAAATGAAGATCATCAGGTAAAGCAGGGACGAATTACAAACAGAAACTATCAGGGGCAATCCATCTTAAGGGAGAACAAAAGCTACAACCAGCCACAGGTAAAATCTTCTCAATTTGGTTCAAGAATGGATGACAATAGAAGTTACAATCATTTGGCCGGTAGATTTGATAACCGCAGAAGTTTCTTCAATGGACAATGCTTTTCTTGCCATAACTTTGGTCACAAAGCAGCTCAATGTGTTGCATATAAAACAATCATGACTAGGGAAGCTCAAAAACAAAGAAGTATGACAGGGATTACAAAAAGGACCTATAACAACTTTTCGGTTCTTGAAAATGAAGTTGAATGTTCTATTTGCAATAACTTTGGTCATGAAGACTCTGAATGCAGGAGCAGGTTCCAGCAGAAAAAGGAACAAGCCTCAAGCACCAAAACATGGAGAATAAAGGAACCTCAAACAGAAAGATGTGGGATAGCATTTTATGCAGAGGGACAGGAAAATCTATGGTACATTGACAGTGGATGTTCGAAGCATATGACAGGTGATAAAGAAAAACTTGAATCTTATTCTGCTCTAGAAAAGGGAAAGAAAGTCTCTTTTGGAAATGATACTCCTGCAACTATAAAAGGAAAAGGCATTGCTCAGTTAAAAGAAAAGGTCAAGGCTGGAAATGTTTTGTATGTTGATGGATTGAAGCATAATCTTCTAAGTGTCAGCCAGATGTGTGATCAAAGAATCGAGGTTATATTCAGATCGAATGGATGTCTTGTTCGTGATCTTGATACAGGTAAAACAGTGCTCAAAGGCAAAAGAACTCCAAATAATCTGTACATATTTGAAGAAGGACAACAACAATGCTATCTGAGCAAGGATGAAGAGCACTGGTTATGGCATCGAAGGTTGGGACATCTAAGCTTCTCACAAATAAGGAAAGCATGCAAATATCAGGCAGTTCGCGATCTTCCAGATATCAAAATTCCTGACAACACCATATGCAAATCATGTCAGTTTGAAAAACAAACCAGAACTAACTTTCCAGAGAAACAAGGATCAGCTAGCATGCCTCTTGAGCTAGTACATACAGATACATGTGGTCCATTCAGGAAAAGAACACCTAGAGGAGAGGAATACTTGATATTATTTATTGACGATTTCTCCAGGTTTGTCTGGTTAGGACTTATGAAGCACAAAGATGAAGCATTCGAAAAATTCAAATCCTTCAAAGCCTTGGTTGAAAATGAATCAGGTCACAAAATTAAGTGCCTCAGATCCGACAGAGGTGGGGAATTTACTTCAAATGAATTTTTCGATTTCTGTGATGAACATGGGATAAGGAGAGAATTCTCTACAGCTAGAACTCCTCAGCAAAATGGAGTTGTTGAAAGAATGAACAGAACAATCCAACAAATGGCTCGTGCTATGCTTGATGAATCAGGAACTCCCGCAACTTTCTGGGGTGAAGCTGCACATGCTGCGGTTGTTATTCTCAACAAAACAAATGTCCGGGTGAACAGCACTCAAACTCCTCATGAGCTTTGGAGTGGCAGGACTCCTTCGGTAAAGCACTTCAAAATCTTTGGGAGCAAATGCTATATCAAGAATACTGATGAGCAGCTTGGCAAACTTGAACCTAGGGCAGATGAAGGCATTCTTCTTGGTTACTCTCCATATAGCAAAGCATACAAGTGCTACAATAAAAGACTTGGCAGAATTGTTGACAGCATTGATGTAGTGGTTGATGAGAAGGGATACATTCCTAGGCAAGTCCATCATGAAGACATCGAAGAAGATGAAGGCTACCCTCAAAGACAGAATGATGAAGAAGAAGAACCTCAAGAAGAACCTCAAGAAGAGCCAGAGGAGCAAACAAGAATAGAAGAAAAGACTCCATCCAGATATGTTCAGAAGAATCATCCAGAATCTCAGATTGTGGGGCAGAAAGAAGCAGGTGTACAAACAAGAAGAACAGTTGCAGAAGCCTCAAGCTATTTGGCATTACTCTCCTCTACTGAACCACAAAATGTGAAAGAAGCATGCAAAGATGAATGTTGGGTGAAAGCAATGGATGAAGAACTTGAGCAAATCGAAAAGAACAACACTTGGGAGCTGGTTCCTAGACCAAAGGATAAGAATGTTATCGGAACAAAATGGGTCTTCAAAAATAAATTGAATGAAAATGGAGAAGTAATTAGAAACAAAGCTAGACTTGTTTGTAAAGGGTATGCGCAGCAAGAAGGAATAGACTTTGAAGAAACCTTTGCTCCTGTTGCAAGACTTGAGGCCATCCGAATGTTCCTTGCTCTCTCAAGTTTTCAAAACTTCAAAGTATTTCAAATGGACGTGAAATCAGCCTTTCTGAATGGAGACTTGGAAGAAGAAGTGTACATTGAACAGCCAGATGGGTTCATTCTTGGAAATGATCCAAATCTTGTATGCAGATTGAAAAAGGCTCTCTATGGTCTCAAACAAGCTCCAAGGGCTTGGTACTACCATTTGGACAAATATCTTCATCAACAAGGTTTTTCAAAAGGTTCAACAGATAGCAATCTTTATATAAAAGCTGAAAATGACAAATTGCTAATATTTGTTGTGTATGTAGACGACATTATTTTTGGCAGCAATGAAGAAGCTATGAGTCAAAGCTTTGCCTCGGTCATGCAGAAAGAATTTGAAATGTCCTTGCTAGGAGAACTGACATATTTCCTTGGTTTGCAAATCCAACAAAAAGAAGGAGGAATCTTTTTATCTCAAACCAAGTATCTCAAACAGATTTTGAAGATATATGGCATGGAAGATGCAAAACCAGTATGTACACCCATGGTCACAGGATGTAGTCTCAGTGCAAATGATGAATCTGCAGCAGTACATCAACCAACCTACAGATCTATGATTGGAAGTTTACTATATTTGACAGGTACCCGACCGGACATCATGCATGCAGTTGGAATAGTTGGAAGATTTCAGGCAAATCCGAAGGAGACTCATCTTCAGGCAGTGAAGAGAATTTTCAAATATCTTCAAGGGACTCAAAATTATGGCCGGAAGCGTGGATGACAGGAAAAGCACAAGTGGTGGTGCTTTCTTTATGGGTTCCAGACTAGTATCTTGGTTCAGCAAGAAACAGAGTTCAATTGCCTTGTCTACAGCTGAAGCGGAATATGTTGCTGCTGCATCTTGTTGCACTCAACTTCTTTGGATGATGCAGACTTTGCAGGATTTTCAAATCACTTGTACACCACCTATCCCCATCTTATGTGATAACACAAGTGCAATCAGCATCTCAAAGAATCTGGTTATGCATTCAAAAACCAAGCACATACCAATCAAGTATCATTTTCTCCGGGAACAAGTGCTTGAACAGAAGGTCAAGTTGGAGTATGTTCCATCTAAGGAACAAGTTGCTGATATTCTCACCAAACCATTGCCCAGGGACACTTTTGAATACCTCAGGCAAAAGCTGGGGGTTGTTGATGCATCATCTTATTGTTGAATCTTTTCTGATTGATGGTACAGGTTCAGGGGGAGCATATAATGCATTGTTGGCATTATGGAGGATGGTCAGAAGGAGATCTTGGAAATAGCTGCAATATGTCTCTATCTCTTTCATGGTGGATTATGGTTCTGTGTTGCAGATCTGGTTCCTTTTTCAGGGGGAGCATGAGCTTAGGGGGAGCATACCCCTTTGCCCTTGATGTCAAAGGGGGAGAATGAAGCTGAAGATTGTAAGGTTGCCATCAAGTCCAAAGGGGGAGATTGTTGGCATTATGTTTTCTGGTATGGCTATATGTTACAGATGTTGTACTTGATGGCAACTCCCATGACAAGGCTCTCAATTTATTGAAAAATTAAGAAGGACGCAGGAAATCAGTTCAGAAGGTGCGTACCCGCAGGTACACCATGCAGGAGCCGCGTCCAGAGACGCAGGCCAGCCGTTCAGGAGGTGCGTCCACCCAGTGCACACTTTTCAAGGTCACGTGGGGGTTTCTTGTGTTTTACTCTTGGTATCTAGCCGATGGTATTGTGTTATTATGGTGTCGGCTCGTGCTATTGTTCCATGATTTGAGGAGGAGCTTGCCTATATAAAGCAAAGGAGATCATTTGGTTTGGAATGTCTTTGGTTGAATATCTTATGAGGCTAGATCTGGTCTAGATCTAAAAAGGCGAATCTTCTGAAAGACTAAGATCTCTTTGGCGCATGATCAGATCTGTAGATCTGACTGTTTGGGTTACTCTTAAAGTCTTGAAATCATTCATACCCGAAGGTACGCAGGTTCAGTGAAAGGCAAGTGCGCCGGGACGCAGTGCAGTAAGAAGAGACCTGCGTGGGGACGCAGGGCAGAGCAAGATTCAGGTGCGTTCGGGACGCAGTACAGTGACAGGCGCACTGTGTGGGGACGCGAAGCAGAATAAGGATCAGGTGCGTCTCTGAGCAAAAATATGCGGCGCGATAGTATTTCTGGGGCGTCCCTGCAGCAAAAGAACGCGGCGTGACAGTGTTTCTGGGTGCGTCCCTGCAGCAACAGGACGCAGTGCAGTTGAAGGAACAGTGCGCGGGCACGCAGCGCAGCAGAAGGATCTC
Organism: Pinus tabuliformis; assembly: GCA_031772625.1. Taxonomy (NCBI): domain Eukaryota; kingdom Viridiplantae; phylum Streptophyta; class Pinopsida; order Pinales; family Pinaceae; genus Pinus; species Pinus tabuliformis. The sequence goes on along the minus strand of CM062818.1, from coordinate 795,523,280 downwards.
TGCGTGTGGACGCAGGGGAGAAGAAGGTTAGCTGCGTCTGGTCGCAGGCCACAGAAGGGAAAACTGCGTCTCTGTCTTAAGATGTTATGTTGATTGAATTTCTCTGTTGATAAGGTGTTCTGGGTTAGTTCTGTTATTACTGATCTGATAACTGTAGTGGACTGTAACTGTTATGTACTTGATGATCATTTGATGCTTTATAAAAGAAGTAGGGGGTTGTAGCTCCCTTTCAGGAGAAGACTGGAAAACGAGAGAGAGAGTTGTAGCTCTCTGCAGGTTGCAGCCTGCGTACTGGTAAAGGACTGCACCAGTACAAAATCATTGTAAAAGGAGTTTCTAATTTGAAAGAAGATAGAGACATATTGCAGCAGGTGGTTTTCACCCACATTGGGTTTCCACCTTACATCTTGCGTTCTTTGGTGTGACTATCTGTTTTCTTTGTTCATGCTCATTATTTTATGGTACTGACATGCAAAAATAATTCAAAGATCAAATAAGGAAGATTTATTAAATTGCTAGATAATACTGATTCACCCCCCCCCTCTCAGTATTATTTCCAACATTTTCGACCCTCACCAAAAATATGAAATGGTGACGGTCAATGAACGCCACCATATATACGCATCAATAGTGATGACCCTCAAAGGTCCGTAACTGTAAATAGTTGTTTTTGATATGAAATGGTGATGGTCGTTGTTCATCATTATAGTCATTATTCGTGATGGACATTGAATGTCACCACAACACCTATACTTCTAGCAATGCAGCTTTTGGTGATGGTCAATCAACGTCACCATATATATACACTAATAGTGACGGGCATTAAAGATTCATCATAATAAATCATTATTGTTCATATGAAATGGTGATAGTCATTATCCATCATTATAATCAATATTTGTGATGGACCTTGAATGTCACCATAACACCTATACTTTTGGCGATGCCACCTTTGGTGACCGAGGCTATGGTCTATCACCATTTCTCATATGCAATGGTGACAGTCACTATCCATCATTATAAATCATTATTGGTGACGAAATTTGAATGTCACTACAACACCTATACTTTTGGCAACACCACCTTTGGTGACGTTCATTTTTTGGTGACGAAGGCTATGGTCCATCACCATTGCTCATATGAAATGGTGACGGTCGTTATTCGTCATTATAAATCATTATTGGTGATGGAATTTGTAAGTCACTACAACACTTATACTTTTGGCGATGCCACCTTTGGTGACGTTCAGTTTTTTGTGAGAAATGCTCTTTTGACCATCACCAATGAGCTTATGGTGACATTTTTCGCCCCTCACCAATGTCCTTTTTTCTTGTAGTAAATACTTTATATCATTGTGGCATTGACTTAGTTCTTTAACGTTGTCTCTCCCATGACGAAGAAGAACACGTTCTTAATGACTACCATGTTCGAGAATATGGCGGTCATCTTTCGGGCATGGATACTTTCCCAAAAATATTGCATGTATGATACTACTGGCCAAATTTATTAAAATATTGTATCACCATAGTCTAGTAGTGTCAACCTTGTCAAATTTATACAAAGAAAATGCACACACCCGCTTCCCCCCTTCACTCGGTAGTTGTTGTCATATATTTCTCTAAATGAGGAATAGAATTCATCACCTGCAATCCAACTTCATCTAATGATCATGGTTTCATTTTTGTTGTTGTTGAGTACTTCATGAAATGGGTTGAAGCCATTCCCACCTATAAGGTTGATGGTGAAACTGCTATGTTCTTCCTATTGAATCAAGTTATCTACCACTTTTGTGTGCCCCGTAAAAGCATCACAAACCATGGATAGCACTTCCAGAATCACATGATGTATGAATTACCTTCTATGCTTGGTTTTCACCAAGATCATTCATTTTCCTACTACCCATAGGTTAATGGCTAGGTTGAAGCCATTAACGATGTCCTCAAGATCATGATCTGCTAGCTCATAGGAAATCACAAAACTAGTTGGCATAGAATGTTGGACAACTACATGCTTTACACTTATTCCATTTTGTTTACGACCTAGAATTAGACCTTCCAATTGAGTGTTAGATTCTGTCACTCAAACTTTCTGTTGAACTCCTACCCGGTACTACTACCAAAGAGGATGCTTACTATCACTACATCATTTGGATGAGACTCGTCAAGATGATGCACTAGCTCTCGAAGTGCTCAAATGTTGAGTCAAATATCAATATGACAAACACATCAAGCCTTGTTCTTACCAAGAGGGAGATCTTGTTTTAGTTTACGATAAAAATCACGGCCTCTTGTGGGTAGGAACACTTAAAATATTGTAGATCGGTTCCTATATTGTCACTAAGGTTCTTTCAAAAGGAGCTAGAAAAATTTAGGACTGTGATGGAATCCTGCTCATTGAGCCCAGCAATGGGCTCTATCTCAAAAAGTATTTTGCCTAGTGCTGCACTAAGCATATGCTTTGTAATTTTATGTATATAATTTTTGTTTCTTTTTGGTGTGTCTAGTTGCTTTTGGATATAGTTGGTTATTTGTCTCATGCATGTGTCTTATTTTGCACAGATGTCCACTTCACTCTTGCCATACATCAGATATGCAGATGGTGCTAGTCATCACACATGACACATTGCATCAGTTGCGTTGGTTCTTTATACACATGAGTTAGAGATACTTAGTTCTAGAGGGGTATTCCTTGGTCATGCTACCAATAACATTGCTGAGTATATGTCCATCATCGAACTCCTTATGGAGTCTATATCTCTTGGCATCTCAAATTTAGTGATCAGGTTAGACTCCTTTCTCATTTTTATGAATTTGAACAATCATTATCATATTTGTAATCCGATTTTATTGCATCATTTTTTATGAGTCAAGCTTTTCAAATGTTATTTTCAGTGCCTTACTTATGAAAAAATTCCAAGAGAATCTAATGCATTAGTTGATTCATTAGATAATTATGTATTAGATTGGAATCTTTCACATTATTTTTAGTTTCATGCATGAATGTACATTTTCATTGCAAAATTTACACAAAACACATCAAATACAGCAAAAATCACCAACAAAATAGTTGTATATATAGATATATAGATTATTTTCCCATCTTTTACATCCAAAAAATCCTCAAAACTTTGGTGTTTTATATAAAATGGCTTCACTGAACTTCACATTGAAGCCATATGGCTATCATATATTGTCTACTCCTACTAAACCTTCTTCTCATGGTAATAAATCACAACTCTAGCCAACCTCCTAAGATGTGCCAAAAATCTCTTTGGTACACCCACTATGTGTCATTGAAAATGGATAGGTATCTCTCTCATGAGAAGAGGCGACACACCCATGCTAATACCTTCGAGGTTCATACTAGCCTTATGAAGAATCTGTGTGTCATATCCCTCTTCAGTGGTTGTCATGGCCCTTGTTGTTACTCTAGCCCAGGTAGTTGATCATCACATGTTATGAAACCAGCTCAAGAAAAGATAGAAAAGATAGATCAACGCCTTATTATTTAGCCTCTTCGAGGGGGAAACCTCCTTTACATTACATAAATGAACAATTCTTGGATGATACAAATGAAAAGACCTCCTTTCTATATATAGGAGTCTAAGGGGTCATAACATAATCAGAGCCGACATAACAATAATAATGTAAGGGCACAATAATAACAGTAGTGGGCTTCTGTGGGGCACAATAGTAACAATATGGACACTACATGGGTACAACAATATAATAAGTGGGTTATACTAATAACAATAAGGGGTTACACTAGTAGTATAGGGGCCTAACATGCCCCTCTCCTTCAAAAAGCGTTGTCCTCAACGCTTGAGTAGTTCTTGATGCTTCTGTATAAAATTCTTGTCCTCCCATGTGGAATCTTCAGTGGGTAAGTTCTTCCACTTGATGAGATACTCTAAAATTGATTGATTTCATAGCTGTCGGGTTCTTGTTTCTATGATTGCTCCAGGTTCCAATATGATTTTTCCTTCCTCTTCCATTTCTAGCAATATTGTTTGAATTGGGATCTTTTGCAACTTTTGAATAAGTGGCCATACTTCTTCGGCCTTCTTCGATTCATCCCTTGCTTCGTTTATCCAATCTGGTTGGAAAATATAAATAGCACAAAAAAATTCTTCCACATCCTCATCCTTGAAGAGTCTTCCCATTTGGTAAGGTTGCAATTTTTTAAGTGCATGTAGTATTGCCAACATTTCCTTCTCATAAATAGCTTGCTTGAGATGTAGTAGTAAAAATACCCAATCACCTACATCAAAACATTTTTCACTACAATGTTTATCTACCTGTTGTTTCGTTTTATTTTGCACCGAAGTGGCGTTATCCTTTAAAAGTTGGAGAACTTGTTGTTGATGCTCGATGTGATCTTTCACTGCTTGAACCTTTTTCTTCTTGATATGTCCTTCTATCTCTAGAGTTTTAGGAGTGGTAATTTCTCCCAATCCTTTACAAGATATGGTCGGATTCATTTCTTGATGCTCGATGTGATCTTTCACTTCTTGAACATTTTTCTTCTTGATATGTCCTTCTATCTTGATAGTTTGAGGAGTGGTAATTTTGAACAATGAATTACAAGATATGGTTGGATTCATTTCTTCTTTCTCAATGTGATCTTTCACTTCTTGCACATTTTTCTTCTTGATATGTCCTTCTATCTTGAGAGTTTGAGGAGTGGTAATTCTTGCCAATGCTTTACAAGATATGGTTTGATTCATTTCTTCTTTCTCTGGGTTGGGGTCCTGGCGTATCTTCTTCTTTTGATGTTTCTTGATCCATTTCTTCCTCCTCTTCATATTCTATGTAAAATAATTTCTTCTCAGCACACTTATGACCTTTAGTGCATTTGCTATCACAATTGTAACAAAGCCCTTTTTCTCTTTTTTCTTCCAATTGTTGTGGTGTAACCCTTGTAGGTTGTGGAAGGCTAGGAGAAACAACACTTCCATCTTTATTGTTGTGAGGGGTATGCTTCCTGGTTTCCATAATTTTTCTTTCCACTATGTCACAATGCCCTTTTACTCTTTCCAATTGTTGTAGTGTTGCTCTAAAGAAGGTGTTGCTCTTTGTATCCTCATAATGTGCTATCATTTCCTCCGTGAAAATTGACCACGTAACAAGTTGTTTACGAGAACAAAGCCCTTTGTACCATAAAAATTGATCTGGTTCTAAATATGAAGATGCAATACATACCTTTTGTAATAGTTGTACACCATGTAGATCAAAATATTGCTCCATTTGAAGTATCCAATTTACCGGATCCTTGCCATCAAACTTCCTCATCTTGCTTTTTCTTGATTTTAGGAGCTCGACCTTGAAACGACTATAACTCTGTACTTTCAGATCTTTAAGTTCTGAAATTGCGACCTGTAGTAGCCCTCTATGTCCTCTTTCCAATGCCACCAGTCTGATCCAAATTGGATTCTCTAAGAAAGAGTTATGCACAATCTCCCAATATGACCCGATTATATACCTTTCCAGAAGAGCGAACTTGTATGAAGTGCCACGTGTCACTATTTTGACCTTTGGATCTGAAAAATATATAAAAAAAACTAAAATCCGTCCTCTTTTTGTACTTTCTTACGAAATTTCAATCTGATCCCTAGAGAGAAAGTTATGACTATTTTCCCAAGGTCACCTATTTGGAAGGTAATTCAGGAGTCTGAAAAAAGACCAACTTGCTCAGATCATATCTCAGTAAATATCATGCGAAAAGCTATGAAATTCGGACCCAAGGTTCAGCGTGAGTTCTTCTCAAATGGCTATGTTTTGCGACTTCTGAAATTTCATAGAAAAAAAGTTATAGCGAAAATGCCACGATGACCTGTTTGGAGCAGCGAAACCCTAGAATCCAAAGCTCTGATACCAAATGTTATGAAACTAGCTCAAGAAAAGATAGAAAAGATAGATCAACGCCTTATTATTTAGCCTCTTCGAGGGGGAAACCTCCTTTACATTACATAAATGAACAATTCTTGGATGATACAAATGAAAAGACCTCCTTTCTATATATAGGAGTCTAAGGGGTCATAACATAATCAGAGCCGACATAACAATAATAATGTAAGGGCACAATAATAACATTAGTGGGCTTCTGTGGGGCACAATAGTAACAATATGGGCACTACATGGGTACAACAATATAATAAGTGGGTTATACTAATAACAATAAGGGGTTACACTAGTAGTATAGGGGCCTAACATCACACTTCGCATGTCGAGGTATACCCGTAGGATGCATAGGAACCAAATCTATGTCATGACAAGTCTTGTGTCAAATTATTTTCACCCTAAACAAAAAAAAAGCATAAAATTCAAAATTAAAAATATACTTTTGTCATTGATTGGCTTCTTATATATTGGTCCCCACTCAGTACGGGGTGGAAAAATCAACTTAGGATCCCTTGAATAATTCATCCTAGCATATGGGAAGTCCATAATCATAGGAATTTGAGCTTGCAACCAGTCAAATAAGTTTTCATCAAAGTAGTGTATGATAGGCCCTCCACCTATCTGTGGTATCAAGGCTACCCATCTCTCTAGCTTGGGCTCCCTTGGTCCTTCTATCACCAAACTCAGCCATGGTCTTAGAATGGGCGCTCTCTCTAGCATAAAGGCTATGATTAGTGTACCATACCAAATTCTCTTTGGGCATGAGTCTTGCATGTTTTCAAAGATGTCTTAACTTGGATGAGGACACTCTCGCCTAGTTAAACACCTATGATTGCACACAATCTAACACTAGTAACATATGGGCTTTTGTAGCCACATGTTTGCTATTAGCCCCTGCCAATCGAATTATCATCCATAGTATCAACCTCAATGTTATTTCCACCACTCGTTCCACTGGAATTATGTTTTTGACCTTACAAGTATGTGGTGTGGAATGGTTGATGACCATATCAATGGTGATTCTCAGATATTCTCTCCCTCTTGTCATATTTTCTCATGCACATCTACACGATAAGCCAGTTAGTAAATATATGTCATCTCACTCAATTGAGAGATCATGGTCTCCAATCCTGAACACACATTGATGTGTGTCCCAATGCTAGATTAGATCAAGTCTATCATATTTGAACAAATTGTATCATCTTAGAGCGACTAAGCATGCAAAATCATTTGAGATTTGTAATTCCTCTCAGTCATGATCTCCTTCTCTCCAAATGATCATTTTGATCATCTAATTCTTGCATCATGGAAACCCTTAGTCAGGTTTTTCTAGTTACATAACCTTGCAAACGGAGAAATTTAATTTTTCCTTGCGCCTGGACACCTAATGTGACCTCCTTGTACACCAGATTTCTCACAATCACTCGTGGAATATATGCTCCTTTTTCTCCTCAAAGTGCTCTCACCAACCCAACTGGGTGAAAATGAGGACCAAAATGCATATTCAGAACACTTTGGAGGTATGACTCAACCCAATTTTTTCATTTATGCACTTTTTTTCTTTCTAATGCTCCCAGTAACTAATTTTCAAATTATTTTATGTAATCTAATGTTGTTTTAAGTGATTTTATGTAGAATTGACAAGAAATGAATCATATTAAGAATTCTTTTTAGGGACTTTTCATCGCTCATTAAATGAAAAAACCCAGAGTCACCAATTTCGAGCTCGTAAAATATCTATTAAATAGATTTAAGTGTTTCTTTTTTTCTTTTTCTCAATCTTTAAACTTAAAAATATCCTATAGGTTTACTTTGTTCGACTCTGTCAAAAAAATTTATGAACATTATCAAGTTTACTTTGTCCCCTCATACTCATAACAAAATGAGGAAGACGTCTATTGAGTATGGGTTTCTCACTTTATTCAGATTCAATGGAATACTTATGGAAAAGGAATAGTATTGGGTATACTCTTAACCCATTTGTTGCACCCGACCATCAACCATGACAAAGGAACCCCTTGGAATTGTTTCTACAATCTTTTTAGACTCTCTAAATATGAAAAGACTATTGAGTTCACCCTTTTTGTACTCATTAAACCTAAATAGTTTGGGAAAAATTGGACAGAATGGCGGTTACACTATCTATGTTTTGAAGGAATTTTTGGCAGCAGTATCATTGTCAATCCCTTGAACATGGAATTTTCTTAGCATATTCCTCTTTTGAGTCAGCTTCTCTGTAAACACTACCATTTGATGAGTGTTTCCTTGATACCTAGATGTCCATGCATCTTTATGTTTCACTCCTCTTGGTGTTTTTGAGTCTAATATGCCTAGTCTTCTTGGTGTCATGCCTTCTATTGGTAAAGGGATAAACCTACTCTCTGCTTCCGTTATCGACCATCTACTCATATGCCATATTTTCCCTAAGTTAGTTCACCCAATTATTCTAAACTATCTCCAAAGAAATAATCCTTGTCCCTTTTCATGTCAATTGATATAGGTCTCCTCATTTCCTACCTTTGACAGGTCTCTTTCTATCAAATTCAACATCTTATCTAAGAAGTAGATTGAGAAACACTTTAGTACCCTAGAACTTGCATTCCTCAGTGACAGGTCTTCGCGCATTTTATTGGGGGTTTTCATCGTTGGCTCCCTTTTGAATGATTCTACAAGTGCTCAACACCAAAAAATTTTATTCACACTCGCTAGACTATACTATGCGTCTTGGAGACCATCACCCCTATCGATGACCATCCTAATGTCTGTAAATGGTTTTCATCATTGATATATAATTAGATGATTTCTCACATGTTCAAATTCAACCCCTTTATTCCAATGTGTAGAAATATGTTATTTTAGAAGCAGTGACCGAGACCTTGGGTAGAGGCTTACATCACTCAACTTTGTTTCCTCTCCCAAGCTGTGACTATTGTTTTTAGATACAACTTATCAAATCGATCATATTATGACATAAATCCACATTGTGCCTATCGGTGGACATGAATATCATACCCTTCCTAGAAATCACTCTCGTTTTTCCATTGAGCATGGGAATTCTCAAATCAAGACATATTTATATATTTTCATGTATGTTATTGATTTCATGTCTCCAAAACTCTTACACTCTCTCTCTTCATTCAAAATATGTAAATTATTGTTGGGTAGCAGATCCCCCGCGTAACAGTTTTGGGGCATAAAGCCCACAATTTAGGGTAATGATATTGTAAAAGTTTCATGAAGTGTGCGGAGCACGAACTGTAATGGGTCAAGTCAAAGGGTTGTCTACCCAAAAATAATGTAAAATAATAGAAAGTGAGTCGGCCTACCCATGGTCCACGGACCATGGGAAGGTATAAGTAGAGCGAGGTTCTAACGGTAGAAGGTAGCTTTTGGGAATATCTGATGTATTATGGATTCGTGAATGCAATATTCGCTCTGAATCTATAAGTTCAAGTCATTGGTGGTAGTAGTTAGAGTAGGCTCTGCAGCTGTGTGCACAGGACCCTACAACTGAGTGCACAGGGTGGAACTAATTGTACTTGAGAGAAGATTAATAAAGATAAGTGTTTCTAAATTATTGTGCCTTTGGTCACAAATCTATATGTTTATGCTTATGTTTTGAGTTGATGCATATCTGTAAGATTTATGGTTATGCACACGAGTTATAATTGTAGAATGCTTGAATAAAGACCTTAAGCAGTAGATCTGATCTATAATAACACATTAATAATAAGAATCTAAGAAGTACCTCGTAGCCGAGCTATGCGAAGGCCAGACTGCTGAGCAGAGTAGCACGAGCTCGCATATCGGTTCGCGACCCTTCCAGTCCTCATCAAGACATCCCTAGGGTGCAGAAACTTGGTTCCAGCACCCTCCCATACTACCTCAGGTGAGACTTGAGTCTGTGCTCTGTTGATTGTTCCCGAAAGGGCCGGTAGTGCGGGATTTGTTTAGCTAAAACACTTCCAAGCCTGGGTCAGGCCCCAATAAGCCAACAATTATTTCATCCATCACCTTATTCTATGACCTCGCACTTCAGAGGGAATCTATTACACTAGAAAGTACCTCCTCATGAGCTCAGAGGAGAAGACCAACTTGGATTGGAAGAAACCCTAACTTACAGACCTATTTTCCATGGTAACACACCCAAAAAACCAGCATAGGCCATTCTAACATGGCCCAATAGTGCATTAGACTATGTTAACCTTGTCATGAATGCTCTATCTTTCCTCCAAGGTTGCATTACTTGAATTTCATGAGCTCTCAAAGGAAAATCAATGAGTTAACTCACTAAAACTCCATCATTTACTTAAGTTTGACTCTAAAAAGCTGGAGAGGATTGCCTCAAACTTGTATTTTGGAAATTTTCTATCCTAACAAAGGCTAATGAGCAGGGAAAGAGCAATAAATTAGAGGAAACATCCTTCAGCCTTTTGGCTTTTTCCCAAGGTGAGCTAGTGAAGAAATTGCAAAAATCTCAGCCTCGCATCACCTATATATTGGAGGCTAGTCCATTTTAATCAAGATGATAATTCGTGAATTGTTATGCTATCGAGATACTGTTGAGAGAGAGACGAGCTAGGATATGAGGGAAGGCTTGTTGCACTATCGTGGCTGTAAACTACCTTCTCAGAATTAATAATATATATCTATTGTTGTTCTCTCTATGTCATGGCTCTAATGTTTACATTTTATGTGTTATGATCCGATGATTTAGGCTAATGATTTGTTATTGATGCATTCGATTTCTATATGTTGTTACATTTTATTATGTTGAATTGTTGAAGTTTATATATGTTATGAAGATTACTTGTTGTCCTCCTTGTGTGCAGGTCTCATTCTTAGAGTTTCCTGAGGGCTCCTTCTCTGCCACACTAATTTCCCCAACACATTTTTGCAAAAGACAAGCAGGTAAATCCTTGTCGTTGCTTTGTTAATTCTTATCTAACACTGTCATGGTTGAATGCAACTTGCTTGAACAACTACAGATCCTTTAATCCACCCACCTTAGGTTCCTAGAAAACTGAGTGGTTTTTCTATCCATCCACCTGCGCATTAATCCCTACAGTATCAAGTGGAGGTTATGAAGATTACCACATTTTTATTTAGTGGATTTTGAGAAAAATCCATAGGATGGATGATGTTTCCTAAAATTTATTTCTTTATCTTTATTTATTGGATTTTTTAGTATAGACAACATTTATATATGAGTTTGAGGTGATGCAATTTAACCTTTTTATAGTTTAGCTGAGTGAACTAGGGTGTCACAGTCAGTCAACTCATGATTTTTTCGTGTGGCTACGTGAAAGTCTAATAACACAGGTTTACTGAAGCAAAAGTGCATTACTAGCTAGGGTAATGTAGGTTTCATGAACCAAATGTATGTTATAATGGTTTGTATAAGAAGAAAGTGAGTGTTATAGTATCAAAAGGCCAGAAAAAGGAGTGTATCTTAGGAAAAATCTTGATTTTCTCCTCTGAGCTGATGATGAGGTATTTTCATTGATAACAAATGCCCCTTGAAGTGTGAGGTCATAAAATAAGCAAAAGGATAAAATACTTTATAAAATAGTCAATAATAGAGAGTTTCAGAGTGTTAGAATGGAAATAGCCCTGCAAACAACAAACATATGTCAGATATGAAATCATGTCTTGAGTCGGGCATTCCCACGCTCAGTAGCTAAACCAACATGATATCCTATGGATCCATGACATATTGTGTCCAATGATAATCACTATATGGATTCATGTCATAGTGTGATTAGTATGATATAATATGTCTCCAGAACCAATGTTCGCAGCTTGGGGGAGAAAATAAGGGTGAGTCATGTAAGCCTCTACCCGAGGTCTTCGTCACCATCTAAAAATAGAATAATTCTACGCATGTGAATAAATGAGCTAAAGTCAAACATGTGAGAAATCATCTGATTACTAATCAATGATGGAAACTATTAAAACATGTGGGAATCACCATTGATAAGGATGATGGTCTCCAAGATGCGTAGTACAATCTAAAGAGTGTGAATAAAGGAGTTGATGTCAAACACTCACAGAATCATTCAATTAGGATCCTATAATGAAAACCCTTGATCAAATGCACGGGAACCTACCACCGAGGACCACAAGCTCTAGGGTACTGTGATGTTTCTCAATCCACTTCCTAGATGATGTGTTGAAGTTGATAGGAAGGGATTTGTAAAAGGTTGGAAATGAGGAGTCCAACATTAATTGACATGAAATGGGAAAAAAATGATTTATTTCAGAGATAATGTAGAATAATAGGATGAACTGACTCAGGGAAATAGGGCATGTGATCATATGGTTGATAAGGTCAATAGAGAGTAGACAATCCCTTAAACAATAGAAGGCACGACACCAAGGAGACTAGGAAAATTAGACTCAAGAACACCAAGAGGAGCAAGACATGAAGATGCAGAGACATCAAGGTATCAAGAAAGGGCTCATAATGTTGTTGGGTTCACAAGGAAGCTAACAAAAAGGATAATATGTTGGGTAACTACCATTTTTAAGGGATAGATAGTAGAATGTTGCCAAAAATTAAGAATAATATAGATAGTAGTAACCATGATTTCTTCCAATTTTTTCCCAATATGCTTAGGTTTAACGAGTCTGGAAGGGGTAAAATCAACGTTCAGAGTATGAAAAGAGCTTAAAGAAGACTCCAAGAGGTACCTTTGTGATGGTTGGTAACCAAGCGTGACAACAGTTTAATAGTATAGCCGACACAATTCCTTTTCCATAGTTAGTCCATTGAGTATGGATAAAGTGATCAACCTATGCATAATATAAATCCTCCTCATTTTATTATGAGTATTAGGGGAACAAAGTAAACTCGACATTCTTCAAAAAATTTGATACACATTAGACAACGAAAACTCGTGCTATTTTTTTCAGTTTAAGGAGTGAGAAAAAGATAGAAAAAGAATGACTGAAATCTTGTTCATGGAAGTGTTACGAGTATGAAAAGTTTAACACAAATCTTTTTTAGTTTTATAAGTAAGAAAAAAACCCTAAAAAGAAGCCACGTTTGGGCATGAAAACTTCCAACTTGCTTAGGAAACTATTTAAAAATAGAATTAGTATAAGAAACATATACCAAATTAGTCACAGGGATTGCTAATAAGAAAAATGAGGAAACAATGCATATAATTAACCAAATTAAGGTTTGCTCATACCTCTAAATCTATAAATAGGAGTTAGAACCCCTCATTTACACAAGTTGAGATGTGGAGAGCTTTGTAGAGGTGAAAGGTAGCAAATCTTCTAAAGTGATTTTTTCTCATTATGGGCAACCATTTCAGCTTCCGTCTTTTCTAAGTAAGAGTTAAAGCCTTGCACTTTTCATTGATGCCTTTTATTTTTATTTCACCATGAAAATTTGGATTTTAGGCTAGCCCTAGGTTCACTAGCCATGTAACATAGGTTGCTTTTGGAAGAGTCCCGTTATAACATATTTCCCAAAAGAAAAGGGTGCATTATAAGGTGATGATATGCCCTTGGAACCCACATTAGCATGACAATGAGAGAAAAAGAAAGTTCTTTTTGGATATAGAGCTAGATAAATGTGATGAAGTGCAATTTAAAAGGGTTATTGTGAAGGTACACTATGATAAATGAGTCTATGGAGAGAGAGAGTCCATAAATAGGACAAGTTGCAAATTCTTAACGATCTGACATGTTTGATAGCTATAAGGAGATGTGATTTTTTAATATATGCTTAAATTGATCTAATTAAGGCCCAAGAAGAGCTCGTATCTAGAATCATTCAGCTATGGGATGAACACTAAGGGGTGTTCAAAGTTGGGGATCATGAGCTTATAAGGAAAAAGGATGTTATCTACCTCCTCTACGAGAAAACTTGACAAGAGGAAGGGTTCATCCTAAGACTACAAGTGATTTGGTTGTGGGGTTTTACACACTAGGTACACCAAAGGTTAGCAACATAATTCCAAACGATAGGGTGTGAGAGAGACCATTGAGGTCTACTCTATGGATAATTATTTGGTTGGTATGGGAAAAAAGTCAACATGTAGCGATTAAAGCCTAGATGTTTCTAGCAATAGATTGCATACAACCACAAGTGTTTGAATAGCATGAGAGTCTTCTCATGCATGTTAAAGCAAAATTAACAACATGTAAAACCAGGGCCCAAAGAGAGTTTGGGTATGGTACACTGATTGTCTCTTTATTCCTAGAGAGAGTTCCTGTGAGGTGGTCGTGGGTGAGTCTGCCAGTGGATGGCCCAAGGGATCTGAGAATATATAGGTGGTTTGTATTGATGTGTCGAATAGGAGGGGGCCCTGTTACACAATATTTTGATGTAGACTTGTTTTCATCATTCTAGACACAAATTGCTATGATTGAAGACTTTTGATATGTAGGAATGAAATATATAGGGGATCCAGAACTAGTACTTCCACTGGGAATTTAGTGGGGTGATGCAAGAGCATTTACCCAAGAGAAAATCATTGTAATTAAGTAGACATAGGGGGTCATGTATTTTTAGGAAGTTGGATTTCTAAGTGACAAATTAATGTAATATTAGGCTTTTAAGTGAATTAATTAGATAATGGAAGGAAATTGTAAGTGCTCTTGAATAAATGAGAACATGAGTGGCAATAATGATAAAAGAGCCTAAAATCATTTAGGACTCTTAGAATAGTTCATGATTCGAGGAACTAAGGAGAAACTTTAGAAATTAATTAATTAGAAGTGGACATAATGGACAGAGGATTTAGGAGTCGGTTCAGTAGATATAGGAGTTGAACCAGGACAGTTCAACAGAACTCCTGGCATATATGTAAGCCTACGGGCAGAGTCAAAGGGAGAGGCCACTGATAGTAGAAGATCAGGCCTGTGCGAGACAAAGAAGTCTCGAATGTAATATTTGTTTTTACATATATATATACAGAGTTTATTCCTGACTATGTCAATATGCGTGAAACAAGTATTTCTTGAATGAGTTACTCATGAATTCGTAGGTTCTATAACAGGGTTGCAGGCCAAGTTTTGAAGGTTGCGTAGAGGAGAGAAATGATTAAGAGGAATCATCACTGGTCTTAGAATCTAGTAGAATATTAGAGTTAAGCTCAAGGGAGAATGATTTGAGCAGTAGAAGGGCATAAGCTAAAGCTTTCAAAGAAACCTAAGAACCATATTAACACTGGAAAACAACGTAAAGCTAAGTAAAAAGGAGTAGCGGAAAACAATTAGCGAAGGGTGGTTTTGTAATAGTGAAAGTGGATTTTTGGCGGCCTCAAAACTGTAAGCAGTATTGAGCGTGGTGCATCCGATTCCACTAAGTGTATGCCACGTAGTAGATAGCGGAGTGGAGAAACCACTTCATCAGACGATTAAACATCGTGGGGATTATCAACCTAAAATCAAGTGTGAACCATTGGATCTACAAAGTAAAGATCAACGGTTCAGATGATGTTGTGAGGAGAAAGGCGAAATATAGCATCGGTGGAGGATATTATATAGTTTAAGTCTCGCAAAGTGTAAAACCTAGTTTACACTAAAAGTGAGCGCAAAACACAATTGGAATAGAAATCCGCATTTGAAATCCCATGAAGAGTAGTTTATATCCATATCGGTTCCATGAGGTATATCGGGTCGACGGTTTCAAGAGGAAGAGGTTGGACAGTGTATATGCTGATATGCTGATAGCGATAAAGCTGATCAGCAATCGGAGATCGGCGTGATCGCTTATCGGAGTTCAGAGGATGGACGTAGCGGAAGGTTAACATAAAAGGTGGACCCAATGAAATATATAGTGGTGAATATATAATATTTGAGATCCAGTATATGTAATTTAGAGTGGATTTCCTATGTATTCCATGTATTTGCGTAAAGTGTGGGGCCAAGTCTTATATATTACGTTCCGATAGTGGCATATTGCAAGGGAAGGGGTGATGAGGACCCATGGAGAAAGTGCTGATTGCAGATTGTGATAGAGGTACAACCTCGTAATCTATGCCGAAGCAGTACAAAAGGTGGAAAAAGGTATGTTTGTGGGTATTTTCCTTTGTAAAAGGGTTTTAAGTAAAATAGCGCTGATAAAGTGATTTTATGGGTCAAATATATATTAACCAAAGGTTAAGAGGGTGGTTATATATATATGCGGCTTAAGGGGTTATATAAAGGTTCTGAAGGGTTTTTAGAGTCCCGATAACAAAGATTTGAGAAAGGATTTTGTAAAAGGGATAATGAATGTTATAAGAAGTTGAATAGTCCCGATACGAGGTTAAATACCTGGGAATGATGTGTTTATGCTTTTTTTTGCATATTGTGGGTATGTGCGGGGGTAACCCGGCATCATAGTGGTATCAGAGCATGTTGTAATTAAAACTGTTGGGGTTAAACAGAACAGAGAAATTCCATGTGAAAGAATTAAAATCAGAGTTATGTGTTAAGGTGTTTATGCAGGCAAGAGGAAGGATCAGATTCTAATCTAATAGAAAGAAGGCACACAGAGGTGATGTGTAGCAGAACTTGCAGATGCAAGAGAGAGAGGAAATCCATACAAAGTACAGGTGGAATGGTGAAACAAGATCATGCTGAGATATTGAAGGTGAGGTAATATGTTTTGTTTTAAATTGAGAATGTGTGTTTTTATACTAATGCATAGGTGACAGCAAGAGGAGCTATGAGAGGAAAACCATATGTGATGTTGAAGATAGAGTAAGGAAAATACTTTGAAGGAGAAGTGGCAGTGAACCTAAAGAATCCAACAAGGGGTTGGACAGAGAGGACAACTGAAGTGTTCTCAAGAGATTGCAGAAGCCTAGAAGGAGCAAAGGTGTTGTTCAAGAGGAGGTTCCAAACAGATGACCCATGCTTACCAAAAGACTGAGTGAGGAGAGCTTAGTGAGGTAAGACTGTAGTGAGGAGGACTAGCTGTTGCAGAGGCTTGTTGCAGATGAGTGAGGAGCTCATGAAGAAAGAGGAGAAAAAGATGGCTACTGATAGTCATAGCAGAGGTTCAGAGAGAAGCCATAGCAGAAGAAAGTTGAAGAAAGAGGATGCTAAGCAAATGGAAATAGGATGAGTCAAGAGGAAATTGACAAAGAGATTGTAGAGTTAAAATAAAAACTTGATGCATTAAGAAGAATACTTGAGGAAAGCTAGAGATTAGGTTGGGTCTTGAGGGAGAAGCCAGTGGAATGGCATGAGATGCAGAGAAGGATACAATAGATACAAATAAAGCGGCTGAGAGGAAAAATGAAGGAAGTTGAGTTGGAAATGGAAGAGTACATTTGTGAACCAGAATAGGGAGAGATTCTGGGAGAAGGTGAAGACTACACTAAAGATAAAGAATGGAGATCAAGTGAAGATCTCATGGATTGTTGGGATAGTTCAAAACAATAGGAGGAGATGTTGACTGGAGATGAAGACTTGAAGACTGAAACTTCAAGTGAGACCAAAAGGTCTGATGATTTTAAATCTGACAATTTATGTATGTTTGCAGGTGAAATAGGTAAATGACAATTTGTTGATATTGTCATAAAGGAGGAAGAAGACAAGCAAAATCTAAATTCTATTCTAGAAGAAGATGAGATAGATAGGTCTCATATACAGTTGGGGAAAGATATCAAGGAACCAAGTGAAGGGCTTAAAGAGATTGAAGAGGAGACCACCGAATAATTTCTGAGTCATAAAGAGAACTTGGAACAGCAAGGAGATATGATGGTTGAAGCATCCAGTGAGACCATAGGGTCTTATGTTTTTAAAACTGATAGTTTGTGTATGATGGCAGGTATTGCAAGAGAAAAGCAACCTTTTGAAGATATCTTCAGAGGAGATGAAGATCTAGAAATGAAAGGTGAAAAAGAAAACCTTTCAGAAGAGGAGGAACTTGACTACGTAGAAAAGGAAAAGTCTATGGATGAGTTTGAAGAAACTGTCATAGAAATGAAGAATCAGGATCTTATTCTGATGAAGAATGAAGGAATACTGTCTTAGAAAGGTAATCAAATGAGTTTGATTAATGTTGTTGATGAAAACCAAATATAGGAGAATGTTAATGCAGATGGTGAGACAAGGATAATTCTAGGAGAAGAGTTACAGAGGGACAACAAGGCAAAATGTACTGAAGAAAAAGAGATTATGTTAGCTGAAAACATAGCAAAGGATCATCAATTCACCATGGTGATAGGCACAGTGGAAATAACCATGGAAGCTGCTGAGACAGTCAGAAAAAAAGAAGGACATCTACTGAAAGATGTTAAGAAGGAATAAGTCTATGAAAAAAGCTTAGCAAAGGGAGAAAGGACATCTAATGATCTATCCATAACAAAGCAAGGTATGGAAAATTGTGTGAAATTTCCAAAATCTACTCTAATTGAAATTATTGAGTTATATAGAAAATTAGATTTTCAAAGAAGGGTGTTGGAAAAATAGAGAATAGATGTTCAAGAGAGATTGCTAAAAAAGGAAAGCAAAAATATTGTCATGAATGATAATCATAAGAAAAAGGAGGTGGATATGAAAGTTCAGTAGATTGACACTGCAAAGGAAGGAGTTCACTACGGTGGAAAAAATAAGGAAGACATCATTAGAGCAAATGATGTGGAAGAAAGACTAGTTGATAGTCTCATGAATTCTTTTGGGAGTTCAACTCAGCATACTAATGTGCTAACAGAGGAGAAAGAATTAGTGCAACAAGTTGAATTGTTGCCAAAGGAAGATAAGGCACAAAAGCCTTATGTCTTTGATTTTAAAAAGTGTTTTGTGAGTGCAGGTTTAGTTGCAGATGTTGGAGGAGATTTGGCACAAGTGAATAGCCAAATAAAGGTGAAAGAAGAAGACTCAGTGAAAGAATTCAATCCAGGGAACGAAGATGTTAAATTGTTGGAGAGAGTGTTGGACAGTCATGATTCAATCATGAAAGAGGGTAAGGATGATAGGGAGGCATCCAACATAGGAGTCATAGCAAAAGTCAGCATAAGAGTCAACATAGAAGTCAGCATAGAAAGGAAGGCAAAAGTTGGAGCAAGAATAACAGAACAAGAAGAAGAATAGCTGATTGAAGAACTAGTGGACAATAGCAACAACCTGAAGCAAAGAGAAAGAGGAAGAAGTAAGAAATAGAATAGGGACTGGTCCAAATATGTACTGGAGACAGAGATTGAAGAAATGTGGCAACTGATGATGAAGCGGTCCAAATGGAGGAAAATGCCAGCAGAAGGAAGCGTGATCAATCAGAGTATGAACCTGATTGACAAGAAGAAAAAAATGGAGCAGAAGATAGCAGAAGTACAGCAGCAGCAAAGGAACAAGGCATCTGAGTAGTTACAAAATAAAGTATGGGATCTAGGAAGACCAAGATTAGAAGACACATGATCAGGAGATCATGAATATTTTCTACTTTGGGAGTTTGATGCAGGAGAATTCACCCAAGAGAAAATAATTGTAATTAAGTAGACATAGGGGGTCATGTATTTTTAGGAAGTTGGATTTCTAAGTGACAAATTAATGTAATATTAGGCTTTTAAGTGAATTAATTAGATAATGGGAGGAAATTGTAAGTTCTCTCGAATAAATGAGAACATGAGTGGCAATAATGACAAAAGAGCCTAAAATCAATTAGGACTCTTAGAATAGTTCATGATTTGAGGAACTAAGGAGAGACTTTAGAAATTAATTAATTATAAGTGGACATAATGGACAAAGGATTTAGGAGTCAGTTCAGTAGATATAGGAGTTGAACCAAGACAGTTTAATAGAACTCTTGGCATATATGTAAGCCTACGGGCAGAGTCAAAGGGAGAGGCCACTGATAGCAGAAGATCAGGCATGTGCGAGACAGAGAAGTCTCAAATGTAATCTTTGTTTTTGCATATATATATATAGAGTTTATTCCTGACTGTGTCAGTATATGTGAAACAAGTATTTCTTGAATGAGTTACTCATGAATTCGTAGGTTTTGTAATAGGATTGCAGGCAGAGTTCTGAAGGATGCGTAGAGGAGAGAAATGATTAAGAGGAATCATCACTGGTCTTAGAATCTAGTAGAAGATCAGAGTTAAGCTCAAGCGGGAATGATTTAAGCAGCAAAAGGGCGTAAGGTGAAGCTTTCGAAGAAACCCAAGAACCATATTAACACTGGAAAACAACGTAAAGCTAAGTAAAAAGGAGTAGTGGAGAACAATCGGCAAAGGGTGGTTTTGTGAAAGCAGATTTTGGGCGGCCTCAAAACCATAAGTGGTATTGAGCATGGTGCATCTGATTCCACTGAGTGTGTGCAACGTAGTAGCAAGCAGAGTGGAGAAACCACTTCATCAGACGATTAAACACTGTAGGGATTATCGACCCAAAATCAAGTGTGAACCATTGGATCTACAAAGTAAAGATCAACGGTTCGGATGATGTCATGAGGAGAAAGGTGAAATATAGCATCGGCAGAGGCTATTATACATTTTAAGTCTCGCAAAGTGTAAAACCCAGTTTACACTAAAAGTGAGCACAAAACACAGTTGAAATAGAAATCTAGATTTGAAATCCTATGAAGAGCAATTTATATCCATATCGGTTCTGTGAGGTATATCGGGTCAGCAGTTTCAAGAGGAAGAGGTCGGACAGTGTATATGTCGATACGCCAATAGTGATAAAGCCGATCGGTGATCGAAGATCAACGTGATCACTTATCAGAGTTTGGAGGATGGACGTAGCGGAAGGTTAACATAGATGGTGGACTTGATGACATATATAGTGGCAAATCTATAATATTTGAGATCCGCTATATGTAATTTAGAGTGGATTTCTTATGTATTCCATGTATTTATGTAAAGTATGGGGCCAAGTCTTATATATTATGTTTCGATAGTCACATATTGGAAGGGAAGGGGCGATGAGGACCCATGGAGAAAGTGCCGATTGCCGATTGTGATAGAGGTACAGCCTCAGAATCTGTGCCGAAGTAGTACAGAAGGCGGAAAAAGGTATGTTTGCAAGAATTTTCCTTTGTGAAGGGGTTTTAAGGAAAATAGTGCCAATAAAGATATTTTATGGGTCAAATATATATTAACCATAGGTTAAGAGGGTGGTTATATATATATATATGCGGTTTAAGGGGTTATATAAAGGTTCTGAAGGGTTTTTAGAGTCCCGATAAGAAAGATTTGATAAAGGCTTTTGTAAAAGGGATAATGAATGTTATAAGAAACTGAATAGTCCTGATAGGAGGTTTAGGCAAGGTGATTGGTTCTGATACAAAGGAATTGATTATAAGAGGGCCTTAACCATGAATATTATGAAAATTCGACTCCTTTGGGAGTTAAATACTTGGGACTGATGTGTTTATGCATTTTTATGCATACTATGGGTATGTGCGGGGGTAACCCGACATCATGGGGGCTCGAAGGTATGAAGATATATCAGTTTTATTTTATTTTTTTTAGATTTTGAAATTTTTGCAAATTTTTAAAGTTATTTGGAAGTAAACAATTAACACAGGTTTTGGCATGACATAGATGTAGCAATGGTTCATCCTGTGGGTATCATTTGAAGAGCGAGACATGGTGAGAACTTGGTGTGGGTTGTGGCAGAAGAAAGGGTTGCAACAACCAATGAAGAGGGAAACAATATACAAAGCCTACGATAGGTTTCTAGGAACCATAAGGGACTAATGATGGGTGTTCTGCTTCTTCCGATGAGTGAGATACCTATCCATCTATAGAGGCATACGATAGGTGTGCCAAAGATATTTTTTGTAGCACTTAAGAGGACAACATGAGAAGTGATGTGCTACCATGACCAACAAGCTCAAAAAGACTAGAGGGGAGATTTGGTAGCCATAGGGTGTCATGCTAGCCTCTAGATCAACAATTTTGTATAAAACATCCTAGTTTTTGGGAATTTTTATATACTAAAACTTAACATGATCTATATATATACAAATATGTTTTTTGCGTTATGGTATATTTGATGTTTTTATGTAATTTTTTATGGAAATATACACTCATTCTTGTAACTACAATGAATATGACAAATTCGAATCTAACAAATAATTTTCTAATGAATTAGTTAATGCATTAGATTCTCTTAGAACATTCTCATAAGTAATTAACTCAAAATGATGTTCCAAAAGACAAGCCCTTCAAAATTAATGAAGAAACACTAGATGACAAACGTGATAATAATTATTCAAATGCATAACCACTTGTCAAGAGTCTAACCTAACCACTAAGTGTGAAATACCAGAGAAATAGCCTTCGAAAGGAGTTTGATAACTATGTAGATTTTAACCCTATACATAAATTACCTATAGATGAATTCGAAAAACAAAAAATAAACAACGACATGAATATAAAATAAATACAAATAGATTTTCCCCTGGATCCCAAAACTGGGACTACCAGATTAATTTTTCATTATGTTCTTTTCAATGTTACAATACATATATATATAGATGTCGAAGAATTCATAAACCCCAATCCATTAACCCTTGATTAGAACATAACCATATTTGCCTTGACTGGATCTACAAAATACCGTGGGCAGAAAACCATCATGCCCAAAACCAATTGCAAAACCCATGTACAAGACCATAGGTAGGTCTTCCCACCTAATATAGTGTCAATTTTTTTTTTCTCGGGGCGCATCCCTAAACCCCATGCAGGGGCTATTGCCCCCTTGAAACCTCTTGACAATGGGGGCTGCACCCTCCCGTGACCCCCGTGTTGCACCTGACGCAACGAAATAATAAGTACAACACGATAATAAGTAAATCTCACATCAAGAACAAAACAAGATCCCACATCAAACATCAAACAAGGATCTATACAACACAATGCATCTCAAGCAAAGAGACAAAGAAGTACATGATCACACTGCATATACCTCACATCAAGGAGTTATCTGAAGAAGAGGATGATAAACTACTGGATCTGGCTGTACCATCAATCTCGTGGCGTCGAATATCATGGAAATGACTGCTCGCACATTGAATGCTGACACCTACACTCCACTTTGAAAAG
This sequence comes from Pinus tabuliformis, assembly GCA_031772625.1. Lineage (NCBI taxonomy): Eukaryota > Viridiplantae > Streptophyta > Pinopsida > Pinales > Pinaceae > Pinus > Pinus tabuliformis. Next base: position 795,500,380 of record CM062818.1, on the reverse strand, counting down.
TGGCCGAAAAATGAAATGATCAAATGGAAAATCTGATTGCACCATCAGATTCGTGGCATCGAATAGTGTAAAATCGACTGTCAAATTTTTGAATTCTGACAAAGTGAAAATCTGGGGCTATAGGAATCTTTTAGATTCCCCCTAGATTCCTCAAAGATTCCCTCCTCTGGGTCATCTGAAGATCTAATGTTTAGATCAAAATTATTTCCACGCCATTAGGTTCGTGCCATCGAAAGGTGTAGGATCGACATAATGTTTGTCTAATTTGGACACTGGAAAAATTTAGCCCTCCTAAAAGTTGCGCTCAATCATGGTTCCACCTGCAATTCATTAAAAAAAATGTTGTCTAGAACTCTTTGCTTTGACTTGGCCTTCGTGCACTGAGAAAATGAGGGTTTATAATAAAAGGTGCAGCAGAGATTTCAAAAACCAACCACGTGGTGCATTGGTTTGTCCCCCTGACCGTATCTCATTAGGCCCACCTGCAGGCATGGGTTCGAATGCATTAACAACTTCATTTTTTGGAAAACTGTTTTTGGTCAGTTTCTTTTTTGGTAATCATTGATTAAATATCGGTATAGTTTGGTTTGTTTTGGTATGGTTCCACATAGGGCCACCCAGTGGGGGCCGACCCACATGGCCCGGGCAGGTTCAATCCCCGTCGCCTCCACAATAATTTTTTTTCTTTGGTTCTATTTCGTATGGGGAGGTTGGGTGGCGGGTCCATCGGGGGTGGCCCGCACCCCGTTTAATACTTAATATCTGTGGTTGTTGGGGGCCGACGGGGGTCATGGCCCATCGGCCCATATTTAAAAATTATGTTTAATTTTATGGTTTGGGTGCGATGGGGGTGGCGGGTGTCATGGCCCACCACCCCTTTAAATATATTGTTTTTCATTTTTAATACAATTAATAGCCATTTTTGAATTTGTCTAATATAAGGGATATTAGACAAATTAAAGGGGCAACAATTTCGCCCACTCTTGGGAGCTAAGTTTCCACGCCAGTTGACGGTGAATTTGTAGGACCATTAAACTTGGCCCACAACCCAAATTTGACCAAAACTTTGACTAGCTCTTTCTCCCTCATACAATCTCGGATTTGAATGTCATTCACACTGTTGGAATCAAGGTGACGAGCACTTCGATCTGGTGCTAGTTTTGGAGCATTTTGACCATTTTAAATTTTGACCCTTTTTGAGTCCTCTTGGACTTTTGCTTGTGTCTGGAGCCACCTAGATCAACCCTCTCCACTGAGGAGCTTTTGGTCCTCCAAAAGCACAAAAATAATCTGCCACATCCTTTGTACCCTGTCTCCATTTATAAGTATCTGATATGTGACCCTTCCTTCTCCTTCACTTTTGTCCTTCGGAGCCATAAGCGATGAGCTGACACTTGCAACCTCTGCAAACCTATTGTACAATTCTGCAAAGTACATGCTTAACTTGCAAGACCAACTAATGACCCAAGCATCCCATACTTTCCATGAGTTTATAACACATACTCGATGGTCAAGTTTACATCAAAATGGAAACAATACCCTAGCTATGAAAAGAAGGCCAAAATATCATTGTTGCTTCAACAAGTGATGGAAAACACATCACCACTACAACACATGATTTAAAAAAATAAGGATCACACTATTGTTTCTTTAAAAAGTGAAGGAAACACAACATCACTTTCACAGTTTACAATGCATCACAAAATAAGACTAGACATCATTGTTGCTTAACAGGTGATGGAAAACGCATCATCACTTTTACAGTTTAAAATGCAACAAATGATTTACAAAAGCATGCCCATGACAAGCTAACATATCTAGAAACCATTTTTCACTTATCAATGTGAATGGGTCATCCCCCTATGGTGGTTTTTCTTGTTGAACGTATTTTTCAACTAGTTCATGCTCTAATGCTTTGTCTTTAAGGTGCTGCTCTGGATGGAGCCTCCAACCTATGGCTCTTTGATGGCCACCTCTGTTACAATGACTGCAATAGGTTTTCTTCCTCCAGATTTTCTTTACCTTCTTCTTTGCCTGCTTTCGAGAGGGTCTTTCACACCTCATCCTTTTTTGTGTTGCCATTCTCTTCCAACACTCGGCAAAGACATGGTTATGTAAACCACAAAAAGTACATGTTTTTTTATTCCATGATTTATGTCCATCATTAACAACATGATTGTAATCAAAATGAACATTTGAATATCATTACTTGTTATACTTTTCCTTGCTACCTCTAGTGTCATTATGGAGATGAGAGCTTGCCTCAGAATCTAATGCCTTCGATCATTCTCCTTCAGTGTATCCCAAGCCTGCAAATCGAGGTCTCTCACATGGGTCATGTTGTAGCTTTTCCAAGGCCTCATCCTTAGCTTGCAGCTGTTGTAGCAAACTATGTTTCTCCTCTTTCTCTTCTTGTAGAAGCATCTTCAATTCAACATTCTCTGCTTGAAGACTCTGGTTCTTGTGCTTCAGTTCTTCCAGGGCCTCTTCTGTGGCTTGCAACTGAAGCTGCAATCGTTTCCTTTCCTCTGTCTCTTTCTGTAGAGCTATATACATTATTGCCACCTTTTTGGACACTTTGAGCATGGACTCTTACATCACTTTGTCATCCTCTATCGCTACATTTTCCATTGTTCATGCTCGCAATTCACATCCACGCAAGGACCACTATGATACCAAACTTGATTCGAGTTAACTCAATTCCCGGATTTAACCAAGATCTTTTACTTTCGTGATGTCGTTAGAAGTTCATTTTAACAGATCATATATGAACTCATATGCATTCTTAAACAAATGAAAACATAATGACAATAAAAAAATCATAGACATGAGACTTTGATAACGAAGTTCGTCCAGGAGGGACTATGTCTCCGGGCCCCGATGTCAAGATGGTGTAGGCCGCTGCATTAAGTGCTGGAAAGAGTGATAATGTACGTGAATGTGTTTTCTCTATCATGCAAGGAATATGTCATCACACAGGAGTCACTCCACGAGATGTTCCACTGCAAGAACTCTCATTCACAAAAGGACTCCTATCAGCATGACATAATTTCATGTATGATAATAATGAGCATCCCGCCAACATGGCATCAAAGGGATCTCAATTCAAACATACATGGCGACACATGAGTATCCCATCAACATGGCGACAAAGGGATCTCAATCAAAACATGACAATAAGTACATCTCACATCAAGAACAAAACAAGATCCCACATCAAACATCAAACATGGTTCTATACAGCACAGTTCATCTCAAGAAAAGAGGCAAAGAAGTACATGATCACACTGCATATACCTCACATCAAGGAGTTATCTGAAGAAGAGGATGATAAATTGTTGGATCTGGCTGTACCATCAATCTCGTGGCATCGAATATCATGGAAATGACTGCTCGCACATTAAATGCTAACAATTGCACTCCACTTTGAAAAGTGGCTGAGAAATGAAATCATCAAATGAAAAATTTGATTGCACCATCATATTTGTAGCGTTGAATAGTGTAAAATTGATTGTCAAAATTATGAATTCTAAGAAAGTGAAAATCTGGGGCTACAAGAATCTTTTAGATTCCCCCTAGATTCCTCAAAGATTCCCTCCTCTAGGTCATCTGAAGATCTGATGCGCAGATCAAAATTCTGTCTGTGCCATTACATTCGTGTCACTGACAGGTGTAGGATTGACATAATGTTTGTCCAATTTGGACACTGGAAAAATTTCGCCCTCTTGAAAGTTGGGCTCAGTCATGGTTCCGCTTGCCTCTATTCCACGCTCATGGTTCCACCTGGAATTCATTAAAAAAAATACTGTCTCGAATTCTGTGCTCTGCCCTGGCTTTTGTGCACTGAGAAAATGAGGGTTTATAATAAAAGGTGTGGCAGAGATTTCAAAACCCAACCACATGGTGCATTGGTTGATCCCCCTAACCATATGTTGTTATTCCCACCCACGGGCATGGGTTCGAATCCCTTAACAACTTCATTTTTTGGCAAACTGTTTTTGGGCGCTTTCATTTTTGGTAACCATTGATTAAATATCAGTAGAGTTTGGTTTGTTTTGGTATGGTGCCACATTGGGCTGCCCAGTGGGGGCCGACCCACGTGGCCCAAGCGGGTTCAATCCTCGCCTACTCCACAATAAATGCTTTGGTTGGTTGTATGTTGTATGGGGAGGTTGGGTGGTAGGTGTACCGAGGGTGGCTTACACCCCATTTAATACTTAATATGTGTGGTTGTTGGGGGGCCAGTGGGGGTCATGCCTCGTCGGCCCATATTAAAAAATTCTATTTAATGTTATGGTTTGGGTGCGATAGGGGTGGCGGGGGTCATGGCCTGCCACCCCTTTAAATATTTTTTTTTTCATTTTTAATACAACTAATAGCCATTTTTGAATTTGTCTAATATAAGGGATATTAGACAAATTAAACAGGGAACAATTTCACCCGCTCTTGGGAGCTAAGCTCCCACGCCGGTTGACGGTGAATTTGTAGGACCATTAAACCTGGCCCACAACCCAACTTTGACCAAAACTTTGACTGCTTCTTTCTCCTTCATACGAGCTCGGATTTGAGTGTCATTCACACTATTAGAATCAAGGTGATGAGCACTTCAATTTGGTGCTAGTTTTGGATTGTTTTGACCATTTTGAATTTTGACCCTTTCTGAGTCCTCTTGGACTTCTGCCTGTGTCTGGAGCCACCTGGATCAATATTGTTTATGTTTGATGCTCTTGCCATTTTCTATTTTCTGTTTTTAGAATTCGTATGAAGTTAATTTCCGTACAAGGTTAAAACCTACCTTTGGTATCAAAGTTGTTTTGGCTTCAAGGGGACGCCTTTGTTGTTGACGGGTTTTGCTTAGGCCTATGGTAGACCCTGTTTAGTGCGAGATCTACAGGACCGATTCTTTCAGTGAAATAATATGGAAAGCAGTGGAAAGATAAAGATCGATAAATATAATGATCAGAGTTTTGAGTTGTGGAAACTCAAGATGAAGGATATGCTGGTGGATAAATATCAGTGGATCGTGGAAGATCCAGGTACTAAACCAATGACAATGTCAGATGAAGACTAGAAGAAGTTGGATCAGAAAGCAAAGAGAACAATAAGGTTGTGTATCTCAGATTCAGTATTGTTGAATGTATCAGGGGAAGCTTTAGTGAAGTATTTGTGGGACAATTTAGGGACTTTGTACCAATCTAAGTCTCTGGTGAATAAATTGTTCCTATGGAAAAATTTGTATAACTTGAGGATGAAGGATGAAGACTTAGTGACAGAGCATCTAAACACCTTTAATATTGTGGTAAGACAATTTTTATTTGTTGATATTAAAATATCGAATGAAGATAAGTGCATCAGTTTGTTGTGTTCTCTACTAGATTCATGGGATAATCTAGTTGTTGCAATAGGTAGCAATAGAATTACCTTGCAATTTGATGAAATAGTCTCATCCTTGCTGTCAGAAGAGATGAGATGAAAAAATATGGAGGGCTAGAATGGGGATGCCTTGTTTGTATGAGGACGATCCCAGAACAGAAATAAAAATAATTCCTCGAGTGGGAGATCTAAATCTAGAGGGAGATCTAAATCTCTAGGAAAACATGTAAATGTTTGCTAGAAATGCGAAAAGGAAGGGCACTTCAAAAAGGAATGTAGATCTAAATATCCTAAGAAAGGAAATGGATTTGATGATGCTCCTTCTGCAGAGGTGAAAACCACCTCAGATGAACGTAGGGATGTGTACTTGGATTCTTCTTCAGGTACACATGTAGACCATGAGGCACGGTTGATTGACTCATGTGCATCCTTTCACTTCACTCCCCACAGTGAGTGGTTCTGTGAGTCTGATAAATATGATGGTGGTGATGTCTTCTTAGCAGATGAAAAAAAGGATAGAATCATTGTTATGAAGAATTTGGTATCTATGGATAAATACTAATTCCCTAGATAAGTAGCCATATCTAGAACAACAGTTTAAAGCACTTTAACCTTTTTCTATAAACAATAGATAAGACAAAGAGAATGTGAGGACCTACTTGTACTTTCATTTCCTCTTGTCTCCTTTGTATTGGTCTTGTCGCTCCTTCCCATACTTAACACGCTTGAGAAGTACCTGTAAACATCAACAGAATACAAAGAACCAATCGAAGAAAAAGATTTATTGAATACAAGTAAATGGAATCAGATACATTCACACATACAAGCATCATATATCAAGATAAGCATATGGAAAAAGGTGTAAATACTTTATTGAATAGAAGGAAGCATTACAACCATGAAACCTGATTTGAAGTCACTCCTCCAGCTTTGGTTCCATCCACATCACGTCATAACCATGACATTCTGGCAGCATAATGACACTTACAATAGTCTCAATTCTCAAACTAACATTATCTCCTTACAATTCATCAAAGTCCAGCCCTTGATCACTTGGATGAGTGGTCAATTTATAGGAAGAAGGAGGAGGTTTTGTTATCAATGAGGGTATTGAATGGCCTTCCAAACTTAGAATTAGTTCCATGGAGGAAGGGATGAGAGGATAGGAGGTATCTTAACTCATTCCTCATCCATTTTCGAGCTCATAGGAGATGATAAGTGTGGGTATCTTCTAGAAGGCTATAGAAGATAAGAATATTCCCCAAACCCTATGTGAATTTTGCTCAAACTCGCCCAACGTAGGTCAAAGAGGGCCTAAGTGCTCTATAGAGCACCCTTGCATGGACTTAGCTGCTTTGCAGTGCACCCTTGCATGGACCTACCTACGCTGGTCCCTCTAGAGGTCATTTTAGGATGTCTTTAGGCCATGAAACTATCTGGGAAGGAGACATTCAAAAGGTTGACTTGCTTAGGGCATGTAGCAACTAAAATTAGGGTTTGATGAGCCCTAAAACACTAATCTGGATGATGGGAGTGATGTGTCCAAATGGATCTGTAACAGCTACCCCCTAAAGCATGAAGTTGAAAATAATAATGTCGAGTGATATGCTTTACGATGTGATGAGGAGGTTCCAAAGTGGTTGGTGACCTGCATCAATTACAATACATAATCTCATAATATTTTGATTTTTTTCATGAATTGCTAAGGGAAGGCATACCCATGCTCAACATATAAACTTTCATTACAAGTAAATAAAGAGTCATCTACAGATATAGACCCATGATAGGAATGACCATCAATTTAAAGCCATTGTATGGATGATTTGGTACATTTCCTGAAATTGCAGCCTAGATGGATGAAACTAGATTTGGGGTCTTTTATCTCATTCAATCATTCGCTCAAGTACGAGTCTAAACACGTGTAAATGTGATCTGAGGTCGAACATGGAAAGACACCATCTGATTACTAGCCAATGATGTAAGCCGTTAAGAGATGCGAGAGAAATCACCGATAATGATAATGATCCTCAAGGTACTGTAGTACATTCTGCATGGTGTGAATGGATGTTTTGATGTCAAACACCATACAAAGTCTTTCGGTCAAAGGCCAATGATGTCAACCTATCGGCGGAAGCGATAAACTTGCCATTGATGTATGCAAGCCTCAAGGTACTGGAAGGGTGTTTCTAAGTCAGCTTCTTGGATAATGCGCTGATGTTGACAAGAAGCGACTCATCTCAGGAGGGCCTTGATGCATTCCACATCAACAACACGAAATGAGTGTAATGATTTTGGAGATGGAATTTGACTGATGACACAAGGTTTAGGAATGGAGGTCATGAGAATGAAGGTTTATGGTATTGCAAAGGATGAATTTTGACTGAATGACTTCTCTTGAACATGTCGGCGAGACTGAAATGAATTGGTAGCATTGACCCAAAACAAAGTGATGGATGGTATGATAGACCAACGGTATGATAACCATCAATCTGAAAACCCAACCCAAATAGTCACGGTGATGAAGTGAATGTGTCATGTTCAAGAGCGACCTACTACCAAAAGTGGTTTACCCCTTTTTCCGTTTTCCACAGTCATTGCTGACCAATACCTCTTTATTTTTATCAAGCTTGAGGAGGATAACAAATGCTTGTTGTATACTTCCACCCTCTGGGTGAATCCATCGCTATGTGATGTTTTAACGCGTCTAGCAAAGGTGAAACTCGGTCTTGTCATGATCGACAAGTTTGTCGCTATTTAATGTTTTAACAAGTTTAACGACAAAGATAACTTGGTCCTTTCCATGTTTAGAGAGTTTGAAAAGGGACGAAAAAAAAACTCCACAAGTTCTTTTTTTGTATATTTGTCTCTCAAGTCCGAAAAAGCATAAAACAATATGAGAGAGAACCTATTGACCATGTTCGATCAATATATTCCTTTTTCATAAATAATCTATCTCAGTTTGGAAAAGGGTTAAACTTATACTGAGTAGATGTTGTTTCCAATCCGTTAACGAGTTGAAAAGGACAAGCGCTCGACAATATTTTCATATTTAGAAAGTCTGAAAAGAGCTTAAAGAGGACTCCACTTTGAGGAACGAGTGGTGTCTAGGATAGCAACTAGTTCCGCGCGATGTTGTAACTTCTCAAAACATGTTGATTTATGCGGAGAGGCTCGCTAATAAGACCTCTCATTGCAACTATTCCTAAAAAAGGGTAAAACAACTAAGTGAAAGTGTATGATTGGCCAAAGAGATGGTGGCAATTGGATGAAAACAACCAAGGCTCATCCGATGAAAGAGGCTGATAGAATGGCAATCACGAGGGTTAAAATGGAAATGGGTTATTTTTTACACAAGCTTGAACCATATGGAACTATGCTTGGATTCCGTTTCATGTTTACACAAGCTTGAAATGAAAAATCTATGCTTGAGATTGGTTTACATGCCCCCAGCATGATGAAAGGAAGCATCTCCTGTAACCAGATGGAAGTCGTTGCGGTGAAGCAGGACGGTTATACAACACCTTTTTGGCTTCGTCCAGATAGGGACAAAGGTGAATGGGGTGATTCCCTTCACATAACCTACAGCGAAACTTAACTTTACCACTAGGTGCATGCTCCCCAAGCTTCATTACATTCACCTAAGTAGACTACTTGTGAATATGAGGTGGATGGAATGAAGGTTCATATTCGAGATCAAGTGAAAGATTCGATTGGGATTTTACAAGATCTACTCAAATACTCGACTTGGATCTTTGCTCCAGGGGACCTTGTTTCATTTTTTAATGAGCTTGACACAAGACAAGGAACTCTGCTCAGATTCCTTGTTTCATTTTTTAATGATCTTGACAGAAGACAAGGAACTATGCTCATACTCCTTGTTTCATTTCTTAACGAGCTTGACACAAGACAAGGAACTATCCTCATATTCCTTGTTTCATTTTTTAATGAGCTTGACACAAGACAAGTAACTATCCTCATGGGAGATATTTCATTTTTTAATGAGGTTGACATAGTAAAAGAACTATCCTCATATTCCTAGTTTCATTTTTTAATGAGCTTGACACAAGACAAGGAACTATGTTTTGAGACTTGTTTCATTTTTTAATGAGGTTGACACAGTGAAAGAACTATCCTCATATTCCTTGTTTCATTTTTTAATGAGGTTGACACAAGACTAGGAACTATCCTCATATTCCTTGTTTTATTTTTAAACAAGGTTGACACAAGACAAGGAACCATCCTCCTGGACCTATTTCATTTTTTAAAGAGGTTGACATAGTAAAAGAACTATCCTCATTTTCCTTGATCACGACTCATAACAGGTCATGACTTCCAAGAGGTTCTCATCAAATGGGAGAACAATGCTATGGAAGGAGAGATCTAGTTCCAATGCCCCTAGTACATAATGTACACCGTCACGGAATTGATTGTCCATTGATGTAGGCATGGAATGGGTTGCTACATAATTAACCCATGGCAGGCAAGATACCATTGGGATAAAATGACCATTTAGGGAATATGGTTGACTTGAACCCATATTTGGACTAGGAAATGAATGTTGGTCAACAGTGAAAATTATGCCTTCATGTGGGAAACACATCACTTGAAAGAGTGTTGAAACAATAGCTCCCATGTCATAAACATAGTCATACCCAAGAAGTAAATTGTAATCTAAAGGGCCTGAGACTACCATCACATTGAGGTAAACAATTTTTCCTCCCAAAGTAATAGGCAACTAAGGAAGGATCCCTAATGGTTGATTGGTTCCTCTATTAAAAGCCAACAGATTCTGGGTAATAGGCACAAGTGGTGGTGAACCAAGTGCTTGCCAAGCAGTGGAGGAAAGGATACTCACAGATGCACCTTCATCTATGATAGTGCTAGGTATAATCATATTACAAACTTGTACTATGATCTGGAAATGCACATAAGAAGGAAGACAACATCCTGTCAGTCGATTCTAATCAAAGGAAGTGACTATACTACTTGGAGGGGGTACCGTAGAAATGGGAGAATTAGCCCCTTGAGTTACGAGAGCAGGAGGATTTTCCTCCTGTCTTGATGGAATAGTAGGATTACCCCCAAGCTCATTGGAATCTGAAGAAACAAAAAGAACCTGAGTGGTATCATACTCACTCTCTACAGGAAAGGTATGATTAAATGAAGGTGAAATCGGGTCAACTGATTCCTCGACCTGTGATGAGTCAGGTATAGACTCATGAGATTCACATTTAGAGAGAGTAGGTTTGATCGACAATTGATTTTGGTCAGTTAATTTATCAACTAGTGAAGGATTAAGGGAGAGTCTCCTGTAACCAGATGGAAGTCGCTGCGGAGAAGTAGGACAGTTATCCAACACTTTCTTGGCTTCATCCAGATAGGGACAAAGGTGAATGGGGTGATTCCCTTCACATAACCTATAGGGAAACTTAACTTTACCCTTCTTTCCATGAACTTTACTACCACTAGTTGATGGTGTGTCACCAGCATGATCTCTAGAAGTTGATGACATAGGATGATGTGAACAAGGAGACCATTCTTCTAAGATTTGTGGAATATTAGGGCAATTTCAAAGAAGATGGTCTCCCATACAAAGTTTGCATGGATATCAAACTTTGTCAGGCTTATCGGATGATTTCTTCTCAGAAGTTGCATTCAAAGCAATGCTTGCTTGGTTGCCCCCCCTGCTGAATTTTCTTCTTCTTCTTCTTCTTCCCTTTCTTCTTCTTCTTAGCCACTTGGTTACTAGTACCAATACTTTCACCAGGTGAAGAGGAAGAAGGGGAGGAAGAAACAATCGAGGAAGAAGGCAAAGGGTCAACTTTAGGATCAATTGGAGGTTGATTATGTCCAGTTGGAGGAGTACTCAATTGCGGAGAAATCACGACATTTTTAACCAAGGAGGTTGAAAACAACCATACTGGCAAGCCAGTGGTACATCGCAAAAGGGATAATGTAGCCATATAAGGAGCACCAATATTTCCGAAAGGAGGAAAAGGACTAGGATTCCCATCAAAAGGAATTCCTTGATCGGTGGACTTTGGATTTGTTGCCATATGTCTCAACCTAAGATCAACTAAGGAGTGAGCCTAGAGGATGTTATCTGTGGTCAATTAATTTTATTTTAATAAAAGTAACATAAAAAAACAAAAGAGGGATAATCTAGGAAAAAGGTTTACCAAGCAACTGTGAATTGCAAAATACCTCATGGCGAACCGAGAAGTATGGGCATGCAATCTCCTCGAATGTTGTGTTCGGTGTATCACAGTGTACAAGGCAGCCAACTCAGTTAGTTAAGGATGGATAGCAACCTAGTTTTGTCCTCCCATATATACTCGAAAGTATGTGGAGGCCCAATCCATATTAGCGTTGTCTAATGCAAAACCGCATAGTGAGAGCATTCCCATATACTTTACGTACTATAACACCACCCTATATACCCCAAGGTACGTGGACGAGCTACGATATACTCACGTACGTGGAATGACGTATCACACTTGGGATGTATTGCGGACAAGTTAGTGACAGCTGCTATGTTTTACGACGCCGAGACATGTCTCTAGCCTAGAACCTCTAAATGTTTTGCGTTAGGTGACAATGCTCCATTAGGTTAATTAATGTTAATTTTAAGTCGATCTTGCTTAAGAATTTGCCTTTCAAGGTTCACCACATGATTTATTTTCAATTCCTACAATGCAACTAATATGATAAGCATTTTCTTTCATTCAATTTTGACAATGAAAACCTTAACTAGTAGGGATAGAGCAATCAGGTCTTTTACAAAGAGAAAAGAGCACATCTAATGCAATTTCCCTAACTATTCCTATCAAGCATTCACAAACTACAATATGTGCAATGCAATTTTTTCTTTTCAATTCCCTTAATGTTATTATGAAAAAAAGGAAACTAATGCACATACAATCAATCAATCTTTTTACAATAACAAAGACTTTACGATAGTTCTATTTCGAAGGAAAAGAAGACTTTTACGACACTTTCTTTCGAACAAAGATTAATCGACTATAATCTAACCTGGATGATGAATCGATAATGACAAATAAATCATTTAATAAACATTAATCAATCAAGTCAAAGTAGGGATAGCAAAGGAGATACAATCTTGATTTCAGAGACATGACACTCATTGATCATTCAGCAAGCAATCAAATAGAAGAAATTTGGTGAAAAACCCTATCCAAAGGTGGAAAACTTACCCAAGGAGGATCAATGCAGCCCTAAATGGGAGACACTGTGCTTTAGAGCACTATCCCTAAGCCAAGGGTGCTCTGTAGTGCACTGCGTCCCTCACAAGCATGCGCTGGCGACAATAATCCATTTCAAGAAGCAAGTAAACACAGTTTTTGACCAAAATTCACTTCAACAAGGATGAAATACAATCAATGAAAGGAATTAAGGCCTACTAGAGTGTCCTAGGGTGTGTATAAGCTACCTGGAATGATGATCGTTCCCTAGTGGAGTCGCCAATTTTTTATGAAGAATTTGGTATCTACGGATAAATACTAATTCCCTAGATAAGTAGCCATATCTAGAACAACAGTTTAAAGCACTTTAACATTTTTCTATAAACAATAGATAAGACAAAGAGAATGAGAGGACCTACTTGTACTTTCGCTTTCCTCTTGTCTCCTTTGTATCGGTCCTGTCGCTCCTTCCCGTACTTAACACGCTTGAGAAGTACCTGTAAACATCAACAGAAGATAAAGAACCAATCAAAGCAAAATATCTATTGATTACAAGTAAATGGAGTTAGATACAGTCACACATATAAGCATCATATATCAAGATAAGCATATGGAAAAAGGTGTAAATACTTTATTGAATAGAAGGAAGAATTACAACCATGAAGCCTGATTTGAAGTCACTTCTCCAGCTTTGGTTCCATCCACATCACATCATAACCATGACATGCTGGCAGCATAACAACACTTACAATAGTCTCAATTCTCAAACTAACATTATCCCGTTACAATTCATCAAAGTCCAGTCCTTGATCACTTGGATGAGTGCTCAATTTATAGGAATATGGAGGAGGTTTTGTCATCAATGAGGGTATTGAATGGCCTTCACACTTAGAATTAGTTCCATGGAGGAAGGGATGAGAGGATAGGAGGTATCTTAACTCATTCCTCATCCATTTTTGAGCTCATACGAGATGATAAGTGTGGGAATCTTCTAGAAGGCTCTAGAAGATAATAATATTCCCCAAACCCTATGTGAATTTCGCTCAAACTCGCCCAGCGCAGGTCAAATAGGGCCTATGTGCTCTGCAGAGCACCCTCGCATGGACTTAACTGCTCTGCAATGCACCCTTGCATGGACCTACTTGCGTTGGTCCCTCTAGAGGTCATTTCAGGATGTCTTCAGGCCATGAAACTATCGAGGAAGGAGGCATTCAAAAGGTTGACTTGTTTAGGGCATGTAGCAACTGAAATTAGGGTTTGATGATCCCTAAAACACTAATCTGGATGATCGGAGTGATGTTTCCAAATGGATCTATAATAGCTACCCCCTAAAGCATGAAGTTGAAAATAATAATGTCGAGTGATATGATTTATAATGTGATGAGGAGGTTTCGAAGTGGTTGGTGACCTGCATCAATTACAATACATAATCTCATGATATTTTGATTTTTTCTCATGAATTACGGAGGGAAGGCATACCCATGCTCAACATATAAACTTTCGTTACAAGTATATAGAGAGTCATCTACAGATATAGACCCATGATAGGAATGACCATCAATGTAAAGCCATTGTACGGATGATTTAGTACATTTCCTGAAATTGCAGCCCGAATGGATGAAACTAGATCCAGGGTCTTCTATCTCGTTCAATATTTTGCTCAAGTATGAGTCTAACCACATGAATATGTGATCTGAAGTTGAACATGGGAGGAAACCCGTCTGATTACCAGCTAATGATGTAAGCCGTTAGCAGACATGAGAGAAATCACTGATAATGATAATGATCCTCAAGGTACTACAGTACATTCTGCACGGTGTGAATGGATGTTTTGATGTCGAACACCATACAAAGTATTCTGGTCGAAGGCCAGTGATGTCAACCTCTCGGTGGAAGCAAGAAACTTGCCATTGATGTATGCAAGCCTTAAGGTACTGGAAGGGTGTTTCTAAGGCAACTTCTTGGATAATGTGCTGATGTCGACAAGAAGCAACTCATCGCAGTAGGGCCTTGAAGCATCCCACATCAACAACATGAAATGAGTGTAATGATTTTGTAGACAGAATTTGACTGATGACACAAGGTTCAGGAATGGAGGTCATGAAAATGAAGGTTTATGATATTGCAAAGGATGAATTTTGACAGAATGACTTCTCTTGAACATGTCGACGACACTAAAATGAATTGGTAGCATTGACCCAAAACAAAGTGATGGATGGTATGATAGACCAACGGTATGATAACCATCAAGCTGATAACCCAACCCAAATAGTCACGGTGATGAAGTGAAAGTGTCATGTTCAAGAGAAACCTGCTACCGAAAGCGGTTTACCCCTTTTTCCATTTTCCCCAGTCATTGCTGACTAGTACCTCTTTATTTTTATCAATCTTGAGGGGGATAACATATGCTTGTTGTATAATTCCACGATTGGGGTGAATCCATCGCTATGTGATGTTTTAATGAGTCTAGCGAAGGTGAAACTCGGTCTTGTCATGATTGACAAGTTTGTCATTATTTGATGTTTTAATGAGTTTAACAACAAAGATAACTTGGTCCTTTTCATGTTTAGAGTTTTTGAAAAGGGACGAAAAGAAAAATCCACAAGTTCTTTTTCGTAGATTTGTCTCTCAAGTCTGAAAATGCATAAAACAATACAAGAGAGAACCTATTGACCATGTTCGATCAACGTATTCCTTTTTCGTAAATAATCTATCTCAGTCCAGAAAAGGGTTAAACTTATACTGAGTAGATGTCATTTCAAATCCGTTAACGAGCTGAAAAGGACAAGCGCTTGACAATATTTTCATATTTAGAGAGTCTGAAAAGATCTTAAAGAGGACTCCACTTTGAGGAATGAGTGGTGTCTAGGATAGCAACTGGTTCCGAAGATGTTGAAACTTCTCAAAACATGTTGATTTATGCGAAGAGGCTCACTAATAAGATCTCTCATTGCAACTGTTCCTAAAAAAGGGTAAAACGACCAAGTGAAAGCATATGATCGGCCAAAGAGATGGTGGTGATGGGATGAAAACAACCAAGGCTCATCTTACAAAAGAGGCTGATAGAATGGCAATCACGAGGGTTAACATGGAAATGGGTTCATTTTTACTCAAGCCTAAACCATATGGAACTATGCTTGGATTCTGTTTCATGTTTACACAACTTGAAATAAAAAAACTATGCTTGAGATTGGTTTACATGCCCCCAGCATGATGAAAGGGAGAGTCTCCTGTAATCAGATGGAAATCCTTACGATGAAGCAGGACGGTTATCCAACACATTTTTGGCTTCGTCCAGATAGGGACAAAGGTGAATGGGGTGATTCCCTCCACATAACCTACAGGGAAACTTAACTTTACTACTAGGTGCATGCTCCCCAAGCTTCATTACACTCACCTAAGTAGACTACTCATGGCTATGAGGTGGATGGAATGAAGGTTCATATACGAGATCAAGTGAAAGACTCGACTAGGATTTTACGAGATCTACTGAAAGACTCGACTTGGAACTTTGCTCCAAGGGACCTTGTTTCATTTTTTAATGAGCTTGACACAAGACAAGGAACTCTACTCAAATTCCTTGTTTCATTTTTTAACAATCTTGACACAAGACAAGGAACTATGCTCATACTCCTTGTTTCATTTTTTAACGAGCTTGACACAAGACAAGGGACTATCCTCATATTCCTTGTTTCATTTTTTAACGAGCTTGACACAAGACAAGGAACTATCCTCATGGGAGTTGTTTCATTTTTTAATGAGGTTGAAATAGTAAAAGAACTAGCCTCATATTCCTTGTTTCATTTTTTAATGAGCTTGACACAAGACAAGGAACTATGCTCTAAGACCTATTTCATTTTTTAATGAGGTTGACACAGTAAAATAACTATCATCATATTCCTTGTTTCATTTTTTAACGAGGTTGAGACAAGACGAAGATCTATTCTCATATTCCTTGTTTCATTTTTTTAACGAGGTTGACACAAGACAAGGAACCATCCTCCTGGACCTATTTCATTTTTTAACAAGGTTGACATAGTAAAAGAACTATCCTCATTTTCCTTGATCACGACTCATAATAGGTCATGACTTCCAAGAGGTTCTCTTTAGATGGGAGAACAACACTCTGGAAGGAGAGATCTAGTTCTAATGCCCCCAATACATAATGTAAAACATCACACAATTGATCGTCCGTTGATGTAGGCATGGAACGGGTTCCCACATAATTAACCGTGGCGGGGAAGATACCATTGGGATAAAATGACCATTTCAGGAAGATGGTTGACTAGAAGCAATATTTGGATTGGAAAATGAAAGATGGTCAATGGTGACAATTCTGCCTTGATGTGGGAAACAAATCACTTGAAAGAGCATTGAAACAATAGCTCCCATGTCATAAACATAGTCACGATCAAGAAGTAAATTGTAATCTAAAGGACCTGGGACTACCATCACATTAAGATAAACAATTTTTCCTCCTAAAGTAATAGGCAACTGAGGACGAATCCCTAATGGTTGACTGGTTCCTTTGTTAAAAGCCAACAAATTCTAGGTGACAGGCACAAGTGGCGGTGAATCAAGTGCTTTCCAGGCAGTGGAGGAAAGGATACTCACAGATGCACCTTCATCTATAATAGTGCTAGGTACAATCATATTACAAATCTATACTATGATCTGGAAAGGCACATAAGAAGGAAGACGAAATCTTGCCAATCGATTCCAATCAAAGGAAGTGACCAGACTACTTGGAGGGGGTACTGTAGAAATGGGAGAATTAACCCCTTGAGTTACGAGAGCGGGAGGATTTTCTTCCTATCCTGATGGAACAGTAGGATTTCCCCCAAGCTCATTGGAATCTGAAGAAATGAAAAGAACCTAAGTGGTATCATACTCACTCTCTATGGGAAAGGTGCGATTAACTAAAGGTGAAATTGGGTCAACTGATTCATCGACCTGTGATGGGTCAGGTATATACTCATGAGATTCATATTCAGAGAAATTGAGTTTGATCGATAGTTGATTTTGGTCAGTTAATTTATCAACTGGTGAAGGATTAAGCCAGAGTTTCCTGTAACCAGATGGAAGTTGCTGTGGAGAAGCAGGATAATTATCCAACACTTTTTTGGCTTCATCCAGATAGGGACAAAGGTGAATGGGGTGATTCCCTTGACCTAACCTATAGGGAAACTTAACTTTACCCTTCTTTCCATGAACTTTACTACCACTAGTTGATGGTGCGTCACCAGCATGTTCTCTAGAAGTTGATGACACTGGATGATGTGAACGAGGAGACCATTCTTCTAAGATTTGAGGAATATCAGGACAATTTCAAAGAAGATGGTCTCCCATACAAAGTTTGCATGGATATCGAACTTTGTGAGGCTTATTGGACGATTTCTTCTCAAAAGTTGCATT
Organism: Pinus tabuliformis; assembly: GCA_031772625.1. Classification (NCBI taxonomy): domain Eukaryota; kingdom Viridiplantae; phylum Streptophyta; class Pinopsida; order Pinales; family Pinaceae; genus Pinus; species Pinus tabuliformis. The sequence goes on along the minus strand of CM062818.1, from coordinate 795,482,390 downwards.
CAAAACAATGGTTGCTTAGTTGCCCACCTATTGAATTTTCTTCTTCTTCTTCTTCTTCCCTTTCTTCTTATTCTTAAGGCAAAGGGTCAACTTTAGGATCAACTAGAGGTTGATTTTGTCCAGTTGAAGGAGTACTCGATTGTTGAGAAATCATGACATTTGAACCAAGGAGGTTGAAAACAACCATACTAGCAAGCCAATGGTAAATCCCAGAAGGGATAATGTAGTCATATAAGGAGCACCAATATTTTTGAAAGGAGGAAAAGGACTAGGATTCCCATCAAAAGGAATTCCTTGATCAGTGGACTCCGGATTTGTCGCCATATGTCCCAACCTAAGATCAACCAAGGAGTGAACATGGAGGATGTTATCCGTGGTCAATTAATTTTATTTTAATGAAAGTAACATAACAAAACAAAAGAGGGATAATCTAGGCAAAGGGTTTACCAAGCAACAGTGAACTGCAGAATACTTCTCGGCGAACCGAGAAGTACGGGCATGCAATCTCCTCGAATGCTGTGTTCGGTGTATCACAATGTACAAGGCAGCCAACTCGGTTACCTAAGGATGGATAGCAACATAGTGTTGTCATACCATATATACCCGAAAGTACGTGGAGGCCCAATCCACATTAGCGTTGTCTAATGCAAAACTGCACAGTGAGAGCATTCCCATATACTTTACGTACTATAACACCACCTTATATACCTGAAGGAACGTGGACAAGCTACGATATACTCACGTAGGTGGAATGAGGTATCACACTCGGGATGTATTGCAGACAAGTTAGTGACAACTGCTATGTTTTATGATGCCGGAACATGTCTCTAGCCTAGAACCTCTAAATGTTTTGCGTTAGGTGACAATGCTCCATTAGGTTAATTAATGTTAATTTTAAGTTGATATTGCTTAATAATTTTCCTTTCAAGGTTCACCATGTGATGTATTTTCAATTCCTAGAATGCAACTAATATGATAAGCATTCTTTTCCATTCAATTTTGACAATGAAAACCTTAGCTAGTAGGGATAGAGCAATCAGATCTTTTACAAAGAGAAAAGAGAACATCTAATGCAATTTCACTAACTATTCCTATCAAGCATTCACAAACTACAATATGGACAATGCAAGTTTTTATTTTCAATTCCCTTAATGTTATTATGAACAAAAGGAAACTAATACACATATAATCAATCAATCTTTTTACAAGAACGAAGACTTTATGACAATTTTGCTTCGAAGGAAAAGAAGACTTTTACGACACTTTCTTTCGGAAAAAGATTATTCGACTATAATCTAACTTTGATGAATTGATAATGACAAAGAAATCATTTAAGAAACATTAATCAATCAAGTGAAAGTAGGGCTAGCAAAGGAGATACAATATTGATTTCAGATACATGACACTCATTGATCATTCAACAAGCAATCAAACAAAAGAAATTTTGTGAAAAATCCTATCCAAAGGTGGAAAAACGACCCAAGGAGGATCAGCGCATCCCTTAATGGGAGAGAGTGAATTTAGAGCACTCTCCCTAAGCCAAGGGTTCTCTGTAGCGCACTGAGTCCCTCACAAGCCTGTGCTGGTGACAGTAATCCATTTCAAGAGTCAAGTAAACACAGTTTTTGACCAAAATTCACTTCAACAAGGTTGAAATACAATCAATGAAAGGAGGTAAGGTCTGCTAGAGTGTCCTAGGAAGTGTATAAGCTACTTGGAACGATGATCGTTGTTGGGCTCTTAATTTGTCATTATTATTACCACTTCTTAACGTTCTTTTCATCTATTTCCACTATTCTTTTATCACATTATTTACCATAATTTATTATATAATTTCATTTCATAATCATTTATGTTCTTGTGGATAAATAATATTTGATCTCATTTCTTTTTAATAATTAATGATTATTATGCATGATTTTGGTTTATTCATTCGTTATAACCTCACTCATGATTTTAGCCTCCAAGATCTCTTCCAGTTTGCAGATTTGGTCTTCAACAGATAATTAGATATTCTAACTCAGGAATTCGCTGGAAAATATGAGACATGGGTTTTGTTCAGAATAGACCAGATTAGTTTTCCAATGAGCAGTTTTTAGAAAGTTGGTTTGTATTGGGAGAAAATCAAGGTTCTTCAAAGGACATATTTGCAGATTTGCTGTTGCGGCCGTTTTCCAGAATTGCCCAATAGTAATAACCAAGTTCGACTTGTTCTAGCTTAATCATGATGGACAGATCTCTCAGATCTCATCTTGAATATTGAGATTAGTTTGTTGCAAGTTTCCTTTGGATGTTTTTATATTTAAAATACACAATTCAGAGAGAGAGAGGGGAGCTAGTTGATGTAAGAAGTGAGCCTTGTAACAGTGGAACTCTTGTTAATGAAATTTCCAACCTTCTGATATTATTCGCAATATGTGAGTTAAGCACAGCCTTGACTAGGGAGTTGGGCCCACACTTTTAATCAAGTGGTGTGCGTTTGTCCTTTTTATATATATTGTTTTACTTGTTGTATTTTCTTTATTGCTGTTACAAATTTTCATAGATTGTTGTGAATGCTTTTCTTTTCGCAATTTAGTTTTCATTAGTGTTACAATGATGATTTAATTTCTTAGTCACGAACCCTTGGTCAATGTAAGATTGTAACCTTGCTCCTGCATATACCTTACATGTTACCTTGAAAAGTGTATGCACCTGGATTGATGAATTAATGTAGGAAACGAGATTGAATAATTTTGTTCATACTCGGACACCAGCATTTTGGCGTCATTACTGGGGAAGGCTATTAAGGTGTAAGACACTATCTATATCGACCAGAGGGTCAATCTCTCATCCTGGGGAGAGAGGGAGTTTTTTCACTTTGCTCCAGGTCCTGAGCGTAGTCATTTCTTTGTTTTGTTGTTTCTCTTTCGTTTTTCTTCCTGCTTTTATCTTTAGGCCAAATCTCTCATCTTGGGGAGGGAATGGTCTTTTGATGCCCTGCTCTAGGTCCTGAGCTAAATTTTTTCCTACATTTTTGTTTGTTTTTATTTTGGAAAAACTAATCTCTCGTCCTGGGGAGGGAATGGTCCTTTGACGCCCTGCTCTAGATCCCGAGCTTTAGATTTCCTTGTGTGCATTCTTTTCTTGTTTGGTTTCTTTCCTTGGGGAGGGAAGGGTCTTTTGACACCCTGCTCCAGGTCTTGAGCTTTAGATTTCCTTTCAAATTGTTTTTTTTGAATAACTAGGAAGAAAAAGGTAGAAATTTGAAGAAATCTTATCATTTCACTCAAGTGGTGATGTAAGCACCACCCATTCCACTAACAAATTGACAGGAATATCTGAAGGAGGAACCTCAAAGCAACACATGAAGAACATCTTCTATTATGGTAAGAAATGGCTCACATTGTTACTTTTGAATTCCCTATCAGCGATCTAGGAGGAGTGACACAAATGCACATAATTCCTCCATCTTCTCTACCAAATTTTCATGGTTTGGATAATGAGGACCCAGATACATTCTTATTTGAGTTTGAAGTACTTTGTAGAGGATATGATTATTGTACTAATGATCAAAGGTTGAAAGTGTTTCCTCTTACTCTAAAAAGAGAATCTCTCCAATGGTTCATGAGCCTTTGTGGGAACTACATCAAAACATGGGAGGACATGAAGAATGTATTCTTGGAGAAGTACCAAGACTATTGCAAGGCCAATGAAGATATTTTTAGTATGATAAAGGGGAAGATGAAAGCTTGGAGGATGATTTGGAGTGATTTAAATACAACCTTCAAAAATCAAAGCATAAGCATTTGGAAAAAGAGATCTTAAAAACACTCATTCTTAAAGGAATCAAAGATGAAATTTTAGAAATCTTAAATCTGATAGGAAAATGTGACATTTTTTAGCTATCATATGATGATGTTTGTGATTTATGCATAAGGTATTCAAGAGGAATATCCAAGGCTGGTAAGAATTCTAGAGAATTTTCTTCTTTCCTTTCCAAATCTACTACAAGAATAGGAGATATAAGAGATGAAATCAATGATTTATTTGAACATTTTAAAGTTGATTTTATTAGCTCTCTAAATTCACAATTGCATGTTTTGCAGGTTAAGAAAAGTCAAGCAGAATTTGAAGAAGTGATTTTTCCTCAATGCCAAAAGGAGCATCCCATGGATAGTTTCTCTTTCTTACCTGGGATGAAAACAACATTTCCAAGAGATGGAGAAGCTGCAACAATTTCACAACCATGGAAACCTTGGCCTACATGTATGTTTCAAAACACTTCCTCTCTATTATCTTACTTGCGTAATCTATTATGGAATACTCATGTGTTAGGGCATCCATGCCAATCTCAATATAACCCCCATCAATCTTGTCCACAAGTTTGGCATGGTTCATCCTATGATTACATGGCTACTCTCCCTAATCTTGTAGCACAGAAATATCATCCATATTCTTTTCCATCTTTTCAAGAACACCTTGCTTGCATATCAAAATCATCCACACATCCCAATCAACTACATCATCAAAATCCTCCATGCCCTACACAATATCCTGCTCAAATCATTCCACACCCTCACCATAATAAACCAGTACAACATGCTTACAATGTTGAATTTCAAAATTTACCTACCCTTACCACCCAACCTATCTCACATACGCAATTGTAGAAAACTTATATCGAGATTGGAAATGTTCCAAATCCAAAAATTGTAAAAGTTATGGAAGAAAAGGAGGTTTCTTCTAGTCTGCGTCAACAAGTTGTTTTAGAAACTCAAGAAATTCATGATATGAAAACTATGGGAAATCAAGAAAGTAAAGGATATATTGAAGATTGGTTTCACTCCATCAGTTGTTCACAGCGTCACTCCATACTTCAACAATTTTTGACACCATATTTTCAAGGGAAGTTGGTCTCTCATACCCTAGTATTTATTGACAGACATTTCTCAAATTTGGGTGTGTATACACTTGAGGCCTTATTTCTAAAATGGCTCCATTGGAAGTACTCTTATATGTAAGTATGCTTTATTTTTCAAGGTAGAATAGGTTAGTGTAGAAAATAGAATAAATAAGTATATAAATAATTTTTGTTATATGTAGAACGAGTTGTGTTTGCTACAACTTGTTGAGTATATCAATATAAATGGTAAATATTTGAATTTAATTGTGTATGTAGATGTATTATATTGAAAAACAGATTTCTACAAACACTCATCATCATTTTGAAAAAAAAAAAATAATTATCATATCTTAGGGCGTGTGGGCTTGATAAAACCACTGAAATCACAGTCGGTATAGTCATGTTTTGAGGGACAAAATGGGCATATTTTCAACATCTGTTTCTATCCTAAGTATACCTTTATTTATACTTTCTAATACAATTTGAATCACTCAATTTGGATTTGAAATGAAAAATTTATGACCAAAACATTGACAGTATGTCGAGTAGGCAGCTCAGGAACAGAGTTGGGACAGTCCATTTTTGGAGGCCTAAATGACTAGATTTTTGAAACCTGTTTCTATGGTATATCACCCTATTAATCTAGTTTACAATGCAATTTGAATCACCTAATTTTGATATCGTATGAGAAAGTTATGACCAAAATACTGACTGTCTATCATAAATCAACACCTTTAAAACTTTGTTTTCCGACTATTCCTTCGCACATTTGACCCATCAATTCTTCATGATTTCAAAAAATGTTTCTATTGAATATATTTAAATGAATCTACTTTAATCTCCAATTTGAATTGGTTCAATCCATCATCAAATGAAAACGTTATGCTTAAAATATCAACTGTTGGTCTAAGTTAAGAAATCGAAAATGACTTTGTTATGTAGGTTGTTCTAAGTAAATTTGACATATCATATCATGGAATTTTTAAAACCTGTTTGAGTTGGAGATATCCATATTAATTCACTTTCATTTGGCTTTGGAATCATGCAAGAAAATCAGAAAAACAAAGAAGTTATGATTAAAACACTGTTGGTTAGTATGGTTGGCCACCGCTGTCCCGTAGGTAATAAATTAACTCTACTTTGTTAGTTGTTTTCCATGGATTTGTTTTACAGAGTAACTACTTGTGATTTTTTTTTCATATTTATTGGATTTAGAGAGCTCGACCACCTCTATTTTTCCATGATTACATGTTTTATTACAGGTAGACGCTCGTTTTTTGCAAGTCCGAGGAGAATAAAGGAGGTCAATTTGTTTTTGAACAAGTGATTATTGAAGGCAATGATAATGAAATAATAGATTTTCATCCCAGCATCTATTAATAAATCTAATATCATATAATTTTGATTCTTTCGAGGTGCCATGGAAATTGATCATAAGAGTTTGTTACAAATTATTCCTGTTATTTCTCACCAACAACATGAAGACTTTTTCATTACCTAATGGATTCATAACAAGAGAAATGGAGAATTGATTTCCATTTGAAGATCCAAGTCATTTCTGCCAAAACATTTTTCCATTCATTTACCATTGATAGATTGTTGTTTCTTGAAACAGATTGATATTCCCTTGGTAAACAACATTGTTGCAGTTAAAATCATAGCCATTGCAACTTAAGTTATTTATTTATTTATTGTTTTTAAATAAAATTGTTGTTTTCTGATTCCTCTTATGTTTTTTTTCATGTGTTCAAAGTTACAAATTTTGTTCCTTTATCAAAATAAAAGGAAGTTCTCAAGTTTCATGATGTTGCTCCATATTTATCCATTTGTTCCTGAGTCTTATCAGTATATGGTTTCCTCAGATCCATTAGGTGCTGTTACTCTGCCACTGTTGTTACTCCCGAAAATTTTCTAAGTTTCGGATGATGTTACTCCTTGGATGCTGTTACTCCTTGGATTCTGTTACTCCCGAAAATTTTCTAAGTGTCGGATGCTATTACTCCTTGGATTTTGTTACTCCGCTAATGCTATTACTCCTTGGGTGCTGTTAGTCCCGAAAATTTTCTAAGTGTCGGATGTTGTTACTCCTTGGATGCTGTTACTCCACCAGTGTTGTTACTCCGCCAGTGTTGTTACTCCGCTGTTGCTGTTACTCCGCCAGTGCTGTTATTCTGTCGGTGCTGTTACTCTATGACTGTTGTTACTTTGCCGATGCTATTACTCCACTAGTGCTGTTACTCCACTGGTGTTGTTACTCTATTAGTGTTGTTACTCTGCTGGTGTTATTACTCTACCAATGCTATTACTTCGTCGGTGTTGTTACTCCATCACTGCTGTTACTTCGCCGGTGCTATTACTCCACTGATGCTGTTACTCTGCCAGTGCTGTTACTCCACCAATATTGTTACTCCATCACTGCTGCTATTACTCCATCACTGTTGTTACTCCGCTGGTGTTGTTACTCTACCAGTTTTGTTACTTCGTCAGTGTTGTTGCTCCGTCAGTGTTGTTACTCCGTTTGTGCTATTACTCTGTCACTGCTGTTACACTGCTGCTGCTGTTACTCCGCCAGTGCTGTTACTCTGCCGGTGATGTTACTCAGCTAGTGTTGTTACTCCGCCGGTGCTGTTACTCTACCAGTGCTGTTACTCCATCGTTGTTGTTACTCCTCCAGTGCTGTTACTCCACTGGTGTTGTTAGTCAGCCAGTGCTGTTACTCTGCTACTGCTGTTACTCCGCCAATGCTATTACTCCCAAAAATTTTCTGAGTACCCGGTGTTGTTATTCCTTCAGTGTTGTTACTCTTTCAGTGATGTTACTCTTCTGGTGTTGCTACTCCATGGTGAAATTTTTTCTAAGTACCCAGTGTTGTTACTCTATACATGTTGATACTCCACCAAGGTAAGTCTTCAGATACATCCCTAATCAACTCCATGTATTTGATTGATGTTTCAATTATGACCGAGGACAGTTATATCTTAGTTGGGGGGAAGTGTTGTATTTGATAGAAAATGTATTACATTTAATATCAATGATGTCATGTCATCATTGTTATTAAAATTTCACATCAACTCATATATCTCACGATTATTACCACCATAATCCATAACAATCCATAACCCTCACTTATCCACATGCATTGGAACTTGAATCATGCACGACGACATTAACTTGGTGAATGGGGAAATACATTTAATTGTCTAGGTCCTCTTTGACATAATGATTGGGTAGTCAATTTATCTTTGTTTATCTATAAACATAATTTTATTTTTTTTAGGAATAATTATGAAAATATGATTTCATCATGGCAACTTTCAACTTTCCTAATTTGTCAAGTCCTTGATCTTATAAAATTTATGATGATGACCACAAAATTGTACTTAAATATTTCCATCACTATCTAATGAATTATTCCTCAAACCCCAATCTTAACAAAGCAAAATATATTTATCAATAGTCATTTGAAGGTTATTAGTATTTGAGAAGCAAAATTACCTAAGTTGAAAATAGTTACCACAAAAAATTTTATGCCATCCCTAGCTCTTAAGGATCTGGCTTGCCACCCCATATATTAAGTGATCTTTTGTTGATTAACAATTACCATAGTTAAATTTTAAACATTAATAGTCAACTAGAGAATAGGAGGTCTCATCACGAGCCGACCTACCATGATCATAGGTCCTAATAGAGTGACATTACCACTAATGGTCACCAAGCCGGGGTAATGGCCTTCGGTCATAAAGCTAAAGGACAAGAGGTCTCATCACAAGCCGACTTGTTCACTTTTATTAGTTCTCGTGAATGGCATTGTTATTAACTGGTTACCAAGCCAAAACAACGATCTTCAATAGACATCTAAGTAAATTGAAATGCTTCTGTAACTATATACTTATTTCTAATAAATGGGACACTAACATCTCAATGGGTTAAAAGGCATCCCTATCGAGGTTATGGACGCCTACTGGCAGCAGTGGACATGCCTATGGTATAGAAGTTAATTCAATACTATGATCTACTTGGTTACCTTGTTTTCTCAAAACTAACTGTTGATAATGCCATTGTTGCATATATAAGGTTTGCTAGAACTCATGGTTCATGGGGTAATATTTAATCAATTCTTAGATAGTGGTGGTTATGGTTTATATCTATTATTGAGTTATCAATGTTTACTTTACATGTTAGGGATGAAACTTATAGGATATTTGATATTTGACATTTTGTATCATCTAATCTATCATTCCTTTATTCTACAAGTTTCGTATCTTTAACCAAAGATAGTTGTTTTACCCAATCAATCTCTATTTAATCCTAGCTTAACAACACTACTATTATTTTGGGGAAGGATGAAGAGGCCTAATTCTGATTTTGAATCTTGATGAATTACTGATTGAGGATACTCATGAGATGTGCTATAGAAATCTTGATGACATGGAAACTAATCAGTTTGGGGGAAGGAAATCTTGCTACACTTTTTGATTACTTTCTTTGAGCTTGCATGGCTTCCACCTTCCGCATCACTTACACAAGCTCAACCTACATTAGCTTCAACAAATGTTAATCCATAGATGTCATTCCATGTTATTTTGTTGAAAGTAACAATTGAGGTGAAATAGCATGAGTGTTTGATTTATTAAAAGTTTAGGAGAATGTCATAAAAAAAAAAAAAAACCACTGAGCATTATTCACTCATATTTTTCAAACCATCATTTCCCCTACATTATACAGAGGAATTGGGTTGCATGTGGGCATGCAACATATTCAGTTTGGGGGAATGTTGGGCTCTTAATTTGTCATTATTATTACCACTTCTTAACATTCATTTCATCTATTTCAATTATTCTTTTATCACATTATTTACCATAATTTATTATATAATTCGATTTCATAATCATTTATGCTCTTGTGGATAAATAATATTTGATCTCATTTATTTTTAATAATTAATGATTATTATGAATGATTTTGGTTTATTCATACTTTATAACCTCACTCATGATTTTAGCCTCCAAGATCTCTTCCAGTTTGCAGATTTGGTCTTCAACAGATAATTAGATATTCCAACTTAGGAATTCGTTGGCATAAGAAGTGACAGTTTTGTGTTGGACTTTTTGGGCAAATGAAAGCAAATTTGGAAAATTCGAGACATGGGTATTGTTCAGAACGGACCAAATCAGTTTCCCAATGGGAAGTTTTCAGAAATTTGGTTTGTATTAGGAGAAAGTCAAGGTTCTTCGAAGGACATATTTGCAGATTTGTTGTTGTGGCCATTTTCTAGAATCGCCCAATTGTAATAACCAAATTCGACTTGTTCTAGCTGAATCATGATGGACAGATCTCTCAGATATCATCTTGAATATTGAGATCAGTTTATTGCAAGTTTCCTTTGGATGTTTGTGTATTTAAAAGACACAATTTAGAGAGAGAGGGGAGCCAGCTGATGTAAGAATTGAGCCTTGTAACAGTGGAACTCTTGTTAATGAAATTTCCAGTCTTTTGATATTTTTCTAAATATGTGAGCTAAGCACAACCCTGACCAGGGAGTTGGGCCCACTTTTCTAATCAGGTGCTATGTGTGTGTCCTTTTTATGTATATTGTTTTACTTGTTGTATTCTCTTTATTACTGTTACAAATTTCCATAGATTGTTGTGAATTCTTTTCTTTCTGCAATTTAGTTTTCATTACTGTTATAGCGATGCTTTAATTTCTTAGTCATGAACCCTTGGTCAATGTAATATTGTAACCTTGCTCCTGCATATACCTTGCGTGTTACCTCAAAAAGTGTATGCACTCGGATTGATGAATTAATGTAGGAAACAGGATTGACTAATTTGTTCATACTCAGACACCAACAACCATTCCCTAGTGGAGTCGCAAATTTGTTATGAAGAATTTGGTATCTACGGATAAATACTAATTACCTAGATAAGTAGTCATATCTAGAACAATAGTTTAAAGCACTTTAACATTTTTCTATAAACAATAGATAAGGCAAAGAGAATGAAATGACCTACTTGTACTTTCGCTTTCCTCTTGTCTCCTTTGTATCGGTCTTGCCGCTCCTTCCCATGCTTAACACACTTGAGAAGTACCTGTAAACATCATCATAAGACAAAGAACCAATTAGAGCAAAATATCTATTGATTACAGGTAAATGGAATCAGATACATTCACACATATAAGCATCATATATCAAGATAAGCATATGGAAAAAGGTGTAAATACTTTATTGAATAGAAGGAAGAATTACAACCATGAAGCCTGATTCGAAGTCACTCCTCCAGCTTTGGTTCCATCCACATCACATCATAACCATGACATTCCGGCAGCATAACAACACTTACAATAGTCTCAATTCTCAAACTAACATTATCTCCTTACAATTCATCAAAGTCCAGCCCTTGATCACTTGGATGAGTGCTCAATTTATAGGAAGATGGAGGAGGTTTCGTCATCAATGAGGGTATTGAATGGCCTTCCACACTTAGAATTAGTTCCATGGAGGAAGGGATGAGAGGATAGGAGGTATCTTAACTCATTACTCATCCATTTTCAAGCTCATATGAGATGATAAGTGTGGGAATCTTCTAGAAGGCTCCAGAAGATAAGAATATTCCCCAAACCCTATGTGAATTTTGCTCAAACTCGCCCAGCACAGGTTAAAGAGGGCCTAAGTGCTTTGCAGAGCACCCTGGCATGGACTTAATTGATCTGCAACACACCCTTGGATGGGACTACCTGCGCTGGTCCCTCTAGAGGTCATTTTAGGATGTCTTCAGGCCATGAAACTATCTGGGAAGTAGGCATTCAAAAGTTTGACTTGTTTAGGGAATGTAGCAACTGAAATTAGGGTTTGATGAGCCCTAAAACACTGATCTGGATGATGGGAGTGATGTGCCCAAATGGATCTGTAACAATCATCGGACGTGGAAAAGTCAAGCTGAAGTTGCAAGTTGTAAGGATTAGAACACTTTTGGGTGTTCTGCATATTCCTACATGGCAAGAAATCTGATTTCTGTAAGAAAGCTAGATGATGTAGGTGTAAAAATAGTGTTCGATATATATACCTACAAGATGGTCCAGGGAGCACTGATGTTGATGCGGCGAGTTTGGATTGGAACTCTTTACAAGCTTCTGGGTAGCACTATTATTGAAGGGTGCAATAGTTCTATAGTTCTTGTTAGGTTCCTATAATAATAGGTTTCATTTTTCATGATTGACAGTAGAAGTGCCAAATATGTTCATCTTTTCATACTGCAAAGATTCCATATTTTGTGAAAAGAAAAAAGAAAGTTAAAAAATGTAAAGAGGGTATGCCCTAAAAGAATAATCAAAGGGCAAAAAGAGTAAATTGGTCATAAAGAAAAATAAAAATGAACCCCAAAGAATGACCAGGAAAGTGGCTCGCCAAAATGCCACTGCTAGCTTGATGGATGGCCCAACAGTTCAATCTGGACCATACCATGTCTTAAATTGCTTGTTCTAGACTAGAGAATGAATATCTGGCCAAACAGTTCAAGCTTGGCAGATAAGTAGATAGGTAGAGAAATGATGAATCCCAACTGCTTAATCTGGGTTCTTGGAAGAAATAAGGGTAGATTTAGATAGGAGGACAGTCAAAAGAAAAAAGGACAATCAGGGTTTTCTAGTTCAAATGCACCCAATCAAATGGAAGAAAAAATGTTAGGTGTATTAGGCTGGGTAGGTAGTTTGAGGTTGCAGAAGCAAGGTTTTGATCACCTGATGTATTATCAATCAGAGCTCATCTCATCAATGACAGAAATGTCAAAGCAGTTGTCTAATGGCAGAACTATGGAAGCATGTCTAATTCCCCTTCAATCCCCCTAAACAGTCTCTTACTAACATCCCCTTAAGGGCCTTGGGATCTGCCCAATAAGTCCTGCTTTCACTTCATTTTTGTCAAATACTAAGTCAAGTTTTGGGTTTTCTTAAGGAAAAGAAACCACATTTCTTGTGTAAAAATCCTCATTCCAAATTCCATTCACTTCTTATATCTAAGTTTTCCTTCATAAACTTAGCTTCATGCCCCTACACTTTCACTTCACAAGGTCATATTAACTTCTAACTCTATTATCTAGCTCCCTAGATCACTTCCTTACCCCCTATTATACAAAAAATTATATAAAAACCCAAAAATAGTAAATATTCCCACCCCTTGGCACTATAGCCCTATAACATAAGTTCGGGGAAATGCTAAGTTCATTTGGGGCTTGGCATTAGCCTTTCCGCGTTCAAACCTGGGGTTAATTTAACATTTGGTTAAGTTAATAACCATTCCCCCCCCTTTTTTCACTCGTAAACCTTATTGTTTTACCCTGTGCGCTCACATTTTTGGGTTTTGTTTAAATATTTGATTAAACAATTAAACTCTACCCCCGGCGCATAACCATATAAAACCCACAAACCCAAAGTTCTGAACCCCCGCAACATTATATAAAGATTAAATATTCGAGCGGGTCCCGTACGTTAACATCCCGCTAGCTCGCAGTTCCGTCCACCGTCGGATCGGGCCCTCCCCATCCGACGGCTCTTGTTGATATCGGAGCCGCTCCGAAGTACGGGAGTTAGCGTCCGATAGCACGGCAGTTTTCCCGCCGTACAAATGACGCGTGTCTCTTTTTGATTGTGTCGGGAGGGCTCTGACACATACCGCCCCCGTACAGAAGGCGGTCCGATAAAACCATTTACCGCCTTCTGTCTGGGTGCCACGTCCCCATGACGTCACCTCTGCGTCAACCCTCCGCTGCTCCGTGTCACCGCCACCTCATCTGCCTGCGTCCCCACCCTGCCACCGTGTCCTGTGCCACGTCATCACCCCAGTCAACTGGCACGTCACCTTGCCATACCCGGGACCCATTGATGACGTCATGCTGATGTCATCACAGAAAAGTGCCAAAATGTCGCGAAAACCCGAATTTACGTTAAAACTCGCGAACGTGTCATTTTTGTTTGTTTTTTATGTGACTAAACGGTGCAAGTTCTTGCATGAAACTTATGTCCAGTTCGCATTCGACGTTCCCGTCAGCCACCCAGGCATACTTGCCCTACAACTCGACCTCTTCAGCCTCTGCTTGCAACTCTTCACCACAACAATCTCTCGAAAGAACAGGTATTTACCCGAAAAAATGCTCGTAACCCTGTTTTTCATAATTTCTCTGCAAAATTTGCCAATACACCTAAAAATTCACCTGGAAGACGTTGGCACCCACGAGCTTCTCCTCTCTGCCCCACTGTATAACCTGATTTGCGACCAAAACCCGGCAACTCTGTTATCCCCTGCAAAATTTCCATTAAACTCGAAATTCAGCTCCACTTCTCCCGCAAAACCACTGAAGACTGTCTGCAAAAGTCCTTTTATTTTTCTCCCTTTCAGGTGAACTTAGTGCAGAGCCCTGCACAGTCTTCATTTCATTGAGTTTTACTCATCAATAACATCTCTGCACAGAACTTAAAACTGTGAGTTCCTTCCCTAGAAAACCATTATCAGAACTCTGTTACTTGTTGAAATACAGGCCTAATCCAACTGTAATCACAGTCAAAACATGGAGGCCCCAGTCGCCCTCAATATTGCACCACTAAATGCACCCCATAGACAGTTAGAATGGATTCCACTAGCAGATAGAGACTATCAAATTGCTTATATGGAAGGAGACAAGCCTCACCTTCAGGCTTTCTGTGAGATAAGGAATAAATTCAGAAACAAAGATGACCCATTGGGAATATGGGAGTCCAACATGCCCATGTACTACTTGCCCTCAGTAAATGTCTTTCCTGACCTCATCCATCAATGTTGTTCCAATTATGAGCCTTCTCAAAGGGTAGTGATGGGCCCTACTGGTAAAGTCCTCTTTTACATTACTCCTCAGTCTATAAATGAGATGTTGCAATTCAAACCAACTCAGCCTTTGGTCCCCCTTTCCATGAAGAATCTGCTAGATCAAGCCTCAAAGTTTCCCTCTGCAGAGATTGACCGAATTGCTAAGTTGTTTATGCCACCAGACTATTACTCTAGATTCACAATCCCCTATCTCCATGTTGCGTTTACTGAGGAGGGAAAAATGCTTATAGATATGATCTCCTACATCCTGGGATTCAGAACAAGTGAAATTGTGGACAGCACTATCTTTGCCTTGATGTCTATCTTCACTCCAGGACAGCCCCCTGCTGTCCAGTATGATTATGCCACCTTCATAGCTGACAAGATTCATGAGCAGTTCATGAACCTAGAAAGGGAAAGGGTATTCAAATACACCTCATATATCTATCATTTGCTGCTATATTATCAGTCTGAAAGTTTCCCAGTCTTCCTCAAAAAATTGGATGCTAGGGGGGAAAGGAGGTCAGTCATATTTTGGTCATCAGTATTCCATCATGTTAGTTACTCCCCATACACATATTGTGAGTTCATTGACCTTTTTGTCTATCCAGCTACCTGCTTATTATCAACAGATCCTCCTCCCAGACTCACTGATGAGATGCAAAAGATTCTACAGCTTTCCAAAAGCTACAGCATTGGTGACTGGTATTTTTACCAAAACCACACAGTAATTAGGATTTATGGCTGTGAATTAGCCCCCTACCGACTGCCAAAATATGTCCCTATGAGACTCTTTGCCTTAGAATACTTTCGGCAATTTGGTAATGCAGATATGATTCATTTCCATGGCAAAAGCAAAAAGGCATAGCTGAAAATCAGACATCAATTGGGCCCCTTTATTTTCAATAAGAGAGAAGAAGCATGGAAGGATGCTGACCAGATGCTGGGAGAGAAACTTAAGCTCAAACTAAGTTTCATTTGGTCACCATATGATCCCAATCACTTTATAAGCCTTAGAAGAATTAAATACAGGCTTGTAGCATATGAACACTACAATATCCCTGAAATTGAACAATATGCCAATCAACAAGAATGGGTAGAGGGCACATTAGTGGAAGAGTTTACTGAAGAAGAGATAACAGAAAAAGCAATAAAGAACCTGAAAAAATCAATTGACTTGGAATCTTTTGGACAGGTGTTTTTTACAGCGCCTCGGCACCTTGGAGAGGGCACATCATCTGCCACAGCCTCCCAGCAACCTGCCCAAGTAAGTGCCCCACCAGCAGCAACAGGGAAAGGTAAAGAAGTGCAGAATTCAGAAGAACAAGTACACAATTTGGAACAACAAGAAACAATGGCAGATCGGCCTACTTCTACAGATGAATAGGGTCAAGGGCAAGACCCTTTAACTCAAGAAAAAGTGACTGAAATTCCAGTGTTGCAAACTCCAGCCAATGAAGAAAGGGCAAAGAAAAGGGATAGACAGGAAGAAACACCTCCAGGGACATCCACAGAGTAGCAAGGAGAAAAAAGACAGAGATTAAATCCTTTTTCAGAAGAAGAAATGCTAGAGGGGCCCACTGAACAGCAAGTTCCCCCAAGCATGGAAACATCGGCCAGCTCCTTTCACCAGGAGCAAGAGAGACAACAGGGGGTGGAAGTAACATCCACTAGGCAACAGAGCCGATAGGGCTCTGACATCAAAAAATCATTCACTGATATCAAAGCTAGGAATGAGCCAGTAAGATTACAGCTGTACAACCAGCTAATAAGGATGGCCCCCACCAATCAGCAAAGGCTAATGGCCGCCTATGACATCCAGGAAGGGAGAATGACCCTTAGTCACTTCAGACCTACATTTCAGCAACCACAATCAGCTGCCGACTACATCAGAACCAATCTGGAAGTTTTTGCCAGGGATATCCATCCGATGGACCATATTGAATTACACAAGTAGACCGGGGAGATGGTATATTCTACTTTAGCAGATAAAACATTGTTAGCCCATAGACTGCAAAACTCTTTGCACAATATTGCTGCCCAACTAGAGTTGGAGAAAGCTTCATCACAAGCCAAGGAAAATAGAATCAAATCCTTGGAAGAGATCATTATAGAGCTGGGACATGATCCCACTGATCCCAAGGGTGTGCAAGCTTTGATAAAAAAGAAGGACGAAGATATAGCCGCCCTCAGAAGACAAACCAAGTTGTCATCTACATTGCATCCTCAAACTACAGAGGTAGCCCAACAAAAAGAAGAGCAGGATGTGGTAGCTTTGCTTATGACCTTGCATAAAAGGTTGGTAGAGATAGAAAGTGCCTTGGAGGCATCATTACAGGGAAGAAAAGGAGGGTTGGCCTCTCAGCCAATTCAAACGGCTCAGATCCTAACAACTACTCCTCCTACGGCCACCACAACAGTCCCTCCCATCACTCCAGCATCTGAAGTAGGTACCTCAAGTTCAGCACCAATTTCAGCAACTACTATAGCACCTGCAGAGCAAGACACCAGCCTGAGAATGGACAATATGATGAAAGAAATAGAAGCCTTGGAATTGCAAATGGCGGAATTGAAAGAAACCAAGGAAAAGCTGGCTAGAATTGAGGAAAAATATGACAAGTCAAAGCAGGATGTAGCTGAGAAGACAAGGGAAGTGAAAGCCCTGGAAAAAAGGATAAAAGAACTAGAGAAAGAGCTCACTTTTGATAGAACTCTAGCTGATATCAAGAAAATTCTGTGGGCCAAGATTGGCCAATCCATTACAGACCAATGGAAATCCATTGAGACCATGCATGAGCAAATGGATTTGATAGGCAAAGCTCAATTTGAAAATCAAAAGGCTAGAGCATCTTTGGGTAATATGCCTGAGCAAGCTAATAGGATGATCCAATTCCTGAACACTCACACCAAAGAGCAGTTGGCAGCAATAGGAATCAGGAATAGGACTGACACTATCCTGCTAGTAAAATGTTAGGATATTCCGACACATAGGAAATAGTTAAGTACAACTTGTTCTAGTATAGAGTTAGGTATAGAGTTAGGTAAAGTGTGTTTCTTTACCTTGTACATTTTGTAACTTACAATCCGACGGTCACGATATGTAGTGATCCGAAGGTTCATTCTCTTCTCGGTATTACCGACACTTGATCCGTGGCTTAACACCCGATTGGTCCATGATTTCTATTTAAAGCACATGGAGGGTCATTTGTAGGGTAATTCGTCTATGAGAGAAGCTTATGTAAATTTTCATTCTTTTATTAATAAATTGCCTGAAGTGGCCGCGTTGGCTCAGGCCGTGGACTGTTTCCCTCTTTGAGGGTTTTAACCACGTCAAAAATACTGGTGTATTGATCTATGATCTGGTTGTGAGCGGTGTCCTTTGGTGTTCTGTCTGAGGAACTTACCCTGTAAATTCCTACATGGTATCGGAGCTATTTGAGGGCCGCATCCTTTGGTGATCCAAATTTGAAGCCGGTAGAACTGCATCCGACTGCCATTTCCTAGATGTATTGTTTCTGACTGCTTTCGGGTCGAGAGGACTGCTCTGTTGTGTTGGGAGCATCTGTTCCAGTGAGGAACCCCTTTTGTTTCACGCGAAAAGATTTCCGGTAGCCCTAGCTGCGTCATTTTTAAGATCTGGAGGTATACAATGTTTATTTGCAGTTTACAGTTATTTTCTCTCTGTTTATTTCGGTTTCGGTTTATTTAGCCTTTTTTATTACTGGATCTATACCTTTCATTTCTGCATATGCTCTTTTCCCTGTGACTCTATGCGATCTGGGCAAATCAGAAACAGAAAGGAAGGATTTTTCTCATGCGTATGCTCTTTTCCGCTGCGCCTTAGTGTGATCTCGGAAAATCAGAAACATTGAGGAAAATATTTAGTTTCCGGCTAAAGCTAACTTTGAGTTGCAAGGTTCATTTTTGAAAATATTTAGTTCTTTGGCTAAAGCTAACTTCGAGCCGCAAGGTTCGTTTTTTTTGTATGTCCGTGTTGGGTTTTGTGTTTTTTGTTTTGTAGGGAAAAAGAGCCTTCTCAAAGCAAGCACGCAACCCAAAGTATCCCCCCCCCCTCTCTCTCTCTCTCAAATTTTTTGTATAGCTCAATTGGTTCAAAGCTATTTTAAGAGAGTAGAGGTCTTGGGTTCAAATCTCCTTTTTGTGAGGGCAGATTTTTCATTTCTGCACATTCCTGCACTTCGTCGGCATCTTCAACAACTTTTTTTCAAAAAGCCATAACTTCTTCATCCGGAAGCCGTTTTCAGAGCCCTTTTTTTAAACCAGCCTAATTTTTCGAGATCTATCCATTGGAACACTTAGTTTCAGCATCTTTAGCTTCAGTTTCCATTGAAATGGAAAGTCAATACCAAGTTACCCTTGATAGCACCAACTACTTCCAATGGTTGTCCTACATTGAGGATTTACTTAGAAGTAAAGGTCTCTACAGAATAGCCTCAGGCCAAGAAAAGAAATCGAAGGATGAAGATAAGGCTGCTAAATGGGAAAATAGGCAAGATCAAGCACGTGGATTGATAGGGATGTCTATTTCTCCAGATCTTAGATTCCATATTGCAGAACTTGATACTCCTGATGAAGCAATGAAACAAATCAATAAAGTCTTTGGGATTAAAAATGAACTTAGAGCCCATCAACTTGAAAATGAGTTGCTTACATTGGACCCTAATAATTTTTCTTGCATTGAAGATTTATTGTCCAAGTTCAAGACCCTTAGATATCTCTTGGAAGGTGTTAAGGTTAAGAAAGAAGATAGTAACCTTATCTATTCCATTCTTACTAAGTTGGGACCAGCCTACTCTGTGTTTGTTTCCACCTTCCATTCTACAAGAGAAGCCTTCATTTCTCAAGGAACAGACTACAAGTCCCCTTCCTTTGACTCTTTTTGTGATTCTTTAATAAGAGAACAAGAAAAACTCTTACACCTTGGTCTTCTTAATCTTGGAAACTCTTCCAAGAAAGCGTTAGCCGCCCAACAGCAACCAAATTCAAAGAATCCTAAGAAGTCATATCCTAAAAAGAATGGTCCTAAACCAAACAAGGGTCCTAAGCAATTTCAGCCTCAAAATGAAAAATCATTTCAACAAAACGATAAGACAAATAAAAATAAAGGGAAGAAGACTGATAGACATTGCAACTTTTGTAATCGAGATGGCCACTTAGAATCCAAATGCTTTAAGAAGATGGAAGCCTTAGAAGCAGCAATGAAGAAGCATAACATCCATTTGGAGCAATCTTCAACTTCAACTTCATCTTCAGGAATGGCACTTTTTGCATGTGGTTGTCAAGCATCTCGGTCTGGCTATGCACTAAATGTATCTTCTTCTTCTCATTCTCATGAGTGGCTCATTGATTCTGGAGCTTCTTATCACATGGCCAAAAACAAAGCCATGTTTTCTTCCTTAAATGATTGTAACACCAAAAATATATATGTTGGTGATGATAGATCTCTTAGTGTTGTAGGGACTGGAACTGTTCATCTAGGCAATGGTCAGTTTAATGATGTATTATGTGTTCCAACCTTATCCTGCAACCTTCTATCTGTATATCAGATAACTCATTCAGGTGAAGGTAAAATCATTGAATTTTCACCTCATGATGTTGTAATCAAGGACCTAAGAGATCCTAAACAGATTTTAGCTACTGGCATTGCTGATGATTCTACAAGGTTGTATAAGTTTCACAACTTTGGGTCATCAAATCTTCCCTCAGTATTTGTTGCTCATAACGATGAAGTGAGCAAACTTTGGCATGAGCGATTTGGTCACTTAAACTATCGCTCCCTTCAGCATCTATGTAAAGAAAATATGGTGACAGGTCTTCCTATGGTATCTTGCAGAGATGGTGTTTGTTCCGGATGTGTACTCGGAAAACATCATCGGGACAGTTTTGAAAAACGTGCCTCTTGGCACGCCTCAGCCCCTTTACAGCTTGTGCATAGTGATTTATGTGGTCCACTTCCAGTTGTTTCCTTCTCTGGCTGCAAGTATTTCTTAACTTTCATTGATGATTTCTCCAGACGCACTTGGGTATACTTCTTAAAACTCAAGAGTGAAGTATTTAACACATTTTTGGCCTTCAAGGCCTTTGTTGAAAAACAATCTGGACATCAAATTCTTAAGCTAAGATCTGATAATGGTGGAGAATATGTTAAAAACACATTCATCAAATTTTGCATTGAGAATGGAATTCAAATGCAACATACTGTTCCATATACTCCACAACAAAATGGTGTAGCTGAAAGGAAGAATCGCACCTTAAAGGAAATGGCTAATTGTATGCTACAATCTAAAGGACTTGGTCTTAGTTTTTGGGCAGAAGCAATTAACTGTGAAAATTACATAATAAATCGCACTCCTACTAAGGCTTTAAAGAATATCACTCCAGAAGAAGCATGGAGCTCAATCAAACCAGATGTAAGTCACTTGCGTGTTTTTGGAAGTGAAGCATGGGCCCATATTCCAGATGAAAAGCATAAAGCTTTAGAACCTAAGAGTGAAAAATGTACTTTTGTTGGATATTCTGAAGATGTCAAAGGCTATAGACTTATTCCATTTAAGTCCAAAAATGTTATCATTAGAAGAGATGTAAAATTTGATGAAAATATATCGGCCTGTGAGCCTAGTCCGACGGATGTGCCACCTCTCCCTATCTCTTCTACTTTTGAAAACATTTCTTCTTCAGATGATGAAAGTGAGGATGACAATCCTCCCCCACCATCTCAGGATCCTCATTCAGCTCCTCAGCTTCCAAAATGGGTTCGTGCTACTCGAGATGCAGCAGGTGATCTTGCCGGTGATCCTACAGATCAGCGACGCACACGTTCTCAGTTTGACAGAGCCTCTTCTTTACTGGCTCAAGCTCCAGTAAATTATGATCCTGACACCTTTGCAGAAGCTTCAGGCCATCCAGATTGGGAAGCAGCTATGAATGAAGAATATCATTCATTATTGGCAAATGATACATGGGATCTTGTTCCTCTACGAAAGGGACGAAAAATTGTTAGATGCAAATGGGTTTACAGAACCAAGTATGGACCAGATGGGAAAGTTGATAAACATAAAGCTCGTCTTGTTGCTAAAGGTTTTTCACAGGTTGAAGGCATTGACTACACTGAAACCTTCTCCCCTGTTGCCAAAATGAACTCTATCCGCCTTGTTCTTTCCCTTGCTGCCTCGTTCAAATGGGAAGTCCATCAGATGGATGTTAAATCTGCCTTCTTGCATGGGGACTTGCATGAAGAAATCTACATGGAACAACCCATTGGCTTCATAAAAATAGACTCCAGCCTTGTATGTCGGCTTAAGAAATCCCTTTATGGTCTCAAGCAAGCTCCTCGAGCTTGGTATGCCAAAATGGATAGCTTTCTTTTAGAATCTGGCTTTTCTAGGTGTCATTCTGACAATACTGTCTACACCAAGAAAGTGGGAAAGTCTCTTATCATTCTTGTTCTTTATGTTGATGATATTATCCTTACCGGTAGTGATCCCAACCTTATAAACCATGTGAAGTCCAGCCTTAGAAAGAAATTTGAAATGACAGACTTAGGACACTTACATTATTTTCTCGGTCTTCAAGTCTTGCAATCGAAGGAGGGTATTTCCCTTTCCCAGTCCAAGTATGCCTGTGATATTCTACGCCATTTTCACATGGAAGACTGTAAGCCAGCCTCTTCTCCCTTCCAGTCTAGAGTCAAACTTTCAGTCACTTGTACTTCTCCTGAAGTTGATGCTACCTTATACCGTCAACTTGTAGGAAAACTTCTGTATCTAACCCATACTTGACCTGACCTTTCCTTTGCCGTTGGCCTTGTTGCTCGGTTTATGCAAAACCCACGTGAAAGTCATTGGAAAGCAGCTAAAAGAATACTTCGTTATGTTCGAGGTACAATTCAGTTTGGGATTCATTACAGTGCCGAAGCATCTCCTCTATTGGTTGGTTTCACTGATTCCGATTGGGCTGGTGACCCTGATGATCGGAAGTCTACTGCAGGTTATGTGTTCACTCTTGGTTCAGGACCTATTACATGGGCTTGCAAGAAACAAGGTGCCATTTCTCTTTCTCCAGTAGAAGCAGAATATCGTGGTGCTGTAGAAGCTAGTAAGGAAGCCTTGTGGCTTCGTCAGATCCTGTCAGAGTTTGGCTTTCAGTAGCAGCATCCGACTACACTTTGGTGTGATAATCAAAGTGCCATTTAGCTATGCAAAGATCCAGTCCAACATCAGCGCAGCAAACACATTGAACTACACATGCACTTCATCAGAAAGCTCATTCATGACCATGTTCTTGAAGTGCAATATTGTTCAACAGATGATCAAGTTGCAGACATCTTTACAAAGGCTCTCACAGAGGCGAAGTTCACTAAACTTCGATTTATGGTTGGAGTTCAGGAAGTTGTCACTAAGGGGGGATAGGCTCTAGTGCCTCCTTCCTTCTCCTATTATGTCATATTTGTAAATCCTTCAATCCTTTCCCAAGTTGTTCTTAAGGGGGGATGTTAGGATATTCTGACACATAGGAAATAGTTAAGTACAACTTGGTCTAGTATAGAGTTAGGTATAGAGTTAGGTAAAGTGTGTTTCTTTACCTTGTACATTTTGTAACTTACAATCTGACGGTCACGATATGTAGTGATCCGACAGTTCATTCTCTCCTCGGTATTACCAACACTTGATCCGTGGCTTAACACCCGATTGGTCCATGATTTCTATTTAAAGTGCATGGAGGGTCATTTGTAGGGTAATCCGTCTATGAGAGAAGCTTATGTAAATTTTCATTCTTTTATTAATAAATTGCCTGAAGTGGTCGCGTTGGCTCAGGCCGTGGACTATTTCCCTCTTTGAGGGTTTTAACCACGTCAAAAATACTGGTGTATTGATCTGCGATCTGGTTGTGAGCGGTGTCCTTTGGTGTTCTATCTGAGGAACTTACCCTATAAATTCCTACATAAAAAGGGTGTTGAACCTAAGGAATTTTGTGCAGACCTTGGAAAGGAAATGCCAGGAAATGCAAGAAGAGGTAGATGAATTCAGAATAAAGATCACGGCACTACAGAGCAGAGGGCTACCTTGCCTAGTAACCAGCACTGGAAGACTGCTGTCACATGAGAATTATGCCAACAAAGTGAACAATTATTCTTCAAATCAAATCATAGCTTCCTCAAGCACAACATAAGAGACAGGGCCTCCATCTGGACAGAGTGTCTTTGATAAATTAGAAAATCTATTCTACATTGCACACGAGATAAACCATCTCTTTGAAGTCCAGCCAAACTTTTATAGATACACTGAGGTTGATGAGACACTGATCAAAATACAAAGGCATCAGCTACCTACAGAGGATTTGTGGAGAGGAATGATGGAGACGTTGCTCAGGTGATTTTGATTATTAATTCTTTTTGTAAGCTACAGGTCAGCACATATAGATGGTATGCTCCACCTGTCGAAAGGCAAGAAAAAGCAATGCGAAGCAGAAACAGAATAACCACTACAGCTCAATGAATGCGAAGAAGCCGAGCACCAAAGACAAAGACAGAGACAGCAACAAGCAGTATAAGGACAGCACATGCTGAATAAATGCACAGCAAGCAGCTGACTCATTTAGCCTAGAAAGTCAAAACTCCTTTGACAAATTGGACAGCTAGCACATTCATATTTACTACAACATTTATTCCTTCACTTACTACTTCTTAAATAGTTGGTAAAGAAAGTTATGAGTTGAAAGCTTATCCTCATGATATTTTGTATCCTCTTTTTGTATAAATACCCCCCCATAATATGTATTTGGGGTTGGTGATTTTCTCTCTGAAGAGCTGCAGTGTAAATTTTCAGAATTTCTAATACAAAGAGCTGGTGAAGTTCATGGTCTCTGCACTGTCTAGATGTGAAAGCAATGAACTGCTCTCTGCTACAGAATTCTTGTGTTGTTTAATGGAACAATAAGTTTTTCTAAACCATGTTTTTGTCTTTTCTGTTTGCCAAATTCACATATATGTTTCATGATCCTAGCAATAGAGAAAAAGAATAGCTCAGGACTTGTTTGGATGCACCCTCTGCTCGATCTCTGTTTCTAAATATGTTTTCCTCAGAATTGGTCATAAATATGAATTCTTAATTGCTCATGTTTGCACTGATTCTTCCATTATGAATGCTGTTTAGGAATTCTTAATTGCTCCTAGATAATATTCTCACACTTTCCCTCTATTAGCATAGTGAAAGATCCTTGACTGCCTTTCATTCCCTGACTTCATGCCATCGATACCCAGAATTGAAGATTTGTTTCATGAATGCCTGTCTGGCTCTGTAGCACTACCAATTCCCAAACAAGCACTTTCAACAATACACAATCATTGACTCCATTGCCCAATGGTCTAAGCTGTTCTGAAAACTACATACCAGTTCTGTTTGAAATCATCATCCAACCAAATTTAAAACAAAAACCCTGTACATCATAACTAGCCTAAAATTACTCCAAAACAAAGCTAAAACTACAAAGAGAGAGCCCTCTCTGGTTGCAGGTAGGCTAGGACCTGCAGCTAAAAGATTGGTTAGTGGTTACCTCGGCCGTATTCCCTTCAGGAGGCAGGGAACAACTTGAGTGATAACAGGTCCTGAAAGTGGAGAAAAAAAATTTATGGTCTCTAGAGAAAAGACCATGCTATTGCATCAAAGGTTTGGACATATTGGAGAAAAGGGCCTTCAAACACTTCATGGTAATGGTATTGTAGAAGGCATGTCTAAATTCTTTATGGATTTCGATTTCTGTGAACATTGTGTATATCATAAGCAAAATCGTGTGAGTTTCCTCTCTGGTGCTAAGAGGGCAAAATGAATATTAAAGCTTGTGCATAGTCATGTGTTTGGAGCTATGTCGATTCCATCAGTGGGTAAGTCTATGTGCTATGTATCATTTATAGATGACTTCTCAAGGAATACATGGATATATTTCCTCAAGAAGAAATCTGAAGTCTTTGACAGGTTTAAAGAGTTTAAGGCTCTAGTGGAAATCAAATAGAGAAGAAGATAAAGGTGTTGATGACGAATAATGGTGGAGAGTTATGCAAGAAGGAGTTTGAAGAGTTCTGTAAGAAGTGTGGCATAGCACGACAAAAGAATACTCCATACACACCTCAGCAAAATGGAGTTGTAGAAAGAATGAATAGGACGTTGATATAAAAGGCAAGAAGCATGCTCAGTGGTGCGAGGTTAGGACAAGAATTCTGGGTAGAGGCGGTAGAGACTACATGTTACCTAGTTAATAGATCACATTCATCAACATTGGAGGATAAGTCTCCACATGAGGTATGGAATGGTAAGAAACCCTCTCTTTCACATCTGAGTGTATTTGGCTATGATGCATATGCACACGTTCCAAAGTACAAAAGAACCAGGTTGGATAGTAAATCTGAAAGGTGCAGCTTTATTGGATATAGGGATGGTTTAAAATGTTATAAACTTTGGAACCCATAAACAAGGAAGGTTGTGTACAACCAAGAAGTGGTGTTTAGAGAGGTGAAAGGTGTTATTAAACATGAAGTCCTACCAAAGGAACCTAAGAAGATAGAGTTTGAGCTAAAGGAGGAAGAATCAGACTCCACAACATAAGAGGAATAAAAAGATTAAGAACCACAAAATCCAGCTATGAGAAGATCAGTTCGAGAAAGAAGGAAGCTAGAAAGGTATAGTTCATCTACTTTCTATTCAAATTTTTCTTTATCTATTACTGATGATGATCCCAAAACTGTCAAGGAGGTAGTAGATTCAGAGGATGGGAAACTTTGGAAAGAAGCCATGGTTGATGAGATGACATGTTTGGACAAAAATGAGGCTTGGGATCTGGTGGAGTTGTCGGCTGGAAGGAAACCCATTAGAAGAAAATGGGTTCTTAAGAAGAAGATGAATGTAGAAGGCAAGATGGAGAAATACAAAGCTCAGTTGGTAGCAAAAGGTTATTCCCAAGTGTCACAAATTGATTTTGGTGACAATTTTTCTCATGTTGCCATGGTAGCTTCTATTAGATTACTTTTATCTATTGATGTTGCTTTTGATTTTGAGGTAGAATAGATGGATGTGAAGACAACATTTCTTCACAAGGATCTGGAAGAAGAGATATACATGAAAACCTAAAGGCTTTGTAGTGAAGGGTAAGAAAAAACTAGTATGCAAGTTAAAAAATTCTCTATATGGGTTAAAACAATCACCAAGGATGTGGTATCAGAAATTTGATACGTTTATAGAGGGACTTGGCCTCACCAGAAGAAAAGAAGATCATTATGTGTATTTTAAATTAATTGGTGACTATGTTATTTATTTGGCCTTGTATGTGGTTGATATGTTAGTGATTGGAAATAAAAAAGAAATTATCTAGGATTTGAAGACCCAATTATCCTCCAAATTCGACATGAAAGATCTTGGTGTTGCAAACTCTATTTTGTTGATTTGGGGTAGAATCGAATGTGCTCTAGCCATGAAAATTGGTGGAGAGGCTAAGGCACATGAGATATCCAAGCCCCAGCAATGGTTTGGACAGACTGTACCCGATTTGGGAGATATTAAAATAATTAATATTTTTAATGGAGTTCTTAAGTCTAAACTTAGGAAAGATAAAATATTAATGGATATTAATATAAAGTTGGGTTATAAGGTTCCAAAAGTCATGGATCAAGCCAAATCTAATCTTAGCTGCTGATTAGAGATTTAATCTTGGTCATTGATGGACCAACAAGAAAAGTATAAGAAGAGGCTTGAGAGTCAGTTGGAGAAAACAATGAGGGAGACGAGTCAGTTTGATTTCTGGAGGGGGCTTAGCTAATAAATTCAAACTAGAGTCGGGAATAGCACGAGAAGATCAGCGTAGAGGTTGGAGAGGTAGACGTAGAGCCTCTTAGGATGGCGCAGAGGCCGTAGACTGCACAGTCACTGGAGGGCTTGCGTGGGTGACACAGAGAGGCCCAGTGATGACGCAGGGAGGTAGGGGCTGACGCAGAGGGTCTGGGAGCTATGAAAAGGTAAACTAGGTTGATGCTGAGGCTAGGAGAAGTGTTGAAGAATTTTATCTTTGTTGGGTCAGCTAGTTTGGCACCCAGTTGTACTGAAGAATTGCTGAATAATAAAATCCTCCCTTGCTGCACCGATTTTCCCACATTGGGTTTTTCTGAGGGATGTTGTCCAAAATATTTGTGTCAATGTGTTCATTCTTGTGCATGTGTTTGTTTATGTATTATGGTGTGATATTTGAAGAAGAATTTATTTTAATGTTTACTGAAGGATTTTCATAGATAACTTATTGGGAAAATAAGTAGGTAAACTAAATCAGTTGTTGCAATGATAGAATTTTCACGTGGTATCAAAGGAAGAAATCAGAGACAGGAAGGGAAAATCAATTATGGGTTGAGACCATGATTCAGAGGCATCTATGTTAGGATACTCTCACAGATTTTTAGAAAATTGCACAAGAGAAAGTGATTTCGATTTCTCTATGTTAGCTTCTAGGCTGGAAGAAGAAGTGGCTTGTGTGACTAGCTATACGTCATCAGAGGTGTGGTATATAGATAATGGAGCCTCTTGGAATATGATAGGAATCTGGGAATGTTTCTCAGATTATTGGGAGGAGAAGATGAACTTTCAGATCACCATGGGGAACAAGGCAAAGTGTACTCTAGTAGGGAGAGGTACCATAGTTTTTTAAACAGAAACATGAGAGTGGTTCCATGCTAGTAGTGTGTTGCATGTACCAGGATTGGGGATGAATTTACTTTCAGTGTTGCAACTTCAAAGCAAATGCTATGACGTTTTCTTCATCAAGGAGAAAGTATATGTCAAACACCCAAGCTGGAAAAAGAAAGTACAGATCAGGATCAAAACTAACAAGTTGTACAAACTACAACTAGAATTACGAATGCCATTAATAGGTAGTCATGGGGACAAGGATTTGGATGAACTATGGCATAAAAGAATGGGACATTTGCACCATGGGGCTCTGAGAATTATAAAGAACACTGTAATAGGAGTTTCATATCTTAGTACGAAACGATATGATGTATGCAGAGTATGTGTTCTGGGAAAGTATGCCAAAGCAGCATTTCCTAGAAGTAAAAATAGGGCCAAGAGTGTACTAGGATTGATACACTCAGATATCTATGGACCCATGTCCACTAAAGATCTTAGTGGTGCTGAGTAATTCCTCACCTTCATTGATGACCACTCAAGGAAAACTTAGATTTTTTTTTTGAAAACTAGGGAAGAGGTTTTCTGTCGATTCAAAGAGTTCAAGTCTCTGGTGGAGAATCTGACTGGGAAGAAAATAAATTTTTTGCACTTAGATAATGGTGGAGAGTATGTAAATAAGGACTTCACTAATTTTTTTGCTAAGGAGGGCATCAAAAGAGAATGGATAACTCCTTACAATCTGGAGTAGAATGGAGTATCAGAAAGAAAGAACATGACTATTGTAGAAGCAGCTAGGGCCATGATGTATGATCAGGATATGCCAAAATTCTTGTGGGAAGAAGCATGCAACACGACAGTCTATGTTCAGAATATAAATCCTCATCGGGCATTGGGAAGATTACTCCAGATAAATTATTTAGAGGGAAGACGCCTGAAGTTAGTCATTTTAGGATATTTGGGAGCTTAGCATATTGCCGCATACCCAAGGAAAAGAGGAAGAAGCTGGATCAAACCACAGAGAAAGGATATCTAGTGGGATATAGCGGGAATGCTAAGGCATACAAAATCTATCTTCCATAGAGCAAGAAGGTAGTAGTTCAGTGATATGTGAAGTTCATGGAGGACAGGGCTTTCAGAAAATCTCGAGAAATGCCTTTCAAGGAGCAGTCAAAAGAGGAACCATTGGTCAAACCTCTTCAACCAACGGATGAAAAGAATTCTTCCTTGAGTCAAGAAGAATAACAAGATGAGGAGAAGCTAACAGAAGCACTTGCTGGCAGAGGAGGAACAAGCAGGGAACTTTCTTAGATTCTGCGAGATGTAAAGGACTTCATCGTTGCGCCAAGGAACAATAAGAGGGAGCGAAAACAACCAAATAGATATTAGGCATTAGTAGCTCAGGATGGGGAGACTACTAGTTTTCAGGAGGCAGCTCAACATCAAGTTTGGCTAGATGTGATGGTAGAGGAGTACAACTCCATAATGGTGAATGATGTCTGGGAGGTAGTGCCAAGGCCTCAAGATAGATCAGTAGTAGGTTCGAGATGGATCCACAAGATCAAATACGTTGTAGATGGTAGTGTTGAGAAATACAAAGCTAGGTTTGTGGCTAAGGGGTATGCTCAAAAGGAAGGAATTGAATATGAAGAGACCTTCGCCCCAGTAGCCAGGTATACATCTATTAGAACTGTGATATCTTTTGCAACACATATGGGATGGGAGATTCATCAGATGGATGTCAAAACAACATTTTTGAACAGAGTGATAGAAGAAGAGGTATACATTGAATAACCAGAGGGCTTTGAGACACATGAGAAGAAGTCTCATGTATGCATATTGAAGAAAGCTTTGTATGGGATGAAATAGGCACCTAGAGCATGGTATGGTCGAATCGATGACTACTTGTAGAAAATGGGATTTGTCAAGAGTGACGTAGATCCAAATATCTACTTTTTAGTTGTATTATATGCAGATGATCTCTTTTTGAAAGGATCATCCAGGCTTATAGGGGACTGCAAGAAGAATCTAGCCACGAAATTCAACCTGAAGGATTTGGGACAAATGCATTATTTCCTGGGGTTGGAATTTTGGCAAAAAAAGGGGGATATCTTCCTTGGGCAAGGGCGATATGCTACAAAAATCTTGAAGAGATTCTGGATTGAGGACTGTAGACCCATGGCTACTCCAATGATAACCTACTAGAAGAATATTGATGCATCAGAAGACAAATATGTTGATCCCACCTTATAAAGGAAACTCACAGGGTCCCTGATGTATCTGGTCAATACAAGGCTAGACATTTGCTACGCTGTCAACACCCTCAGTCAGATCATGGTGGAGCTGAAGAGGGCGCACTGGGCAGAAAGCAAACATGTTCTTAGGTATTTATAGGGAGTAGTCAATTATGGACTCTTGTACACCAAGAGTATGGATATCAAATTGAGTGGGTTTATTGATGCAGATTGGGCATGAATTTTAGTGGTTCAGAAAAGTACCTCTAGGTACTATTTCATCATTGGATCAAGAATGACCTCCTGGTGCAGTAGGAAATAGAAATCCGTGGCTCTGAGCTCAGTTGAGGTAGAATATATGGCTACGAGAAAAACTTCATGTGAGGCCATATGTCTTAGAAAGTTTCTTGTGAACCTATTTAGAAGAAAGATGGAGGCGACCAGGATCATGTGCAATAATCAGAGTTGCATCAAACTCTCTGAGAATCCAATGTTTCATGATCGGTCAAATAATATAGATATCTGGTGTCGCTTTGTCAGAGACTGTGTCTAACAAGGAGCTCTATATTTGAGCTACACTCCTATAGGAGAACATGTGGCAGACATCCTCACTAAGGCCCTTGGAAGAACAAAGTTTGAATACTTCAGGGAAAAGATGGAGATGATAAAGAATCCATTTCAGTAGAAGAAATGGGGGTGATATTGTTGTGTAGTAGCAGTGAGTAGTACCACGATGCAACATGATGAGAAGAGGATGCAGTGCAGATGCAGTGTTGGGAGAAAGGACCAGCAACATAAGAGATGCAGAGGGAGCTGTAGTACAGATGTAGCAGTGGTAGAGTAAAAGCCACGGGCAGCAGTACAAGATGCAATAGTGTAGAGGATGTTGGGCAGGGAGGCATAGGATCAGCACAGGTCCGGGTGTCAGATAATCAGAGCGATGCTTAGTTAGGAGTATTAGTAGATCACAATCCTCGATAAGAGGGAGTGTTGATTTGGGGTAGAATCGGATGTGCTCTAGCCATGAAAATTGGTGGAGAGGCTAAAGCGCACGAGATATCCAAAACCCATAAATGGTTTGGATAGAATGTAACTGATTTGGGAGATATTAAAATAATTAATATTTTTAATGGAGTTCCTAAGTCTAAACTTAGGAAAAATAAAATATTAATGGCTATTAATATAAAACTAGGTTAGAAGGTTCCAAAATTCATGGATTAAGCCAAATATAATCTTAGCCATTGATTAGATATTTAGTCTCGACCGTTGATGGACCAATGAGAAAAGTATAAGAAGAGGCTTGAGGGTCAGTTGGAGAACACATTGAAGGAGACCAGTCAGTTCAATTTTTTGAGTGGGGTTAGCTGAGAAATTTGAACTGGTGGTCTGGAGAGTAGTAGGAGGTAGCAAATACAAAACAGAGAGTCGAGAATAGCACTAGAAGATCAACGTAGAGGTTGGAGAGGCATACGCAGAGCCTCTCAAGCAGACACAGAGGCAACAGACTGTGCAGTCACTAGAGGGCCTGTGTGGGTGACGCAGAGAGGCCCAGTGTTGATGCAAAGAGGTGGAGGCTGATGTAGAGGGTCTGGGAGCTACGTAGAGGTCAGCCACACTGACACTAAGAATGGGAGAAGTGCTGAAGAATTTTCTCTCTGTTGGGTAAGCCAGTTTGGCACCCAGCTATACTGAAGAATTGCTGAATAATAAAATCCTCCATTCCTCCATTGGTTTTCCCACATTGGGTTTTTCTAGGGACTATTGTCCAAAATATCTGTGTCGATGTGTTAATTCTTATGCATGTGTTTTTTTTTTTGTATTATGGTGTGATATCTACAACATAATTTATTTTAATGTTTACTGAAGGATTTTCATAGATAACTTATTGGGAAAATAAGTAGGTAAAATAAATCAGTTGTTGCTGTGATACAATTTTCACATATTTTGGGCATGGAAATTAAATGAGATCGGGAAAAGAGGAAGCTCTGGTTAAACCAGAGGAAGTATGTCAAGAAAATAATGTAGAGGTTTAATATGCAACATAGTAAACCAGTGAAGGTTCATATTCCTATAGGTGTAAAGTTATCTGTTGAACAGTGTTCCAAGACACAAGAAGAAGAAGAGGACATGTCCCATGTTCCATACGCAAGTGGAGTCGGTAGCCTAAAGTATGAAATGGTATGTACTAGACCAGACATTGCACATGCTCAAGCCTTAAAGGCGATTTTGTTTTCTTTATTATCTTGTAATAATGTTTTCAATGATAAATAATAAAATTCATCCAAGAGTCACTTGGAAGGTGAAGAGTTTTAAGAGTCATATAGATAATGAGGGAATTTGAAAAGTCATGGGAGAAGTGAAATATCACTCACCCATTTGCATAAAAGAACCCTCATGCCACATTCAACATGGCTTTTGGGCATTTCAATTATGAAGAGTTCAAATATTTTAGTGCATTTTTTCTTGTTATCTTGTAGGCTTAGCTATTATGAGGTTACAATTTCTATCTAAGAGATGTTATGAACAACCCTTATTCCACTATTAGATTTTGAGGGACTTGAAGCTTTTCCATCTTTGCCATGATTTCCATGAATTTATTTACTAGTTGTAATGGCTGACCACTACTCCATGAATGTGTGCATCTGTGCTTACATATTGGGTATATGTTTATGAATTAATTTTTGGTTTAAGTCTGATATTTTTCTTTCAAATCTCCATTATATTTTTTCATGCAGTTTCTATGAATTAATTGTGAACTAATTTGTAGTTAGATTCTAGTATTCTCTTGTTTGTGTGTCCTAATATGGTATTATCTAATTGATTCTGCTTGAGGCATAATATTCTTATTATTTTTTATGTTATGTTTTTTTATATTTCTCTGCTAGTTTGTTTATTGCGGGTTGATTTCATCATCATACTCTAGGTAATTTACTCTTGCTTTCACACTAACCTTTATTCATTCTAGAGGAACCTGGTAGTATTGAAAGCTAAAGGAAAAGAAGTCAGCTCTATCGAGGATTATGAAGCTACTCATATCATCGTGGATCTATCATAGATACTTTTTCCTAACACATATAATCTGTTGAAGGCCTTAAATTATGTCATATAGAAATGAAGTTAAAAACACTCACTCGTCCCTTAGAATATTGAGGGAAGATTACAATAGAGAAGAGAAGAGTCTAAAAAGGGAGAAAGTGGCCTCTAATGCAAGGATGCTAAAATTTAGGCCTCGGATAAAGTGATTCTAAAAACGGTTGTCACTCAAGACTAATTCAAGGAATTCAAGAAGGTGTTGTATGAGAAAAACAAAGAGATCAAGAACCTAATAAGGAAGGGAAAATGGGAGGCATATATATTACAAATAATGGAGTTGATAGGAGTTGAAAAGTAGAAGTAAGAATTGGTCAAGAAATTTTACACAACCATCAAAGAGGCCCAATAGTACTGGGGCTAGGTTTTATTACTGAAACTAGAAGTAGCAGATTTGAAAACAAGAAGTGGAGGATAGACTTTTATCATATAGTGTAACAACCCTGGTGAAAATTCCGTGTAAAAATATATAAATACCACAATTGATGTAACACTTATTCCAAGCTAAATGTTGGGCAAGACATCCTGGGGGGTGTTCATTTGGTTGTTTATGGGCAAGGAAATTAGCAAAGGCAATGGCTGAGGATTTGGAAAGGAAAAATGGAATTTTTGGCACATTTATTTATGAAAATAATTAAAATTAGGAGAAAAGGAATGTGAAAGGTCATATGTTGCATGTGAGGAGGAAAATGAAGGAAAATAATGGAAAATGAAGAAAATAGAGATCTCATTCAAAAAAAGGCTTCTAAGGATTAGTTGGTAACCCTTTTTCAGTTGAGTTTTGGAGCTCTCTCATTATTCTCTCTCTCTCTCATACTCTTGGACACTAAGAGTTCTCTTGCAGCATTTTGGCATTGGAGTAAGAGAGTCAAAGAAGGAAAGAGAAAGCAAAGATCAAGCATGGAAAGGTAAGATCAAGAAGCTACAATAGGCTTCATTGTAGGTATCGACTTGCATGTGTATTTTCTTTGCTATATTTGGCATGCATGGTATTGCATGTGGTTCTTTTCTATCATGGCATGGGTTTTCCCAGGTGTAACATTGTTTTCAGCGTAGCCTTTCCATTTCCAGATAGCCATGGTGTGATGGGGTTCTCATGTTTTGGTTGAGCTGGATTACCGGATGGATTCAAAGCTGAGTGGGGTGGATCTCTGAATGATAGAGAACATGGCCTAGTGGTCCCTGAACCGGACTGTGGATCACGTCAAAGACACTGACCTAGTGACCCTTGAGCCAGAATTTGGGTTGCAGTAAATCCAGGATTGTGTTGCCTCAGTGGGCCTAGGAATCCTTGCCGGTGAATGGCAATATATATGGTAAAGCCAAGAGGTGGTTTCCTCTCCGTTGGGCCTAGTAATCTTGGGTTTGGGATATGTGGTAAATCCTGGAGAGTGGGTCTCAGTTTAGGGCCTATTGCTCTAGGTTTTGATTGTGTTAAAGCCCGAGAGACTAGGAGATAGGAAACTTCCTCATGGTGTAGGTGTAGAAATCCAGTGGAGACCATCGTAAAGCCTGTTATGATGTGTTCATTATGTTGGCCTTGTGATGCAGGATGGATTATGGGAAATCCTAGTTTTGGTTGATGAGGGTGAGGTGGTTTATCCTTGGTATGCCCTGGTTGGTTATTTTGGTTTGAGTCCCACATTCATGCTTGGAATATGGCATGGGGGTGATTGGCTAAAGAGAGTCTTGTATAAGCCAATCTATGGTCGGGTGGAATGTGGTAGTCCCATCTTCGGTTGGTCTATAGCATTCATTTCCTTGATTTTCATGTGTAAATGTACTGATTTATATATGGATCTGATGGTCGATACGTTTATGGTATTTTTGTTCCTATTATGATGGTTATATGCATATTTTATGGTCGCAGTTATGTATGGATCTCAGTATGTTTTTACTTGTATATGAATGGATAATGTGTTTATGACCTAATAGATGATAATGCAACAATTGGCATGAGGGAATAATGGTTCATAGTGATTCTTAGATAAGTATGAGATCCCTACACTTAATTATGTTGTTTACACCTATAGGTTACATGTTGATGATATATAAGTATTGAGGGTCTTTCACAGTGCATTATATTAGATATCACTTTTTTGGGATTCAACTGCGTTAAGAAAGTCATTCATCTATGACCATTTCCATGAGAGGTAGTCACCTGATGCAATGAGTCCTAAGTGGAATATTAAAAAATCATGAGAAATTCGTCAGTTACGACTACCTCTCATGGAAATGGTCATAGATGAATGACTTTCTTAACAAAGTTCAATCCCAAAAAATGATATCTAATGTTGATGATATGTTTGACGAAATTTCTATCATGTCTAGTAGGGTTCTGGTTATGTTCTTGTTCAGCTTATTGCTTTTGCATCATTATTTCCTTGTATTTTACTAATTTTAAGCTATCACTCCATTATGGATAGTGACCAAGGCTTTGGGCCTGAAAATGTGGCTTAAATCTTGTGGTCGTTGGCACAAAACTAGAAACTTTGGTCTCTAGTCATTGGCAGGAAAGCCTGTGAGAGTGACTTTGGGTTTCTGGTTGCTCCCTTGCCCATAGCATGAGAGTGAATATGGACTAAGAGATCTAGAATAGAAGTGCGACCTAGAGACATGTTGTCTGAGTTACTGACATGTCTCCTAAGGGTTCTAAAGTTGATGTTGGATGACTGTGTGTGATGTTTCCATCGATTCCACTTCCTTAAGGTCACATAGGAGGTCGAATCTGATCATAGTATCCTCTCGCCTCATGTTTACCTCGAATGGCTAGTGACTTGGGTAGATGTGGGAGGAGGGTGTTACACAGTGGTATGAGAGCATGGTTTAACCCTCGGACTAGATGGGTGGTGTATTGGTCATGCATGCATGTCAGTTGCATGTGTGTCTTTTACACTTTCCTTCCATGTGCTTGTAGTATTTTCTTACTGATTGATTATGGTTGAAGTAAGGTTGTTATGGATAATTTCATGTTGATCTTGTGGAATGCATCATCATGAGTATATGATTGGTTTCACATGGTTATATGTTGCCTACTTACATCCTTGTATGTTAGGTTACATTCTTGAATATTTTGATTACATGTATCAATCTTGTAGGTTGATTATAGGAATTGATAGCTAATGCTCGACTACATGTGTTTATGCGTATGTGTAGTTAGTCAGGCACTGCTTATGCATGTTGTGGGTTGAATGTGGCAATGTTTACAATGGAGTAATTGTTGTTGTCATACATGAGGTCATAGCATGCATTGTTGATATGGCCTTGCATTAATGATTGGACCCTAACTAGAGTGATGTTTATATGTTGATACATTTATTGTGAATGTATATATGCTGTTATGTTTATGCTATATATGTATCACATTGATTTGGTGATATTGTAGACAAGGTATCCTCCCCGAGCTATACTAAGGTACATTGATTTATTGTGATTTGGTTTATCTGACATATTATGCATTATAGGAAAGAGATCAAATGGCTAGTAAGATGGTTGACTACAAAGACTCTCACTATGAATCCAAAGAGTAGTATGGTGTTGGCAACTCTTCCGATTTGAAACCTACACTGAGAAGTTTGAAGGAAAAGATAAGGAGTTGTAATGCATATAACGACTGGATCATACAAGCACAAGAGAAGCAATCAAAGGTTAATGCTATACTTCTTCAGAGTTTTTCAGACTTGTAACAACAAGGGTCACTTCGGATCAGCCATGGACATGAGGATAGACCTAATGGGGCATATGGAAGTAGGCCTCCTAGTAGACACAGGTCAAATAGATCTGACATGGTGAGAGATGGCTGGTTGATGGATACTCCAGATAGGAGGGGAGATGAGTACAGGTACTATTCTAGTTATAGTTCTGATAGACATCATGATCGTCATCATTATCATCCTTATAGGAGGAATGATAGAGGATCCTTGCTGGATGAGTTCAAGAATGAAAAACCACCTACTTTTGATGGAGATGTGAAGAAGCCAGAAGATGTAGAGGCTAGGATACTTGGGATGAACAAATTCTTTGAGTTACATGATTACAGTAATAACATGAAGGCTATAGTAGCGATCTTTAGCTTGAAGGGTAAAGCAAACATCTAGTGGGAAGATGTTATGCAGGTTATAGACATCAGGACAGATGACTTGAGTTGGCTTGAGTTCAAGAGGCCTTTCAGGAAGAAGTACTTATCATAGAGGTACTACAACAATAAGGCTAATGAATTCGATGAGATAAAGATGGGATCAATGACAGAAGAAGAGTACACGACCAAGTTTCTAGAGATATTGAGGTATGTACCATATCTTACTGACGAGAAGGATAAATTTTAGAGATTTGTCAATGGTTTTCCATAAGAATTTAGAGATTGGATTGAGTATGATGAACCTCATTCACTTGATGAAGTTATTGGGAAATTGAAGCACTACTATGAAAAGTCAAAACGTAAGAATGGATCTCAACATGGATGGAAGGGAAAAGACAAAAGGAAAGGTAAATGGTAGCCTAAGAGGACAAGGCCTCTACATGCAGATGAGAAAGAGAATGTGGTGCCACACAAGAAGTTTAATCTAATTAGATAGGGCCATGGGTCACATCAGTAGAAGAAACATAGAGGTGAGGCCACTGGTTGGTTGGAGTGTTCAACATGTGGCAAGGAACACCTTAAGAGAGATTGTCTACAAAATCAGGGTGGTAGGCCTTAGATATACAATGTAGAGGAGGCACAGACTATTAGGGATGTTGGGTAGAGCATTCCTCATATCTATTCAGTAGTGGACAACAGGCACTCAGAACACCAGGCATCTATCATTGATATGGATGGTACTAAGCTTTTTGATCAAGCTATTTCTATTTTGATTGACCCTGGATCTAATTATAGCTATGTTAGGCTTGACTTAGAGGATAAGTGTGGTTTGAGTAAGGAATTGCATGCAGAATATTGGTTAGTGCAGTTAGCTACAGGTACAAAGAAGCAAGTTCATCATTGGGTAAGAGCTTGCGCATTTGATTTGAATGGTATTCCTACTGCAACACATTTGAATTTATTACTGTTGGGTTCATACGATATGTTGTTGGGAGTGGAATGGTTGTATCTTCATAGAACAAAGGTAGATTGCTATGATAAAGCTATTGAGTGTGTTGATGACAATGGAGAACCAAGTGTCTTACAGGGTAAGAAGAAAGCCACATCAGTTAGGATGGTGATAGCTATGCAAGCAAAGCATAGCCACAGGAAAGGGTGTATGTTATTTGTAGTACACATTTCCAGTGATAAGGAAAAGAAGGTTGAGGATGTAGATGTGTTGAATGGGTACCCATTTTTGCAGCAATTTTAGGATGTATTTCTTGAGGACATCTTGATGGTGCTGGACCTGCCAACATGTCAAGGGATCTCCCCAGTAAGATTTTCCAAAGAGACCTCAGATCGTTTGGAGTAGGAGTCCTAGCAGTGGGTAGTAAAGCTATGCCTTGACTATGATAGCATGCAAAGGTAAGAAATATATCCTTGTTGGAAGAAAGTGTGTGACCTTGCAGCAAGTTAGGAGAGATGCATGGGAAGGTTCTAACACACAAAATATGAAAAGAAGAGTATCCCTTAGAAGCCCGTAATAGTACACAGCCTGAAAGGAACACATGAGCTGAATGGCATAACAAAATGGAAAGAAGAATAGTCAACAATCCAAATTGATGAGTTAAACCAACAACACACTTTAATAAGATTCATACAATCACATATGGAATAGTCCATACACAAATGCATAAGTTAAAACTACATACATTGCTAAAGTAACCAGAGTAATTGAACTACAATAACAACATATGCATGAAACATGTTGGATTTGTTATATTATATAAAGTGAAAGTTCCATCCATACATACAACCATGACAACTACTAGCCCCAATAGTGGAACGTTACAACTAACACCACCTTCTCCTCCAAAGAGATGTGCTCACTCTGCACTGTGGAGAAGCTAAGGATCATCACAATACTCTCCAATCCTTCTCTAAGCGATGCCTAGCAAAAGCTTGGCTCCCAAAAGCTCATTCTATGAGTTATGAGGTTATATTTATAACAAAGGGTGGGGTGACCCTTGACATTCCCCTTTGTCACTCTTGGACTACCCTCATGACTCTTAAAATTCATTACATAACTATTTACATTACATATGGCTATTTGTATTCCACTAATGACACTTGGAATTTCACTTTACATCATGTTTAAAAAAATGATACATTTTCCACATATACCCATGTGGGAAAAAAATTTCTTGACTCAGCCACACAAGAAAACACTAAGACTCAGATGACTGTGGAAAGACCATCTCATTAACCTCCTTTTTGTGATCCTCAGTGATGAACTAATGTCGTGCTTGGTTGTGCGCAATGATGTCCGCGTACTCTTTGATGATGTCCTTCTGAAAAAAAACTCTTGCCTCCATTTCTTCCGAGTATATTGATTTGGAACCTCAGTCCAACTCATCTTGTAACATGTGTAGCTTAGTCTTGAGCATGGCTGAACCAATGATGTACATCTGCATGTTATGTGCATTGACTTGCAAATCTGCGGTGGTGGCTGTGAGAATCAACTGATCAAAGTATGCATCGAGATCCAGTCAAAATTGGTTCTTCTCTTTGGCCTCAGTGACTGTACCAATCGATGAGGTGTCATACTTTCTCACCACGACATCCAAACTCCTATATAACCGTGCATACAAAGCCTCCATACTGGTGATGAGCAACATGATTTCCTCATAGTTTCAGATTAGACTCCAGATGCGTGAATTTTCCAACTCTACATGTGGCTTCATCATCTTGTCCAAGTGAAGCAGGGCTCCCTTGTACCTCATTGTCCATGTTTGTACATGATCAAGTACAACATGTATATCTATGAGTGTTCGTGCTATCTAGGTGCAGTGTTGCTGATGACCATGAATATGGACAACTACCTTGTGCACGGTAATGAACTTGTCATACAGTCTCCGCGTGATTGTTTCAAGAGCCGATACTTCACCAAGTATGGTCATCTTCATCTCTGCTTTGGCGGATCTTGTTGATTGTTCCTCTCTCTACCTAGATTTTTGCAACTCCTTAGCCATGCATTTGTTTTCTGCTATCAAGAACTTAAAACTTGAGCTCATGGTTTCGACATAAGCCTTTGTAGCATTGGCCAAGGTTCTTAGATGTCTCTGTAAATATGATACATTCACCCATTATTCCAAGTGCATAGGTGATGCATGCTCATTCGGGGTGCGTGCTCAATGTGCTTGTAAAATTCTTTGTTGTGACTCATCAAAGCCTATGTTGTACATCTCTGTTCCTAGATGTTACTCAAGGAGATTTGTATCCCCATGTTCACTCAAGACTTTCTCTACTGTTGGAGCTGGTGAATACTGTGGAGTGACCTCGGTTGCTTTTGGCATGAGGTCGGTATCCTGATCCTATTCCGGCTGCTCCATCTCCATGCCCATCTATTCTACTATCTATTCCTCCTGTAGAGCAAGTTCCTCTTCCTGCAGCTGATCACCCTGTTCTTCATTTACTACTGGTTCAGAGTCTTCAACCTTTATTGTTGCAGCTTTTGCTATTTGTGCACCTTGCAATTCCTCCTTTTCTTGTTCCTATTCTTGTTCATGCTCATGATGCACTTCCTTCTCTCTTCTTTGCAACTCTTGCTCTTCTTTGAGCTTCTGCAACGTC
Organism: Pinus tabuliformis; assembly: GCA_031772625.1. Classification (NCBI taxonomy): domain Eukaryota; kingdom Viridiplantae; phylum Streptophyta; class Pinopsida; order Pinales; family Pinaceae; genus Pinus; species Pinus tabuliformis. The sequence goes on along the minus strand of CM062818.1, from coordinate 795,440,973 downwards.
CTCTTTGCATCTTCCAGTCTTTTCTTCTCTCTCTTTCTTTGCGCTATCCTCCTATCAAATTTTCACCTCTTCGCATCTATCTCCAAATCTACCTTTTCCACAGTGGGTCTTCCTTAAAATTGTAACTTTTCTCTATCTCAGTGCTTTTGGAAATCTTCCTCTTGCCTTTGTCTTGCATGGGTTTTCTGCTTGTTGCTATTGTTGCTACTCCCTATGGTGTTGTTGCCTTGAGTGTTGCTAGCCACTCCACTGCAATGCTAACCAGTTCATTGAGCCTAGAGGAGTTATAACAATATCTCCATGGGTCTTCCTCTAGCCAATGACATGCCCCGTGGATCCAAGGATAGTACACTCTCACAGAATGGTCCCTTCATAAACCATGTGCGTCCTATGGGTTGAAACTCCTGGTGCCGAACTTAAACTTCTTGAAGCCTACCACCTTGGCATATGCTTTTTTCAAACTCTTGATTGCGTACAACCCAATTCACATAGGAAGCATGGGCCATGGTGCCTTATTCTTCCTATACAATCCAACTGATAACCCTATGAACATGTGGTATGAAACCTCTTGCATGACTAACATGTTCGTGGAAAACCTTAGAAACACATGCAGAGCTTTCTACGCATTTTACATCCTAATGAAGGTTCCTTCGGGTTAGGTGTACCAATATGCAATGTTCAACAACACCCCATTGCTGCCTGGGACATGCAAGGCAAATCTTGGTCAAAGATCATCATGTACATAGGGGTGATGAAATGGTTAGATATTCTACCCATGATTCCTCGATAACTGCAATCTAAGAGAAACTTACAATATACATTCACAACACTCTCTTAAGGTGTCTGTTAGAGTTGGTCTTGTCACTCCTCCATCAGAGATCAAAACTCTTTCTGCATTTCATTTTTAGGTGTCTCGCTCCATTCACTCAGCTGCATTCTGCTAGGGGCATGCCATAATCTGACGGAAGGGCCTTTTCATTCATTCCCCTCATATCTTGTACTTGTTGGCTTGGGTCTTTTCATCAATGTTTATTAAAGTCCATGACAGTCAATGTTTGATCTTTTAATGGACAAGAGTCATTTCAGTCATTAGGTCTAGGGATTAGTCAATTTGGTCTTCAAACAATGTCTGATAAAGCCAGCAGGCCAGAGGGAGGCTCTTAATAAGTTGTTATTTCAAAAGATTTTTATCGTCATACGGATGGATTATGACTTTTCTTAAAAACTCTGTTTTGAAGAAAAGTCGACATTTCATTTTTTGTAATAATTTTCAAAAGTTTCTCAGTTGATTTCTCTAGGCGCAGCCCTGGTCTCCTTTGCCAAATTCCATGTCAGCTACCCCTGCAAAAAATGGCCAAAAATTTCATCATTTTAGTAAAAAAAAATCAAAAGGAAGTGTGAAAAGCAGAGTTGTATTAATTGTGAAAAAGTGCCAATTTCAAAACATTACAAAAATGGGTTTTGAAGAAACAAAAATCAAATCAATTTCTTTATAAAGGTTTTGCCATGAAGGTCAATTTCATTTTGCATGCCAAGGTCAAAGAGAAAGAATTTCAATGGTGATTGGGTGAGCCAGCGCACGTTTTGGATGAAGTTAGAGGTGTCTTGACAGGCGCTGTGCACAGGCGGAGTGGCGCGGTGCACTGAGGGAGCGTGGCGCACTGGGCTTGACCACACAGTGTTAAATAACATGGGTGTAGTGCACTCAAATGGTGCGGCGCACTGGGTATGCTACGCGGCGCATACACATAAAAGCCCGATTTTGCTCAGAATTGAAACAAATTGCCTTTTAATCCCTTGAATTTTCCAAGTGGGGTCAATCTCTCAGTGTTTCATCCATTTTTGTGTTAGTATGATGATGGTTTATGGCTACTTATGGTTGCAACAAAAACTCTTAAACCCTACCACTTAAATTCATCAAAACAATTGTTGTTAGGGTTGCAAATTCATTGTGTTGGCGCCAAGGTTCCTCCTCCATTTCATTTTTCCCTTCTTTCCATCATTCCCTTCTTCCCTATTCCATTTTTCCCATTTTTCCCTGTCCTAAAACGTTTCTAAACTCTTATTCCCTATCCCCTCCACTCATTTGTCAAATGTAAAACCCCAAACCCCAACCTATATAAATTTCCTAAACCCCCCTACATGTCCCTAAATAAAATTCCTCCTCATAGTCCCTAATCCCTTCATATTATTCCCCTTCCTAACAGCCCCTTGTTGCATTTTTCCCCTTGGTGGCAGATTTCAACACATCACAAAAGAAGTCCAAACACAGTTTTATCACCATCATCTTTTTCTCTAAGGCAGTGGAAAAATAGCAGCCATGGCATCTGAGCATGCATCGGACTATGAAATGGAAACCCAAAGCGACTCATCCTCGGAAGAATAGGCTCCCCGGAGGCCTCACAAAAGTGGCAGACATGTTAGAGAAGAACCGACCACCCTTACAGAATTGTAGGCCTGCCCTCTTGCTATGTCATGTTTCCAGCGTCAGTCATGCTTTGAGCTTTGTCAAAAGGTGGCTAGTGTTAAATTTCATCATGAGCTGGCTCGTCTATTCGTGCTGCACTTAGATGGAGATCAAGCTACTTTAGCTAGTGTCACCTTCACACTTACACCAGAATCTGTCTCATTAGCAACCGGCATACCAAACATTGGAGAACCATGGAACAAGAAGCAGAAGATTGATCGACATCATTATGAGCCATATATTAAAACCACTTTCTTGAGGCAGCTCAAAAGAGTCTTTCCATTCTGATACCTGAAAGATGAATATGCTCCACTAATGAGATAGATCATGAAATATTTCAGCTGTGAGGGACGATTCTCTCGTCTTTATGCTTATCACATAAGGTTGCTCATGCATTTCACCAGGGTATGGATGATGAAAATTCTGTATTTCATTTGCTGGAACATAGAGAGGATGACCACCTTTATACAACATAAAACCCCTCAGCAGCAACTTAACAGTGTTTATCATTTTGCTCTGATTAAGATTTTGGTGGTTCATCAACTTGGATTACAGGGCATCACTTGGGAGGATTTCATCTCTCGTGACTTCTTTAGAGTGTCGCAGGGATTATCAGAGGTGAAGCATGAGATAGGGGGACCTTCTCATCAGTATGAGCACCATGAGACCGCTAGTGTGTCAGTATTCATCACATATCAGAGCGGCGCTAGACATTTGTTTGTAGCAGCAAAGCGAGTGTTATCTCCACCCGGGGTGGAAGGGGCCTCACTTCCGACATCAACACTACAGGTACAGGATAGAGGCAAGGAGCCAATGCATGATGAGGGGCCATCAGGTGAACGAGAGACCGACTTCGTTCTCCTTCATGATGATGATACGGATACGGATCCGCAAAGTGCACAGCTTAAAGAGATCATCCAGGAGCAGAAATCAGAGATCCAAGCCTTATCCCTTGACTTGGAGAGAGCCAAATGGAATATGAAATACCTGGAGCAGAGGAACAAACAACTTGAGGATTGGCAAGCTGATATAGAGTTGCAATTGATCAAGGAAAATCGGCAACACATCATGGCAGCACAAGGTAAACCTATGGAGCAAAGAGATGAGGACCAGGAGTATGTTTTAGAGAAAGTGAACGATCACTTGGAGTAGCTGTTGGAGAAGGCTAATAGGGAAAAAGCAATGCTGAGGTGCATGACTCACCATTACATGGCCCGAAACATGAGCTCCAAAGCAAGAATCAGGAGCCTAAAGGCGAAATTGAGGAAGGTGACAAAAAGACAAAAGAGGCAAAAAGAGCAAGATCGACTCCGAATCTTGGCCGAGGCTTCTTTGGTCCAGCATGACATGTGATAGAGAATGTACAACCCAAATTTCAAGAAATTTGGAGCACATTTTTGCATTTTGAAATTTTGTGCACAAAAACAGGTTTTTTCTCCCTGTGCGCCGCGCCACCTGGCGCGTGCTTTCGCTAGGGAGCTCCAAATGACAAAACGTTTACATTTTTGGATTTGACATGGAGAATTACAACTGTTGGTGCATGGCCAAGAAGTTTGGGCCAATTTTGAGTCCTCAGGAGGTCAAAAACACCAAAAAAATGACCTCTCTGCCCCTATTTTGACACATAGGAAGAAGTCTTGGGATATTGCAGGTTTGGAGGGGAAAATGGCATCCAAATTCAGAAATTCTACTTGGGCTGGAAAGTAGACAGGTAGGGCTTTCCAACAAGCACACTTGGACTCAATTTGGACTTCAGGAAGTGCCTCAAAACCCGCTCCAAAGTGGCATGATGCATACATCTTTCGGTGCGGCACACAGAGACCCAAAGGCCAAAATCACTTCCTCTCCGCGAGAATTCGATTTGCAATTTTCTCCAAGTGGGCCCGTTCATTTATAATATATTTTTCTTGGCATCAAAGGCAAAGTTTAAAAAACATTTTTATGAAAGGTTGGCTTCTATCCAAGTGGCAAAAGGAAGGCGAGAAATCACCCAGAAGATCTGCACTCATGTTTACTTTGTTTTAATTGGTCATTATAGAAACTGAATGTAACGCTGATGGATGGCTTTTCGTTTCCTAGGTCGATCGACTCTCTCATAAAAAAGTATATTATTGTATGAAACACCATTTGCAAAGGGTTGGTTGGTTGGAATTTCTGGGAAACAGTGGGAGAGAAACCCAGTCACTCACTGTACATTTTGACAGAGAATTAATAAAAGGTTGCAACTCTGTTTCATGAGATTCCTGTGGTGTGAGTTTAACAAATGTATTTCCTTTATGTTTCATATGTATTTTGTTATGTTTCATATTTCATTCATATTCGTTTCCACTGAAAGCTTCTAAGTAAGAAAAGGTAGAATTCAGTGTACTGCTCTGCCTTGGGAAAGTTTTCACGTTCTATGTTTTCTTCTGTTGAAAAGGATTCATGTATTTATGCCCTTTTCACACTCTTAAAAAATCTCTCCACTTCATATTATTTCAAATCTAATTGCTAGACTTTCTGCCTGTCTTGCCTCACGAAATAATTTGCGTCTTTGAGTTAAATTCTTTGCTCATGCTGTTCCTTGGTCCCATACATCCCAGAAACCTCAGTCATTCATCAAAATATCTCTTTCATATTTATTTACCTAGCCTAAAATCAGTATTCATTTTTTAGTCATGTCAGACCTTATTGTTTATTTTTACTGAGTGTGACCTAGAGAGAGCCCTCTCCTGTTCTGGTAGGGCTAGCTACCAGACTGAGCGTGGTTTGTGGTTATCCTGAATTTGGCCTTCCTCAGCCTAAGGTAGATTTAGGCTCTAACATAGTGGTGACTCAACTGGGGAAGAAATTCTTTGTTTGTTAGTCTTCTTCGTTGCGTAAACGGTAGGCTAAACATACAAACACCCCAATACTTCTAATAATTCTAAGCTTCCGGATGATAAGTTTAGGATTTTATAGGTTGAGTAAGTTGTTCATGTCCTTTTGATTTTTCGAAAATAGCACGCTGGCTTCAAGAAGATATACCAGAGTTAATCCAGATCCAAATCCTCCTCATATCTACGAAAACCCCAATTTGATTCCAAGACTTCTTCATCAAGAGAGCTCTATAACTCTCGTGTTCAAATCCCATTCATGTCCTGACATTTTTGAGTATCTTGAAGAGCTTGATTTTGATGAACAGTTTGAAATATCATTGTTCAAGACCAAATCCGAAAGGGCTGTTGATTCTACTGTCCCCAATCCGCAGTTTCTTGTAGACCTAGAAAATGAAAGAGCTAACTGGTCAATTGATAATTACATAATGGCACAGATTCAAACTCCAATTTTTAATTCCCCACAAACTGCACACACTCCTCCAACACCCCCATGACCAAATCCACCAAGAGTGATGGCTGCTCGTTTTGCACCTCTTGTGCTGCCTCAAGTTTTAGATGATATGCCTGCAGATTATCAAAGCAAAATCCCTTTGTTTGATGGTGCTCCTCACAGCATTATCGCTCAGCAACATGTAGACAAAATGGTAGATTTCTATGACCTTGATGAGATCGATGCAGAAAATGTGGCAATGAGACTCTTTGTATAGACATTTGCAGGTGAAGTTAGGAAATGGTTCAGAGCTTTTCCGGCTGCACGTATCGCTACCTTGGCCGACTTGCAAAGGCAATTTTTAGACTGTTGGGAACTGAAAAAGAATCCTCTTCAAATTCTTGCTGAGTATGAACAGATTAAACGAAATGCTGGTGAGTCGGTCCAAGACTCAATTCCATTTATAATGAAATTCCTAATCATCTAAGGCCACCTGTGGGACTAGCCATGATGAATTTTCCGGATGGTTTTGATGCTGACATGGCTTATCAACTTAAGAGAGAGAGAGCTGGCCACAATGGAAGACATGCAGAAAATCGCGGTCAGCGATGAAGGAAATCTGCTGACCCAGAGGGCTAGAGCAAAAGCAGAAAAGAAGGTCACAGTAAAAGAAGAGTCTTCCTCAATGGATCAATTACTCAGGAAGGTAGAGAAGATGCTTGAAAGGGTGAAACTCGACAAACCTGAGCCACAAGTTAGAAATCCTAACTTCCGTGGCCAGCAACAGCCACAATATAGAATAAGGCAGAGAGATCAGCGAGCCCAAGATCAGATAGCACAGCAGCCAGTACAGCCACCTCTGCAGCAAAATTTTGTGCATGGACTGGAGTCTGATGAGGAAGGGAAGGTAATAGGGGAAGAGAACCACTTCTTTACTCCTGATGATTTTCCTATTTACATTACTGAAGAGGAGGAGTATGTGGAAAGTTCAGCTGCACACAAAGACGCAGATTTCATTCTAGCAAGTGACACAGTTTTGGAAGAAGAATCAGATGAGTATCAAAGAGGCTATATGAATGCTCTGTCCGCTCAGCAGCAACAATATTCACTTAGAAACAGAGATGTGCCGGTTAACACAATTCAAAATAGGAAGGATATTTCGGCATCAAAGAATGATTCATCAGTTGCATAAAAGAAAGGCAAAGAGACACTTGAACCTGATAGCAGCAAACCACCATCAGCAGAAAAATCAAATCAGCAAATTGTATCGAGAGAAAAGGAAAAGAAAGAAGTCCCAGTCAAAGAGGTAGAAAAGACTTCCGCTTTTAGTTTAGAGAATGAAATTTCTAAATTGAAGGTATCCATTCCTTTGACTGAAATAATGAGGAACAGCAGTTATAGAGGGCAAGTGTCTAAAATTTTGAATTTTGATCCAATGTATAATATGGTGAACGTCGAAGATGATCAACCCAAAATGATTTTTGGGCCAGCATTGAATGGTGAGTCTCCAAATAGTGATGTGCCACCTTTTTATATCAGTTTAAGATTGCATGATTTTGTGTTACATAATGCCATGTTTGATTCCGGAGCTTCTCACAATCTCATGCCCAAGGCTATCATGGATAAGCTGGGTTTGGACGTCACCCAGAAATACCATGATCTCTATTCATTTGATTCCAGCAGAGTAAGATGTATCGGGCTCATTAAAGACTTGGTTGTGAGTTTGGATCAAATCCTAGTGAAGAATGTTTTGATGGATATTGTTGTAGCGGATATTCCTCCCAGGTTCGGCATGCTTCTTTCTAGGTCTTGGGCAACAAAATTGAAAGGGACACTACAACTAGATTTCTCCTATGCAACGATTCCTATGTTTGGACAAATGAGGAAACTGTATCGGGAACAAAAAATGAAATACATGATTACAAGCAAGGAGAAACCCATTAATCATCCGATTAATTATGTACATACAGATCTAGAGTCTTTTGTTTTGTATTCAGATAGTTTTAATGATATTGATAGTCAGTTAGTTGTAGCAGATGATATCCCAGAAATAGCAGCAAATTTCAGAGAAGTTTTGAAGAAATAAGGACAAGAACAACAAAACACCATTGAGAAATTAGCTAAAGGTAATGGACAGCGAGCAGGAAAAACAAAGCCAGCAGAATTTCAGCACTTGGAAGAAGAGGAAGAAGGTTTGTGGACCATGGATTTCGACGGTGCAGTGGGAAATGATGGTGTTGTAGTTGGTATTTGGGTATGCAGTCCTTTCTCCGCCCCGAATAAAGTGCCTAGTAATGTGTGGGTATGTTCTTACAAGCTAGCTTTTGATTGTTCAAATAATGAAGCTGAATACGAAGCTTTGATTGCTGGCCTAAAAATCCTAAGAAAGCTGAATGCTAAGAGGATTGTAGTATATGGTGACTCCGAATTGGTGATTAAGCAGGTCAGAGGCGAATCTCAAGCAAAGCATCCTCGGATGCGGGCTTACTGGAATGCAGTTCTAGACATCCTAAAATTATTTTCAGAATATACCTTGACATGTGTGCCTCGTGTTCAAAATAGCATTGCTGATGCTCTTGCTAAGGCAGCAAGTAGTTTGAAGATTCCAATGAACTCCAGTAATAAATTCGAAATCCATGTCAAGCATCGTCCAACTGTCCCAGACAATCAGAGATATTGGCAAGTTTTCCAAGATGATGAGGAGATTGATGATTTTTTGCAGAACAGAGGTAAGTTCAAAGATACTTCAATTGATGTAGAAAATGATGATGGTAAAGATGATGTGCAGATCAATCAATTGGACGTGTTGCAGCTAAAGAATAACATTATTCCTAAAGGCTTGATACCTTTAGAAGAACTCTTTGATCAAGATGACATAGCCCGCAAACCAACATTGCAGCCAACAGAGAAGGGTGTTGAAGAGGTCAATGTCGAAACAGCTGCAAATCCTAAAATGGTAAAATTGTCTAAAGCATTGCCACAAAAGGTAAAAGCCAAATATATCAGTTTTCTATCCTCATTTGCTGATGTGTTTGCTTGGGACTATTCTGACTTGAAGACATATGATACAAATATAATTCAGCACACCATACCCATTAAGCCTAATCAGAAACCTTTCAGACAGAAGTTGAGAAGGCTAAATCCAAAACTGTTGCCATCAATTGAAAAGGAGATAAACAGGTTGTACAAATCACGAATCATTATTCCCATCAGGTTTTCAGAATGGATCTCTAATTTGGTGCCCGTACGAAAGAAGATAGGTGAGATCCTCTTGTGCATTGATTTTAGGAATCTCAATAAAGTTTCATTAAAAGATAATTATCCGCTTCCCAAAATGGATCATATACTTCAGCCAGTAGTTAGAGCATCTCGTATGTCACTACTCGATGGTTATTCTGGGTATAACCAAATTTCTGTCCATGAAGATGACCGAGACAAGACAGCGTTCACCACCCTGTGGGGAACTTTTCATTACACTAAAATTCCTTTTGGTTTGAAGAACGCGGGTGCCACATTTCAGCGGGAAATGGACTTGGCTTTTGCAAATGAGAAGGATGTCTTTTTGGTGGTGTACCTTGATGATCTGATGGTGTTTTCCAAATCTGATGAAGAACACATGTATCATTTGAAAACTGTCTTTCAAAAGTGTAGAAAATATGGCCTGTCGCTGAATCCAAAAAAGAGCTTGGTTACCATGGAGGAGGGTAAACTACTTGGGCACATCATCTCAAAAGATGGCATTCGTATTGATCCAGCACATGTGCAAGCAATTTAGCAAATCGATCTACCCCGGAATAAGAAGGAGATTCAATCCTTCAATGGTAATATGAATTTTATACGCCACTTTGTACCTAATCTTGCTGAACACCTAAGAGAGATTACCAACATGCTTAAAAAGGACAGCCAAGTGAAGTGGACGGAAGAGGCTGTAAAATCTTTCAATTTAGTCAAATTGGCTCTTTCTTTAGCTCCAGTTCTAATCAACCCGGATTATACTCAGGATTTTATATTTTTTTCATTTGCTTCGGAGCATACTATGGCAGTTGTGTTGATGCAGAAAAGAGATGATCATGAAAGACCAATTTCTTTCTTCAGCCGAGCTATAAGAGATGCAGCCTTAAAGTACAAAATCATTGAAAAGCAAGCCCTCACACTTGTGAAAGCATTGAAAGATATTCGGGTATACATTCTGCATTCTCATATTTTGGCTTATGTTCCTAACGCTGCTGTCAAGGATGTTTTAGTGCAGACGGATCCGGAAGGAAGATGAGGCAAGTGGATTGCAGCTTTGCTGGAGTATGATGTTGAAATAAAGCCCACAAAGCTTGTTAAAGGACAGCGATTAGCAAAGTTAATGGCCGAATCAAACTTGCACGCATTAGACATAAATCTGATCACTGCTATGTCTGATGAGAATGAGGAAGGTTCGTCAATTCAGGTATCTGAAATGTTTGCTCTTTCTCCGTGGTATTCAGATATCATATATGTGCTTCAGAATTTGTCACCACCGCCCGGCATGACTAGAAACAAAAGTAGAACTCTCAAATTAAAGGCTGCTAAGTTTTGCATTCTAAATTCTACACTTTATTGGAAAGATCCCAGTGGCGTCCTGTTGAATTGTTTGGTGGAAGGAGAGGCAAAGCAGGTCATGGAGGATTTCCACAAAGGAGATTGTGGCGGTCACCTTTTTTGGAAAACAACAGCAAATAAAGTTCTGAGAGTGGGATACTATTGGCCGACATTGTTTGTTGATGCAAATACAGTTGTCAAGAGCTATCATAAATGTCAGATTTTTGAAGGAAGGCAGAAATTACAGCCTTTGCCGCTTAAGCCCATTGAGGTGAGTGCTCCTTTTCAGCAGTGGGGGTTGGATTTCATTGGTGAAATTCATCCTGCTTCTTCAGGTTAGCATAGATGGATCCTCATAGCGAAAGACTATTTCACAAAATGGATCGAAGCAATTCCCACTAGGCAAGCTACAGATGCGGTAATTATTTCTTTCCTTGAAAATAACATCTTGTCTCGCTTTGGTTGCCCGAATAAGTTAATCACTGATAACGCAGCAGCATTCAAATCAAGAAGGATGGTAGATTTTTGTCATAAATATCACATCATTTTAGGTCACTCAATTGCCTATCATCTGCAAGGTAATGGTTTGGCGGAGTCTTCTAACAAATCTTTAGTTAATATTATTAAGAAGCTGTTGGAAATCAACAAGAAGAGCTGGCATAAGAAGTTGGTCAATGAACTTTGGGCAGATCGGGTCAGTCAGAAGAAATCCATTGGTATGTCCCCCTTTGACCTTGTTTATGGAGTTGATACAGTGTTTCCTACCTCTCTCGCAGCTTCGGTAGTCAAACTTCTTCAGGAGGCCGGCAGTGAAGACGATCCTATGCAGAGAAGATTGAATCAAATGGTCCATTTGCAGCAGACCAGAGAAGAAGTTTTCCAAAACACGTCCAAGTTGTAGGAGAAGATTAAGAAAATTTATGACAGAAAAGTGAAGGCGGACAAATTTCAGTTGGACGATGTGGTGCTGAAGTGGGATGCAAGGAATGAGGAAAAGGGTAAGCACGGTAAATTCGAGAATCTCTGGAAAGGTCCCTTCAAGATTGCAGCATATCGGGGTCAGAATGCCTTTCTTCTGAAGGAAATGAATGGGGAAGATTGTCCAGGAGGGCCGATCAAAGGTCGGCTACTCAAGCGGTACCATTTCTGAAAAGTTTTCTGCTGTTTCCATTGTCATTGTAAATACCATTTTATTTCAGTTTTGGTTTGAGTTTGTCTAGTCAGTCTTTGAGTCAGTTCGAGTCAAGATTCAGTCAATAAATGAGTCAAGAGTTTCATGTTGTTTGTTGAAATAATGACTCCATAGCCCAATGGACGAAGGCACTATCTGCTCTCCCAAAGATCTGCCGTTCTTGGCACCTCCAAGGAGCTACCATCCCCCATTGGAGCCAATGTTAGAGACGGTCTTGTCAGTCCTTCGTCAAAGATCAAAACTCTTTATGCATTTCATTTTTAGGTGTCTCGCTCCATTCATTCAGCTGCATTCCACTAGGGGCATGCCATAATCTGACGGAAGGGCCTTGTCATTCATTCCCCTCATGTCTTGTACCTTTTGGCTTAGGTCTTTTCATCAATGTTTATTAAAGTCCATGATAGTCAATGTTTGATCTTTTAATGGACAAGAGTCATTTCAGTCATTAGGTCTAGGGATTAGTCAATTTGGTCTTCAAAAAATGTCTGATAAAGCTGGCAGGCCAGAGGGAGGCTCTTAATAAGTTGTTATTTCAAAATATTTTTATCGTCATACGGATGGATTATGAATTTTCTTCAAAACTCTGTTTTGAAGACAAGTCGACATTTCGGTTTTTGTAATAATTTTCAAAAGTTTCTCAGTTGATTTCTCCAGGCACAACCCTGGTCTCCTTTTCCAAATTCCATGTCGGCTACCCCTACAAAAAATGGCCAAAAATTTCATCATTTTAGTCAAAAAAATCAAAAGGAAGTGTGAAAAGCAGAGTTGTATTAATTTTGAAAAAGTGCCAATTTCAAAACATTACAAAAATGGATTTTGAAGAAAGAAAAATCAAATCAATGTCTTTATAAAGGTTTTCCCATGAAGATCAATGTCATTCTGCATGCTAAGGTCAAAGAGAAAGAAATTCAATGGTGATTGGGTGAGCCAGCGTACATTTTGGATGAAGTTGGAGGTGTCTTGACAGGCACGGCACATAGGCGGAGTGGTGCGGCGCACTAAGGGAGCGTGGCGCGTTGGGCGTAACCACACAGTGTTAAATAACACGGGTGCGACGCACTCAAACGGCGCGGCGCACTGGGTATGCTGCGCGGCGCATACACATAAAAGCCCGATTTTGCTCAGAATTGCAACAAATTGCCTTTTAATCCCTTGAATTTTCCAGGTGGGGTCGATCTCTCAGTGTTTCATCCATTTTTGTGTTAGTATGATGATGGTTTATGGCTGCTTATGGTTGCAACAAAAACTCTTAAACCCTACCACTTAAAGTCATCAAAACAATTGTTGTTAGGGTTGCAAATTCATTGTGTTGGTGCCAAGGTTCCTCCTCCATTTCATTTTTCCCTTCTTTCCATCATTCCCTTCTTCCCTATTCCATTTTTCCCATTTTTTCCTATCCTAAAACGTTACTAAACTCCTATTCCCTATCCCCTCTACTCATTTGTCAAATGTAAAACCCCAAACCCCACCCTATATAAATTTCCTAACCCCCCCTACATGTCCCTAAATAAAATTCCTCCTCATAGTCCCTAATCCCTTCATATTGTTCCCCTTCCTAATAGCCCCTTGTTGCATTTTTCCCCTTGGTGGCAGATTTCAACACATCACAAAAGCAGTCCAAACACAATTTTATCACCAACATCTTTTTCTCTAAGGTAGTGGAAAAACAGCAGTCATGGCATCTGAGCATGCATTGGACTATGAAATGGAAACCCGAAGCGACTCATCCTCGGAAGAACAGGCTCCCTGGAGGCCTCACAAAAGTGGCAGACATGTTAGAGAAGAATCAACCACCCTTACAGAATTGTAGGCCTGCCCTCTTGCTATGTGGTGTTTCCAGCGTTAGTCATGCTTTGAGTTTTGTCAAAAGGTGGCTAGTGTTCAATTTCATCATGAGCTGGCTCATCTATTCGTGCTGCACTTACATGGAGATCAAGCTACTTTAGCTGGTGTCACCTTCACACTTACACCAGAATCTGTCTCATTAGCAACCAACATACCAAACATTGGAGAACCATGGAACAAGAAGCAGAAGATTGATCGGCATCATTATGAGCCATATATTAAAACCACCTTCTTGAGGTAGCTCAAAAGAGTCTTTCCATTCCGATACCTGAAATATGAATATGCTCCACTAATGAGATTGATCATGAAATATTTCAGCTGTGAGGGATGATTCTCTCGTATTTATGCTTGTCACATCAGGTTGCTCATGCATTTCACTAGGGTGCGGATGATGAACATTCCGTATTTCATTTGCTGAAACATAGAGAGGATGACCACCTTTATACAACATAAAACCCCTCAGCAGCAACTTAACAGTGTTTATCATTTTGCTCTGATTAAGATTTTGATGGTTCATCAACTTGGATTACAGGGCATCACTTGGGAGGATTTCATCTCTCGTGACTTCTTTAGAGTGTCGCAGGGATTATCAGAGGTTAAGCATGAGATAGGGGGACCTTCTCATTAGTATGAGCGCCATGAGACCGCTAGTGTGCCGATATTCATCACATATCAGAGGGGCGCTAGACATTTGTTTGCAGCAGCAAAGCGAGTGTTATCTCCACCCGGGGTAGAAGGGGCCTCACTTCCGACATGAAAACTACAGGTACAGGATAGAGGCAAGGAGCCAATGCATGATGAGGGGCCATCAGGTGAACGAGAGACCGACTTCGTTCTCCTTCATGATGATGATACGGATACGGATCCGCAAAGTGCACAGATTAAAGAGATCATCCAGGAGCAGCAATCAGATATCCAAGCCTTATCCCTTGACTTGGAGAGAGCCAAATGGAATATGACATACCTAGAGTAGAGGAACAAACAACTTGAGGATCGACAAGCTGAGATAGAGTTGCAACTGATCAAGGAAAACCGGCAACACATCATGGCAGCACAAGGTAAACCTATGGAGCAAAAAGTTGAGGACCGGGAGTATGTTTTAGAGAAAGTGAACATTCACTTGGAGCAGGTGTTGGAGAAGCCTAATAGGGAAAAAGCAATGCTGAGGCGCATGACTCACCATTACATGGCCCGAAACATGAGCTCCAAAGCAAGAATCAGGAGCCTAAAGGTGAAATTGAGGAAGGTGACAAAAAGACAAAAGAGGCAAAAAGAGCAAGATCGGCTCTGAATCTTGGCCAAGGATTCATTGGTCTAGCATGACATGTGATAGAGAAGGTACAGCCCAAATTTCAAGAAATTTGGAGCACATTTTTGCATTTTGAAATTTTGTGCACAAAACCAGGTTTTTTCTCCCTGTGCGCCATGCCACCTGGCGCACGCTTTCGCTAGGGAGCTCCAAATGACAAAAAGTTTACATTTTTGGATTTTCCATGGAAAGTTATGACTGCTGGTGCATGGCCAAGAAGTTTGGGCCAATTTTGAGTCCTTAGGAGGTCAAAAACACCCAAAAAATGACCTCTCTGCCCCTATTTTGACACACAGGAAGCAGTCTTGGGAGATTGCAATTTTGGAGGGGAAAATGGCATCCAAATTCATAAATTTCACCTGGTTTGGAAAGTAGATAGGTAGGGTTTTCCAACAAGCACACTTGGACTCAATTTGGACTTTAGGAAGTGCCTCAAAACCTGCTCCAAAGTGGTGCAATGCATACATCTTTCGGCGCGACACACAGAGACCCAAAGGCCAAAATCACTTCCGCTCCGTGAGAATTCGATTTGGAATTTTCTCCAAGTGGGCCCGTTCATTTATAATATATTTTTCCCAGCATCAAAGGTAAAGTTTAAAGAACATTTTCATGAAAGGTTGGCTTCTATCCAAGTGGCAAAAGGAAGGCGAGCAATCACCCAGAAGATCTGTGCTCATGTTTACTTTGTTTTAATTGGTCATTATAGAAACTGAATGTAACGATGATGGTTGGCTTTTCGTTTCCTGGGTCGATCGACTCTCTCATAAGAAATTCTATTTATTTTATGAAAAACCATTTGCAAAGGGTTGGTTGGTTGGAATTTCTGGGAGACTGTGGGAGAGAAACCCAGTCACTCACTGTACATTTTGACAGAGAATTAATGAAAGGTTGCAGCTCTGTTTCATGAGATTCCTGTGGTGTGATTTTAGAAAATGTATTTCCTTTATGTTTCATATGTATTTTTTTACTTTTCATATTTCATTCATATTCGTTTCCAGTGAAAGCTTCTAAGTAAGAAAAGGTAGAATTCAGTGTACTGCTCTGCCTTGGGAAAGTTTTCACATTCTATGTTTTCTTCTGTTGAAAAGGATTCATGTATTTATGCCCTTTTCACACTCTTAAACAATCTCTCCACTTCATATTATTTCAAATCTAATTGCTAGACTTTCTGCCTATCTTGCCTCACGAAATAATCTGCGTATTTGAGCTAAATTCGTTGCTCATGCTGTTCCTTGGTCCCATACATCCCAGAAAACTCAGTCATTCATCAAAATACCTCTTTCATATTTATTTACCTAGCCTAAAATCAGTATTCATTTTTGAGTCATCTCAGACCCTATTGTTTATTTTTACTGAGTGTGACCCGGAGAGAGCCCTCTCCTGTTCTGGTAGGGCTAGCTACTAGAATGAGCGTGGTTTTTGGTTATCTTGAATTTGGCCTTCCTCAGACTAAGGCAGATTTAGGCTCTCACAGTGTCCATGCCCAACCCATGCTAGGAAATTGTTGACAGGAATAGATTGCATTGAGCAAGTAGGCAGACAAGAAGAATCTTGCTTGTTGATCCTTGGGAAAACTCCAAGCATTGGATAGATGCACTTTCAACTAGAGACCCAACATGTTAGACCAATTGAATGGTTTTCCCTCACTTTCCAACTGATCCAACATAGAAACCCAACTATGCGGGAAGGTCTCCGTACTCCCTTGGCCATACAAGAGGCATGTGAAGATGACCAAGAACTGGTATACCTTCCTGAGTGTCTTCGTCCTATATATCTGGTTGGGTGCCTTCACGAAATTTGTTGGCTCCTTTACCTAATGTTTCAAGATGTCTCTTGTGTTTGTGTTGTCATTGGGAATGTAGAATGGTGCATCCATCTTGCTTGCTGACAATGGAAAATGATATATCTCATGATAATCCTCTGTCCTAAAAGAAGAAATCATTGCTCCATTGACACTGCTCAATATCATTGTCTCAGGATCAGTGTATGAGACAATCTAGTGGATCATGTTGTTGCTAAATCTTGCACCTACAACACAAGGCAAAGATTAACCTCCTAAAGACAGCCTCACGTTGATTTTAGACCAGTGCCTAGGACATCTTGGGTAGAGGAGTTCTCGTGAAATGGTTTGAAAGGGGTGTGCAACACTCTAATTGTCATGAAATAGAGATGGTGGTCAAAAGTTTTAGCTCCGGTTCAATGTGCCTTTAATAAGGTTATTTCAGGCTAATTTAAGGATTTAAATGCAGGGGGTGTATGAGACAACTTCAAAGAGGGATGGCTTCTTCTTTTGTTGGCCTACACATGGAAATGGAACAGTTTGAACTGAAATTGTTGTGGCGATGAAGAAAGGTAGGAGAAGGAGGAAATCAACTGGAGAAGGCTGTGAAAACAAAATCTTCAGTTATTGATTTCTGGCAGAAATATGAAAGAATAATAAGGTGGAATGGGAGCTACAGAGGGATTTGTTGAAATACTTCAAGGTTTGTATGATGGGTACGAGACTCTACTAAATAGTCAAGGGTAAATCTGAATTGTTATAGCTGTTGTAAATTGTTACTTAACAAAAGAAAATTTGGAAAACAAGTGTTGTACTATTAGTATGCAACTCAAACAAATCTGTAACTATGTAGGTACTGTTGGCAATCTCACAGTGAAGGAAAATCCACAAGTGAGCTAGAAGTAAGCATAAATTCCTTTATATTTTTAAGAAATGAAAACATATTGAAATGGAATCACAAAGGGAGGACTTACTTTACATTCACATGTTCAGAATCAATAGAAGAAAATGCCATATGCATTAAGGTATAATAACTAGTCCTTTATTAAGTCCTCAAGTGAGTGAAGCCCTCATTACCAACAAATTGAGTTAAATCGACTCACAAAGATCATCCCTCGTAGGTCTGATCATCTCTGCAACCAAAACTCCCAACTCCCAAAAAGACCAACCTCCTTGTTACATATTGCTTCGACCTTTTTATAAGAGGAGAAGGGGAGGATTTCATTAATGTTTACAAAAATCCAAGTCTGAGCCCTCAACTGTCACGCAGGATGAGCTGTTGCGGCTTTGTCAAGCTCTGCCCCTCGAAAAGTAATTACAACAGGGTTAAATCCCCCTTTCAAAAAATTCAATCATTAATACAAAGAGGAAGAGGATTGAGAAAGGAAGGAGGAGTTGTCTTGCTGATGTTTCAGTGGAAGCCGCTTGTTAAGCCACGTTCTTGCTGTTCTGAGCTTCCTTTGGTGGTTTAAGGCGGTTTTATGGATGTTGAGTCATTTCAGCAGTGAAAATTTGTTTGGAGCCAACTGATAAAGCACGACAGGCCATCTTTCTCTTGATTATGCCCATACTTCATTAATTTCCAGCAGTTTCCCCCTCAATCTGTGAAAGTCTCTTTGTGTAGTGCTTTATCTTGGTCGCAGGTGTTTGATTCAAAACAAGAAGACGGACAACTTTGAACAGGAAAATCGGAGAACACGCTGATTTTTTTCTTTTAAATAAGTCTTAGGCCCCCTTTGATAGCCCCTTTTATGAATTCTTGCATATGACAATGGGCGGAGACCAAGAGCCCATCTGTAAAGTGCTTAAGGATCTCCATAACTTGTGGGGAAGGATTTTTCCTTATGTCGCAATTAAAAGCTTATTGGCGGATTTCTTGGACCTGAAATATTTATAGATTGTAGCTTATAATTTATCACATCTAGGAGAAACCCTGCATATCACAATATCGGCCCCCGCTACAGTCTTTGAACTCTTATAACTCATCGATCTTCGATTGCGATATGCGGGATCACAAATCGCAATCGACCTTCTGAAATGGGGATAAATCTTAAGCCTAAGCCCTAGGGAACGTTGATATGCGGGATTTTGATATTGTTGATAATATAGACATGAGGCCCTTATTAACAAACTGTGATCTTTTATCACATCTTGGGGAAATCTCATAAATCGCAATTAGCCCTAGCATTCACTGATAAAACTTAAGTGTGTGCCTCTTGACATTGCCGAAAGTCGATATGACGATATGCATCCACTGTCTTGATTGTGATCTCTCTCTCCAACACTTAGCCATTTTTCTCATTTTCATGCTTTTAGGGCTTTCCAAAGGGATTCTTCAATTGAGTGTATCTTTTGATCTAGGAACCCTTTTCTAGACTTCTTTTTACCATTGGAAAGCTCTTTCTAAGAAATAGGCCATGGGGGGGGGCAGGGGGTTGATCAAGCTTTGAAAGCTTCTGAGGCTTAGGAATAAACCTAAAACATTACTGTTATTTGAATTTTTGAAGAAACTAGTGAATGAATAACACTGAGTGACAACTTATCACATCTTTGCAAGGGAGCACAAGAAACCTTGATGCAACCTTATACAATCCTTACTTATCAATGTTCACATAGACTTGTTGATCTTCCAGATTCTCGTCGAAGCTACCTAAGATAGTAGTATTGGTGTCTTTCCATGTGATCTTGATGTCCTTCTTAATGAACATGTGTGTGTCTATGTACAGGAGAAAGCTCGTAAAACCTTGTTCAACCACGACTCCAGTACTACTTTGAACTATTTCTTTTGATCTAGCTCTCTTGGAGGCCATGATACCTATATTGCTAAGAGGCTTCTCAAAAGCTTGTGGTACCTGGAGACAGAGAAGACACTCATGGCAAGACAATGTCAGCTAAAAACATCAAACAACTCTGAGAAACATTCAGGAAAAAAACTGGTGACTGCTAGGTAAGATTGTGCAGCATTGACTTTGGGAAGCAGGGAGACTATCAGCTAGGACTATGCATTGCAAGGTCCCAACTGCCAGTGAGGTTGAATGTTGGTTGGATCTGTGCAATGTGTAGTCTAGTGAGGCTAACTACTAACTGAAATTGCACAATGCGTAGAACAGTCAGGCTGGGTTATTGGATGGAACTGCACATTGCGTAGTTCCAATGGGAAAGACTGGGCACTGCCTCTGTTGTAGACATTTTTGGGCACTGAAACCTCAATCAAACATGTCCATGAACCAAGGGCTCCTAAGTCCCTAAAAGTGTTGTTCCATACCCTAAAAGAACAAGGTCAGCTGATTACATCATCTCCTAGAAGTTCTCCATGAAAAACTGCTTAGAACTGGTCAAAACTAGACCATCTCACCTGCTCCATGGTCAAAGTGTGATGCATTCCACCTAATGCACAAAGGAGGTGCGATGCATACTAAAAAGCCCTTCTATGGGGTGCGATGGGCGAGAGTGGACAAATGGCAGAGACAATTTGCGAGGTGGATGATCATGGAATCTTCTAGAAACTTCTCCTGTGACACTTGCCTCTTTGAATTCGCCCAGGGATGAGTAAGAGATCATCAATCTCCAAGTGGAATCAAGAACTATCAGAGAGAAGACACTAATCAAAATCCCAGAAGCTAACTCACCCCCCTGCAATCATCTATATATGGATCCCTCATCCCAGAGATCTAGGAGGCTGGAATTTTGTATCTTGTAAGGAAGTGTTGTTGGTTTCTTGTTGGAATATCATAGTGTTGGGTGATCTAAGATTTTCATGAGGTGAAATAAGGGCTTTCATGCTGGAGGATGACGCTGGGTCAGAACAATTGGTTGTAATCCTCTTTTCTATTCTTGATTATTAATAAAGCTATTCAAGTTTTCCTCCACATTCTTGTATGTTTGATGATATATGCATTTGTGTGGTGAATATATATCTGGTCCTCTATTGTTTATGATTGTAGATCTCTGTTCTTCGATAGTATTATGCTACTTTGATTCCACAGGTGCTCTTTGAAGCTGGGTAGACGAAGGAGAAGTGGCAAATATCTGTCAGAAGGGAGAGGAACTGAGCAAGGAACCAAGCGCAAGACTGAGGTTGGTGTCCTTCATTCCACTCTTATCTACTTCTCATAAAGGAAAACAAAAGTAGTTTTGGTTTGTTTGTTTCTAATATAGCTACTATTCTTAGTGGGACTAGCAGCTCCGAGTGGACACTAGATTTCCTGATAACAAAATGGTGACTCCATTGGGGAATGAATAGATTGTTTGTTTGTCTATATTTGTTTGTTTTATAAACTTATAGACGGAGCCTGAAGTCAAGCCAGCTAGCCTTCGAACTACATTTGCTATGCAAGTGCAAAGTAGATCAATGCTGCTTCAGTCTATCTCCAGGTTTTGTTTATAAACTGAACAATCGATTTGCAAACATTCTAATTGCCCTAGTGGTGGCTCTAGTAACCTCATTAGATCAACCCCTGTGATTTATATTTACTGAACATCACTTGCTCGGCCTAAATCCCTGAACTGAGCTGCAAACTGTGACCCGGAACCCAGTTGAAGTCTCGTCCCTGGATCATCGCACCTTCTCCTCTTGGGAATCTGGATGCATCGCACTTCTCGTGTGCAGTAGGTGCGTTGCATCTCACTTTCCCTGTGTTACAGGTGCGCTGATCAGACAAGACCTCTTCTGCTCTTAGTTTTTGGTTTCTGTGTTCACTCTCTTCAACTCTATTAAGGAGTTTTGCTGTCTGTAATCAGTGTACCACTATGGAAACCCCCTTCCTTTCCATCATTCTGCCTCCATTGTGCAAAGAACTGTGAATGTTTTTATGTATTGTGCGCCATTTTTAGTTCTCTTTTACAAAGTAGTAGCATAACTGAACTGTCGTTTCTTGATTTGGAAGTGTCGCAAGTGACGTTTTCAGTGAAAGAAAAGAATTCTATTGTTCTTGACGGTCTATTATATAGTTACTCTTGTATTTGATTTGAATTAGTAGTTTTTCAAGTGTTGAAAGCAGTTTTCAATTCAAAATAGCAAAGTGTCGTCATTATCTTCCTTTCGTTTTGAAAAGAAATTTGTTAGTACTATCGCTTTGAAAAGATAATTCAGATTTGTACTTAGCATTCTTCTTGTCATTCACACATTAAGAAAGCTGAAAAAAAATACATGCATGTGCATTTGCATTTAGACCGCTTGTTGGTTTGATTTAGGACAGTGCATCTAGTGTGTGCTCTTTGCTCTATGTTGAAAGAATATCGTCTCTCTTTCTTTAGTAGCTAGGATTTTCATTGCAAAAAGAAGATTAAACGATTGTTTATCATCTTAGATTTCAT
Source organism: Pinus tabuliformis (assembly GCA_031772625.1). NCBI lineage: Eukaryota > Viridiplantae > Streptophyta > Pinopsida > Pinales > Pinaceae > Pinus > Pinus tabuliformis. The sequence goes on along the minus strand of CM062818.1, from coordinate 795,419,207 downwards.
TTTAGGAATTGTACATCTACATCACATGGTGAACCTAAAAGGAAAATTTCTTAAGAAAGATAAACTATAAGATAAATTTAATGAACCTAAAAATGCTTTGGAACCTAACGCACAACATCTAGAAGTCTAGGCTAGAGACATATTCTAGTGTCGTAAAGCCTAGTAACTGTTGCTTTCACTGTTGGTTGGGTGATTCCTCCTCTTTGAGACGACAAGTGCCAGTATGGACTTGTGCTCCCACGTACCATCGAGTATATATTGGGAGACCACAATAGGCTATATCCTTTATCCATAGGAAGCCATGTCTGCCGCCCTATCGATCGCAATGCACTGAACACAACATTCGGGAAGATTGACTGCCATACCGTAAAAAGTATTTTGCAGTTTTGCCATTGGTTTGGTAATCCCTCTGTCTAGATTTCTAGAGTAGTGTCTTTTGTTCCTTTTCAGACTCCTTAAAGGAAAAGGTCCATCTGAGAACTTGTCACTTCAGGCTCATTAAAAATCGAAGGCGACTAGAGTCATCTTTTGTTTTTTCTCAACTCTTAAAAATTGAAAAAACAAGTTGTGTCAAAGCATCTAAAATTTATTTTAATCAGAATAATATCACCATTCCCGCATTGGTCTTAGGTTGAGAAAAATGGAGTCCACCAACCAAGGAGTTCCTCTCAGGGGAAATCCTAGTCCTTTCTCCTCTTGGGGAGATGTTGGTGCACCTCATATGGCCACATTGTCACTTCCATGATTGACGATTGGCTTGCCAATATGGCTCTTCTCGACCTTTGTCGTTTAGAACACCGTGATTCCTAAGCAATCAAGTCAGCAACTGGATGATACTAAAGTTACCCCCAAACCTTCTACTTCATCCGATTCTCCCTCTCCTCCTTCCTCTTCATTTGATAAAGCTGGTAATGCCAAAAATCAAGTAACTAAGAAGGAGAAGATGGGGAAGGAGAAGAAAGAGAAGAAGAAGAAGGAGCCTAAGGCGAAAAGGGGTAACCAGGCATCGTCTAGTGAAAATCCACACACTGCACCATCTAAGCCCAAATCTCCATGTGTCATTTGTAAAGGAGACCACTATCATCAAGATTGTCCTTGCATCCTTTGGATCTTAAGGGACTGGTCTCCTCGTTTGCACAACCCGGTGTCATCAACCTTTGAAGACCATGTTGAAAGTACACCATCAACTAGTGAAAACGAAGCATTTGGACAAAAAAGGAAATGTAAATTTCCTTGTAAATTATGTGAAGGTGATCATGCCGTCCACCATTGTCCCTTCTTAGACGAAGCTAAAAGAGTTTTGGATAACCGTCCGGCTTCGCCGCTACGGCTTCCTCCTAGATACAAGAAACTCTTGTCGAGTCCATCGCTAGTTGAAAATCTGACCGACACGCCATTGTGGTCAGTCGAAGCATCTGTCATTGAAGATAAACCCGCTGAATCCATACCAGACGAAAGTCAAAAGGTTGAGGCGGCAGTCGACCCGGTCTTGTCTTCGGAAGGTCTATCTTCAGATGACACAATCACTGAAGAGAATGAGAACGACACCGTCCAAATTCTTTTCATAAACATAGACTCCGATGAACATGGGGGTAGTCTACCCATTCCTTTACCATAGGAAGGAAGTTCGTCAGAGTCATATCCGGCCGTCTATTCGGTCCCACCTCCAAGCAACCTAGTCGTTTCTTTCGATTGGAATCTACTAGGCAAACCCCAGGTACCAGCCAATGTACCATTCCAAATCATTTTAAAAGGTTACAAAATGATCATGGCCGGTACCATCATAGATGAAGGGGCTTCTGTGAGTATTATTTCCTCAATTTCTTGGGAAGTGCTTGGTTTTCCATTGCTTCTGCCTGAGATGAGAAATCTAACAGGCTTCGAGAAAGGAACCAGTCAACCGTTAGGGATCCTTCCCAATGTGCCCATAACGTTGAGAAGGAAAATCATTTACATGAACGTAATGGTAGTCTGAGGACCTCTAGATTATAATCTACTCCTTGGGCGTGACTATATTTATTGCATGGGAGTCATTGTCTCCTCACTCTTTAGAGTAATGTGTTTTCCGCATGAAGACCGAATGGTTAAGCTCGTAGACCATCTTTCGTTCCCCGGCTCACACATAGAAAATAGTCAAATGCCATCCCTAAATGGTCTTTTCATGCAAGGAATGTTTCATCAATCTCCAGTTCGTCCCCCTGAAGAGTGCAAGTGATTCGGGAGGACATGACTGAAACCCAGGGGGCATGCACCTTGGTCTATTTCGGCAGGAAAACTTTGGGTATAGGGTAGGTTTCCATGAAGGATATATGACTGGTCTGATCCCCGTCTGTATAGGAAGAGGGGATTAGACCGGATAAGATACCTCCGTTAAAAGGTATGCCTTTCCTGGCAGAACAAACGTTTTGTTTGCAAATTGAGGGGTAACCTAGAAACTCTACTTCGCTATACCTGGGGGCATGCAAACCTCTTGTGAGCAAGCGAGAAACAACCAACTAATGTTAACTCTATGATTCCACTGACTTCAACCACCTAGGTCAGGTGGGTGTTCAAATCGACCATTCATCTTTGCAGGGGCCACCATGGCACCGGAAAAGTAAAGGAAAACGTTTCCTACCTAACCTTGGTAGTGATATTGGTAGTTAAGTAGAGGGGCGCAGTTGGTAGTTCCTAGCTTGCATGCAAGAGGCACCGGAGCATAGTTTCGAATGGTGCAAGCTCCCTAAAAATTGAACCTATCGATGAGACATCCTTATTATATGACTGGCACAAGCAGTTTTTATGTGGAGTTCAAGCTCATTAAAAATTAAACATAAGCAATGAGCAAACGTTCCCCCAGAGTTTAAGCTCATTAGAAAATGAACCAATTTCCGGTAAATAACCATTGTGAATGCATTATCATCAGCTTTTGAGCCCTTGTCGTGTTCTCATCATCACCTCCACTCTATTTTAGCCGATCATTCACCTCCATTTGATTGTTTTCCCCTTTTTGAGGAACAGCTGCGAAGAGTGATCCTATTAGCCATCCTTGTGACATTGCCGTGATTGGAAAATTCCAAACCTTACCTGGAATCAGCTGCTACCCGAAATTATCACTCGTTCCTCAAAGGTGAGTCTCCTTTAAGATCTTTTCACCTGACTCGTAAAATATGAAAAGATTGTCGAGCGATTGGCCTCTCCAGCTCATTAAAGCGACCGGAAGTGCTATCCCTCCTCTAGATTTTAATCTTTTTGGACCTGAAGGATTATTACACAAAAATATCGAGTGCTTGTCTTGTTTGGCTCGTTAAAATTACCGAAAATTCATCCCTTTCGTATTATTTTATACTTTTTCAGACTTAAGGGATTATATGACGAAAAAGGATTATTGGAGTTTCCTTTATGTCCCTTTCAGACTCTCTAAAATTGAAAAGGACTGAGTTATCTTTGTTGTTAAACTCGTTAAAACTGAATAGCGACAAACTTGTCCATACAGACAAGAACGAGTTTCACTGTTGCTAGGCCCATTAAAATATAGCGACGGGTTTGCCTGAAGGGAAAATTATAGAACAAGCATATGTTATCCTCCTCAAGCTTGAAAAAAATAAAGAGGTACTAGTCAACAATGACTGGAGAAAAATTGGGAAGAAAACTTGAAGAAATTTTATTAGTAGCAAGTCGCTCTTGAACATGACACTTTCACTCTGCATCCAAGTCAGGTTGGGTTGTTCCGTTCACTGGTCATATCACCATTGGTCCATCACACCATCCATATTTGGGGTTAATGATACTAATCCATGTCAGTGTCACCGGTATGTTCAAGAGAAGTTGCTCAACGAATTCACCTGTGTCTTATCCACTGCAATACATTCATGCTCCATTCTTTCATGACCGCCACCCTGAACCCTGTATCGTCAGATCGTTTTCACCTCCAAAATCATTTACTCCATTCCGTGTCGTAGATGTGGGATTCATTAAGGCCCTCCTACGGTGGGTCGCTTCTTGTTGACATCAGCTCATTATCCAAGAAGTCGACTTAGGAACAACCCTTTCAGTACTTTGAAGCTTGCATGCCTCAATGGCAAGTTTCTCACTTCCAACGACAGGTTTACATCAATGGCCTTCGATCGAAAGATTTTGCGTGGTGTTCGACACCAAGTCCCTTATTCACACCATGTAAATTGTACTGTAGTACCTTGAGGGTCATCATCATTATCGGTGATTCCTCTCACGCCTGTTAACAGCTTACATCATTGGCTGGTAATCAGGCGATGTCTTTCCATGTTCGACTCCAAAACATCTTTCACATGGATTGACTTGTACTCTGAGTGAAGATTGAATGAGTTTAAAGACCCCGGATCTAGTTTCATGCATCCGGGCTGCGATATATTCAGGAAAATAAAGACATCAAATGTACATTATTGCTGCATAGATGATCATCTGAATCAAAGGATGATGACTCTATGAGAATCATCAATCTCCCACATAGATGGTTTTCTGTCTTATGTACATGAAAATGAATTTATAAAGTTGAGCATGGGAATGCCCGCCTCAGCTAGATCATGAAAAATATTATGAAGATAATGTATTGCATTGTATGTTATTACAGGTCGCCTTCCAGCTCGAAAAAACTTCGGATCCTCATGATAAAGCATTTCACCCGACATCAAAAGATTAACGACCTCATGCTTTAGGGGGCAACTGTTATAGACATTTTTGGGCACTGCAACCCCAATCAAACATGTCCATGAACCAAGGGCTCCTAAGTCCCTAAAAATGTTGTTCCATACCCTAAAAGAACAAGGTCAGCTGATTACATCATCTCCAAGAAGTTCTCCATGAAAAACTGCTCAGAACTGGTCAAAACTGGACCATCTCACCTACTCCATGGTCAAAGTGCGATGCATACTGAAAAGCCCTTCTATGGGGTGCGATGGGCGAGAGTGGACAAATGGAAGAGACAATTTGCGAGGTGGATGATCATGGAATCTTCCAGAAACTTCTCCTGTGACACTTGCCTCTCTGAATTTGCCCAGGGATGAGTAAGAGATCATCAATCTCCAAGTGGAATCAAGAACTATCAGAGAGAAGACACTAATCAAAATCCCATAAGCTTACTCACCCCCCTGCAATCATCTATATATGGATCCCTCATCCCAGAGATCCAGGAGGCTGGAATTTTGTATCTTGTAAGGAAGTGTTGTTGGTTTCTTATTGGAATATCATAGTGTTGGGTGATCTAAGCTTTTCATGAGGTGAAAGAAGGGCTTTCATGTTGGAGGATGATGCTGGGTCAGAACAATTGGTTGTAATCCTCTTTGCTGTTCTTGATTATTAATAAAGCTATTCAAGTTTTCCTCCACATTCTTGTATGTTTGATGATATATGCATTTGTGTGGTCAATATATACCTAGTCCTATATTGTTTATGATTGTAGATCTCTGTTCTTCGATAGTATTATGCTGCTTTGATTCCACAGGTGCTCTTTGAAACTGGGTAGACGAAGGAGAAGCAGCAAAGATCTGTCAGAAGGGAGAGGAACCGAGCAAGGAACCAAGCGCAAGACTGAGGTTGGTGTCCTTCATTCCACTCTTATCTACTTCTCATAAAGGAAAACGAAAGTAGTTTTGGTTTGTTTGTTTCTAAGATAGCTACCAGTCTTAGTGGGACTAGCAGCTCCGAGTGGACACTAGATTTCCCGATAACAGCCTCCTAGGATTACATAGAGCACAGTTGGGAGATAGTGTGGGTAGACTCTGTGCAATTCCTAGAGGCAAGGTAGAGCCTTGACTGCCAGGAATGCGTAAATATTGCAGGGAGACACAGGATCGAGGCCAAGACAACTCAGATCCACTTAATGGAAACCTAAAAACACGAAGGAATGAGTGTGTGTGAAAACCTAATGTATATCAGAGAGAAATAGACATGCATGCAATCAAGCAAGTGCAAAAATTAGTCAGATGGAAAAACCAAGAAGCTCCTAAGGCGAGTCGTTGAAACGACAACTGTGAGTGCAGAAACACTATTATGCGTGCGAGACTGAGGAAAGGTAATGAAAAACTTGAAAAAAAACTTCTACAAGATAAAATACATTGAAACGGAAATGGTAATTCAATAAAACCAAGTACACAAGACTCATACAAGCCAAAAACTAAAAAGTGACAAAAAAGCGGCAAAAGGCATGAAAAGCAAAACTTACCCAAAAAAGCTATGCCGACTATGCCTAAGGTTCCTAGATGCCTCGGGAATGCTAGAAATCCAAGATCGAGTGTGAAGAATGAGCTCTGAGGCCATGTCATTCAAATAGATTTGGTAAAATTAGGGTTTATGATGTACATGCCACAAATCTAGGAAAAGGTGACACTTGGCAGGGAGTTTCTAAAAATAGTTTTGCATGTAACTCCTGCTGCTAAAAGTAAATGCCTAAAATACATGGATGTTTTTTCACTTTTTTCTTTTTTCTTTTTCAGGAAAAGTTTCGCTACATGTAAAGAAGGATTGCACAATTCTAGAGGGAATCGGGCAACCTGCCGACACATGCAAGGAATAACCATTGAGGAAAAACTTTTGTGTTGTTTCTAGGCTGAGTGGCCCTAGATGGATGTCCAACTCTGTGCAATTTTCTAGAGCAGTGATGCTGGGCTACTATGTGAATTTCAGGAGAGCAGTGCAACTGGCTAATTCTGTGAAATTCTGGAGAACAATGCAGCTGACCTAGGCTGCTCTGCGCATTTCTTGAGAGCATTGCAATTGGGGTAGTTCTACACATTTCTGGATGGCAGTGAAACTGGACGTAACTGCACAATTTCCAGAGCAAGGTTTGCTAGCCTTCTCTATGAAATTTTTGAGTGCAACGTAGCTGCTAGGCTGCTTTGTGAAATTCCTGAGGGGAAGACAAGTTGTCCTTTAGGTTTTCACAGTTTTTCTCAACAACTAATTGACTAGATGTGAATCAAGTGTTGGATGCACTTGTGGTTGACTGACGGACAAGTGAGTTTCACAAAATTTGTTAAATGAAAGAATGAAAACAAATAAACACAAGTACCTAATCAGTTCAAGATAGCTATGGTGATTTCGAGGACGGAGGATCCAAAATGAAGCAAAGGAAAAATTTTGGAGGGTGGTTGTAGCCACTACAATAGGGCATTACAGAGTTTTCACCTCACAGGGAGGTAGTCTTTTCTATCGAGTTAGTGCCAGGGGTAGCTCCAACATCAAAAGAACCTTACAGGATGAGCACACTTGAGTTAGTTGAGTTAAATCTATAGTTGAAGGAAATGTTGGAAAAGGGATACATTAGGTGAAGTGTATCATCTTAGGGCGCACCGGTCTTTTTTGTGAAGAAGAAAGATGGTACTCTCAAATTACGCATTGATTACAGGCAGTTGAACAAAGTGACGATCAAGAACAGGTGCCCTTTTCTGAGGATTGATGACTTGTTTGATCATCTAAACAAAGAAAAAGTGTTATCGAAGATTGACTTGAGATTCATATACCATCAGGTACACATCAAAGAAGAGGACATTTACAAGACTATGTTCAGGACCAGGCATGGGCACTATGAGTTTGTTATTGCTCCATTTGGCTTAACTAATGCTCCATCTACATTCATGTGCTTAATGAATAGTGTGTTGCATACATATTTGGATAAGTATTTTATTATTTTCATTGATGATATATTGGTATATTCTCAAAATGAGGAAGAGCATGCCTAACATTTAATCGCAATGTTGAGGTTGTTGAGAGAGCATCAATTGTATGCTAATCTCAACAAGTGTAGTTTCCTTCATACTGAGGTACATTACTTGGGACATGTTGTCTCCAAGGAGGGCATTTCAGTAGATCCAAATAAGATAAGAGCCATCATGGAGTGGGTAACTCCTAAGAGTGTGGATGGGGTGAGATCTTTCATGGGTCTGGCAGGCTATTATCGGAGGTTCGTCAGGAAATTCTTGCAGATTTCTTATGCTATAATGTCATTGCAGAGGAAAGGTATGAAATATAAATGGACAGAGGAGTGTGAGGCTAGCTTTGAGAAGCTTAAGCAATTGTTGACACATGCACTAGTGCTACATATTGCAGATCCGGAAAAAGAGTTTGTGGTATGCACAGATGCTTGCAGATCTGGAAAAAGAGTTTGGAGTCCTTATGCAGGATGGACAAGTGGTATGCTATGAATCCTGAAAGAAAAATGAGCATGAGCAGAACTACCTGACACATGATCTTGATTTAGCATCAATCATACATGAATTGAATATGTGGAGACACCATATTCCTGGAAGGAGGTTTGTACTTATGAGTGATCACATTGGGTTGAGGTATTTGTTTGACCAACCGAATATAAATGTCAGGAAGGCTAGATGGTTGGCCACGATCAGTGAGTTTGATTTCAAGATCAGGTACATCAAAGGTAAAGAGAACAGGCTGGTAGATGCTCTCAGTAGACGGGTACATGTAATCACTTGGCAGCTATGATCTCCTATGTGATAGACTTATAGGATAGGATCTTGCAGGTAGGTCAACAGGATGTTAGGTATATGGAGATTGTGAAAACGTTGCAACAGGGTGTTGGTATAGGTACAAATGATATTAAAGGTATTTGTATAGGTACAAGTGCAGGTGCATATGGTATGGATTATTTCTTATAGTTGATGGATTGGTCAAGTTCTGAGACATGATACATGTATTAGATAACAGTGAGATCAAGAAGGTGATCTTGAGGGAGTTTCATACGAAACCCTATTTAGGTCACCCAGGTTATCAGAAGACACTGACAGTAGTGAAGAATTTCTACTATTGTCCAAATTTGAAGAGGGATGTAGTAGAGTTTGTGGCGAGGTGTTTCGAATATCAACGAGTGAAAGTAGAGTGTAAACATCTAGGTGGACTATTATAGTCGATTGTGATTCTAGAATGGAAATGGGATGCTATTTACATGGATTTCATCACAGGGCTTCCTAAGACAGTGAAGTAGCATGATTCCATCATGGTCATTATGGACAGGTTGAAAAAAGTTTCACATTTCATTCTAGTGAAGTCTACATTGTTAGCTAGCGATGTAGCATAGGTATTCATTAGATATGTTGTCAAGTTGCATGGTGTTCCAAAGAAGATTGTGTCAGACAGGGATGCAAACTTCACTTTCATGTCTTGGAAGGAGTTATTTGTAGGTTTGAGCACAAATTATTCCTTCATCACAGCTTATCATTTGCAGATAGATGGACATACAGAGAGGGTCAAGAGGATATTGGCAGACATGTTGAGGATGTATATAATCCATCAACAATGGAAGTGGGAAGAGTATCTCAATTTGGTAGAGTTTTCATACAACAATAGTTATCGGGATTGATTGAGGATGAGTCCTTTTGAGGAATTTTATGGGCAGAGTTGTAACACTCCCATCAGCTGGAGTGATCCAGTTAGCAGGGTATTGATTGGACTAGATATTTTGGCACACATGGAATAGGAGGTGTAGGTGATCAAGAAGAATCTAAAGGCATCACATAATAGGTAGAAGAGTTATGCATATAGGAACAAGTTTTTCAAGGAGTTCCAGGTTGGGGAATAGGTGTACTTGCACATCAAACAAAAGAAGAGCTCATTGTGGATTGGATCATGTGCCAAGATGATACCACAGTTTTGTGGACCCTTAAGTATCATTGAGAGGATTGGGCTAGAAGCCTACCAACTTTCACTGCCTCTGACAGTAAAAGTCCATGATATTTTCCATGTAACTTTTGTCAACAAGTATGTTGAGGATGATGATCATGTGATTGACTAGTTTGTATTGTAGGTGTAACTAGATGGAGAATTCCAGTAAAAGCCTTAGTGTATATTGTAGAAAAAGGTGTTCATGCTCCAAAAATGAGCAATCGAGCAAGTTAAGGTGCAATGGAAGAACTTTGGGCCCGATGAAGCTACATGGGAGATGGTGAATTAGATGCAGACTATGTATCCTTCCTTGTTTTCCACTTGAGGCAAAACAACTTCGATATGGTGGTTTGGTATATGATTTATGGTGGTTGTTGGGATGAGAAAAATGTATGATTTCTCTTCACTTAATGCTTCATTTATCATTCATACTTATAATATTATCTCTGTTTATAAAATAAAATGAGGAAAATATCAGTCAAAGTTGGAAGAAACTAGTTGGTGATAGAATAGTCAAATTTAGTATGAGAAACTGATTCTTTGCTATCTTTGTATGCAGAGATGCAATTGGGAAAATGTTGCTTAGTTGGCAAGACAACATGAGGCCATAAAGGGGAAAAGCCACAACATTTGGGGTAGACAAGGAAGTGGAAGATCAGTTCGAGTACTCTTGTTTTATCATATGAATAGATTTTATATTGCGAAATCCTCAGGATCTCCTGATCCTGAGGATTCGTTGTTATCCAAGTTTCCCTTTTATGTTATATAAGGTCAAAAGGCAACTAGATGAGAGTTCAGACTTTTAATATGTAATTATTCTATTTGGAGTAAAAACGTTGTTAATTCAGTGACTCTGTCAGTTGTTACTTTGAAGTTAATGAAAGTAGGTTGCGTTTGATACATCTCTGTATTCTGAGTTTTTATTAAGCAGAAGATTCTGGTGACTCTGGGCCTGGTCACAAGAAGCTCCACTACTCCTTTGTGTTATAGTTTACATTTATTCTTTGTATTTGATTTAATGATTAGTTCTTTTGTTTATCATGAAGATTGGTGATATTGATTAATACCACTGTTCACTTAGCTTTATACTGAAGCTACAAGATAGACTTAAGTAAGTGCTTTAATTAGAATGAGTGAATGTGTGGTTGATTTCTATTCATATTGAATAAATGTTATCATAGATCTTGAGAGACAAGACTGAGTAACTTATATGGATTGCAAGATAGAATGTTTATCATTTAGGAATATTTTATAGCTATTGTTGTTCACTTACTAATTGCTGTTCAATTGCCGATTGTTATTGAATAATGCAGATTGATTTGAGTTGTTAGTGTCATTCAATAATCATAATTGCTTTACTTGGTTAAATTGTGATTAGTCTCAAGCTTATTTGAGTAATTCTCCATGTAATTCTCATTTGCATTCAAGTTCCAATTGGTTTAGGAACAAGTTGTATAGAATTACATAGGGTGTTGTGAGCATTCCTTTCATAGATAGTTTCTTTGTAGAGTTGTGTGAATTGGATTGAAGAATTGGACTTTAATGATTGCAATGATTCATCATTAGATAACCTCTAACTTCATTGCACATACTGTGTTGACACTCTTGAAATAGAAAGACTTACCTCGGGTTGATAACTAATGTAGGGATTAAGATTGCCTGTAAAAAGACATCTTAGTGAGACAACATTTTGGTGCCATTGCCAGGGAGAGTGTTCAAAGTGATTAATTCTATTCCTTTGCTATAAGAGAACTAGGTTTTAAAAATGGAAGGTAAGAACCTGTATACCTAGCAAGTAAAGTGCTTTCTTACCTGCCTGCTTTACAACAAAATTTTAGAGGTTAAATAGGAATTTGTTTTATGGATGATTAGAAATAAAAAGATAGAGAAAGAACATAATCCTCTACCAAACCCACAAAACCCAAAGGATCGATGAACCTTGGGAGAACGACCTTTATAGACGAAATCATAAGAAGAGCATAGTCTCAAGCATTAGTAGGATTCCAGGCTACACCTGGAAAAAGTTCTACTGCCATCCCTCCGCAACTCATGCTGAGATTCAAAGCCAAGTAGGAGGATCAGAACAGAGTTTTCAAGCTACAATAATCCTACCCTCTAATCCTCTACAAGAGGGAAAATCCTGTAACTTACAAGAAGGAAAAGGAGAAACTAGTGGGGCTGCTAAAGCAGAACCACAGTTGTCTGAACAAGGATCTCCTGAGATTCCAAACCTAGGGAGTGCTGTAAAGCCAGCTTGGGTTGCTAACTCTCTGTTTATTACGGAGGCACCCCTTGAAATCCTTGAAGACTATTGGCATATCTTTGATCAAATGGTAGAACAGCCACCCCAAGGTCAAACCTCGACATTAGAATACCCCATAGTTGACCAGGTGGCCAATGCCCCTATGAAGGCTATTCCTTTGCAGAACATCCCAACCTTTCATGGGATGATCACAGAGGATCCTGATGCTTTCCTGTTTGAGTTTGATGTCCTCTGTAGAGGGTACGACTATACCATTGACCCCCAAAAACTAAAATTATTCCCTTCCACTTTGAAAGGGGCAACTTTAAGATGGTTTATGGGTCTAGGTGGGTGAACCATCAATTCTTGGGATGAGATGAAAACCTCCTTCCTTAAAAGATATCAAGACTTTTGTAAAACTAGGGAACTGAAAGATGAGATTTTCAAGATGACTGCAAAAGATAACGAAACACTAGAAGAATATGTAGAACGATTTAATTATAATTTGCAGAGATCTCCACACACTACCCTACCAAAATAAGTCCTAAGAGATATATTGATTAAAGGAATGAAAGAAGAATGGATAGAAACTCTCAACTTAATGGGAAAATGGGATATTTCTCAGGAAGAGTATGATGAAATCATTCGTTTGTGTATTAGGTGTTCACGAGGAAGTACACGTATAGGAGCAGCTAGCTGAGATCCAATGAGCAAAGGAAGCAAACCACATAGTGGAGGTATAACATAGATGGAGATTGGAAACCTCTTGGAAGATTTTAAGATGGATATCCTGGGCACTCTTACAACATAGTTGGACATTCTACAAGCCAAACAAAAACAATCTTTAGTAGAACAAAATTTGGCCATCGTCTGCCCACGTTGTCGAAAGAAGAACAACCAACAGGAATGCCTGTTAGACATGGTTTAGATGTGTGCCATTTGTACTAAAGATCACGATACTGAACAGTGTCCATCATTACCCGGGCTGAAAGTGGTATTCAAAGAAGTAGATGAGGAAATAGAACCAGTATATTTGATGAACCAGCATTGACAATGGCAAGCCAAATGTACAAGTATGTCACAAGATGCATCGCAATTTGTTCCTTCATCACAGTTTAACCAACAAAAGGACCTTGGGGTAGCCTGGCAAGGCCAATCACCCTACCCAAACTTGCAAAGTCCACCATTACCTATGACATCTTGGCCAACACAATCTTTTCAGGGAAATTTTTGGCCGAATTCTCCTTTTACTCCTATCTGGCAAGGCAATCCCTATCAATCCCAGTGGCCTGCCTCCACCTCTCAAAACCCGAATTGGTCTACAAAATGGCAACGACCTCTAGGGATATCCAATATACCTACAGGAATAGGCCCCCAGTCTCAGATCACATTGTCAGATCCTTATACATTACAACAGAATTCTCAACCTCTTCTATGGCCACAGTTAGCAGCTCAGGCAAACCTGAATCCTAATAATAGGCCAGTCTAGTTTGTACAGGTTATTGAAAATCTAGAATATGTGGTTGAGCAGAAATAATGTAATGAGCTCAGATTGAGGTCAGGTTGGGTCATAACCCATGAGGAAAATAGAGTGATTGGGGTGACTGGGCCCAGAGTCGCTAGAAGCTTCACTGCTCCTTTGTGTTATAGTTTACATTCAGTCTTTGTATTTGATTTAATGATTAGTTCTTTTTTTTATCTTGAAGATTGGTGATATTGATTTATACCGTTGTTCACTTAGCTTTATATTGAAACTACAAGATAGACTTAAGTAAGCACTTTGATTAGAATGAGTGAATGTGTGGTTGATTGCTATTCAGATTGAATAAATGTTATCATATATCTTGAGAGACAAGACTAAGTAACTTCTACAGATTGCAATATAGAATGTTTATCATTTAGGAATATTTTATAGCTGTTACTGTTCACTTACTAATTGTTGTTCAATTGCCGATTGTTATTGAATAATGCGGATTGATTTAAGTTGTTAGTATCATTTGATAATCATAATTTCTTTACTTGGTTAAAGTGTGATTGGTCTCAAGATTATTTGAGTAATTCTTCATGTAATTCTCATTTGCATTCAAGTTCCAATTGGTTTCAGAACAAGTTGTATAGAATTGCATAGGGTATTGTGAGCATTCCTTTCATAGATAGTTTCTTTGCAGAGTTGTGTGAATTGGATTGAAGAATTGGACTTTAATGATTGCAACGATTCATCATTAGATAACCTCTAACTTCACTGCACATACTGTGTTGACACTCTTGAAATAGAAATACTTACCTTGTGTTGGTAACTAATGTAGGGATTAAGATTACCTATAAAAAGACATCTTAGTGAGCCAACAGTGGTTGGTATATGCTTTATGGTGGTTTGGTATATAGTTTATGGCAGTTGATATATGCTTTATGATGGTTTGGTATATGCTATATGATGTTTTGATATATGCTTAGATATGGTGTTTAGTATATGTTTTGATATATGCTTTGGTATATGATTTGGTATATGTTTTTGGTATATATTTTTGGTAATGTTACTATATGTACAGATGTATATGGATGTAAATATTGCCATGAGCTATGTTATAAAGCTCCACTATTCGGTATGGGTGTTATGTCATTAGGATTATGTTGTCACGTTACTATGCTATCATGTGATTATGTTATCATGATGTTATGATGTCATGTGGGTTGGAATTAAATAAGATTATCATTGTAAATACTGTAATTAGATGTGTTATAAAGCTCCACTATGTGGTATGTTGTCATGTTTTCATGACATTTTGCTTTTGAGCAGGTCTTTCATTGTAAATACTGCAACGAGATGTGTTATAAAGCTCCATGAGCGGTATGTCTTCTATCAACAGTTTGCTGAGGTATATGTGTGATTGAACACCAAGGACAATGTCCCCTAAGGGGGAGGATTCTGTAACATCCCTAGTGAAAATTCCATGTAAAAATATATAAATAACACGGTTGATGGGACACTTATTCCAAGCTAAATGTTGGGCAAGACATCCTAGGAGGTGTTCATTTGGTTTTTTATGGCCAAGGAAATTTGAAAAGGCAATGGCTAAGGCTTTTGAAAGGAAAAATGGCATTTTTGACACATTTATTTATGAAAATAATGGAAATTATGAGAAAAGGAAGGTGAAAGGTCACAGGTTGCATGTGCAAGAGGAAAATGAAGGAAATAATGGAAAATGAAGAAAATAGAGGCCACATTCATAAAAAGGCTTCTAAGGATCAGTTGGTAACCTTTTGTCAATTTAGTTTTGGATCTCTCTCATTATTCTCTATGTCTCTCATACTCTTGGACACTTAAAGTTCTCTTGGAGAATTTTGGCATTCCAGCAAGAAAGGAAAGGAAGGAAAGAGGAAGCAAAGATCAAGCAGGGAAAGGCAGCATCAAGTAGCTACAACATGCTTCATTGCAGGTGTCGATTTGCATGTGTATTTTCCTTATTAGATTTGGCATGCATGGTATTTCATTTGGTTAATTTCTATCATGGCATGGGTTTTTCCATGTGTAACAGTGTTTTGAGCCTAACCTTGCCTTTTCTGGATAGCCATGGTGTGATGAGGTTCTCATGTTTTTGTTGAGATATATTACCGGATGGATTCAAAGTTGAGTGGGGTGGATATTTGAATGATAGAGAACATGGCCTAGTGGTCCCTGAAGCAGACTGTGTATCATGATAAAACCACTAGCTTAGTGACCCTTGAGATAGATTGTGGGTTGTGGTAAATCTAGGGTTGTGTTGCCTCAGTGGGCCTTGGAATCCTTGCTGGTGAATGGCAGCATATACTGTAAAGCCAAGATGCAATTTTATCTCCATTAGGCCTAGTATTCCTGGGTTTGGGATATGTGGTAAAGCTTGGAGAGTGTTTCTTGGTTTAGGTCCTAATGATCTGGGTTTGGATTGTACTAAATCCTAAGAGACTAGGAGACAAAAAAATTCTTCATGGTGTAGGTGGAGAAATCCAGTGACATCCATGAATTTTTTCCATAGTGATCGGGTGGAGATCACGGTAAAGCTTGCTATGATGTTTTCATTGTGTTGGCCTAGTGATCTAATATGGATTACAGTAAAGCCTAGTTTCTGTTGATGAGGGTGAGGTGGTTTAACCTCGGTATGCCCTGGTTAGTTCTTTTGGGTTGAGTCCCACATTCATTCTTGAAATATGGCACCAGGGAGATTGGATGAAGAGAGACTTGGCTCAACCAATCTATGGTGGGGTGGAAGGTGGTAGTCCCATCTCTGGTTGGTTTATTGCATTCATTAATGAGAAATTCATTCCCTTGATTTTCATGTGTAAATGTATTGATGTATATATGGATTTGATGGTCAATACATTTATGGTATTTCTGTTCCTATTATGCTGGTTATATGCATATTTTATTACAACATCTATGTATGCCTCCCAAAATGTTTTTACTTGTATATGAATGGATAATGTGTCTATGACCTAATATATGATAATGAAACAATTGACATGAGGGAATAATGGTTCATAGCGATTCTCAAATAAGTATGAGATCCCTACACTTAATTTTGTTGTTTACACCTGTAGGTTACATGTTAATGATATGTTTGACGAAATGCCTATCATGGCTAGTAGGGGTATGGTTATGGTCTTGTTCATCTTATTTCTTTTGCATCATTGTTTCCCTATATTTTTACTGATTTTAATCTATCACTCAACTCTGGGCCTGAAAAAGTGGCTTAAATCTTGGGGTCATTGGCATAGAATTGGAAACTTTGGTCTCTGGTCACTAGCAAGCAAGCCTGTGAGAGCGACTTTGGGTTTTTGGTCGCTCCCTTGCCCATAGCATGAGAACGACTGTGGCCTAAGAGATCCAGAACAATAGTTGGACCTAGGGACAGGTTGTCTGAGTGGATGACATGTCTCTTGAGGGTTCTGAAGTTGATATTGGATGATTGTTTGTGATGTTTCCATCAATTCCACTTCCTTAAGGTCACATAGGAGTTTTAATATGATCATAGTAGCCTCTTATCTCATGTTTACCCCAGATGACTAGCGACTTGGGTATATGTGGGAGGAGGGTGTTACATATAGACTCTGGTGGAGGATCTAACCGGTGCTATAAAAATAATTTCAATGAATTATGAATTAAATAGGCTGAGAACCCTATTAGATAATAGGGATAATGAATTAGAGAAAAAGAAAAAGATTTTGACGAGTTGAAAAAAGTAATTGAAGAATGGGAGAGGTCATATGACCGAATCAAATGGGAGATGGATACCATTACAATGAAGCACACTTCTAGGGCCAACCTAAAAGTGATATATGATACTTTAAGACACGAAAATAAATCATCATTAGCTTAGAGGATATTACTATGCTTTTGGTTGAAATACACCACTTCTTCCATCTTATTTAATACTATAACACAAGTTATGTACCATGAGGACAATGCTATCCTAGTCTATAACATTTTGTCTCTTCATCTAACTTGCGTTACCAAAGTCCCACTCAGACACAAGGAAAAAAGTCTGAGTTAACTCACTTTGACACTCTTGTTCACTTAAGGAAACTCTTGAAAGATGGAATGTGATTTCATTTTCCTCATCTATAGTTTTTTCCTAAACAAATGAAGCATTTAAAAGTGGATAAAAGAGCTAAAGCATTAGGAAGATTTTTCCTAAACAAATAAAGAAATATAAAGCATTAAAGTATGAGGAAAGATCATCCACCCCAAATCTTTTTCCCAAATTTCACTACGGAGAAACTAATAGTCTTCATAGCCGACAATGTTCCTATAAATTGAAGGCTTTATCATTGAGAAAGGGATTGGAATTTATTACATTGCTATGTTGTCGATATCTTCATTGAGAGAGAGAGATCTTTTGGAGCTAAGCACTGGAGGAGCTGCTACTATGACTACATCTATTGGTTGTAATTTCATTCCCATTTGATTAATAAATATAGATTGATTATTCTTGTTTCCTGACTGTTGTTCATTGTTCACTTCTTGTGTCTAACTAATGATTTCTTGGAAGTTTGGATTATAATGATTCATTTAGTAATATATTCTTGTTTAGTCACTATGGCTTTTTGGTTTGATAATATTATTATGCTGTAAAGGATTGTTTGTTCTTCTTTATGTGTAGGACCAGGCTTTGGAGATAGCTAAGAGTGCTTCAAAGCTACACTGACCACTCTAATGGATCTTCATGTGAGGACTCACATGCTTAATTTCCTCTTATCTTCTCAAAATTCTCTTTACTTATTGCATCACTAAAATATTTTAGTGTTAGAATAATCGATCTCTTACCCTGTTTGTCTCGGGTTTCCGAGAAGACTTGAGAGGGGTTGTTGTTTTTCCAATTGAGCACAAATCTACACAAATAATGGGTGACTTCAATGGGGAGCATTATGCTTCCTGTTTATTTTTTACTTATCCTAAATTCAATCTCTTTTATCTTGTATTGGCTTGAATTCCTATCCATTGTTTGCATTGAAAATAGGCTAATTGATTTGAGCCCTTTTCTTTGACCCAAACCTTTTTTTATGAGTAAAACATGTATAACACTGGTACTATGTGGACACAAAGAATTGCCACACAAGTTATGCCTTATAAACATGCATTACCTCTACCTATAATGCACTATGTTAGTTTTCTTACCTGAGATACTTCCTTAAAGCCTCAATTTGTCACTTTTTCTGTGATTTACGCTTACTCTTTTTTGCTTGGTTTTGTCTTGAGGTATCTGTTGTCTTTGAGTATGATTACTATTTTTGCATTCATGTCTTCATTTGAAGTTTAGTTTAGTTTTCACTACTTGCATCCCAAAAGAGAAAGAAAAGAAAATCATCTTTTCTAATTATTTTTCTTGTTGTTTACTTCATTAGTGTGCATGTAATTGGAGCATCATTGTCTGAATTTATTAAAAGTGTGTTGGAATTTGCATCTTGTTTGTTTACTTTGGGAAATCATGTATGCTACTCTCCTTGTAGAAATTAATCTTGATCAAAAGAAAATATAAGAGCATGATATGACTGAGCCAAAGACTCATAAAACTTCATATGTCAAAACCTCTTCTGATTACATTAAAGAGGTACATTTAAAAGCAATGACGTAATAAAATTGACTAAAAACTATTTTTCATAGGATAAAGACATATTGGTCTATTCTAGGGTCGTGGGTTAGGTTGTGTAAGTCAACTCCCTAAGGCTACAAAAGAAAAATAGTTTCATTAAAGAGTGAAAATCATGCTACCCTCTCATCGAGTAGGACTACTCCTCAAACGTAGGAGTTAAGCATGAGGCAACATCAAAGTGTATGAGAAGGTAGCTCAAATTCGAGTACATTTCAATGGGTATTTTGTGTATTGGGGATTCCTTTGAGAATTTTGGAGCTGAGTCAAGGACTCATGTATCCTTCCCACTTGGCATATTCCCCTCGACCATGAACCCCCTGATGGTGACTATGATTTGAGGAAAAGAGTAGTGGCCAAAATCTTAGGGAAACGTGCACAAGGTGACTAGAGTGGGCTACCCTAGTAAGTGAGGATAGATGAAACTAATCCATATATGGGTTTTTGGGAGGTTACTCATCCTCATGAAAGTGCATGGCCCCTTCTTAGTGAGGTTTAGGTGAAGATTAGGAGTAATCATAACTATCTCTTTCCAAACTGGATTCTTCTTATAGTCCTTTGATACTAGATTCCATCACCAACTAGTTGTGACGATCGGAAAAAGTTTGTCTACTTCCTGATTCGATAGATTTTTTTGTTTTTAGGTGTGTGTGCTTTTTTTTTGGTGATACTATAGATATCTATATCTATATATATACACCACTTAATTTAGAAAATATTAAAAAACATATCATTAACCATGAAAACTATAGGACCTCATCTTTAGTATCGATGTTTGTGAGGCCTTCCTCCACTTCCTATGGAGGAATACATGAGTGAAGCAGATTTCCCTGCTTCTCAGAGGAGTTAGTCTCTAGTTTTGAACCTTGAATCATACTGTACTAACTGTTGGGTGATTTAGTTGTGAGTTAAATCCCTATCATTAATTTTCATCCTGGAGTTTGTAGAACTGACGAGGTATTCCTATACTATATGTGCTAGGTGGTTATTTATTAGAATAGATTAATCTAATGCAGTTAAAACTAATTACCAAACAAGTTAAATCAATCTAATCCAAATGAAACCAAACATAAATAAATTGAAATCACACTTGCATAAAGAAAATCAGACTTGCTTGAAAATGAAATCAGACTTGCGTAAATGAAATCACACCAAACTTTCATAAATGAAAGCACACTTGCAGAATTGAAATCACACCACACTTACATAAATGAAATCACACTTGCAGAATTGAAATCACACCATACTTGCATAAATGAAATCACACTTGTAGGATTGGAATCACACTTGCTGGAAAGTAAATCACACCTACTAAAATGAAATCAAACTTGCTGAAAGTAAAAGCACACTTGCATGAAAAGAAGTGAAATAAATAATATTTTACCAATATGTAAAAAGGTGTGCAAATTGTGGTTGATGGGGGGCCTCCATTCCTCAGCAAGCACACTTAGTCAACTATCCCATCTTGAATATCAAAGTGGTAGTACATATTTCATAAAGATGAAGTTATAAGATATCACAAGAAATCTTTATCCTCAGTTTACAAATTACATCTAGAACTTGGAATCTCCAACTAGAAACTAGCATCTAACGCTAACACTCACAGCTTCTAACTTGCATCTAACAACTTGACAAAAACCCTAACTAGTTACAATTGAAAATTAACAACCCTTTGTATGAAGGGTGCACTCTTATTTATACAAAAATTAAGGATAACTATTCAATAAATATACATCCTTAGATCTCTCCTAAATCCACATTTATCTCTTATGGTTACAACCAATCTCCTAAAAAAGTAAGATACAAATCCTCTCAAAATCGTCTCATCCATGATTCTTCTCCTTTGGATGTGCATAGTTAATGATCCACATCTTCTACAATTATTCCACAAATCCTCATGAGTTGGAATTTGAAATTCGAATTTGTATTTGGATGGCCAAATAGGACCCTTGTAGAATCTCCATGTAGGCCTACAATGTCACAAAACGCATAACACTTTTAGATATATATGAAAACATGTTAATTTCCTAATATTTAATCACAAATTCACGTATAATATTTAAGATCAATGAATTGGGAAATAATAATGATAAACCCATGTAATGATGAAAATGGTTACTTAATGTAATGTTATGGCTCTATATAGTTACAGAATGAGGGTAAAATGATGGAAATGAAGGTGAAAGTGGATGACATTTTGGAGACCCAACATACCCCACAACTAAAGATGTTGCATGTCCTCATCCAACTAATGCATTGATTCACTTAATCATAAGTTTATCTTCTTCAAATGTTTTGCTTCTATATGAGCTTTTGTTATCACCAAAAAATTGATCATCTAGCCTAATTTACTAGATGGATCGAAGTATACCGTGTAAAGCCAATTTTACCCTAGTAAAATTGTTTTCACTGTGATAAATTACCTAATAAACCACCATTATTGAGTAATTTACAGTTAAACCCATGAAGAATAATTAAATAAATCATTATTTATTTGATTTTCTTCTAGGAATAATTAGTTTAACCACTCTTTTATTATTATTCCTTGTCAAATTTGACCCAATCATGAAAAATAAACAGATAAATCATTATTTATCTTATTTTTATCTAAGAATAATTAATTAATAACTAATTAATTATTATACTTTGTTAAATTTGACTAAATTCCTTAGGAATAATTAAATAAATCCTTATTTGTTTATTATTCCTTAACTAATTCATTGAGATGATAAATAAATCATTTATTTATTTATTATTTCTAAGTAAAAGTTTAAATAATTTTTCCCTCCTAAACAAATATAATAAAATATTCCAAGAATGGGAACAATAATATTTTATTATTGCTCATTATTCGAGGATAACTCAATATTTTTTTATAAATAGAAGGGTTTTCCATTCATTATTTACTTTTGATTATTTTCATTGTTGCAATTACTGTTGTAACTCTGATTATTTTCTTTGTTGCACACCATATTTTTTTACTGGGTTTATCCATTATAGAGGAGAGAGACTCTACAGAAGCTAAATACATTTGAGGATAGCCAAGAACCCATCCCATAGAGGGGGGCTGGGAACATTTATCTGTTCTCTTCACAGGTGTTATTATTAAATTATTCTTCACATATCTTGTTTCCATTGGATGTTTTGGGGTTATTACTCTTTCCTTCACTATTTAACTATGATTGCAGCATAGTAGAATTTTGGTAGGTTTTGCTTCTATCAATAGCTACAGATCTACAATGTTTAGTAGTCATTTCTATTGTTGAGATTGTTTGTCGTCCACAATCTTAAGTGGGTTCTTTTCGTACATCATTGAGAAGAAAACACTACAACAAATTGGCAACTCCCCTGGGTTTTATACTTCAGATCCAAAAACTCAACTTAGGGTTTCTTCTTTTTTCAATTCCGTTAATGTTTCCTAGTGTTTTCACCTTAGATCCGATAAATTTCTGACTTCCACAAGCTTTTTGGTTGTTTCCGCGGGTCAGAGGAACTAGCCGTGGAAAAGGTGACACTTTTTTCCAAATTTTGTAGACCAAGAGTCTCGGAACAGAAATCACAGTTTTCAGCCCAAAAGGTGTGGTCTGGGCTTCAAAACACATCTTTCAGCCCAAAATGTGTGATTTCATCAAAAAACAAGTCAGAACCTACGATTTATGGGTTTTATGGTTTTTCTTAGATCTATTTTTGGGTTTTATTGAGAGCTTTCTGTTGGGTGTTTGACCTCTGTCTCATCCCGCTTAGGCCATGATCGATTCTGTTTTACTCATTGAAGTCGAATTTAGCCTCCCCTAGGGCTTATAGTACACTTCCACCTTTCTAGGAGGAGTTTAGCTGAGTGATAAGTCTGAGTTTCTACAACACTTTCAGCCACATTTTCTAGATCTGTAGCCTTTTGTTTTAGATATGTTAAGATAGGTTGCTACCATCCATAGTTTCACATTTAAACTTGTTTGGTCATTCCCTTAGGGTCCAATCGGTTTCCCTAGGTATTTCACCCATCTCCCTATCTTTTTGTAGCGATCTTCCCCTCTGGTTTTTTCTGTTGTTGCACCACTTTCCAGCAGCTTCGAGTCACTTGATCCCAGTCACATCGACATTTAGATCTCTTAAACATTTCAATGTATTTTCTATCGGTTTAGCCACCAAACAGTACAATGTTTGCAAACCCAATTTGGGTGGGGTTTACTTAATTGTTTTGTTGTTTATTTTCTGTTATTTATTTCAATGTATTTGCAGCAGGATTTTTTTTTTTTTTTTTACAAACACGATCAGGGCTTAATCAATTAATACACTAGTACACACAAGCACGCCTTAAGCGAAGGGTACTTGGTTTACACTGCCAAGCCAAGACTTAACATAATAAATTTATCTCACAGCATCAAAGACATAAGATCTATTGTTAATCTCCCTTCACCATTTCTATGTTCAGTGTGTCCTTCCATCATTGCGCCACCAAGGCATGAGTCATGGAGACTATTAGTCCTTCACCCTCAGTTTCCGCTTGGGCATATTACCCCTCCCTGTCGGGTTCAATTTCATAGCCCTCTGAGTCCCCATCCCAACTCTTCTCCTAGTCCTTCTGATTCCTCATCTGATTCCGAACCTCTTTCACCACATATCATCACCATGTCTAGACCCACAGCTAGCGCAGGAACCCAAACTAGTGGTGGCTCTGGTAATATACCTATGGTCACATCAGGCAGAATAGTCTCATAAACCATTCCAGCAGCCCCCATGCTCCCCTTTATGGTTGGGTTAATTTTACTGGATCTAAACCAGTTGATAAATGACCCCATACACTATGATGCTAGCTAGACCTCTATGTCGACTAAGCTTCCCTTAGACATCCCAAAGTTTGAGGGTATTGTTGGAGAGGATCCTACAAACCATGATTGATCCTTCCACATGTGGTGTTCATCCAAGTCCATAACCGATGACTCCATTCATCTTCATCTCTTCCAACGGACACTCACTAGAGACATTTCTCATTCCATTTTCATGACACTTGCTAAAGCGTTCTTATCCTATTTCGAGTTACCTCTCCAGTATGACACTAGTACAGAGCTATTGACCACATTCCATCAGTCCTTCACCACTCGCCTTTCTGACCATGTTCAAGAGTGGCATCGTAGGAGGAGCACATGTCATGCCCCGCCTTTCGAAGACCATTTCTATCTAGATTGGTTTCTTAAGAGCCTTTTATTTGCCATCGGAAAAGATGTCGCATCCCATTTTCCTTAGACCGAGGAAGAATCTCTCTAGACCGCTTTGAGATATGATTTGATTTAGGCTCAATCAAGTTACGTCTATACCATCATTCGAGATCTCCCTCGTCCTGGAAGTGCCAATGCACTAGGGGCATCTCACACCACCGATGGTATCGTTGGATCCCTTTCACACTCTTCTCCATATTCTCAGTAGAGTTATGGCTATCCGCAGGGGGCACCAATTCCTCCAACATTTATGCCCCTCCTGCTAGCAACATGTTTCTGGGCCGCAACCCATCTACCAAACTATTGTGCCTTCTTATGCACAACCCGACACTCTAGCCCCTCAAGAATTAGCACCATAGGCTCCCATGCATACTCAGCCCCAGTAGCCACTTCCCCCTCAGGGACAAGTGTTTGCACAGTAGAGTGATACCAATCGCAGAATTCGGAGAAAAAGAATAAGGGGAAGGGTAACCAGGGTAACCAAGGTCTAGTGAACCCCAGGGGAGCCAGCCTAACACGAACAACCAGCAATAGGGTGCCAGCCAAAGTAGAACAAGGCTATTCATATGAACAAACCTTGTGCATTTTGTGGTGTACATGGATGCTATACACATGAGTTCCCTCTTTTACCACCGATGTGCTAAATGTGGGAAGCTCAAGCAGCTTCTCAAGGTCAACAATCACCTTAGAATCCTGTGCCACCTCAACCGGCCGTGCTCACAAATCCTTTCCCTCAGCAAGGACTTGTTGCTGCTCAACCCCAGCTAGGTCAAGTAGCCCAACTTCTCCAACTCTCTGGTCTTTGTGACTACCAAATCCTGATGATGAACTCTGATGAGGTTAACCCCACCAATATCAACCTACAAACTCGGTTGCGTCAATATGATAAGCCCTCCACTTCGTCAGCTTCCGAGTCCAAAACCAAAGTGTCTGCTAAGCCTCTTATGACACCAAATGGTCCTTTAGAGATCCCTCAACCTAAATTTGGGGCCATTCCCAAGATCCCAAAGGGACCATTACGTCGTAATGCGGCTTTCAACAAAGGTTCCCATACATATAGTATAGTAGACGACTTGGCACAATCTCTCATTGCCATGTTGACACTGGAAGTCCTCCAGTCATGCCCTTCCCAAAAGAAGGATCTACTAACTGCCTTGGGTGCAACGGATCCTTCCAACCATCATTTTATTGTCTTCCTAGTTGATACATTAGAACTCCCCCCATTACCTTTATCTGTTGCTTTCTAGATACCAGTTAGAGTCCGTAATGCCATCATCTCCAGATGCATTATTGACGAAGGCACATCCACTTGTGTGATGTATGTTTTTGTTTGTAAACAACTCAAGTCACCTGAGTTTTCCCCCTCCACCATCACTTTGCATACATGGGATGGACACTCCTCCCAGTCCCTTGGCATGTACCACAATTGTCCAGTAACGCTTGTGGGCAAGATTGTCCATGTCGATATCAAAGTCGGTGATGCTCCTTTGGATTACAACATCCTTTTAGGTTGTAGTTACACATCTTCCATGTCATTTGTCACGTTTTTGGTGTTCCCCAAAATGTGCTTCCCCCATCAAGGGAAGATCATTACCATTGATCAGTTGACTTAATATGATCCGACATCCGTGACCTCCCCTGAGTCCATCATCTCATCGATGTCTAACAACCAGTCTTCGTCTCCTTATACTAGTGTCTTGTCTGGAGTCTATAATGATTCCTCATTGTTGGGTGCCTTCCGTGGTCCACCCCCTCCCATTTCTAAACCTACTTCCATGAGTGTTTGCATGTTACAAGTGCCACAAACTACCCTTAAGCGGTCAAGTACACCTGATCAACTGCCAGCTCCTCAAAATCTAGTTGTTGCTCTTCTAGTTGAATCCTATGGACACACTCCCATAGGACCTCCTCCATTCTTGGGTGCCTCTCATATGTTCCCATGAGGAATTGTTCCTCCAAGTCTCAACCATCCAGGAGCTATTCCACCAGGACATTATCCTGTCGGCTAGAAACCTTTCTTAGTCCCCCTCTAGGAATTTTTTTTGTACTTATCATGGCCTTGATGGTCCTTCCTAACATGACTCTTGGGATCCCAATATGGTTCATCGATCCCTCTAAACATTCTACCTGGTCATCCAAGATCGTATAACACTTTGACCCTGGTTCAACCGGTTCCCATGACCCCTACCGCTACTTCAGTACCATCACAAACTCAACAGGAACCAACTCCTGTTGTGAAAGTATCGGGTTAGGGGGATAAGGCTCCCCAACCTCCTCCAGCCCTTAAGGCCCCATAGTCAACACCCCCATGCACTTTGTGTGACATTGTTAGGCACACCACTAACAATTATCCTGAAAGTCCTCAACTTAAATCATTGGTTCATGAAGCATTCCTTGAGTCGAATATTCTGGAAGTCCATGTTAACATACCGGTCCCACCTAAAAAACTCAAAAAACTTCGCACAAACCATCCTTGTGCCCTGTGTGACCTTCATGGTCACTATTCCCATTGCTGCCCTTGTCTCAATGAGTTTCGTGATTTCCTTGGGGAAATTCGTGACTACAAGGCCACTCATAGTGGAACCTCTACTCCTCTACTTGTGGATTCTGGTACCACCAGGCAACTAGAACAGGGAAACTCTAGCCCTTCTATTGTGATCCCTCCCCCTGATGTCAAGATGACAGACACTAGAGGCCCCATTCTTTACTTGTCCTCATCCTTGAGTTCCTCACTGGCAAACCTTCCCGAGGTTGCTACGCGCATTTCTATCAAACATTTTTTAATAGAATCCGAGGTATAAACATCAGTAGACCCTCCGTCTACCAGTCCATCATCTGCCATTGAAGACAATGTGTATGTGAACCTTATTCCTCATGTTGATGCACCAAGTAATGCCACCACATCATGTAGTCAGTCTTCCTCCCGTTTGCCCATCTCCTAGCCTGATGAGGACACCATGGAAGCTATGTCTACTCCTGATTACCCCTACACTTGAGTAAGGGGGCATTCATTCAAGAGGATTTTGAAGGCCATATCCTTCCTAATTCTCCCAATGCACTCTACCTCTAGAAATGTTTCTCACAGCACATCCCTTTTATTTGTGTGTCTTTATTTCTACCATAAAGTTAGGTAGATGACATCATCTCATCTGTTGTCTTTTGCACCTTTCAGATGGATCCATCATCCACACTCTATATCAGTCATGTTGACGGTGCAAGTCGCTTCTCCTAGAATCTAGCCTCGACAACTTGGGCCATTTTTACCCCCTTGCATACGTTAGTCCTTTCAAATGGCATGTGCATCGGATCTGCCACCAATAATCAGGCCGAATATGATGCAGTGATAGGTTTATTAGTTGATGCCCTTGCTCATCATATCCTTCATATTCATGTTCGTTTATATTCCTTGCTACTTGTCATGTAATTAAATGGTTTGTATCATGTACATAACCAAGTTCTATTTAGAAAATATCTACGAGTGAAGCTATTGGTAGGTGAATTTGAAACCATTACTTCTAGTGATGTGCCTAGAGCCTAAAATTACTATGTAGATACCATTGCAGACAACATTCTAGATTTGCATTTATCACATGTGATGAGCCTCATCATTGGGTAACTATATGGACCTTAAGTCACCTCCTAGATTAGTCAAATCAACTCTTCTCACAATTTATTACATGTTTTGATTATATTTTGTTTAATGAGATGAGTTAAAGTGAGATATTATGCCTAGTGGACTAATATGCATTGAATGTAGGTTTGAAAGAGAAAATCGAGGAATTTTGGCAAGATTAAGGTTTGAAACTCGAATGGGACAAGGGAGAGATATTGTAGGAGGTAAATCCTCCTCATTTACTCCTCCCTCATTCAAATATTCCTCCATTAATCACACCAACTCAGAGTACAAGCAGCCAAGTCATGAAGATCAAAAGGCAACTGAGCAAGTGATAGTCAAAGGGTTAGTTCATCTTGAGTTTGGGAGCCAAGCCTCCCTAGATTTAAGGAAGTAATTAGGGACTTCAGTTGTATAAATAAAGAGGCCTATATCCTCATTAGGATTTGAATTTTTGTTGTAAAAACACTAGTTATTTTCGATCTCCGGACTTGTGGAAGACATTGCTATGTAATTTTCTATTTTGATAATGAGAATGAGATTTTTCATGATCCAATACTGAGTTAACTCAGAGGGCTGAAGCTCTTGGGTTAGGGCCCAACCCTAGTAGTGAAGGCTCCTCTTCTTGTATATGTATGCTTAGATTAGTTTCATTGATTCATGATTAAATTGTACTTAGAAGTATTTCATTCTAGGTAGTGTAGATTTGATTAGTTTGTTTATTAGTTTGTTTCCATTTGTGCTTTACTTTAGCAGTAGCTTAGAAGGAAAAAATCATCACAAAGATGTTAGTATGTGTCTTGGCCTCACCTCTTCCTTCAGGGATTATGACTTGAGGAAAGGACCCTTATGCAGCCCCAAAAAGACAGATTTATATTTTCTCATAGAATTTAGAAGTTTACTATACTTGAACCACCATTTGATAAGTTTGCAAGTGTAGGATTTAATTACCATCTCTTCCATCTTCATTCTTACAGTAGATCTCATCAATGATTCCATTTTATTCTGCAATTTTCCTCATGCATGAAGTAGACAACTAGCTCATTAAACTATGTTTTTCTAGCTTATTAGAATTCTTCTTGTTTACATGATTTTTTGGAAAATATCAATGTTTGATGTAGAGGAGGTGTTTTAGAATTAGAGAGAGATCCCATAGAAATAAACCACCTTCCAAATTCATCCATCCATAATCTTTCCTTGCTTTCATGAAGACCTTCACCAATTTCATCATTTTACATAGAAACTCCTCCAAGCATGTTGAGCAAATCCAACCATCTCCTAACCTTGGTTTTAAGTTCTGAGTGACCCTAGGCATTTTCTCACTCCATTCCACCTACCAACCACCTTCCCTAAGCCTTCCATAACCTCCAACACCCATCTTTTTTCTCTTGGTTGTATCTTGTAGAAATACAAGGAATCCTGTATGTTTTTAGGACATCTTGTAGGTTTTCCTGTAGTGGCCTATTTTGAGGCCGAATTGAGGGAAAACCTCTAGGAATACACACAAGGGTACCTGAGGGTCTCCCAAACCTCCCAATCATCCACCAACATCCCTAATTCACCTGCCACATCACCAAAAGAAATTAGGGTTCACACTTGATTTTCCATAAAAAGAATAAAAAGAAAAAAAACAGATTTATTTCAGTCCTTTACATGCACAGTAGTGATGTTTTGTGTATTGAACTTCCATGCTGAGGACAGTAGCATTTCATACATGTTATCTTGGCATTCTTGTAAAGCATAGTTTCTCAACAGTTAGTTAGGGAATGGTGTGTTTTTAGCATAGGATTTCAGTCATTTCCTTTATTGTAGTAGACAAGCTTTCTCTTAGAGTAGATTTCTCTTTCTCTCATCAATAATCAAGCTTCTTCTAAATACATAGAAGTCTAGATTGAAAACCCTAGTGGTCTCTCGCCAACTGAACAGTGACAAAAGGTAGAACCATCACTTTTACTTGTGTATACAACACTGTCACCTCAAAGTTTGTACGAACCCCAGGTTAATAAAGTAAAGTTGGTAGCTCCAGGAGTTGCAACATTCTTGCTACAATACTAGTGCTCATCACTTTTTGGCACTGTTGTCGGGGAGGTGTCTGAGAAATATGTGATTACTTCTTTCTTTCTTCCATTTCTTGTCTCTGATATTTTGCTATTAGTTTCATTTATGCAAAAGTAATTTAGATTGCTTCCTTTTCCATGCTGCATTCTTTGCTTTCCTTTCCATTCTACAAGTAAGATTTCAATTAAGTAGTTAATTTTTCATTCAGTCAGTAGTTTTCATTTAGTTTGCAATTTCAATTCTACAATTACTTCAAATTTTAAAAAGAACACAAAACAAAACAAAAACATTTTTTTCATGCCTCGTAGGAATAGGGATAACTTAGGGAAATTTTTTCCAAATACCCCCACTGCTTCAAACAACCAACCTTCACTCTTCTTCAGTTGCTGTGAATGGGAGGAACCCTTAGGTGAGCAGCCAGACATATTTGAAGAACACACAGGGGAAGAAGAAGAAGAAGAACCCATTCCTACTAAACCAACGGCTGAAAACAGAAATGAAATAGGAAATAGAGAAAGAGTTGAGGGGGCCTTCCCCATCAGGCAAACCAATGGGGATATTGAGATGAAAAATATATGCCCCTCTGCCCTTCCTTATTTCCATGGCATGACCATAGAAGACCCAGACACTTTCTTATTTGAGTTTTTTGTCGTATGCCAAACCTATGACTATACAAATTATGAGCAGAAGTTGAAACTATTTCCATCCACTCTCAAGGATACAACTTTACGCTGGTTCATGGGTTTACCTAGAGATAACATCACAACTTGGGCTCAGATGCAACAAGCCTTCAACAACAAGTATCAAGACTACTATAGGTCTAAAGACACTAAAGAGGAAATTTTTAGGATCACCTTAGTAAATGATGAACCCCTAGAGGATTATGAAGAAAGATTCCAACTTAACTACAAAAAGGCCAGGTGCACACTTGACCCTCAGTCATTGAAGCTGGTCCTACTTAGAGGAGTAAGGGAAGATATTCT
Source organism: Pinus tabuliformis (assembly GCA_031772625.1). Classification (NCBI taxonomy): domain Eukaryota; kingdom Viridiplantae; phylum Streptophyta; class Pinopsida; order Pinales; family Pinaceae; genus Pinus; species Pinus tabuliformis. Next base: position 795,388,341 of record CM062818.1, on the reverse strand, counting down.
AGATACCCTACACTTGTTAGCAGGAGGGGATATCTACTAGTTACGCTATGAGGATATCAAGATTGTCTTTAGAAACTATTCCAGGGTAGCTAGGAAAAAGGGTAGGGGTAGTCAACCTATGGTCAATCCATCCTCTTCCAATTCATCCATCAAGGGTGAAATTGGAAATATGCTGGAGGATTTCAAAAGTGAGATGCTACAAACCCTTCCCTATGGATGGACACTATGCACATTAAGAGAAAGCAGGAGGAAGCAGAGAGAGCCTTGGCCATTTTCTATCCTAGATGCTTCAAGAGGCACCCTAGGAATGAATTTCCATTGAATTCTATTGAAATTTTTTCAGTCTGTGAAGAAAACCACTCCACAGACCAGTGTCCTTCTCTACCTGGACTAAAAGTTGTATATCAAGGCGCTGAAGGGGTCACTGAGTAGCTCTGCTACATAAACCAAAGGAGACCTCATGGGCCTAGGCCATACCAGCAGGGCATGCAAGGGTCATCCCATGCATATTACAACCCCAACTAGACCACATCCATACCTTCTTGGGGAACCCTACTCATCCTTCTTGGTCTACACCTCCTCCTTGGTCCTTTTCACCTTAGTATCATTCCTAGCTACCGAGTCAATTATGTCAGCCATTTGCTCTGCCACAACCTTACTGGAATGCATTGCCCCAGGGGTGGAAGCCCCCATACAACAATGTTCCAACTTTCTTTCCTTCACCACCTACCCAACCACAGCTTTTACACTCTGCTCCACTTAAACAACTCTAGATGCCTGCCCAGACAAATCCAAACCTGAACAACAGACATGCACAATAGATATATAGTGGAGAGACATCTTATCTAGCTTATGCTGTGAAAATTTAGGAAATCAACTTGAGATTTGGGAGAGTATTTTCGGACAACCAGCCTCTACCTCCACCTAGGGAGGTTGAGGAAGAAAGAGAGGAAATTATGCTTAAGTAAATCCACCACCCTTTCCTAAGAGATTAACCCAACCACTCCAGCCTACCCTAGAAGAGACTGAACTTCTGGGAGAATTGAAAAAGCTATGTGTCAAAATTCCACTTCTCCAAGCTATTAAAGATGTACCTATTTACAACAAGTTTATTAAGGAGAAGTTCTTCAAGCATCCAGGGAGGTGAAGAAGAGATGCCCCTACCATTAATGTCATTGGACAGTTGTCAGACTTAATGCTGGGGCAGGTAATATGTCCAAAGTATTTGGACCCGGGAAGCCCTATAGTATATGTACACATCAATGACACCATTGTACCACACACTTTGATCGATCTTGGGGCTACTATTAATTGGATGACCAAGGACACAATTCTCAAGCTCGACCTCCAAGGTTCATTGAGAAAGACCGCAACATTTCTGCAACTTGCAGACCGCTCCACAGTGACCCCTGAGGGGATTTTGGAGGATGTGATGGTCTCCATTCACTTTTGGAAATACCCTGTAGATTTCCTAGTTCTCCAGCCTAAGGCTAAACTTACTAGTTACCCTCTCATCCTTGGGAGGCCCTGGTTAGCCACTGCCGATGCTTACATTAGCTGCAGATCTGGAAATATGACCATCAAGAATGGGAATATGTCCAAGCAGTTAGTCCTATACCCTCCTACTCATCCATCTCTAGAACATGACTTAGCTTTGTGGCTGGAAGAGTGTTAGGTCCCTATAATACTAGTGATTACCCCATTACTATTGTAGTTATACCTCTTATTTATATTGTTGTGCCCCTATTACCCCCATATTTTTATTTCTGTGCCCCATAGAATCCCTCTATTGTTATTTTTGTGGCTTTATATTATTATTGTTAGGCTGGCTGGATTATATTGTGACTCCTTAGACTCCTATATATAGAAAGGAGGTTTTGTCATTTGAATCATCGAATAATTGTTCATTTATGTAATGTAAAGGAGGTTTCCCCCTCAAAGAGGCTGAATTCTAAGGCGTTGATCTATCTTTTCTATCTTTTCTTGAGCTGGTTTCATAACATTTGGTATCAGAGCTTTGGATTCTAGGGTTTCGCTGCTCCAAACAGGTCATCGTGGCATTTTTGCTATAAATTTTTTTCTATGAAATTTCAGAAGTTGCGAAAAAGACCCATTTGAGAAGAAATCGTTTGGAATCTTGAGTCCAAATTTCAGAGATTTTCGCGCGATATTTGCGGAGATATGATCTGAGGAAGTTGGTCTTTTTTCAGACTCCTGAATTACATTCAAAACAGGTGACCTGGGGAAAATCGTCATAACTTTCTCTCTGGGAATCAGATTAAAATTTCGTAAGAAGGTACAGAAAGAAGACGGACTGTAGTTTCTTGTATATCTTTTTCAGGACGAAAGATCAAAAATTGTACACGTGGCACTTCATACAAGTTCGCTCTTTTGGAAAGGTCTATAATCAAGTCATCTTGGGAGATTGTGCATAACTCTTTCTTGGAGAATCCAATTTGGATCAGACTGGTGGCATTGGAAAGAGGACACAGAGAGCTACTACAAATCACAAATTCAGAACTAGATGATTGGAAAGTACAGAGATACATCAGAGGCAATATCGAGCTCCTACAAAGTGAAAAAAGGTGTGTAGATTTTTTAAAATTTTTGCTTAAGCTTGGTTTGAAAAATTATTTTGAAGGAATTCAAAGGGCATAGTAGAGCATTATTATCGGTAAATGATGCCCCGAGGAAAGAAAATGCAAACACCTAGTAAGGAACCTGAAAGCTCTAGCATGACTCATGAAGAAGAGGAAGAAATGCTACATGATATATCAAAATTACAAGAACAAGTGCAACAAATGTCACGCTCACAAAAGTTAACAGAAGCTAAGATAAATGGCGTGGAAGCTAAGATGAATGGCATGGAAGCTAAGATGGACAATTTGAAGATAGATTTGAGCACAAATTTGAAGACAGGCATGGCAGATTTGAAGACAGATTTGACAAATTTTCTACAAGAAATACTTACTAATGGTGAAAAGGTAGTAAAGGAAACTCATGATGAGAACAAAAGAAATGTTAATCATGATTCCATAGACGCTAATGTTGGATCGAAGAATCACCATATTCCAAAAATCGATATGAGGAAGTTTGATGGCAAGGATCCCGCCACATGGATATTACAGATGGAGCAATTCTTCGATCTCAATAATGTGCAAAACGCACAAAAGGTACGTATGGCAACTGTATATTTGGAACCAAATCAGTTTGTATGGTATCAATGGCTTTGTTCTCGTAAACAATTTATCACTTGGGCAATTTTTACGGAAGAATTGATAGCACATTATGAGGATACAAAAAGCAACACTTTTTTTAGCCAATTGATAAGTCTCAAACAAAAGGGTTCAATAATGGAGCACATTGAGGAGTTCCAAAAATTGAACATAAGGGTAAAAGATATTCCAGAGGAGCATAGGATTGATGTGTTCATAGGGTCTTTAAAGGATAATATCCAACATGATGTTCGCCTTTGGGAACCTGATTCATTAGAGAAGGCATTCAGGTTAGCAAGAAAAATGGAAAGCAAAATTATGGCAACTAGGAAGCATACCACTCACAACTATAAAGACGGAAGTGTTGTTGCCCCTAGTCTTCCACAACCTACAAGGTTGACACCACAACAATTGGAAGAAAAAAGAGCAAAAGGGCTTTGTTACAGTTGTGATAGCAAATACACAAAAGGTCATAAGTGTGCTGAGAAGAAATTATTCTACATAGATTGTGAAGAGGAAGAAGAAAAGGAGCAAGAAAGGTCAAAAGAAGAGGATATACTCCAGGAACAAAGCCTAGATGAAGAACAAATAAATCCGACCATATCTTGTAATGCATTGGCAGGAATTACCACTCCTCAAACCATCAAGATAGAAGGACAAATCAAGAAGAAAAAGGTAATAGTGTTGATTGATTCAGGAAGCACCCACAATTTTATTCATTGTAGGGTAGCAAAAGAATTGAATTGCTTCCTATATCCAGCACCAGAGTGTCAAGTGATGATTGCAAATGGAGGAACAATAAATTGCTCTGGAAAGTGCCATAATATCAAGCTATCCATGGGAGAATATGTATTGACTAGCCCAATGCTTTCCATTCCAATGGGAGGTGCTGATGTTGTACTAGGAGTCCAATGGCTACAATCCTTGGGTACAATAGCTTTTAATTTTCAAGAACTTTTCATCAAATTTTCTATGGAAGGAAAGGAAGTTGAATTAAGGGGTATTGCAGGGAAACCAGGAAAGATAATCAGCTCTAATGGCATGACAAAGCTTCTAAAAAAGGAGCAAAGAGGTGTAATTGCACAATTATGTTCGCTAGATGTTTCCACATTGGAATCATCTATTTCTCCAGATCTCCAAAAAGTCCTGGACAATCATTCCAAGGTATTTGAGACTCCCAAAGGTCTCCCACCTATGCGTGATCATGATCATGCTATTCATCTGATTCCAGGAAGTGTTCCTCCAAACATCAGGCCGTACAGATATCCCTATGTCCAAAAAAGTGAAATTGAACGTATGGTTGCAGAAATGCTAGAGGCTGGTATAATTCAACCGAGTCAAAGTTCTTTCTCAGCTCCAGTAGTATTGGTGCACAAGAAGGATGGATCATGGCGCATGTGTCCGGATTATAGGGAGCTCAACAAGCTCACTATTAAAGATAAGTTCCCCATTCCTGTCATTGATGAATTACTGGATGAATTGCATGGATCAATTTACTTCACCAAGTTGGATCTTCGTTCGGGATATCATCAAATCAGAATGAAGATTGAAGACATTCCAAAAACGACATTTAGAACTCATGAGGGTCATTATGAATTTTTGGTCATGCCTTTTGGCCTTACCAATGCACCTTCAACATTTCAAGGTTTGATGAATTCAATTTTCAAACCATTCCTTAGAAAATTTGTGTTAGTATTTTTTGATGATATACTAATCTACAACAAGTCTTGGAAGGATCATGTTGAACATGTTGACAGGGTGCTACAACTATTGGAGGAGAAACAATTATATGCAAAAAGATCCAAATGTTTCTTTGGAGTCCAGGAGGTGGAATATTTGGGTCATATTGTATCTCATGAAGGAGTTAAGGTAGACCCTAGCAAAATTAAAGCCATTAAGGAATGGAAAATCCCCACATCCATAAAGCATCTGCGAGGATTTCTTGGGTTGACAGGGTATTATCGCAAGTTTGTTAAGAATTATGGGAGAATAGCAGCACCTCTAACAACATTATTGAAGAAAGATTCATTTTCATGGACTCCGGAAGCAACAAAGGCCTTTGAACATCTTAAAGAGGCAATGTGCCAAGCACCGGTCTTAGCTACACCGGACTTCACAAAAACCTTTATTGTGGAATGTGATGCTTCAGGAAATGGAATTGGTGCTGTTCTAATGCAAGATGAAAGACCCATTGCTTTTGAAAGTCGTCCAATCAAGGGAAAGTTTTTAAGCAAAGCTATTTATGAGAAGGAAATGTTGGCAATACTCCATGCACTTAAGAAATGGCGACCCTACCTAATGGGAAGACACTTCAAGGTAAAAACGGATCATGATAGCCTTAAATACTTTTTAGAACAAAGATTATCCTCTGAAGAGCAACAAAAGTGGGTCACAAAGATGTTGGGTTATGACTTTGAAATCATCTACAAAAAAGGGAAGCAAAATGTGGTGGCAGATGCACTCTCAAGAAAGGATGAGGATGTGGAAGCATTGTTGTGTGCCATTTCTATTATCCAACCAGATTGGATAAACGAAGCAAGGGAGGAATGGAAGAATGACGAAGAAGTGTGGGCACTTATTCGAAAGCTACAACAAGATTCCAGTACTTCTGATACATTTAGCTGGCAAAATGATTCGTTATGGTACAAAGATCGCTTATACCTCTGTAAGAATTCCCAGCTAAAACAAAAGATTCTTATGGAATTGCACACTTCTCCCTTAGGAGGGCACTCAGGATTTTTAAAAACTTACCACAGGGTTAAGAAGGAATTTTTTTGGGATGGCCTTAAATCAGATATTCAAAAGTTTGTGGCAGAATGTTTGGTTTGCCAACAAAATAAAGTTGAAACAATTAAGACACCGGGTCTATTACAACCTTTATCCATTCCAAGCCAACGTTGGGAGGAGGTTTCAATGGATTTTATCACAGGTTTACCCAAGTCTGAGGGAAAGAGTGTCATCATGGTGGTAGTTGACAGACTTACCAAGTATGCACACTTTTGTGCATTATCACATCCATTTAAAGCCAGTACAGTTTCTACTGCATTTATGGAAACAGTTCAAAAGCTACATGGAAACCCAAAGATTATTGTAAGTGACAGAGATCCCATTTTCACTGGAAATTTTTGGACAGAATTATTTTCTTGTCTTGGTACTCAGTTAGCTCATAGCTCATCTTATCATCCTCAATCTGATGGGCAAACTGAGATAGTAAACAAATGTTTGGAAGGATATCTTCGTTGCTTTGTATCTGATAAACAGACACAATGGGTCAAATGGTTGCCTCTGGCTGAATGGTGGTATAACACTTCCTTCCATACAGCAACAAAAATGACCCCATTTATGGCACTTTATGGGTATCAACCACCATCCATCACATCATATTTAAGAGAAAATTCTAAGGTTCAGGCAGTGGAACATCACATCGAACATCAACAACAAGTCCTCCAACTCTTAAAGGATAACCTCGTGTTGGCACAAAATAGAATGAAACAACAGGCAGATCAACATCGCAGTGAAAGAAGTTTTGATGTAGGTGATTGGGTATTCCTACGGCTACAACCATATAAGCAAATGTCCCTAAAGCAAGCTAAGAAGGATAATAAATTATCACCAAAGTATTATGGTCCATACAAGGTGTTGCAAAAGATTGGTACTATGGCATACAAATTGGAGCTTCCTGCAGCTTCTCGATTGCACCCAGTTTTCCATGTTTCATGTTTAAAGAAGGTTATAGGTGACAAGCTCCCAATTCAAACAATATTGCCAGAACTTGATGAGGAAGGAAAAATTATATTGGAACCGGAAGCAGTCACAGAAACAAGAACTCGACAACTACAAAATCGATCAATTTCAGAGTATCTTATCAAGTGGAAGAACTTATACGCTGAAGATTCCACATGGGAGGATGAGAATTTTATGCAGAAGTATCCAGAACTACTCAAGCGTTGAGGACAACACTTTTTTGAAGGAGAGGGGCATGTTGGGTCCCTATAATACTAGTGATTACCCCATTACTATTGTAGTTATACCCCTTATTTATATTGTTGTGCCCCTATTACCCCCATATTGTTATTTCTGTGCCCCATAGAATCCCTCTATTGTTATTTTTGTGGCTTTATATTATTATTGTTAGGTCGGCTGGATTATATTGTGACTCCTTAGACTCCTATATATAGAAAGGAGGTTTTGTCATTTGAATCATCGAATAATTGTTCATTTATGTAATGTAAAGGAGGTTTCCCCCTCGAAGAGGCTGAATTCTAAGGCGTTGATCTATCTTTTCTATCTTTTCTTGAGCTGGTTTCATAACAAAGAGGAGGAAGAAGATGAAGTTTATTCTGCCCAAATCTATACCTTAGAAACAACCATGGGAGGGGGACAACAGGATGAAGATGATTTGATTGAACACATACTCCAAAGTCCAACTGCCAGTACATTGTCCTTAGAAGAAGTAGTAAAGGAAACCCAGAACAACTATCAACTTGATATATTCTTAGCTGATTCCAACCCTATCCATGTCAAAACCATAGAATTCAACCCCGATAGAGCTTTGAAAACCAATCCATCTCTTTCTGTTCTCCAAGAAGAAAAGTTGTGCAACATGCTAAAGGAACATCTAGATGCCTTTTCTTGGAGTTACCAAGAAATGAATGGAGTGCACCCCTCAATGTGTACTCACCACATTTATATCAAAGAAGGTTGCAAGCTAGTCTGACAACCCCAAAGGAAGATGAATCTAGCTCTTAAAGATATAGTCAAAGAAGAACTACAAAAGCTTCTAGATGCAGGATTCATTTACCCTATCTCAGATAGTGAGTGGGTCTCTCCTTTGGTGTTGGTTCCAAATAAAAATGGTAAGTGGAGGATGTGTGTCGAGTACAGGGAGTTAAACAAAGCCACAAAGAAGGACCATTTCCCTCTACCTTTCATCAACCAAGTGCTAGATGGCCTGGCAAGGAAAAAGTTTTTCTCTTTCCTAGATCAATTCAATGAGTACAATCAAATCTAGATCAGCCCAGAAGACCAAGGTAAAACCACCTTCACTTGTCCTTGGGGTACTTTCAGCTATAGGGTCCTTCCTTTTGGCCTATGCAATGCTCCTGCCACTTTTCAAAGATTAGTCCTGAGTATCTTTGCCGAGTTAGTCCATGATGTGGTAGAAATTTATATGGATGATTTTACACCTTATGGAGGTGATTTCCAGGAGGCTTTGTCCAACTTAGGTAAGGTGTTGCACAAATGCATTGAAATGAGCTTGTCTCTCAGTCCCGAAAAATGTGAATTCTTGATGACTGCAGGGACCGTGCTAGGTCATTCAATATCTCAACAAGGACTACAGGTGGACCCAAACAAAATAGCTATCATCCAAAGGGTTCCACCTCCACAAAGGCAGAGAGATGTCAGAAGTTTCCTAGGGTTATCTCGATACTACCGAAGGTTTATAAAACACGTTAGCAAGTTGGCTTCTCCTTTTTTTGGGTTGTTGGCCAGAGACTTTGAGTTTGTATGGTCAAAAAGCTGTCAAGAGGCCTTGGACACCCTGAAGGACAAGCTAACCACTGTGCTGATTCTCCGAGGCCCAAATTGGGCCCTTCCTTTTCATATTCATGCTGATGCCTCACACAAATCCATAGGAGAAGCCCTATGTCAGATAGATGAAAAATTTCCTTATGCCATTTACTTTGTCAATAAGAATCTGTCAAAGGCCAAATAGAACTACATAGTGACCGAAAAGGAGCTCCTCGCTGTTGTGCATTCATTGCACAAATTTAGACATTATATTATAGGCTATCAAACATTTGTACATACTGAACATGCTGCAATCAAATATTTAATGAATAAACCTGATGTGAATGCCCAAATAATTAGATGGTTACTTTTACTACAGCAATTTGATCTAACTATTGTTGATAAGCCTGGCAAGGAAAATGTTGTTGTAGATTTTTGTCCAGATTAACTTTGCCTACAGATGAGGAGGGAATAGTTGATGATGAGTTACTGGATTAGCACTTATTCACCATTTCAGTGCTTTCTCCATGGTTTGTTGACATAGAAAACTATTTGATATCTGCACAGTTCCCACCGAATTTGTCCTCCAAAGAGAAAAGCAAGATTCTGAGGAAGAGCACCCCCTTCACTTGGATTGGGGGCAACGTCTTCAAACTAGGCCTGAATCAAATTCTGAGGAGGTGTGTGAGGGAGGAGGAAGTCTTTGACATCCTTCTGACCTATCATGATGGGCCTTGTCGAGGTCACTTTGCAGCAAAGAGGACAACATTTAAAGTGTTACAAGCTGGGTATTATTGGCCTGATCTTCATCAGGATGTGAAAAGATATACTAGTCAGTGTGATCAGTGCCAAAGGATGGGAAAGCCTACTCCAAGAGATGAAATGCCTCTGCAACCTCAAGTTATTTTTGAGCCATTTGAAAAGTGGGGCATGGACTTCATTGGACCTATTGACCCTCCTTCCAAGAAAAGGAAGTATATCATTGTGTGCACTGATTATCTGACTAAGTGGGCTGAAACCAAGGAAATTAAGGCAGTAATAGAGGAGAAGGTGGTTTAGTTCTTAAGGGAGAATGTATTTTACAAATTTGGGTACCCTAGAGAACTGTTCACTGATCAAGGCAACTAGTTTACCTCCAACATGATTGAAGACTTGTTAAGCCAACATAAGATCAAGCATAGAACCTCCACTCCCTATCACTCACAAGCTAATGGGTAAGTGGAGGTGACCAATAGAGCGCTGGAGGGCATCCTGACCAAAGTGGTTAGCAACAACAGGAAATATTGGGCAAATAGACTAGTTGAGGCCACATCGGCCTATAATACCACCTAGAAGACCACCACTGGATTCACACCTTATGAGCTGGTCTATGGGTAAAAGGCCTTGTTGTCCATTGAATTTGAGTATAATACATTGAGTATGGCAACCCAACTAGATCTAGATCTCAGTAATGCACAAAAAGAGATATTTCTCCAGTTGAATGGTTTAGATGAGCTTAGAATGCAGGCCCTCCTACACATAAAGGTAACTCAAATTCAAAGGAAGATCTGGGATGATAAGAACATCAAATATAAACACTTTTTAGAAGGTGATTGGGCCTTGTTATATGATTCCAGATATAAATACTTTAAGGGAAAGTTAAGGACAAGATGGTTAGGGCCTTATGTTATAGAGAGATGTCATGATAATGGTTTAGTGCAGATCAGAACCATAGATGGAGAGGTCATTCCTTTACTTGTTAATGGGCACAGATTGAAAGTTTACAAAAGGCCATTGTCAAAGCAAGAGTTCATTGATGGTATCAATAAAACAGTGATGGTGGTGGAGCAAGCCTCAGCTCCTGCCTCATTAAGTCACTGAGAAAAGAAAAAAGAAAAATAAGGAGACTCGGGTGAAAACCTCCATGAGGTGCTTGAGTCCCACTATTGGGCTGAAAACATCTTGGGGAGACCCAATGGTGTCAAAAAAAGAAGAAGAGAGAAATAAAAATATCTCTGGGTGAGAACCTCTCTTGAGGCACCCAAGGAAAGCAGATAGAATGAAAACCTCTTGGAGGCAGACTAGTTGTTTTCAAAAAAAAAAAAAAAAAAAAAAAATCATGAAAAATTGTTTGCAGGTCAGCAAGAGGATGATCAAAGAGCAAAGGAGAATCAAAAGGGACCTATTCCACTCATATTTTTTATTTTTTCTCCATTCATTATCCCTCATCATTCCACCATTCCTTTCATTTTTTTCACTCATTTTCCTCAGTTTACAAGGGTACTATGTTTTCTACAGGATTCCTGGTAAACCGACAAGATCCCCTGAAAACCTACAGGATGATCCTATAGGAATTATAGTGGCCTCAAAATCCTAAAGTGAGTAACCCTAGGGCAAGGAAATGACCTTCCTATGTAAAAAAATTAAAAAAACCCTACATCACAATTTCATTACCATACATCTCTCCACCTTGATAAACCCTGCATTCATCATTAAAAAAAATCAGTTTTCAAAAAATTCACAGTCTTCAAGTGAAAACATAGAGAAAATATGAAACCGAGAGTAGAGGGGAACAACACCTGAACGCAGTTCTCATTATTCACACTCCTAGACCTCCTCTCTATCCATGTCATCATCCTCAAGTCCCAGTAGTGGAAATGATTAAAAATTCTAAGGGAGAAGTAGCTACAGGACATCCTGTAGGAAATCATGTAGCAGCCTATCCCATAGAATAGAAATCATGAGCTGCAACGAGATTCCAACATGGAGATCCAAGGGTAGAAGAAGCTCCAGAGTAGCAGTAACACAATCATCTTCAACACCAGGTACCTACATATCAAGGCAATCATCAAAGGGAAAGATATATATATATATATATATATATATATATATATATATATATATATATATATATATATATATATATATATATATATATATATATATATATATATATATAAGAGGGAGAAATAACATGCAGCCAACACACAGCAAGCACCTCATGTCCTCAACAAACTGTAGCAAGGTATTATCACCACAGGTAAGTATCTCGCTTCACTCTCTCATTTGCATAATGTAATCAAAAGGTGTAAAGATTGTGGATGAGTTGGTTTATAAGCGAAAGCTAGCTAATTAACTTGGCCACCTTCGTTCAGTCAGTGAGGATAAAATAGTTAGTCCCTGCTCACGTGGCAATAGTCAAGTCAAAGAAAAGGAGAATGAGGCCAGAAGCAGTTGAGACTACAGATGTCCAAAGTGGGAGTTGATTACGAGGAGAGGGGAATGATGATGTGGTAGTGGGGACCAATGGTCCAAAAATAGAAAATCGTACCTTGGATGCCAGCACACCACCTCACTCAACTCGATCATAAGAGGAAATAAACGTTGATCCCCATTCACTCATGCATTCATCTTCTCAAGGATCACTCTAGCAAAGTCACTCTCATACCCAAGCAACCTTAAAAAGAGACAAATTTAATCTTTCTCCTGCATAGGACTTCCTACAAGATCACATAGGAAATCCTACAAGATCACATAGGAATCCTACATGATATAGTCAAGCAGTCTACAAGATTGGCAGAGAGCAGTTTCAGAGGAGGAAACATAGGGGTTGGCTACAACAAGCACCATGAGGAGGTAGGCTCTACATTTCCTTCCATTTTTCCAAGTGAAAAGAACAGAAAAATCTCCTAGTTTGATTGAATTTGATAGCTGTGTAAGGGAATAGTTCCACAAGTATTTCAGTCCCATTTCCTCCTTCATTAAAATTTGTATCATACATCTCTGCTCCTCAAAATTCACTAGACAAAATGACAGGGGGGTTTAATAGAAGGGAGCCCATCAACACTGTGAGGATTCACCAACACCCTCCTGTGCTAGAAATCTTCACAAGGCATAATTGGATGGGGTATTTTGAGAAATTAAGGGGGTATGATGATGAAGTAGCCCAAGATTTTTCTCTCTCCCTCATTCCACTGATAAGAACCCATGCCATTGTTGTGGTGAGAGGCCTCTCCATAGATCTCACCCCTGAAATCATAAGAAGAATTACCACACTTCCCCTAGGAGTGCCTTGGAGAAAGGAAGACAAAGGGGATAACCAAACTACCAAAAGGATTTCTTTTTAGAGGGAGAGAAACCCATCGAAGACAAGAATGGAGTAAGGTGAACAAGCCTACCATACTCCTAGAATGAGGTAAGCTACCACCTTATAAAATACATATCATGTGAAGGTAGGTATAGTGTGGTGTATGGATATCACTTTAGGCTTCTTAAAGAATTGAGGTTTGGAGCAGAAACACCTCCTCACCACAGCCTCAACATACCATACTTACTTTTGCAATCACTGATAGATACAAGCATAAAGGTGTAGGAAGGAAACAAACAAAAGTTAGACCACCATGGGTTAATTAGAATCATCATAGAGGATGCCCTCCAAAACCTCAGAATTCCTATCCAATGGGCAATTTTCAGAGACATGTAGATAGATGAGGATATCAAAGCCCTCACATATGATATAAGCCCCATTGTTAGTGAAAAGTATGAAGAAGAGACTGAAATAGATGGAGAAGAAGTAGAGAGGGATGAAGAGGAGATAGATGATGATGAAGAGGAAGAGAAAGAGGAAGAAGGTGATGAAGAAATAGAGGAAGATGTCAAGGAGGACACTGATAAACAAGATGAGGATCTAGAGGGAAAAGACAGGGGGAAAGACAAAGGTGAAAAGGGCAATGGAAAAGAAGAGGCAAAAGACAAGGAGGAGTCACCCAGGGTGTCTCCAGAACCCACTGAGAAAGAGGCAGCAGCTGCCCTCACTTCCCTTAGCACCCCTATCAAACAAAAAGGAAAAAGACAGAGGCAAACCCTCTTATACTTCAGAACAACAAAAAGTACAAGGATAAGGCAGGGAAAACCCAAAACTCCAACCAAGGTTCCCATAGTTATTGAGGACTCACCTAAATAGTAGGAGAATATGGCTCTTCTTATAAAAACTCAAGAAGAAGGATCCTCAACACAAACCTCCCCTAAGCATCCTATCACCTATGTGAGAAAGCCTGTAACCAGATCTACCTCATCCGAAGGAAAACACATCCTACAAGATACACAATAGGACCTAAAGGAAGTAGAGGTAGTCCTACAGGAAACTCTGCTAAACCTACATGAAACTTAAAAATTGGAAAAGGAAGGAAGTATGCAACCAGAAATAAAGGGAGAGGACCTAGAGCTAAGGGAACCTAATCCTCAACCTAACCTTGACTCCTACTACAGATTTATTGAGGGGGATTTACAATTTGTAGCAATACTGAATCTAAGACACGCAATCGTATTGTGCTCTTTGCCTTCTGATCCAACTTCTTCCATTCTTCATTAGATAATCCTGTTAGTTTAGTACCTAGATCTACCGCGATCCACTGATCTTTATCCACCAACAGATCCTCCATCTTGAGTTTCCACAACTCAAAACTCTAACCATTAAATTTCTCGATCTCTATCTTTCCACTGCTCACCATTTTGTTTCACCACCAGAATCGATCCCGCAGATCTCCCACTAAATAGGTTCTACCACAGGCAAGTGCAGTCGCTAGCCTAATGAATGCAATGGTCTATACTAGACTAGACATTGCACATGCAGTGGGAGTATTGAGCAGGTTTATGTCAAAAATAGGAAAGGAGCATTGGACAACAATGAAGTGGATTTTTAGGTGTTTGCATGGCACTAGTGATTATGGTTTGTGCTACCAAGGAAAACCAGGATTGGATAGAGTGTTGGATATTCATGGCTTTGTTGATGCAGACTGGGCTGGAGATCTAGATCATAGAAGATCTACAAGTGGGTATGTGTTTAACCTCTTTGGAGGTGTAGTCAGTTGGATGAGTAAGAAACAATCTGTAGTGGCACTATCAACTACAGAGGCAAAATACATGGCAGCCACTCATGCAAGCAAGGAAGCAGTTTGGTTGTAGAGATTGTGTTCAAATATGGGGTTTGTACAGGGAGTTATAAGGATAGACTGTGACAGCCAAAGTGCAATTTTCTTGGGAAAGAACCCTACATATCATTCAAAGACAATGCACATTGATGTTCAGTATCACTTTGTGAGGGATATGATAGAAGACAAAAAGGTGTTGCTGGTAAAGGTGGACACTTTGAAGAATACTGTAGATGCATTGACAAAATCTGTGAGATTTGAGAATTTCTCTTGGTGTAGAGAAACAATGGGCATTGTAGGGCTAGATAAATGACTAAGCTATCTTGTGGTCCCTTGTGGAAAGAAAACAACAAGTGGGAGAATGTTGGGTTGTGTTATATTTTTTCCACGACTAGCCCATGTAGTTAACTAGGGGGTTAGAAGGGGGGAAGGGGGGGGGGGGGGGGGGGGGGGGGGGGGAGCTCCCCCTTCGTTGCACCGATTGTGTAGCATGGGGGTCATAGGGGGTTTGAGGGGTGTAATTAAACCCACTCTATGGGGTCCGGGGTAGCACCCTAGAAAATTTTGGTTTTGGAACCTATGTTTGGTTTGGTGGACCCACCTATGGTTTTGTGCATGATTTTCGCACATGGTTTTGGACGCGATGGTTTTCAGTCCATGGTATTGGATGCTTCAGCATGTATAAATATGTATTGTAACATTGAAAGGAACATAATGAAAAATCAAGCTGGTAGTCCCGGTTTTGGGATCTAGGGGAAAATTTCTGTAGTGTTTTATGTGTTATGCTCTTGCATTGTTTATTTTTTGTGTTTTAGAATTCATATGCAGGTAATTTTTGTACGGGGTTAAAACCTACACAGATGATGATGGATGAACCATGAGGAAGCAAGGGTTGAAAAAAATGAAGAAGATATTGGCAAGGGAACAAATTGAGCCTCTCAAGATAAGAGCTGAGAAATCCAATCCAATGGTTGTCATTAGCACACATAATTTAATTGAAAATTATCCTCAACTTGCACCGAGGTATCTTGTTGCCCAAGAGCAAGCAATTGCACATTTTGAGGATATGTTCAGACTGTTAGGGGATGACAGCATGCAAGATTTCCAAAGGAGATGGTGTTTCTGGGAAAACTAGTGTCGTTTTGAATGACTAGCCCTCTAGGTTTGGTAGCTACCCTAGAAACAACAGTCTAAAGCAATTCATGATTTCTTCTATGTATAATAGATAAGAGAAAGACAATGGAACCAACCTAGAACTTCCACTTAATCCCTTGCTCAATCTCTCTCCCCCTTGACAGAGCTTGCAACTCCTCCCCGTACTTATCTTTCTTGGAGAGTACCTGTAGAAACATAGTAGCAAAGAACCATCAAAGCATCTTGATCTATTATATCATAAACATTACAGAATCAGATATATAATGAACATACAATAGCATTCACAAATGCTAACATTCACGATTGCACAATCATATGGAAGAAAACTTGAAGAACTTTATTAAAAAGAAGGGAGAATTACAACCCAGTTGTCTAATCCAACATCATCCTCCTAGCATCAATCCCTCTTCACCTCATGAAATAGCAAGATCACACCAACAATACAATGCTCTTTCCTCAAATACAAACTATCAGCACTTCCTTGCAATTCACAATATTCCAGCCTCTGGATCTCTTAGATGAGGGATCCATTTATAGATGTATGCAAGGGTGTGAGTCATTTTTTGGGTTTTGATTAGTGTCATTCCACTTTTTACAATTGGTTCCACTTGGAGATTTCTTGGATCTCTTACTCATCCCTGGGTGAATTTAGAGAGGCAAGTGTCATAGGAGAGGTTTCTAGAATATTCCATGAGCAACCACTTAGCAAACTATCTTGGACATTTGTCCATCCTCACCCATCGCACCCTATAGAAGGCCCAAACAATATGCATCGCTCCTGAGCAGTGTATCACTCAGTATGCATCACACCTGGCCAGTATAGCAGTCAATATGGTTCAGTTTAGGCCATTTCTGGATGGTTTTTCAGGTGGAACTTTTGGGGAATGATGTAATTAGATGACCATGTTCTTTTAGGGTATGAAATAACTCTTTTAGGGGTTGATGAGCCCTATTTTATCAACATATAAGATTGGGGTTGAAGTGCCCAAATATGTCTATAATAGTTGCCCCCTAAAGCATGAAGTCGTAAATCTTGATGTCGGGAGAAATGCTTGATCATGAGGATCCGAGGTTTCGAACTAGAAGGTGACCTATATAAGATACAATACAATACATCATCATAATATAATTTTTCATGATCTAGTTGAGGTGGGCATTCCCATGCTCAACTTTATAAATTCACTTCATGTACATAGATCAGATGGTCTTCGGCAGATGCAGATTGATGATTCTTCAGATGTAGAGTCATCATCCTTGGTTTGGATGACCATCTTTGCAGTGTCTTTGTACATTTGATGTTTTTATATCCCTGAATATATATCATAGCCCAGATGGATGAAACTAGATCCAGGGTCTTCAAACTCATTCAATCTTCACCTGATGTACAAGTCAATCCATGTGAAGAGATGTTCTGAAGTTGAACATGGAAAGACATCGCCTGATTACCAGCTAATAATGTGAGCTGTTAACAGACGTGACAGGAATCACCGATAATGATAATGGCCCTCAAGGTACTACAGTACAATTCACATGGTGTGAATATATGATCTGATGTCGAACACCACACAAAATCTTTCAGTCGAAGGCCATTGATGTCAACCTATCGTCGAAAGTGAGAAACTTGCCATTGAGGCATGCAAGCTTCAAAGCACTGAAAGGGGTGTTTCTAAGTCAACTTCTTGGATAATGAGCTGATGTTGACAAGAAGCAACTCATCGTAGGAGGGCCTTGATGTATCCCACATCTACAACACGAAACAAAGGAAATGATTTTCTGGAGGTGAAAATGATCTGACAACACAAGGTTCAAGAATGGCGGTCATGGAAAATGAAGGTTGAAGGTATTGCAGTGGATGAGGCATTAACTGGATTGTGGTTTCTCAACTGAATGACTTCTCTTGAACATGTCGGTGACACTGAGATGGATTGGTAGCGTTAACCCCAAGAACGGATGGTTTGGAAGACCAATGGTGAGATGACCGGTGAACGTAGTAACCCATCCCGACTCAATAATGGTGATGGAGTGAAAGTGTCATGTTCAAGAGCGACCTGCTACCATAAAGTTTTCAAGTTTTCTTCCCTTTTTCCCCAGTCATTTCTGACCAGTACCTCTTTATTTTTGTCAAGCTTGAGGAGGATAACATATGCTTGTTCTATAATTTGCCCTTCGAGCAAACCTGTCGCTATGTTTTAACGAGTCTAACGATAGTGAAACTCGGTCTTGTCTAGAATGGAAAAATTTGTTGCTATTGTTTTAATGAGTTTAATGACAAGGATAACTCGGTCCTTTTCATGTTTAGAGAGTTTGAAAAGGGATGAAAAGGAAACTCCAGAAGTTCTTTTTCGTAAGATAATCCCTTAGGTCTGAAAAATATTAAAATAATACAAAAGGGATGACTTTTCTGATCACTTTAACGAGCCGAAAAAGACAAGCGCTCAAACTTTTTCATGAGATAATCCATCGGGTCCGAAAAAGATTAAAATATACAAGAGGGATGGCACTTCCAATCACTTTAACGAGCTCTAAAGGCCAATTTCTTGACAATCTTTTCATATTTAACGAGTCTGAAAAGGGTTTAAAGGAGACTCGGTTTTGAGGAACGAGTGGTGTCTAGGGTAGCAACTGGTTCTGGGTAAGCTTGGAACTTCTCAAAACATGGTCGTTTCTGGGAAAAGGTGGGCTAACAAGACCACTCGTCGCTGGTGTTACTCAAAATGGTAAACAACCAAGTGGAAGCGTATGATCAACCAAGAGAATGGAGGTGATGGGAGGTACACAACTAAGGCTCAAAAGGCTGATAGCATGGCAATCACAGAGGTTATTTACTAAAGGTGGGTTCATTTTTTAACGAGCTTGAACCACGGGGAAACTATGTTAGGTTGTAGCTAGAAACGACCAAACTAAGAAAATTAGAAATGACAAAACTAAAAAGCTAGAAATGTCAAAACTAAAAAGATAGAAATGTCAAAACTAAAAAGCTAGAAACGACAAAACTAAAAATTGAAAAAAGGTTTGCATGCCCCCAGCATGATGAAAAGGAGAGTCTCCTATAACCATATGGAAACTACTGAGGTTAGGCAGGACAGTTTCGTCCAGAAGACAAAACACTTCCTTGGCTTCATCCGCAAAATAGACAAAGGTGAATGGTGTGTCAGACCAATCACATAACCTATAGGGAAACTTATCTTTTCAGCTAGGTTCGTCTGCAAAATAGACAAGGGTGCATGCCCCTTGAGCTTCATTACATTCTCCAGACTACTCATGGTTATCAGGTGGATGGAATGAAGGTTCTTTTACAAGATCAAGTGAAAGACTCGACTGGGATTTTATGAGATCTAATCAAAGACTTGACTTGGAACTTGGGACCTTGTTTCATTGTTTAACGAGCTTGACACAACATAAGGAACTCTACTCAAATCCTTGGTTTCATTTTTTAACGAGGTTGACATAAGACAACAAAATATCCTCAGAGACCCTTGATCACAACTCATAAGGGGCCATGAAGGAAAGATTTGGTTCCAATGCCCCCAGTACATAATGTACAACATCACTGAATTGATCGTCAGTTGATGTAGGTATGGAAGAGGTTGCCACATAATTAACCTGTGGCAGGGATGATACCATTGGTATAAATGGACCATTTAGGAATGATGGTTGACTAGGAGTTATATTTGGACCAGGAAATGAAATCTGGTCAACGGTGACAATTTAGCCTTCATGCGGGAAACAAATCACTCAAAAGAGTGTTGAAACAATAGCTCCCATGTGATAAACATAGTCACGCCCAAGAAGTAAATTTTAATCTAAAGGTCCTGGGATTACCATCACATTTAGATAAATGGTTTTTCCTCCCAAAGTGATAGGTAACTGAGGAAGGATCCCTAATGGTCAACTAGTTCCTTTGTTAAAGCCCAACAGATTCTGTGTAATAGGCACAAGCGGTGGTGAGCTGAGCACTTGCCAAGCAGTTGAGGAAAGTATACTCACTGATGCACCTTCATCTATAATAGTTCTAGATACCATCATATTACAAACTTGTACTATGATCTGGAAAGGCACATAAGAAGGAAGGCAGGAACCTGCCAGTCGATTCTAATCAAAGGAAGTGACTAGACTACTTGGAGGGGGTACTGCAGAAACGGAAGAATTAACCCCTTGAGTTATGAGAACTGGAGGATTCTCCTCCTGTTTAGATGGAACAGGTGGACTACCCCCAAGCTTATTTAAATCTGAGGAAATAAAAAGAACTTGAGCGGTATCATTTTCACTCTCTTCGGGAAAGGAACGATTAGTTGAAGGTGAAATTGGGTCAACTGTTACCTCGACCTGTTGATTTTGGTCGGGTATAGACTCATAGGATTCACTTTCAGAGAGAGTGGTTTTGACTGACAGTTCATTTAAGTCAGTTTGTTCATCAACTAGAGAAGGATTTAGGGAGAGTTTCCTGTAACTAGATGGAAGCTGCTGTGGTGAAGCAGGATGGTTATCCAACACTCTTTTGGCTTCATCCAAAAAAGGACAAAGGTGAAAGGGGTGTGTACCTTCACATAACCTACATGGAAGCTTGAATTTTTCCTTCTATCCATGAACTTTACTATCACTAGTCGAAAGTGTGTTACCAACATGATTTTCAGAGGTTAATGACACGGGATGGTGTGAAAGAGAAGACCATTCTTTCAAGATCTGAGGAAAACAGACAATCTCGATGAAAATGGTCTCCCGTACAAATTATGCATGGAAATTTGGGTTTGGGAAGTTTAATGGGTGGATTTTCATCAGATGTTGCATTCAAAGCAATGGTTGCTTGGTTGCCCCCTCGCTGAATTGGCTTCTTCTTCTTCTTCTTCCCTTTCTTCTTCTTCTTAGCCACTTGGTTACTAGTATCAATACTTTCACCAAGTGAAGAGGAAGAAGGGGAGGGAGAAACAAACGAGGAAGAAGGCAAAGGGTCAACGTTAGGATCAACTGGAGGTTGATTTTGTCTAGTTGGAGGTGTACTCGATTTCAGAGAAGTCTCGACATTTTGAACCAAGGAGGTTGAAAACAACCATACTGGTAGGCCAATGGTAAATCCCGGAAGGGACAATGTAGCCATATAAGGAGCACCAATATTTCTGAAAGAAGGAAAAGGACTAGGATTCCCATCAAAAGGGATTCCTTGATCAGTGGACTCCGAATTTGTCACCATATGTGTCAACGTAAGATCAACTAAGGAATAGGGATGTGTTTTCGAATTTAATTAATTTTAATGATGCTTTGACACAACTTTTCTTTTTTAGTTTTTAAGAGTCGAGAAAAAGCTAAAGATGACTCTAGTATCCTTCGATTTTTAATGAGCCTGAAGTGACAAGTGCTCAGATGGACCTTTTCTTTTAAAGAGTCGAAAAGGAATGAAAGTGACTACTCTGGAAAATCTAGACAGATGGATTACCAAATCAATCGCAAAACTGCAAAATACACCTTGGTGATAAATTAAAGAGAAATTACCAAGGACTTATGTATGGCAGTCAATCTTCCTGAATGTTGTGTTCAGTGCATTGTGATCAATAAGGCGACAGACTCAGCTTCCTATGGATAAAGGATATAAGCCTATTGTGGTCTCCCAATATATATGCGATGGTACAAGGAGCACAAGTCTGTGCTAGCACTTGTCGTATCAAGGAGGAGGAATCACCCTACCTTCAATGAAAATGATAGTTACTAGTTTTAACGACGCCGGAACACGTCTCTAGCCTAGACCTCTAGATATGTTGCGTTAAGCTCCAAAGCATTGTTAGGTTCATTGAAATTTATTTTAAAGTTGATCTTGTTTAGAGTTTTCCTTTCAATGGTTCACCACGTGATGATGATCTGAAATTCCTAAAATGCAATCTACAATGATAAAAAATCTTTGTTTAATTTGAGCAATGAAAATCCTAGCTACTAGGGAAAGAATATTACAATTCTTTCAAACAAAGAGAAAAGAGCACACACTAGTGCATTTTCCTAAATCATATTTTCGCATGCAAATCTAAGAAATGCTAAATGAAAATGCATGTATTTGTTTTCATTCTCCTTAATGTGAAAAATGCCAAAAAGGAAAACTAAATGCAACAAAGATCTGAAATACTTCACTCAAAGCGACATTTTCGACAATTTCTTCTTCAAAATAGAAAGGAAGACTCCACAAAACTTTTCAATTTTGAATAAAAATGCTTTTGACACTTCGAATAAAAACAAATCAAATCAAATACATGAAGAAAAGCTCAATCGATTATCAAGGGAAGGAAGAATCCACGACACTTGTCTTTTCGACACAAAATGACAATTACGACACTTTTTGTACCAAAGTGACAAATCGATTTAAACAACTTTTCAACAAATGATTGTAAATGGTGAATAAATACACAAAAAAATTCACTAATCCTATTCTAATTTAGGCTGATCTAAGTGATACAAGGAAGTTTCAGTAAAGAGGCACTGTTCATTTGCAGTAAAACAACCAAACAAAACTGAAAACAAGGTCAAAACCCTCAAGTTCTAGAATGGAAAAAGAGCTCAATCAATCACCACACCTAGGCTTCACAGAATATGAGATGCATCACACTTACTGCACTCGGGAGGTGCTATGCATACTGAGTCACAGTGGGTGACAGTGCGATGGTCTAGGGAGTGCAACTGAGATGGGTTTTGGCTCAAATGTGCAGCTGTTTTCAGTGAGTTAAGCTTAGATATGATGGACAGTAAAGAGAAAAGTACAGAGGAATGTCTTGAGAGGTTACTGAGCTACCAAGAGGGCATCTAGGTGTACTTGTAGGTCAAAAGTTTAATTCATAAAGTAAACCAGAGATTGACTGAAGCAACATTCATCTACTATGCGATTGTAGGGCAAGAGAAATTTGAAGGCTACCTGGCTGACTTCAGGCTCTATCTATAGTTTATAAAATAAACAATAACAACAAACAAACATCTAATCATTCCCCAGTGGAGTCGCCAATTTGTTTCTAGGAAAACTAGTGTCTTTTCGAATGACTAGCCCTCTAGGTTTGGTAGCTACCCTAGAAACAACAATTTAAAGAAATTCATGATTTCTTCTATGTATAATAGATAAGAGAGAGACAATGGAATGAACTTGGAACTTCTACTTAATCCCTTGCTCAATCTCTCTCCCCCTTGACAGAGCTTGCAACTCCTCCCCATACTTATCCCGCTTGGAGAGTACCTGTAGAAACACAGTAGCAAAGAACCATCAAATCATCTTGATCTATTATATCATAAACATTACAAAATTAGATATATAATGAACATACAATAGCATTCACGATTGCACAATCATATGGAAGAAAACTTGAAGAACTTTATTAAATAGAAGGGAGAATTACAACCCAATTGTCTGATCCAGCATCATCCTCCTAGCATCTGTTAGAGTCGGTCTTGTCAGTCCTCCGTCAGAGATCAAAACTCTTTTTGCATTTCATTTTTAGGCGTCCCATCCTGCTCGATCACCTGCATTTCATTTAGGAGCATGACATAATCTGACGGAAGGGCTTGGTCATTCATTCCCCTCATGTCTTGTACCTGCTGGCTTAGGTCTTTTCATCAATGTTTATTAAAAGTCCATGACAGTCAATGTTTTATCTTTTAATGGGAAAAGAGTCATGTCAATCATAGGTCTATGGTTTCACAAATTGAGTCGTTAAAGAGTCCAAATGCCAGCAGGCCAGAGGGAGGTTTTACACATGTTTTTTTTTTTTTTTTTGTGAATTTCATCGTTATATTGATGGATTATGACTATTCTTCAAAACTTTGTTTTAAAGAAAAGTCAACATTTTGTCCTTTGTAATAATTTTCAAAAGTTTTCAGTTGTTGAATTCTTCAGGCGCAGCCCTGGTCTCCTTTGCCAAATTCCATGTCAGCTATCCCTGCAAAAAATTGCCAAGAATTTCATCATTTTAGTCAAAAAATCAAAAAGGAAATTTAAAAACAGAGTTGTATTAAAATGGAAAAAGTGCCAATGCCAAAACATTACAAAGATGGGTCTTGGAGAGTCAAAAATCAAATCCATGTCTTTATAAAGATATTTTCATGAAGATCAATGTCATTTGCATGCCAAGACCAAAGAGAAGCCACTCAAACCAAATTGGTTGAGTCAGTGTGCGATTTGGGTGAAGTTGGAGGAAATTTGGCTGGTGCGGTGCATTGGGCAGAAGGCATGGCACACTGGGAGAAGTTGCCCAGTGTAATTCTAAACGGGCGCAGTGCACTGGGCCGGCGTGGCATGTTGGGTATGCGGCGCGGTGCATACACCTGAAAGCCTGAAAACGTTTGAAATTTCTCCAAATTGCCATTTATTTGCATGGATTCGCCAGGTAGGGTCGACATCTTAATGTTTCATCTATTTTTGTGCTGAGTGATGGTGGTTTATGGATGCTAATGATTGAAACAAAAATTCAAACCCTATCATTTTGAATTGCTCACATGTAAGCTACTACTTAGGGTTTCAAAAATTGTTCTTCACCAAGGTTAATCTTGTCCATCATTTTCCTTGACTCCATTTTTTCCCCTATTATCATTGTTCCCTATTCCCTAAAGTTACTAAACCCCTATCCTAAAATTCCCTTTCCCAAAACTTTCAAATGTGAAACCCTAAACCCTATTCCCACACATAAAGCCCTCAAACCCTCTCCCATATTTCCCTAAAAAATCTGTCCCAATAGTCCCTATTCCCTTAATATTATTTCCCTTTCCTAACAGTCCCTGTTTCAATTGTTTCCCCTTGGTGGCAGAGTTTGAACACATTACTAAAAGAGCAATCTAAATAGTTTTCATACACCAGCATCTTTTTCTCCAAGACAGTTTGAAAAACAACAGTCATGGCATCTGAGCATTCATCAAATTATGAAATGGAAACCCAAAGTGATTCTCCCGTGGAGGAACATGAACCTCGGAGGCCTCATAGAGGAGGTAGACATATCAGAGAAGAACCAATCACCCTCACTGAATTACAGGCCTGCCCTCTTGCCATGTTTTGTTTCCAGCATCAGTCATGCTATGAGTTTTGTCAAAAGGTGACTAATGTTCAATTTCATCATGAGTTGGCTCGTCTATTTGTGCTGCATTTACATGGAGATCAACAGGGAAAATTTTAAGAACCCCCCCTAAATTTATAAATATAATAAATGGGTGAATCTCCATGGTATATAGGAAAAATGGAAGGCGATTTTATCAATAATATAATATGTATATATAATTTTTTGGCGAATCTCTCACCAGGCATGGCGAATATTTTACTCAATTATAAAACCTTGTAAGATCTTGGCGAGTCTTTCACTAAATAATAAAACTTTGTAAAGTCCTAGTGAATCTTAGCATAGGCTACATGCTGGTTTAATTCCCCCATTTAAATAGGCTACATTCCAGGTGAATACCATGGGTCAATACCATGTGCCATTTTTATTTTTATTAATTCTAATATTAGGGTTAATAATGGTTTTTTGCATGGTATTAATAACAATATAGTCCATGGTATTTGTCCCATAGTATTTTGGCCATAGGTTTCACCTAAATATAAGCCATTTTTTGAGTGTTCGTAAATATAAGGTGACTTATGGAGTAAATATAAAAAAATGTTTTATTTGTTTACCATACCTCTCGTTTATTTATATTTTTATTAATTTACCATACCTCTTTTACAAATATGGTATTTGGCCCATAGGATTCACTTAAATAAAACCTCTTTCTTGAGCCTAAAAAGACGTTTTATTTATTTACCATACCTCCACTTTACTTATATTTTTATTTGTTTACATCCTTACATGTATATAAGGTGACTTATGGAGTAAATATAAATTTTTTTTTATTTATTTACCATACCTCTCATTTATTTATATTTTTATTAATTTACCATAGCTCTTTTATAAATATGGTATTTGGCCCATAGGATTCACTTAAATAAAACCTATTCTTGAAAATGGGCGAATGGATTCACTTAAATAAAACCTATTCTTGAAAATGGGCGAATGGAAGGTTGTAAGTCCTAATTTCAAGGGATAAATTTACCTTTTTTACCCTCTCCCTTAAAATAAGGTGGGCTATTTGAGATGATTTGTAAAAATGTACTATGATACAAAATATTCGCCCACTAAAAATTTAAAACCCCTTAATTTCGCCAAAGGGCGAACATTCACCCCTAAAATTATCCTTGGAGATCAAGCTACCTTCGCCGGTGTCACCTTCACACTTACACCAGAAACTATCTCACTAGCAACTGGCATACCAAACATTAGGGAACCATGGACCAAGAGGAAGAAGATTGACCGGCAGCATTATGAGCCATACATTAAAACTGGTTTCTTGAGGCAGCTCAAGAGAGTGTTTCCATTCTGATATCTGAAAGATGAATATGCTCCACTAATGAAATTGATCATGAAATATTTCAGCTGTGAGGGACGGTTCTCTCGTCTATATGCCTATCACATCAGGTTGCTCATACATTTCACCAGGGTATGGATGATGAACATTTTGTATTTCATTTTCCGGAATATAGAGAGGATGATCACACTTGCGCAGCACAAAACACCTCAGCAGCAACTTAACAGTGTTTATCATTTTGCTCTTATTAAGATTTTGGTGGTTCATCAGCTTGGATTACAGGGCATCACTTGGGATGATTTTATCTCTCGTGACTTCTTCAGAGCTTCACAGGGATTATCAGAGGTCAAGCATGAGACAGGTGGACCTTCTCATCAGTATGAGTGCCATGAGACCGCTAGTGTACCGATTTTCATCACATATCAGAGAGGCACCAGACATTTGTTTGCAGCAGCAAAGTGAGTGTTATCCCCACCCGGTGTGGAAGGGGCCTCGTTTCTGACATCAGCACCACAGGTATAGGACAATGGCAAGAGGCCAATGCAGGATGAGCGGCCTTCAGGTGAGCCTTCAGGTGAAAGAGAGACCGACTTCATTCTCATTCATGGCGATGATACAGATACGGGCCCACAGAGTGCCAAACTTAGGGAGATCATCTAGGAGCAGCAAACAGAGATCCAAGCCTTATCCCTTGACTTGGAGAGAGCTAAGTGGACTATGAAATACTTGGAGCAGAGGAACAAACAACTTGAAGATCAGCAAGCAATCATGGAGTTACAAAACATCTGCGAGAATCGCCAAGCTGCACAAAGGAGAAGAATTGAACTCACGTCATTGGAGCAAGAGATTAATGAGGATCGGGAGTCTAATCTCGAGAGAATCAACATCCACTTGGAGAGACTGCTGGACAAGGCTGATAAGGACCATGCATTGCTGAGACACATGGCTTTTCACTACATGGCACCTGTTAGCACCTAAATTTGCCTTAGGCTGAAGGAAGGCAAAATTCAAGGTAACCACAAACCATGCTCAGTCTGGTAGCTAGCCCTACCAGAATAGGAGAGGGCTCTCTCCAATTCACACTCAGGAAAATAAACAATAGGTTCTAAGATGACTCAAAAATGGATACTGATTTTAGGCTAGGTAAATAAATATGATGGAGATGTTTGAAGAATAACTGAGTTTTCTGGGATGTGTGGGGCCAAGGAATAGCATGAGTAGAGAATTTAACTCAAAGACGCAGGTTATTTCGTGAGACAAGACAGGCGGAAAGTTTAGCAATTAGAGTTGAAAAAATGTGAGGTGGAGAGATTTTTTGAGAGTGTGAAAAGGGCATAAATACATGAATCCTTTTCAACAGAAAAAAACATAGAACATGAAAACTATCCCAAGGCAGAGCAGTGCACTGAATTCTACCTTTTTTACTTAGAAAGATTTCACTGGAAATGAATGTGAATTAAAATATGAAACATAACGAAATACATATGAAACATAAAGAAGATACATTTGCTAAACACACGCCACAAGAATCTCGTGAACTAGATCTGCAATCTTTCATTAATTCTCTGTCAAAATGTACAGTGAGTGACTCGGTGTCTCTCTCACAGTTTCCCAGAAATTCCAACCCTTTGCAAATAGTGTTGCATACAATAAATAGACTATGCCATTGGGAAATAGAACAACCCACAGTTGGGGAGTTTTTCAAGAGATTACAAACTAGAAATGGAAAGCCAACCATTAGTTACAGGTGCAGTGTTATAGAAATGACAAATGGCTTGGGTGACTACTCGCCTTACTTTGCCACTTGGATAGGAGCCCACCTTTAGTGAAAATAATTTTTAAACATTGCCTTAGTTGCTGAGAAAAATATAGTGTAAATGAGCAGGCCCACTTGGAGAAATTCCCGAATCGAAATGTCGCGGAGCGGAAGTGATTTTGGCCTTTAGGTCTATATGCGCTGCGCCCAAATCTATATGCTTCGCGCCACTTTGGAGGCGATTGTGAGGTACCTGTAGGAGTCCAAATTATGTCCAAGTGTGCTTGTTGGAAACCCTAGCCTATCTACTTTCCAACCCAAGTGGAATTTCTAAATTTGGTGCTCATTTTCCCCTCCAAAACTTCATTCTCCCAAGATTTCTTATTGTGAGTCAAAATAGGGGCAGAGAGGTCATTTTTTGAGTGTTTTTGACCTCCTGGGGACTCAAATCATGCCCAAATTTCTTGTCCATGCACCAGTAGGCATGGGTTTTCATGCTGAATCCAAAAATGCAAGCCATTTTTGATTTGGATCTCCCAATCCTAAGCGTCGCGCCACTGGGAGAAAATACCTGTGTTGTGACCAAAAATTTTCCATGTGACCAAAATTGCCCCCAATTTCTTGAAATTTGGGCTGGAGATCCTCTATGAGGTGCTATGCTAGGCCATAGAGGCCTCATCCAAGATTCGAAGCCGATCTTGCTCTTTTTGCCTCTTTTGCCTCTTTGTCGCTTTGCTCAATTTTGCCTTCAAATTCCTGATTCGGGCCTTGCACACTTTGTTTCGTGCCATGTAGTGGAAAGCCATGTGTCTCAGCAACGCATGGTCCTTGTTGGCCTTGTCTAGTAGCCTCTCCAAGTGCATATTAACTCTCTCAAGATTGGCCTTCGGATCCTCATTAATCTCTTGCTCCAATGACGTGAGCTCAACTCTTATCCTTTGTGCAGCTTGGCGATGCTCACGAATGTTTTGTAATTCCATGATCGCTTGCTGATCCTCCAGCTGTTTGTTCCTCTGCTCTAGATATTTCATGTTTCATTTGGCTCTTTCCAAATTAAGAGACAAGGCTTGAATCTCTTCTTGCTACTCCTGGATGATCTCTTTAAGCTATGCACTTGTCGGTTCTGTATCTGTGTCATCATCATGAAGGAGAACGAATTCAGTCTCTCGTTCACCTGATGGCTCACCTGAAGGCCCCTCATCCTGCATTGGCTCCTTGCCTTTTTCCTGTCCCTATGATGCTGATGGAGGAAGCGAGGCCCCTTCCACCCTTGGTGGAGATAACACTCGCTTTGCCGCTGCAAACAAACGTCTGGTGCCTTTCTGATATGTGATGAAAACTGGCACACTAGCATTCTCATGGCACTCATACTGACGAGAAGGTTCACCCTCATGATTAACCTCTGATAATAGCTATGAAGTGCTGAAGAGGTCACCGGAGATGAAATCATCCCATGTAATGCCCTGCAATCCCAGCTGATGAACCACCAAAATCTTAATAAGAGCAAAGTGATAAACACTATTAAGTTACTGCTGAG
The DNA here is from genome assembly GCA_031772625.1 of Pinus tabuliformis. Taxonomy (NCBI): domain Eukaryota; kingdom Viridiplantae; phylum Streptophyta; class Pinopsida; order Pinales; family Pinaceae; genus Pinus; species Pinus tabuliformis. The sequence continues at coordinate 795,358,908 of CM062818.1, read as the reverse complement.
GGGTCTTATGCTGCATGAAGGTGTTCATCCTCTCTATGTTCCTGCAAATGAAATATGGGATGTTCATCATCCGTACCCTGGTAAAGTGCATGAGCAACTTGATGTGATAGGCATATAGATGAGAGAACCTCCCCTCACAGCTGAAGTACTTCATGATCAACTTCATGAGTGGAGCATATTCATCTTTCAAATATCGGAATGGAAAGACTCTTTTGAGCTGCCTCAAGAAACTGGCCTTAATGTAAGGCTCATAATGCTACCGATCAACCTTCTGTTTCTTGTGCCATGGTTCTCTAACATTCGGTATGCCAGTTGCTAATGAGACAGTTTCATGTGTCAGTGTGAAGGTGACACCAGCCAAGATAGAGTGATCTCCATGTAGGTGAAGCACAAAAAGACGGGCCAACTCATGATGAACTTGAACATTAGCCACTCTTTGACAAAACTCAAAACATGATAGATGCTGGAAGCATGACATAGCAAGAGGGAATGCCTGCAATTCTGTGAGGGTGGTTGGCTCATCCCTAACATGTTTTCCACTTTTATGATGTCTCGGGGGAGCCTGTTCTTCTGAGGATGAATCACTTTGTGTTTCCATCTCATACTCTGATGAATGCTCAGATGCCATGACTGCTGTATGTGTACTGTGCTTGGACTACCCTTTGATGATGGTATGAAACTAGGTTTTGTTGTGAGATCTGTCAATTTGAAGGGTTTCAAAATGATTGGTTGCAAGTTTGGCACAAATTCGGGCCTCTGTGGGTGTGTGCCGCACAACAAATCTAGTGCGCTGCACTCGGTATATGCGTCGCGCCCATGTTAACTTTACACTGCGGGGTCGCGCTCTGTGCGCTACGCTCCCTATGTGCGCCGCGCCCCTCTGTGTGTGCGCCACGCTCCTGAAAATGACTCCAAACTCACTCCAAACGCGTGCTTGCACTCTCACACTCACTTTGCAATGTTTCTCTCTTCCTTGGTGTTCACAATGACTTTGTTTCTTGTGTAAACTTGTATATAAAGGCTTTGAGTCATGGGTTTGATTTTTGCTTCTCCAAAACCCATTTTGCTAATGTTTTGTTTTGACACTTTTCATTGATTTAATGCAACACTGAATTTCACTTTTCCCTTTGAATTTTTAGCTAAAATGATGAAATTTTTTGGCACTTTTGTAGGGGTCACACGACATGGCATTTGGCCAAGGAAACCATGACTGCACCTGAAGAAATCAACTGGAGATTTTTTTGAAAATTATCACAAATGACACACTGTTTGAATTTTCTTCAAAATAGAGCTTTGAAGAACAGTCGTAATTTTTCAACATGGCGATGAAAATCTCTGAATCATAACTTTGTAAGGGCCTCCCTCTAGCCTGCATGGCTTTATTGGACATGTTTGAAGACCAATTTATCTGATCCCTAGACCTAATGACTGAAAATGACTCTCGTCCATTAAAAGATCGAACATTGACTGTCATGGACTTTAGTGAACCTTGACAAAAGACTTGAGCCAGCAGGTGCCAGACATGAGGGGAACTGACTAACAAGACCTTTTCTGTCAGATTATGGCATGCCCCTAGTGGAATGTAGCTGAGTGAATGGAGCGAGACACCTAAAAATGAAATGCAGAAAGAGTTTTGATCTCTGACGGAGGACTGACAAGACCGACTCTAACATTGGCTCCAATGGGGGATGGTACCTCCTTGGAGGTGCCAAGAACGGCAGATCTTTGGGAGAGTGGACAGTGCCTTCATCCATTGGGCTATGGAGTCATTATTTCAGCAAAAAACACAAGACTTTGACTCATTTATTGACTGAAACCTGACTCAAACTAACTCGATGCAATACTGAAATGACTGAAAAACTTGACTCTAACAAACTAACTCAAAATACCAAGACTTAAACTTAAAACTTAAAGCTTGGTGGCAGTACATGGCCACCTGTGTTTCTTACAAGGAAATATATGGTCAAACTATATCAAAATGCCAATCTAACCAATCAAGCAGATGCCTTCTTGATTGATTCTCCTGATCAGATCTCTAGGTCAACAGTAGATACTTGTAACTGGGCATCCAAAAGGCTAATTGACCCTGATCTCCTTCATCACCGAATACTGCAATAATCACCTTCACTGCTGGCTACAATAGATTTGCCATTGGATCATGAAAAACATGAAGATTTTCTATTTCCACCTCCCACTGAGAAAACAAGATGTCTTTTTCTTTTGATTCTGATTTTCCTTCATAATGTAATTCAGAAAAAGTATGGTCCTGGTCCTCAAAAAATTCTGAACAAGTAGACGAGTAGATTTCCTCTTCAAATAACACTTCAAAACATGAGACATATGAGGAAGAATCTAAAAGAGAATCCTGAATGATCTGACCTTCTGAAATCTAAATATATTGTAGGTCATCTTCATATGATATGACAGCCAGATTCTCATTACATTCATCAATCATGAGAAAAGAAACTTCAGATGTTTCGTGAAACTCAAGCACGACATTTATGTCATCTACCAATGATTCATCCAGAGAAACTTTTTCAATTACTTGAACAAAGCTCTCACCTTGTTGTTCATGAGCGGACTGAATTACCTCTTTATGAAGACTATGTTCTGATGACATGAGAACATTTGGATTCATAACTCTGTTTTCTTCATTCTAGGTGATTTTAACAGCAGAATTCTCTTTAATGGGAATTAGTACAAGGTTTTCTTGGTCATCACAATCTGAATTTGAAACTTGACTTCCCTGCATGCTGTCTTCTTCTATGGACAGATCTAAAATGACACTTTTTCTTTCATCATTTTCAGCCATATAGACCTCTTCAACCTGCTGATCTATAAAGCTGCTTACAGGATTGTCATCCTTTTCAGAAGAGGAAGAAGTTCCACCCTCACCTTCTTGACCATGTGCACACTGCAGATCTGTGTTAACTTGAGTTGTAACATGACTGTGCAAGAGTTGATCTCTCTCGTCTTCTGATAGAGGAGATAATAATTTTTGTTTTCTCTTGCTCAAGTAGCGATTGTCTTCATTAATTTCCAGTGAAGGAGTGTACAAAGTTTCCTCATACTGTTGATCCATTTCATGTAATTCTTGTTGACTGTCAAGATGCAAAATTCCTTCATCTTCCACCGTACTAAAATCTTGATTCTGCTGCAAATTTTCATGATCGTCTTTATGCTGCTGAAGTGGTTTTTCATACAATGCTTCCATGATTTCTCCGTCCATTAAGTCATCACGCCCATAAAAATTCTCAAGATCTTCAATAAAACTATGAACATGGCTACAACAGTCCTGAACTAAAGCCAAGGATGGATACGATTCTTTATACCTTTCAAAGAATATTGTATGAAAATCTTTTAAACAATGAATAGAAGCAGGTGGCAAACTTTCATACCAAGATCGGGCTTCGTCTTCCAGAGTAGCCATAAACATTTTCATCAAATAGTCTTCAGGAAAATTGATCTTTAATTTATGCACATGAATGTGAAATTTCACCAGATGAAGAGCAGCGTCATTACCTTCCACATTTCTGAACATAGGAAAATTCTGAAGCCAATCCACCTTGGGCATTTTATTCGAGAAACCTGGGATGTGATCTCGGCTCATGGGAGCATATCTCCTTGCAATCCGTTCCATCTTGAAAATCTCAAAGCTACTGATCTCTCTGCAGTGGAGTCACCATGAAGGATTTATTGCTGGATTCTTCAGTGAATGGAGTCGTCAGGTGAATGATTTCAGCCTTCTTATGTCTGATCATTGTTCGCCATCAACCATCAGATCTGAACTTGATAGATGTACTGGGGCAAGACAATCTTCAAGCAAACCATTTTCATTCCCTAGTGGAGTCGCCACTATGTTAGCACCTAAATTTTCCTTAGGCTGAAGGAAGGCAAAATTTAGGGTAACCACAAACCATGCTCAGTCTGGTAGCTAGCCCTACCAGAATAGGAGAGGGCTCTCTCCAGGTCACACTCAGGAAAATAAACAATAGGTTCCGAGATGACTCAAAAATGGATACTGATTTTAGGCTAGGTAAATAAATATGATGGAGATGTTTGAAGAATAACTGGGTTTTCTGGGATGTGTGGGGCCAAGGAATAGCATGAGCAGAGAATTTAACCCAAAGACGCAGGTTATGTCATGAGGCAAGACAGGCGGAAAGTCTAGCAATTAGAGTTGAAAAAATGTGAGGTGGAGAGATTGTTTGAGAGTGTGAAAAGGGCATAAATACATGAATCCTTTTCAACAGAAGAAAACATAGAATATGAAAACTATCCCAAGGCAGAGCAGTGCACTGAATTATACCTTTTTTACTTAGAAAGCTTTCACTGGAAATGAATGTGAATGAAAATATGAAACATAACTAAATACATATGAAACATAAAGAAGATACATTTGCTAAACTCACGCCACAGGAATCTCATGAACCAGAGCTGCAATCTTTCATTAATTCTCTGTCAAAATGTACAGTGGGTGACTGGGTGTCTCTTCCATAGTTTCCCAGAAATTCCAACCCTTTTCAAATAATATTGCACACAATAAATAGACTATGCCATTGGGAAATAGAACTACCCACAGTTGGGGAGTTTTTCAAATGATTACAAACTGGAAATGGAAAGCCAACCATTAGTTACAGGTGCAGTGTTACAGAAATGACAAATGGCTTGGGTGACTACTCGCGTTCCTTTGCCACTTGGATAGGAGCCCACCTTTAGTGAAAATACTTTTTAAACATTGCCTTAGTTTCCGAGAAAAATAGTGTAAATGAGTGGGCCCACTTGGAGAAAGTCGCGAATCGAAATGTCGCGGAGCGGAAGTGATTTTGGCCTTTGGGTCTATATGTGTCGTGCCCAAATCTATATGCATCACGCCACTTTGGAGGAAATTTTGAGGTACCTGCAGGAGTCTAAATTGTGTCCAAGTGTGCTTGTTGGAAATCCTGGCCTGTCTGCTTTCCAACCCAAGTGGAATTTCTACATTTGGTGCTCATTTGCCCCTCCAAAACTTCATTCTCCCAAAACTGCTTCTTGTGTGTCAAAATAGGGGTAGAGAGGTCATTTTTTGAGTGTTTTTGACCTCTTGGGGACTCAAATCATGCCCAAATTTCTTGTCCATGCACCAGCAGGCATGATTTTTCATGCTGAATCCAAAAGTCCAAGCCATTTGTGATTTGGAGCTCCCAATCATAAGGGAGAAAAAACCTGTGTTGTGACCAAAAATTTGCCATGTGACCAAAATTTCCCCAAATTTCTTGAAATTTCGGCTGGAGATCCTCTATGAGGTGCTATGCTGGGCCACAAAGGCCTCAACCAAGATTCAAATCTGATCTTGCTCTTTTTGCCTATTTTGCCTCTTTGTTGCTTCGCTCAATTTTGCCTTCAAATTCCTGATTCGGGCCTTGCACACTTTGTTTCGCACCATGTAGTGGAAAGCCATGTGTCTCAGCAATGCATGGTCCTTGTCGGCCTTGTCTAGCAGCCTCTCCAAGTGCATGTTAACTCTCTCGAGATTGGCCTCTCGATCCTCATTAATCTCTTGCTCCAATGACATGAGCTCAACTCTTCTCCTTTGTGCAGCTTGGCGATGCTCACGAATGTTTTGTAGCTCCATGATCGCTTGCTAATCCTCCAGCTGTTTGTTCCTCTGCTCCAGATATTTCATGTTCCATTTGGCTCTTTCCAAATCAAGGGACAAGGCTTGAATCTCTGCTTGCTACTCCTGGATGATCTCTTTAAGCTGTGCACTTGTCGGTTCTGTATCTGTATCATCATCATGAAGGAGAACGAATTCAGTCTCTCGTTCACCTGATGGCTCACCTGAAGGCCCCTCATCCTACATTGGCTCCTTGCCTTTGTCCTGTTCCTGTGATGCTGATGGAGGAAGCGAGGCCCCTTCCACCCCGGGTGGAGATAACACTCGCTTTGCCGCTGCAAACAAATGTTTGGTGCCTTTCTGATATGTGATGAAAACCGGCACACTAGCAGTCTCATGGTGCTCATACCGACGAGAAGGTTCACTCTCATGCTTAACCTCTGATAATAGCTGTGAAGTGCTGAAGTGGTCACGGGAGATGAAATCATCCCAAGTAATGCCCTGCAATCCCAGCTGATGAACCACCAAAATATTCATAAGAGCAAAGTGATAAACACTGTTAAGTTGCTGCTGAGGGGTCTTGTGCTACATGAAGGTGTTCATCCTCTCTATGTTCCTGCAACTGAAATATGGGATGTTCATCATCCATACCCTGGTAAAGTGCATGAGCAACCTGATGTGATAGGCATATAGACGAGAGAACCTCCCCTCACAGCTGAAGTACTTCATGATCAACTTCGTGAGTGGAGCATATTCATCTTTCAAATATCGGAATGGAAAGACTCTTTTGAGATGCCTCAAGAAACTGGCCTTAATGTAAGGCTCATAATGCTGCCGATCAACCTTCTATTTCTTGTGCCATGGTTCTCCAACATTCGATATGTCGGTTGCTAATGAGATAGTTTCAGGTGTTAGTGTGTAGGTGACACCAGCCAAGATAGAGTGATCTCCATGTAGGTGAAGCACAAAAAGACGGGCTAACTCATGTTGAACTTGAACATTAGCCACTCTTTGACAAAACTCAAAACATGATAGATGCTAGAAGCATGACATAGCAAGAGGGCATGCCTGCAATTCTGTGAGGGTGGTTGGCTCATCCCTAACATGTTTTCCACTTTTATGATGTCTCCGGGGAGCCTGTTCTTCTGAGGATGAATCACTTTGTGTTTCCATCTCATACTTCGATGAATGCTCAGATGCCATGACTACTGTATGTGTACTATGCTTGGACTGCCCTTTAATGATGTTACGAAACTAGGTGTTGTTGTGAGATCTGTCAATTTGAAGGGTTTCAAAATGATTGGTTGCAAGTTTGGCACAAATTCGGGCCTCTGTGGGTGTGCGCCGCACAACAAACCTAGTGTGCCGTGCTCGGTATATGCGACATGCCCATGTTAACTTTACACTGCGGGGTTGTGCTCTGTGTGCTGTGCTCCCTATGTGCACCACGCCCCTTTGTGTGTGCGTCGCGCTCCTGAAAACGACTCCAAACTCACTCCAAACACGTGCTTGCACTCTCACACTCACTTTGCAATGTTTCTCTCTTCCTTGGTGTTCACAATGACTTTGTTTCTTGTGTAAACTTGTATATAAAGGCTTGGAAGTCATGGGTTTGATTTTTTCTTCTCCAAAACCCATTTTGCTAATGTTTTGTTTTGACACTTTTCACTGATTTAATGCAACACTGAATTTCACTTTTCCCTTTGAATTTTTAGCTAAAATGATGAATTTTTTTGGCACTTTTGCAGGGGTCGCACAACATGGCGTTTGGCCAAGGAAACCATGACTGCACCTAAAGAAATCAACTAGATATTTTTTTGAAAATTATCACAAATGACACACTCTTTGACTTTTCTTCAAAATAGAGATTTGAAGAACAGTCGTAATCTGTCAACATGGGGATGAAAATCTCTGAATCATAACTTTGTAAGGGCCTCCCTCTGGCCTGCGTGGCTTTATTGGACATGTTTGAAGACCAATTTATCTGATCCCTAGACCTAATGACTGAAAATGACTCTCGTCCATTAAAAGATCGAATATTGACTGTCATGGACTTTAGTGAACCTTAACAAAAGACTCGAGCCAGCAAGTGCCAGACACGAGGGGAACTGACTAACAAGACCTTTTCTGTCAGATTATGGCATGCCCCTAGTGGAATGCAGCTGAGTGAATGGAGTGAGACACCTAAAAATGAAATGCAGAAAGAGTTTTGATCTCTGATGGAGGACTGACAAGACCGACTCTAACAGCACCGAACAAGGTCTGCAAGGCACGAATCAGGAATTTAAAGGCAAAATTGAGGAAGGCAATAAGGAAGAAAAAGAGGCAAAGGGAGCTTGATCATCTTCAGATATTGGCTAAGGCCTCTTTAGCCCAGCATGACACTTAATGAACAAGCTCCAGCCCAAATTTCAAGAAATTTGGGGCATTTTTGGCATTTTGACAAATTTTGGCACAAAAAACAGGGTTTTTCTCCCTATGCACCGCGCCACGTGGCGCGTGCTTTTGCTAGGGAGCTCCAAATTGCAAAAAAATTACATTTTTGTATTTTTCATGAAAAATAATGACCGCTGGTGCATGGCCAAGAAGTTTGGGCAAGTTTTGAGTCCTCAGGAGGTCAAAAACACTCACAAAATGACCTCTCTACCCCTATTTTGACACACAGGAAGAAGTCCTGGGAGATTGTAGTTTTGGAGGGGAAAATGACATACAAATTGAAAAATTCCACTTGGGTTTGAAAGTATACAGGTAGAGCTTTCCAATGAGATATCTTGGGCTTAATTTGGACTTCAAGAAGTGCCTCAAACTCAGCCTCAAAGTGGTGCAATGCATAGAGGATTTGGCGCGGCACATAGAAGATTTTTGCTCAATTTTTCACCTTCCAGCTCAGAAATTCGGCCAGTTTGACTAGTTTTGCATTTTGATGTAATTTTTTATCTATCTTGATGTAATTGGATAAACATGATGTAATTTTGGCACTTATTTACTTGTTCTAGAGGATTCATTCACTAAAAAGTGAAAATGAATGAATCAGTTTCCTACCTTATAGAGGCAAGTTGTTTTGATTGCCTAGATTTTAGTGCTTTGTTTAGAATTGGTTGAAACAGCTCCTAGAATGATGAGCTCGACCCCTAGAGGCAAGGGAATGAGTTGGTCTAGTCTATATCATGTAATTCCTAAGTCATTTTCAGGGTCGGACACTAGGGATTGCTTTGGCATATCATTGTACATTCTATCTCTACATTTTTTGCTAAGGAAAGACCAAGGTTTTGCAGCACTGTTTGGGATCCATGTGGCTTTATGTTTTGATGGTGTTCTTCTCTAAGTAATTGTAAGTTCATTAGTGTTATGTGTATCATTTTTGTGTCTCTTCTTCTGAATTTGAACAAATGAGTGATTAAGGTAGAATCCATTAACTGTTATGCCCTGCCTTTGAATTTGTTTGAATTTCCATGTTTTCATCTGTTTAAGGAGAATTCTTGAGACTTTATTTCTCTCCTCAGCTCCTCACCAGTCCGATCTATCCATTCACTCACTTTAAAGCATCAAAACGATTGCCTTCCTTGCCCCAGTCAGAACTCTGTAGAAACTGTGCCTCATCCCCAAGCCCAATTTGCCTTTCCCTGTTTCCAGCACAAAACACCCAAAAACTCAAATCAAACCCTTGTACTTCATACCTAGCCTAAAATTAGTTTTTATTTCAGTCATCTTGAGCCCCATCGCTTGTCTTTTTCCCAGATCAACCTAGAGAGAGCCCTCTCCTGTCCTCGTAGAACTAGCTACAAGGTTGAGCATGGTTTGATGTGGACCTAGAACCTTGTCTTTTCAGCCTTAGGCAAATCTAGGCTAATCTAGGCTCTAACAACATCAATCCCTCTTCACCTCATGAAATAGCAAGATCACACCAACAATACAATGCTCTTTCCTCAAATACAAACTATCAGCACTTCCTTGCAATTCACAATATTCCAACCTCTAGATCTCTTAGATGAGGGATCCATTTATAGATGTGTGCAAGGGTGTGAGTCATCTTTGGGGTTTTGATTAGTGTCATTCCACTTGTTACAATTGGTTCCACTTGGAGATTTCTTGGATCTCTTACTCATCACTGGGTGAATTCAGAGAGGCAAGTGTCATAGGAGAGGTTTCCAGAAAATTCCATGAGCAACCACCTAGCAAACTGTCTCAGACATTTGTCCATCCTCACCCATCACACCCTATGGAAGGCCCAAATAGTATGCATTGCACCTAAGCAGTGTAGCACTCAATATGCATCACACCTGGCTAGTGTAGCAGTTAGTATGGTTCAGTTTAGGCCATTTTTGGATGGATTTTTAGGTGGAATTTTTGGGGAATGATGTAATCAGATGACCATGTTCTTTTAGGGAATGAAACAACTCTTTTAGGGGTTGATGAGCCTTATTTTATTGACATATAAGATTGGGGTTGAAGTTCTCAAATATGTCTATAACAGATGGATTACTTTACCATATAGTTTGAAAATAAGAGAGTACCATTCTCCTCAAAGGATGAGAGAAGCACTGAACATGACACCCATGTACAAACAAACCATCCAAAGGCTCAAAGTCAATTAGATTGGCTTGAGACTCAATCCACCATTGCTCTTGGTGATGTTAGAAGGAAGGAAGGAAGAGAGAGAAAGAAAGAAGTGGGAGGAGGTAGAAAGGAAGGCAGGATTCTATGCACAAGAAGAGGAAACCACAACAGAAGCATGGGATGTTAGGGAGGCCACTAGAGCTATGAAAGACATGGATATTGATTGAGTTACTCAGAGGATGAGCAACACTTTTAGTAGGGGGGTGATGATGAGCCTCATCATTGGGTAACTAAATGGACCATAAGTCACCTCCTAGCTTAGTCAAATCAACTTTTCTCACAATTTATTACATGTTTTGATTATATTTTGTTTAATGAGATGAGTTAAAGTGAGATATTATGCCTAGTGAACTAATATGCATTGAATGAAGGTTTGAAAAAGAAAATCGAGGAGCTTTGGAAAGATTAAGTTTTGAAACTCGAATGGGAGAAGGGAGAGAGATTGTAGGAGGTAAATTATCCTCATTTACTCCTCCCTCATTCGAATATTTCTCCATTAATTACACCAGCTCGGAGTACAAGTAGCCAAGTCACGAAGATAAAAAGGCAACCAAGAAAGTGATAGTCAAAGAGTTAGTTCATCTCGAGTTTGGGAGCTGAGCCTCCCTAGATTTAAGCAAGTTGTTGGGGACTTCAGTTGTATAAATAAATAGGCCTAGAGACTCATTAGGATTCGAATTTTTGTTGTAAAAGCACTAGTTATTTTTTAGCTCCAGACTTGTGGAAGACATTGCTATGTAATTTTTTGTTTTGATAATGAGAATGAGATTTTTCATGATCTAGTACTGAGTTAACTCAGAGGGATGAAGCTCTTGGGTTAAGGCCCAACCCTAGTAGCAAAGGCTCCTCTTCTTGCATTTGTATGCTTAGATTAGTTTCATAGATTCATGATTATATTGTCCTTAGAAGTATTGCATTACAGGCAGTGTAGGTTTGATTAGTTTGTTTCCATTTGTGCTTTACTTCAGCAATAGGTTAGAAGGAAAAATGCATCACAAAGTTGTTAGTAGGTGTCTTGGCCTCACCTCTTCCTTTAGGGATCATGACTTGAGGAAAGGACTCCTATGCAGCCCCAAAAAGGAATATTTCTATTTTCTCATAGAATTTAGAAGTTTATTGTACTTGAACCACCATTTGATTAGTTCGCAAGAGTAGGATTTAATTACCATCTCTTCCATCTTTATTCTTAAAGTAGATCTCATCAATGATTCCATTTTATTCTATAATTTTCCTCATGCATGAAGTAGACAACTAGCTCATTAAACTCCATTTTTCTAGCTTATTAGAATTCTTCTTGTTTACATATTTTTTTTGTTAAATATCAATGTTTGAGGTAGAGCAGGTGTTTCAGAAGTAGAGACAGATACCATAGCAAGCAACCACCTTCCAACTTCATCCATCCATAATCATTCCTTGCTTTCACCAAGACCTTCACCAATTTCATCATTTTATATAAATATTCCTCCAAGCATGTTGAGAAAATCCAACCGTCTCCTAACCTTGGTTTTGAGTTTTGAGTGACTTTAGGAATTTCATCGCTCCATTCCACCTACCAACCACCTTCCCTAAGGCTTCCATCACCTCCAACACCCATCGTTTCTCTCTCGGCTATATCTTGTAGAAATACAGGGAATCCTATAGGTTTTTAGGACATCGTGTAAGGTTTCCTGTAGTGGCTTGTTTTGAGGCCGAATTGAGGGAAAACCTCTAGGAAGCCACACAAGGGTACCTGAGGGTCTCCCAAATCTCCCAAACATCCACCAGCATTGCTAAGCCACCTGCGACATCACCAAAAGAGATTAGGGTTCACACTTGATTTTCCATAAAAAGAATAAAAAGAAAAGAAAATAGATTTATTTCAGTCCTTTACATGCACAGTAGTGATGTTTGGTGTATTAAACTTCCATGCTTAGGACAATGGCATTTCATATATGTTTTCTTAGCATTCTTGTAAAGCATAGTTTATTAGTAGTTAGTTAGGGAAAGGTGTGTTTTTAACATAGGATTTCAGTCATTTTCCTTATTGCAGTAGACAAGTTTTCTCCTAGAGTAGACTTCTCTTTCTCTCATCAGTAATCCAGCTTTTTCTAAATCCATAGAAGTCTGGCTTGAAAACCCTAGTGGTCTCTCGCCAGCTGAACAGCGGAAAAAAGAAAAACCATCACTTTTACTTGTGTATAAAACACTGTCACCTTAAAGTTTCTATGAACCCCGGGTTGATAAAGTAAAGTTGGTAGCTCCAGGAGTTGCAGCATTCTTGTTGCAATACTAGTGCTCGTCAACATGTATAGCATAGAAGAAAACCATAAACAAAACAAATGGTGAACCATCGTGGTCATATAAAATGCATAATCATATTTTGTATCATAAAAGTGTTTGGAGCCATAGCTCTAAATACATCCAGTACGCCCATAGCATACTGGGGGGAACATAGGCCCCTACATCTCGTCACCATCCTTTGGAGGATATCATGCCAAGTTGGGTCGAGATGCTTGAATCCCTTTTTAGAGGACTTGGAACACAATGGCACTCCAAAAACTCCTCCTACTAGGGGGCACCATTCCCACCTTTGCATACTAGATCAATATCCCATGCTTGGGGGCATGATGTTTTTCCCCTGGCCATATTCACATAAGTCTCAGCCTAGATCCCACTGGATCTAGGTATGGTCGATTATCCTCCCATTCCTTGGATAGTATGTCCTACCGGCCTCTCTAGCGAGCCATATGCACATCGCATATCATAGACATTTGATACCATATCTTCAAATGTTCTACTCCTTTACCACCTACTCCCCATGTTGGACTTAGTGGGTGTGGATGATTGTAGACCTCCTCCAGTAGTTCATTCTCATTTTCCTCTACCCTTAATTCTTCACTAGGAACCATTGTTCCAAGAATCATTAAGGCCATCTTTAGACAAGTAAGGCCACTTTCTTGAAAGTCGTAGACCGTGATTTTGATGGTTGGTTTGTCTGCTACGATCTCCATCTAGACCATAGCTCAGTTTCATGAACCATCAGCACCATTGGAAAGCTGTCACCGAGCTCTATAATGGGTCTTCCTCAGTTTATGATGATTTTACACTTCTCTAGGAAGCCTTTTTTCCAAGAAAGGTCACTTCTTCACCTCTCAAAATCGAATTTCGTCATAAAGCGACACTTGTACTTTGAGTTCCACCTCCTCTTAATACTTGTCATACCATATGTTGATTTTCATCATGAGTATTCCTCATTTATTCATGTTTTGATGGTCCCCACCAGGCCTAGTCTGTTTGGCAGTGTCAGCAAGTCACCCTTGCATTCTTGGAATCTATTTCATGTGCTAGTATTCCATCCATATTTGCATACTATTCATCCTATGTTTCCCATTTTGGTCTCCAATCATACTATTCCCATCCCCTTCGGAGTTGAGTCAGTTGCTACCAGGTCAACCATGCACTTTATGCTCTGATAAGGGTAGTCGTCTATTTGTCCCTTAGTCCCATTTCCCCATTATCCTTGGTGTTAGTCCATTAGTCACATTACTATTTTCCCTGATGCCTTAGTTGAGGATCCTCATTGCCTCATCTATCGTCGGCCCTATTCTATCAACATCAACTCATTTATTCCAGAAAAATGACCTAGAGGGCGGTGTATCTCAGTTCCATCCTCCATTCTTGTTCCACACCTTGGATCGAGAATAGGGTCTCATTATTTCCATTTAACTTGGTCTTTTCATGTTTGTGATCCATACACTTGATGGTCCAGTGATGCAGCAGATTGTACAGTGATTCTCGGGTGTGTGTGATATGTTTTAGACCTCATGAGGGGTGGCCCTTCAGGTATCTCCCCACATGCCTGGATGCATATCTAGTATGCTATAGCCTCAGATGTAGTTCCACAAATTTGATGGGTTTGGTCCCTACCAATCGCAGTGTCCATAACATGCACATCTCCTTCAGATGATCCATTCATTTTTGCAGAGCCCTTCCCTGTTCAGTAGGGATTCTCCGATTGTTCTACCCTCCCTCCCACCCACTTCTTGACAGAAGGGGATTTTTATCTCATGTACGAAGTTATTATTGTATTTAGCCCTGGTTCATGTTTTTACCAGGTGCATTATGTATATGGGAAACATTGTATTATTTTTTGGCTTTGTTATGCCAGCATGTCATGTACCATTCAGCATGTACTGTATTCCTGAGTTTCATATTTCTGGGCGAACCATTATTTTTGTACTAAATTATCTAGGCGGGTATGGGTATGCCTCCCCCGCCTCATTGAGATCTGGCACCACAACATAAAAGAAGACTTGCATTAGTCTCGCCCCCTCTGTCACTATCCCCTCTCAGATTCAACTTCATTGGTCTATCTCTCTCTCTCTCCTTGACTCCCCTACGTTTTCTAAGTGATTGTGTCTTTACAACATACTTCAGTCATATGTTGTGCACCTAACACTTGTACGTTGGGGGGCAATCTGTTATCACCAATAAATTGATCATCTAGCCTAATTTACTAGATGGATTGAAGTATACCATGTAAGGCCAATTTTACCCTAGTAAAATTGCTTTCACTGTGAGAAATTACCTAATAAACCACCTTTATAAAGTAATTTATAGTTAAACCCTTGAAGAAAAAATAAAAAAATCATTATTTAGTTGATTTTCTTCTAGGAATAATTAATTTAACCGTTGTTTTATTATTATTCCTTGTCAAATTTGACCCAATCATGACAAATAAATAGATAAATCGTTATTTTTCTTATTTTTCTCTAAGAATAATTAATTAAACACTAATTAATTATTATTCTTTGTTAAATTTGACTAAATCCCTTAGGAATAATTAAATAAATCCTTATTTGTTTATTATTCTTTAACTAATTCATTGAGATGATAAATAAATCATTTATTTATTTATTATTTCTAAATAAAACTTTAGATACTTTTTCCCTCCTAAACAAATATAATAAAATATTCCAAATGGTTATTCGAAGAATGGGATCAATAATATTTTATTATTGCTCATTATTCGAGGATAACTCAATATTTTGTTATAAATAGAAGGGTTTTCCATTCATTATTCACTTTTGATTATTTTCAATTTTGCACTCACTCTTGTAACTCGGATTATTTTCATTGTCGCACACCATGTTTTTTACTAGGTTTATGCATTATAGAGGAGAGAGACTCTACAGAAGCTGAAGACATTTGAGGATAGCCAAGAACCCATCCCATAGAGGGGGACTGGTAACATTTATTTGTTCTCTTCACAGGTGTTATTATTAAATTATTCTTTACATATCTGGTTTCCATTGGATGTTTTGGGGTTATTACTCTTTCTTTCACTGTTTAACTACGATTGGAGCATAGATCAGAATTTTGGTAGGTTTTGTTTCTATCAATAGCTGCAGATATACAATGTTCGACAATCATTTGTATTGTTGAGATTGCTTGTCATCCACAATTTTAACTACGTTCTTTTCATATATTTGAGAATAAAACACTACAACAACTTTGGCTTTGTATTGATTCTCTTTTAAATTTGCATAATCATATCATTTGACACTTTTATTCTTTTTGTAAAGTGTACTTTGAAAGATATTTGATTGCAACATATATATTTTTTATGGTTGGTTCTTGTGTGACAACCAAAATTTTACGTGTATTGGTTCTTGTGTAACACTACTTTTCTTATTTTTGTTGCATCAAAAGACTTGAAAACATTGAGAATTCCCATAGTAGTTGTCAGCCATTTAATGTGCTCATCAATTGATCATTACAAAACATATAAATTTTGGAATTAAAATGAAATAATAGTTGATTGGGAAAATATGTTGGTTAGGATGAAATGAAATGTAACATGTGGCATGAAATGTGAATATCCATTCCCACCAACTTAAGGTGTTTTTAGTTTTTGGAAAATGAGAAAGGGATTATGAATGTGTTCATGGATTTTCCAAAATCATAATTTTAGCATTTGAGGAATTACATGATTAAAAAATAGAAAATTACATACCTTCACCTACCTGAAAAGTGGACAAGCTATGTATATCGAAGAGTATGGTTGTTGCTGTTGAATCATGGAATGTGAAGTAGAAGAATATGATCTGCTTCTTCATTCCCTTTGGTGTATTAATTGAGGATGATATTGGAATATTTATTGCTATGGTTATTGAATTGAGTCTTGTTGCAAACTGCTGAAATCATGTAGTCTTCATTCATTCCCACTCAATGGTATAATTCTTATCTATGTGAATAAATGTTTCGATGTAAAACATAGAAAAGAAATTGTTGGATTTCTGGCCATTAATGAATGTCACTAACAAACACGATACTACTCACCATTGATGTCAATGAGATTAAATATGCCTAAGTACATCTTACTAGGTACAAATAGATGTGTCGTAGTCAAGTCACCTAGAAGTTCGACAAACAGGGGACATTGATGTATTCCCACTGTTTATTGGCGAGAGAGATTTTCATTAAGGCATGCAAGCCTCAAGGTACTTGAAATATCTCTATTCTTGATCCAAGATGATGTGTCAAAGTCGATGGGTCAAAACTTGTTATAAGGGAGGCCTTAATGAATCCTTCATTATCTAACGTGAGTATGAAATAATAACTTGGAGGACTATAGATGAAAAAGTTTCATTGAAGAAAGGTTTATTTGACATCAAGGAAAAGGAAAAGAGGGGTGAATCAACTTTGTAAGGGAGTTGAATGACTTTATTTTTGGGTTAAGGATGAGTGAAAATGAGGCAGGAAAATATGAAGATTGAAAAGGGAAATGGGTTTTTGGTAGTAGGGAGATGGACAGTTATGGATCGATTGCAGGCTTAAAATGTGTAGATATGGTAAAATTGGTATGTGTTTAGTATCAATGGTGTAGTGGATCTGATTTTACATTGAATTATCATGCTGTTTTGAAAGAAGCTTGGTGTTTCAAAAACTTTGCATTTTTTGCAATAAAATGTAAGACTATGTTGATGGTGCTGGACCCGCCAACATGTCAAGGGGATTTCCCTGGTAAGAAGTCCCAATTAGACCTCAGACCATTTGGTGTAGGAGTCCCAACAGTGGGTCGTATGGTAATTCCTTGACCACGATTTCGCACAGAGGCAAGTAAGATAACTTTGTTGGTAGCAAGGGTGTGACAGCTGCAGTGAGTCAAGGAAGGTGTATGAGAGGTTTTAACACATGTGGGTTGAGATGAGTGCATCCCTTGGCAACCTGTAATAGTACTTAGATGGGAAGGGAACACACGGTCGAAGCTACATCACAAGCTAGAAAGCCAGTTAGCTAACAATCCAAAGTGATGGTTAAACCAATCAACATATTTAAGTAAGATTCATACATACTTATACATAATAGTCCATACAAGCATGTGTAAGCAAACAGATACATGTACCATTTAGAGTAAACAAGATAGATGGAATACAATATGACATATGCATGAAACGTGTTGGCTCTTATTATAAAAAGAAGTGTAAGTTCCAATCATATAATACATCCATGTCCAACCACTTGTCCCAATAGTGGAACGTTACAACCACATCCACCTACTCCTCGAAAGATATGTACTAGCTCTGTGTAGTGGAGAATCCAAGGCACATTACAATACTATCCAAGATCTCTCCAAGATAGTCTTATCGAAAGCTTGGCTAACCAAAAGCCTATACAATGAGTTATGAGGGACTATTTATAGCAAAGGGTAGGGTGACCCTTGACATTCCCCTTTATGACAGTTCAACTACCATCATGACTCTTCACCTGCTATATGACTATTACATCCAACTATTGACACTTGACTTACACTTGACATGAATTAACATTACAATGCACATGTACCCATGTGAACAAAATGGCTTGAGCAAGCCATGCTAGACATCACTCTGACTTAGACAACCATGGAAGTCCAACTCCTCAACATCCTCATGCTGATCAAAAGTAACATATTGATGTCAATATTGGTAGTCCTTGATGGTGTCTGTGTGCTCCACAGTGACATCCATCTGAAACCTGACTCTTGCCTCCATAGTATCTGGGTACGCTGCTCGGGCTCCTCTGTCCAACTCGCCTGAAAGCATGTGCATCACTGTCTTCAATGTTGTCAGACTAGTAACATACTTGTGCATAATGTCTGCATTGATAGGCAAGTCTGGGCTCGTGGAAGTGTGCATCAACTCATCGAAGTATGAGTCAAGCTCTAGTCAGACCTATTTCTTCGTCTTCTCCTAGGTGAGAGTCCCAATAGATGGGATTGCATGTGTGTGCACCACAACATCCATACTATTGAATACTCATGCATGGAAAGCCTGTATGTTAGTGATGAATTGTTGGTGCTCTTATAGTTCTGGATCTGACTTCGGATACGTGTCTTCAGCTCAACCACATGGCCCTCATCATCTTAGGCAAGTGAAGTGGGGCTCCCTTGTACTTCATCATCCATGTTTATATGCCATCAACAGTGCCATGCTAGTTCATCAAGATACGTTATCTTCTAGCACATCATTGTTGCCATCCATTGAGATGGATGATTGCCTTGCGCATGGTTTCAAACTTGGAGTACAATTCTCGCATAACTGTGTTAAGGGACAGTACTTTGTCTAGTATTTCCTTCTTCAGTTTTTCTCAGGCGGACATTGTCACCAAGTGTCCTCCTTTCTTGGTTTTCTATAGTTCCTTCACCATTCGCTCATTCTCAGCTATCAGAAAGTGAACACTTGAGCTAATGGATTTAGCATACACTTTGGTTGCATTGGCCAGGGCAACTAGATGTTTGCGCACATCAGTCATGACCACTCATTCTTTAAATTACACAGGAGATGTATGATCCTCCGGAGTTGATTCTTTGCAAGACTGCATAAGTCTATGTTGATATTCGTCGAATGAGATGTTGTGCATCTCTCCTTCTGGCTGATCACCAAGGATCTCAGTGCCTCCTTGGTCATTCGAGACTTTCTCATCATCTAGATGCATTTAAGAGAGTGATTCAACCTCTTTGTGGTGAGGCACAAGGTCAATGTCCTGTTCCAACTCCTGTTGCTCCATGTCTGCATCCAACTATTGAAGTGCTTGTTCTATCTCATGAGCAAAGTCTTCCTCCTCTGATGGTTCACCCTGTTTTCCTGATGTCATCTATTCTGATGAATCAACTAACTATATGGGTTCTGCTTCGTTTATGTGCACATATTGCGCCCCTTGCTGTATCTGCTGCTGCTGCACTTCCCTCTCCTATTTGCACAACTCTTGTTCCTTTCATAGTTGCTCCCTCAACTCACACAACTCCTTCTCTACTTCTTCCATCCTTCTCTTATCCCTCTTCCTCTACGCGATTCGCATGTTGCGCTGGTGCCTCTTTGCCTCTATAACCATAGCTTCTTTATCTACCAATTGATCTACTCGAAACTTGTAGCTTTTCTCCTCCTCCATGTGATCGACAATCTTCCTCTTACCTTTGTCGTGCACTGGTATGCTTGCCTTTACTTCCACTGCTACTACTATTGTTGTCGGTGCTATTGGTGTTGTCCATGACGCTACTTCATGTTGATGTGCTAACCGCTCCAGAATGAATCCAACCTATTGATTGGGTCTAGAGAAACTGTAGCAATATCTTCATGGGTCCTCCTCAGCCTAATGAAATGCTCTGTGGATCCAATTAAACTGAAATCACCTGCAGTGATCTTTCACAATGCAATGTGGGTCATACGGATTGTAGCTTTGGAGTTCAAATGGGTACTTCTTCGTCTATTCTTCTTCGACATCCGATTGCTTGATACTTTGAATCTCATATAATCCAACCTGCAATGGAAGAGCAGGCCAAGGTGCCTTGTTCTTCCTGTGCAGTCTAGCTGTCAATCCTACCGAGATGTGATATGCTACTTCCTGCATGACAAGTACGTCCAAGGCAAACTTTGGTAGAACATGCAGAGGCTTCTCCACACCGAATATTCGGATGAAGGTGCTAGACGGTGAGGCATACCAATCTGCAATGCCTATCAATGCCTCCATTGCTTCCATTGACATGTAGGGTGGATCATGTTCAAATATCATCTTGTACACTGGGGTGACAAAATGATCAGACAACCATGTGATTACTCCTCTAAAGCT
Organism: Pinus tabuliformis; assembly: GCA_031772625.1. Taxonomy (NCBI): domain Eukaryota; kingdom Viridiplantae; phylum Streptophyta; class Pinopsida; order Pinales; family Pinaceae; genus Pinus; species Pinus tabuliformis. The sequence goes on along the minus strand of CM062818.1, from coordinate 795,338,606 downwards.
GAATTCAGACAACAACTTGAAATATGTGTTCACAATAGTCTTCACCAATGACCATGCCCACTACAAACCTAGGAACTCCTGTTGGGTATAGATTTCATCTAGGATGTAGGTGGACATATAAATATCTACATGCATACCTCCGGGTAACTGTCAAGCCTTCATTACTTGTTCCTTCAGCTGATGAGCCAATATGTAGAACCAGTTACATGGCTTTCCTTCTCTAGCCACTATGTCTAGTGCAATCACCCAACTCTGTGGGAAGATTTCCATGCTTTCTTGGCGATACATTCGACATGAAAACATGACCAAGTATTGGTACACCTTCCTCAATATCTTCATCTTGTAGATCTAGTTGGGTGTCAACCTAAATTGAGTCGGCTCCTTTACCCAGTTCTTCAGAATGTCTCTAGCATTAGCACTACTATTGGGTAAGTTGAATGAACTCTTCATGACAGTCATGGGCTCTGACATCTGATACATATCATCATAATATCATGCCCAGAAGGTTGCAAGCTTCGTCCCACTGACATTGCTCAAGTTCATTGTCTTGGTATCAGTGTGAGAGACAATATAGTGTATCATGTCCGCGCATGGGAACGCGAGGTATCTGCATGCAATCTGGTACAAGAAAACTTGTGAATGTTCACATACACCTGACAGTCTTCGAGGCCTTCCTCAAAAGTTCCTACAAATGCTTCATTGAACTCTTTCCACTTCAGTTTGATGTCCCTGTCTAGATACAACTTTGTATCTTCATAGAACGGTAGACTAGAGGATACTCGCTCAACTGCTACTCTCGCTGAATTTCCATCAGTGTCTTGTGATCCTATCATCTTGGAGGCCATTGATCCAGTACTGCTAAGAGATGGATGACCACCTGAAAGATCTGGAGACAAGAAACATGCATGGAAAGAAATCTGTCAGTGAAAACCAAAGCAAATTCAGGGAATGACACAACACATACCTGGGAGAATGATGGGCAAGATTACGTAATTTTTACTGGGAGGCTCAGTGACTAGTTGCCATAACTATGCAAAAGGAAATCTAGGTTTTCTGGGAGGAAAGCCTAGTAGTTGGATTTGTGAAATGCGCAATCCAGACTAGCTGCTAGTTGTTGGGATTGTGCAATGCTTAATTCCATCTGGGAGTGACTGCAGGCTTAGGGACTACATTGCATAATTTTCTAGGCCAACAGTCACTGTCCCTTAGAAATGTGCAAAACAGTCCTAGAGGATAGTACTGGGAAGAAATGTGCATTTCTGGACAGGAAGGCAGAGCCTTCCTTCCCAAGATGGTGCAATGCTATCTTAGTGAAGGCAGATTCCAGGCCAAGTTTAGCTCAACTCGTCGATAGGAAACTGAAGGAAAATAAGACAGTGAATGCATGGTGACACTAAGTGAAAGCAGAACTGATTGACAATACATGCAAACATGAATCAAAGATTCAGTAAATAGATCAACATGCATGTGGGTGAAGTGTTGGCTTGATGGGGCTTGACCCAAGTTCGGCGTTATTTAGCCAAACAAATCCCTACACTATTGGCCGTTTTGGCATCAGCCTGCGGAGTGCGGACTAAAGTCTCACCCGAATCAGTATGGGGGGATGCTGGAACCAAGTTTCTGCACCCTTGAGATGTCTGAGGTGTCAATTTAGTCCAATTGTGCCTATCTTCGTGCAGGTTTCATCGCGCACTGTTCTAACCTTCAATACCCTCGCGATCTGTTATAATCACCTTTCGCGCAGCCCTAACCAGGGGCTGAGATGCTTTCGCGCTGCTATGGCAGCGAACTGCACTATTTCCCCAATCTACACTATGTATCTTACTTATCTTCTTAAATTTCTTAGTTAACTTCGTGTAAATAGATATTCTACCTTGCTTTCACTTAATCAACACATTCATATATATTCGCACATCACATAAGCATTAAAAATGCAATGTACATTCAATGTAACAGATGCACAAAACAGGAAATAAATATGCAGAATCAATATGAAACTTATCTTTATTAATGCTCCAACTATTACAAACTCGACTCGCCCTATGGACTCAGTTGTAGCGGTCCATGCACTCAGCTGCAGAGCCTTCTCCTACTCTATGACCCAACATTAGACTTTACACTTCAGATATGAATCAACTCTTCATCCTTAGATCCTTTACTATTTATTTTCTTAACTACTTAGAGCCTCGCTCTATTTATACAATCCCATGGTTTATGGACCATGGGTAGATCTTTACAGTCGACATTACATTACAAAATTGAGGGCAGACAACCCTATGACTATTTTACAAATGACGCGCTCCATGCCCACAAAAAGTAGAGTCTTTACATCAGGGTTACAACTTTTGACCAAAATCTGGGCTCTAAGCCCTAAAACGTCCCTTGGAGGATACCGCGCCCAACAGACCCCCAACACAAATGTCATGACTTGCCCTCGAGTCACTCTGTTGGTGCGGAGATCTTTGCACAAAGACCTCCCAATTCTACCTGAATTCCTGCAAGATCGGTAGCGCACTAGGCGGCTATCTGCTGCACTTCCTAAACACGATGTTCAAAGACTGTTGTAGCTAAACTGCTTCCTTGAACATGTTCTTGTGTTCCTTGCATATGCACTAGATTTGCTTCAATAGAGGCTGTAATGACATATGCCTCATCAATCCATGGCTGTAAGCGTGCCTTCAAAATTGTTTCCTTATGTTGAGCAACATCCACCTGCTCCTTGAGTGCTTTCGCCTGATGCATTCGCGTGAGCCTCTGTGTAAGGGAAATTGTCTACGCGGTCCCTTCTACTTCATCATATTTCTATTGTAGCATGCACACCTCTGTTTCTAGGTGCTATATGTTCGGGTCCTCTTGTAGAGTGGTGAGAACCTCGAACGACTCCTCGAACAGCTTTGTGTAGTCTTTCACTGCACTGTTGACCTCTGCTATTGCTGCTGTAATCACGCTGGCGCACTATTCCTTAACCTCTGGAAGAGTTGAAGTCTGCGCCTTCAATTTTAGTTCATCTATCTAAAGGTTCAGTTCAAGCTGAACCCTAGCCATCTCTTCCTTTACCTCACGCACCCCTGCTACTAGTTTCCAGATGCGTGCCTCCACTGGTTCTTCTGCTTGGATGGCCAACTCTGAGACCATATGGTAGGCTTCCTCGACCACCTGTACAAGTTCTCTATTCTGCACCACTACCTCGTCATGTTGTAGGCTCAACTGTTCAATGTTGATGCACTGCTCACTCATGACCTGGAGCGTGTGACCCTCCCTGGCTCGCAGTTCTGTAGTAACTCCATCCTACAAAATGTAGAGCATCTCCTGCATCCATATTTAGCCTGATTCCTTTCAATCTGCTGATGATAGGCCTGTCGACCTCATTTTATATCATGAGTGATCCCTCTAGCGACACTATAGTGTTGGTCATTCAGGCGCAACATTTCCTCAACCGTGGACGTGCCCACTGCAAGGGTGGTTGACGTAGTGCCTGCCTGTGGAGTGCATACCTGCAACTCCTGTATCTATGCTTGGAGAGCCCCTACCACCATCTGGTGTTCCTCTGCGAACTATTGTAGGGTCTCTATGGTGACATCCCTCACTGTCTCCCCAATGTTGTGAAAATCCCCCTTAGTGAGGGTGATTAGGTCGAAAGAAGTCTTCGAAGCCTTTGACTTCTTCCGTGGACCTACCTTCTCCCTTCGGCATTGTCATTTCAGCTACGTGGATGCTGTTTGTAGGTCCATGCCACCTTACTTTGTATCTATTTCCTGTTCAGGTGAAGGTGACTTTTGGCCTCCGCACTCCTCCTCTGCTTCCTTCTGTTGTTCTTCCACCGCCTTCACAGCGTCGTGCGCCTCCTACGCCTTAGCTACTTCTGCTTCATTCCTGCGCTTTTCTTCCAACTACGCCATCCGTAGTTTTGCCTCATCCTTTTTCCTCTACATGATGGACTTCTCTACTTTTGTCATGGCCTATGCAGCTTCCTTAGCAGTCATTGCTCCTGTATCCATGGCTTCCTTAGGCGCTGCCATAGTGCTATTCCACAATTCTCTCAACGGCTTGGGTAAGTGCTCAAACAATGACTTCACCTTCAAAAGATCTAACAAGTCTAGGTTCATGAGTGTCTGGGCATGTAACAACTTAGTTCTCAAATTGCCAAGTGTTGTTTGCTGGACAACCTTTTGTAATTTATATCACCTTTTGAATTTGAATACGATCATTCCCCCCCACATTCGATCCATTAATGCTCGATTGGTGGCAAATTTTCAAGAATCTATCCCATTAGGTTTGCCTTAAATGCTTGTCTCCCAGTCCATTTTGTCTCAAACCAAGAATCACATCATGAATAGTGACTGTAATGCTCACTTTCCAGCTAACCCGCGTGGCAGCACAACTACCCTCATGCTGTCGTGGACCTTGTGACACTTCGCTACTGCATGCAAACCTGACATCACGTAGCTCCTGGGCAGAGTAGTTAATATTCTTGCGCCTCCTTTCAACTACCTGGAGTGCTAAGACTGTGTTTCTATCAGCTAGTCAGATGGCTAGGCCACCTATGTATGCATTCAAATGACTGCCATTGACTTTTCCTAGGAAGAGTTCTCCATTTAACTCTACCAACTGCACCACACCACCATCTGTGATCTCCTTAATAACATATGGTCCTAGCCAATGCATTCTGAACTTCCCTAGGAATTTATAAAACTTAATATCATACAACAACACCAAATCATTCGCCTTGAGGGTGCACAGCTTAATATGTTGATCATGCCAAGCCTTTTCGCGCTGCTTTTGGAACTGCTGGTGAAATCCAGCCAAAAGTTGTTCTTCTTTGAGCTCCTCCAACTGCGGGAGCCTCTCCTCGAGGGCTCTGTGACCCATCATACCTATGATTGCTACTATGCGCAGAGTAGGAATGATGAATTCCATAGGCATTACAGCTTCCACTCCATAGACAAGCCGAAAAGGTGTCTGTCCCATCAGTTTCTTGCATGTTGTTTTATAAGCCCAAAATACTGCAGGTATGCACAGGTCCCAATCACTTCGTTGCACATTGCATACCTTAGTCAAAACATTCTCTAGTACTTTGTTAAACGTTTCTACTGTCCTGTTAGCCTATGGGTGATACAATGTGCTTTTCTGATGATACACCTAAAATTCTTCCGTCAGCGCACTGATCATCTCGTTCAGGAAATGTGTACCACGATTGCTCATCAAGATCTTTGGACATTCAAATCGCATCAATACATGTTCAAATAGAAACTTTGTAGCTGTCACAGCCATTAATCCTTTCCTGGCTACGCTTTAGTCCAACGAGTCAGGTACTATGTCACAATGATAATATATCTCACACCTGTCTATCCTTGAGGTTTGTTAGGTCCTACAAAGTCGATTTCCCACTTTTCGAAGGGTTGCAACGTCATTTGCAAATTCAAAGGCATCTCGTCCCTCCATGATGGTTTACCTATTATTTGACATACATCACATGCCTTGCAATGTGCTTTTGAATCTTGATGAAGGGTCAACCACCACAACCCTACGCAGAGAATCTTTAGCGCAGTTGCTCACCCTGCATAATGTCCTCCCGCAGCACCCCCATGAGCATCCACAAGGATGTTGCTTCGTTCAAACTTAGGTACATACCTTCGCAGTATCTCATCATTCCCCATCTTATATAGGTGCTCTGCAATGACAGAGAAATCTGCCGCGTGCACCACTAGTTCCTTCTTCTGCTAGACAGAGTACCCTTTCAACATAGTTCCAGTCATGAGAAAGTGAATTATATCTTCAAAATGTCCATCCACTACGCGCACAGCAAATCGTTGTGCATCGGGTAATCCTTCCTCTATATTAGTAGGTTCCTCTCTTGTCTCAATGCACAATAGGTGATCTGGTCATGCATTCAATCATCCAAGCTTCACAACAAATTCAAAATCATATTCTTGGATCAATAAAATCCATCTGCATATGTGCCCCCCAAACACAGGCTTATTGACCAAGTACTTCAGCATGGAATGATCTATATACATCTTAAAGTGACCTCCTAGAAAATAGTGTCGATACTTCTGAAGCGAATATACCATAGCCAGTCCCTTGCGTTCAGTGGTGGAATAGTTCTTTTCTTCTTTAGATAATTCGCGACTCGTGAATGCGATAGGGTGATCCGAGCCTTCTCCACCATCCTGTGTTAGTACCGCCCCCATCGCTATACTTGACGCATCAACGTGGACATGAAACTATTTCATCCAGTTCTAGAAGACCAGAATCGACACAATAACCATCCTTTCTTTCAATACATCCAAGCTTTTCTTACAGTCATCATTCCAGCAGAACGTGACATCCTTTTTCAATAGATTTTCCATCGGCACAGTGATCTGGGCATAACTTTTGATGAACTTCCTATAGTACCTTGTATGCCCCAGATTAGCACGCAGTTGTTTCATACTCTGCGGTGCTTCCAAATTCAAAATCACCACGATTTTCATGTGGTCTACCATCAACCCTTGTCTACAAACCACATGCCCCAATAGGTTCCCAAAAGGAATGAGAAATGTACACTTCTTGAGGTTGAGCATGATTTGGTATCTTCGGCATGTATCCAGCATCAAGCACAGGTTCGCTACATGGCATCTAATCATCCCAAATACAATCCAGTCATCAAAATAGACTTCTAGGAACTTATGAATATACTCCCTGAATGCCACAACAACTACGCACGAAAAGATAGCAGGGGCATTCTTCAATCCAAATGGCATGAAAGTATATTGAAAGCAACCCCACTTAGTCGTGAAGGTTGTCTTGCTCCTATCCTCCAGTGAGATTTTGATCTGGTGGTACCCTGAGAACCCATCAGTGAAAGAATATGATTCCTCACCTCCTACATTGTCCAACATCTCATATGTGAACGGAGTTGGGAATGGATCATGTACGCATGCGTCTTTCAATTTTCTGAGATCCATGCATATTCTTATTTCTTCCCATCATCTTCTTCTCTTGTACCACCATCAGGCTTACCCAATTGAATTCCTCCACAAGCTCAATGATGCCTTCTGTGAGCATCTTATCTAGTTCTATGCATACCTTCTCCTTCTATTTCAGATTTAAGTGATACGGCCTCTGCTTAACTGGCTTCATGTCGGGTTTTAACGTGATCTTCATTACCCCTAAATCTTTGATCATTCCCTTCAAATCCATAAACTTGGTCAGAATAAGTCCTGATATTCGTGGAGTAGTGACCTTATCAACTATCGGGCCATCCCAATAGTCTCCAATCTTCGCAATTTTGGGTTCTGCCTCCGTACCAATATTCACCTGCTTAGTCTTCCCTGGCGCGGTTATGTCATGGCTCTCAATCTATGGTCCCTGAACATCGTGGTGGCCTTCCATCTCTAGAATGTTAATTTTCAGCGGATCCTCATCTTCTTCTTCAACAGTTACATTATAACATTCCAGCACACAACTCAGCTGAGAAGCCCATTCAGGCTTAATTGATTCTACCAGCCCCTATGGTATCTTAAAGATGGATGCTTTTACCTCTTGTAGTGCTTCATCAATACTATTCCACTCATCCTCAAAATTGAAGGTCATCATGAACCCTTCACACAGAACATCCCATTCACTTGTCCCGTGGTGGAGCTCGGTTTCTATATACCAGTTCATTGGTAGAACATCCAAGGTATGACATAACAAGTGTACCCACTTAGGTTGTGGATTTTCCCCATAGGCCTGCATCCATTTGGCCAGATGCATGCATGGATCATCCTGGCCATTCTACTTATCTGTCAGTCACACTGTAGGCTTCCCAAGTCGTAATCGCATCATTCCCCTACACTCGCACTAGTCATAAAAGCTCCCTTTGTGTGTACCCCACTGCCTTGTGGGCGTAGCATGCAATACCCAGTCCAAATCCTGGAAGCGTTGCTTTTCTGACACCTCCCTTTCAAATTTATTCAAGAAGGTACAACCTCACTTAGGCCATCATAAGTAGGAAGGTCTCTTATTTTTGTCAATACGCAACACAACGACCTTGTCATCATATTACAATTTAGTGTAGTTACCTCATGTAACCGATTCTGTCATCACTCCATCTCCTCATCTGAATCCGAAGTATAGGAGCTTTCACGCTCCCATGAAATCTACCCATCCATGATGGGATTGAACTAGTCCTAGTTTCTCACTGTTATCTTATAGATGCAGACCAAATCATCATCACTTTCATAGTCGTGCACCGGCTTCGTATAGCACGATCCTTCAACAGGGTCCAAGGGTATAATTATGCGTAGTGACTTCTTTTCAAAAATCATCTTATGATTCTTCAGATTAATCACCCCATTCATGTCAATGGCCCAATCAATTCCTAAGAGCGCAGGGTAGGGATTGTTGTCATCAATAATCTTTATCACTTCAAAGTCTGCTAGCATGCTCGCTCCATCAATATCCACGGTTATTCCCTATAATCACCCCATGGGTATTATTTTATGATGGTTTTCCATTCGTAGCTAAATAGGAGACCACTGCAGCGTAGGTCTCCCCATTCGCTCCAATGTCTATTTCGGCAAGACATTCACATCCGATCCTAAATTTAGGATAACCTGATCCATCTCATATTTTCCAATGTGCGCAGTTAGTCTCATTTCTCTTCCCATTCCTATCTTATGTTTTCCGATCTTCCTGACTACATGGGGTTCTCCTGGCGCAGTCCCAGCACATCTGTTAATGAGTTCCTGTAACCCTTTTACTGCCTTACTGTCACGCACTAGCTTCATACATGTCTCTAGGAATGTTGTGATCATGGATGGGTCCATCTTCGGCTACGGTTTATCTTTGCTTCCTGAAGTGGAGGCATCAACAAAGCTCTTCTTAGCTTCCATGAAGGTTTCCGGGGTGCACTCCAAATCAAACTCTACTTCCTTCACTAGAGTTTTGTGAACCCAAGTACTATCTTCTGGTTGTTTGCCTTTGTCATCTCTCGTCGCGATTCCAATTTGGAGCACAATGTTCAAATTTGGATATTCCTCGCACGGCTTAGACCTCATCATCTATAGGTTCTGAGTCAGGGGAGGTGGTAGCACTCCTTTATCAGGTATCCTAGCTATTAGTGTAGGACAATATTCTATCTCATGATCAAAAAAGTTGCAGTACAAACATGATGGGCATGTTGGATTGGTGCAATCGTGGGAATAATGTCTTGGCCCTCCGCAATTATAGCATATCAACTGTCCACAACCTCTTCCAGGTCCTCCTCCACGTCGGCCTCGTCTGCGGCCCTGAAATCCTGTTCACACCATTCCTACATTTTGATCAACAAGCCGCATTTTGGCCTGAACTCTATAGGTGGGAGTTCTATCCATCACTAACTTGTAGCTTCTACAAGTGCACTCATCGTGTCCCACTGACCTGCAAATTTTGTAGAACAACTGTTGCAAATTTTGCGTATACTTTTGTAACAAGTGATAATTGTCTGTGGCATGTTTTCCTGGTATTTGAAAAATAGCGCACCACAAAGCAGGTGCCGCGCTAGGTACTACTTGCGCTTCTGGTCTTAAGGGTATTGGTCCTCCTCCTGCAAGGTAATTTGCAAAAATCAGGCAGTGGTCCTTTTCATGACCCATACCCTTGCATTTTACACACCATACCTCTTTCGCACACTTTTGGTCGAGCTGTCGTGTCCTGTTTTATACTTTGCATCTCAAGGCATAAATTATTTAGCTACACGTGGATCTGCTGAACTACTAAGTTAGGATCCTGCATCGAGGTCTCATGCAGCCTCATCACAATCTCTAAGGCCTCTACTTGAGTCGTTAGCTTCTGCTGTGATAGCACACTCCTTAAATGTTTTGTTAGTGAGGCTACAAACCATTCGCGATGTTTTCCATCTGTCATATTCATATTAGCCTCGAAAATTGTACATTTCAGCCTCTGATCCAACTCCCAAGGAGTCTCACCTGGTAGCATCGTGATCTCTTTGAATCCAATGATCGACTGTGCTTTAGACTTCGGCCTGCTAAATTCTCTGTTTAGCACTGCTTGGATATCCACGATTCCTGCATTTGGATTATCATTGGAGTGCTTAATATACTAGGTCAGTGCGTGGTCCTGCAAGGCGCTAACCAGTGTTTCTTTCTTTATATTATCATTTGTAACTCCTTGAGGGTCCCATACAACCCTTACCATGAACCATAATTGGTTCGGATACTCCTTTCCCAAACGTTTGAACACATGCAAGTTCATTGTGCTTGCCATATTGAATTGCGGTGGTAGTGGAGGTGGTACGGGTGAAGATGGAGGTGATGGTGGTGAAGTTGGTGGAGGTGTAGGTGGAGGTGGTATTCTTAGAATTATTTACCTTATCAAATTGATCGCACTTCGTGGTGAGACCTTCGCGAGCTCTTCCTCATCCCCTTGCAGAGATGAAATCAAGGGGCTAGTTTCTGGTCCCTTACTTCCTTCATTCCTATAAGCTTTTCCACTTCGCGTAGCCTCGAACATCAAGATAATTGCATAACCCTCCTTTCACACAATAGCATTTTAATCCAAGTATTCAAAGACTTTACATACTTACCTCGCGGTCCTTTGAGAAAGTGTCGCTCTACCTCGCTGTAGCTAATTGAGGTGTCAACTGCGAACTCAGTAATGAATCCTCCTATAATATGATCGAGCCAATGGTCATGGTGTGCGTGATCTTATCCTCTGATGCTTCCAAGCTTCGCAATAAATCTGGGGTCCACACAATGAGATCGTTAAGTTTCCACCTTCCTTGGCTATCTGCTAGCTTCACGATTGACTCGTATAGCTCACTAGGGAAGGACACGAAGAATATTTCATGGATCTCCATGTACAAGAAGCAGTCAAACCACTCTTCTTTTGATAGTCATAGGTTCTTGTTCTCCTACGCCACGGACTCATGAATTTTTCTGTCCAACTAGCCTTCAATTTCCTTCTTAGTTGGATTCCAATGATATGACATTAGACATCTCTATGGAAATTCTGGTCCCGACAACAAAACCGTTTGTTGGCTTGATGGGGCCTAACCCAGGTTCAGAGTTATTTAGCCAAACAAATCCCTACACTACTGGCCCTTTCAGCATCAGCTCGCGGAGTGCAGACTGAAGTCTCACCCAAAGCAGTATGGGGGGCTGTTGGAACCAAGTTTCCCCACCCTTGAGATGTCTAAGGTGTCGATTTAGTCCAACTATGACTATCTTCACACAGGTTTCATTGCACATTGTTCTAACCTTCAATACCCTTGCGATCTATTATAATAGCCTTTCGTGCAGCCCTAACCAGGGGTTGAGATGCTTTCACACTGCTATGGCAGCGAACTGCACTATTTCCCCAATCTACACTGTGTATCTTACATATCTTCTTAAAGATCTTAGTTAACTTTGTGTAAACAGATATTCTACCTTGCTTTCACTTAATCAACACATTCATACATATTCACGCATCACATAAGCATTAAAAGTGCAATATATATTCAATGTAATAGATGCACAAAAAAAGAAATAAATACACAGAATGGATATGAAACTTCTCTTTATTAATGCTCCAACTGTTACAGACTCGACTCACCCTATGCACTCAGCTGCGGGGTCTACACACTTAGCTACGGACTACTAGGACTCTGCGCACTTAGCTACAGAGCCTTGTCCTACTCTACAACCCAACACTAGACTTTACACTTTAGATATGACTCAACTCTTCATCCTTAGATCCGTTATTATTTATTTTCTTGACTACCTAGAGACTCGCTCTATTTATACAATCCCATGGTCCGCAGGCCATGGGTAGATCTCTACAGCTGATATTACATTACAAAATTGAGGGCGGACAACCCTATGACTCTTTTATAAACTACATTCTCTGCGCCTACAAAATGCAGAGTCTTTACATTAGGGTTACAAATTTTGACAAAAATCTGGGCTCTAAGCCCCAAAACTTCCCTTGCGGGATCCCGTGCCCAACATGAACCGAGTCACCGAATCGGTGACCATTAGTGCAAATAAGTTTCATGCATGTGACAGCAGTGAGATAGCAATGAAAAATGAAACAAAGCTAGGAAAAGTTAGTATACATGTAAACGATAGAAAGCGTTCAAGGAAATCAAGCAAACAACACTCACACAAGTGAATACACAAAAAGTGACAGAAATGCTGAAAAAGACAAGTTGAGGCCACTTACTCATGAATAGCTGACCCGAATGTGTCGAAGAGTATTGGATGTTCCATGGGATGTCATAGCTCCAAGAATGATGTGAAAGAATGAGCTCTGATGCATCGAATAAATAAGTTTTGAGCTCATGACGCGCATGCCACAAATCTAGGAAAAGCGACACTTAGAGGAAAGTTTCTAAAACAACTTTGCATGTAACCTCCAACTGCTAAAAATAGCTCCCTAAATCATGGGATGCCTTTTGCATGTTTCCTTTTGCTATTTTGGGAAAAAGCAAGCCATGCATGCAAGTCAAGTTTCCTTAGTCCTGGGTGGAACTAGTCAACCAAACTGCTCATGCATGCAGCTGCTCAACTGCTTGAAGGAAATGCACATTTTTGGTTGGGAGCTTGGCTAGCTGCCCAAGAGATTTGCACAATTTCTGGGTAGAGCAGATGACTGCTACCTAGATTTGTGCAAATTCTGGGCTGAGCATCCCCGATGGGGAAAATTGCGCAATTTGTAGTGTGAGTATTGACTACCAAAATTGCACAATTCTAGAGCCCAACAAGCTTCCAGATAGGATTGCGCAGTTTCTGGAGGGAAGGCTAGTTTCCCTCCAGAATGCACAATTTCTTGGGGGAGCTTCTCAGCCTGCAATTGGACCAATTCTAGATGAACAACCTGTGAGGGGAATGTGTCGAGCTGTGATCGACAGGCTGACTTTGTGAAAGGGAAACACTAAAGCTTGTGTACTTGACGAAGCAAGACAAGGTGCTATGAATGGTTGGTAGGGAGGCTCCAAAACAAAGCTAAGGCAAAATTTTGGAGGGTGGTTGTAGATGGTACAACACTTGGTGACACACTGGTAGAACTCCAGCTCTTTGAATGGACCTTATTCATGAAAATCAAGTCTAACACCTCCAAAAGTATTGTTTAGTTCTCATCTCTTCTTGGTTTCACATTATCTTGATTGTAATATGTAGCATCTACCAAGATCTTGGTCAATTGACTCACATTCCAAGCCAAGGAAACACAATTGTTTCGATTGCGCTTGAGGAGTATATTGGTGCACAAGCAATATAGTCATCAAAGTCTTTGTTTCATCTCTTGTGTTGCTCCCCTGCTAGTAGGCCTGGACAGTACCCTAGTGGAGTCACATAGGAACACAAGCATGGTTGCACAGCTAGTGAGCCTGGTCAGTACTCGATGGAGTTACTTTCATTGCCTCCCTGTGTAGGAAGCCTTTCTCTTCTTTCGCCTTATTCATTTCTCATTTTGAATTTCGAATTTTTTCACTTTTCATTTTTTCATTTTTCATTTTTTCAATTGTGCATAGCACTTATTCGTTTCAGAGGAGGAAGAGGGATCCCAACTTATTGAGATTAGAAGAGGTTCTTCCAGTAGAGAAGTAGTTTATTATACCTCTGTCATTCCTATTAAGGTTTCCCCCCTCACCTTACTCTACTTGACTGAGCTGACAAGGGTTAACCCAAAAACAACCGAATAGAATAGGTGACACTAGTTAGCGTGCAAGCATTGTGCTTTCACCAAGGTTCACTTTGAATAGTACGTATTTTCCCTTGACGTATCATGGACTAAAAGTAATAAGTTATTCATACATAGGCAAGATGACAGATAACCAAGTAGTGATAGTTGTACAAGTCCTCTTGTTTTTTACCCAGCTTGTTTCAAGAGTCATACATGGTTTCATGCAAAACTAACCTACGAATGAAACAAGCAAACTAACAAACAACAAAGTAAAGAAAGAGCAGAAACAAAGGTGAAAGCAAAGCGAGTAAGTAAACAAGAAGGCAAACAAACAAACAAACAAAGCATGTAAGCAAGCAAACATGCAAGAAAACAACTGAAATAAAACACTACTCCTACTCCTACACTAACTGTGCATGAGCCTGATCACGTGAAGTGATATTTCCAATGCATCCACTGATGCATTGGTTAACCCATGTTGTTGAATGCTTAGCCCGTGAGCAACCCATTTCTGTGAACTAGCAAGCAAGAAAGATATAACAATGAAGACAACCACACTTCATGTTTCAAAGTGCCCATAGGACGTAACTGAGTACAAGTGCATGGCGAGCAATCTGTCAACTTATCATAGTTTTATGTGACATTGCGTGTAAATTTGAAGCATAAGCACACTCTTGATTATGACATGCAAGCAAATGAAAGAAACAAAGACATCTTGTGTCTTTCATGAGTGCTTGCAATGTAAGATTCATCCAATGCATGAGTGATGGGATCGTGCAGTTCGAGTGAAGGAAGTATGATCTGTGTGTGAGATTGATCTTCAATGCATATATATGAGTGATGAGGAGCCTTGGGTGATTGAATAGTTTCATGATCGGAAGTGAGACTAACTCCAAGTGAGCGACGACCTGACATAACCATCATCTTGGGCTAAAGTGCCTTGATAGTCTTGGGTGTTTCAACTTCGTCATCAGATAGATCATCATAAACCGGTGGCTTCAAAATATCAACTGTGATAGAGTCATGATCATGATCAAATATGGAAGTGAATGGATCACGACAGCCACGATCAGAAAAATCAATGATTTCATTGACATCCTCATGATCAGATGAATCAAACAGAGGGGTAGATGAAAAGTGAAAAAACTCATCCTCTGTGTTTCCAAAAAAGACAAATGAAAGATCAAGTGGATTTTCAATGAATAAGTTATCCTCTCCATTGTCGAATGATGGACCAACATCTGGTGAGTCCCGCGAGTGATCAACAATGGGTGCATCTAGGATGAAGACACACATGAAAATTCATAGGTTCACCAAAGATGTTAGGAAATAACGGAGGGGGCTCGGACGAAAGGGAGTCATCCTTTGCCGAGTGTTGATGTTCAAGCTCACACTCATACTCTTCATGAATGACAACGCATGTTGGTTGTGCAACACCAACTCCTTCAATGGCTTGTTCCTTGTTCACAACAAGTGAAGAGTCTGGAATGGAAGAACACAAGACAACATTATCTGGAGGAACAACCAAGTGCAAAGACGGAGGTCGCGGAACATAATGCATATGAGAACTCAAAGGACTCACAACCAACATTGCGTGAAAATTAAGTGAAGTGATGTTGGGAGGATGTGAAGGTTGAACAAGTGTGTGAGCATGATCCTCAACATCACTTGGCAGTGGTGGAGTTGTTGAATGAGGGGATGGCAGACAGTCAATCAAGATAATGACTGCATCCACATGAGATTACACAGCTCCATCAGTGAAGAATGTTGAGCAAGGCTTGATTTCATGCTTCTCCTTGGGATGGGCAAATTTCTTAAGGCAATACTCGAATCAGTCTTGAAGATAGGAAAATTTGATCTGGCTCCTCAGAGCTTGAAACTGAAAGTCAAGGAAGTGCTGCCAAAAATCCATGATTGATTCATGTGGAGCCTTCTTTTGTTGTATCAGTTTTTGGTCATGATAGTCTGGATCAAAATGATAGAAAGTTTCTTAAATGAGATCACATAAGTGCTTAAGTGAGTGCACACTATCAGCCAGTAGGCTGCACAACCATCGAAGTGGAGATTTGCAAAGTGTGTATGCAAGAAGCAAGCTAGCCTGTTCATTAGAACACCCATCTTCCTCATGAAGCATGGAAAGAAAGTAATGTAAGTACTTAGGCTAGGCCACTTCACCTTCACCATCATAGGTGTAAGTGGACAAGTGATCGAAAAACTCCCTCATGATGGTGACATCTTCACGATTCGAAAAACATCATGGAGGGAGAAGAGTGCAAGAATCCATGAAAGGTATGGAAGAATCTATGAAAGATATGAAAATGTTCAAAACTGGATGAGAGGACACAACTTGTCATCTGGACCTCCTTCTAGTGCCTGAAATGTTGACAGTGCTAGACTTGCCCACATGTCAAGGGGATATCCTCGGTAAGAAGTCCCAAGTAGACCTCAGACTGTTTGGTGTAGGACTCCCAGTAGTGGGTCATATGCTAATGCCTTGACCGTGATTTCGCACAGAGGCAAGTAAGATAACTTTGTTAGCTGTAGTGAGTCAAGGAAGGTGCCTTACAAGTTCTAACACATGTGGGTTGAGATGAATGCACCCCTTGGAAACCTATAATAGTACTCGGATGGGAAGGGAACATACGAGCGAAGATACATCACAAGGTGGAAAGCCAATTAGCTAACAATCCAAAGTGATGGTTAAACCAATCAATGCATTTCATTAAGATTCATACATACATATACATAATAGTCAATACATGCATGCATAAGCAAATAGATACATATACCATTTAGAGTAAACAATATAGTTATAATACAATATGACATATGCATGAAACATGTTGGCTTTTATTATATAAAGAAGTGTAAGTTCTAGTCATACGATACATCCATGTCCAACAACTAGTCCCAATAGTGGAATGTTATAGCCACATCTGCCTACTCCTCCAAAGAGATGTCCCATCTCTTTGCAATGGAGAAGCCAAGGCACATTACAATATTATCCAAGCTCTCTCCAACATAGTCTTATCGAAAGCTTGGCTGACCAAAATCCTATACAATGAGTTATGAGGGACTATTTATAGCAAAGGGTGGGGTGACCCTTGAAATTCCTGTTTGTGACAATTCAACTACACTAATGACTCTTCACCTACTCTATGATTGTTACATCCAACTATTGACACTTGACTTACACTTGACATGACTTAACATTACAATGCACATGTACCCATGTGAACAAAATGGCTTGAGCAAGCCATGTTAGACGTCACTCTGACTTAGAAAACCATGGAAGTCCAACTCCTCAACATCCTCATGCTGATCAATAGTAACATATTGATGCCAAGATCGGTAGTCTTTGACGGTTTCCATGTGCTCCACGGTGACATTCATCTGAAACCTGACTCTTTCCTCCATAATATCAGGGTACACTGCTCGGACTCCTCCGTGCAACTCGTATGAAAGCATGCACATCATTGTCTTCAATGTGGCTAGACCAGCAACATTCTTGTGCATGATGTCTGTTGTGATAGGCAAGTCTGGGCTCATCATGGTGCCCATCAAATCGTCGAAGTATGAGTCAAGCTCTAGACAAACCTATTTCTTTGTCTTCACCTGGGTGAGAGTCCCAATAGATGGGATCAATTGTGTGCGCACCACAACATCTATAATCTTGTATACTCGTGCATGTAAAGCATGTATGCTATTGATGAACTGTGGGAGCTCTTCATAGTTTCGGATTTGACTCTGGATACATGCCTTCAACTCCACCACATTGGACCTCATCATCTTAGGCAAGTGAAGTGGGGCTCCCTTGTACTTCATCGTCCATGTTTGCATCTCATCAATAATAGCATTCAAGTTCATCAAGACATGTGCTCTTCTAGCGCATCGTTGCTGCCATCTATTGAGATGGATGAATGCCTTGTGCATGGTACCAAACTTGGAGTACAATGCTCGCATAACAAGGGACAATACTTCGTCTAGTATTGCCTTCTTCAATTCGGTTGGGGTGGACATTGTCACCAAGTATCCTGCTTTCTTGGCCGTTTGTAGTTCCTTCGCCATTCACTCATTCTCAGCTATCAGAAAGAGAACAATTGAGCGAAATACACTCTAGTTACATCGACCAAGGCAGCTGGAAGTTTGTGCACATAAGCCATGATCACTCGTTCTTCAACTTGCGGAGGAGATGTATGATCTTCTAGAGTTGATACTCTCCGAGACTACACAAATCTATGTTGAGATTCGTTGAATGAGATGTTGTGCATCACTCCTTCCGACTAGTCACCAAGGATCTCAATTCCTCCTTGGTGATTTGACACTTGCTAATCATCTGGTGGCATTGAAGCGGGTGATTTGACCTCTTTGTGGTGAGGCACGAGGTCGGTGTCATGTTCCAACTCTTGTTACTTCATGTCTACATCCAACTGTTGAAGTGCTTGTTCTATCTCATGAGCGAAGACTTGCTCCTGCGATGGTTCACCATGTTCACTTGATGCTAGTTGTTCTGATGAATCAACTACTTGTATGGGCACTGCTTCGTCTATTTGCACATGTTGCGCTCCCTACTATATCTGCTACTGTTGTGCTTCCCTCTCTTGTTTGCACAGTTCTTGCTCCTTTCGGAGTTGCTCCCTCATCTCATGAAACTCCTTCTCTGCTTCTTCCATCCTTCTCTTATCCCTTTACCTCTACACGATTCACATGTCGCACTTGTACCTCTTTTCCTCTATAGCCATAGATGCTTTCTCTACCAATGGATTGGCTTGAAACTTGCAACTTTGCTGCTCCTCCATGTGATCGACAATATTCCTCTTACCTTTGTCATGCGCTTGTATGCTTGCTTCTCCTGCCACTGCTGCTACTGCTGATGTTGGTGTTCTTTGTGACGCTGCTTCATGTTGCTTCGATAACCACTCCACACCAAACCCAACTTGTTCATTGTGTCTGGAGAAACTGTAGCAATATCTCAATGGGTCCTCCTTGGCCCAATGAAATGCCTGGTGGATCCAGTTGAACTGAACTCTTGTGCAGTGATATTTCACAATGCAATGTGGTTCATATAGATTGTAGCTTCGAAGGTCAAGTGGGTACTTATTCATCTATTTTATTTGGACATCTGCTTTCTTGATACTCCAGATCTCATATAACCCAATCCACAATGGAAGAGAGGGCCAAGGTGCCTTCTTCTTCCGGTGCAGTCTAGCTGTCAATCATGCCGAGATGTGATATGTTACTTCCTGCATGGCAAGTACGTACAAGGCAAACTTCGGTAGAACATGTAGAGGCTTCTACACACCAAATATTCAGATGAAGTTGCCAGACGATGAGGCATACCAATACACAATGCCTATCAATGCCTCCATTTCTTCCTTTTACAGGCAGGGTGGATCTTGTTTGAATATCATCTTCTACAATGGGGTGACAAAATGATTAGACAGTCGTGTGATTACTCCTCTGAAGGTGCATTTGGACAACAACTTGAAATATGTGTTCACAACAGTTTTCGCTGGTGACCATGGCTACTCCAAGCCTGGTAACTCTTGTCGGGCACAGACTGCATCTAGGATGTAGGTGGAAATGTAAATATCTACATGCATACCTCTAAGTAACTCTCAAGTCATTTTTACTTATTCCTTCAGCGGATGAGCCAATATGCCGGACCAGTTACATGGTTTTACTTCTCTAGCCACTAGGTCCAATGCGATCACCTAACTCTGTGGGAAGGTTTCTGTGCTTGCTTGGTGTAGTATACCTAGGGCGGATAATATGGGGTACAAAGGGAGGTACCCAAGGGAATAATGTAATAATGGGATGGGCCATAGTAATAAATAAGGTGATTATTTACAGTTATTTGGTATATTGGTATTATATCATATATTTCTGGGTCAGATCTATAACAAGATCTGAATATATAGAAATTCTTCACTTTATTAATATCAAAACCTTAAGGTAGGGCAACACCATACATTCACTCCTTAAGGAAGGAGAACACTCCACAAGACATATTCCTATTCATACAATATTCCTTGACCTCTCTCAATGGTGAGTCTCTAGCCTCTATATAGGCCTCATATATACAATACCATGGGTCATTACCATGGTTCCCTCAATACCATCTATCTAATACCATGGGCTTATTTCATTATTACTAACTACTTGTGGTCCCTTACATCATACAGGTTAACCACCTTATTTATTACTATGGCCCATCCCATTATTACATTATTCCCCCCTATTATCCCCCCTAGGTATACTACACTTGGCCATACAATCGACATGCAAATATGACCAAGTATTGGTACACCTTCCTCAGTATCTTCATCTTGTAGAGCTAGTTAGGTGTCAACCTGAATCAATGGGGAGTCTCTAGCCTCTATGTAGGCCTCATACATACAAGACCATGGGTCATTACCATGGTTCCCTCAATACCATCTATCTAATACCATGGGCTTATTACATTATTGCTAACTACTTGTGGTCCCTTACATGATATGGGTTAACCACCTTATTTATTACTATGGCCCATCCCATTATTACATTATTCCCCCTATTATCCCCCCCTAGGTATACTACACTTGGCCATACAATCAACATGCAAATATGACCAAGTATTGGTACACCTTCCTTAGTATCTTCGTCTTGTAGATCTGGTTGGGTGTCAACTTGAATCAAGTCGGCTCCTTTACCCAGTTCTTCAAAATGTCTCTGGAGTTAGCACTGTTGTTGGGTAAGCTGAATGGAGTCTTCATGATAGTCACGGGCTCTGACATTTGATACATCTCATCATAATCTCGTGCCCAGAAGGTTGCAAGCTTCATCCCACTGACACTGCTCAAGGTCATCGTCTCGGGATCAGTGTGAGAGACAATCTAGTGTATCATGTCTGCGCATGGGAACGCGGGGTATCTGCATGCAATCCAGTACAAGCCGAACTTATGAATGTTCATGTAAGCCTGATGGTCTTTGAGGCCTTCCTCAAAAGCACCTGTGAATGCTCCATTGAAATCTTGCCACTTCAGTTTGATGTCCCTGTCTAGATATAACTTTGTATCTTCATAGATCAGTAGACTAGAGGACACTCGTTCAACTACTGCTCCAACTGCATTTCCATCAGCATCATGTGATCCTGTTCTCTTGGAGGCCATTTTTCCAATACTGCTAAGAGATGGATGAACACCTGAAAGATCTAGAGCAAGCAACATGCATGGCAATAAATCTGTCAACGAAAACCAAAGAAAATTTAGGGAATGACACAGCACATACCTAGGAGACTGATGGGCAAGATTATGCAATTTCTGCTGGGAGGCTGGGTGACTGGTTACTAGACCCATGAAAAAGGTAGTCTGGGCTATCTATGAGGCAAGACTGGTAGATGGATTTGCATAATGCGCAATCCAGACTAGTTGTTGGCTGCTGGGATTCTGCAATGCGCAATTCTAGCTGGGAGTGACTGTAGGCTCAGGGACTGCATTGCGCGATTTTCTGGGCCAACAGACACTGTCCCTTAGAAATGCACAAAATAGTCCTTGAGGATAGTGCTGGGTAGAAATGCACATTTCTGGAGAGGAAGGCAGAGCCTTCTTTCTTGAGATTACGCAATGTTGTCTCAGTGAAGGCAGAGTCTGGGCCAAGGTTGGCCCGACTCGCTAATGGGAAACTGAAAGAAAATAAGACAATGAATTCATGGTGACACTAAGTGAAAGTAGAAGTGATTGACAATGCATGCAAACATGAATTAAATATTCAGTAAATAGATCAACATGCATGTGGGTGAAGCGAGCTGTCGAATCGGCGACCGCTCCTACAAAACAGTTTCATGCATGCAACAGTAGTGAGATAGCAATGAAAACTAAAAAAAATCTAGGACAAGCTAGTATACATGTAAACAATAGCAAGAATTCAAATAAATCAAGCAAATACACAAAATGTGACAAAAATGTTGAAAAAGACAAGTTTAGGCTACTTGCCCGTGAATAGCTAAGTTGAATGTGTTGAAGAGTCCTGAATGTTTTGTGAGATGTTAGAGCTCCAAGATTGATGTGAAAGAATGAGCTCTGATGCATTGAATCAATAAGTTTTGAGCTCATGACCCACATGCCACAAATCTAAGAAAAAGCGACACTTGGAGGAAACTTTCTAAAACAACTTTGCATGTAACATCCAATTGCTAAAAATACCTCCATGAATCATGGGATGCCTTTTGCATGTTTATTTTTGCTATTCAGGAAAAAGAAAGCCATGCATGCAAGTCAAGTTTCCTTGGTCCTTGGTGGAACTATTCAACCAAACTGCTCATGCATGTAGCTGCTCAACTAGTTGAAGGAAATGTGCATTTCTAGATGGGACCTCATCTAGTTGCCTAGGAGATTTGTGCAATTTCTTGGTAGAGCAGCTGACTGCTACCAAAATTTGCGCAAATTCTGGGCTAAGCAGCCCTACTGGGGAAAATTGTGCAATTTTCACTATGAGCATTGACTGGAAGAATTGCGCAATTCTAGAGCCCAACAAGCTGCCAGACATGGTTGCGTAGTTTCTGAAGGGAAGATTGGTTACCGTCCAAAAATGCATAATTTCTTGGGGGAGCTTCTTAGCCTATAGCTTGACCAAGTCCAGATGAACAACCTGTGAGGGGAATGTATCGAGTTGTGATCGATAGGTTGACTTTGTGCAAGGGAAACACTGAAGCTTGTGTACTTGATGAAGCAAGAAAAGGTGCTCTAAATGGTCAATAGGGAGGCTCCAAAATGAAGCTAAGGAAAAATTTTGGAGGGTAGTTGTAGCCACTACAATAGACTATCAAAAGAGAGAGGTGATTAGTCCCTCTTCATTTGATGTATACACAAAAAACTCAGAGATAATACTAATAAAACAAATTCAATGACTAGATAATATGATAGGATAAATCAACCTTTGTGGTAGGAACTGGAGGAGTGATGGCGTTATGGTTTTTAGGCGGGGACCGTCTATGGTCAAGCTCAGAAGATGCAATACAGTTCCAACTTCTCCCATCGTAATGGACACGCTTCCACCACACAGCCTGTAACCCACCTCAGCTTCTCTGACGGGCATGATCACATGCAACATTTTTCTTGCTAAAGGGTTTGTTTTTTAGTTAAGTTGTATTATGCCCGCCACTATCACCATTACATTTATAGCTATGGGAGCCCCATCACCCCTGTAGGCAGCTGGCGCAAATCGGTTGTGACAGTTATGGAAGAATTAATAGATTATTCGGCGGATCCATTGGAGGACATGCCTATCCAGACACAACCACATTCTTCTCAAGTTGGCTTTTCTTCCTTTGACAACGAACTTTCCGAAGACGTCAACGCTTTGCCCTCCATCTCCGGCACCAAGGTCTCCTCTGTAACCCTCCTGGAAGATGCCCCATCTCTACCAGACCTCATCTCCCAGCCCTTATCGCCTTCCTCGCTCAGTTTCATGGACCTCCCACCAAACTCTAGTGATCAAACCCTCTTGGAGGTCTTGGTTTCAAATCCGCCATTGACTGATTCATGCAACCCTTCAGTGGACCACCTCTCGGCTTTAAAAACTCCTGTTTGTGCCCTAATCGCTCCACCGACCTCATCCACTCTTCCACTGGGTAAACTCACAGGCATTTCCCCTATTTCTGGCATTTTTGCCTATGTGCCATTGACGGCTCTGCCTCAATCTAGGGTTCCCCCACACTCGACGGTAGTGCAGCAGCACACCGAAGCAGAGAGAACAAGGGCATATAGGAAGAAGAAGTGCCTCAAGATAAAAGTTTGCGAGGTCTTCCTCAAACTGACTGAGGACATGCAGCTGCTCGACTCCATGGATACAACTGAGAAGGTTTTAGTGGGTCGAGTCTGAGGTAGACATTACAGTGTAGAGAGGCTACAACAATGGGCATCTAAGGTTTGGGGCCATCACCTGAACAACCCTCCTTTCATACAGACCTTTGTAAAAGGTTGGTTTGCTCTACATTTTGACAGGTTGGAACAGACCAATTGGGTGCTCTCCATAATATGGCATATTGATCAGGCGTCAGTTCTTCTGCGAAGATGGACTCCCCTATTCGATCCAGAACAAGAACGGGTGGATGCTGGCCCCCTCTGGGTCCACCTCCCTAGTTTACCATTACATTTTTGGATGAAGGATGTTTTTAGGCACATTGGAAATGCCCTAGGTACCTTCTTAACATTTGATAAATCCTACCAGACCACTGGGCGTATGGCATATGCAAGGATATTGGTGCATATGGATACTATGGACGGTCTGCTGGAGCATATCAACATTCAGTGGAGGAATTCCACCAGGAGACAGACTCTTGACTATGAGGGAGTCCCTTTCAGGTGCAGGAGATGCCACAAAGTTGGGCATTTATTCAAGGACTGCCCTCTCAATGGGCAAGCAAACAGGAAGGCACTTGGAAAGGAACCACCAGTTCAGGCATCGCCGAAGCATGGGGAACAGCCCCAACATGCTAATTCAGAAGTCGAGGTGGAACCTTCAGCTAAGGAAGCGCCCCCCTCATAGCCTATCCCAAAAAAGCGAGGTAGACCTCCGCATAGACCACCTTCTCCTCCACACACTATATCCAAGGTGGCTATTGGGGATGCGGGCACTTCAAGTAAGCACATTTCCACATCTATTTCCTCACATTTAAGCTCTTCTGTTCTTGATTTTATTATTTTAGCCCCTGACATTGGTTTGGGATCAGCTGCCCTCCCCTCATCCTCTATCCCTTTGTCCTGCCTTGTTGGTTCCCCCCTTTCCTCTTTCTCCCCCACCCTCCCACCCTTTTTGCATCTCTTTCACTTCCTCCACCTACATCTGTCTCTAGTCTCCCCTCCACTAGGTATCTGACCCGATCTAAGACTAAGTGTCAGGCATCAGACCACGTCAGGCTTGACCTCATCCCCTCCCCTCTTCTACTTAAGATCCCGCGTGGTAAACCTTCCTCTCTTACGAAAGCACGAAGCCTGGATGGAGATGAGATTGAATTCGGCAGACAGGCTACCATCCTTGGGGTACTTAGAGCAAGAGACGCCCCCATAGTGCCCCCCCCCATGAATATTGTCTCATTTAACTGTAGAGGGCTAGCTAGGCCCGATAAAATAATAGCACCTCACCGGTTACTTGCAGTCGACGCTTTAGATATCATATTCTTACAGGAAACTCTTAGACCTGCTGATGCCATATCTCACAGCCTTGGAACAATGCTACCTGGATGGGTGTTTACTTGTCTTGTTTCCCATGGAAAATCTGGGGGTATAGCAATGGGATACAATTCCCGCTCCATAAAACTACTCAACTGTTGGGGAGGGTTCAGGCACATCGGAGTAGATATATACTTAGTAGATCTGGGTATGGATTTTCGAACCTTCAACATTTATGGACTATGTCACCACAGGCCCGATTTCTGGGACAAATTACTGGGATCTAACATTTTACAAATGGACAATATCATTTTGGGTGGAAATCTTAACTTCTCAATCAGCCACTCTGAATCCTAGGTTCATCGAACACAAAGATATCCTCTTTTGGAATACTTTGAAACTACATTGGAATTCCACCATCTGATAGACATCCCCTCTGCAAAGATCTAAGCAACCTAGAGGAACAATAGGACAGGGGATGATAGCCTGGCTTGTAAACTAGATAGTTTTTTGGTCAAGGAGAATTTATTGGAATATGGCTACAATATCAGACAATGGGTGGGATTGGGAGGTATCTCTGATCACCTACCAATATACATGGAAATAGATGGGGGTTGGGCTAAACCCAAAGGTCCATATAAATTCCGCTAAGCTTGGCTAAAGGAAGCCCCTTATATTCGTATGGTCACAAACTTTTGGATGTCCAACCCACCTGGGGTTGGGGGGAACATTATAAATGGTTTCATGTATAATCTCTCGGAGCTGAAGAAGTTGTCTAAAATTTGGGCACAAAATAAAAGAATATTGGATGATCAATCCTTGAGGCAGATCGAAGCTAACATAGAAGCATTTGAAAATAATCATGGGGGGATATAGAGATCAAATGAACACAAGGATAGGATCTCCTCACTTTACACAGGTAGAGGAAAAATTCTTAAGGACTGTTGAAGAAGTTTGGAGACTGAGAAGTAGGGTGATTTGAATGTAGGAAGGGGATGATGATACTAAGTTCTATCACAAATATGCCAATGGGAGGAAGGCTATTAACACAATATGGCAACTAAAGGATGATCATGGCCATTCTGTCAACACCTTACCACATCTGACATCACTGGCAACCTCATATTTCAAAAAAATCTACAGTGCACCTCAGGAAGTAAACCTGGCTGAAATTATTCAAGTGGCACATCTCTTCCCACGATTTTTGGATCAAGAGGAGGAAAGGGAACTGAAAAATGAAGTCTCTTTGGGAGAGCCGGAAGGCACTCTCAAGTGGTTCAAAAAAGACAGAAACCCTGGGCTAGATGGATGGACAATTGAGTTCTTCCTGGCTTTCTTTGAGACTCTTGGCATAGACCTCCTAAAAGTCATAGATGGTACCATGATAAATGGCAAGCTGGCTGCTTCTCTCACCTCTACTTTTATTGCGCTCATCCGCAAATCAGATAACCCAACCTCATATGATGAATATAGGCCTATTTCACTGTGTAACTACATATACAAGATCATAGTGAAGATTATTTCAAATCGAACGAGGCCCATACTTTCCAAGCATATTTCACCTGAACAATTTGCCTTCCTACAAGACCGTCAAATTCATGAGGCAGTGGGAACTGCACAAGAGGTATTACACACTCTGCATATCAAGAAATGCAAAGGTATGATCTTTAAAGTTGACCTCTCAAAGGCTTTCGAGAGAGTAAACTGGTTATATATTAGAATGTTGTTAACCCATCTACGATTCCCATTCATGTTTATTAAATGGATCATGAGCTGCGTTACTAACATACCCTTCAGTGTCCTAGTTAATGGAAGCACATTTCCCTTCTTTTATTCAAAAAGAGGTCTTCGACAAGGCTTCCCTCTATCACCATTACTCTTTCTCATAGTCATGGAAGGACTCAATAGACTTATCAAAGAAGAACATAGAAGAGGCAGACTACAGGGAATTAAAATCATTGAAGACTGTATTCTCACACATCTAATTTTTGTGGATGATGTCTTAATTTTTCTAAATGGAGGCATTGGGGATTTGTTAATCATGAAAGATACTTTCTCATTATTTCAAGTGGCTACAAGGATGACTATCAATGATTCAAAATCTACTCTGACAGCGGCAGGATGCACACAACATGAGACCCATTTTGCATTGCAAAGATTTCATTTTACCCCTCTGAGACTAGAGGAGGGTCTAAAATACCTGGGATACAAGCTAAAACCCTTGGGTTACAAAATTTCTGACTAGACTTGGCTCATTGCTAAAATGGAGAAGAGACTTAACACCTGGTACTTCAAATATCTTTCCAGGGCTGGCAGACTTACGCTCATAAAAAGTGTTCTGGAGGCCACTCCGGTCTACTGGATGTCACTGGCTTGGATCCCCAGAGGAATCCTAGCTAGGACACAAGCTCTTTGCTGTAGATTCCTTTGGAAGGGTAGTCAGTCAGGAAATATTTTCGCCTGGGTAAAATGGGATGCTCTAAATCTACCAAAAAATGGGGGGGCTGGGGCATTAAGAAGCTAGAGGACTTCTCCTCCGCTCTGGCTGCAAAACTCGGATGGTAGCTCATTACTTCATCTAGTCTTTGGACTAAGGTGGCTGTCTCTAAACACATTTACCTGTTACAGATTATGGATTGGATCAGAAGGCCCCAAAGACTCACTACAGAGATATCGATCATATGGAAGGCTGTGATTAAAGCACTGGATCCCATCAGAGCTGGTCTTACCTGGAAAATTCAATCAGGTTCGACAGTAAGGGTGGGCATTAACCCTTGGATTTTATGTGGGAATATGCATAGGCTACCAAATGATCTCATAAATCATCTTCATGCAGAAAACATATCCAATCTGAACCATATTGCAGATGCCAACCATACTACCTTCCTCCAATAGGCTTGGAAATCGGCCCATAGATTGAACATTCCACATCAATAGATTCAGTATTGGAACGACTATATTCAGGCTCTTACTGAAGCTCACATGTGAATAACCGAGGGAGAAGATGAGATTATCTATGCTTTCTCGAAATTTGGGAGATATACTCCTAAGGAAGGATACCTTATTATGACCGAAGACCGCAGATCGCATGCACACAAAGCTTGGTGGAAAAGTCTCTAGAAGCGCAAAGACCCACCAATAAGTAGGATGCTCATGTGGACCATTCTAAGAAACAAAATACCCATGAGAGACAACCTCCTCAAGTGATCACAGCACAGCCCATTCTGGTGTTGTCTCTGCAAATGCTGCAATGAATCTGTCTCACATTTATTTTTGGAATTTTTTGTGGCAAATAATCTCTGGAATACTATTTTACCTTCGGCTACTCCTCACAATACTTGGGAGGGCACATCTATCCTTGAGGCATGGACAAACTGGTGCACCTTTGCCTCCCCTACCAAGCTACATAATATCCCTCTTCTTGTCTATTGGGCCCTTTGGATCGCCTGGAATAGACTCACCTTCCAGAATGACTCCCCTCATTGGCCCTCCATTGCTACTCACATGCTGGTTGATTACTCCCTCATCCCCAAAGATGCACCACCCCCTCGACCACGCAGCATTATACCTAAGATGATTGATTATTAGAGGCCGTGGGCTTACTTTGACGGCGCTGCACAGGAGAATGGGTGTGGCGAGGGCGCCATCCTTCATATTAATGCACATCACTCATACAATATTATTATGGGATTCGGTAGAGGCACTAATAACTATGCCGAATTATCCACAAAAAAATTCCTTATTCAATTTTCATTGGAGAAAAACTATAGATATCTACAAATATTTGGGGATTCAAAAGTTATTTGTGATTGGCTAAATAAATCTTCTAGATGCAATGCTTATACTTTGAGTCATATTCTGGACAAGGCACTGAGATTGATTTCATCATTTGACTCTTTTACATGCCATCATATTTACAGGGAGTGGAACACAACTACTGATAGGCTATCCAAAGAGGTTGCAAATAGGAATCTGGACAACTGGTTGATCCAGGAATAGCGTGATGGTGCACATTACCAATTTTACCATTGGCCATTTATGGATATCGCTGTATAAATTTAAATTTCTACTGATCCCACAGGAAGAATAGAATTCATATATATGTCATCTGTAAATATTCATAGTTTCTTTTTGGACATTTTATCTACACTCACAAAGTGCCAGATTAATATATAGAACTCCTATTCAGTATATTTACAGCAATTGATACCTCCCTGTGTGGACCTAAGGTATCAATGTTCTGATCACATATGTCCCTGAACATAATTTTGTTGAAGATAGGCAGTGCCTCTCTATTAATATGCTTAAATGCATTTACAAAATGTAATTTCCTTTTAATAGAAATTACGATTTTTCCTATAGGGAAAAAAACAAATTCAATGACAAAAAATTAAATGCACTTTTGGCTGATCAGTACCATGGATCACTTGTCATTGTTTTGTTGGTGACTTATTCATTGTGTTTCTAACAAATTTTGAGCTTGAGACCTCTTATCCACACATTTAATGCTTCCTCAATAAATCATAAACCAAATTTACATAAGCTACTGAATTGTGTCAATTTTCTAACTACCAAAAACACGGATTGTTGCATTACCTTGTCGCTTTTACAACTTGCAGTTAGACTTGGATGGTAGTTTTTTTTAATTATCACAGTTGGGTTTTAATGTTGGTAGGTTTTTATAAAATTCTAAGTCTGTAACTATGTTTGTTCTTTTTCTCTAGCGCTCCACCTTTGTCCATGATCTCGTGGATCAAGAAAATGCTCAAACTTCCAAATTCTTAGATCATCTTGAAACTAATGCTAAAGTGTAGATCTTGTTGCCTTGGATCCAACGCAACTCATTTAACCAAAATCTGACTTCGGATTCTCCTAGAATCACACTCTGATCGTTTTGTGAAACATCTAAAAAATGAATTTTGAGTTGCAGGAATGCCCAATCAATAGTCTGTACACTGACTGGATCATGACGTGGCAAGTTTGACTATTTCTCATCGGCCAATAAGTATTTGACACTTGGCACTATTTTACTGGTTGAGACGTGGTTGTTTTTTATTCTTTTACAGTTTGTTGTGGTGGCCCAACGAGGGAGTGCCACGTGGACCAACTAATGGTTGCCACGTAGCCTCCTCGTGGTGGGAAAAAAAATTGTTGGAGGTTGAATGGTCTCCATGAAAATCGAACCCAAGACCTATTTTCCACCAACAAAGCTCTTAACAACCTCTGCTAACTCATGTCTTGTTAACGTAGTCCGAATTTTGAATTTAAGGTTGATGGGCATGCCTTTTGGGGGAGGGGACTGGGTTAAGCCCTACCCCCTAGACCTCGAGTGCCATAGGACCACAGGCATGGGCCGAGGGCTAGGACTTAACCTAGTCCACAATCTCATGCAACCGCATATGACCAGTTTCTTAAGTTAAATGTGTCAGCAGAGGAATGGGGATTAGCCCCTGATTTTCGGCACACAACGTCATCGCATGCCGCCACGTGACCAAGATTTTCAGACCTGGGGGCTAACTTTAACTTTCCTACAATTTTGATCAACAGTCAATAAGGCTAAATTCATGTGCTATTCCCATTTTCTGGGTGCACAAGCCGGGTTTGGGTTGAATTGTAGGCTTATTAATGGCAGAACTGGGAAAAAACATAAAACATTTATATCTTTTCCAAGTTTTGGCCAAATGAGGTGTGAAAAGTGTGAAAACAAGGGTTTTCAACAGTGATGGATCAATTGGAAACATCAATTTTTCTGTTTGAGCTTTATAAAAGTATGTAATTATACTTTTGATTGTGTATTTAGACTTCTTATCCAATTTTTATTGCAAAATTTTAAAACTATTTTTGTTCAATTGTCTTTTTAGATCTTCCATATCACAGAGAGCACAAGAAGAGAGTATACTCAACAATATTGAAACTCTTTATTCAAAAACAAATCAAAAGGATTTGATTTCTAACTTCAAATTGTTGCTCTCAAAACTCTATTTGTCTCTTTCTTCTCAAATATTCTTTCTCTTTCTTCATCTTCCTGCAAATGATTAGTTAGTTGGGTGGCTCTTACTGCACCACAAAAAATAAAATTGAAAATAAAATGAAATCCAACTTAAAAACTTAAAAAAAAAAAAACATAACCAAACTTGGTTTTATTCATTAATTCTATCATACTCTACTCTATTGGAAACAAAAAAAATTGTTTCAAGTGTATGCATATTTCCAGTGTTACCATGTGTGTTACAAGAGTAAAAAATATATTCATGCTTAGTTTTGAAAAATATGCATTAAAACACATCAAAGCATGAAAAACCAATTGTTTTAATAATGCAATCAAGAAGTAAGGAAGAATGGAAGAGTGATGTGACTTGATCCTTGATTGGAACCATCTTTCAATAAGGCAATGACATTCTTGATTCCTTTCTTGGTTTATATCACATTGAATATCCTCCTTTATTATGCATTCCTCAGATTCTAGTAGTTTCTCCCCATCAACAGTATTGTATGATTCTTTAGTCTCTTCAACACAAGAGGAATCAAAAGAAACTTGAATATCTTCTTGTGGAGGTGGAGAGATAGACAAGTTTTTTCATGTAGTTAAAATACACTCTTCTTGAGAGGCAAATAGCCTAGTTGTTGCTAATATCCGAGAAAGTTCTTGGAAGAACATTCTTCAAATTCTTAATTGTCTATGAATTACTCCAACTAGTTGATAATTCCTGTTGTGCACACATATTAGTAAAAAGTTTTGAAAAAAATATTGAAATATAATATGCATCCTAAATGATTTTAATATGATTTTAATCATGCATCTAAGAATTAACGAGTTTAAACTTCAAAATAAACACCTATGTATACCTCCTCGACAACAATGCCAAAATGTTGGGTGATTTAATTCTGAGTTACATCCCTATCATTAACTGTCAACTAGGGATTCATAGAACTAAGGATGTATACATGTACTATATGTACTAGGTGGTTATTTATTAGAATAGATTAATCTAATGCAGTAAAAATAATTACCAAACAAGTTAAATCAATCTAATCCAAACCAAACCAAACATAAAGAAATTGAAATCATACTTGCATAAAGGAAATCACACTTGCTTGAAAATGAAATCGCATTTGCAGAAATAACATCACACCTCACTTGCATAAATGAAATCACACTTGCAAAATTGAAATCACGCCACACTTGCATAAATGAAATCACACTTGCAGAACTAAAATCACACCACACTTGCATCAATGAAATCACACTTGCAGAGTTGAAATCACACCACACTTGCATAAATGAAATCACACTTGTAGAATTGAAATCACATTTTATGTAAAGTAAATCACATCTGATGAAATGAAATCACATTTGCTAAAAGTAAAATCACACTTGCATGAAAATAAATGAAATAAATATTATGCTACCAATATGTGCAAAGGTGTGCAAATTGTGGTTGATGGGGCCCTACATTCCTTAGCAACCACACTGAATCAACTATCACATCTTGAAGATCAAAGTGGCAGTATGTATTTCATAAAAATGAAGTTACAAGATATCACAAGAATTATTTATCCTCACTTTACAAATTACATCTAGAACTTGGAACCTCCAACTAGCAACTAGCAACTAACACTAACACTCACAACTTCTAACTTGCATCTAACAACCTGAGAACAACACTAAATAGTTACAATTGAAAACTAACAACCCTTTGTATGAAGGGTGCACTCTTATTTATACAAAAATTAAGGATAACTATTAAATAAATATAGATCCTTAGATCTCTCCTAAATCCACATTTATCTCTTGTGGTTACAACCAATCTCCTAAAAATGTAAGATAAAAATCCTCTCAAAATCCTCTCATCCATGATTTTTCTCCTTTGGATGTGCATAGTTAATGATCCACATCTTCTACAATTATTCCACAAATCCTCATGAGTTGGAATTTGAAATTCGGATTTGTGGATGGATGGCCAAGTAGGATCCTTCTAGAATCTCCAAGTAAGTCTACAATATCACAAAACTCATAACAATTTTACATATGTATGAAAAAATGTTAATTTCCTAATATTTCATCACAAATTCACTTATAATACTTAAAATCAATGACTTGGAAAATAATAATGATAAAGCCATGTAATGATGAAAATGGTTACTTAATGTAAGGTTATGGGGCTATGGAGTTACAAAATAAGGGTAAAATGATGGAAATGAAGGTGAAAGTGGATGACATTTTGGAGACCCAACATACCCCCCAATTGAAGATGTTGCATGTCCTCATGAAACTATTGCATTGATTCACTTAATCATAAGTTTATCTTCTTGAAATTGTTTGCTTCTATATGAGCTTTGGCTTTGTATTGATTCTCTTTTAACTTTGCATAGTCATATCATTTGACAATTTTATTCTTTTTGCAAAGTGTACTTTGAAATATATTTGATTGCAACATACATATTTTTTATGGTTGGTTCTTGTGTGACAACAAATTTTTTAGAGTATTGGTTCTTGTATAACAATACTTTTCTTACTTTTGTTGTATGAAAACACTTGTAAACATTGAGAATTACCATAGTAGTTATTATCCATTTAATATGCTCATCAATTGATCATTGCAAAACATATAAACTTTTGGAATTAAAATGCAATAATAGTTACGCCAATTGGGGTGCGAACTGGTGGTTGGGAAGCTGAATAGAGCATTAATGGACTGTACCCCCAAGTACAGTAGCATTGCCCCCGACATGCTCAAGGTGATCGGTGCAGTGGCCCTTGGCATGATGGCATGCAGGGAAGATGGGAAAGGTGGCAGCAAGAGTTATGAGAGTGTTGGCCTTAATAGTAGTGAAGGGACGTAGTCGACTATTGTTGTTCAGAACACTCGTGGATGGGGCAACTGGTGCAACGAACGGGTTCTACGACGCCATCCATAGCACCAAGTGTATCGTTTATTTGTT
Organism: Pinus tabuliformis; assembly: GCA_031772625.1. NCBI lineage: Eukaryota > Viridiplantae > Streptophyta > Pinopsida > Pinales > Pinaceae > Pinus > Pinus tabuliformis. The sequence continues at coordinate 795,304,884 of CM062818.1, read as the reverse complement.
GGAGTTAACGAGCTAGGACAGTGAGACCATGGCTCATCCTGCGAAAAATCGTGGTCGTGGAAGACGAGCCGAAGTGACCAGAAGGGACATGGATTCAGGCACATCCGAGGTCCGCAGAGGTAAGGAAAATGTGGAAATACTAATCAGTGAGGCGGCAGAGGCATACCGTGAAGGCACCAATGAAGGAATTCATAAAATTCTATAGGAATGGAAAGAAGAATTTAGACAAGAAAGTAAGATAGGCCCAAAAATGGAGGATTGGAGAACCCTTGTCTCAGACCCTGGAAACACAAGTGGAAAAATCACTCAATTCAAGTAGACCCTATAGTTGTATTGGCTGATGAAAAGCCTGTTGGGTAAGGCTATGGAGTATATTTTAGTGGACATGGTTGTCATTGTCCAAGGCATGCCAAATTATAAACATGAATTATAGAAGGTGTAGTTTCAACTGCACAAGCAGGATGTTAGACTGGGAAAAATTGAGAGGCATATCCCTTCTATCTTGGAATAGATCGAGCGGCTAGGAACGAATACCTGTTATGAAACCAGCTCACAAAAATATAGAGAATATAGATCAACAACTTAAAAATCGACTTCTTCAAGGGGGAAACCTCCTTTACATTACACAAAGGAACAATTCTTCGATGATACAAATGACAAGACCTCCTTTCGATATATACGAGTCTAAGGGGTCATAATGTAATCAAAGCCAACATAGCAATAATAATGTAAGGGTGCAAGAATAACAATAGTGGGCTTCTATGGGGCACAATAATAACAATATGGGGACTACATGGGCACAACAATATAATAAGGGGGTTGCACTAATAACAATAAGGGGTTACACTAGTAGTATAGGGACCTAACATTCCCCTCTCCTTCAAAAAGTGTTGTCCTCAATGCTTGAGTAGTTCTGGATGCTTCTGTATAAAATTCTTGTCCTCCTATGTGGAATCTTCAGCGGGGTAAGTTCTTCCACTTGATGAGTACTCTGAAATTGATCGATTTCGTAGCTATCAAGTTCTTGTTTCCATGACTACTTGAGGTTCCAATACGATTTTTCCTTCCTCCTCAAGTTCAGACAATATTGTTTGAACTAGCAGATTGTCACTTATAAACTTCTTTAAGAATGAAACATGGAAAACTGGGGGAACTCAAAAAGATGTAGGAAGCTCCAATTTGTATGCCATAGTACCAAAATTTTGTAGCGCCTTGTAAGGACCATATTACTTTGGTAATAATTTATTATCCTTCTTAGCTTGCTTGAGGGACATTTTTGTTGTATGGTTTTATTTGTAAAAATATCCAGTCGCCTATATCAAAACTTCTTTCGCTGCGATGTTGATCTTCCTGTTGTTTCATTCGATTCTGTGCCAAAGTGAGGTTATCCTTTATGAGTTCGATAAATTGTTGTTGTTGACGGTCTACCTTAACACCTTCTCGAGATACAATATGACCCAAGGATTCCACCTCTTGTAATCCAAAGAAACATTTGGAGGTTTTTGCATATAATTGTTTCTCGTCCAATAGTCTAAGCACTAGGCATAGGAGATATTGTAGCTAAACCTGTTAGAACAAACAATAATGTCTATGTTCTAAAAGAGAAGACATAGAAGTGTTGTTTGACAAATGTTAATGAGAGCTAGTTGTGGCATCAAAGGCTAGGACATATAAAGTTTCATAAAATTGTCAAGTTGGGTAAGAAGAATGTTCAGAGATATGTGAAAGTTTTCTAAGCCAGGGAACATAATTTACAAATATTGTCAAATGGGAAAATAAGTGTGAATATCATTCAAATTCAAGGAGAAATCATCAATCGTGACTTTGTAATTAATACATATATACTTGTAGGGTCCTTTAAGAACTTAGAAACCCTCAAGTAAATTTTATTTCATGCTTATATTTGACAAGTTTAGCAAAATGAGATGGGTGGCCTTCTTAAGAGAATCTTTAGAGGCCTTGGAAAAATTTAAGAACTTTATGACCATGATTGAGAATGAGATTGATTGTAAAATAAAGTGTATATGGTATGATAATAATGGTGAGTTTAATTCCAAAGAATTTGATGATTTTTAGTGGTGAGAACAAGGGATCAAAACATAACTTAGCATAGTAGAGACTCCACAACATAATGGAGTAGTAGAGAGAGCAAATAGATCGGTTCACTAGTTAGTTAGAGCCATGATGAGAGAAAGAGGTATACAACAAATATTTGGGCTGATACCATTCACACAAAAATGGTGATTTTAAACAAGTCACACTTAATACAAAAGAGTGATATAAAACTGCATATGAGCTCTAGTATGGCAGACCTACTACAATCAAGAATTTCATATTATTTAGAGGCAAGTGTTTTATATAGAAGAACAATGAAAAGTTTCACAAGTTTGATGCAAGTGATGATGAAGGTATTTTTCTTGGATACACTCAGAATAACAAGGGTTATTGATGCTGCAATAAGAATACAAAAAAAAAAATCGTTTGCATTGGTGTTAAAGTTGAGGAGCACATTGAATTTGAAGACAATTGACCTCTAAAAATGAGCTTTGATGATCTAGTCAACAATGATGAGCCATTTTAAAATGAAGACATTGAAGAACCCTTTAGTCCACAATATAAATATCCTACAAGGTATGTGAAAAAAAATAACCTAGCTGACCAAATTGTTGGTGATTTGAATATAGGTGTTCAGACAAGAATAATTCTAATAAACCCCCCTACTCAAGTGCATGTAGCTCTATTATTTATGATGGAACCAAAAAAAAATTCTCAGGCCAACTAAGATGCCAATTGGTTAAAGGCCATGAATGAAGATCTTGATCAGATCAAGAAAAATTAGACATGCGATATTGTTCCAAGACCAATAGCTAAGAATGTTTTTGGCACAGAGAGGATCTTCAAGAAGAAATTGAATGAACATGATGTAGTGGTAAGAAACAAGACAAGGTTAGTTTTCAAGGGCTATGCAAAAATAGAAGCCTTAGATTTTGATGTTACATTTTCTCTTGTTGTACGATTAGAAGAAATTCTCATGTTCTTGGATTTTTCTTTTTTAACAAATTTAAGATATATCAGATGGATGTTGAATCTAAATTTTTAAATGGAGAATTGCAAGAAGAAGTCTACATTGAGAAGCCTGATGGTTTTCTATTATCAGACAAAACTAATTATTTCTTAAACTTGAAAAATGCCCTATATGGCCTTAAGCGAGCCTGAAGGGCTTTGTACTCCAAGTTGGATAGTTATTTTCTCAAGTGTGGTTTTAAAAAAAGCACATATAATAGTAATTTGTATGTGAAATCCAATGAAGGGAAATTGTTAGTAGTGGTGGTCTATTTTTATGATATTATCTTTGCAAGTGATTTGAGTCATCTAACCTATTAGTTTGCAGCTGATATGAAGGCCAAATTTGAGATATCAATGCTTGGAGAAATTTATTATTTCCTTGGTTTTCGGATTCCACAATCTTCAAAATGAATTTTTGTCTCACAAAGCAAGTATCTCAAGGATTTTTTGATGAAATTCAGGTTGGAGGAATGTTCTTTGGTAAGCACTCTAATAGTTACATGTTGCAAACTTAGCAAGGCAGATGAATCACCTGAGGTGGATTCAAATTTATATATATCAATTATTGGTAGCCTCTTATAGTTGAAAACCTCTAGACTAGACATTATGCAAGCTAATGGTATCATTGGAATATTTCAAGCAACCACTAGACAAAGTCATTTTCTAGCAGCAAAGAGGATTCTTAGATATATAAGAGCCACAATTGGCTATGGACATTAGTACCCCAGAGGTAAATATTTTTCACCAACTATTTTTACTAATGTTGATTAGGAAGGTGATGCAAAAGATCAAAAAATCACTAGTGGTGGTACTTACTTTCTTGTGGAATGTCTTGTTTCATAGTTGAGCAAGAAGCAAGCTCCAATTTCTCTCTCTACTATTGAAGTAGAATATATAGCAGTAGATTATTGTTGCACTCATCTATTATGGATGAATCATATATTATAATATGTGAAAGTGATATATGATCAACCTATACCAATGATCTATGATAATACAAGTGAAATCATCATGTAAAATAATTAATTTTTTCACTCCAAGACAAAGCATATTCCAGTCAAGTACCATTTTCTAAGAGAATAAGTTGCAAATCAAATTATAAATTTTATTATCTCAGTTGGATCATTATATTTTTTTTCATCCATATCGATGCATTTGGAGTGGAAAAAGTGGAGGAATCGGCTCATAGGACCATTTTTACCAGCAGGACCCAGTTTGGCGAAATAGGGTCTAAAATATTTTGGGAGTTTTTTGAGGAATCAAACGAAATTTTTTGGGGGCTAAATTTTTTTCCATTTTCACATGTACATTTTCATGTTATTCTACACATAGATACATTTCCAAAGATGCAAGAATCACATCAATCAACATTTGTATGCAAAAGTTATGCCACTCAAAAGTTGACCTTTCTAATTTCACACCTATAGTTTGGGAGGATGCCGCGTCAAACCCCATTATTCATGGAAAATGGGCTAGCCACATGTTTTTGATTTAAAATACCATAGAATATTCTATTTTGTAAATCTAATTAAGAGTTGATGTAGTCAAAATTACCCACTAGTAGGCTATTGGGATGTGTTATAACCAGGCCACTAGGATGGAGAGGCATTTCATTCATTCGAGAGCATTTTGTTCCATATTTGAGAAAATATAGCAAAGAGAGATAGGAGGTCGAGCACATAGAGAGGACTTGTGCATTGTAGTAGCCCATGGGCCACAACCATTACTTCTTTTTATCTTTAGCCATATTTCCAGAGAGAGAAAGAGAGTGAAGCAACCTCACCTTCTAGCTGGGTTTTCTCTCGAAAGGATTTCCTACAGAGCATATCTTGTGTCTTGTGTGTGTTTGTGCACTTATTTTTTCATTCACTTGTTTTCTGAATAATTTCCATTCTCATGCATGCACTAATTATAGTTAAATCCAAAGATCTTAAAGTTTGATAAACTGTAATAGTGTAGAATTTTCAGATTTTTAATATAATATTATTAGATATGTTGCGACGAACTGTCTGGTGGAATATTCACGGAAATTTATGGATCAGTTGAAGTATATATCTACAAAAGAGAAGGTAGTTGATATATTCACCAAAATTCTCCTAAGAGATCAATTTGAGTACTTGAGGAAAACACTGGGAGTAGTTCTTCTTGCCTCCCTCCACTAGATCTTCCTCAAGGGGAAGAAAGGAAGCTAGCAGGCACTGAACATATTAAAAAGAAGTTGCTAGGTCCATAGCATCAACAAAATAGGAGGACATTGGTTATACGGGGAGCATATTATTTAAATTTCTTTTCCATTGATGTCAAAGAGGAAGAAGTAAACCAAGGGGAAGAAGTAAGAGAAGTACACTTTGTTTTTTTTGTTATCACCATAACATGATCACGTAGCCATTTCTATCTAGGTGGATTGAAATACACAATGCAATATTAGTTTTAGCACAATAAAATCACTTTCACCATGGGAAATAATTTAGTAAACCATTTTTATTAAATTATTTCTGATTAAAATTAAGAAACCCCATGAGAATACTTGAATAAATCATTATTTATTTAATTTTCTTTAGGAATAATTATTAAATCATTATTCGATAATTATTCCTTGTCACATTTGACTAATCAACTAGGAATAATTAAATAAATCACTATTTATTTATTATTCCTTAATTCTATTATTGGAATTATTGTTAAATCACTATTTAATAATTGTTTAGATTTCACACCATTCTTACTCATCACGTAATAATTAATAAATCATTTTATTTGTTAATTATTTCTAAATAAAGACATTTAACAATTTTGAATATATTTTCCCTCATTAAAAAATATAATAAAGTTTTCCTAATGGTTAGATCTTGATTTGGTCAATATTATTTTATTATTTTCCATTTTCAAGATCAATCCAATACTTTGTTATAAATAAGAGGGTTTTCCATTCATTCTTCACAGTGATCATTATCATCGTCACCCCTATCATCTTCTTGCATTTGAGCTCCCACTAGAGTTCTACATACTATTTTGGTTTTTTCACATATTGAGAGAGAGAATCAATCACTGAAGAATCAAGGAAATCAAAGGACTCATCCCACAAAGGGGGGTTTGCAGACCCTTTTGTAGCTCTCCTTCACTAGGTGTTATCAATAAAATATTATTATTCATTTAAAAGTCTTTCAATATTGGGTTATTACATTGGATTTCTATTGTTGTTCATTATTTTGGATTGCATATATCTTTCTATTGCAAGTTTTTCTCATTTTATTATTGCAGATCTAAAGTGTAAACAACCACAAATTGTTGTTTGGGTCACTTGTCACCAGTGACTTAAGTAGATTTTTGGTATACATTCCAAGAAATTACATACTAGTAAATGATGACTCCATTGGGTTTTTAGCTACGTTTTCCATCAACAAATGATGACTCCACTGGTGTAGTAATTTAGTTCCTGGGTGATTAATGTTTAAATAAATTTCAGGGTTTTTTGCAACTATTTATATTCTCTAAATTTCTATTCACAGTTTTCATTTCTTTTTCTGTCAAATTTTCGGATTCTGGTGGTTTTCTGGTTCTTTCCACAAGTCACAGGTACTAACTAAGAAGGAGATGAAAACATGTGTGTGAGATCTTCCGACCCAGAGTCCCGAGATGAAAACACACTTTTCAGTCCCAAATCTACATTCTAGAGTGCAATTTTCTTTCTAGATATCTGTGTTTCTCACTGTTTCTAGGTTAATACCCGTGTTTTGGATTTTTTCCAAGAATTTTTCATAATTTTTCTAGGTTTGCCAATAGTGTTGTATGTGGACTAGGAAGGGTTTCTTATCTCTATTTCAGTGTCCCCTAGGCCTAGATTCTCTTAGTTTTTCTCTTTGAGGAAGAAAAAAAATACCCTTATGGTTTAGAGTACACCTCCACCATTTTAGGAAGAGATGAGATGGGTGAGGAGTCTAGGGTTTCAACATTTTTAGCCACTAGTTTTCAGGGTCTGATCCATTATTTTACAACACTTTTGGATAGGTTTATTTCACCTTTTCTCACTTTAGAGTTTGGCTTTTTCCTTTCCCCTTAGGATCCCCTTGGGCATCCTAGGTTTTCGAGCTTCATACCTATCCTTTACAACATTTTTCACCTCTAATTTTTGTTATTTGTCTGCACAATTTCTAGTAGATTAGTTCCTCTAGATCTTAGTCCCTTTGACATTAGATCTTTTAGGCATTTTATGTGTATTTGAGTATCTTGTTTTCCTTCCTTTTATTAGTTTCTTGATAGCCATTTTTGGGTGGGGTTTTGTGTGCTTGATTTGTTGTTTATTTTTTTGTCCTTTTCAACATTATTTACAATATTTCAGCACTTTATTTTCAGTAGGACATGGTGTCATAAAAAATTCTCAATTAACTCATCCACTTGACACATCATTTTCACACACTCACACCCTAAGCAAACGTGAGCTTGGTTAACACTGCCAAGTCTAGAGTTCAAACACTACACCTTAATAGTTCAACACACATAGCTTAAGCCTAGTTAAGAACTAGGACCAAAAAATTTGTGCAATTTAGGTGTAGGATCAGTGGGATAGGCTTCTAAAAGCACCCAATAATAACTTACACCGAGACATAAAATTTGACATATTAGGGAGCTTAAAATCCTTCACAATCCCACAGTCCAAGGATAGAGTTGTTAGAAACTCGATTCAGAGCGGGTTAGGATAAGTAATCATGCGAGACGTTATCCTCGAGGCTACCCAACCCGTGGTAGGGAATCTCGTGAAGTGGTTGATGACCAAGAAGCTCAAGACTCGACCACTCCTGTAGGACGAAGGTAACCATAGTGAATAGTCTTAGGAAAACACCCTATAGGAATGGCTATGGGAAGTAGTTGGTTCTCTACCCCACCTTTCTCTAAATAGATTTGCTTGCGGGGATCATATTTTTTTAAGTAAGAACTTCTTTGGAAGTCCATCTGAAATAGTATATTTAGGACTGTTTTAGGATTTAGACCACCTATAAGCTAGAGGTATCTTTCTTTTATAGGACGTGCTTTCTTGTAGTAGAGTAGCATCATTAATATAGTTAGTTTAAACTTATCAACACTACACTAGGTGTTTTCTTATTGTTTGTTACTCTTTATCTCCTATCACCCTATAGTACTTAGATTCATCATTGTCTTGATATCATTGCGCCCCCGAGGCCTTTGTCATAGAGAATTTGAGGCCTTCTTCCTCAGTTTCCATTAGGACATCTTACTCCTCCCCATTGAGTTAAATTTCATCCTCCTAGTCCTCCATTGAGTCCTCATTCAGAATCTAGTTATCTTGATCCTTCTAGTGCTTCATTTGATTCCACGTCTTCCCAACCCTGTATCACTACCATGTTAGGCACCAATGTGGGTGCGGGAAACCAAAGTGGTAACCCAGGTAACCTCACAAGTGGGACCTCTACTGGTATGGTCACTCCTACTCCATTGCTTCCTTTTATATCTAGTTTGAGCCTCCTTGATTTCAGCCAACTCTTCAACGACCCTCTTCTCCATGACCCCAGTTTGCCTACTATGCCTACCAAGATTACTTCTAACATCTCCAGGTTCAAAGGCGATCCTGGAGAAGACCCCAGAAATCATGTTCGCTCATTTAATATGTAGTGTTCATCTAATTCCATCACTAAATACTCCATCTATCTTCGTTTGTTCGAACACACCCTTATTAGAGTTGTCACAAAATTCTATGTGGACTAACCACATGCCTCTCATTCCATATTCACAACTCTTGTCAAAGAATTTCTAGCCTATTTCAATTTACCTCTCCATTATGACACTAGTACCGAACTATTGACCTCTTTCCATCAAATGTTTTCGACCCGCCTATTTGACCATGTTCAAGAATGTCGTAGAAGGAGGATCATATGTAAAGATCCTCAATTTGAAGACAACATCTATATGGATTGGTTCATTAGATCTCTTTTGGACCCAATTTCTAAATATGTCACTTCTCGCTTCCCCCAATCTGAGGAAGATGCGCCCCAAGTAGCCTTGAAATTTGACTTATTCTACACCCAGTCATGATATGCTTATATTGTCATTCTTGATCTGCCTTGGCATGGCACTACTAATGCATCAGGGGCATCTCATGTCACTGATGGTATCATTGGATCCATTTCACACCCTAAACTTAAACCATATGCTCCACCTCCAATGAGTTACAGTCAACCTCAAGGGGGGACTAGTTCCTCTTACACCTAACCCCCTCTCAATATTTCACATGGAAAATCTTATCCAGGTCCCAACACGTCATATCCATATCCCCATATGCATTAGCAGATGCCAAGGCCAGTGGGTTCTCCAATTATCTATCCTAATGTTGCCCCATCTCCTTACTATCTATATGCATTGCCTATGCTCCATCCCCGCCGGAACCAACACCCCATCCCCCCATATGTCCTCCGCCTCTACCACAATAACAACCTCCCCCACAAGGTCAAGTGTATGCTCAGTGTAGTGCAACCAATCCCACCAACCCTAGGAAATAGAGAAAGGGGAAAGGTAACCGGAACCAACAATCTCAATGTAATCATGGTAATCAGGTACCACCACCTAATGCACCTCAGTGAAACTAGCCTAATCCCGCAACCCAGCAACAGGGCAGACAACCCAAGAAAAAAAAGGATTTTTGTACAAAAACACCTTGTTCCTGTTTTGGCGTATATGGCCATTATACTCATTAGTTTCCCCTTTTACCTCAGGTGCATCAAGCATGGGAAGCTTAACCAACTACTTCTAGAGGAGAATAGTCCATAGCTCCACCTTGTTAAATTATGGTATGTTCTATGCTTAGAGCAGTTTGCTTCTTTTCCTTTTTATTAGCCACTGATTAGCAATCACAACATAATGTAAAGTGCATATAGAACATTAAAGGATCGATAGAAAACAAGCCAAGACAAGAGACACAAGATGTGGTGGCTAGCTAGGGAAAAACCCCAATGTGGGGAAACCCTTTGATCAAATCTTCTTTTATCTTCAGTAGTTCAGTAGAGAGAGAGAGATAGTAGAATATCACTAATTAGTGATTTACAACAACAATAATAAAACCCTTCGACAACAATAGTAAAAGTGATTAATCAACTCCCAAAATGTCTTCAAGACAACCTAGGAGAATTTGGTCTCCAACAGAGGTAGTGGCAACCCAAAACAGTCAAGGTCAGATGGTCAAAACAACAGTGCATGCTACAACATATTGCAGTCAAACCTAACCAGATAACGTATTCATAAATGTTCCCTTAATCAGTCAACACAGACCTGTTCATCACTTCGGCTAGACTAGGAGAGGCTGCCCACACAAGGCCGCAGTCAATGGAAGCAATGTGCTAGTCAATGCAGGCCTAAACCATTTTCTGCATCCTCCTTCAATGCTGCCCTAGCTACATCCTCTTTCCCACATTGACCTAGCTGCATCCTCTCTCCTTCATATACCCAAGAGACAATGGAAGAGATGAGAGGTAAGATGAGTTGAGATAATTACTCAACCTCTCCTCTATTTATATGCAATGCTGGGCAAGAGTGCCGCACACTTAACTATTGGCCAACCTTGACAATTTGTTAAGTAATTACTAATAAATTCACATCTCCATAAATACTTGTTAGAATTGGATGATCTTTAGATAAATCCTACACCTCTCGACAAGAGGAGTCTAGGAAAAATATCAACTACCATAAATGAGGTGACCCACATGGAGTTTGGCCCTAGTTACTAATTTTAACACACCTCCTCCTCCTCCTGCTTCATCTCAATCAGTTGTTCTTACCAATCCTTTTCCTCATTAAGGATATATTACTGCCAACTTGCACAAGGTCATGCAGCTCCCCCTCCAAAATTTGGTTCCCATGATTTCCATATCCTTATGATGAATTTCGATAAAGTCAATACCGAAAAAGTCAACCTTCAGACTCAATCACGCCAATATGACAAGCCACCTTCTAAGTCAACGACTAAGTCCCAACCTCAATTTTCCACCTAGCCTCTATCATCATCAAAAGGTACCTTACAAATCCCTTCTCCTAAGGTAGAGGTTATCCCAAATATCTCCAAACGTCCATTACATCAAAACATTACTTTTGATAAATCCACACATACCTATAGCATAGTAGACGACTTAGCATAGTCTCCTATTGCCATGTCAATGCTGGAAGTCTTCTAGATGCGAACATCCCAATGGAAATCTATACTCTTTTCTTTGGGTGTTGTGGGCCCTTCTGATGATCGTATGATTGTATTTGACATTGAAAAATTGGAACATCTCCCCCTTCCTTCATCCATTGCATTTAAAATACCAGTCTCCATAAGCAACGCCACTATTCAGTAGTGTATCATAGGCAAAGGTGCCTCCACCTGTGTGATGACCACTAGTGTTTGGAAGAAATTTGGTTCACCTGACTTGTCCCCTTCCACCATCACTTTCCATGCTTGGGACAATCATCCCTCTCAGCACCTTGGCTTATATCGCAATTTCCCTATCACTATTGTTGGAAAGACTATCTCTATTGACATCAAGGTCATTGATGCCCCATTAGATTATAACATCCTCTTGGGTCGTAGTTACACCTATGCTATGTTAGATGTCGCATCTGTGGTTTTCTGTAAGATGTGGTTCCCTCATAATGGAAAGATCGTTACTATCGATCAACTGATGTCCTATGATCCTAAGTCTCAAAATTCACCTCAATCCACTATCTCGTCCTTCACCAATGTCTCTCCTGGATTCTACAATGATTCCACCTTTCTTGTTGCTTATTTTGGGCCACCGTCTACTCCTTTTGAGCATAGCTTGTCTAGTGTTTGCATGCTTCAAGCATCAAAGGTTGCTAACAAGCGGTCTGGTATGTCTTCTGAGTAGCCAACACCTCCACAACTTGTTATTACTAACTCAACCTAGCCTTTAGGTATTACTCCTTAAGGTCCACTTCCTTCTACTAATATCTCTCCTAGTCCTTTTTAGCTTGGAACCATTCCCCCAGGTCTTAACCATCTCAAAGTAATTGCCCCATGTCATTACCCTTCTAGTTAGATATCATTCTTATTTCCACCCCCTAGAGTTTATTATACACCTGTCATGGATATGTTGAGTTTACCTAACATTACCTTGGGGATCCTAGTCTGGTACCTTGATCCTCCCATAAATACTCCCACTGGTCAACTCAAACCTTGCATAACTTTGACCCCTGTTCAACCTATAGTTATTACCCCTTCCTTTGCTTCAGTTCCTCAACAACCTCAATAGGAACCTACTACTGTTGCAAAAGCATTTTGTGAGGTGGGAAAATCCCATAAAAGGAGAACCAAACACAACTCCAACTCCTCCTAATTTGCAAAAGCCTACTTGTTGGGACAGAGTCCCCTAGGGTCATTTTTGGGGATAAAAGCCCAAGTTTTTTTTTTGTAAAGTGTAAAGTCTCCACAATTTGTGGTTGCGGAGCGCATAGATGTAAAGTGTCATAAATGGTTTTACCCTTCGGTTTATGTAAGTTGTGTCGGCTTTAGAAGATCTACCCATGGTCCGCAGACCATAGGATTGTATAAAAGAAAGAGTCTTATAAGATTCTAAGGCAGTGCAGTTCAGTTCAATTTAGTTCAGTTCAGTTTAGTCATTGATGATGAATGTAATGGTTCATTAGCAGAAAGAGCGAAGGGTCTTAGAGTGGAATAAAGGCTCTGTAGTTATGTGCACAGAGTCCTAGGGTAGAAGTCCACTGCTGAGTGCACGGATCCCTATAGCAGAGTGCGCAGGGTAGTTTCAGTCTGTAAGAAGATCTGAAGCATTAATAAAGAAGATTACTCTGGAAACACCATTGTTTGATCTATTTACTTATATTATGAATAAATGTGATTATGTTATCATGAATACTAGGTTTATGATTTAATGCTATATTGATGCACGAATCTGTATGTTTTACATTTTTATATGAAAGCAAGTAATAATAGCTTCTTACGCGAAGACTATCTTAATGCATGCTAAAGATATCAGACACTTAAGCCAATCTAGGTAATAACAGACTTAGGAGTGATTACAGAGACATGTAAGTGGTTGATTCACCTGTTTAGGGTCCTTGAAAGATAGTCGTAGATCTTTGCGAAGGTCTAGGGGTTGGTAAGAGGAAGTTATATCGAGAAGCCTCGAGGGCTTATTGATCTACACCAAGGTAGATAAAAGGTACAAAACAACATTATAACCATCTCTGGGTGCAAAAACTTGGTTTTAGCATCCCCCCATACTACTTCAGGTGAGACTTCAGTCTACGCTCCCCGGATTGATGCCGAAAGGGCCAATAGTGTCGGGATTTGTTTGGCTAAACTTAACGCTAAACCTGGGTCATGGCCCACTAATCCAACAAATGGTTCCATTTCTGGGACCGGGATCTTCATAAAGATATGTGTGATTTCGTATCACTGGAATCCAACTAAGAAGGAAATTGAAGATTGGTTGGATAGAAAGATCCACGAATTTACGGCACAAGAGAATAGGAACCCGTAAATGATGAAAGAATAGTGGTTGGACAGGTACCTTTACACAGAGATACATGAAATTTTCTTCTGTTCCTGCCCGATTGAATTATACGAGTGGATCACTAAATTGGCAGATGGCCAAGGAAGGTGGAGGCTTGACGGTCTGATAGTGTGGACCACGGAGTTAGTGTGGAGATTGGAAGCCTCTGATGATAAGATCACACGCGCTGTCGATCAATGGCTTGACCGTATCATAGTAGGATTTGTGACAGAGTTCACAGTTAATACTTCGGTTCGTTACAACGAAGTAGAGCGCCGCTTCTTCAAAGGACCACGAGGTAAGTACTTAAGGTCTTTGAATACTTGGATTAAAATGCTCTTGTGTGAAAAGCGGGTTATGCAATTACCTTGATTTTTGGAGCTACGCAAAGTGAAAAGTTATTCAAGGATAGAAAAGGAACAGGACTTGAATCTAGCCCTCTGATTGAGCCTCTTCTAAGTAACAATGAAGAAGCAGTATAGGCTTGTTTGAAAAGTGTTGTCCAGTTAATAAGGTGAGAGTTCTTGTGAATATCCCATCCATCCACACCAACTCCATCTTCACCTCCACCGCATACACCTTCACCCATACTGCCCCCACCTCCACCAATGTTCAATATGGCGAATTCAGTAAAATTGCCTATTTTCAAGGGCTTGGGGAATGAGGACCCAGACTAGTTTTGGTTCGTCACAAAGGCTGTGTGGGAAGCCCAGGGCATTACAGACAATCAGATGAAGAAATAAACATTGGTTAATACTTTAAAGGAATGCACGCTAACATGGTACGTTAAATACTGCACTGATAACCCGATCACTGTGTTGGAAGACATTTAGACTGCGCTAAATAAGGAATTCATTATGCCCAAGTCTGAAGTACAATCGATCGTTGGATTCAAAGAACTAATGATGAAGCCTAGCGAGACACCCTAGGAGCTGGATCAAAGATTGAAGTGCAAGATCCACGAAGCTATCATGAATCTTATGGATGGGCAACACCACAAATGGTTTGTGGCTTCGCTCTTGCCTCATATGAGGGTTGCTTTATCACAACAAAAGATTGGGACCCAGGCGGAGGCCCCAGAGATTGCGATGAGATTGCATGAGACAACAATGCAACATGCTTCTTAGGAGTTCAGTAGATTCATGTGGAGTTGTAGAACCTTTGCCTAGAATTCCAAAGTCTGAAGAAGGAAAGAGCGGCTCAGCCAGAGGTGTGCAAAGAGGTCTGGGGTTTGAAATGTAAGAGTCAAGGGCATAATAAATATCATTTCCTTGTCTTCACAAATTATGTCGTAGGAGGAGAGCTGATGCCTCTGAGGCTGGAAGCTCAAGCAAGGCCAAGTGTAGTGCACATGCTGTGGTGTGCTATCTGTTAGGTTGCTGGAAAACATGCGATAGATAATTGCCACTTGTTGTAGAAATTTGTACAGACATCGCAATAGCTCTTCTGCAACTTCTGCCAATTAGTAGGTCATGATGAGTGAAATTTCTGTAGTTATGAGTTAATGATGGAAAGAATGCCCACGTATCGAATGCCGAAAGAATCTTAGCCTCCGGATCAAGCCACAAGGAGGATATCAGGGGCGTGGATTGGGCCGAGGTGGTGGAGGACTTGCGAGAGGTTGGGGGCAAGTTATTTTCTACAATTGTGGAGGTCCAAGACACTATGTGTGAGAATGCATAAACCTGATGTGCTTGTTGTACCGATATTGTACCCAGTTTGACCATGCGACAGAATTCATCCTTGTACTAATAGATAAGATGCATGAAAATGGGACGCAGCCTCAACAGCTTACGTAGAACCTGTAGATGATGAGAGCTAAACCCCATGAAGAGGACCCCAATGTGAATATTGTGCTTCAAAGTGGAATGACAACTGGCGAAGATAAGGGAATGTGGCCTAAAGAAGGTGAATGGGTCCGCAAAGCTCCCAAGAAGGATGTTGGATTTGATTTGGAGTGTGCGAAGGAAACCTTCATGGAAGGAAAGAAAAGCTTCGTTGAGGCTTCTACCTCAGGAAGATAGGATAAGTAGTCTGAAGAAATGGACCCATCCATGCTTACTACATTTTTGGAGACCTGTATGAAGCTGCTATGTGATAGAAAGGCTATAAAGGGATTAGAGGATTTGATCAATAAATGTGTTGGTAATGCTCCTGAGGGACAGTGTGTGGTTAGGAAAATTGGTAAGCATAAAGCAAGAACAGGGCATGAGATAAGGCTCACCGCGCAAATAGGAGAATATGAAATGGACCAAGTTGTTTTGGATCTTGGGTCAGATGCGAATGTTTTTCCAAAACAAACATGGCAAAGAATGGGGAGACCTGTGCTGCAGTGGTCTCCTATTCAGTTGACGATGGCAAATCAGCAAAAGATTATCCCCATGGGGAGATTACAGGGAGTGACAATCGATATTGAAGGCACGATCGCATTAGCAGACTTCAAAGTAATAGAGATTTTCGATGAAAACAATCCCTACCCCGCACTCCTTGGGATCGACTGGGTTATCAACATGAATGGGGTGGTCAATTTGAAGAAGCAAACGATGTTATTTGAAAGAAAATCGCTTTGCATAGTAGTACCTTTGGACCCTACAAAAGGATCGCGCTATACTGAACCAGTTCACGATTATGAAAGTGATAATGATTTGAACTAGATTTATAAGATAATGATGCAAGATCAAGATTGGGTGAATCTGATAGTTGATGGACGTATTACATGGGACCGCGAGAGATCCTACACATCAGCTTCAGATGAGGAATTAGAGCACTGGAAGAATAGATTGTATGAAGTTTTTACACTATGTTGTAACATGATGACCAAATCGCTTACTATGATGGTTTAAATGACGTTGATAAATTTCTGGATGCATTTGAAAGGGAAGTGCCAAAGAACCATCGCTTCCAAGCCTTGGACTTGGCAGTGCATGCTATACTTACAAGATGGTGGGGTATGCATGAAGACAATTTCGATGGATGGTGCAAATATAGAAGAATGATGAGGGTGTGGTTTGGTCTCCCAAAAGTACGACTGATCCGTGCTATCACCTAGCAAAATGGATCGATGCATATGGAACAGAATCACAACTAGAGTGGGTACATCTGTTCTGTCACACCTTGGATGTAATACCTATGAACTGGTATTTGGAGACGGAGCTCTGCCATGGCACAGATGAATGGGATATTTTGAAACAAGGATTATTGATGACATTCAACTTTGAATATGGATTTGAGTGCATTGAAGAAGCATCGCAGGAGGTCAAGGCAGTGATCTTCAGAATACCGCAGGATCCCTTGGATTTAGTTCAATGAGATTGGACCACCCAGCTGTGCCACGTGCTGGAATGATACAATGTGACTACTGAAGAAGAAGAGGAGGATCTGAGGAACATTACCATCCCAAAAAGAGAAGGTCACCACAAATTGGAGGGGCCATAGATAGAGAATCTTGATATCACTGCGCTGCTGAAAACGAGACAAGTGAACATTGGGACAGTGGCGGAGCTGAAGTTTGCAAATATAGGGGACTAATGGGATGATGTTATGGTGGATAAGGTCGTTGAGTTTCTCCGCGAGTACCAGGATTTGTTCCCTACAAAGTTTTCAGACCTAAAAGGGATTATAGGGGATTTAGGGGTGATGAGGATAATGTTGAAACTAGACACAAAGCCTGTGAAGCAGAGGCCATATCGCCTTAATCCTAAATATAAGGAAAGGGTTCATTTGGAGTTGGATAAAATGTTAACAGCGGGAATCATTGAACCAGTGGAGGAATCCGACTTGGTAAGGCCTGTGGTAGTTCAGGAAAAGAAGTAGAAGGATGAAATAAGGATATGCGTAGATATTAGGAAACTGAATGACGCTTACGTGCATGATCCTTTTCTGACTCCATTCACCGATGAACTGTTGGATAATGTAGGAGGAAAAGAAGAATATTCATTCACTGATGGGTTCTCGAGGTGCCATCAAATCAAGACTGCGCCGAAAGATAGGAGTAAGACGACCTTCACGACTAAATGGGGATGCTTTCAGTATATTGTAATGCCTTTTGGACTAAAGAATGCGCCAATGATCTTTTCACGTGTAGTCATCACAGCGTTCAAGGAATTCATTCACAAGCTCTTGGAGGTATACTTTGATAATTGGATAGTGTTTGGGTTGGTGAAGTTCCATGTAGCTAGTCTACACTTGATGTTGGATACATGCCGGAGGTATCAGATTGCTATAAACTTGAAGAAGTGTCTATTTTGCATCCCTTTCGGAATCTTGTTGGGTCATGTAGTATGCAGACAAGGATTAATGGTGGATCTAGCTAAGATCATGGTTATAATCAATTTGGAGGTGTCAAGAAGTGTTAAACAACTACGTGCAACATTGGGGCATACTTGTTATTATCGAAATTTCATCAAGAGTTATGCCCAGATTACCGCGTCGATGGAAAGACTATTGAAGAAGGATGCTACATTCTATTGGAATGAGGAATGTCAACGGAGCTTGGATGTGTTAAAAGAAAATATGGTCACTGCAGTGATCCTAGTCTTCCCAGATGGGAAGAAGGAATTTCATGTGCATGTGGATGCGTCATGTATTGCGCTCGGAGAAGTACTAACACAAGTCGATGCAGGAGAGTTGGATCACCCTATCGCGCTTGCAAGCAAGAAATTATATAAAGTTGAGAATAATTATTTGACGACAGAGTGCGAAGGTTTGTCTATGGTGTATGCGCTCTAGAAGTTTAGAGACCACTTGCTAGGTGGACACTTTAAGATGTATACATACCATTCTGCATTAAAGTACCTAGTCAACAAGCCTGTGTTGTGGGGGGGAATATGAAAATGGCTACTATTGTTTCAGGAATATGATTTCAAAGTCATTGTGAAGCTAGGGCGATTGAATGCAGGACCGGATCATTTGTCACACATTGAAACAAGTGAGGAGCCCACTAATTTGGAGGAAGGACTGCCTGATGCACAACTCTTTGTGGTGCGCGTCACAGATAATCATTTTGCAAACATCATACTCTTTCTGACTACAGGAATGGCTCTAGAAGGAGACACCAGTCAAGAAAAGAAGGAATTGGTGGTGTGCGCAATAGATTTTTCTATTATTGCAGGTCACTTATATAAGATGGGAGCAGATGAGATATTACGATGTTATGTGCCTGAGTTTGAATGAAGCAACATCCTAACCGAAGCTCATGGAGGGGCTGTTGGAGGACATTATACAGGAAAAGAAACATCGCAGAAGATTTTACGTGCTGGGTTATGGTCGCCAAAACTGCATAAGGTTCCAAAGCTTATTGTAGGGCATGCAATGCATGTCAGAGGATGGGCAAGCGATCATAGAGGGATGAGCTACCTGTGAATCCACAAGTGTCATTGCAGCCATTTGAAAAATGGGAAATTGAGTTTGTAGGACCAATTCATCCTCCAGAAAAGAAGATGGGTGCACAATATATCATCACGATGACTGAGTATTTGACCAAATGGGCGGAGGCATAGCCTATAAAGGATTGTACAGGGGAAACAACAGTGAATTTCCTATTTGAATATGTGATGACTAGGTTTGGTTGCTCACAAATTTGGATGAGTGATCACGATACGCATTTCCTTAATGAAACGATCAATGCTTTGATGGATGAATTCCAAGTTTATCACCAGATGAGTATGCCATATCACTCGTAGGCCAATGGGATGGTTGAAGCGTTTAATAAGATATTAGAGAATGCCTAGAGAAAGGTTTGTAACATGCAAAGGAATGATTGGGATTTGCGCATACTAGTGGTGCTATGGGCTTATAGAACTACTTATAAGAAGTTGACTAGATAGACACCCTTCAGGCTGGTCTATGGCATAGAAGTTGTGATGCCAATGGAGTACATTGTGCCTAGTCTACACATAGTGTTGTTCATAGGAATGGAAGACCGCGAAGCCCTGGAAGAAAGGTGCACGTAGCCGACAGAGTTGGAGGAAGATATATTTTTAGCGGGATTCCATCAACAAGTCCAGAAGGAGCACGAAAGGCATGGCACGATTGGCACATCAAATTACACACCTTCAAGGTAAACAATCTGGTTTTACTATATGACAGCAAATTTGACAAATTTCCAAGAAAATTTCAGATGCATTGGCTAGGGCCATATGCAATCAAAGAGATTACTGCTGGTGGAGCAGTTCATATGGTGAAACTGAATGGAGATCCATTTCCGAGGAAGGTAAATGTCAGCTGATTGAAGCCATACACTAGGGATCTTTCCAGATGACTATATGATGGAAACATAGTCTTAGTTCTCCAAGCAGCTAAAAGGAGGTGTGGGACTATAAACTACACTGCCTAGGTTGTAGAGCTACATGAGTGGGGGACTATGTGGAATGGAAGAATGTCACAACATCAACAAAATTGTGAAGGGAGTTTCACTATAGGAGGAGAGATCATGCAGGGTAGCCAAAAAGTGACTGTTACTGTCACTGTTCACGATTTGACAGTGAGAAAATTGCTAGCAGGAGTGGGGGGGCGACATTTAAAGATGAAATTAAGAACAAGATCTTTGAAAGCCACCAATGTAGCATTTATGAGAAAATTTTGGGGGGAACAGTCGGATTTGAATTCGCATTTGCCTACAAATTATAGATGGCCACCCAATGGAAAACACTTTGCATTTTGAGAGTTTATGTGTCATGCTATCGGTTGCACATGAACCCTGTGCTTTTTGAGGATTTGGTGGATAGTTCAATGTTTGACAAAATACCTAAGGAAACCCAGGAGCTCCTTAATAGCCTCATGTTTACACCCATGGAAACTACAAGCACAGAAGGCGCTATGGCCTATGAGGGAGCTTCCCCTGAGGTCATAAGTATGGAGGTGCCCCCAGCAGTTCCAAAATCACCAACGTTTCCTAAGCCGAAGCCTACGCCTATAGGAGAGGCTACCAAGCCAAATAAAGATAAACAGAAGAAGACCCTGCCAGTGCGCGAGTTGCCAAGAAAACATCAGAGAAAAGAGAAGCCCGTCATGCAGGAAAAAGGAAAAGTGGTCGATCTAGAGGCCGAGGAGGGTGCAAAGGACACTGATATGGGTGTAGAAGACATTGATATTGAGGGGGTAGACCCTATCTTGAAGTTGCCCAAATACATTCCTCTGCGCCAGGGCAAGGTGAAGGTCCCGAAGCACCCAGATGAGGGAAAGTTTCCTCTTAAGACACCCCTGCTGCCAAAAAACATAACATTTGAAGGCCCATGCTTTGCGCGAGTCTCACACCTGAAGCTTGAAGATTGGGACTTGGGGGACACTGAGTGGTTCCCCCACATGGTTACTAATAATTTAATGTAGACAGTATTCTATAAGGACTCGGGTGTCACCGTGCTGGAGCTGGTGAAGTGGATTTGTTATCACTCAGGTTGTTCCCTTTGACTCCCAAGGGAATACGGACGAGGTAACCACTAAACAATCTTTGGGTCACAGGTTCTAGCCTACCTATGACCAGAGAGGGCTCTCTCTTTATGATTTAACTTTGTTGTATAATATTTTAGGCTAGTTATGATGCTCAAGGTTCTGTTTTTGGAGTTTGCTGGATGATGACTTCAGTCAAGATAAATATGTGCTTATCAGGGTGTTCTAGGCCATTGGGCATGGAGTCAATGGTGGTTAATTTGTTTGATATGTCTGTGTTGATACAGTAGTGATGCTGCAGAGCCAGATAAGTGTTTGAGAAACAATGCTTTGAAACTGTGATTAAGTGTGATGTAACCAGGCTACGAAAGGCAATTAAGAATCTTTCAGCAAACTGGTATGGAGAAACAGTGAGAATATTATTTAGAAGCAGTGAAAAATTTCTACATAACATTCATATTTATAGAATTAATGAAAACATAAGGAATTAAGAATTCATGTTCATGATCAATTCTGAAGAAAACATTTTCAGCAATAAAGATTGAGCACAAGGTGTAACCAAACATATCCTGTACTATTCCTTTTCTCTACTGCTAGATTAATGAGACATGTGTATGATTTAATAAACATAAGAAGACAAAACATAGATTGAGAAAAACTTATTGTTCCATCAGACAGCACATGAATTCTGCAACAGCACGCATAGCATCACCAAGACATCAAACATTCAGGAAATCACTGAACTTTTCCAGCCTTTTGCATTAGATAATCTGAAAATATACAATACATTTGCCTCAGAATGAAAATCACCAACCCCTCATACGTTGCCAGGGGAGGTATATATACATAGTTTACATGAGAAAATATCTAGCTGATGAGTCAATGTTTCATTAATGTCGTGCCAACTCTTGGAGCATTGTAGCTGAGAAAGCAAATGCTGTAGTAACTTCTCGCTGTAATAGCTGTCCAAAATAGTCAGAAAATGTTGACTTTGTGAGCGTTGGAGTCGGCTAAAGATGCGCTGCCCAAAACTTGCGTATTTCTTATCTTTTTCTTGCTGCCGCTATCTTTTGCTGAGTCACCCTTTCGGCTGCCTGAAGTGATGTCTTTATTATGCTTTTTGCCTTTTACTGAGTTGTAGCTGACTGGGACCGAGCAACAGAGGCTATTGTGGTAAAATTTGAAGCATTGCCTGCCACCAATCTTCTTTGGGCATTTGGTGTCTTCGAATCTTCACCAAAGTTTCATCTGCCTCTGTATACCTATAAAAATTTGGAGGAACCTCAAAAAGGTGGTGGATTTCATTTGCAATAAAAAACAGATTTTCAAGTTTGTCCAGAAGGCCCTGCCCTGTTGGAGGCCCTGCTTCCTCAGAAGCACTGCCAGATGCAGTAATTTGATTTTCAACAAAGGTTGACATCCTGTTGGCATATTGCTCACGGGGGAGCAATCTTCCTATCCTGTTTAGTAGGCTGGGCAGTCCCTTTGCTTGCAGTGCTCCCATTTTGAGCTTGTACTCATCCACCTCAGCCTGTATTTCATAGCATTTCCTCTCCACAGTTTGTACAAAGTTCCTGATAGTCAGTACCTTTTTAGTTGTAAGGACAGCCTCTGTTCTGTTAGCAATGTTGATAGCTGCCAGTTCCTCTTTTGTTTGATTATTCAAAAAATCTATCATTCTATTGGCCTGCTCAGGCCTATTTCCCAGCACTGTTCTGGCCTTCTGAATCTCTATCTGTGCTTGGCCAATTAAATCCATTTGTTCATGCACAGTTTTAATTGACTTCCATTGTCTAGTGATGGATTGGTCAATTCGGGCCCACAAAATTCTTTTTATTTCTACCATAGCAGTTTCTAGCTTGAGCTCTTTTTCCAAGGCCTTTATTTTCTCTTTCAGGGCCTTTATTTCTCTGCCTTGCTCTGCCACAGTCATTTTTGACTTGTCATATTTGGCCTCTAGTTCTGCCAACTTTTCCTTGGCCTGCTTTATCTCAGTGGCCTGGAGCTCCATTTCTTTAATAGCCTTAGTCAACTCTTCCATGCTTGTACTGGAGTCTGGAGCTGTTGTTGTTGCTGCTGCTTCTGTTGTGGCTGTGGTTGATACAGGGGCCACTGCTGCCTCTGTTGTTGTTGCCGTGGTTGAAGTAGTTGGAGGAGCTTGGGATGTAGATTCTCCCTGCTTATCTTGTAGTGCCCCTTCAAGTTCCTTCTCCAAATCAAGGACCTTCTGGTTGAGCTGCATTATCAGATCCAGTTGCTCATCGGCCTCTTTTTCCTTCTGTAATTCTGCTGTTTGGGGGTGCTCGGTGGGCAGCAGCTTTAACCTTTTCTTCAATGCGTTAAGGTCATCTTCTTTTTTCTTCATGAGGGCCCTCACGCCCTTTGGGTCCTTGGGATCATGTCCCAGGTCTATAATGATGTCCTCTAATGATTTGATCCTGTTATCTTTGGCCATGGAGGACATTCTCTCAAAATCCAACTGAATGTTGGTATTTTTCAGTGATTCTTTTAATTCATGGGCCATGGTTGCCCTGTCCACCAAGGTAGCATAGACCATTTCTCCAGTTTGCTTGTGGAGTTCTATTTGGTCCATGGGGTGAATGTCCTTTGCCATGACCTCCACCCTTGTCCTTACAAAATCTGCAGCTGATTTAGGCTGCGGCACTTTAGGTTTGAAATGGCTGAGGATCATTTTCTCCTCTTGAATGTCATACACTGACATCAATCTTTCTTGCTTGGCCGGTGTTGCTTTCAGAAACTGTTTGTACACTTCAATTCTCAGCAAGTCATTTTGTGCCTTTATTTGTTTGAAAGAAGCCTTAGTGCTTGTAGGCTTCTTGCTCTGCTGAGTGGAGGATGACACCTCCAAGCCAAGTTGTGATCCCTGCTCCTGCTGAAAGGAGCTTGTACCTGTTTGCTGGCTGCCTTCCCCATCTTTTCTTAGGCTGTCCAGGACTTCTTCACTGATTTATTCTATCTCTGGGGAATCAACCCTTTGCCTCTTGGCTTCAGGTTGCTGGGAGGATCCACTTGCAGGAGTGGACTCTTCTCTGTCTCTTTTCTTACCCCTCTCCTCGTGTGCTGGAGTCTGCAAGATTGGTGCTGCTGGTGGCTCAGTTTGTGGTGGAGGGGTCTGCTCTTGTTGCTGCCCAATTGAGGAGGCAGGTTGTTCTTTCACTGTTTCTTCTTCAGCACCCATTATTCCTTTACCCTTGTCTGTACCTGATGCTGTTGTAGAAGGTGCCTGGGTGGTTGGTGCAGTTGTTGTGGACGAGGTCCCTTCTCCCACTGGATGTGGTTGCTTGAAGATTACCTACTGCACAGAATCCAAGTCAAGAGTTTTTTCCAAATCCTTGACATTCTTTTGCATTATCTCTTCTTCAGTTAATTTTTCAATTAATGTATCTTGTTTCCATTCTTGCTGATTGGCATACTGCTCAATATGTGGAAATTTACAGTGCTCATAGCCTAGCAGCCTGTACTTGACTCTTCTAGCAGTGATGAAGCCTTCAGGGTCATAAGGGACCCACCGGAAGCTTTGTGATAGCTTGTACTTGTCTTTGAGGATTTGTTCAGCATCTTACCATCCTTCTTTTTTGTTCATGATGAAGGGGCCCAGATGGTGCTTGAACTTGAGATGGGCTTTCTTTTTGGAGCTGTGAAAGTGAGTGAGGTCAGAGTGAATAAGCTGCCTATAATACTCCAAGGCAAACAGTCTCATGGGCACATATTTTGGGAGCCTGTATGGACAGAGCTCACAGCCATAGATTTTGATGACTGTATGATCCTGGTATAAGTACCAATCACCTATTTTATAATTCTTGGAGAGCTGCAGGATTTTCTGTATTTCAAATGACATTCTGGGAGGAGGGGACCTCATCAACAAACAAGAGACTGGGTAAACAAATTGATCAATGAATTCACAATATGAATATGGTGAATTTTGCACTTGGTGGAAGACAGATGTCCAGAAGATAACAGATCTTCTTTCTCCTTTAGAATCCAGCTTTTTAATATGGAATGGAAAAGCCTCGGACTGGTAATACATGAACAGGTGGTAGATATAAGATGAATACTTGAAGATGCCCTCCCTATCTACTTTGAAAAGCTGCTCATGTATCTTGTTGGCTATGAACTTAGCAAAATTATATTTGTAGGCAGGAGGTTGGCCTGGGCTATAAGCAGCTAGTAATACCAGCACTGTCTCATCAACAAATTCACTGGTTTTATAGCCCAACACATATGAAATCATGTCCAGCAGAAGTTTGCCTACATCAGTAAAATAGACATATAAGTAGGGAGGTGGCCCTGTGGGCTGGCGGTCAGGCCTCATAAATGTCTGGGTGATCTTTTGCCTGTCATCAGTGGTCATCTTGGCACCTGTATCCAGCAGATAGTTCACGGAGAAAGGGAACAGTAGCTGAGTTTGTTTGAAGTTGAGCATCTGGTTGATGGACTCAGCATTAATGTGAAAGAGGATGCTCCCAGATGGAGACTTGACAGCTCTGTGATTTGCATCATAATTCTCAGCACATAGGCGAATTATTTCTGGAAAAATGTTCACATATGGGAGAAAGTAATATGGCAGGTTTGATTCCCATATCCCATATGTGTCCTTGCCATTCAGATAGTCATCTCTCAACTCCCTGAAGGTCCGCAAGTGGTCTCTATCACCCACAAAGTCTTGGATGAGGTAGTCCCTGTCAGCAAGAGGCAGGGACTCCAGCTCCTTATTTGGTGGATTCATGGGGGCAACACTAAGAGTTTTGGGTGCAGGAGTAGCCATTATGTAGTTTGTGAATGGAACAAGGTAAGTGCAATGGTTTGCAAGGTTCCTCAAAGCTCAAGTGACAGACTCAATGTAGACAATGCTAGAAATTTTCTTCAAAGTGGAATAGGCAGGCTAGGCAGACTTGTCTCTGCTGTTCTTTGGTAAATTCACAAGAATGGTGAATACTGGAGATGAAATGTAGAGGGTGGGCAGGATTTAAATTGGTGAAATGCAGCTTTTTGGGCATGCACTCGGCAAAAGGGAACAATGCCGGGCAGCTTGAGGATGAATTTGTAAATTTAGACCGTGAATTATCGTTTCAATCTCAAATTTTCAGAACAGGGGGCAATGTAGGTTGTTTTAGTTCAAAATTAACTAGGAGACAATCTTTAATTTGGGATTTAATAGGTGTTCAATGGAGAATTTGCAGTGAAACGGCATGAACAGGGGCAAAATAAGAGAATTGCGGTGAATACCTGGATAAATGGTGTGGAAAACCTTCGGGTTGAACAGTGGGTGCAGAATCACAGTTGAATTGGTGAATAATGGCATCTGGAGCGTTGAATTTGGCGGTTTGGAGGCAAACTTCGCAGCGCACAGCTCAAAACGGCTCTCTGTCCTTTTCGCGTGAAAATGACATAAAACGGCCCCTTGGCGCGTTTTTAACGATAATTTTGGAAAAAGTGGGTCATTGGTGCTTTTCCGCTGATGACGTCAGCATGATGTCAGGGCGGGCCCCGGTACAAAGGGTGACGTGGGCGCTGAGCTGGAGGCCAGCGTGGCGGGACATGGTGGCGGGTGGTGCGGGGTGGCAAGGTGACCTGGAGGGCCACGAGGCATGATGGCGGGTGCGGGTGGCACGACGTCATGGTGACGTAGGACTGACGTGACAGCAGAGGGGCGGTATCTGGGAGAGTGGTAAGCGGTCTCCCCGCACCGCTTTTGGGAGAAGGTGGTATCGGGGAGGGGGGCTCCGAACACCCCCGCCGCTTGCCACGCGTCCCGTGTACGGGGGGGAAAACCGCCCTCTCCCCGGACGTTAAAGGGCGGCGGCTTCAAATCTCACAATGCCCGCCCACCGTTGGATCAAAGGGGGTGGGAGATCAAGGGTTGGCGGGGGTTCCGACCCATCGTGCAGGTTGGGGGGGACCCGCCGGCACATTAAAATATTCAATTTAATACTTCGGGGTTTTAGACTTTGGTTAAGGGGTTTTTGTGGGTTTGTTGGAGTATGGGTTAATCTGTCGGGGGGTCAACAAATAGTTAGACTTAGGTTTGAGAGGGGGGAAAGGGGTTTCTCATGAAATTTTTTAGGGAAATGGGTAAATGAGGATTAAGGGTGAGCTATTAGTCTAACCAGGGGTTGAGTAATTCTCAAAACAGGGTTGACTATAGCCCCTGGTGGACTAATGTCTCCCATAGAGATACTATTTAGCTATAATTCTAAAAGGGGGGATATTTATACATTGTTTGGGGTTTATACACCATGGTGTTATAATAGTAGGGGAAAAGGGGAACATAGGGGATTTAGTGTAGATATAGTTAGCAGTTAGTATTGTAGGGGAATATGAATGGGAAGTGATAGAAACTAAGTTTTTAGGAAACAAGCTTAGTTAGGGAGTAGATCAAAATGAAAAGAATTTTTACACAAGAAATGTGGCTCCTTTTCAAAGAGAGAAGTCACATCTGACATGAAATTTGTATAAATGAAGAGTGTAAGGAGGACTGATCAGGCAGATCCTGTAGTGCTCATGGGGAAGTTAGTAAAAAACTTTGAAGGGGAAGGGGGAAGTTAGTGATGGTTTAGTAGTTTGCCAAATAGGCCACTGCTCTTGCCTTTTTCCTACTAATGACCTGTTACACTAAAAAATGTCACCTTGACTACTTACAGTTAGTATGGCTCAAATCAACAGTCATGCTACCCTCTTAGGCAAGTCTCATGCCTCTGTTATCCATCTCAAACTCAAAGAAGAGAGAAAGTCTTGTAAAAACTATGTTTATCTCTGGGGTCGCAGGTTCTCTCTAGCCTTACCTGCGGGGACGCTGACCATGTTCACAAAATCTGCGTCCATGGACGCTCTGTATGTTAAGGGACAGGTGCGTCCCTCTGTAAAAGGCAAAATGCGCGAGTTTTATCTTGAAAAAGTTACTTGTGGTTACTTCTAGAACATTCTAGAGGTCGGTTTGATGAAATGGATGCGCCTCCAGTTGGTTCATGTATCTCTATTAAGGGGGAACTTATCCCATCAATAAGGGAGCTATCCCACCCATAGAGGGGGATGATCCCATTGATAGTGGACCTGAATAACCTCTTTACAGCACTATAAATAAAGGCATTGAGCCAAAAGGAGGAGAGGTTGGAGCTATACATTTTCTTTGGGTAAATGCTGCAGGATTTAGGTCTTCCATTAGAACCTTTGTGAGGAGAGATTGTCTTCACTAGATTCTACTTGGGAGAGGGTGAGCTTTGTCAAAGTAGAGGAAAACCCTTGATGGACCCTGGGAGGAACTTGCACAACACCAAGGCCAGGTTGTAAGAGTTTCTTTGTTTCGTTATTAATACAAACTGGTTTATTTTTCTCAATAGCTTGTGTTAATGAGTTATTTCATGTGTTCCTTGGTCTGCATGTTGAATATATGTTTTATTATATGAAATGCAAGTGCTTGGTAATTGTTTGATTGTTTGTGGTTGCAGGAATTGACTTGAAGGAGGAGCTCATCTGGATCGTCAAGAACGGACTTCAACAACAGCGTTTTGGAATAAGGTAAGCCTAAACACTTGTAGTTTTCATGTTGTAAAAGGTGTATTTAGAGAAAGATCACTCCATTTTGTCTTGTTTGTCATTAGAACGTCTTAGACTTCTAGGAAGGTCAGTCGTGTCCGCACCCTTGACAAATTCCGTGTGACAAATTGGCGACTCCGCTGGGGAATGATTCCATTGATGAGAAGAGTCTTTTCTTTTGTTTGAACTTTGCTTTGAGAAAATCATTTTTATTTTCTGGTTTTTGACTGTGAGAATTAGTATTTGGGTGGCTTAGCTTTAGATTTAGTTAGATTTGGTTTTTCTTCATTTTTCCAGAAGGACGCACCCTCTGAGTACTGCACAGTGCGTCTTTGGACGCGCTGTTGCCATTTGCACAGAGTGGGCCCGCACCTGTGATAACGGGTGGCCTGCGTCTTCCTGTAAAATTTAGGAAAACTCCATTTTTGCTTTAATTGCTTTTAGATTTTGTTTTTTCTTAGTGTTTTCTGCCCAGATCCTTTAGTACCCTGTCAAAAATTTTCACCTGAACTTGTTTCATTAGCATTCCTGCTTTTAGCTTTCATCAATTGGGTGTTTTGAGTCTCTTTTTTGAGAAATTCTTAATTTGATTTCCTTTGGTCATTACTTGGAGATTTCTCTCAGTCTTTTCACAATTTTGCATCTTTTTGCTTTTGTTTTTGCAAAAAAATTTCCCCCTCATTCGCCGGGGGGGGCTAAATTGTGTATGAGTGTTAATCGCCTTTGAGTGTTTTTATGTTTTGATCTTTGGAACTCTCACCCAATTTTCTCGACTTGCACTTGATTGGTTCTTAGATTACACTAGAATCATCTTGTGTTTGAGAATTCTCTTGCATAGATCACATTTGCATAATTAGAATTCTCATTTTCAGAATATGAATGAAAAATGTGCATAGATTACATTTGCATACTTTTCAAGTGAATTGTGCTTAGATTACAATTGCATAGTTTACATTCTGAAAAATCAATCGTAGATTTAGATCAGCTTTCTTTGATTTGAATTTACACAAAAATAAAAATAAAAATTGGTTTGGAATTGATTTGCATTAGTTTTTCTTGATGAAATTAGTGCATTAGAGAATTTGTTAAATTTTCTCTTAATGATCAATTTTTTGCATTGTTGGAAGTGAATGGAAACTCTCTCCTTACTCTAGTTAGGATTCATCGAATTGAAAGGTTTGCATTATCATATTCGATTGCATTCAGTTGAGTCGGGTCATAACACCATTGGTTTCATCTCCATTTACCCATTTGAGTAATAACAGCCTTAATAACACAGCGCTTAATTAAAATTCATCTAGTAATTTTTACATTTCTAGGGCTCTGAAACACCAACATAGCTTAGGCTAGGGTCTTGGAGTAGGTGAGTACTTAACTCTCCAAGACTACAAAACCAAACAGATAGTTTATCTTGAGTAGAATAAATCCAATTGTTTCAATTGCACTCTGGGAAAGCTCCTCTTAAAGGAGAAGCACGAGCTCGTGTCCGAACCAGTGAGGGGATCATTCCCCCCTCGTTGGGAACGACGCCAGACAGTACGTATTACAAACGGTAAACCTCGGATTAACCATTGTCGAGGAGCCAGGGGTCACTTATCGGTAAACCTTGGATTACTGTCAAGGAGCCGGTAAGGGGATTGAGCTTGCTACTCTGCCCTTGCGTGCTGTCGGAGTTTAGACTGTTCCCCCAGGTGTACTTGTGGCCGTTGGTAACCTTAGTGACCATAATCTTTAGGATTCTACCCAAGGTGACGGTGGAGGGAAGGTCCCACTGTACCTGGAGCAGACGTCGGCTATACTCACTTGGATTTTCTGGGGGGTTCACTTCACTCGAGACGGTTAAAGTGGAGGAACTTGGTCCAGTCTATTCATTAAGCAGGTTGTCGGCGTAACTGTTCCACCCGCCATTTCTGTACTGAATCCAGCGAGGTTGGGCTTCATCACCAACTAGCGTTTTTGGTCCGGAAGAATACTGTTTGTGTGTGGTTTGACTCCTAGATTTGATAGCGCGTGTTAATTTGTTTGTTTTTACTTTTAGAGACCATAGGTGTGAATTGTGAATTTTAATTGTTAGGTGTAAATTGTGAATTGTTAATTTTAGTTTTAAATTGTTAATAAAATTCACTGAAGTTGAATATAATGGCAAATGTTCCGGAATTTATCAACCTAGGAACCCCTCCTAATGAGAATCCTAGCACTTTTCCTTACTTTGGAAATGTTGGTCCTCCTTACATGGCTACTTTGTCATTACCTGGATTTACAATAGGATTACCGATATGGTTATTTTCAACTTCGTTGGCCCAAAGTACTCCAATTGTTCCACCTCAACCGGATGCTTCACCTCAACAGAGTTCACCATCTCAACATCACCAACCTTCTATTAACCCTTTACCTTCTTCGCCTAATTTTTCTTCCTCCATTTCTTCCTCTTCGCCTGGTAAAAGCCTTGATGCTAGTAACCAGGAGGTTAAGAAGAAGAAGAAAGGGAAGAAGAAGAAGAAGAAGAAGAAGCAAGATAAAAAAGAAGTCAACCAACCAACCATGGCTGTAAGTGTTAGTTGTGTTGAGGAAAATTCCGACATGCACCGTAAACCCAAATACCCTTGCAGGCTTTGTAAGGGTGACCACTTCCTTGTCAATTGTCCTGGTATACCAAAGGTCTTGGAAGTATGGTCAGAAAAATCTCATCAACTTTCCATTGATCCATCAACCAGTGATAGTCAGGTTCCTGGGAAAAAGGGTAAAGTTAGGTTTCCTTGTAAGTTATGCAAAGGGAGTCATCAAACTCACATTTGCCCTCACATGGATGAAGCCTCAAAATTGTTGGAAAAACTTACTGTTCCACAGCAAGAATTTCCAACTGGTTACCGTAAACTTTCTCCCAACCTACCGTCAATTGACGGAGTGATTGATCTAAATTCACGTACGGTCGATCACACTCTTCCATTGGAGAGTGAAACTCATGTCACTCAGGTTGATGATCAATTAGTTGATCAAGTGGTCGATTCAATTTCACATAGAGTCGATCCCACTTTCCCTTTAGAGAGTGAATTTCAAACCGCTCAGGTTCTTCTTGTTACATCAGATTCTTCTATGCCAGGGGGCATTTCACCTGTTTCTACAAAATGCCCTCCAAGCACTGAGGTCTTTTCCTTTGACTGGAATAGACTGACAGAACCTCGTCTTCCTTCCTCCATCCCTTTCCAAATCATTGTCAAGGCTGGTGGTAGGGACATACATCGTACTCAGGTAGATGAAGGTGCTTCTGTTAGTATTTTATCCTCAGCTGTTTGGAAAGCTTTGGGTTCCCCTCAGCTTGCGCCTATTACGCAGAATCTGAAAGCTTTTAACAGAACAATTAGTGAACCTTTAGGGATCCTTCCTAAGTTTTCTATTACCTTGGAAGGTAAAACTGTTTGTGTTGATCTTATGGTAGTTCGAGGTCCCTTGGATTTCAATTTACTCCTTGGGCGAGACTATGTTTATGCAATGAAAGCTGTCGTATCGACACTCTTTCGCGTGATGTCTTTCCCTCACAATGGCAGTATTGTGACCGTAGACCAGCTTTCGTTCCCTAGTCTTGTCTCAACTACCAATAATATGACACCCCTAAATGTTCCTGATTCTAAAGTGGTATCTACCCTGCCACGGGTTAATTATGTGGCAACTGGTCCCATGTTTTCAGCTACCGATGTAAGTGAGCCTCCCGTTGTTTGCTCATCTTCCTTTGATTTAGATCCGGTAATTGACATGGAAAACTCTATGGGATTATTTGAACACGATGTTCTTATCCCTTTTGAGTCCCTTGACGTGTCTTCCTTCCAAAAGACTATTCTTCCTTCTGATGAAGACCTCTTGGAAGCCATGATCAAGGTGTGTCCATTGACATGTCTTTCTTCCAGTTGGAAGCCATGATCAGTGAACACGAGGATAGTTTGTTCCTCTCTCAACCTCGTTAAAAAATGAAATTGGATGTTATGAGGAAAGTTCCTGTTACTGAGTCAACCTCATTAAAAAATGAATCAGGTAGATAGTAGGTTATATAGGAAAGTAGGATTAGCGAGGATAGTTTGTTCCTCTCTCAACCTCGTTAAAAAATGAAATTGGATAGTCCGAGGAAAGTTCCTTTTACTGTGTCAACCTCGTTAAAAAATGAATCAGTGTGTACGAGGAAAGTTCCTTTTACTGTGTCAACCTCGTTAAAAAATGAATCAGTGAGTACGAGGATAGTTTGTTCCTCTCTCAACCTCGTTAAAAAATGAAATTGGATGGTACGAGGAATGTTCCTTTTACTGTGTCGACCTCGCTAAAAAATGAATCAGTGAGTTTGAGGATAGTTCCTGTTACTGAGTCAACCTCGTTAAAAAATGAATCAGGTATGAGGATAGTTCTTTTACTGAGTCAACCTCATTAAAAAATGAATCAGCTAGATTTTAGGATATGTAGGTAGATTGTAGAAAGTAGGGTTTTGAGGACAGTTCCTGTTACTGAGTCAACCTCGTTAAAAAATGAATCAGGTATGAGGATAGTTCTTTTCTTGTGTCAACCTCCTTAAAAATGAAACAACTCCCTTTTCAAGTTAAATATTGAAAGTAAACCTTCATTTCATCCAGCCGGTTGAATGCAATGAAGCCTCGGGGGCATGTACCTCATTTTGCATCATTATGCTGGGGGCATGCGAACTTTTTGAGCATAGTTCCTTGTCTTGTGTCAAGCTCGTTAAAAAATGAAACAAGGGTAGGTTAAGTAGGTAGATTGTAGAGAGTAGTCATGAGCATAGTTCTTTGTCTTGTGTCAAGCTCGTTAAAAAATGAAACAAGGATTTTAGAGCATAGTTCCTTGTCTTGTGTCAAGCTCATTAAAAAATGAATCAAGGTTTTTAGAGCACAGTTCCTTGTCTTGTGTCAAGCTCGTTAAAAAATGAATCACGGTTTTTTAGAGCATAGTTCCTTGTCTTGTGTCAAGCTCATTAAAAAATGAATCAAGGTTTTTAGAGCACAGTTCCTTGTCTTGTGTCAAGCTCGTTAAAAAATGAATAAAGGTTTTTTAGAGTATAGTTTTTTGTTAGGTAGATTGTAGAAAGTAGTTATGAGCATAGTTCCTTGTCTTGTGTCAAGCTCACTAAAAAATGAAACAACTCCCACAAGTCTTTCCAAGATCTTGAAAGTAAAGCTTCATTCCATCCACCTCATTGAATGCAATGAAGCTTGGGGGGCATGTACCTCGTTTTGAATCATTGTGCTGGGGGCATGTGAACTTGTAACAAGCATAGTCTTTCGTTTCAGGCTTGCGTAAACATGAAACCGAATCCGAGCATAGTTCTTTTCCTGTGTCAAGCTCGTTAAAAAATGAAACAAATCCTCCTCTACTTGAGTCGAGAGATTGACTAGATCTCATAGATGTTAAGTATTTAGGTTAGTTATTTCAGTTTTTGCATAATTTTCTTACAGTTTTAGGTCGAGTCTTTCAAATGATCTCGTAACTCAACCTTCATTTCATCCAACTGGTTGAATGAAATGAAGCTGGGGGGCATGCGCTCTAGCAATTATGCTTAGGGGGCATCAAGCACAGTTTTCTCTCTGTTTCAAGCTTGTGTAAAAATGAAACTACTTTGAAGCATAGTTTTTGTCTGTTTCAAGCTTTTGTAAAAATGAAACCTATCTCGAGTCAATTTCAGTTATTTTCAAGACTCGTTAAACTCATGAAAATACCGAGATTATTTTGCTATCTTTCATTCTCGTAAAACAAATGAAAATGCCGAGATCTTTTCGTCTTTTCCTACTCGTAAATTAAATTGAAAGTCGGCCATATGAGTACATTTTTATCATTTTTTCGAACTCGTTAAAATTTACGAAAAAGTGAAAACCATGAGTACATTTTTATCCCTTTTTTGAACTCGTTAAAACTTACGAAAAAGTGAAACCTCAGAGTCATCTTTTAAGCCCTTTTCTGACTCCTAAAACATGAAAAGATCGCCGAGTGTTTCTTTTTCACTCGTTAAAACGGAATTAAAAGACGGTCACCTTTTAGCTCTTTTCTGACCGCAAAATCAAGAAAAGATTGCCGGGTTTTTGTCGTTTCGAACTCGATAAGGAAATAAAACGACGTGTCCTTGATCGCTTTTTACTTTTCAGGTCAACGACACTATTATGAAAGTACTCCTTGGTCGCAAGATCAAGCGGTTCCCCCAGGTATTATTTTATACTTTTTCGGGCTTGAGGGACACAAATATACGAAAAAGTTCAACGTGGAGTCTCCTTTAGTTTTTTTCAGACTCTCTAAAATTGAAAAACACCGAGTTTCTCCTATACTGGGCTCGTTAAACTTTTACAGTAGAGGACCTGTTCAATTACAAACAGGAACGAACCACTCCTTCCTAGGGTTCGAATTTAAACTAGGTTGGACTCGTCCGAAGGATGAGCTTATAGTCAAGCATATGTTATCCTCCTCAAGCTTGTTAAAAATAAAGAGGTACTCGCCAGAAATGGTGGGGGAAAAGAGAGAAGAATGAACCTATTTGTCACCTTTTGTCTCAAAAGAAACTTTATTACCACTCTTGAACACGACACTTTTTCATTCACCTGGGTTGGGAAATCTTTTACCTCACAGTTGATCAAATCACTTTGAAAATCTTTAACCGGGTTCAGGGATCAACTTTGAGTTATTCGTCACCAAACCATCTGTTGTGTCGTTATGTGTTCAAGAGGTCTGCAAGAAAAACTTTCATCTGCAAAATACTTGTCATCCATTTGACCATCCCTGAGTCAGTCCTTACAGCAACATTTCTTCAACTTGAACAATGATTTCGTGTTGTGGGCTTGCCTGCAACGGGTCGCTTTCTATCGACATCGACACATTATCTAGAAAGATGACTTAGGAATCGACAGCACCTTGAAGTCTGCATGCATCAATGGCAGGTTTCTCGCCTTTGACGTCAGTTTACATCATTGACTTTCGATCAAAGGATTCCGTGAAGTGTTCGACATCAAAACATCTATTCACATTTCACGGGTTGTGCTTGGTACTTTGAGAACCATTGACATTACTGGTGGTTTCTCTCACGCTTGTTAACAGTTTACATCATCGACTGGTAATCAAGTGGTTTCTAACATGTTCGACATCGAATCATTTAATCACATGGCTAGAATCGTACCAATTCGGGAAGTAGAAGTGAAGACCCTGGATCTAGTTTCTACCATCCAGGCTGCGAGGAGTTTTGTATTCATTATCTATGTAGACTAATCATAAACAGATGGCTGCGTCCATACTGTGTCTACAAAAGTCTATAAAAAATGATGTACTGCAAGATCATTCCTGTATCAGAATAGTTAGTCCATTAGTTAAAGTTTTGAATCTGAGTATGGGAATGCCTACCTCAGTGATGATATAATCTTATACATGTATTTTGTGTTGAAAATTGCAGGTTCCAACCAGGCCACCCACAAGACAATCCTTGAAATGATAAAGCGCTTCACCCTTCCTAGAATTACAAAACCCTACTCTATTCCAGGCTTCGCACTTTAGGGGGCAATCTGTTACACTAAAAAATGTCACCTTGACTACTTACAGTTAGTATGGCTCAAATCAACAGTCATGCTACCCTCTTAGGCAAGTCTCATGCCTCTGTTATCCATCTCAAACTCAAAGAAGAGAGAAAGTCTTGTAAAAACTATGTTTATCTCTGGGGTCGCAGGTTCTCTCTAGCCTTACCTGCGGGGACGCTGACCATGTTCACAAAATCTGCGTCCATGGACGCTCTGTATGTTAAGGGACAGGTGCGTCCCTCTGTAAAAGGCAAAATGCGCGAGTTTTATCTTGAAAAAGTTACTTGTGGTTACTTCTAGAACATTCTAGAGGTCGGTTTGATGAAATGGATGCGCCTCCAGTTGGTTCATGTATCTCTATTAAGGGGGAACTTATCCCATCAATAAGGGAGCTATCCCACCCATAGAGGGGGATGATCCCATTGATAGTGGACCTGAATAACCTCTTTACAGCACTATAAATAAAGGCATTGAGCCAAAAGGAGGAGAGGTTGGAGCTATACATTTTCTTTGGGTAAATGCTGCAGGATTTAGGTCTTCCATTAGAACCTTTGTGAGGAGAGATTGTCTTCACTAGATTCTACTTGGGAGAGGGTGAGCTTTGTCAAAGTAGAGGAAAACCCTTGATGGACCCTGGGAGGAACTTGCACAACACCAAGGCCAGGTTGTAAGAGTTTCTTTGTTTCGTTATTAATACAAACTGGTTTATTTTTCTCAATAGCTTGTGTTAATGAGTTATTTCATGTGTTCCTTGGTCTGCATGTTGAATATATGTTTTATTATATGAAATGCAAGTGCTTGGTAATTGTTTGATTGTTTGTGGTTGCAGGAATTGACTTGAAGGAGGAGCTCATCTGGATCGTCAAGAACGGACTTCAACAACAGCGTTTTGGAATAAGGTAAGCCTAAACACTTGTAGTTTTCATGTTGTAAAAGGTGTATTTAGAGAAAGATCACTCCATTTTGTCTTGTTTGTCATTAGAACGTCTTAGACTTCTAGGAAGGTCAGTCGTGTCCGCACCCTTGACAAATTCCGTGTGACATGACCACTTTGTGATTTATTCCAAGTGATATGCTTGGATCTTGCTTACTGCAACCTTCAACTACCTACCCTGCCTATTATGCCTAACATTTTTTCTTCCTTTGTATGGGTGCACTTAGCCTTGCAAACCCTGATAATTCTCTTTTCTTTTTGCTGCCCTCCTATCTAAGTCTACCCTTATGACTTCCAAGGGCCCAAATTTAGCAGGTGGGCTCCTTTCTTTCTCTATCCACCTAGTCATCTGTCAAGCTTGAACTGTTTGAACAGGTACTTCCTCTCTAGTCTACAACATGCAATTTAAAACATGGTGAGGCCCAACTTGAGCTGTTGGACCACCCATCAAAATAGTAGTGGCAATTTGGACTAGCCACTTTCATGGTCTTTGTTTGGGGTTCATTTCTTTTATTTTTTCATTGACCAATTCATTTTCTTGCCCTTTGATTTTTCTTTTAAGGCATACCCTCTTTACATTTTTTAAATTGTCTGCTTCTTTCACAAAAATGGAACCTTAGCAGCATGGAAGGTGAACATTTTTGGCACTTCCACTGTCAATCATGAGAGATGAAAACCTATTGGTATAGGAGGCTAACAGTGGCTCCACTTGGGGATGGCTTTTCCAGGTGAAAAGCCAAGAACAGCAGGTCAGATTGCCTGAGTTTCTGCTCCCCTGCTGCTGGCTGAATTTCTGTGTTGTTGGAGACCAATGGTTAGGACCCTAAATAGTTGCAGGCAGCACCCAGTAAGCTGATTTGCTGTGAATTTGCAGATCTGTTTTTTACCTGTTTCTCAAACTTTCTCTTCATGATTTGATAACTACCCTGTGTTTTCCTTGCTGCCCAAATGCCAGGATCAACATTTTCCAAAAAAGAACATAGTGTATTATCCTGGTCTTCTCAAAATATGATGCACTCGCTGCTTTATTTATCTGCTGTAATTGAAAATACTGGAAATACAAATATTTATGTACAATATATGCTTGTTCAGTGTTTGATCAAAGGGAGTCAAAATAATGCTTGAGCATTCTCCCATTAACTGGGCCTTCCTCGGTGTTTGAGCCATCCAGACTTCTTAGAAAGTAAGTGTTGTTTCCTTGTATAGCATAGATGACATAGGGTCCCTTCCATAAAAAATCAAACTTACCATGTTTGCCTTTGTCTTCCCTTCTGGAATCCCATCTTAACACTTTATTTCCTATAAAGAAATCTTTAGCTTTGGTTCTTTTGTCAAATATTCTTTTAAGCTTTTCTTGTAGAACTTGGGCCCTTTGATAGACTTCTTCTCTTGTTTGCTGTAAATGAATTGTTTGATTAATCCTTCTCTGAATGTCATTGGGCTCAGCTTGTATTTCTTGCAGCAACTTAATCACAGGAATTCCTAGAGATGTAGGAAACTTTGCTTCTAGCCCATAAACCAGTTCATATGGACTCATGCCAATTGATCTCTTGGTGGTCAATCTATCTGCCCACAGTGCATTTACCAGCTTCTTATGCCAATTCTTTTTGTTTTCTTCCAAAACTTTTTTAATGATGTTGATGAGACTTTTATTGGAAGATTCAGCTAGGCCATTACCTTGAGGATAATAGGCAGTGGAATGACCTAGGGTGATGTGATATTTGTGACAAAAATTGATCATTTTCTTGGACTTGAAAGCTGTAGCATTGTCTGTGATGATTTTGTCTGGACAGCCAAATCTGAATAAGATGTTGGTTTCTAGAAATTGTATAATAATGGAGTCATTGGTTTGCCTACAAGGGATGGCCTCTATCCATTTGGTAAAATAATCTGTGGCAGTGAGAATCCACCTATGCTGGCCAGAGGATGAAGGGTGAATTTCCCCATTGAAGTCTAAACCCCATTGCTGGAATGGTCTCTTAGTTGAAACTGGTTTGAGTGGTAAAGGCAGCAGCTTCCTCTTGCCCTCAAAAATTTGGCATTTGTGGCAGGACATTACAAATTTCTTTACATCAGCAAACAAGGAGGGCCAATAAAATCCAGCCCTTAGGATTTTATCAGCTGTAGATTTCCAGTATAAGTGTCCTCCACAGTCACCTGCATGAAGTTCTTTGAGTACATTGTCAGTTTCTTCTATTGTTAAGCAATTGAGTAAGATTCCTTCATGATTTCTCCAAAATAAAACATTGTCAATAATACAAAACTTTGATGCTTTCATTTTCAAGAATCTTTTCTTGGTTCTGGACAACCCTGGAGGAGCTTGCAGGTTTAATAATACAAAACATATATCAGCATACCATGGAGATTGCATAAAGGCTTGGTTGATCTGTGGAGTCGCCATCTCCTGTTCGTCGTCCAGTTCATTAATGTCAAGGGCTTGAAAATTGGTTTCAGTCATTAGTTTGGCTAGGCCTTGTCCCTTTATCAGTTTGGTAGGTTTAATCTCAATGTCATATTCTAAGATATTGGCAATCCATTTGCCCCTCTTGCCCTCAATTCCTTCTTGGGTTAGAATATCTTTAATCACTGCATTAGGAACATATGCAATTATATGAGCGTAAAGAATATAGATTCTGAATTCCTTGATGGCTTTTACCAAGGCATAGGCTTGATTTTCCATGATCTGATATTTCAAAGGAGCATCCCTAAGGGCTCTACTAAAAAATGCAATGGGTTTTTCACAGCCTTGGTCATCTTTTTGTAGCAGAACATCAGCAATTGTATGCTCAGAAGCGAAAGAGAATATGATAAAATCTTGATCAAATCTAGGGCTTGTTAGGACTGGTGTGTTTGTCAATGCTCTTTTGATATCCTCAAAGGCTTGTTTAGCTTCCATAGTCCATTTGACCTTGGAATCCTTTTTCAGCATATTGTTTAGCAGTCTAATGAGTTCAGCCAGATTAGGAATGAACCTCCTCAAGAAGTTGATCTTTCCTAGAAAGCTTTGTAGTTCTTTGATGTTTCTTGGATGAGGTACTTGTAGGATAGCTTGAATTCTGTCTGAATCAATCCTTATACCATCTTTTGAGATTATATGCCCCAGGAGTTTACCCTCTTCCAGCCCAAATAACGACTTCTTTGGGTTCAGTCATATGCCATACTTTCTACAAATTGTGAAAACTTGCCTTAAGTGTTCTAAGTGTTCTTGATCTGATTTTGAAAAGGCAGTTAGATCATCAAGATAGACTACTAGGAAGTCATGAATTTCCTTAGCAAAGGCAATATCCATTGCTCTTTGGAATGTGGCCCCTGCATTCTTGAGTCCAAATGGCATTTTGAAATATTTGAATGTTCCCCAAGGGGTTGTAAAGGCAGTTTTGTCTTGATCATCCGGGTGTACTAGAATTTGATTGAATCCTGAGAAACCATCTAGTAAAGAGATCCTAGCAGCTCCCACTACCCTTTGCAAGATATGATCCATTTTAGGTAAGGGATAATGGTCTTTGAGAGATACTTTGTTCAGATTCCTAAGGTCAACACACAGTCGGATTTCTCCTGTCTTTTTCCTAGTAGGCACTAGGTTTGAAATCCACTCTGAGAATCTGATTGGGGCAATGATCCCAGCTTCATACATACGTTTGACCTCTTTTTCAATAAGGGGAAGTAGGACTGGATTGACTCTTCTGAGCTTCTGTTTGAAAGGCTTTTGATTTTCTTTTAGAGGGATAGTGTGTTGGATAACTGATGTATCGTAGGATTTAAGGTCCTCATAACTCCAGGCAAAGACATCTTGAAACTCTTTAAATAACTCAATGTATTTCAGTTTCTGCTCAGGTGGTAATGCTTTGGATAATTTGACCATTTTGGGATTTTCATGAGTCCCAATGTTACAATCTTCTATTTCAGCATTCAGTGGTTGCATTTTCGGTTTTCTTGAGATATCATTTGAATCGAACAGATCCTCCAAAGGGGTTAGTCCTATGGGCAGGAAATTGTCCTTTAGGTCAATTACCTCATCTTCTGCTTCAATCATTTCTTCTTCATCTGATTGTTTCAGCTCCTGTATAGTTTCTTTGTCAAAGGTGGTAGGATGCAAAACTAAATCAGCTGTTTCAGCTGATATTTTCTGTGTAATTGTGCATAACTGTGGTTGGTCATCTTTAGTGCTAGTGTCAATATTCATCCTAGAAAATTCTTCCTTTAAAGTGAGAAAGTTTTTTATCTGTTTGTTACTCTCAAAGACTTGCCAATTCTTGATGTTATCTGGAACTGAAGGTCTGTGTTTGATTTCAGCAGTAAATGTATGATTGGTTTTGAAAGGCAACTTACAAGTGCTGGCAAAGGTTGCCAAGCTGTGAGCATGTAGATTAAGTTCTCTGGAAATTTTAGTCAACTGTGATTGTGAGAAGCTCTCAAGTATTTGAATGGCTGCCCCCTTGTATGCTCTCAACCTCAGATCATTTGTGGTGAAATTTCCCTTCATCTGTTGTATGACTAGATCTGAATCTCCCAAGATTGAGATTTTGGTTGCACCTAGATTTTTTATGAGTTTTAGACCTAGCAGGAGGGCTTCATATTCAGCCATGTTGTTTGTGCATCGAAAGTTTAGTCTATATGCATGGCCCTCAGCTTGGTCATTGTGCATATTGTGGATCCATACTCCTGCCCCAGCTCCTAGCTTGTTTACAGAGCCATCAAATTCTAGATACCATAAAGTTTCATGATCAAGATTTGGATTGGGATCATTAGAAAGTTGGATGATGGGTAGGTTGGTTTCTTGCGAATCACTTGGTGTATCCTGTTCCTTTGCCTTCTCATCAGCTATTCCCACAGTCCCTTGGTCTTTGAAAGTACATTGTTCATCTGACTCCTCGGTCTGTACTGTCATTAATAGGTCAGAATAAGCTTTGTGACAGATGTCAGCATTGTAGAGGATAAATGAATCCATGTCTGAGTGTATCGAATAGATTGGAAAGTTTTGGGGCTTATCTTGACTGCTTACCACATATTTCATCAGAGTTTCCCGGTATAATCTCTTTGGCTGCCCAAAGACTGAGATAGTTGCATAGGACATATCTAATTGCAGAGATCCTTGAAGTTTAGCCCCCCAGGATCTGGACAAGAGCATGCCATACTTAGGGGGGATGTCAGCTACCACTACATCCATCAAGATAGTTTTGGTTGGGTATTGAACCAGGGAGACACATAAGTCTTTAATCAGGCCTAAACACCTGACTTGGCTGGAATCAAATGAGAACAGATCTTTGTAAGGTCTTGTGATATCTAAGTCAAGTTTTTCCATCACAGATTTGGGCATTAAGTTGTGTGAGGCCCCGGAATCGAACATTGCATTATGTAGGACCTTATCATGAATGTTTAGACTGACATAAAAGGGTGGTACCCCTCCATTTTCTATTTTTCCATTAACCTCAGGCCCAAACAGCAATTTTGGTTGGTCATCTAGGACGTTCACAGCATCTTTATTGTCTGATATTTGGAGTGATTTATTGATCTGCTGTCTGTATATGTTATGTTTGGCTAATTCCGAAAGAGGAACTGGTATCTTTAGCTTGCTTATTTCTGTTTCCAAGTTGAAAGGTTTTTCCGTTTGAATTTTGGCATTTAGTGCAACAGATTTTTCCTTTTCAGCTGAGTTATCAAGTGTCTTTTGCTCATAGTTAGGTCCATTTTGAGTAAAAATAGTGCCATGCTTGTTTCCTAGGGGAGTGTCTGCCTTTGTCTT
Organism: Pinus tabuliformis; assembly: GCA_031772625.1. Classification (NCBI taxonomy): domain Eukaryota; kingdom Viridiplantae; phylum Streptophyta; class Pinopsida; order Pinales; family Pinaceae; genus Pinus; species Pinus tabuliformis. Next base: position 795,262,137 of record CM062818.1, on the reverse strand, counting down.
TGATTGATGGGGCAAACTTGGCTGATTTTGAGAGGACTGTTGTTCTGAAATGTCTTCCACAGTTACTTCTGTGGCAGGTAGGTTTGAGCTGCCAGCTGATTGGGGAAGGGAGGTATTTTCATTTATCTTTTTTGGTTGTTTATTGTCCTTAGGTTTGAGGGGTGTAGGCACATCTATTGTTCTACTCCTTAGTTTGTACTGTTTATGTACCTCATACAGAGCTGCATCATATCCTTCTTTAAAATCGAAAGATTCTCCTGACTTAGTGTGGAATTGACTGTCATTGTAAACCTCTTGGTCTTCTTGTGTCAAAAAGATTTGATTTTCACTGTCCAAACCCATTAGATTGATGTGAGGATCTTCACTAGGTTCACTAGATGTTGAAGCCTCAGCATAATTCTCTTGGAAAGGGGGTCTGACATGCTGGTCAGGATTAGTCCTTCCAACATTAGTATTTTGATTCTTTCTGAAGTTTGGATTTCTAATATTGCTTGTTTGACCTTCCCATGATGATTTTCTTTCTATGGTTTCCACCCTGTCTCCAAGTCTATCCATCCCTTTGATGATTGCATCTAGCTTTTGCTCAAATGATGAGGGTTCTTCTTTGAAAGTAGTTCTCCTTTCAGTTCTTGCCCGGTTTCTTTTGGCAATCAGATTTGCCTCTACACTCACAGCTATGTTTTGCATGTCTGCTAGAGTAGCAGGGGCTCTTTCTCTTAGTTGATATGCCATATCAGCATCAAATCCATCAGGGAACTTAATCAATGCTAAATCAGGTGGAGGTCTAAGATTTTGAGGAATGGCATTATAAATAGTGTTGAATCTAGTGCAATAGTCCAAGACAGTTTCTTGTGGGCCTCTTTTTATGGTGTCGTATTCAGATAAAATGTGCAGAGGGTCCTTTTTCTTTTCCCATCTGTTTAAGAAGGACTGATAAAGGGCACCTGAATCAGCTATAGAATGTGCAGCTAGTGCCCTGAACCAGGTTCTTACTTCACCTGTTAAACTTTGGACAAAGATTTTCATCCTTACATCATCATCATCTATCTCATAGTTCTCAAAGTAGTCTTGCATTTTCTTAGTATGTTGTAAGGCAGTGTACGTACTGGTTCCATCAAAATAAGTGATTTTTCCTTGGTAATCCTGAGGCATGGCCCCAGGATTGCCAGGCAACTGAAGGGGTGCATAACGATTAGCCATATTTGGTGGGATAAGTGGGACAACTGGAACAACAGGGACAACAACAACAGTTTGTATGTTGGTTGTAGACAATATGTTTAGTGAAGTGGATGATGAAGAGGGGGAGGAATGAATTGTATGGAGGTGAACAGATGGCTTAACAGGGGTTGGAATAAAACTTTGCTGCCCTGCCTCAGGGCTAGTTTCAGGAGATTGTTCTGGTTCCTTCTGGTTCCTATAAGTTTTATGGATCAAATTTGGATTCTCGAAAACAGGTGGGGGATTTGGGTCATGATTTGACCTGGTGTGCCTAGTTCTCTTCTTAGGAGCCAGCTTCTGAACTTGTTTTTGGTGTTTTTGAGGATATTTTTTAGAACTATTTTAAGGGACTGCTGAAGCTTTTGGAACCACTGTCTAAAAACAGACAACAGCTGAAAAATACGCTCTTCCTCAGTGGAGTCGCCAATTATGTTATCACTCAGGTTGTTCCCTTTGACTCCCAAGGGAATACGGTCGAGGTAACCACTAACCAATCTTTGGGTCACAGGTTCTAGCCTACCTATGACTAGAGAGGGCTCTCAATTTATGATTTAACTTTGTTGTATAATATTTTAGGCTAGTTATGATGCTCAAGGTTTTGTTTTTAGAGTTTGCTGGATGATGACTTCAGTCAAGATAAATATGTGCTTATCAGGGTGTTCTAGGCCATTGGGCATGGAGTCAATGGTGCTTAATTTGTTTGATATGTCTGTGTTGATACAGTAGTGATACTGCAGAGCCAGATAAGTTTCTGAGAAACAATGCTTTGAAACTGTGATTAAGTGTGATGTAACCAGGCTACGAAAGGCAATTAAGAATCTTTCAGCAAACTGGTATGGAGAAACAGTGAGAATATTATTTAGAAGCAGTGAAGAATTTCTACATAACATTCATATTTATAGAATTAATGAAAACATAAGTAATTAAGAATTCATGTTCATGATCAATTCTGAAGAAAACATTTTCAGCAATAAAGATTGAGCACAAGGTGTAACCAAACATATCCTGTACTATTCCTTTTCTCTACTACTAGATTAATGAGATATGTGTATGATTTAATAAAAATTAAGAAGACAAAACATAGATTGAGAAAAACTTATTGTTCCATCAGACAGCACAGGAATTCTGCAACAGCACGCATAGCATCACCAAGACATCAAACATTCAGGAAATCACTGAACTTTTCCAGCCTTTTGCATTAGATAATCTGAAAATATACAATACATTTGCCTTAGAATGAAAATCACCAACCCCTCATACGTTGCCAGGGGAGGTATATATACATAGTTTACATGAGAAAATATCTAGCTGATGAGTCAATGTTTCATTAATGTCGTGCCAACTCTTGGAGCATTGTAGCTGAGAAAGCAAATGCTGTAGTAACTTCTCGCTGTAATAGCTGTCCAAAATAGTCAGAAAATGTTGACTTTGTGAGCGTTGGAGTCGGCTAAAGATGCGCTGCCCAAAACTTGTGTATTTCTTATCTTTTGCTTGCTGCCACTGTCTTTTGCTGAGTCACCCTTTCGGCTGCCTGAAGTGCTGTCTTTATTATGCTTTTTGCCTTTTGCTGAGTTGTAGCTGACTGGGACCGAGCAACAGAGGCTATTGTGGTAAAATTTGAAGCATTGCCTGCCACCAATCTTCTTTGGGCATTTGGTGTCTTCGAATCTTCACCAAAGTTTCATCTGCCTCTGTATACCTATAAAAATTTGGAGGAACCTCAAAAAGGTGGTGGATTTCATTTGCAATAAAAAACAGATTTTCAAGTTTGTCCAGAAGGCCCTGCCCTGTTGGAGGCCCTGCTTCCTCAGAAGTACTGCCAGATGCAGTAATTTGATTTTCAACAAAGGTTGACATCTTGTTGGCATATTGCTCACGGGGGAGCAGTCTTCCTATGCTGTTTAGTAGGCTGGGCAGTCCCTTTGCTTGCAGTGCTCCCATTTTGAGCTTGTACTCATCCACCTCAGCCTGTATTTCATAGCATTTCCTCTCCATAGTTTGTACAAAGTTCCTGAGAGTCAGTACCTTTTCAGTTGTAAGGACAGCCTCTATTCTGTTAACAATGTTGATGGCTGCTAGTTCCTCTTTTGTTTGATTATTCAAAAAATCTATCATTCTATTGGCCTACTCAGGCCTATTTCCCAGCACTGTTCTAGCCTTCTGAATCTCTATCTGTGCTTGGCCAATTAAATCCATTTGTTCATGCACAGTTTTAATTGACTTCCATTTTCTAGTGATGGATTGGTCAATTCGGGCCCACAAAATTCTTTTTATTTATGCCATAGCAGTTTCTAGCTTGAGCTCTTTTTCCAAGGCCTTTATTTTCTCTTTCAGGGCCTTTATTTCTCTGCCTTGCTCTGCCACAGTCATTTTTGACTTGTCATATTTGGCCTCTAGTTCTGCCAACTTTTCCTTGGCCTACTTTATCTCAGTGGCCTGGAGCTCCATTTCTTTAATAGCCTTAGTCAACTCTTCCATGCTTGTATTGGAGTCTGGAGCTGTTGTTGTTGCTGCTGCTTCTGTTGTGGTGTTGTTGCCGTGGTTGAAGTAGTTGGAGGAGCTTGGGATGTAGATTCTCCCTGCTTATCTTGTAGTGCCCCTTCAAGTTCCTTCTCCAAATCAAGGACCTTCTGGTTGAGCTACATTATCAGATCTAGTTGCTCATCGGCCTCTTTTTCCTTATGTAATTCTGCTGTTTGGGGGTGCTCGATGGGCAGCAGCTTTAACCTTTTCTTCAATGCGTTAAGGTCATCTTCTTTTTTCTTCATGAGGGCCCTCACGCCCTTTGGGTCCTTGGGATCATGTCCCAGGTCTATAATGATGTCCTCTAATGATTTGATCCTGTTATCTTTGGCCATGGAGGACATTCTCTCAAAATCCAACTGAATGTTGGTATTTTTCAGTGATTCTTTTAATTCATGGGCCATGGTTGCCCTGTCCACCAAGGTAGCATAGACCATTTCTCCAGTTTGCTTGTGGAGTTCTATTTGGTCCATGGGGTGAATGTCCTTTGCCATGACCTCCACCCTTGTCCTTACAAAATCTGCAGCTGATTTAGGCTGCGGTACTTAAGGTTTGAAATGGCTGAGGATCATTTTCTCCTCTTGAATGTCATACACTGACATCAATCTTTCTTGCTTGGGCGGTGTTGCTTTCAGAAACTGTTTGTACACTTCAATTCTCAGCAAGTCAATTTGTGCCTTTATTTGTTTGAAAGAAGCCTTAGTGCTTGTAGGATTCTTGCGCTTCTGAGTGGAGGATGACACCTCCAAGCCAAGTTGTGATCCCTGCTCCTGCTGAAAGGAGCTTGTACCTGTTTGCTGGCTGCCTTCCCCATCTTTTCTTGGGCTGTCCAGGACTTCTTCACTGATTTCTTCTATCTCTGGGGAATCAACCCTTTGCCTCTTAGCTTCAGGTTGCTGGGAGGATCCACTTGCAGGAGTGGACTCTTCTCTGTCTCTTTTCTTACCTCTCTCCTCGTGTGCTGGAGTCTGCAAGATTGGTGCTGCTGGTGGCTCAGTTTGTGGTGGAGGGGTCTGCTCTTGTTGCTGCCCAATTGAGGAGGCAAGCTGTTCTTTCACTGTTTCTTCTTTAACACCCATTATTCCTTTACCCTTGTCTGTACCTAATGCTATTGTAGAAGGTGCCTGGGTGGTTGGTGCAGTTGTTGTGGCCGAGGTCCCTTCTCCCACTGGATGTGGTTGCTTGAAGATTACCTGCTGCACAGAATCCAAGTCAAGAGTTTTTTCCAAATCATTGACATTCTTTTGCATTATCTCTTCTTCAGTTAATTTTTCAATTAATGTATCTTGTTTCCATTCTTGCTGATTGGCATACTGCTCAATATGTGGAAATTTACGGTGCTCATAGCCTAGCAGCCTATACTTGACTCTTCTAGCAGTGATGAAGCCTTCAGGGTCATAAGGGACCCACCGGAAGCTTTGTGATAGCTTGTACTTGTCTTTGAGGATTTGTTCAGCATCTTGCCATCCTTCTTTTTTGTTCATGATGAAGGGGCCCAGGTGGTGCTTGAACTTGAGATGGGCTTTCTTTTTGGAGCTGTGAAAGTGAGTGAGGTCAGAGTGAATAAGCTGCCTATAATACTCCAAGGCAAACAGTCTCATGGGCACATATTTTGGGAGCCTGTATGGACAAAGCTCACAGCCATAGATTCTGATGACTGTATGATTCTGGTATATGTACCAATCACCTATTTTATAATTCTTAGAGAGCTGTAGGATTTTCTGTATTTCAAACGACATTCTGGGAGGAGGGGACCTCATCAACAAACAAGAGACTGGGTAAACAAATTGATCAATGAATTCACAATATGAATATGGTGAATTTTGCACTTGGTGGAAGACAGATGTCCAGAAGATAACAGATCTTCTTTCTCCTTTAGAATCCAGCTTTTTAATATGGCATGGAAAAGCCTCGGACTGTTAATACATGAACAGGTGGTAGATATAAGATGAATACTCGAAGATGCCCTCCCTGTCTACTTTGAAAAGTTGCTCATGTATCTTGTTGGCTATGAACTTAGCAAAATTATATTTGTAGGCAGGAGGTTGGCCTGGGCTATAAGTAGCTAGTAATACCAGCACTGTCTCATCAACAAATTCACTGGTTTTATAGCCCAACACATATGAAATCATGTCCAGTAGAAGTTTGCCTACATCAGTAAAATAGACATATAAGTAGGGAGGTGGCCCTGTGGGCTGGCGGTCAGGCCTCATAAATGTCTGGGTGATCTTTTGCCTGTCATCAGTGGTCATCTTGGCACCTGTATCCAGCAGATAGTTCATGGAGAAAGGGAACAACAGCTGAGTTTGTTTGAAGTTGAGCATCTGGTTGATGGACTCAGCATTAATGTGAAAGAGGATGCTCCCAGATGGAGACTTGACAGCTTTGTGATTTGCATCATAATTCTCAGCACATAGGCGAATAATTTCTGGAAAAATGTTCACAGATGTGAGAAAGTAATATGGCAGGTTTGATTCCCATATCCCATATGTGTCCTTGCCATTCAGATAGTCATCTCTCAACTCCCTAAAGGTCCGCAAGTGGTCTCTATCACCCACAAAGTCTTGGATGAGGTAGTCCCTGTCAGCAAGAGGCAGGGACTCCAACTCTTTATTTGGTGGATTCATGGGGGAAACACTGAGAGCTGTGGGTGCAGGAGCAGCCATTATGTAGTTTGTGAATGGAACAAGGTAAGTGCAATGGTTTGCAAGGTTCCTCAAAGCTCAAGTGACAGACTCAATGTAGACAATGCTAGAAATTTTCTTCAAAGTGGAATAGGCAGGCTAGGCAGACTTGTCTCTGCTGTTCTTTGGTAAATTCACAGGAATGGTGAATACTGGAGATGAAATGCAAAGGGTGGGAAGGATTTAAATTGGTGAAATGCAGCTTTTTTGGCATGCTCTCAGCAAAAGGGAACAATGCCGGCAGCTTGAGGACGAATTTGTAAATTTAGACCGTGAATTATCGTTTCAATCTCAAATTTTCAGAACAGGGGGCAATGTAGGTTGCTTTAGTTCAAAATTAACTAGGAGACAATCTTTAATTTGGGATTTAACAGGTGTTCAATGGAGAATTTGCAGTGAAACGGCATGAACAGGGGCAAAATAAGAGAATTGCGGTGAATACTTGGATAAATGGTGCGGAAAACCTTCGGGTTGAACAGTGGGTGCAGAATCACAGCTGAATTGGCGAATAATGGCGTTTGGAGCGTTGAATTTGGCGGTTTGGAGGAAAACTTCGCAGCGCATAGCTCACAACGGCTCTCTGTCCTTTTCGCGTGAAAATGACATAAAACGGCCCCTTGGCGCGTTTTTAACGATAATTTTGGAAAAAGCGGGTCATTGGCGCTTTTCCGCCGATGACGTCAGGGCGGGCCCCGGTACGGAGGGTGATGTGGGCGCTGAGTTGGAGGCCAGCGTGGCGAGACACGGTGGCGGGTGGTGCGGGGTGGCAAGGTGACCTGGAGGGCCACGAGGCATGAGGGCGGGTGCGGGTGGCACGACGTCATGGTGATGTAGGACCGACGTGACAGCGGAGGGGCGGTATCGGGGAGAGTGGTAAGCGGTCTCCCCGCACCGCTTTTGGGAGAAGGCGGTATCGGGGAGGGGGCTCCGAACACCCCCGCCGCTTGCCACGCATCCCGTGTACGGGGGGGAAAATCGCCCTCTCCCCGGACGTTAAAGGGCGGCGGCTTCAAATCTCACAATGCCCGCCCATCGTTGGATCAAAGGGGGCAGGAGATCAAGGGTTGGCGGGGGTTCCGACCCATCGTGCAGGTTGGGGGGGACCCGCCAGCACATTAAAATATTCAATTTAATACTTCGGGGTTTTAGACTTTGGTTAAGGGGTTTTTATGGGTGTTACATAGCAAATTGTCACTGTCATCCAGTCAGTATCCCTATTGTGTCATAAAATCAAACTCATGCTCTCTGAATTGGCAAAATGACCCTCTTTTCTAAGGTTAACTGCATCAGCGCGTCTGTTATTAAAATATCCGCACTGACTGGCGGATCATAGTGTATCCAGTGCGCTGCCAGCGCGGAAGCACATCACTTTTCCACGCTGGTCGCATTTCATGAGCCATCACACCTCTACTTTGTATTGGGTCGCGCTGACATGGCCTTCCTGGTTATTGAGGTGCGACGTCAGCGCGCCAGTCTCATCATAATCCGCGCTGATCCTGTTTGGGCGAATTTTTTCTAACAGCCAACCTTCCAGATGACTCCAGACTTGGTTGTTGGCCTTGTGAGTGTCGCCCTCCCTTCTATGGCATGTATGTTCGTCATATGGGCCACCTTTCTTGGAGATAAGCTTATCCTTCCACCCTCCATGGAGACCCCTTCTCCTATATATTCCTCCACCATTACCATCAACAGCTAGTTTTTTGACAACAAGGAATTCATAGTGTTTTTGTGTGCTGCTGCTAGTAGGTAGTTGGTGTGATAAAGTGTGGATTGCTAGAGAGCTAGAGAAAGGTTGTGAAGTCTTAGAGTTTTGTGTGAGAGAGAGTTGCTTGACTTGGGAGATCTACTTCTTGGGTGGATGCTTATGAGACTTGCTAGCTGGACCCTCTTGAGAAGGACTCAGCGTCAGAACAATGGTTGTATCTTTCTCTGATTAATGATTAATAATAGATGACTACTGTTATGGTTCCATTCTCATTTGTCAATGCAATGGTTAAATGTGAATTACATCCTTTCTGACTGATGTATAATTGCTTTTATTAGATTTCACGCTTGCGTTTGCATTTCTCTTTGTGTGTGCAGGTGTCCGATCACGAGGATAGTGGAGGATTGTGACCGGCCAGAGCAAAGGAGCGAGTGTGGCATCTCTTCATCAAACAAGAGCATTGGAATCCAAGTAGGTGTTCTTTGCCTATCTTTTAATTGCAATTAGGAGCTTGCATAGTAGCATTGATTGATTGTTGCTAGACCCATGCTGGGCTAGTAGGGATCGCCTCTATCCGTAGAGGGGATTTACCTCTCCAACAATTTGGCGACTCCACTGGGGAGTCTTGTCTATGTCTCTTGTTGTTCATCCTTGTTTTTGAGTTTGATTGTTACTCTCTTGTCAAGATTGGGGATTGTTTTCTCTGCTTTTAAACTTCTTGGGCCCATCTGGGAAGTGCCTTAATTATCTAAAGAGTTTCTATCTTTGGTTTGGGAGCTTTTGCTTTGATTCTACTTGTTTTTTACCCTCAGCGCGGTTTAATTCAAAACAGACGCGCTGACGTCGCATACCTGCTTCTTTGTCTTTCCTGTCATCGCGCCTGTACGTCAAACAGTCGCGCTGACCTCGTTTTTGAGCCAGCGCGCTTAATCCGTGTGCTTCCGCGCTGACGTCGCAAAGTTGCTACAGGCCTTCTCTTGTCAGCGCCGAGTTGCTGAAGGCCACCCGCGCTGATCCTGTAGAATTCATTTTTGTCCAAATTAGCCTCCTGAACCTGTTGCTTTGACTTTCCCCTCTTCTTTCCACTTGGTCTGTGACTTGTTTTTCATTACCTGAACTCTGAGATACTTGTTTGCGAAGTCTTGTTCCACAGGGTTTCGTTTTTGCTCATTTTTCGGTCTTGCAAATACCTTCCTCTTTGCTTTCGCTGCTTGGTTTGTATTTTGGCCATGACTTTTACAGTTGCTGGATTGTTTTGAATCTCCAATTGACTGGTTGTAACTCTCATCCTCCGGGTGTTTGCTTTTCTCCATTGATTTCGCACTCTAGCCCTAGGGCATCTAGTGGCCGTGTGTGTGTCAAGCCTTCCGTAGGAACTTTGTTTTCTTGTTTGACCAGCCAACTTCAGATTTGTTTTTTACACTTGTTCAGTGATTGTTGAAGTGCTTTTGGTTGTGTTTCCAAGTGATTTGCTTCCTCCTTGCTTGAATTCCTGGTTGTCTTGCCGAGCTTAGATCACATAGCTCGTGCGAACTTGGTTTTTCCTTTTGATTTGGAAATCTTTTTTGGGTGTTTTGGGAACTTTGTGTGCTTTCATTAAGTATTTTGCTTGGTGTTCCGGTTCCTCCAAATTAATTTTAGATGCTTTGTGCCATTGAAAAAACAAAAACAACAAACTAGTAGCTTTGCTTTCGATAATTGAAAAGGAAAAGAACATTTCATTGATTCGCATTTTCAAAAGAAAAGTTTCCTTTCCTTAGCTACATTAGGTTGTTTGATTGCTTGCGTTCATTTTGTTTGATTGAAAACTCTTAACCTTCTCATAGCTAGAATTCATCGAACGAAATGGTATTCTTTGGCATGTAGTTTGCATCTAGGTAATTGTGAGAGAACACACGGTAGGACCTGAAATCGAAACTTAATTCAAGATCAACCATAAAATAAACTGAATAAATCTAAAAATGCATTGGAACTAAACGCAAATATCTAGAGGTCTAGGCTAGAGACGTGTTCCGGCGTCGTTAAACCTGGTACCTTACCGTCGAGTGGTTGGGTGATTCCTCCACGGTGAAACGATAAGTGCCAATACGGACTGTGCTCCCACGTACCGTCGCGTATATATTGGGAGACCCCTATAGGAATAAAGCTTTTATCCATAGGAAGCCGTGTCGGCCGCCCTACGATTCGCAATGCAGTGAACACAGCATTCACGAAGATCGACCACCCGTACCCTAAAAAGTATTCTGTGGTTTTGCGAAAAGTTTGGCACACCCTCTACCTAGAATTCCAGAGCAGTCACTTTTGATCCTTTTCGGACTCCCTAAACGAAAAGGTGCCTGTGAGCGTCTTGTCACTTCGTGCTCATTAAACATTCAAAGGAGACTGGAGTCATCTTTTCGTCCTTTTCTCGACTCTTGAAACATGAAAAGGTCAAGTTTAATTCCAGTGTCTTAAAAATTTATTCGGCCACGATAACTTTTCCTGGTTAGATCTTGTGTGCGCTAGCTTAAGTAAGGCTTTATCGTTAGTTTCCTTTAGGTTTTGTGTGGGGTTTGTCATCCTGGCTGACCCGTCGACCCCCGGTCCAAGTGATCAAGGTTCTCCATCTTCTGTTGCTTCTGAGGTACCAGTTGTAAGCGATACTCTTCCTATCATCCCGAGTATCCAGCCTATCAACGTACATGCCCCAGGCGACGAGGATTACGAAGAAGATTGGAACCCTACTTGGGAAGGCGACGAGGACGATTTTCTTACCCCTCCCGGTATGTCGTCTCCGATGTCTACCATGGGGGAGACATCTCCCAGTGTCAGTGAGACACATGTGGTTACGGATATTGAAAATCCCATCCCAGCTACTTCTCCACTCCCTCCACGGTATCAGTCAATGAGGGATAGAATAGCTGCCAGAATGCCTTCCACGACCATATGGGATCCTAATGTCATTCCCACCACGGAGTCTTTTGTTTCGCAACCTCATACTACGCCTGTTACCTCAGTTCCCACGAATCCAACTATTTGTGTGGCGTACTCCACTCCAGTCGTTAGTGATGTGACAACATCTTCATCTACAAACCCGGGCGCTGGCCCCTCTCACAGTCAAGTGAGTAGTGGCCAACCAGGGGTTTCGTCTGGAGTCGTTGATCCTGCACAAAGTGCTCAACCCGCTTCTGGTGGTGTTCCAGGAGCAGGGCCGTATGATGCCCATGGGCAGCCCATCGTGGACCCAGATTACCAAGGTCCACTCTTCTATTATGATGCTAACGGTCAGTACCTCGAGCATGTTCAATCCTTGCCTCGTCAACCTTTCGTTGAAAACTCGACACCATTAGAGGTTACTTATGATCCCGTTACTCATACATTTCGTGGGTGCCAGCCAATTCCTGGACAGCCTCAAGGACCACCCAATCTAGGCCAGCCACCTTATGTGCAAGCCCCCCAAGGGCAAACACTATATGGCCAGTCTTACCCAGGACAATCTGGGGGCCCACAAGGACAACCCTACCCGGGAAAACCTTCGGCCATGGGAGGTCCACCCTTTTCCTATCAGAGTCAACCTTCTGGTTACCCAGGGCAACCTGGTACCCAACAAGGTTATCCGTCTGGTCAGCCAGGGCAGCCTTACATTCAACAAGGCCAACCTGGTTTCCAGCAGAATTATCCCTCTAGACAAGCTGGGCAAAATTATAATCCTCAAGGTCAACCGGCTTTTCAGCAGGGGTATCCTTCTGGGCAAGGGGACCGGCCTTACGTTCAGCAAGGCCAACCCATTGCTCAGTCTAGTTATCCTTCTGGGCAAGGGGGGCAACCTTACGTTCAGCAAGGCCAACCCACTGCTCAGTCTGGTCATCCTTCTGGGCAGGCAGGACAACCCTACGTTCAACAGGGCCAACCTACTGCTCAATCCATGAATCCTCCTGGGCAGGGCGGGCAACCCTCCGTTCAGCAGGGCCAACCCACTACTCAGCCAGCACATCCTTCCGGACAAATGGGCCAGCCTTCTATACAGCAGGGCTAACCCATTGTCCGCCCTAGTAATCCATCTGGACAGATTGGCCAACCGCAAGGTCAACCAGCGATCCAGCCTGTTCGACCATCTGTTCCGCAAGGACAACCCTTGGTTGTTCAAGGGCAACCTGGCGCCCAGCAAGTACGTCCTTCTGGGCAGGCAAGTCCATCCCAAGTCCAACCAGGCCAACCTTCCGGCCAGATCATCTCAGCTCAACCGGTTCAAGGACAATATGCTGGGCCCCAAACTCAAATGGGTTATCAAATGCAAGGCGGGCCACAGCCCCAACCTTCCTACCAAGCGCAGCCTCCTTATCAGGCTCAGTATGGAGCTCAGCAAACGTATGGCTACCAGCAACCCCAGGGGCAAACTCAATTTTCCCCTTATCAAAATTATCAACAGCCGCAGGTCACGCCTTACCAAAATTATCAGTATGCTGCACCTGCAGGACAAGTTGCTAACACATGGGGTGCTGGGGGGCAGACTCAGGGTCAACTATCTGCATATGGACAAAATCCGTATGGGCAGAACCCCTCTGGACAAGGTCCCTATGCGCCAGGCCCTTTTGGGCCAGGTCCATCGGGACAAAGTTCTTATGCGCCAGGCCCTTTTGGGCCAGGTCCATCTGGACAGAGTTCGTGGGGGCAACCACCATCTGGTTGGAACCCTAATATTGCCTCGAACCCTCAGCCACAAATGTCCTTTAACCCTCAGTTTCCATTCTTAGCAACGTTGGAACTTCCGGATGTGTCCAAGTTAACAAATGATCCCATTCTGCATAATGCGTATTGGCCACCAGTTCCGACTAAAATACCCGGTGATTGTCCAAAATTTGATGGCAAAGCAGGTGAGGATCCTCAAGCACATGTTATGACCTATCACCTTTGATGTTCATCGAACTCATGGCTTGATGACTCTATCCGACTTCACCTCTTTCAGAGAACTCTCACCGGCTCAGCCGCTAAATGGTATATTGAGCTGAATTGTGGCATGTTTCAAGACTTCAACTCGTTGGCTATGGCGTTTTTAACTCATTTTCAGTTACCCATTCGGTACGAGACAGGGACTAATCTCCTCACGTCTCTAAAACAGGATACGGTGACGCACATATCTGATCATATACACGAATGGAGAAGGCATCGTCGCTTGATCAAATTCTGGATTCCTGATCAACTCTTGACTGATTGGTTCACGACCTCCTTTGTCCCTAAAATTGCAAAAGATATTGCCATGGGAGCTTGTGTAACTGAAGAGCAAGCGATCGCGTAAGCTCAGTACCTAGACCTAGTATACTCTCAGTCAGGTACTCTATATGATTATTTGCCAGATGCCCCGAGGCCTGGACAGACCAAGGCTCCGCCGAAACCATCTGTTGATGGAGTCATTGGCTCTGTAAACTCGTCATCAAAGAAGTCGGCCGCGAACTCTGGGAAGCAAAAACAGAACGCTTCTAATGAGAATGCTTCTCAGGGCCAATCTAAGTCTGGGAATACTTCCGAGGTAAACGTCGTTCAGTCCACCACGGCGGATAAATCCTCGAAAGGGAAAAAGAAAGGGAAAGCTAAAGAGAAATCCAGACAGCCCAAGCAGGATGCCCCTAAACCTCCCTCAGAGGATGGAGCTAAGCGAAAACCTAAGTATCCTTGTCTCATCTGCGATGAGGATCACTACACTAAAGACTGCCCTAGGCGGTCCGAAGTTAGTTGATTATTGAAAGGCGCTCCTGGGACTCCTGCCGTGCTTAAAGAGCCCTTCCCTTCCCAGCAGACTCAAATGGTGGCAAATCCATCTCAATCATCTTCCGCGTTCGGTTCTCAAGTGTTCATGGCTGGAACCATTCCCGTCCATGTTTCCACTCGAGCGAAGGACTATCCATCTAATGCCGGGAAAGAGCCGGAGGCCCCCTCCAGCGCTCCTCCGTCCAGTTCTGGTCCTCTCCATATCGAAAGACCCAGTGCTGAGACGATCCCCCGACCCCCTCCGAAAGGTGTACTTAGGAAGTCATCTTATAACCCTAATGCTCGTGCTGCCTAGCATTATAGCATTATCGAGGACTTAGCCCAGGCTCCGTCTGCTATGTCCACGTTAGAAGTACTCCAGAGCTGCCCCTCCCAGAGGAAGTCCTTGCTATCAGCTATTGGTGGCATCGACCCGACAGATTCAGATTTGATTTCTTTTGATCTCGAGGGTTTTACGCAGAGACTGCCTCACCAAGTTGCTTTCCTTATACAGGTCATCGTCAATAGCAAAACGGTTCATCGTACAGTTATTGATGAAGGTGCCTCAACCTGCATCATGTCTATTGCTTGCTGGAAAGCTATTGGTTCTCCTACTTTGAGTCAGTCTTCTACGACCTTAGAGGTCTTCGATGGAAGAGAATCTCGACCCTATGGTATCCTCCAACGCTTGCCCATTTCTTTAGAAGGGAAGACCATAGAGGTGGAGGTCGAAGTTGTTGAGGCCAATCTCACCTACAACCTCCTCCACGAATGGAGCTGGACATACGCCATGCAAGCCGTGGCCTCCTCTTTATTCCGTGTCATTCGTTTCCCTCACCAGGGGAGGATTGTCACGGTGGACCAGCTCTCTTTCTTCGCCTCTTCTTCTGAAGGTAATGTGCCATTCGTGGAGCATACCTCTAAGTCTCTTAAGAGTGTGGGTGCCAGACTTTTCAAAGATCCCACTCTAATGGGAGTCTTTCCCCTCCCACCTCCGAATCTCGCCCCTATTAACATGATCTCTGTACGCTCTAATCCGTGGGTTCTCCCTCCTACGAATCAGGAAGACTCTTGGGGTGATATGATGCCGTTGAGTCCTATCGAGCTCAACTACATCGAAATCGTCGATGCATCGGCTCCCCCTGATGAACCTGCTCTCTCAAGTAGTGTTCCCGATTCATATGATCATTTCCCTTGGCTAGGAGACGAGCCTACTTCGGACCCTTTGAAGGAGATATTCCCGTCCGATAAGGCCATCATAGAGATAATGTCTCTAGAAGAGCCCCCTTGGTCAGATCACCACCATCGCTCTTCGTTTCTCCCTTCCCATCTGGAAATGACCGCATGTCTTGAGCGGTTTGCTTCATGTGTCCCATCTCCGCCCCTCCAAACACCCATTCAGCTATATCAAGTGTCTTCTGAGGGAAATTTGGGAAATATCACGCAAACCCAGCCAATTGACATCTCTGTCAAACCAGGGATCGTCGAGCATATCCATATAGGAGTCACTTGTACTCCTGAGGAAGTTCAACTCTATACTGCTCTATTTCATGAATTTCGTGATGTCTTCGCATGGTCCTACGAGGAAATGCCCGGCATCGATCCCAGTATAGTGGTGCACGAAATACCTACATATTCAGGTGCTAAGCCTGTTCGCTAGCGCTTACGTCCTGTGCACCCCCGAAAGGCCGCAACCATCAAGGCCGAATTCGAAAAGCTTCTTAATGCCGGTTTCATTTACCCCATTCCCCTTACGGATTGGGTGTCCAATATAGTCCCTGTGAATAAAAAGTAGGGCACTATCCGGGTCTGTGTTGACTACCGCAATATCAATCGTGCTTGTCCAAAGGATAACTTTCCTATGCCCTTCATCGATCAACTTATTGATGACTGCGCAGGAAGCGAAATTTACTCGTTCATGGATGGCTTCTCTGGCTATAACCAGATCAACATAGCACCCGTAGACCAGCATAAGACAACTTTTATTTGTCCTTGGGGTACCTTCGCTTATAAGAAGCTCCCTTTCGGTCTTAAGAATGCCGGCGCCACTTTCCAGCGTGCGATGTCCTATGCCTTTCATGATATTCGTCACATCGTACAACCTTACCTGGATGACCTTCCAGCTCATTCAGCTAAGCGTCAGGACCATCCCTCTCATCTTCGCGAAATTTTTCTTCGCTGTCGACACTACCGAATTCGACTCAATCCTCATAAGTGTGTCTTCTGCGTAGAATCAGGCCGACTGCTCGGGTTCATCGTCTCCCGAGAAGGCATTCGTCTGGATCCCCTCAAAGTCGAGGCCATCTTGAATCTTCCTCCCCCTGCCTCTTTGCAATAATTGCAGAGCTTGCAGGGAAAAGCAAATTTTCTTAGACGATTCATCCCGAATTATGCCGAGGTGGCTAAGGGCTTCACACGGTTATTAAAGCGAGACACACCCTTTCGTTGGGATGCTATCGCTCAGGAGTCTTTCGAGCGACTCAAGGACCTCCTTGTCTCGGCCCCACTCTTAAGACCTCCGAACTATCACCGTGATTATCTTCTCTATTTAGCTGCCGCTGACACCACCATCGGCATGGTTCTAGTGCAGGATGACGATGCTGGCAATGAGCACGTAATCTATTACGTTAGTCGCAATCTTTTGGATACAGAAACTCACTACGCGTATGTCGAGAAGTTGGCATTGGCAGCTGTTTGGGCCGTCCAATGGTTCCGGCACTATATCCTGTTGCGTACTACGACCGTGATTTCCGACTGCAACCCAATGACCTACATTTTGTCACGTCAGTTACTGGGGGGCAAATACTCGAAGTGGATTGTGATCCTCCAAGAGTTTGACTTGGAATTTACTGCTGCCAAGTCAAAGAAGTCTCTGGTCTTTGCTGAGTTTCTCTGTTCTCTGCCATCTCATTCTGCACCATCTCGTCTGGAAGAGCATATCCCAGATGAAACATTGTTCCTCATCAGCACCCTCGACCCTTGGTACAAGGACATCATATTATATTTGCAGATGTCTTCCTTCTGTCCCAATGTATCGAAAGACGCTCGACGGAGGATTCGTCACCAATCTCAACCCTATCGCATTATTGGCGATACCCTGTACCGCATCGGCGTGGACTCTGTTCTCCGCCGATGTTTAACTCATGAGGAGGCTGAGCGGGTGTTGAATGACTGTCACTCTGGTGCTTGTGGCGGTCACATGTCCGGCTATGCTACCGCCCAGAAAATTCTCCACGCTGGTTATTTCTGGCCTTCTATCTTCAAGGATTGTATCCTTGCCGTCCGTGCATGTCATGAATGCCAGGTCTACCACCGGAAAATGCGTGCACCTCCTGCACCACTGCACCCTGTTGTTACCGTAGGTCCATTTGCCAAATGGGGCATCGATTATACGTCCTGTAACCCTTGTTCGGCCGGGGGGCATGGGTTTATCATCGTTGCTGTGGATTATTTCACCAAATGGGCCGAAGCGATGCCTACACTGAACGAAGACGGTTACACAGCGGCATAGTTTTTGTTTAATCATGTCATTACTCGGTTCGGAGTCCCTTAGGCTATCGTCACGGATCACGGAAAGCATTTCCGTAATCACATGATGACGGAACTAACGACCCAGCTAGGCTTGCGTCAAGATAGCTCGACGCCGTATTATCCTCAATCTAACGGCCAAGTTGAAGCTGTGAACAAAGTTTTGATCACAATGCTCCAACGTACCGTGAATACGCACAAGTCTAACTAGCATCTGATGCTGTTCCCTGCCTTGTGGGCGTACCGGACCTCTGTGAAGGACGCCACCGGTTTCACTCCTTTTCAGCTTGTTTACAGACTGGAGGCCACCCTTCCTGTTGAGTGTGAGATTCCTTCGTTGAAGTTAGCTATCGAGTTGCTCCCCAACACCACTCCGGTGGAGGAACGGCTTCTCTATCTAGAACGGCTAGACAAGACCCGTCTCTTAGCTTCTCTAGCTATTGAAGCGCAGAAGAAGAGGGTTAAGGCTCACTTCGATAATACCATTCAACCCCGTTCCTTTTTTGAGGGAGATCTAGTACTGCTCTACGATCAAGCTAAGGATAAGCTGGGGGCAGGAAAACTCGAATCCATGTGGCTAGGCCCCTATATTGTAAAACGAGTTTTGCAGAAAGGCGCGTATGAGCTGATTGATTACGAAGGAAACCCTCTCGACAAGCCCTGCAACGGGCTCTATCTGAAAAAATACTATGCATGATTTCGTGCACCTAGTTTGTACATACGCGTGTTTTTACAAGTGTGTTGTGTGTGCATGATTTTGCTTTTTGCTTTGGCGTGAAGGCGTGTTTGCCTCTTATTATGTTTTCTGTTTCTTGTGCAGATGTCTAGTGCACCTTATGTTGGTTTCGCTGATGGCGCCTGCCGCAGCACTTGCAATTTGTCTTCCGCGGCGTGGGTGATCTATGATCCTCACGGAGAATTGATAGACCTTCAAGGTGTCCGCCTGGGTCGTACCTCTAACAACGTTGCCAAATACAGCGCTGTGATTGAATTACTTGCCGAAGCGGTTGACCTCGGCATCCGAGAATTGGTGGTGAACCTGGACTCTCAGCTAGTCGTCCATCAACTTAACGGGCGATATTCCGTCAGAGACCAATGCATACTGAGGTTGTATCTACGTGTAAGATTGTTAGAACGGAATTTTGATTACATTACTTATCAACACATTCCGAGACGATTAAATACGTTGACTGATGCATTGGCAAATCGTGTGTTAGATAGGCATTTGCGTAATAGATAAACATCATACAAGAAGACATAGATAGCATAATAAGACCATAAGCATGTGTAAATAAATTTTTCCAAGCATAGTTTGCATGTGTGTGTGCTTTAAGCTTGCAAAAAAAATATATATAAAAATGCATGGATCACGTGTTGTGCAACTGATACATTAGATCACATTCATATTAGACATTTGCATAGCATATAAAAAACATCATCATATGTAAAAAGATCCATCAAAAAATCGGTATATATATATCGTGTGGCGCACTAAGGCATCCAAAAATAAGTGTATATGTCCAAAAATAAAGCCGGTATCCTCAGTACATCTGAGACAGGTGTCTCTCAAAAAGCATCAGTGAAAATCTAAATAACTACTGATTTGGGTTATGCTCTCTATAGCATACTGCTGCCCGTGCCACCCACCTCAAAAGGCGGTGCACTCTGGGTGCCACCCCCACTGTGTGGATCTGATACTCTTTAGGGACCTCCTCAACCCCCTGGTAATCTGGAACCCCCTCCAGCAAACCCTCGAGGTTGCGAGCTACAGTCTCCGACGTGTCAACTCCTGGAGGGACTAAGGCCAGGGCTCCAGCTCCTTGCCCCTCTCTCCGTGCCTCTGGGGCTAGGCCGATGGGTCTAACAGGTCCCACATCTGCACACCGTGACTTTTATCAAGACATGTACATGAAAAATCAAAGACATTAAAAAACTCAAAAAGATCAAGTGTCATACCTCCATCGTCCCAATGCTCTCCCGCGGGCAGTGGCATGTCAGGATCGTTGCGGAAGTCCATACTAGCATATGGCCAGTCCTCTACGAAAATGATCTGCTGGTCCAACCACTCTCGAAAAAATACTCCCCAAGCAGCTGGATGGCCACCACCTCCGCGCGGCATGATGCGGGCCCATCGAGTGGCCCTCATCTCCCGGGGACCTCTAGGTGGATCCACGGCCATAGTCTGCAGCCGTATGGATGGCACCCGCTCTAGAATGAGTGGGAGTAAGAGCGACCCGTAGCCAAACTGTTTCGTCTCCCCGCGATGACAGTTGCTGAGTTGCCTCTTCATGTTGTTGGTCACCGCTGTGGCCCAGTCGAACACAGTAGGCTGTAAGCACTCAAGAGCTAGCAATAGGTGGGTCTTCGAGGCCTCATGGTTGGCCAAGCTTCCCGCTGCCCGGGTCACCATAAAAGGGATGGTGCGAAGGACTATATTCGTCACCGTGGGAATTGACACCTTCCCACTTCGCGATTTCACAGCCTCTGGACATACTCGAGCCATGAGCTGGTCAAGAGTCTCGCCGCTGGGCCGTTTCCCCTCTACGATAGGCCTCTCGCCCCGGCGTGACAATCCAGTCAAAAAATAAATGTCCATATGATCAAACTCAATGTCTTTGCCTCGGATGGTAAACTTGCCATCTATCGAGTTCCATGCCCTGATCAGGAACTCAAGCAGGTCAGGCTGAGCTCTCAGACGTGGAGTGAGAAAGAATTTCATAAATCCGCACGCCCGCATGGCATTTCGGCAATCCTCACTTGCAAAAGCGGCTATATCCTCAACATCATGGACCCTCTCTTGCCACTGAAAGGCCTTTTCATCCTGCATGAGCATTAAAAAATATTAGAGTGCTGGCTAACAAGTTTTTTACGTTCAAAATCTTAAAAAAAAAAATTTTACAGCGCCAGCGCAACTGTTTTTAAAACAGTCGCGCTGACCATGGTAGCTCTTTGTTTTTTCCTCAGGTCAGCGCGGAAGAACACTGGTTTTCCGCGCTGACCGGGAAGGTGGTACGTGTAATCTTAATTCGATCAGTGCGGACCCGCGCGGGAAATCCACGTTGACCGAGAGCGCACCAACGCTCAAAGAATTTGCCCAAATGGCCAATTCCCACTGTTAAAATGCTCAAAAAAGGACTCAAAAGAGAGCGCATGGCAAGGGGAACCTACCTGGAGCAAGCCGTTTGATGAATGGTGTTCGCACGGGGAAGAATTCACTCCGTCAACTTCGCAGCTTCACAACGTTCTCAAAGGCTCAATATGGTAACAATGGTAAAAATGACTATTTACCCTTCTATTTATAGTAAAAATGGCTTAATTAACTATAGATTTTACGAATGTGGGTTTTTGTCATGTATTTACCATGGATTTAGCACTTCTGTTGATATACTATGCCTTTATGCATGTTTTACTATGTTTTTCAACATGTCGAACGGATTTATGCGGGTATTTTCACTGTGCAGGTTCTCAGAAACGGTGAAGTTATAACGGTCCTAAATACACTTGGTCCCAAAAAATGTCGTCTTTGAGCTCTTTTCCGACATGAAATAAGAAAAGATTGCCGAGCTTCCTTTCAGCTCGTTAAAGGGACCGAGAGGCGGTCATTTTAATGCTCTTTTTCCTACCGTTTAACTTAAAAAGATTGCCGGGTGTTTGTCGTTTCACACTCGTTATTGGCTCTAAAACGACGTACTTCCGACCGCTTTTTTACTTTTTCGGGTCGAAGTCACTATTTACGAAAAGTACTCGATCATTTTGGTTGGGCGGTTCTTTCGAGTATTGTTTTATACTTTTTCGGGCTCAAGAGACACAACTTTACGAAAAAGGACCCCTCTGGAGTTTTCTTTTCCGCTGTCTTTTCAGACTCTCTAAACAGGAAAAGACGTCGAGCTCTTCCTTTGTCAGGCTCGTTCAAATGCAATGACATCGGATATCATTGAAATGACACTTCTCAAGCACATGTTATCCCCGTCAAGCTTGTCATCCAAAAATAATTGGGGTACCTGCCAGAAATGGTGGGGAAAATGGAACTGTAATCATAGTCGTGTCGGCAGTATGTCGCTCTTGAACATGGCACTCCTCTGCTTCGTGTCTGGGTGGGACCATCTCATCTTGCTTTTCACTGTCCTCCGTGGGTTTGGGTTATCCTATTTGACCTCTCATCTGCTCATCTGCTTTGTCACCATGACCTTTGCTCCTTTGATGTCAAATACTGCCAAGTCCGTTGTTGTGCCGCCGATGTGTTCAAGAGAAGTTGACCTCTGCAGAGTTACAATCTACCCCTGACGCCTCACATACCTCTGATTCATCACACTAATCTTCCTTTGTTTCTTGTCGATGATGTGGGAAACATTATGGCCCACCTTCGATCAAGGTTGCCTCCTGTCGACTTCAGCTCATTATCCAGGATGGTGACTTAAAGACCCCTTCCAAGTACCTTGGAGCCTACATGCCTCAATGGCAGGTTCTTCGTGTTCGACGCGAGGTTTTCATCATTGGCCTCCGATCGAATGATTCCGCGGGTGTTCGACGCCAGCTCATTGATTCGCATGCCGTGGATTGTACCTATAGTACCTTGAGGACCATTGTCATTATTGGTGGCCCCTCTCGCGTCTGTTAATAGTTTTCCTCATTGACTGGTAATCAGATGATGTTCATGCATGTTCGACTTCAACTCATGTATTCACATGCTTGAACTTGTACTCTGTTCGGATTGGGATGGAGCGCAAGACCCTGGTTCTAGTATGTTGTGAGCCAGGCTGCGATTTTTGTGGATTGATATTACATGACTCATTGACGGATGGCTGCGACGATACCTGAGTCTTTTAGGATGGCTGCGACCATACCTTGTTATCATCATGGTCTCTTCAGCTGGGTGGCTGCGTCCATACCACAGACCTTTCTTCATATGTCTTTTGGATGGCTGCACCCATGCCTAGACTACATGTAATCAAGTTATCAATTGTACATACGTGCAGGTCCTTCCTGGTGGTGTTCCAGTTCGGCAGTTTTGTAAAGCATTTCACCCCTCCCACTCTCTCGGGCTTCATGCTTTAGGGGGCATCTGTTACACAGTAAATTGTCACTGTCATCCAGTCAGTATCCCTACTGTGTCATAAAATCAAACTCATGCTCTCTGAATTGGCCAAATGACCCTCTTTTCTAAGGTTAACTGCATCAGCGCGTCTGTTATTAAAATATCCGCACTGACTGGCGACTCATAGTGTATCCAGTGCGCTGCCAGCGCGGAAGCACATCACTTTTCCACGCTGGTCGAATTTCATGAGCCAGCGCACCTCTACTTTGTATTGGGTCGCGCTGACATGGCCTTCCCGGTTATTGAGGTGCGACGTCAGCATGCTAGTCTCGTCATAATCCGCGCTGATCCTGTTTGGGCGAATTTGTTCTAATAGCCAACCTTCCAGATGACTCCAGACCTGGTTGTTGGCCTTGTGAGTGTCGCCCTCCCTTCTATGGCATGTATGTTCGTCATATGGGCCACCTTTCTTGGAGATAAGCTTATCCTTCCACCCTCCATGGAGACCCCTTCTCCTATATATTCCTCCACCATTACCATCAGCAGCTAGTTTTTTGACAACAAGGAATTCATAGTGTTTTTGTGTGCTGCTGCTAGTAGGTAGTTGGTGTGATAAAGTGTGGATTGCTAGAGAGCTAGAGAAAGGTTGTGAAGTCTTAGAGTTTTGTGTGAGAGAGAGTTGCTTGACTTGGGAGATCTACTTCTTGGGTGGATGCTTATGAGACTTGCTGGCTGGACCCTCTTGAGAAGGACTCAGCGTTAGAACAATGGTTGTATCTTTCTCTGATTAATGATTAATAATAGATGACTACTGTTATGGTTCCATTCTCATTTGTCAATGCAATGGTTAAATGTGAATTACATCCTTTCTGACTGATGTATAATTGCTTTTATTAGATTTCACGCTTGCGTTTGCATTTCTCTTTGTGTGTGCAGGTGTCCAACCACGAGGATAGTGGAGGATTGTGACCGACCAGAGCAAAGGAGCGAGTGTGGCATCTCTTCATCAAACAAGAGCGTTGGAATCCAAGTAGGTGTTCTTTGCCTATCTTTTAATTGCAATTAGGAGCTTGCATAGTAGCATTGATTGATTGTTGCTAGACCCATGCTGGGCTAGTAGGGATCGCCTCTATCCGTAGAGGGGATTTACCTCTCCAACAATGGGTTTGTTGGAGTATGGGTTAATCTGTCGGGGGGTCAAAAAACAGTTAGACTTAGGTTTGAGAGGGGGGAAAGGGGTTTCTCATGAAATTTTTTAGGGCAATGGGTAAATGAGGGTTAAGGGTGAGCTATTAGTCTAACCAGGGGTTAGAGTAATTCTCAAAACAGGGTTGACTATAGCCCCTGGTGGACTAATGTCTCCCATAGAGATATTATTTAGCTATAATGCTAAAAGGGGGCATATTTATACATTGTTTGGGGTTTATACACCATGGTGTTATAATAGTAGGGGAAAAGGGGAACATAGGGGATTTAGTGTAGATATAGTTAGCAGTTAGTATTGTAGGGGAATATGAATGGGAAGTGATAGAAACTAAGTTTTTAGGAAACAAGCTTAGTTAGGGAGTAGATCAAAATGAAAAGAATTTTTACACAAGAAATGTGGCTCCTTTTCAAAGAGAGAAGTCACATCTGACATGAACTTTGTATAAATGAAGAGTGTAAGGAGGACTAATCAGGCAGATCCTGCAGTGCTCATGGGGAAGTTAGTAAAAAACTTTGAAGGGGAAGGGGGAAGTTAGTGATGGTTTAGTAGTTTGCCAAATAGGCCACTGCTCTTGCCTTTTTCCTACTGATGACCATTTTGTGATTTGTTCCAAGTGATATGCTTGGATCTTGCTTACTGCAACCTTCAACTGCCTACCCTGCCTATTATGCCTAACATTTTTTCTTCCTTTGTATGGGTGCACTTAGCCTTGCAAACCCTGATAATTCTCTTTTCTTTTTGCTGCCCTCCTATCTAAGTCTACCCTTATGACTTCCAAGGGCCCAGATTTAGCAGTTGGGCTCCTTTCTTTGTCTATCCACCTAGTCATCTGTCAAGCTTGAACTGTTTGAACAGGTACTTCCTCTCTAGTCTACAACATGCAATTTAAAACATGGTGAGGCCCAGCTTGAGCTGTTTGGACCACCCATCAAAATAGTAGTGGCAATTTGGACTAGCCACTTTCATGGTCTTTGTTTGGGGTTCATTTCTTTTATTTTTTCATTGACCAATTCATTTTCTTGCCCTTTGATTTTTCTTTTAACGCATACCCTCTTTACATTTTTTAAATTGTCTGCTTCTTTCACAAAAATGGAACCTTAGCAGCATGGAAGGTGAACATTTTTGGCACTTCCACTGTCAATCATGAGAGATGAAAACCTATTGGTATAGGATGCTAACAGGATTCATGGGGTGCAAAAGGCAGGATTGTTGAATCTGTTATGGGTGCTGCATTACCTCTGCGCTCCCATCAATTTGATTGTTGTCAAACAATTGTTATGCCTAGTTCATGACGGGTGCCTTTGGTTGGGAGAGCCGATCCCTATAACTGACATGGTGATCCATATGATCACCTTACTACCACATTCAAGGTTGAATTCATCCAAGGAATTTGGCGGAAAGACGGGTGAGTCTGGCCTCATTGAAATGATGAAGGACAAGATTAATCTTGTCAAGAAGCCATGCGAATATTCAATTTCAAGTATTACTGAGCCCACAGTGAAGGTGGCCACCCAGATCTTGGCTGGCAAGGTGATGAGGAAGTGTCGCGCAAATGGGGTGCTGACACCAGTAGTTTCACTAGTGGCCCAGTACGTGGAGGGCGTACAATTCAACTGGGTGCACTACCTGTGCAACGAGTTCCTCGTGAACTACAAGGAGGCACAGGACCATAGAAAAACGTTCCACTACTCCTGGCTGTTACTATTGATTGTATTGGTCACATGGGAATTGTCAGATGACGACCAATTTCCAGTTGGGTTGTGTTATATTCTTTCCACGACTAGCCCACGTAGTTAATTGGGGGGTTAGAGGGGGGGCGAAGCCCCCCCTTCACTTCGCCAATTGAGTAGCGGGGGGGTCACAGGGAGGCGGGTTGCCCCCGTCTACGGGGTTCAGGGTAGTGCCCCAGGGAAATTTTTTTTGGACCTTATGTTAGGATGGGCGGACCTACCTATGGTTTTGTGCATGGTTTTCGCACATGGTTCTGGACACGATGGTTTTTCGCTCCATGGTATTGGGTGCTTTGACATGTATAAATATGTATTGTAACATTGAAAGGAACATAATGAAAAATCAAGCTGGTAGTCCTAGTTTTGGGATCCAGAGGAAAATCTCTGTGTATATGTGTTTTATGTGTTATGCTCTTGCATTATTTATTTTATGTGTTTAGAATTCGTATGCAGGTAATTTTTGTACGAGGTTAAAACCTACATTTCCTCTGATCAGGGAATATTTTCCAGAAGTAGGGAAGTTTACTTCACTATGGGCCACAAAGGACGCTGACCGGGTCCGGCAGAGTAAAATATTTTGGGTGTTGATGGAGTCAAGCATCTGTGTAGCCATCAACCGCAAGCCACAACTATCACTAACTCTCTTTGAGCAGTTGTTGGGATACGTGGAGTTCAAAGCAGACTTCCACTGTATCTCCATTCGGGCGTGAAAGGACCCAGAACAAAAGTGGTATGATTTACCATACCTAGCGATGGATGATGCCATCTCAATAGTCCTCAAGCGTTGGCTAGTAGATTGGAACGCAGCATCAGACTTGTCCACCAAGTCTAGTAATTCCGCTGGAAAGTAGAAGAAGGAAGAGGCCTGATCGATGATTCAACAGTTGGTTGAAAAGAGAAAGAAGGAGACTGAGCAGAAGGCATGCGTAGAAGTGGAGTGCACTTCCAAAGAATAGGAAGAGCATGACTCTGACAGGAGCCAAAAATCCCCTTCTCCATAGATAGAAGAAGAAGAGAAATCAGGACAGGCCGGTGGATATTTAGAAAGCACTCCCTTCTGGGTGAAGTGGAATAGGGAACAGGAAAAAGAAAGATCAGGGAAAAAGACCAAGGCCACTAAGTCATCCACAGACCCAATCACCTTGACAGAAGGTGACTTGGATGATATTGGGGATGAGGTAAGCGATACGACAGCAGAACTGCTACAACAGTTTGAGTAGCAGCAGAAGCAAGCTTTGGTCGCCATACAGATGGGTCTGCGCAATCTACAGATCCAAACTAATCATCTATAGGCAGGTGTAGGGAGGAGCAGTGTAGCCTCGACCATATTAGCACTAAGAACAACTGAAGTATCAAAGTTGGTGCACTCTGTGGATCCCTAGGCCGTCGCGCTGCACGATGGAGCTCTGAGCACGGAGGCAGAAGCTGACAAGACTACTATTAGCACTCTAAAGAATATTGGTTTGAACTTGGCCGCACTCCCAAGTGAAGTCCTTCACATGCTGCAAGTAGGTGTGATCGTAGAACTTAGGGCTCGAGAGTAGTGCGCACTGACCATGATCAGCGAGTAGAAGGTTAACAATGAATAGATGTTCGTTGAGAAAAAAATAGTGATAGACACCTGGAAGAAGGTTCAGGAGAAGAATGATTGAAGTGCATTAGTGGTAGCAGAATCATGTTGAATCGTTCCGGAACTGCACATCCCAGAAGAAGTTTCGCTGCAGGGAAAGATTCCAAAGTTGGTTGTAGGTGTGTGTGATGCTAGGACTGAGATGGCCAAGGTTTAACTTGAGTTGAACCTAAAGATTACAGAGCTTGAGTTGAGGGCATAGCCTTCAACTCCACTAGAGGTTAGAGAACAATGTGAGGTAGCACTGCACTCTTCGAGCAATAGATGGAGATCCTCACGAGCCTGTAGGAAGATCCCAATCCATAGAGGTTAAATACTGAGGCAAGGGAATTGCAGCAGTAGTACGATGAAACCAGAGTGACATCACACACTGTCGTTATCACGCAGAGATTGGCAAAGTTGCAGGAGGAAAAGCAACTGAAAGAAAAGGTGGAAGCAGTGCAGTGAAAAGAGGTAGTCCTCAAGTCTAGATTGGGGCCTTAGCTAGATGAGGCCTATTTGTTGCCCACCACCATTTGGGAGAAGTTGGCCAGCCTGTAGAATACACAGAAGAAGATCTAGGTAGATAGCATAGGACCAATAATGAAGCAGCTGGTGGAGCAGGTCAAGCAGGTAGCTACGCAGTGTACAACTGAAGTTGCAGTGGTGCAAGTGGTGTTGGGAGGTCTTCACAGTAATATTTCCGCTCCATCATAGTGACATGGGGTGGGTCACCATATTTTTGTTGGGGTCCTGTTGGGATAGAGTCCCCTAGGGTCAATTTTGGGGCTAAAAGCCCAAGTTTTGGGGTAGAAAGCCCAAGTTTTTGTATGTAAAGTGTAAAGTCTCTGTAATTTGTGGTCGCGAAGCGTGTAGATGTAAAGTTTCATAAATTGTTTTATCCTTCAGTTTATGTAAGTTGTGTTGGCTTTATAAGATCTATGGAGTCTATTTTGAGTCCTCTTGAGTCCAATTACAATGTTCCATACAACATTTTGTTGTATTTATCTGGATTTAAAAAGGAACACAACAAATTGCAGATATAACCATAAATATAAATATGCAGTAGAAATAACACTTCACTTCATTAATATCAAATACTTACAAACATAATGGAAACAAGACTAGCCCAGGCGATGGTAGCTTATCTCTGAGAAGTGATGTGGTGGCTACATGCCTCAGAACTTTGTTACAATGAGGCTCAGTGACCTATTTATTGTTGAGAAACAATGGAAAATCCTAAACATCCAAAAACCTGACCCTAGGAGATGAAGTACCAAACTATGGGCCCCATTTGGGTAAATTGGTACATCAACTTCCCGGGGCCCTAACTTTAGTATATAATATCCGTTTGACACACATAATACCTTG
Organism: Pinus tabuliformis; assembly: GCA_031772625.1. NCBI lineage: Eukaryota > Viridiplantae > Streptophyta > Pinopsida > Pinales > Pinaceae > Pinus > Pinus tabuliformis. The sequence goes on along the minus strand of CM062818.1, from coordinate 795,233,803 downwards.
TTAGAAAGATCTATTTGAGGACTACAACTTTTGAGTGAACAACACTAGTATATAATGTATATTTCTCCTGGTTTTCCAAAAAAAAAGTTGTTTAGGGCCTCAAAACGGCTCCGGAAGTTCAGGACCCGAAGAACTGGCAAAAATAGTAAATTGTGCTACAAATAAGGAAACTGAAAAACTAAAAGAAACAATAGTGGGGGTCCAAATGGAATAGGTGGGTGGTCACTAATATCCACCTAGATAATTCCTCTCCCCTTAGGAAGAAATGGTCCCCATTGCATTGAGTTCCTCCATGAGATGAGGAAACTTCTGTTGAACTTGGTCCCTCATGAGCCACTTGCCTTGGTGAAAGAGTTGGCCTACTTTGACAACTCGATATAGTTGGATCCTTTGCTGTCAGGTGTTCTTGATCTGCATGTCCATGATTCAATCAGTTGTGGCTTGTTCCATGGAATATGGATTTAACTCTATAGTTGTGAGTTGTTCTGCAATGTTTGATGTGTCTAGCAATGGTGGGAAGTATGGTCCAAGGCAGTCCACATTGAACACTAGGTGCAGGCCAAGGAATGGGGGAATGCTGAGCTCAAATGCATTGTCTCACACAACCTTGGTAATGGTGTAAGGACCATATCAGAGTGGTCTGAGTTTCTGATAGGCTCCAGTAAGGCGTTCCTTTTTTCAAATACAACCAAACTTTGTCACCCACCTGAAACTTGTGTGGCACCCGATGTTGATCATGGCTGCTTGTACTTGGCATTTGATTTCTCGATAATGTCGTTGACCTAATGGTGGATATGTTGGATGTGCTCAATGAAGCTATTGGCCTTATCGGTTTTGGACTGGACATGAGCCGAATCTACCTGAGTAGTTGCAAATGGCATGGCCACATCAATGGGACATAATGGTTGGAATCCCAAGCCCACCTAAGAAGGATTGTCGGCAGTCGAGTTGTGGAGAGCCCGTTTACAGCTATGTTGGACATAGGAGATGCTCTCGTCCCATGTGCGTGGATGCTTTGAGTTGTACATGCATCGAATGTGTACGATCATCCTGTTCATGACCTCTATCTAGCCTTGCTTCTTGATGGTTGGTTTGGAAATGGCCTAGGTAGTGCAGGATCTGATGTACTTCCTGACATCCTATCAAAGATTTAGCCAATAGAAATACTTATGCAGTATTGCCATCATTTTCTTGACCTCGAAATGCCTAGCGGTCTGACTGTAGTGTGCTTCCCAAATCATCTTGGCACACTCACTTAAACAAACACAAAGGTGTTGCAGGTGGCATAATAGGGCATCCTGGAGGTGAAAATCGAGAACTTTCTAACTGTCCAAGAGTGTCTGGTATGTGTGGATTAATTTTAGGTCGCTTTTTTAGAGAAGTGGCCAATCGGAAGTATCGTGCCCACAAGAGTTGAGCATGGTGGTTAACGCCATGATCGGTGGTCGACTAAGGCAATCTACAACATTATTGGTGTTTCCCTTCTTATACTTGATATTCAATTGGAACTGTTGCAGGTATGTGGACCACTTCTGATAGCGATCATTCTGCAACTTCTCTTGCATCTGTATGAACTAGAGGGGTCGGTGGTATGTGTGGATGACTGTATCCTTCCCCAAAATGTAATTCTTCCATTGTTGGAAGGCCTCCACAATGGAATACATCTCTTTATCATAAGTGGGATACTTACAGACTATGACTAAAAGTGTCTCACTGTTATATGCCACTGGATGCCCCTGTTGAGTAAGGACTACCCCAATATCATAGTCAGAGGCATCTGTCTCGATCTCAAATGGTTGTTGCAAGTTTGGTAATGTGAGCACTAGTGCAGAGCAGAGGCAATGTTTCAACTTTGTGAATGCCTTCTGTTGAGATTCATACCGAAATAATTTTTCTTTCGCCCCTCCCTTGGTGATTTGACTCAAGGGCAAAGTGATATGAGAGAATCCCAACATGAACTTGCGGTAAAAATTAGTAAGACCTAGAAAGCTGCGAAGCTCTTTTAGAGTGGTTGGAGCTAGCCAATCTTGAATGACTTGGATCTTGGCTAGATCCACATGCAACTCCCATTCATCAATAATGTATCCTAGATACTGAACCTTGGTCATGCCAAAAGTGAATTTCCCAAATTGGCACATAGCTTGTGTTGTTGCAGCATTTGGAGAACCTATCAGATGTGGTGGAGGTGCTCTTCCCAACTCTAGCTGAATATTAGGATGTCATCCAAGTATATTGCTACAAACGAGTTGGTGAATGGCTACAAGATGTCATCCATCACCCTCATGGAGGTTGTAGGAGCATTCGTCAACCTGAACGTTATAACCAACCATTCAAAAAGGCCCTCCTTGGCTTTGAAGGTAGTCTTCCACACATCAGAGGGTTCGATTGGTACCTCATGATATCCTGACTTCAATTCGATATTGATAAAGTATTTTCCCCCCTTGAGTTTTTCTAGAAGGTCATCAGTCCGTGGGATCAGGCACCTATTCCAAACAGTGATATTGTTCAGTGCCCGATAGTCAATACAGAGTCTCCAAGTCCCATCCTTCTTCTATACCAACACGATCGGGCTCCCATAGGGTGATGAACTCGACCAGATGTGACCCTTCTATAGCAGATCCTAAATTTGCCTCTTGATTTAGTTGTTCTTCAGAACAGAGTGCTGATAGATTGGTCCATTGGGTATCGGTACACTTGGGGTCAGATCGATGGAGTGTTTGACCTGACAGTGTAGAGGCACCCTTGTGGGGGAGGTGAAGATGTCCTCGTACTCCTCCACGACCTTGTCCACCTGTTGCTGTCTTGCAGAGGGGCCCTGTCTGGAGGTCGTGGCCACCATATTCTTCTTTCCCTGAGGGTGTATAATCAAGAAACGAATTTCTCAGTTTTGGAAATGAGCTTACTGCATTGTTTTGTAGTAACTAAAGAGATGGCAGTAGGCGGTGCTACCTTTAGTATCTTGTACAACTTATTTCCCAAAGTAACAATAACATCATGAGGCCTTGAGTCATACACAACATGTTGCTTCCATAAGTATGGTTGGGCTAACAATACATCAAAAACATCAAGGGGAGCAACATCACATAATACCTCATCCGTGAAGGGCTTGATGTTGTATGGAAGGTGGCACTACTCGCTCACACGAAGATCTTGCCCTTGGTGAATCCACCTGATGGTGTATGGTTGTGGATGTGTTATGGTTGGTAAGCCTAGCCACTTCACGACCTACTGAAATGAGGTTCTTTTGGCTCCTACCATCGACAATGAGCTATAGCGGGGAACCCTTTACCCACATCTCGGAGTGGAATAGGTGCGCCTCCTCCTCTAGATCTTCGGGTTCCTCCTTCTAGATCTTCATGGTGGCAACGGTGGCGTTGGGCTCCACATTGATAATCTACTTCCCTTTGTCATTCCCCTTATCGGGTTCTGACTCAAAGTCGGAACATGCATCTGATTCTGAAGCCTTTAGCTCGGCCACTAGTGATTGCTTGGCCCGACACTCACTTATGTTGTGAGTGGAGCTCCTATGGAACTCACACCACTTTCCCGTGTCCTTCTTTGGCTTCGAAACATTATTCTTTGCTTGTGGCTTTGGCAGGTTGTCCTAGGCTGCCCCACCTTGGCTTTGTCCTTTGTTCTATAGTTTTGGGGCACGTTTCCCTTGCTTTAGATTTGCAGATCCAAAGTCTCGCTTCTTTTATCTAAACTTTTTCTTGATCTTGACGACATATCGGTATGTTGTGCTGAGCGAGGAGATATCCAAGAATTTAATCTCATTCTGGATATACCTGTGCAGGAAGCCACGGTACTTGAGAACCAAATGCTTGTCAGAATCCTTGATACCCAACTTCATGCGAAGGGTATGAAAAACATTGGTAAACTCTGACACATCTTGGTCCCTTCCCTGTCGCAGCATTGTCCACTTTATGTATTTATCCTCATAGCTTCTGACATGGTAGTACTGCTCCTTGATGGGATCTCAGAACGAGTTCCAAGTGGGTGTGGCTGAAAACAATGATTTTGTACTTTCATCCTTCTTCTCATAGTAGGTTTCCCACCAATCCTTGACGTGGGGGGGTTGCTTTGAGAAGTGCAAAAGTGATATTTTCCCGGCTGGAGAAATCATGAACAGAAAAATATCCTTCTAGTAGATTTAACCCTTTATCTACAACATCCGCATCTATCTGACCCTCAAATATGGGAATGTCAAATTTAACTTGTACCTTAAAGGGTGTGGCACTTCCAGAGTAGCTACCGGAAGTAGATGAGTTGCCCTTGGGTAGCCGCTGAAGGATATAGGAAAAGTTGTCCATCATCGCATTCCTTTGTTGCTCGAGGGCTTCTTTGAGCAAGATTTTGATAGGATCTCCTGTCCCCTCATCTTTCTTTTCATCCACCATGGGAGGTCGTTGGGATTTGTGAGGCTAGTCTTGCAAAGTTTCAACCAGTTTAAGCCCTAACTCCTTATATCCTGACCTCGTTGGGGACATGGAAACAAAAACAATGAAAGAGTAGACTCCTCTGATACCATTGATCTGGATTTAAACAGGACACAACAAATTATAGATATAACCATAAATACAAAGATGCAGTAGAAATAACACTTCACTTCATTAATATCAAATACTGAAATATGGTTAGAAACATAATGGAAATAAGGTTATCTCAGGCAATGGTAGCTTATCTCTGAGAAGAGATGTGGCATCTACATGCCTTTGAATTGTGTTACAATAAGGCTCAAAGGCCTATTTATTATTGAGAAACAATGGAAAACCATAAACATCCAAAAACCTAACCCTAGGAGATGAAGTGCCAAACTATGGGCCCCGTTTGGGTAAATTGGTACATCAACTTCTCGGGGTCGTAACTTTGGCATACAATATCCATTTGATGTGCACAATACCTCATTAGAAATATCTATTTGAGGACTACAACTTTGGAGTGAGAAAGAATGGTTTGTGACCCATGTTGCTCCTAGTTTTCCAAAAAAATGTCATTTAGGGACTCAAAACGGCTCCAGAAGTTTAGGACCCGATAAAATGCCAAAAATAGTAAATTGTGCTACAAATAAGGAAACTGAAAAATTGAAAGAAACAATAGTGGGGGTCCAAGTGGAATAGGTGGGTGGACACCAATATCCACCTGGATCATGTATTCATCCCATCATGCTCATATTTGGCCTCCAGCTACACTACTTCATCTTTGAAAATCCTTTGTCTTAGTAATTGACAATCCCCTCAAGAATTGAGTCAGTTGCTACCAGGTCAACCATGTATATCATGCTCTGACAAGGGAAGTTGTTAGCCCACCATTCATCTTGTTTCCTTCCATAATCATCCCTAGTGTTAGTCCATTAGTCACTCTTCTATGATCCCTCGTTCCTTTGTTGAGGACTCCTCATTGCCTTAACTCTGGCAGGCCCTCTTCTGTGGACTTCAACACATTTATTCTAGAAGAGTGGTCTAGATAGAGGTGCACCTTGGTTATAGCCTTCATTATTGTTCGGTGTGTCGGATCAAGCAAAGAGAATCATCATTACCCTTTAACTTGGTTGATTCTCACATGCTCCATGCTAGCTCATTATTGTATGATTGAGAATCGTACACTTGATGGTCCAGTGATCGGGATGATTGTACCAGTCATTCCCAGGTGTGTGTGATATGTTCCAGACCTCATGAGGGGGTGGCCTTTCAGGTAGCACCCCACATGCCCAAATGTCTGTAGATGTCGATCTAGCCTCATATGCAGTTCCATAGATGTGACAAGTTCAATTTCAGTCATTTACAGTGACCAAAACATGCATGTCTCCATCAAATGATCCATTTAGATCTTCAGAGCCCTTTCCTATTCAACAAGGATTCTTTGGTCATGATCCCCCGTCACCATGTCAGCTTAAGGGAATTATGTCTCATCTACTCTGATGTTTTTGTATTCAGTCCTGGCCTATGTCTTTCTAGGCACATTATGTATATTGGATTCATTGTATTATTTTTTGGCCCATTGACACCAGCATATCATGTATCATGTACTTTGTTTCCCAGTCCTACATTATTGGGCGCACCATTATTCTTTGTACTTAGATATCTTGGTGGGTATGGGTATGCCTCCCCCACTTCATTTGAGATAATGTACTCAAAAATAAAAAGAGACTTATATTAGTTTAGTAGGTCTCCTCCCCTCCAATTTTGACCTTTCTTGCATTTCTTTAGTTGTATATCTCTCTCTCTCTTTGACTCCCCTTTGGTGTCTCATGGAAGTGTAACCTACAACATATTTTAGTCATACGATTTGCTCCTAACACTCATACATTGGGGGGGAATCTGTTACCACCAAAAAATCATCACCTGGCCAATTCTAACTAGGTGGACCAAAATACACCATGTAGGGTTAATTTTACCACAGTAAAATCACTTCACCATGGGAAATAATTTAGTAAACCATTTTTATTAAATTATTTATGATTAAAAATAAAAAATTGCATGAGAATAATTGAATAAATCATTATTTATTTAATTTTCTCTAGGAATAATTATTAAATCATTGTTTAATTATTACTCCTTGCCACATTTGACTAAATCACCTAGAAATAATAAAATAAATCACTATTTATTTATTATTCGTTAATTCTATTATTGGAGTAATTGTTAAATCACTATTTAATAATTATTTCAATTTCACACCATTCTTAATCCTTGCGAAATAATTAATAAATCATTTTATTTGTTAATTATTTCTAAATAAAGATATTTAACCATTTTGAATATCTTTTCCCTCTCCAAAAAATATAACAAAGTATTCCTAATGGTTAGATCTTGATTTCGTCAAAATTCTTTTATTATTTTCAATTTTTGAGATCAACCCAATACTTTGTTATAAATAAAAGGGTTTTCCATTCATTCTTCACCATGATCATTATCATCATCACAACTATCATCTTCTTACATTTTAGCTCCCACTCGAGTTCTACATATTGTTTTGGGTTTTTCACATATTGCGAGAAAGAATCAATCACTAAAGAATTAAGGACATCAAAGGACCCATCCCATGGAGGGGGATTTGTTGACCCTTTTGTAGATCTCCTTCACCATGTGTTATCAAAAAAAGATTATTATTCATTGAAATGTCTTTCCATATTAGGTTATTACATTAGATTTCTATTGGTGTTCGCTATTTTGGATCGCATATATATTTTTATTGCAGGTTTTTCTCATTTTATTATTTCATATCTAAAGCATAAACAACCACATATCATTTTGAGGGTGACTTGTCACAAGTGACTTAAGTGAAGTGTTTTTGGTACACTTTCCAAGGAATTTCATACTAACATTTATGATTGTGTTTTGATATTGCCATAAATTCCAAAGGAGGATAATGTTGAAACTATGTTAGCATTGATGTCAAAGGAGTGAAAAAACTCAAGTAGTTGCAAGCAGATTGGTTAAAGAGTAGAGAATTCAAATCCATTTTATACTTAGAAGGACATATCATATGCACTTGGAAACTACTCAAATGGATAGAGCTCGAAAAGATCTTTCCAATGGTATATTAAAGTTTGATAAAGGCATCTTAGGTCAAAATATATGACAAGTCAAAGTTATGAAGGTGAAAGTCAAAGTTTGGTCAAGGCCAAGGGCCCCTTAACACAATTAGCATGCATAGGTGGCAAGGGCAGCTATGTTGGAGTGCATGGAAAAATAACAAGCTTAGGAAGGATATGAACACATCTTTCCCAGGACATATAATCCCAATAGATATTTTCCCTAGAGTTTCCCAATGGAGCAGAAGACCTAAGCTCCAAAGTGAGAGGGTGTTGAGAGGATGTGGCTCATGAATATTGGTGCAAATTAGAAGTAAGGAGGGCCCATGTTATGCGTAACACCACTGGGATATTTCCCTAGAAGTTTCCAATAGATCCCAATGTAAAACAAACCAGGGGTAAAGCAACAACACGATGTGGTAGATGGAGAAAGCAATGATTGGTGAAGGCCAGAGGACCCCACATGACACGTAACCCTAACAATCCATATTCGGTGGGATCTGAGGGAGCTCAATGTTTTATTCTTGAGGAGACAACATAAGGGAAATAGATATATTCCCATCGGCTTCCACTAAAAATTCTCGTCATGCCCAAAATTTCATAAAAGGAATTCATTGAAAATCATCAGTATAGGAGCCCCCTTCGTTCGTACGATGACATGGATATTTGATAGAATTCCCACCAACCAAAGGGTGACACTTGAATCACTATCATTAGATGAGAGAGATGGCAAGACAACACAGATGGGGACATGGTGGCATTAGGGAAAATTTTAGAGGCTAATATTCAAAGTGGGCTAATTTTCCATGCTTTTTCAAACAACAAGATTCGTGAAATTCCATTTTTTCTAAAAGTGATTTGCCCAAATTTTATAGTATAAATATATTTTTACTGAAAAATCACCAAAATTTTATAGAGGCTATATAAAGTCATTATAAATTTGGATATTTTTACTAAAATATTGCTAATCATTTTACAAATGACATATTAGGGACTAGTAATATTCGCTAAGTTTAAGATAAATCTATATCCTTAAAATTTTCTTTGGGGTGGCATGATGACATCAACATGATGTCAGCAAGATGCATAGCACAAATACGGATGTGACATAGGAAATGCATATTTAGCATTTTTAGGTGACCAAGTGGGCCAAAAATAGGTGACACATGGCACCACTCAGTGAGTAACATGTGGTATACTTGCACAGGTGGAAGACATAGTGGCACTAACATAATCGTGGTGGATTTTCTATTGGTCTGTGTGTAAATTCAATGGTCTCATAGGAAATGTAACCCCAACGATTTATGGATGAGAAAAGAGTTTTATCTCAGGACTGATAAGGCAATGAGATGAGCTAGAAAGTACAGGTGGCAGCAGTGGAAGGAGTGGACCAGACAATAATTGTGTAGTGGAAGCATGATGGACCCTAGTGGACATGCCATCCCAGAGAATTGAACCCCAATGATTTCTATTGCAACAAAAAGTTTTATTCCCAAGGAAATAAATCCATGGGCTAACGGGGCACTATAGCACTAGATTTTGTGTATGTTATGTGAGTGAGGGTGCAGGCATACATTATGAATGGGTTGGAAGCTCTAACAGTGAGGCCCATAGTTGGTAGTTTAGAAAAAACTAGCAGAGCAGTAAAATCCTAGCTAAAGCACATAAATGAGTTGGCAACCTTTTTGGTAGAATGAGACGGATTTGGTAGTTTGGGCCAAATCTAGCAATTTACAAGTTTAGAACTACAAATTAAAGTCTATCTAAACCCTGATATTTTCTAGAATTGCAAATTTCAGAAGTTTAGCTTAGTTTTTCATACGAGGATAGAAGATCATAGATTGAAGACTTTAAGAAAAAATATAGAAGACATGATATAAGTGGTAGATGAGTTGAAAATATGAATTCATGAAAGTTAAAGAGTTGAACTTAACTAAAAGTTTTCAATCTAAAAATATCAGCTCTAATTTCATATAAGAAAATTTGAATTAGCAAGAAGTGAGCTAGTGTTGTTGATGTTGTTTTTTCTATTGGTGTGTATGGTGGATTGATCAATGATCAAAGATTCTTAAAGGTGATTTTTTGGTGATTAGGGTGTGTGATTGAAGAGAGATTTATTTGTTTTATGCAATAGATTGGACTTCATGATTTATGTTTAAAAATGGAATGAAATATGAATCAAGGAGGTCAAGCAAGTGGGAGCTTGCATTTCAGTGGTTGTAGCTCCTTCCAATAGTGGTTGGTAAAAAATCATGGGTTGATGCTTGTTTCAGTAGTAGATGATAAATCAGGGGCATTCTCTCCATTTAGTGGTGGCTGATAAACCATGGGTAGTTTCTTCTTTTAGTTGCAGCTGATAAATTAGGGAGTAGTAGCTTCTTTCTTGTTGGAGCCAGAGAACTTTGTAACAAAAAGTTGAAGCTTACTTTATGAAAGTAATTGAAGAAAGGATTGAAGAATCTATGTGTCTAATATGTTATTCTTGTGTTGACTTTTTTTTATTCTTATATGAATGTTCATTGAAGTGTTTATTAGTGTTTTAGTGTTATTTAATTGTGAAAGAAAGTTTAAAATTCTCATAATACTAATTCACCTACCCCCCTCTTAGTATTGTCCTCGTTTATAACACACATCATTCACATATCTGGAATGAAAATCACAATGAAGCATAGATTTATCCATGGTGAGATTTAATAATTCAAAAATTTGAAAACATTCACCATAAACATGTGTTATTTGAACATTCTTCGTAGGTACTTGCAATCTTTTAGCAAAATTAGCATTGCTGAAATTATGTGATTACCAGGATTTTTAGACGTAATATTTTCACTTCTAATATAATTTTCATGGATTGGTTAACCATTTATGTCATCTTTATCCCTTTTTACAAAATGATATCATGTATTTTAAAATTCTCTTCCATATTCTTCATTTGATAGTGCCTCTATCTATTCAAAGTTTAGTTTACCCCAACAAATTTGGGGATCCTCCCTTATATACATATGCAAAACATTTCTCCAAAATGATTAACGTTGGCTTGTTGGGGCCTGGACCAGGTTCGGAGTTAATTAGCCAAACAAATCCCTATACTACTGGCCCTTTCGGCAACATTTCATGAAGCGCGGACTGAGGTCTCACCTAAAGTAGTATGGGGGGGTACTGGAACCAGGTTTCCGCACCCTTGAGATGTCTGAGGGGTTGATTTGGTCCAACTGCTAGTCCCTGTGCACAGGTTGCTTCGCGCACTTCCCTAACCTTCGCACCCTGATAGATTTTCCTTCGTGCATACCTAACTAGGGGCTATGGAGCTTCCATGCTGCTGGAGCAGTGTTCTGCACTATTTCCCTAAATCACACCCGAGATCTTACTTGCCTTCTTACACCAATTAGCTATCTTCGCGTAAGTAGAAACCTTGTGTTATATTTATTTATACAGCACATATAAGTTCGTGGAGCAAACAAATAGTAAACTTGCATATTATACCCAATAATACATAAAGCAGGAAAAGATACACAGAAATATGGTGAACTTCTCTTTATTAATTCTTCCCACGATTACAGACTCGAATTGCCCTGCGCACTCAACTGCATTGGTCCGCACACTTAGCTGTGGACTACTAGGCCTCTGTGCACATAGCTACAAAGCCTTCTACTACTCTATGACCAAAGACACACTTTACACTTTGACTCAACCTCTTAGGCTCATCATGCTTCTTTTTTATTCCTTCATTCCCTTCGCTATCTTCTACACTTAGAGCCTCGCTCTATTTATACAATCCCATGGTCTGTGGACCATGGGTGGATCTTTCAAGCCTACATTACATTACAAAAACAAGGGCGAACAACCCTGTGACTTTATTATGACTTTACGCTCTGCGCCCACAAATCACGAAGTCTTTACAAAGGACGTGGTCGAAACTTGGGCTTTAAGCCCCAAAACATGCCTTGGGGGGATTCCATGCCCAACAGGCCCCCAACATAAACATCGTGACTGACCCTCGAGTCATTCTTTCGGTGCAGAGATCTTCACGTGGAGTCCCTCCAACTCTACTCGAATTGCTGCAAGGTTGGCAGTGCACTGAGCAACTGCCTACTGAATCTCCTCTACCCACTACTCCAAGACCATGGTGTCAGAACTAATTCCCTGGACATGTTCCTGCGTCCCCTGCATTTGTGCGAGGTTGCCTTCAATTGCTACTGTGATAGTGAAGGCCTCGTTGATCCAAGGCTAAACACGTGCCTTCAGGATTGCTTCTTTGTGTCGTGCTGCGTCCACCTGTTCTTTCAGCACTTTAGCCTGTTGCATGTGTGCAAGCCTCTGAGTGAGGGCCATCGTCTGCGTGATCCCTTTGACGTTGTCGTACTACTGCTAGAGCTCATGCACTTCTATCTCTAAGCACTGGATGCTGGGGTCATCCTGCATATTCATGATGACCTCAAATGACTCCTTCAATATTCTGGTGCAGTCCCTTACTGCACTACTGATCTCTTCCAACCCTGATGTAGTAGCGCCGGCATGCTGTTCTCTTACTTCTGGAGGGGTGGACGGCTGTGCCTTCAACCGCAGCTCTACTATGTGAAGGTTCAGCTCTAGCTAAACCTTAGTCATTTCTTCTCATGCCTCACACACCCCTGCTGCTAGTCTATGGATGCGTGCCTTTGTTGGTGCGTCTGCTGGGATGGCCAGCTCAGGGACCATTTGACAGGCTTCTTCTAGTACCTGTACCATTTGCCTGTTCTGCGACACCACTTCATCGTGCTACAAGCTCAACTGCTCCATGTTGATCTTTTTCTTGCTCATCACTTGCATGGTGGCTCTCCCTAGCCCACATTTCTGTAGTAATCCCATCCTGCACAATGTATAGGGTCTCTCGCGGGAGTGAAACCATGTTGATCCCGATACCTTTGAGTGCACTAATTGTAGGCCTGTTAGCCTCATTTGTGGTGACCAGTGCCCCTTCTGGTAGAAAAATGGTGTTTTCTATCCTAATGCGTAGCATCTGCTCTGTTGCAGTTGTCCCTACTGCAAGGCTGGTCGAGAGGGTGCCAACATAAGGAGTGTGCACCTACAACTCATGCAGCTACGCTCTGAGGGTCCCCAACACAATCTGGCTCTCTTGCGTGAAGTTCTGGAGGGCCTCGGAGGTTACATCGCGCACCATCTCTCGGATGTCGTGCAGATCACCCTCAGTAAGAGTGTTCGAGTCAATAGACAACTTTGATGCATTGACCTTCTTGGTGGCCCTGTCTGCTTGCTTGGGCATTGGTGCTTCAGTTGTGTTGATGCAGTTTATGGGTCTGCACCACCCTCCTCTTCCTCTGTTTCCTGCCCATGCGAAGGAAAATTTTGGCCCTCACATGCCTTCTCGGCTGCTGTTATCGGGAAAACTAGTGTCTATAAATAACTGCTAGTCCCACTAAGGGTGATAGCTACCTTAGAAACAAACACAGTAAAACTACTTTCGTTTTCCTTTATGAGAGGTAGATGAGAGAAGAAAGAAGGAGACCAACCTCTGTCTTGCGCTTGGTTCCTTGCTTGATTCCTCTCTCTTCTGGTAGATCTTTTCCACTCGCTTCCTCGTTTACCCAGCTTCAAGGAGTACCTGTAGAATCAAAGAAACATAATACTATCCAAGAATAGAGATCTACTATCATAGACAATATAGGATTAGATGTACATTGACCACATAAAAGTATACACCATTAATCATACAAGAATGTGGAGGAAAACTTGAATAGCTTTATTAATAATCAAGAAAGAGCAAAGGAGATTACAACCAATTGTTCTGACCCAGCGTCATCCCCTCAACAAGAAGCCCTTCTTCACCTCATGAAAAGATTAGATCACCCAACACTATGATATTGCACCAAAACACCAACAACACTTCCTTACAAGAAACAAAATTCCAGCCTCTGGATCTCTGGGATGAGGGATCCATATATAGATGTTTGCAAGGAGGGTGAGTCAGCTTTTGAGATTTGATTAGTGTCTTCTCTCTGATAGTTCTTGATTCCACTTGGAGATCTTACTCATCCCTGGTCGAATTCAGAGAGGCAAGTGTCACAGGAGAAGTTTCTAGAAGATTCCATGCTCCTCCACCTTGCGGATTGACCCTGCCATTTGTCCATTCTTGCCCATCACACCCCATAGAAGGGATTTTTTACATGCATCGCACCTACTGTGTGTATTCAGGTGGGATGCAACGCACTTTGCCTATGGAGCAGCTCAAATGGTCCAGTTTTGACCAGTGCTGAGTAGTTTTTCATGGAGAACTTCTGGGAGAAGATGTAATCAGCTGACCTTGTACTTTTAGGGGTCAGAAAAACACTTTTAGGGACTTAAGAGCCCTTGGTTTATTGACATTTATGATTGGGGTTGCAGTGCCCAAAAATGTCTATAACAGTTGCCCCCTAAAGCATGAGGTCGTTAATTTGTCGATGTCAGGTGAAATGCTTTATCATGAGGGTCTGAAGTTCTTTCAAGCTGGAAGGAGACCTGTAATAAGATACAATACAATACATTATCTTCATAATATTTTCATGATCTAGCTGAGGAGGGCATTCCCATGCTCAGCTTTATAAATTCATTTTTCATGTACATGAGACAGACAATCGTCTGAGTGTAGATTGATGATTCTGGTAGAGCCATCATCCCTTAGATTGGATGATTATCTGTGCAGCAATGAAGTACATTTGATGTATTTATTTTCCTGAATATATATCGCAGCCCGGATGGATGAAACTAGATCTGGGGTCTTCAATCTCATTCGATCTTCACTCAAAGTACAAGTTGATCCATGTGAGAGATGTTCTGGAGTCGAACATGGAAAGACATCGCCTGATTACCAGCATTTGATGTAAGCCGTTAATAGGCGCGAGAGGAATCACCGATAATGATGATGACCCTCAAGGTACTACAGTACAATTCACGTGGTGTGAATAAAGGACTTGGCGTCAAAAACCACACAAAATCTTTCAGTCGAAGGCCATTGATGTAAACCTATCGCCGGAAGTGAGAAACTTGCCATTGAGGCATGCAAGCTTCAAAGTACTGAAAGGTTGTTCCTAGATCGACTTCTTGGATAATGAGCTGATGTCGACAAGAAGCGATCCATCATAGGAGGGCCTTAGTGAATCCCACATCAATGACACAGAACGGAGCAAATGATTTTAATGGAGGTGAAAACGATCTGGTGATATAATGTTCAGGGTGGTGGTCATGAAAGAATGGAGTGTAAATGTATTGCAGTGGGTGAGACACAAGTGAATTCTCTGAGCGACTTCTCTTGAACATATCAGCGACACTGACATGATGGATTGGTAGCATTAACCCCAAATGTGGATGGTGTGACGGAACCATGGTGATGTGACTAGTGAATGGAACAACCCAACCCGACTTGGATGCGGAGTGAGAGTGTCATGTTCAAGAGCGACTTGCTACCAACAAAGTTTCTTCAAGTTTTCTTCCCAATTTTTCCCCAGTCATTGCTGACCAGTACCTCTTTATTTTTGTCAAGCTTGAGGAGGATAACATAAGCTTGTTCTATAATTTGCACTTCGGGCAAACCCATCGCTATGTTTTAACGAGCCTAGTGATAGTGAAACTCGTTCTTGTCTGTTATGGACAAGTTTGTCGCTATTAGGTTTTTAACGAGTTTAATGACAAAGATAACTCAGTCCTTTTCAATTTTAGAGAGTCTGAAAAGGGACGTAAAGGAAACTCCAAAAATCCTTTTTCGTCATCTAATCCCTTAAGTCTGAAAAAGTATAAAACAATACATAAGGGATGAATTTTCGGTACTTTTAACAAGCCGAACAAAACAAGCACTCAATCATTTTGTGTAATAATCCCTCAGGTCCAAAAAGATTAAAATCTAAAGGAGGGGTAGCACTTCCGATCACTTTAACAAGCTGGAGAGGCCAATGGCTCAGCGATATTTTCATATTTTACGAGTCTGTTGAAAAGAGCTTAAAGGAGACTCGTCTTTGAGGAATGAGTGATAAATTCGGGTAGCAGCTGATTCCAGGTAAGGTTTGGAATTTTCCAATCACGGCAGTGTTACAAGGATGGCTAACAGGATCACTCTTCGCAGCTGTTCCTCAAAAGGGGTAAACAATCAAATGGATGTGAATGATCAGCCAATACAAAGTGGAAGTGATGATGAGAACATGACCAAGGCTTCAAAGGTTAAAGTACTACATTCACGACGGTTATTTACCGAAAATTGGTTCATTTTTTATTTTAAAATGAGCTTAAACACTGGTGAAACATTTGCTCATTTCTTATGTTTATTTTTTAACGAGCTTGAAGTCCACGTTAAAACTGCTCGATGTAATGGTCATTTCTTGACTTTACCATTAATAACTTTGTTCCTTCAAAGATTGTACTGCATTCTCAATTTCTTCATCAAACTAGTTAGAAATGAACAATATATGTTTGAAAAATGAGTTAAGACACTAATATTTTACTTGAATTACGTAAAAAGTAATTTAAAAGTGCTTTTAACCCTCATTTTACCATTTCATTTGAACTTTGGCTTGTTGGAGCTTTGGAGGTGCTTTCCCCCTTGATTTTCACAAGCTGATTCCGGGAGATTCTTTGGATGATTTTTGGCACCATCTGGATCAGGTAGGAGCTAAACCTGTGCTCTTTCATTTCATCTTTTCCATTTTACATTCTGAGCCTGATTTCTGGTTTTTCTGAGCCTCTGGGGTTTGAAAAACTCACCCTGGCTCCATCGCACCCTTTCTATATCGAAAGGTGCATTGCATGTTGGCCTACCCACTGGACAGTTAGCATGCAACGCACCCAGAACACTGCTGGGGGTGCGATGGGCACAAGGAGGGAAATTTGTGCACAGATTTCAATGGAAATTTTGCCTGTTTTTCACCAAATCAGGATCTAACTCTTCTCTTGTTTGTTTTCAGAGATTCATTGGAGAAAAATGCCTGTTACATGGTGAGAACGTGAGCATGAAGAAGAGGACATGCTTGCTTTACATGATCCGATTACGGTAAATGCACTGCGGAACTGTGGTCTGTTCATGTTTTTCCACATCTCTAGCATGAGGCAACAAATCAACTTGTTACAGTATTTGCTCAATGCTTGGGACCCTACCAGCTAGGTGTTCTAGATTAGGGGAAAATCCATCCCCTTGACTATTGTGGACATCTATTTTTTGACTGGCTTATCGAGGCGGGGTGCCCCTATCTCCTTATCAAGTTCGGCCCGTGGGGGTGAATCTGTGAGAGATTACATTCGTAGGTATTGCAGAGAGGGATCTTAGCTGAGTAAAGACGGCAAGATCATCATCTGAGATGTCACTGATAGGTCCCTGAGGACCATTTTGTTCACCTTTGTTAGGATGGCTAGTGGTGCGGCTCTTCATGTGGCCAACCGGTCTTATATGCAGTATGCCTTAGAATGTCTCGAACCGAAAGTGTTCAACTGGTGTGATGCAGTACTCTTTGTGATGAAAGAACAGTTGACCAAGGTGAAGAACAGAAGATTGAAGAACTTTGGATATGGTTCTATTTTGACCGCCTCTCCCTTGGAAAAAATCCCATTGATGCAGCCGCAGTATATTTCACTTGGTTTACCTCCACTGACTGAACCACGGATGCAGAGATGGGTCGACCATATGTCCAGACATGCTGGTCAGTCCCAGATTTCCTTTTCTGATACCTTCTTCAGGTGGTTTGATCGTTAGGAGATGGTTTTTTCCAAGTATCCATATGCTGGTATGGACTTCCAGGGTGACCCGGATTTGGTACTGCCGGCTGGCGAGCAGTGGGGTGCCATTGGTAAATTCTTTGACCATATTTCTGTTTATCGTTTCTCTTTTATAATGCCCTTGTGCTTTATTCTGTCAAGACTAATCAGAACTCATGTGCTCATGTAGATTTTGGTCCCGTTCGGCTGATGTAAACCTGTCGCCGGAAGTGAGAAACTTGCCATTGAGGCATGCAAGCTTCAAAGTACTGAAAGGTTGTTCCTAGATCAACTTCTTGGATAATGAGCTTATGTCGACAAGAAGCGATCCGTCATAGGAGGGCCTTAGTGAATCCCACATCAATGACACAGAACGGAGCAAATGATTTTAATGGAGGTGAAAACGATCTGGTGATATAATGTTTAGGGTGGCGGTCATGAAAGAATGGAGCGTAAATGTATTGCAGTGGGTGAGACACAGGTGAATTCTCTGAGCGACTTATCTTGAACATATCAGCGACAATGACATGATGGATTGGTAGCATTAACCCCAAATGTGGATGGTGTGACGGAACCATGGTGATGTGACTAGGGAATGGAACAACCCAACCCGACTTAGATGCGGAGTGAAAGTGTCATGTTCAAGAGCGACTTGCTACCAACAAAGTTTCTTCAAGTTTTCTTCCCAATTTTTCCCCAATCATTGCTGACCAGTACCTCTTTATTTTTGTCAAGCTTGAGGAGGATAACATAAGCTTGTTCTATAATTTTCCCTTCGGGCAAACCCATCGCTATGTTTTAATGAGCCTAGCGATAGTGAAACTCGTTCTTGTCAGTTATGGACAAGTTTGTCGCTATTAGGTTTTAACGAGTTTAACGACAAAGATAACTCGATCCTTTTCAATTTTAGAGATTCTAAAAAGGGACATAAAGGAAACTCCAAAAATCCTTTTTCGTCATCTAATCCCTTAAGTCCAAAAAAGTATAAAACAATTCAGAAGGGATGAATTTTTGGTACTTTTAACGAGCCGAACAAAACAAGCGCTTGATCTTTTTGTGCAATAATCCCTTAGGTCCAAAAAGATTAAAATCTAAAGGAGGGGTAGCACTTCCGGTCACTTTAACGAGCTGGAGAGGCCAATGGCTCAGCAATCTTTTCATATTTTACGAGTTAGTTGAAAAGAGGTTAAAGGAGACTTGTCTTCGAGAAACAAGTGATAAATTCGGGTAACAGTTGATTCCAGGTAAGGTTTGGAATTTTCCAATCATGGCAGTGTTACAAGGATGGCTAACAGGATCACTCTTCGCAGCTGTTCCTCAAAAGGGGTAAACAATCAAATGGAGGTGAATGATTGGCCAATACAGAGTGGAGGTGATGATGAGAACACGACCAAGGCTTCAAAGGCTGAAGTACTACATTCACGACGGTTATTTACCGGAAATTGGTTCATTTTTTATTTTAAAATGAGCTTAAACACTGGTGAAACATTTGCTCATTGCTTATGTTTATTTTTTAACGAGCTTGAAGTCCGCATTAAAACTGCTCGATATAACGGTCATTTCTTGACTTTACCATTAATAACTTTGTTCCTTCAAAGATTGTACTGCATGCTCAATTGCTTCATCAAACTAGTTAGAAATGAACAATATATGTTTGAAAAATGAGTTAAGACACTAATATTTTACTTGAATTAAGTAAAAAGTAATTTAAAAGTGCTTTTACCCCTCATTTTACCATTTCATTTGAACTTTGGCTTGTTGGAGCTTTGGAGGTGCTTTCCCCCTTGATTTTCACCAGCTGATTCTGGGAGATTCTGTGGATGATTTTTGGCGCCGTCTGGATTAGGTAGGAGCTAAACCTAAGCTCTTTCATTTCATCTTTTCCATTTTGCATTCTGAGCCTGATTTCTAGTTTTTCTTAGCCTCTGGGGTTTGAAAAACTCACCCTGGCTCCATCGCACCCTTTCTATATCGAAAGGTGCGTTGCATGTTGGCCTACCCACTAGAAAGTTAGCATGCGATGCACCCAGGACACTGCTGGGGGTGCGATGGGCGCAAGGAGGGAAATTTGTGCACAGATTTCAATGGAAAGTTTTTCTTGTTTTTCACCAAATCAGGATCTAACTCTTCTCTTGTTTGTTTTCAGAGATTCATTGGAGCAAAATGCCTGTTACATGGCGAGAACGTGAGCATGAAGAAGAGGACATGCTTGCTTTACATGATCCGGTTATGGTAAATGGACTATGGAACTGTGGTCTATTCAAGTTTTTCCGCATCTCTAGCATGAGGCAACAAATCAACTTGTTGCAATATTTGCTCGATGCCTGGGACCCTACCAGCCAGGTGTTCCAGATTAGGGGCAAATCCATCCCCTTGACTTTCGTGGACATCTATTTTTTGACCGGCTTATCGAGGCGCGGTGCCCCTATCTCCTTATCAGGTTCGGCCCGTGGGGGTGAATCTGTGAGAGATTACATTCGTAGGTATTGCAGAGAGGGATCTCAACCGAGTAAAGATGACAAGATCATCATCTGAGATGTCACTGATAGGTCCCTGAGGACCATTCTTTTCACCTTTGGTAGGATGGCTAGTGGTGCGGCTCTTCATGTGGCCAATCAGTCTTATATGAAGTATGCCTTAGAATGTCTCGAACCGAAAGTGTTCAAATGGTGTGATGCAGTACTCTTTGTGATGAAAGAACAGTTGACCAAGGTGAAGAATGGAAGATTGAAGAACTTTGGATATGGTTCTATTTTTACCGCCTTTGCCTTGGAAAAGATCCCGCTGATGCAGCCGCAGTATATTTCACTTGGTTTACCTCCACCTACTGAACCTCGGATGCAGAGATGGGTCGACCATATGTCCAGACATGCTGGTCAGTCTCAGATTTCCTTTTCTGATACCTTCTTCCGGTGGTTTGATCGTCAGGAGATGGTTTTTTCCGAGTATCCATATGCTGGTATGGACATCCGGGGTGACCCGGATTTGGTACTGCCGGCTGGCGAGCAGTGGGGTGCCATTGGTAAATTCTTTGACCATATTTCTGTTTATCATTTCTCTTTTATAATTCCCTTGTGCTTTATTCTGTCAAGGCTAATCAGAACTCATGTGCTCATGCAGATGTTGGTCCCGTTCGGCCAGTAGTACGCCTGAGAGTGCCAGCTGCCGCTCCAGCAGGAGAGGCTATGGGAAGGGCTATCCTCCACGACCTTGATGTGGCCGAGACTCTTTCAGCATTACAGGATTAGGTCAAGGGCCTCACTCATGGTATTCTAGATGTGAGGACTGACGAACTGCCTCTGAGGTTGCAGCGACATACTACCAGCTTGCCAAGTCGATGGAGTAGGCTCTTACGCATGATTGCACAGGCGGTGACTTGTTATCACTAGCATCATTAGACTAGGGTGCCCCCTAGCATTTTGAGTTTGGGTCATTTGACCAATTTTTGTCTTGGTTACAGGACATTATGTGTAAACCATAAACAGTTATATATATATTTTTGATTTTCGGAGTTTTATTTTGGTTAAGTTACATGATCCTGATGCAAATATTGATGAAATGCTTCTTTTTATAAATGTTGCAAATGTATATCTAACACATAATTTTCCAATGAGTTAGTTAATGTGTTTAAGCTTCTGGAAATATGCTGATATTGAATAAAATCAAATTGCCTTTCCAAAATCTTGACCCTTAGGAACATGCGATAGATAGCTGGATTTCGGACGGAGTAGATACTAGTGAGCTATAGTATGACGAGCTGTGAGTCTAGCTTGACGACCAGTCGGCGTATGCCGTGTGTGATGGCATCAGAGAGAAGTTCTATCAACGCGCTATATTCAGCAATGTTATTCGTTGATCGACCAATACATACCCCTCTGAAACTTACTAACTTGCTGCTTGGATCAAAAATGGCCCATGCCGCAGAAGATAGGTTCCGCGAACTACGACTTGCTCCGTCGACATATCCAACAAAAGATTCCAATAGGTTTGACATCTGCGACAAATGTAAAAAGTGGATTTACTTGACCAAAACAAATACTTTTAGCGAAAACAAAAATGTAACAAAAGCATATGGGTTACCACACTGAATCATGCGTAGTAACGCTTAAGGTACAACCCGTTACGAGGTTGTGCCAATGGAATCCCGTCATAATCCATTAACTCGTAGGCTCCTTTTGCTAACACTCGCTTAACAATATAGGGGCCCATCCATAAAGACTTGAATTTACCTGCTCCCAATTTATCGGATTCTTGGTCATAAAGCAAGACCAAGTCACCTTCTGAGAAGACACGGGGTTTGACATTCTTGTCGAACTACGCCTTGACTCGTTTCTTATGGGCTTCGTTAGCCAAAGCAGCATCACGATGGGTTTCATCCAATTGGATTAGTTCCAAGAAACGAGCCTCCTCTTCTGAAGTTCCAGGGAGAAGGTCGATTGCAAGTTTGAGGGACGAGATTTCACACTGAACTGGTAAGATTGCTTCTAGGCCATACACCAGTTGGAAAGGTGTAAACCTGGTTGCATTCATTACCGATGTTCGGTATGCCCACAAGGCCGAGTACAGGATCAGGTGCCAACTCCTTTTGGAGACTCCAATCATCCTTTGCAGCATGCGCTTCAGGACCTTGTTGATTGCTTCAACTTGTCTGTTGGCCTGCGGGTAATATGGAGTAGAGCTGTCGTGAGACAACCCTAATTTGGCAGCTAATTCGGCCATCATGTGATTGCGAAAATGGAATCCATGATCTGTGACTATAGCCTGTGGAACGCCGAATCTGGCGACTACATGATTAAAAAAGAAAAGGGCAGCTGTTTCACCAGTGTTATCTAATGTAGGCATCACCTCGGCCCATTTTGTAAAATAGTCCACTGCGACTATGATATACCCATGCCCCCCGGTCGAGGTGGGGTTAAATGTCATGAAATCAATGCCCCATTTGGCAAATGGCCCAATAGCAACTATCGGCTGCAGAAGTGCGGGTGGTATTCTGGTTTTGCTATTGAAAATTTGACAGGCATGGCAACTTCTGACTGTGATTATGCAATCTTTGAACATTGTTGGCCAGAAGTATCCTGCTCATAAATTTTTTTGCACCGTAGTGTAACCAGATTGATGCCCCCCACACGCGCCTGAATGGCAATCATTCAGGACTTTTTTGGCTTCCTCATGGGTGAGGCACCTCCTCAAAACTGTATCGACACCACAACGGTAAAGCGTGTCACCGATGATCATGTAGTCTTTTGATTGGTATCGAATACATTTTTGTTCGGAGCGGGAGGTATTAGGCCTATACTTTTGGGTTTGGAGATAGATGGTTATATCTCCATACCACGGATTGCTTGAAGATATCAGAAAGAAAGATTCATCCACGATTGTTTCTTCGGATGTTTCATCGTTGGACGACGATGGGAGATCGCATAATAATTCTGCAAAAACCAATGCTTTCTTTGACTTGGATTTTACAAATTCCAGATCAAACTCTTGTAGAATTGCTATCCATTTTGAATATTTGCCCCCCAGTAACTGTCGCGACAATATATAAGTCATGGGGTTGCAATCTGACAGAATGGTAGTTTTTCGAAAGAGGACATAGTGTCGAAATCTCTATATTGCTTGAACAGCTGCGAGCGCTAGCTTTTCAACATAATAATATTTGCTTTTTGTATCATTTAAGTTCTTACTTAAATAATATATAGGATGTTCAATTCCGTCTTCTTGAACTAAAACCATTGCGATGGTTGTATTCGCTGCAGCCAGATACAGGTTAAAGTCTTTTTGATAATCAGGAGCGTACATTAATGATGCTTTCATTAGGGATTCTTTTAAAGCATAAAAGGAAGCTTGTGCGACCTGATCCTAGATGAAGGTCACTTCCTTTTTCAATAGACATGTATAACCTTTAGCAAGTTCGGCGTAATTTGGAATGAACCTCCTCAGAAATTTTGCTTTCCCTTGGAGTTTCTGAATCTGAAGCAAATTTGAAGATGGAGGCAAATTTATGATTGCCTGAACCTTACATGGGTCGAGACGAATCCCGTCCTTTGAGACTACAAAGCCAAGTAAATGATCAGAACTGACATAGAACACACATTTTTGTGGATTGAGTCGTATCTTGTAGTGTCGGCAACGTAGAAATATCACTCTCAAATGCTGCGGATGATCGGTCCGCTTTTGCGAATGAGTCGGAAGGTCGTCGAGATATGGTTGAATGATGTTTTTGATGTCATGGAAGGCATAATTCATTGCCCTCTGACATGTTGCCCCTGCGTTCTTTAAACCACAGGGTAATTTGCAATATGCGAATGTGCCCCACGGACAAATAAATGCAGTCTTCGACTGGTCTTGTGGGCAGATATTTATTTGATTATACCCGGAGAATCCATCCATGAATGAAAAGATTTCGCATCTGGCGCATTCATCAATTATCTGGTCAATAAAGGGCGTAGGGTAGTTGTCTTTAGGACAAGCTTGATTTACATCCCTATAATCGACGCACACTCTAATCATTCCTTGTTTTTTCATCACAGGAACTATGTTCGATACCCAATCGGTTAGAGGAACCGGGTAAATGAAACCAGCATGGAGAAGCTTTTCAACTTCTGCCTTGATGGCAGCGGCTTTCTTGGGGTGCACCTGCCATAACCGTTGTTGTACTGGTTTGACATCTGGATACATCTTAATTTCGTGTTCAACTATACTCGAGTCAATGCCTGGCATTTCATCATATGACCAAGCAAAGACATCTTTGAATTCATGAAAAAGAGTGTTATATATTTCCAGTTCTGAAGGAGAACAACATTTGCCAACATAAATATTCTCTACAACATCTGTTTTGGTTGAGATATTTATGGCGATAGTCTCTTCAATGTTGGACAAGTTTCTCTTGGAATCCACCGTGTTTATAGTATTTGATAGGAAATCAGAAACTGAAGGATGATGAAGGTCATTAGGAGTATCTTCTTTACAATCTAGAAGATGGGAACGATGGTGGTAATCTTCCCATGGCGTTCTTTCAATTACCATTGATTGAACAATTCCTTCGTCGGTGTAATGCACTTGCGACCAAGGATTTGAAGGGGTGCCATATTCCTTAGACCTATCTATCCAAACGCTTGATGAGCATTGAATTGGGTTTGCCTCCCATGCTAGAAACATTGATTGCTACAATATTTCAATTGGGCTTGGAGGCAACACCAATAGATGATCCATGTTAATATCGTTTTCTGAGATCTTGTTAACAGAAGATATCATATTGCAGGTTCCTATCGTTGCCACTTCCGCTAGGTTGATTGGAGGTGGGAGGGCAAAAGTACCCATTAATATAGGGTCTTTTAGTAGGCCTACTCCGATATTTTGAAGCGAATGGGGGCTTCCATGGATCATCGGAATGCTTCCCGTAACTTGGGAACCATTGGGGAGGAAAGTTTGTTGATTGACGATTGTAATCCCTCCTTGAAAGGGAAATGCAATCTTCCTAAAATAGGTCGACACAATGGCAGCCATAGCATATATCCATGGTCTTCCCAGTAGGATGTTGTAATCGAGGTTTCTGTCGATTACTTCGACATCTATTTCTACTGTTTTCCCCCCTAGTTCAACTTGCAAGTTACTTAGAATACCATACGGGGTATATGTTCGTCCGTCAAATGCTTTTAATGTTGTCGAAGATTGCGACAAGGTTGGAGATCCTAAAGTTTTCCAGCAACTCATCGACATAATACATGTAGATGCCCCATCATCAATAATTGTTCGATGAATAGTTTTGTTGAGGGATTTCACTTGAATGAGGAAAGCTAGTTGAGCTGGTAACTGAGGATCGTATCCTTTATGATTAAAGGACACAAGATTAGAATCCTTTGGGTCTATCCCACCGATAGCTGATAATAAAGCCTGCTTTTGGGATGGGCAATTTCGCAATACCTCAAGTGTCGACATAGTGGATGGCGATTGGGCCAGATCTTCCACTATATTATAATGTTGTGTTGCTCTGGCACGAGGATTAAATGTCGACTTGTGTACTACTCCCTTTGGCGGTTTTATTGTTAGCTCAGGAATGATGGTCGGCGCAACTTCTGTCGAAGTTGTTGTCGAACTACTAGGTTGATCTTTATCCTTGTTGTTCGACAGCTGTGGATTCCCGTAATCTTTGTTCCTTGTCGATATTAAAGCATCATTTTGCTGCTTGGAAACCGACAACATCAACACTTGGGATGGGGAATCATTTCCACTGTCACCCAGATTTGTTCCTGGATTTGGAAATGGATCAGTCAGTACTGCTGAGGGGAATTTTTTAAGCTCAGCTTTAAATGGACAGTCTTTTGTCCAATGATCCTCATCACATATTACGCATGGATTTTTTGGTTTCCTATTTCCAGTAGGGTTTGCAGAAGATTTTTTAGGTGATGATTCCCCCTGTTTCTTCTTCTTCCCTTTGTTTTTCTTCTTACCTCCTGGTTTCTTGGTTTCTTTGCCTTTATCAGTCGAGATGGCATTTACTTTCGAGGCGAGAAGCTCTTCTTTCGCATTTTGACTAGAAATCTTACGGGCCTTTTTAGATGTAGCCTTTGTCGATTTCGTGTCTATTGCGCCAATCATGCCATCACCGGCATGAGAGTCATTGTTCGATTTAGGAGGAGGGGGAACCGAAAATTCCGGTCTGGGAGCGTCAGGTATTTTATCGTAGAGCGTGCCAGACTGAGTATAAATCAAGTCCAAATATTGTGCACGAGCAATAACTTGCTCTTCGGTGACGACTCCTCCTTTTGCCACATCTTCTGTGATGGAAGGTAATAATGACTTAATAAACCATTCAGCTAAAAGCTGATCAGGAACATACGTTTTTACCATTCTACGATGATGTCGCCACTCATGAATATGATCGGATATGTGAGTGGCCGTTGTTTGCTTGAAATTGGTAAGAAGTTTCGTTCCCGTTTCGTACCTTATCGGTAACTGAAAATGGGTTAAAAAGGTTGTGGCTAGGGTATTGAAGTTGTCAAATGAAGCTCTGGGTAATTCGATATACCATTTTGCTACCGGACCAGTTAACATCCTCTGAAAAAGGTGAAGCCTAATCGAATCATCATTTAGGGTGTTTGATGAACACCACAGATGAAAGGTCATCACATGATTCAATGGATCTTCACCTGGATTTCCATTAAATTTAGGAATATCTGACGGAATTTTGTGCGGAATCGCTAGCCACCAAGGGGCGTAAGCAATTGGATCGTTTGTTAACTGATTTAGATCCGGTAACTCTAAAGTCGCCACGAAGGGTAACTGTTGATTCAGGTTAGGTGAAGCATATCCAGGATAAGATGGAATTGCCTGAGCGGTTCGTCTTTGCATACTAGCATAATGCATTTGATGCTGGTAACTTTGGTAAGGTTGATGGGCATAACCATTGTAGAATGGTTGATTTTGACCGTTTTGAATATATGATTGCCCACTATTTGCAAAGATTTGTTGCTTAGATCCTTGGTATACCTATTGGAATTGTAGTTGTTGGTATTGCACCAGCCATGGTTGTGAAGCCATGTGCTGTTGTCTAATACTAATTGTTTGACCAAGATGAGGGGTAATTGTACCCGTTTGGGCCTGTGTCATTCCACTAGTTGGCAATTGTGGTTGAGTCGCAGGGCCAAGAGGCTATTGCATTACAACCTGAGAAACCTGAGGTTGGCATACAACAGGCAGCGCTTGTACTTGTGACACTGTCACAATAGCCAGCGTAGTTGGTATATTTGACATAGGTAAACATTGTTGCATTGAATACACAACTCTTGGTTGTTGAGGTAGTATCGGCACCCAACCGCTAGATGTAATTCTAGCATAACCTAAATTTTGTTGTGAACTCACATATGGTTGTCCTCCGGGAGGAGACAATGAAAGGGTATATTTCCCCCCATATGGCGGTAATCTAGTACTTAAAGGAATTGCTTTCCCTTGAGGACCGGACTGCCCAAATTGACACCCTGAAGGATCAATTTGCTGAGACTCAACATAAGAGATTCCAGATACTATTCCGGATGAACAAACAGGAACAGACCATACTGTGGAAATAGCCCCTGAATGGGCCCCTTCTAGTGATTGAGAGCTAGTTGGGACAGATGGTATACCGGCGAACATTGCTGGAGTGACAGTAGGAAGTTCTGCCATCGCTGTGTTGGACGACACAGTCCTAGATGTCGACGGTTGTTCAGAAATTTCTAGTCTATCCAAAAGATTGCCTAGCGATTCTATAGGAGCTTCCAATGGTGGTAGAATAATTTCTGATGAAGAAGGATACAAAGTGATCTCGACTCCAAATTGCGATGGAGTACTAGATGGAGGATCCTCCACAATCTCTTCTATAGCAATCAGACCAGGAGGAAGAGGTAGACCGTCTGGTCCATAAAATATTTCTGGTGCCGAAGAAGGTATAGAATCTGCAGCGACAAATGTTTGGGGAATAACACCTTCCAAATCAGTTGTAGATGGAACTGGTTCAGTAATACAAGTGTTTACCCTCACACTAGGATCAGTGCTACTGTCCTTCGGTGGCTGCTGAATTTCTTCTGTAAAGGTAGGGATACCAGAAATGTTTGGAGTAACCGGAGTCTCCGATGGTGTTGGAACACTTGTTCTAACTTTACCAGGGGATTTGGAACCGGTTAAACGAGTTCACTTTGTCCATAATAGTTTCGATTCCGGAGACAAAGACGGTTGAATCGTAAGCCTCCACGAACGACGGGGTTTCAATTGACTTTCTTCCACGATTATGGATTACTCAATCAACTAAAAATCAAGGGGAAGTATGTTTCTGATTTAGATGAATTTTAGACGCTTTGACACAACTTGTTTTTTCAATTTTTAAGACTCGAGAAAAAACAAAAGATGACTCTAGTCGCCTTCGATTTTTAATGAGCCTAAAGTGACAAGTGCTCAGATGGACCTTTTCTGTTAAGGAGTCTGAAAAGGAATGAAAAGGACTGCTCTAGAAATGTAGACAAAGGGATTACCAAACCAATCGCAAAACTGCAGAATACCTTTTACGGTACGGCAGTCAATCTTCCCGAATGCTGTGTTCAGTGCATTGCGATCGATAGGGCGGCAGACACGGCTTCCTATGGATAAAGGATTAAGCCTATTGTGGTCTCCCAAAATATACTCAATGGTACGTGGGAGCACAAGTCCGTACTGGCACTTATCATCTCAAAGTGGAGGAATCACCCAACCAACAGTGAAAACAACAGTTACCAGGCTTTACGACGCCGGAATACGTCTCTAGCCTAGACTTCTAGATGTTGTGCATTAGGTTCCAAAGCATTTTTAGATTCATTAAATTTATTTTATAGTTGATCTTGCTTAAGAAATTTGCCTTTCAGGTTCACCGCGTGATGTAGATGTATAATTCCTAAAATGCAATCTAAGATGATAAACAGTGGTTTAATCTTCTTTTTGCAAATGAAAATCCTAGCTACTAAGGAAAGAGAGATGGCGTTCTTTCAACAAAGAGCAAAGAGCACACACTATATGCATTGTCCTAAATCAAACCAACAAATAGTCTAAATGCAAATGCACATGCATGTATTTGTTTTCAGCCTTCTTAATGTGTAAATGATAAAAAGAAAGCTAAGCGCAAATCTGAATTATTTTTTCAAAGCGACAATTACTAACAAGTTTCTTTTCAAGACAAAATGAGGACAATGACAACACTTTGCGATTTGGAATTGAAAACTTGCTTTCGACACTAGAAAAATTACTAATTCAAATCAAATACAAGAGTAACAGGGTAATCGACTATCAAGAACAATTAGATTCTCTTCTATGATTGAAAACGACACTTGTGACACTTTCAAATCAAGAAACGACAGTACAATTATGCTACTTCATTGTAAAGGAGAACTGGAAATGACAAAAAATACATAAAAACATTTACAGTTCTTTGCACAATGGAGGCGGAATATCAGCAAGGAAGGGGGTTTCAATAGAGGTGTACTGACTATAGGCAGCAAAACTCCTGAATAGAGCTGAAAAGAATGAACACAGAAACCAAAATTTAGGAACAAGGCCTTGTCTAATCAGCGCACCTATAACACAGTGAAACTGAAATGCAGCGCACCTACTACACTCGAGAAGTACGATGCATTTGAAGTTCACAGAACAGACAGTGCGCTGGACTAGGGACGAGACTTTGATTGGGTTCCGGGTCACAGTTTGCAGTTCAGTTCAGGGATTTAGGCCGAGCAAGTGGTAATCAGTAAATCAATCACAGGGGTAGATCTAAAGAGGTTACTAGAGCCACCACAAGGGCAATTCGAGAGTTTGTAAATCAATTGTTTAATTCATAAACAAACCCGGAGATAGACTGAAGCGGCATTTATCTACTTTGCATTTGCATAGTAAATGCAGTTCGAAGGTGTTAAAATTGGCAACCAGGGCAAAACTTCATGTGGGTCATCTTATTCATGGCTGATAATACTTTTATTAGATTCCTCTTGTCGAGAGGTGTAGGAATGATATAAAGATCATCCGATTCCGATAAGTATTCATGGAGATATGAATTTATTTTGATTATGGAATTATTATCAAGCCGACCTACAACTCATGTAGGCTCAGAAGCCCAACAGTCGCATCTATTCACCCACCAACGTTGTGTATAAATATAAGAGGACTTTTCCTCATTTGGACTTACTCATCTCATCACATCTCTCTCTCTCTACTGCGCAAAAATGAGTCTCTTCTCTACTGCACTGAAATGGGTCTCTCTCTCACACATGTGAAGTCAGACGCTGTTGAATTTGAAGCTGCAACTGCAGAAGTAAAGATTGACTTTCGTGGCCTAGAAGATCTCCTCTTTGGAACTGTACTATAGGTTCATCTGAACCTCCTCTAAAAGCCACAACTTTTGGTGGTGGAATGAAGTCAATCCGATGAACGGTTTGCAAGATATCGACTGCCCTAGTTTGAAGCCGGAAACTGCTGAAACTGAAGCTGCAACTGCAGAAGTAAAGATTGACCTGTGTGGCCTAGAATATCTCCTCTTTGGAACTGTGCTATAGGTTCATCTGAACCTCCTCTAAAAGCTGCAACTTTTGGTGGTGGAATGAAGTCAATCCGATGAACGGTTTGCAAGATATCGTCTGCCCTAGTTTGATAATGAAGCCGCTAACGCTGATGCTGTTGATCTAGGGTTTTCTACTGCTGATATGAATCAGATTTATTGTACTATTTCTCTTTGCTGAATTATTGAAGATAAAAGAATATTTGATCAAAGGTTTTCCCCACACATTGTGGGGTTTGTCCCTGGCTAGCCACCACATCTTGTGTCTCTTGTCTTGGCTTGTTTTCTGTCGATCGTTTAATGTTCTATCTGCACTTTACTTTATGTACGTGTGATTGCTAATCTTTGGAATATAATAAGGAAAATAAGTAAACTGTTATAAGCATAGAACATACCATAACTTAACATGGTATCAGAGCTGAGGTGAAGATAAAGCCCGAGCAAGAGCAAGAGCAATCATTGAAGAGAAGATTGGCAAGGCTATTCTAAAAGAACTATGGGGTCCTCAACACTCTTCCCTGCTGAAGACAAGCTCCATGAGAAAGCTGACTATCACGGATGGAAGATGTCTATCGATCTAACCCTAGAGGATCAAGGAGTGTTGGGTCACGTAAGAGGCAATATTGTTGAGCCTCCATCAAATGCACCTCCTGCTGCCAGGAACAAATGGAAGAACGGAGAAATTAAAGTGAAAAAGATCATCCGGGACTCTATCGACAAGCGCTTGGTGGCCTACATCTCTGATCTAGACACCTCCAAGGAAATCTACGATAGACTGGTGAGTTTATTTAAAGTTAATGATGCAAATCAAGTTTTGTTTCTTAGAAATAAGCTGAGGGAAATCAAGAAGGGTAAAGATGAAAGTATGCAAGCATACTTCTTAAGAATCACCGAGATCAAGAATGATCTCCTATCTATTGGGGAAACTATTACTGACAGAGAAATGGCACTCACAACTCTTGGAGGATTGCCATTTGAATGGTATGTGTTCAGGACTACTCTTTTGAACTATAATGTAATTCCTGGTTTCGAGGAATTAATGGCTAGATGCATTCAAGAAGAAACAAGGGAAGAAGTGCAAGAAATGCCCATGCCTAAAGGTCCTCCTGCTGCCTTTTCTTCTCATGCAAAGAAAAGAAATAATTCCAGGACTAAATCAAACAGAAAGCTTGGACCCAAGGCTAGAAGAAAATGACGATGTTACATTTGCGATAAAGCAAGTCACTATGTATGAGATCATGAGCATCATGATGAATGAGATCATGGACATAAAGGGCAACATGAGATCATGGACATATAGGATAGCATGATGGTGATGCACACTAGTTTGAGCAGCATTATGATGGATAAAATCATGGACATGGGCAACATGATGACAATCATGATTAGAGAAGCATGGTACAGTATGCAGTGGTGTAACTCGAAATCCCTCTGATAGCAATCAAAGGAATGACAAATTCAACAGCAAAGGTAAGAGGAGAGCTGGGAATCAAGGAAGAGGACAAGCATTCAAGAAGGCTAGAAATTCTAGGATGTATTAAATGCACCTGACCTCAAAAGGAACCTAGTGTCCATCTTGGCAATGGAAGACAGAGGCTACAAGGTAACCTTCAGCAATGGCAAGGTATGTATATGGAAAAATAATGTTAAAGATGCCTTTACTCTTGGGTTCAGTGTTGATTCATTATATCAGGTCGATGGAAGTCCGCTAGGTGTCATGTCTTGTGACACAACTCTTTAGTCCGAACTTTGGCATCGGAGGTTTGCCCACCTTCATTACAAAGCTCTACCCGATGTAAGACAGATGGTAACAGGGATGCCCGAATTCCAAGTAGAGAAAGAAGGTGTATGTCCGGGATGTGCCAAAGGAAAGCTCAAAAGGGGACCATTCCCCTCAAGCCAAAGCAAGACCTCCGATATATTACAATTGGTTTACTCAGGCATACCTGAGGTTGGCATTAAGAGGGAGACTACTACACCACATACTCCTGAGCAGAATGGTGTGGTGGGAAGGAAGAAGCACACGATGATGGAAGCTGTCCAGGCCATGCTACATGATCAAAGAATTCCAAAGTTTCTATGGGCTGAAACTACAATCACCGCCGCATATGTACAAAATCGATGCCCTCATCAAGCATTGGGTTCCTAAACTCCTGAAGAAATGTTCACCACCGGTCAAAGGGAAGTCGTGATTAGTCATGATGTCACCTTTGACAAAGATATGGCTCTCAGCAAGGTGGACAATCTGCTGACTTTGAATAGCTCTCAATAAGCCGACACCACGGAACCGAAAGAAAAGGATGATGAATCAATGCCTGATGTAGAAGAACCCATGGATCTGATTGATCCTCATCCACATGAGCCTTCCTCTTCTAGGAAGAGGCCTTCATGGCTTAGGGGGATACTTGATGATGCTGAAGGACATGCTGCACCCTGAGGAACCTTCCATCAAAGTAAGAAACTTAACAGGTATCAGGGATACCTGACCATCATGAGCACGATCATACGAAATGAACCTTCATCATTCTCAGATGTCATCAAGCATTAACTATGGAAGGATGCTACGACCATAGAATATGAGTCTATTATGGAGAATGATGTCTGGGAAGTAGTTCCCAGACCCTGGACAAGACAATTGTTACTTCAAAATGGCTTTACAAGATAAAGCATGCAGCAAATGGAAGTATGGAAAAGTATAAGGTTCATTTTGTTGCTCGTGGTTTATCCCAAAAGGGAGGTATAGACTATGATATTTGCACTTGTTGCCAGATATACGACCATCCGCTTGATCATAGCCCTTGTGGCTTCACAAGGATGGAACCTACATCAGATGGATGTTAAGACTGCGTTCTTGCATGGTTCTATCAAAGAAGAGGTCTATGTGGAGCAACCTGAAGGATTTGAGATTTATGATTGAAAATCTCATGTATGCAGGTTGAAGAAGGCTCTCTATGGGCTAAAGCAAGCACCCCGGGCATGGTATGAGAGGATCGATAGCTACTTGATGAAGCTGGGATTCACTAGGAGTGAAGCTGATCCTAGCCTTTACTTTAAGGTTGAAGATGACAAGCCTCTCATACTGGTGTTGTATGTGGATGACCTCTTTCTAACAGGTGCAAACCCTCTCATTCACAAATGTAGGAGGGAGATGGCTTCTGAATTTGAAATGAAGGACCAAGGACTTGAAGTGTGGTAGAAGCCAAGGGAAATTTTCCTATCTCAAGGAAAATATGTGGTAAATATATTGGAAAGATTCGGTATGATGGATTGCAAGCCTGTGACTACCTCGAGGATCTTAACTTTTAGAAGTTATATGGTAGTGATGTCGGACCAAACTTGGGAAATGCCTCTGAGTTTCAAAAACTCATTCACATTGATGTTCTTGGTGACCCTCCGTCCGAACATATGTTTTGCAGTTAACATTGTGAGCTCATATTTGGTTGAGCCTCACTGGATTGATGCTAGGAATCTTCTGAGATGTCTTCAGGGCACAATCTCTCATGGATTAAGATACATTGCCGGAGATGTGAGACTACTTGGATATACTGATGTTGATTGGGGAGGTAGTGTGGTGGACCGTAAGAGAACTTCCGGGTACTGTTTCACCTTGGGATCTGCTTCGATATCCTGGATGAGTAGGAAGCAGAAGTCGGTGGCTTTGAGCACCGCCGAAGCAAGATATATTGTTGCTAGCATAACCTCGTGTGAGGTAGTCTGGTTGCGAAAGCTCTTCAGTGAGCTGTTTGGATTTACATTGGATACCACTGTGATTCTCTGTAACAACCAGAGGTGGGATTCGATTATTGAGGAATCCCATATTCGTCAATTGCTCCAGCAGATAGACATCATCTGGGATATGGTAAGTCGATGAGCAGGGAAGCTCCATCACATTAAGATGATGTACAGGTTGATACACCT
This sequence comes from Pinus tabuliformis, assembly GCA_031772625.1. NCBI lineage: Eukaryota > Viridiplantae > Streptophyta > Pinopsida > Pinales > Pinaceae > Pinus > Pinus tabuliformis. The sequence continues at coordinate 795,199,589 of CM062818.1, read as the reverse complement.
TGTCAAAGCCCTGAGGAAAGATCTAATCTGTGATTTTCCCAAACGACTTGGAGTCGGAAAGAAACCCTTGTACAAGGGTCCTGCATGTTGCATACATTGAGCTCTAGGAGCTCTGAGGGCTTGCAGTTCCTACTGGAGCAACATATGACCACAGGGTGACTCACCCTCCCCTGGTGGTGCACACTGGAACAAGATGATTCGCTCTCTTGTGGAACAGGATGATTCGCTCTCCTGTGTAGCAGGATGATTAGTTCTCCTATGAGGCCTGGATTGATGTGTTCTCCATGGTAGCCTGGATTGATGTGTTCTCCACGGCGATTATAGCAGGATTGATGTGTTCTCCTGTGAGGACAGGATTGATTAGTTCTCCTGTTGAGGCATCCTACCCATGCAGTTTGGGACTCATGGGAAGTACCTCTCATCTAATCAATGAGCAGGGAAATGAAGTTAGGGACCATAGTAGTACCGATGGACGCATCGTTGTATCTACCGTACTCCCTGCGTTAGGATGATCTCCATTGATCTGGGATCAATGATACTTGTCTAGGACCAGTGGTAGGAGTTGTACCATACTATGACGCTGACTTCGGGTCGGTTGAGACTAGTCTGGGACCAGTGGTACATACTCTGAGACTAACTTTGTGTCAGTGCAGTACTGGTCTGGGACCAGTGAGAGTGGTACATACTATGACGCTGACTTCGAGTCAGTTGAGACTGGTCTGGGACAAGTGGTACACTCTCTGAGACTGCGATACTGGTCTGGGACCAGTGGTAGGAGTGGTACTTACTATGAAGCTAACTTCGGGTTGGCTGAGACTGGTCTGGGACCAGTGGTACACACTCTGAGACTGAATTTGAGTCAGTGGAGGATGATACTGGTCTAGGACCATTGGAGTTGTACTCACTATGACGCTGACTTCGAGTTGGTTGAGACTGGTCTAGGACCAGTGGTACATACTCTGAGACTGACTTTGAGTCAGTATGATACATCCTCGATCATTTCTTCTTCTTCATAATTCGGACAAAAGCAGAGCAAAACAGAACAATGCAAGAGCAGAGCAGAACAGAGCAAAATAGTACCGATTAGTACAGGGCAAAACATGACAAAGCAGAACAGGCAGAATAGAGTAGAGCAGGGCAAGGGTTAGGCTGTATAGGGCAGTGCATTTGATGGATGAATAGTAACGATTGATAGACAGATTGCAGATGAAGTTCTCCCTGGTTGAGAGGGAGTGTTAAAATTGGGAACCAGGGCAAAACTTCATGTGGGTCATCTTATTCATGGCTGATAATATTTTTATTAGATTTCTCTCGTCGAGAGGTGTAGGATTGATATAAAGATCATCCAATTCTGATAAGTATTCATGGAGATATGAATTTATTTTGATTATGGAATTATTATCAAGCCGACCTACAACTCATGTAGGCTTAGAAGCCCAACAGTCACATCTATTCACCCACCAACGTTGTGTATAAATATAAGAGGACTTTTCCTCATTTGGACTCACTCATCTCATCACATCTCTCTCTCTCTACTGCGCAGAAATGAGTCTCTTCTCTACTTCGCTGAAATGGGTCTCTCTCTCACACATGTGAAGCCGGAAGCTATTGAATTTGAAGCTGCAACTGCAGAAGTAAAGATTGACTTGCGTGGCCTAGAAGATCTCCTCTTTGGAATTGCACTATAGGTTCATCTGAACCTCCTCTAAAAGCCGCAACTTTTGGTGGTGGAATGAAGTCAATCCGATGAACGGTTTGCAAGATATCGACTGCCCTAGTTTGAAGCCGGAAACTGCTGAAACTGAAGCTGCAACTGCAGAAGTAAAGATTGACCTGCGTGGCCTAGAAGATCTCCTCTTTGGAACTATGCTATAGGTTCATCTGAACCTCCTCTAAAAGCCGCAACTTTTGGTGGTGGAATGAAGTCAATCTGACGAACTGTTTGCAAGATATCATCTGCCCTAGTTTGATAATGAAGCCGCTAATGCTGATGCTGTTGATCTAGGGTTTGCTACTGCTGATATGAATCAGATTTATTGTACTATTTCTCTCTGCTGAATTATTGAAGATAAAAGAAGATTTGATCAAAGGGTTTCCCCACACATTGTGGGGTTTGTCCCTGGCTAGCCGCCACATCTTGTGTCTCTTGTCTTGGCTTGCTTTCTGTCGATCATTTAATGTTCTATCTGCACTTTACTTTATGTACGTGTGATTGCTAATCTTTGGAATATAATAAGGAAAAGAAGTAAACTATTATAAGCATAGAACATACCATAGCTTAACACTGGCTCAACTTCAGGCTCCGTCTATAAGTTTATAAAGTAAACAAATGTAGATAAACAAACAATCTATTCGCTCCCCAATGGAGTCGCCATTTTGTTATCAGGAAAACTAGTGTCTATGCAGAACTGCTAGTCCCACTAAGGGTGATAGCTACCTTAGAAACAAACACAGTAAAACTACTTTCGTTTTCCTTTATGAGAAGTAGATGAGAGAAGAAAGAAGGAGACCAACCTCTGTCTTGCGCTTGGTTCCTTGCTTGATTCCTCTCTCTTCTGGTAGATCTTTGCCACTCGCTTCCTCGTTTACCCAGCTTCAAGGAGTACCTGTAGAATCAAAGAAGCATAATACTATCCAAGAACAGAGATCTACTATCATAGACAATATAGGATCAGATGTACATTGACCACATAAAAGTATATATCATTAATCATACAAGAATGTGGAGGAAAACTTGAATAGCTTTATTAATAATCAAGAAAGAGCAAAGGAGATTACAACCAATTGTTTTGACCCAGCGTCATCCCCTCAGCAAGAAGCCCTTCTTCACCTCATGAAAAGCTTAGATCACCCAACACTATGATATTGCACCAAAACACCAGCAGCACTTCCTTACAAGATACAAAATTCCAGCCTCTGGATCTCTTGGATGAGGGATCCATATATAGATGTTTACAAGGAGGGTGAATCAGCTTTTGAGATTTGATTAGTGTCTTCTCTCTAATAGTTCTTGATTCCGCTTGGAGATCTTACTCATCCCTGGTCGAATTCAAAGAGGCAAGTGTCACAGGAGAAGTTTCTGGAAGATTCCATTCTCCTCCACCTGCCATTTGTCCATTCTCACCCATCGCACCCCATAGAAGGGCTTTTTGACATGCATCACACCTACTGTGTGTATTCAGGTGGGATGCAACGCACTTTGCCTATGGAGCAGGTGAAATGGTCCAGTTTTGACCAATTCTGAGTAGTTTTTCATGGAGAACTTCTGGGGGAAGATGTAATCAGCTGACCTTGTACTTTTAGGGGTCAGAACAACACTTTTAGGGACTTAAGAGCCCTTGGTTTATTGACATTTATGATTGGGGTGGCAGTGCCCAAAAATGTCTATAACAGCTGCCTCCTGTGCTACTGCTGTTGCTATGGCCTTTTTCTGTTCTGCTACTGTCTGTGGAGTATCCCATGTCTCCTGCACTTTTGTTTCCACTGTTTCTTGCTTTCTTTTTCTGCCATCTGTGCCATACACGGTTTGGCCTCCTCTTTCTTCTTCTGTCCCATAGACTTCTTCATTGCCACGATGTCTAAGGCAAACTACTCTGGTGGCTATGTCTCCATTACATCAAAAACTACATCATCTGTGGCTACGAAGGGTAGCTCGCTCCATTTCTTAGCCGGTTCCTTGTGCACTTTGATGTATATGCTGTGGAGGTCCACTTTAAACTCTACAAAAATTTGCAAGCTGTTGTAGACAGTGGGTGATAACTGTGGCTTGCGGTTAATCCCCATACTAAGGTTCATTTCCATGAACTCCCAAAATATCTTACTATCGTGGATCCGATTTGTGTCCTTCATGGCCCAGAGCAAAGGGTACTTCGCAGCCTCTGGCAGATCTCTGTCAATTGTGGGGAACTAACTGTCCTTTGGCAATTCCCTTGCCATGAGCACTATGGATAGTAGAAGCCATGCATAGTGGAACGTTGTGCCTTGTTCTTGGGCCTCGCAACAATTTTCTAGGAACTCCTTACAAAGGAACTCAAACCAGTTAAACTGGACCCCCTCCGCGCACTGCTTAGCAAGTGCCACCATTGACATGGGTACCTTGTCTGTGCGGCACTTGCACATAACCTTACTCACTAGTATCTGGGTCGCCACTTTAACTACTTTGTTGTTAATGTTGGATATGGCGTAGCCCCTCTTCTTCTTCTCCAGTTTGTATTTCTTCTACATGGCCTTCGCGATGGCCAAGTCACTGCTCTTCCCCTCCGAGATTTCTACAGGGTCCTCTCCTTTGCATGGAAGCTGGGTAATGTGATGAATTAAGTGGTCCATGATGGGGATGGACTCCTCCAGCAACAAACACCCACCATGCACCAGATAGAGCAGCTACCTGATGATGAAAATTGTTATTGGGACGTGGTGGAAATGCGGCACCCAGAGCAGGTTTAGTAACCCTTCTTTTTCCACTCTACACAACCACTTTCGCGGCTCCAATTCAATAACCCCTGCCGTGGTGTTTTGCTTGGGCTTCATGAGCTACACGGTCTCTAGGTGAGGGAACTTCTCATGTTCAGTGATATCCCAATCTTCAAATTTCAAGCTAGGCACCCGTCCTAGGTTTGTACCCTCAAAAATGATGTCATCTGGGAGGAGCAGGGTCTGGAGGGAGCTCTTGCTTTCATTGAGATCCTTGGGCACTTTTTCCTTCCCCTTCCATGGGGTGATATAGGTAGGAAACTTTGTTGGAGGGTGCGCAGGCTGAGTTTCTTCCTCCATGCCTTTGTCCTCATCTTCTTTGATGATAAGGTCCTCCAGGTCTTCCTCCTCCTCATCAATTTCCAAGTTAACGGCTTTCCCTTTCTCCTCCATCGTTAACCTGGTGCGCAGTGGGTTTTGTGGGGACACACGTACGGGAACCATCGCTTGTCTATCTTTCTTCAGCCTCAGCATGCGTGGTGATTTAGGGATTTCCACCACAATCTCGACGCCTTCAATGGCATTCCCCACAGTTAGGGCCTACGCAGCCTCTTCGGCCATCATCCCTGCAATTTCCATAACTTCCTCAGATGCTGCCGTTGTGTTCATCCGGAAATCTATCACTCCTGTAATTGGGGGCTCAATCAACACTCTACACAGGTCAAATAGGGCTCTGCGTAGAATACACAGGGTATACAACAACTCAATTCGTAAATGACCAAGTGTTGTTTGCTTGGTAGCCCTTTGTATTTTATAGTGCCTTTTGAATTTGAATTCGAATGTTCCCCCCAAATCCAGTTCATTAATGCTCCCTTGGCAGTATATTTTCCCAAATATTGCCCATAAATCGCATCTTAAGTGCCTGCCACCTGCTCGATTTGGTCTCAAGTCGAGCATCACATCATGAATAGTGACTCCAACAGTCACTTTCTGGCCAACCCGCGCGGGAGTGCAACTCCCCTTGTGCGGTCGCGGACCTTGTGACACCTTACTCCTGTGCGCTGCTCCAACATTGTGCAGCTCCTAGGCCGAGTAGTTTATAGTCCTAGGCCTCCTTTCAACTACCTAGGGCGCTAAGAATGTACTTCCCATGACTAGGCAGGTGGTCGCACCACCTGTATAGGGTTTCATCCGGTCATCCATCACCTTTCCTAGAAAATACCCACCTTTTATTGTTGCTAGCAGTGTCACACACCTTATCTTCTACAATGCGCCACCATGGTTGATTTGTGTAGTAATATGCGGTCCAAGCCAAGGCATTAGAATAATCAATTTGCGATGATAGTCTCCAAATTTGGCACATGATCGTGTGCACCTTGTTTTATCACCCTGGTCTTCTTATCGAGAAAATCTTCCTTTATCTCATCCTCAAGCTTCTTAACTTCTGCTTTCACCAGAGAACTTTTCACCCTTAATCACACCCTTTCTTTCCAAAGTTCTTAGAGCCTAAGGTCACCTTGTCAGATTTCCTTGTCAGGTCCCAAGTATTCTACTTCATTCAGTTGCGCTACCCCTTCTTCCAAGGTTCCGCAAACTGTCGTATCTTCTGGTGTTGCCATGCACGGACTAGGCGTTTTATGCTCTATGGTGATTATAGTGTTCACGCCATACTCCAGCCTCAGAGGCGCCTATGCCATCAGTTTGTTGCATGTGGTCCTATAAGCCCATAGAACCACTGGTACGTGTAGTTCCGAGTCATTTTGCTGCGCATTGTGGACCTTGTTCAACACTTTGCATACTTTGTTAAAGGCTTCTACATGGATACCCTTCTATGCATTTGGTCTTTCCATACTCTGTGGTTTCAACCAGAGGGGTTGTTCATGCCATTGCCTTTCCCGTACCTGCATCCATGCAAGTTTCATACCATATTCCTGTATCCATCAGGACAGGTGGGCAAGCAGACCCTTTTGTCTGCCAGTCTTGTCTGTTAATCACATTTGAGGCTTCCCAATCTGTATGCGCATCATTCCCCTGCATTCGCACCAGTCCCTGAAGCTTCTTTGGTGCGTACCCCACCACCTCGCGGGCGTAGTGCACAATACCCATTTTAAAGGTTTGAAACGTTGTTATTCTGATACCTCCCTTTTGATTCTATTCATGAAGTCATCTACCTCACTTACCCCATCATATGTAGGCAGATCCCTTACCACCATTGATACGCAATGCAATGATCTCATCATCATGTTACAGTTCAGTGTGGTTACTTCATGTAACTGGTTCTGCCATCGTTCTATTTCCTCGTCCAAATCTGATGTGTAGGAGCTTTCAAACTCCCATGAGATTCGCCCATCCGCGGTTGGATTCACCTAGCCTGTTCTTGCAGGATTATCTTGTAGATGTAGTCTAAATCATTGTCATTGTCATAGTCATGCACTGGCTCCATGTAGCGCGATCCTTATGCAGGGTCCAAAGGTACAACTATGCACAGATACTTTTTCTCAAAAATTATCTTGCGCTTCTTAAGATTTATCACCCCATTCATCTCAGTCGCCTAATCTATTCCTAATAGCGCAGGATAGAGATTGATGTCATCAATAGTCTCTATTACTTTGGAGTCTACTAATGTGCATGCTCTTTTGATATCCACTATGATTCCCTGCAGTCTCCCCATATGATCTGAAAATATGATATTAGATTACTTTTAAGGTATTACAGAATCATGTGCATGGATTAGCCTATATTACTTAGTGCAACAGATCGATCAAATTGTGAATAATATAAACAATTGAGCAGTTAGAGAAGCATAATAGACAAACACACATAAACACAGCAAGTTTAATATGGAGTTCACCCAAAACTCTTGGGCTACGTCTCCTGGTCTAGCCTTCGGTGGTGACCTCTCTATTATGTCTTCAAGAGTAGAGTTTTAAAAAATGTGAGCTCAAATTGAGTCTCAACACACAGATACAAACAACAGGAGTTTGCTTGAATCCCTCAAGCCTCTCTGAGTACACAGACTCTTTCTTTCACTCTCTGTCTCTGTTTTCTCTCTGTCTTAGTACTACTTTTTCTCTGTCTCTGTTAGTCTGTGGCTTTAAAGCCAATCGACATTGTTTGTTCATTTCCCCTTCTCGAGCTCTCTGGCTCTTGGCCTTTGTCTGCTCAAATCCCCTTTTGAGAGTTAGCAATCATGGCATAATGTCTTCTAGGAAGGTGGCCACCTGTTCTGCAACAGAAGGGACCATTGGGCCTTTGAAATCCCCAAAAATGGTGTTTTCTATTTACACAGAGAAACACTATAAAACACAAGAAAAATCCACCAAATCACTGTTCATCGGACTTAAAATATTATGAATTCCACCCTATATTCCATTAGCTCCACCTTTAAATTGCTATCACATATCCATCAGTGATATGCATGATCTTGATCCAACAGTTGAGATCCATTTCAGGCATCGAAGACATACGGAGATTACTCGCCCGAAAAGGTGGTTTTCTCATGCCATGTGTTGGCCAGTGGATGGGATCGGGCAGAGCCCGTCCAATACCACTTATCACCTATGGCTCACCCGAAATCCTACTTATTTCAGAACTCAAAACATATATAGTTTCATCTAAACACCCTTTCAGGTCCGATAAATTGCCCAATTCGCGTTTCCTTTGGTTTTCGTTTATTTAACGAAAACACAATTTTACATAGAAAAAGCCCTTTTTACAGACCTCAAAATATATTAAATTTCCTCTATGATCCTGTCAGGTCCATTAAATCCTAGTCATATGTATTGGCCCCGCTCCTTTGTGTTACTCCGATGTGATATTACGATATCGCAATTGCACATCGCTTAGTCCCTCGACCTTTGTATAAGTGCTCCATTGTATATATTGCCGATGTGACATTGTGGGTTAACCTGGGCCGTTGATCTATGCGCTTGATCGATGATCCTCATTGACTCACACTGATCACGATCGCCACTCCCATATGGTAGCCTCCGATAGCCATTGCCGATTATGATATGCTGATCGGATTTAGACCATTGATCAGCCAGATCCGACGGCTCCTGTGTAAAGTTGCTTAAACTGTCGATACTCTGTTTTTCCACTATTTCTTCATGTTTTTTCATTCCCAATAGTGTAATCCACCATTTCTAAGAGTTCTTCTTTTGTGATAGTTTTGGTCTTTAGAAGACTTTGAAGACTTAGAGGGTTTTCTAGGATCCATTTTGGATCACGCATTCCCATTGAAAAAGCTTTTGGACCACCAAAATTTGGTTTTGAAGAATCAATCAAGTGAGGATACAACTTCCTCACTTATCCAATCTCTATCCATCTTGCACTACTTGGTTTTGAACCTTTGAGTCCAATTCTTAAGTACTCAACATCCCCTCTGCACGTAGTTCTCACCTTCCTATCCGGAACTGTGTCTGCCTACAACTCATTGAGATATTCAGGCAACAGATCATCAATAGAAGGCAACTGACCTTGCTCTTTGGGATCTTCAATCAATGAAGGTTCATATAGTCTCAAGTTCTCTACATTAATGACTAAATAGATTTGCATATAAGCTGGCAAATCAAGACGAAAGGCGTTTTCACCAATTTTCTCAAGTATCTTGAAAGGTCCATACCTTATTGGCTTCAGCTTCTTTCCTTCACCTTGCATTCTGTCTTTGCTGATGTACAGCCAGAATTGATCACCAACTTGGAAGCTATGCTCAATTCAATGCTTGTCATGCCTTGCCTTGTACTTGGCCTGGCTCTTTTCCAGCTATTCCTGAACTGCCTCGTGAATTTCTTGGATCTGTTCAATGAACTTGGTTGCTTTGTCCACATCACTATGTCCATCAACTGCTATGTCTTTTCCAAAGACAAAATCCAAGGGAGACCTTGGTGTAAAACCAAAACAAGTCTCAAAAGGAGATCTCTGTGTAGAAGAGTGCTTAGCATGGTTGTAAGCATGTTGCACATAACACAAATGTTCATCCCAAAGCTTGGGATGCTTTCTGCAATAGCCCCTGAGCAACTGGATCACTATCCTATTGACTACCTCTATTTGGCCATCTATTTGTGATGAAAGTTCGTGCTCTTCTTCAGTCTGGTGTCCATCAATTCCCATAGACTTGACCAAAACTTCCCAACAAATTGGGAATCTTGATCAGATACAATGGAAGTGGGTAAACTAAAATGAACCCATACATGCTGAAAGAACAACTTCGTTGTTTGTTCAGCTATAATATGCTTGTTACAAGGTATTAAAATACACATTTTACTAAACCTGCCCACAATAACATATAAATAGTCATGACCTTTTCTAGATTTTGGCAATCCCCCAACAAAGTCCATGGAAACACTTTCCCAAGGATGAGATGGGACTAGAAGTGGAGTGTCCTAATTTTCTCTTGTTGGGCTTGCTTTTAGCACACATGGTACACCCTTTAATATATCTAGAAACTATTTCATGCATTCTTGGCCAATAACAGAACCTTTGCAACTATGCAACTATTTTACTTACACCAAAATGACCTAATATTAGAGAAGTATGTGCTTCTCATATTATGTTAACTCTTTTAGTTTGTGGAATGTATAACTTTCCCAAATGATACAGGATTTGGTCCTTAACATAATAATCCAATTCTTCTACTTGTTTGCCATGACTTAAAGTTGCATATACATCTTTAAAATCTATATCTTGAGCATATTGTTCAATGTAACTTTCATGAATTACTGAGTTATGCTTAAGTATAGTAGATGCATTTATGATTGGTCTAGACAACATATCTGCAACTTTATTGTGTATGCCCTTCTTATATCTGATGACTAGATGAAACTGCGGTAGAAAACCCATCCAGCTATAGTGTCTTGATAGTTGCAATTTAGTTTGTGAGTGAAAATATTGAAGTGGTTGATGGTCTGTATGGATGATTGTTTCTTTTCCCATTAAGTAACGTTTCCACTTTTTCACACTCTGTACTAATGCATACAATTCTTTATCATATGTGGGATAATTAACTACTACAGAATTAAATGTCTCAGAATGATAGCATATGGGTTTACTGTGTTGCATCAACACTACTCCCATGGCATAGTCACTAGCATCTGTTTCAATCTCAAATGGTCATTGAAGATCTGGCAATGCTAGTACTAGTGTTGTACTATTTTTTTCTTTTAAGGTGTCGAAGGCTTTATGCTATTTGCCTCCCCACTGAAACACCTTATTCAATCCCGTTAAAGCATGTAAGGGAGTTGCAATCAAGGAAAAGTTAACAATAAACTTTCTCCAATATTGTGTTGCTCCTAGGAAGCTCCTAACTTCTGTAGCAGATTTGAGTTTAGGCCAGTTCATAATGACTTCAACCTTAGAAGGATCTATCTTCAATTCACCACCCTCTACAATGTGACCCAAATAATTTAAAGATGTTTTGCCGAATTCACATTTTGACAATTTCACATAGAGATTTTCTCTTTTCAAAACATCTAAAGTCTTCTTTACATGCTTCAAATGTTCTTCCCATTTTTTATTGAAAACAAGAATGTCATCTAAATATACAATTACAAAATCATCAATAAAAGGCCTGAGTACATCATTCATAACTCTCATGAAAGTGGTAGGAGCATTAGTTAAGCCAAAAGGCATAACTAGTCATTCATACAGCCCTTGCTTTGTTTTGAAAGTAGTCTTCCATGCATCTTGTTCTACTACTCTGACCTGATGATAGCCACTATGTAGGTCCAACTTGGAAAATTAAACTGCCTCTTTCAGCTGATCTAATAGATCATCAATGCGAGGAAGAGGATAACGATTCTTGATCGTTATTTTATTCAGTGCTATGTAATCAATGTACATCCTCCACGAACCATCTTTCTTTCTCACTAACATGATTAGAGATCTGCATGGTGATGTGCTTGGTCTTATGAACCCTTTCTCGAGCAGCTCCTATACCTGCTTCTTGATCTTTGCATTCTCTAAAGCAGATAACCTATACATTCCGATGTTAGGTAATGGAGCATCTTGCTACAAATCAATATCATGTACTATTTCCCTTTTGGGTGGCAGACCTTTAGGTTCTTGAAATAGGATATCATATTCTGAAACAACTTTTTCTAAATCAGCTTTCTGTTTAGCATCACAATCCTCAAATACATTGGTTTTATCAGGGTTCTTTTCCTTTACAACCATTAGTAAAAATTGCTTGCATGAATTTACAATTCTTTTCATCTACCCTAAGTTTATGAGAGTATAATTAGTTTTGACTTTATGAGCTCTTACAATCTATTCTATTCCATCTTTGGTGAGTTGATACTTATTTTCAGCTCTATAGAAAATGGCTTTTCTATCATACAAGTAAGGACTTCCTAAAACAATACCACATATATCCAAGGGAACTATATCTAACTCAACCTCATCTACAAATGTTGAACCAAATGCAAACCTAAGTTTACATTGTGTAGTCACTTGTAGCTTTTCTTTATCACATACCCAACCTAATGGATATGGCTTCTTGTGAGGTGTGGTTAGTAATCCCAACTTCTTTACAATTGCTTCAAAAATCAAGTTTACTTGTGATCCACTATCAAATAAAGTATCAATCTTTTGATGCTTGGAAATAACTCTAATATGAAAAAGCTCATGTCTTTTCCTTTCATTTTCTTCATTATCAATAGATTGTGCAGAATTACTAGTAGATGCTTTAGAATTTTTACCTTTTATACATGTAGTTGTGATTGTTGTTTCATCACCTGAGTCTGACCCCAAATCTTTCTGAATAGCAGCAGCAATCTTCTTCTTCTTGCCATCGAACTTCTTGGGTTTCAGCTCCGGATGCAAAGACCAGCAATGTGCATCATCATGTCCATCCTTCTTGCATTGAGTGCATGAAATTTTGTCTTTCTGCACAGCGTTTGCATTCCTCTCTTTCCATCTCAGCTTCTTCTTTTCCTTGTTTTTGCTTGCAGTGGGTTTTGATGATCCCCCAATCTCTAGGTTCACATTCTTGCCTCTAGCCTCTAGATGTGTAGCCTGAACGAATATCTCATCTATGCTAGTGGGGTTAAACATGAGAATGGTGTGCTTCAAATAGCTATGCAGACCACCTATATAGTTCAACAAAGTTTCAGGTGAGTCGAGAGAAATGCCTAGAATTAAAGCTCTTTTTCTAAGTTCTTGGGTATAGCTTTGTACACTTTGCCCCTTTAATTGGAGAAGAGTTTGCCAACTCATCATTTCTTGCTGCATATAAGCTAGTGGATAGAATTTTTTTTTAATGGAACAAACAAATTCACTCCAGGTAGAAAGAATTTTACCATGCTTATTCAAATCAGCTTGTGTCCTGCCTTCCCACCACACTAGGGCAGTTCCTCCAAGGCAAAGGCTAGTCAGCTGAATTTTACTCCTTTCTGAATCAATGTTCTACACCCTGCAATACACATCAATCTATCTAATCAAATTATGTATCTTTTCTGCATTTAATTCTCCATCATAGATTGGAAAATCAAATTTTACATCTAATTTAATCAGATATGTTCTCTTCTTTTTCTTTTTAGGGCTAGAAGGAGGAGTTGATGGAGGAGGCTCTTCCCCTTTCCCTTTGCCTTTTGAATGGGAAAATAGAAGAGGTTCCTCTACTCCTTTGCCTTGTTCAGGTGTTGAGGTGCTTGCACCTCGATCCTTCTTAAATTCCCAATACATTTCTTCCATCATGGCTCTCATGGTCATGAAGCTGTCCATGAACTAAGGTTCTGATTCCAATGGGACTTCTTCAGCCATTCTCCTCTGAGCGTAGACTCTTCCAATCTCTAGATTAGTCTCAACAAGCTCTCCTTCTCCTAGTTTGAGCTTTGACCTAGTTAGCATTCAACAATCCAACACAAGCTTGTCTAACCTTAGCAAACCTAAAGCTCTGATACCAATTGATCTGAAAATATGATCTTAGATTACTTTTAAGGTATTATAGACATATGTGCATGGGTTAGCCTATATTACTTAGTGCAATGGATCGATCAGATTGCGAATAATATAGACAATTAAGCAATTAGAGAAGCATAATAGACAAACACACATAAACACAACGAGTTTAATATGGCGTTCACACAAAACTCTTGGGCTACGTTTAGTGGTGACCTCTCTATTATGTCTTCAAGATAGAGTTTTACAAAATGTAAGCTCAAATTGAGTCTCAACACACAGATACAAACAACAGGAGTTTTCTTGAATCCCTCAAGGCTCTCTGAGTACACATAATCTTTCTTTCACTCTCTGTCTCTTTTTTCTCTCTGTCTTAGTACTACATTTTATTTGTCTCTGTTAGTCTGTGGCTTTAAAGCCAATCGGTGCTATCTGTTTGTTTCCCCTTCTCAGGCTCTCTAGCTCCTAGCCTTTGTCTGCTCGAATTCCCTTCTGATCTTTAGGGAAGGTGGCCACCTATTCTACAACGAAAGGGACCATCGGGCCTTTCAAATCCCCAAAAATAGAGTTTTCTGTTTACACAGAGAAACACTATAAAACACAAGAAAAATCCACCAAATCACTATTCATCAGACTTCAAATATTATGAATTTTTCCCTATATTCCATCAATTCCGCCTTTAAATAGCTATCTCATATCCATCATTGATTTGAGTTATCTTGATCCAATAGTTGAGATCCATTTCGGGCATCGAAGGCGTACGGAGATTACCTGCCAGTAAAGGCAGTTTTCTCATGCCATGTGTCGGCCAATGGATGGGATTGGGCATAGCCTGTCCAATACCACTTACCGCCTAAGGCTCGCCTGAAATCCTGCTTGTTTCGGAACTCAAAACATATATCGTTGTGTCTAAAAACCCTTTTAGGTCCGTTAAATCACCCAATTCAAGTTTCCTTTGGTTTTCGTTTATTTAACGAAAACACAATTTTACATAGAAAAATCCCTTTTTACAGATCTCAAAATATATTAAATTTCCTCTATAATCCTGTCAGGTCCGTTAAGTCACAGAAGCATGTATCGGCCTCGCTCCTTTGTGTTACTCCGATGTGATATTGCGATATCGCAATCGCACATCGCTTAGTCCCTAGGCCTTTGTATAAGTGCTCCACTGTATATTACCAATGCGACATTGTGGGTTAACCTGGGCCGTCGATCTGTGTTCTTGATCAACGGTCCTCGTTGACTCACGCTGATCATGAACGCAACTCCCATATGGTAGCCTCCGATAGCTATTGCCAATTGCAATATGCTGATCTGATCTGGACTGTTGATCGGCCAGATCCGATGGCTCCTGTGCAGAGTTGCTTAAACCGCTAATACTCTATTTTTCCACTATTTCTTCTTGTTTTTTCACTCCCAATAGTGTAATCTACCATTTCTAAGAGTTCTTCTTTTTCGATATTTTTGGTCTTTAGAAGACTTGAAGACTTAGAGGGTTTTCTAAGATCCATTTTGGATCACCATAGGTAGGAACTTTTGTTGTTTCACCATTTGCAGTTGGATAGGAGACCATTGCAGGGTAGGCCTTCCCATGCACTCCCATGTTTGCTTCAATAGAACGTTCGTGTCTGATCCTATGTCCAGAATCACTTGGTCCATCTCATATTCCACAATCTGCATGGTTAATCTCATTTCCCTTCTTGTTTGAATCATGTGCTTTCCAAGCTTCCAGACTACATGCCGTTCTCCTAGCCTGGTCCCAGCGCATCTATTTATGAGTTTCTGCAGCCCCTTTATAGCCTTGCTATTGCACAACAGCTTCATGCATGTTTCCAGGAATGTCATGAGCATCGATGGGTCCATTTCCGGCTCCATTCTATCTTTTCTTCCTGAAGTGGAGGCATCAGCAAAGTTCTTCCTAGCTTCCATGAAGGTTTCCTTAGCGTGCTCCAAATCAAACTCTGGTTCTTTCATCGGAGCCTTGTGAACCCAAGTACTCTCTTCAGGTTGCTTGCCTTTGTCATCCCCTATCGTAATTCCACTTTCCCCTATCGTAATTCCACTTCAGAGCACAATATTCACATTAGGGTCTTCCTCATGTGGCTCAAACCTCATCATTTGCAGGTTCTGAGTTGGGGGAGGTTGGAGGGCTCCTTTATCGTGTAACCTTGCTATCAGTGTGGAACAATCCTCCATCTCATGATTAAACAATGTACAATACAAGCATGATGGCCATGCTGTATTCATACAATCGCGGGCATAATGTCTTGACCCTCCGCAATTGTATCATATCAGTTGTCCGCGACCTCTTCTAGGTCCTCCTCCACCTCGGGCTCGTCCGCGCCCCTGAAATCTGGTTTGTGCCATCCCTACATTTTGGTCAAGGGACCACGTTTTGGCCTTAACTCTGTAGGTAGGAGTCTGATCCATCATCAACTCATATCTTCTACAGGTGAACTCATCATATCCTACTGATCTACGGAAATTACAGAACAACTGCTGTGAATTTTGCGTGTGTTTCTGTAATATATGGCACTTATCTGTAGGATGCTTTCCTCCTATTTGATAAATTGTGCACCATAATGCAGGCATTGCATTCAGTCCTGCTTGTGCCTCCGGTCTCAATCACATTAGCCCTCCTCCCGTGAGGTAATTTGCGAACACTAGGTAGTGGTCCTTGTCATGCCCCTAACCCTTGCACTTTACGCACCATACCTCATCGCGCACTTCTGGGTGAGCTGTCCTGTCTTATTTCAGACTTTGCATCTCAAGGTACAAGTTTTTCAACTGTGCGTGGATCTACTGAACTCCTAGGTTGGGATCCTGTATCGGGGTCTCATGCAGTCTCATCGTGATCTCCAAGGCCTTTGCTTGAGTTGTTAGCCTTTGTTGTGACAACACGTTCCTTAAATACGACATTAATGATGCTACAAACCTTTTTGCTGTGTTGTCCATTTGTTAGTGTCATGTTAGCTTCACGAATTGTGCACTTCAGTCTCTGATCAACCTCCCAAGGGGTCTCACCTGGAAGCATTGTGATTTCCTTAAACCCAATGATCGACTGCACCTCTGACTTTGACCTGCTAAATTCTTTGTTTAGTGTAATTTGGATATCGTGACCCCCGCATTTGGATTTTCATTGGAATGCTTAATGTACCAGGTCAGTGCTTGATCCTGCAGAGCATTGACCAATGTTGCTTTCTTTATATTATCATCTGTGACTCCCTGTGCTTCCCATACAACTTTTATCATGAACCAAAACTGGTTCAGATCTTCATTCCCTACTCCCTTGAACACTGGAAACTTTATCGCGCTTGCCATATTGACTCGCGGTGGTGGTGGAGGTCATATGGGTGAAGATGGGGGCGAAGATGGTGAAATTGGAGGTAGTTTGGGTGGGGGTGGTATGCGTGGAATCCTCTGCCTTATCAAATTGATCTCACTTCTTGGTGAGACCTTCACGAGCTCTTCCCCGTCTCCTCACAGAGGTGAAATCAAGGGCCTAGTTTCTAGTTCTGCACTACCTTCATTTCGGTAGATTCTCCCACTTCGCGTAACCCCAAACATCAATTTATTCACATAACCTGCTTTTCGCTTAGTAGCATTTTAATCCAAGTGTTCAAAGACTTAACGCACTTACCTCACATTCCTTTGAGGAAGCATCGCTCTACTTTGCCATAGTTGACTGAAGTATCTACCACAAAATTAGTGATGAATCCTCCTATAATTCGATCGAGGTAGTGATCAACAGCATGCATGATCTTATCCTTTGATGCTTCCAATCTGCGCACCAATTCTGGAGTCCACACAATAGGTCTATCAAGCTTACACCTTCCTTGGCTATCTGTTAGCTTCGCAATCCACTCGTATAGCACAGTAGGGAAAGATGCGAAGAAAATTTCGTGGATCTCTGTGTATAAGTAGTAGTCTAACCACTCTTCTTTTGATAGTCACAGATTCCTGCTCTCCTGCACCGCGAACTCGTGAATCTTCCCATCCAACCAATCCTTGATTCCTTTCTTAGTTGGATTCCAGTGATACGACATCAGACATCTCTATGCAGATCTCGGTCCTGACAACTAAACCATTTGTTGGCTTGTTGGGGCTTGACCCACGTTCAGAGTTAATTAGCTGAATAAATCCCTATACTACTAGCCTTTCCAACAACAGTCTGCGGAGTAGGGACTGAGGTCTCACCCGAAGTAGTATGGGGGGTGTTGGAACCAGGTTTCCGCACCCTTGAGATGTCTAAGGGGTTGATTTGGTCCAACTGCTAGTCCCTGCACGCAGGTTGCTTCACGCACTTCCCTGGCCTTTGCGCCCTGATAGATTTTCCTTCGTGTAGCCCTAACTAGGGGCTATGGGGCTTCTGCGCTGCTGGAGCAGTGTTCTACACTATTTCCCTAAATCACATCCGAGATCTTACTTGCCTTCTTACACCAGTTAGTTATCTTCATGTAAGTAGAAGCCTTGTGTTATATTTATTTATACAACACATATAAGTTCGCACAGCAAATAAACAGTAAAATTGCAAATTATACCCAATATTACATAAAGCAGGAAAAGATACACATAAATATGGTGAACTTCTCTTTATTAATTCTTCCCATGGTTATAGACTTGACCTGCCCTGTGCACTGAGCTGCAGGGGTATGCACACTCAACTGTGGACTACTAGGCCTTTGCGGACATAGCTGCAAAGCCTTCTCCTACTCTACAACCCTAGACAAACTTTACACTTCAACTCAAGCTCTTAGACTCATCATGCTTCTCTTTTATTCCTTCATTCCCTTCGCTATCTTCTACACTTAGAGCCTTGCTCTATTTATACAATCCCATGCTTCGCGAACCATGGGTGGATCTTTCAAGCCGACATTACATTATAAAAAAAGGGGCGGACAACCCTGTGACTCTATTATGACTTTGCGCTCCGTGCCCACAAATCGCGGAGTATTTACAAAGGACTTGGTCAAAACTTGGGCTTTAAGCCCCAAAACATGCCTTGGGGGGATTCCATGCCCAACAATTGATATTGAAATTTCATCCATTTTATTTATTCCTTAATACTATGATCGTTGTCTTTTCCAATAAAATACATATTTCTTTCCATAACTTAAAAATATAACTAGGCTTGGAAGAAAACTCACTTACCTTTCTTTGAGGAAACTAAATTAAAATAGTCATAACTATAGCTATATTTCTCCAATTTTATATTATGACCACATTAGATAAAACACTCACTCTAATGGCATTGTCCTGACAAAAATCTGCTCAGTCCATCAAAATATATTTAATTTACAATTTGGTTACAATCCCCGAAAAATCCTAAAATACAAAACTTTAATTCACACTATCTCCGCTTCTCAAATTCTATTTCAGAAGCTTTTTGTTAATCTTGGGTATTTCTTTCGAGATGATTTTGGATCTATAGATGGTTTATTGAAATTCTATTTGAATTTTTTTAGAAATTAACTTTAAGTTTGTCACCTTCCTTATTCTCTTAAAAAATCTATAGAAAAACAAAAAAACTTTTCCTTTGCCCAAGAAAATATCATAATACCAAATTTTATGTATCTCAATGGATCTGAAAATGTAACATGAATGAGACCCTTAAATTTTAACAAAAACTCCAATCATTCACAAATTAATGAACACAAGAAATATAGATAAAACCCATGAGGTAGGTTAACACCATAGATTATTTCTCATGGAAAGAATGCACTCCTATGTAAATTCTTGATATAATTAATATAATCTTCACTATGTTTCATTACATTGTTTACACTACTTTATATAGTGCACTCTATCTCTCAAGAACATTCTAGAGAGGGAACATTCTATTAAGGGGAACCTTCTAGTAACTCCTATATTCTAAGCATATTACATTATGTTATTATTATTACAATACATATTTATTATTATTCCCTTGAGTATTGCACTAGCTACCCCTATATTACCCCCCATAGATATACTACATATGATATGAAAATTTTCAAAAACTTCATCTCAATTACATATTATTCATATATTTTTCCAATAACCAATAATTAAAACAATTAAATGATTATCAACTCTTTCATATGAACTATTAAATTCCCAAATTGAACATAATTTAAATAAATTCTCCTTACTACTTTCATATGAATGGATGTGATCGAGGATGTGGGTTTTACAGTTTGAGCTAGAAAAAAGCTAGAACATTCTAAAGCTCTTATGTCCCGATATTCTTACGAAAATTAACATATACAAGAACTATGATCCAAGTGGATATTGGTAGCCACCCACTTATTCCACTCGGACCTCCAACATTGTTTCCATTCAATTTCTTATTTGTTGGCATACTTTCTATTTTAGCATTTTTTTGGGTCTTGAACTTTCAGAGCCATTTTGAGACCATTAAAGGTGTTTTTTGGGGAAATGGGAAAATAGAGATCAAAAACTTGTCATTTGTAGTCAAAATTGTTTTCCTCAAATATATATTTTTTAACAAGGTATTGTGCACACCAAATGAAGATCGTATGCCAAAGTTATGACCCCAAGAAGTTGACATTCCAACTAAAACCATCATGTTAATTTGATAGCTTACTGAAAAATTCCAAACATTGGACTAGATTCCTCATTTCGAGAAAACCAAAATTGACTTTTGAAGCTCTTCATTTGGACAAGGGAATGTGTAATTTTGAAGTGAATCCCACATGTGCACAAATGGATAGGCCATCCCTAAAATGAAATTGGACAACCTTGGATGGCTATAAATACAAGTCAAGTGACCCTCATTTGGAGATCATGATCAAGCATTCTCTTCTTATCTCTTCTTTGGTTTTGTTTGCATAGGTATGAAGTTGGTTCACGAACATTGGTTTGTACAGGTCTGAAATTGCAGGGTATCAATCTCACATGTGTGATTAGGGTTTTTGGTTCATAGCCACAAGGATGTCACAAGATATTTTCAACTTCATTCACACACATGTAGGCCTATACTTGCGGCTGGAATGTTTGAGCCACATGCACATCTCTCTCTCTGTGCGGTTGGAAACTATGGTTTCATTTTACAATTGACCATAGATTTTGTCAGTTGATCATAGATGTTGACAGTTGACCACATGCTTTTGAATCATGACTTTGATTATTATTATTTTTGGGTTTATCACCTGATGTTGATGACTTAATTTTGTTAAAACGTTTTGTGGTTGAATATATGCATAATTGTGCTCTCTCTTTGCTAAACATTTAATGACAATCTAATAAGAAGAATATTTTGAAATGTTTTTCCCCTTGTGGGGTTTTTCCTTGGTCTTTGACCAGTCTTGGTGTCTCTATGTGTGAATGTTCTTCTTCTATTGTTCCTTTGTGTTCTGCTAAATTGTTGATGATATTGTTATTTCTACATAATTGCATATGATGTTATAATTTTGTAGGGTAAATTAAATGTGTATATGCTGAAATGCAATTATATAAAATAAAGAACAATATAACCCTAAGGAAAATTAACATGGTACCAAAGATAGGTTGAATAAAAGTCATTAAGATGACCCATGAAAGGACACCTTTGATGGAAGAAAGAGAATATTGAGCAGATCTAAAAGAATGCTAGGGTTTGAAGGAAATCCTAGGCAATTCAGTTATTAGGGTTTGATAGATTAAAAGAGATTAAGGTTTGAAATCATGGCATATGATAAAGGCTTAAGTTTTTATCAATAGGGAATTGTTCTAGCACTTGTGAAATATTAAATATAACCCTAGTTGGGCTAACCTCAAGTAGGTATGGTTGATGTTGAAGTCGATGGAAACATTGAAATAAATGTTGTTATATAATGGATAGAAACGACTCTTGAAGGCTGGTTCAAGAGGGATACAATCACATATCGTTAAATTTAAGTACCTTTTAGATTTATGTTACTTATTTGTGACTCTATTATTGTTTGGTTTTATTGATTTGATTATTTCTTATACTTCTTGCATGAATATTTGAGTATGTGAATACTTCTAACCTCTAGATAAGATAAACAAATCCTTCTTAAGATCATCTAAGGTGCAAGAAAAAAGAGCTAGTATAGGAAGAAATGTTGGTGCTCGATAAGGAAAGAAGTACTTGAGGAAGTTTTTCAAAGTAGCATTCATAAATTACAATGTGCAAGTGCCACAACTACCAAAGACAAATAAGTGTTACACGTTTCACATGGATATGAATACTAGAAGGTATGTAAGCTGCAATATTGGAGAAAGGTAAGCCTTGAAATATCAAGAATATCACATTCATGCATACATATGAAAGTAATTTTTATTTTTGGCACATGTGATATAATGGTGCTCTTGATATTTAGCAAGTATTTTTACATTTTAAAAACGATGGATTTGTTGAAGGAGGCTAGATACATTGAATTCGATATATGATACTATCGTTAATGCTTTTGATAAACATGGTAACCTTGATGATAAAAGTGTAATAGTAATATTGATACTTAGGATCCTCTTGTTCATTTTGGTTAAGTTTTTATAAGCTTAGTAACTTTGAAAATGTGGTAAAATTGGATGCCCAATATTGATGGTTGAGTAATATGATAAAGAAGTGATGTTGTGATTGTGATCCTTGAAGTATGAAGATGAACTTATATGACACTATCCTTTCATAAATGTTTGATTTCATGTCCATATGTGACAATGAAGCAACTGATGACGTGTTATGACTATGATGAATATATTTTTAGAGCTCGATATAGTTTGATTTCATGATCTGATAGTTTTATGCATGACAGAATTATGATAGACTGGTTTATTTCTTGATTGATGTTCATTGAAGTGGCTTCCCATATAGAGAAAGAAACTCTCCATGAGATCCTAACGCCTATTATTATTTGTAAAAAAACTAATAGAAGACAATTGACTATTGAAGGAAGAATTTTGGACCTAAATAATCTTCTAATGTTGATGAAGAAGTTTTTAGAAGTTTCTATATCAGCAGAGAAGGTTTCTCGTAGTTCAAGCCCTAGTAGTTGGGAGAAAGGCTTAAGAGTGCAGTTATAGGCCTCCCAGTTGCACAAAAGATGGATTATTAGTGAAATTAAGTCTGTAGGATTCAAAATATGAAATCCTATTCATAAAAATCAGAAGTGCATCAAGAGTGTGACAAACCTACAGTGATGAAGCACATGATAGAAATTTCTATGGACGGAATAAATAAATAAAATAAATAAATGAACAATAATATCTAAATAATATTTGACTTATTGCAAAGAAAGTGAATTACTTAACTAATCTTGTGTTTGTAGGGTCTGTAATATGTATGTTAGCATGTTATTTGTTTTGATTTAATTATTGAAGCTAGTATATGATAGTATTTGGTAAAAGTTACAAGGTTTTGACAAATATTTGACCTATTGGATAGACTTAATATAGATGAGAATTATTGGAACTTTGACATGATGATTGATAGTTCATAGATATGTTTTGGCTTATGGATTGATTGAATTCACAATGATAACAAGTTAGGTTTTGATCAGATTTTGCAATGGTGATTTGCCTTGATATGGGGAGATTGTATGGACATAATGACTCTTAGTCATTAATATTGGTGCTCAATATTGATTTTGTATTAGCATTGTTGGCATTGGCACATTGGTCGAAGTGTAAACAATTGTGCTTCAATATGCAGTGATTTCACAATGAATGGATGGAACTTATATGACTTATCCTTGGTGTATGCACTTACATCTAGGGACATAAATGATTCATATTATCATGAGGATGGCTTGATAAAGTTTGTTTATAGGTTTCTTGGTAAATGATATTTTTTAACATGACAATAGATAAAGTTGTAACCTGATATTTGGGTGTCAGCTCTACCTATCACCTAGACTAAAGAGTTTGACCGTGATACTGGAAGGAAATTTTATAGCTTTGAAATTAGTTTTGGTTTGGCTTGATAAATAGACTTGGTTAATATGATTAAACGGTATTTATTTGTTTCAGGCTAAGTATATTAGTTTGGTCATTTTTATGTTTTCAGAAAGCATTGTAGGATTTGAAGCAAGCCTCCCAAGCCTAGCATGTTTGCATTGCCAGTTACTTGGTAAAGCCTAGAAGATGTGCTAATCCAAAAATATACTTCAATGTGGTCCAAGGTATGCCTTTGATTTCGTTTTATATGTTGAATATTTATTCTTGGTGGGAAATGAGCCTCTGATGACCAAAGTAAGAGGGAGTTGGCCTATGAGATCGAGATGGAATACCTTGGCATGATGCACTATTTAAAGTTTTGGAAAAGGAAAAGATGTCATGAAGTTATTTGGCATGAAGGAATGCAAATCCTTGGACACCCCAATAAAATTGAATTTCAAGAAGTTATTCAAATATATTTCTAAACCTGACTTGGGAACCAATAGTTGATTAAAGCATTGATGTTCCTTGTGAACCCCCATTTCGATAAATGTTTTACAGAGTTTTAATTGAGTCAATTATTGTTTGAGATGCTTCATGAACATTGAGTTCCAACTAAGTACATTTCCATGGGATGATCAATCATGTTCTCAAATATACTTCCATAGATGTATGACTGCATGGATACACTAATGTTAACTGAAATAGAAACGAATATTGATAGGAAGAGCACATATGGTTAGGAAATGGAAGTTTGTATCTTTAAGCACAACTGAGGATGAGTACATTATTCCTAGCATGGTTATATATGAGGAAGTTTGGTTAAGGAAGATATTTAGAGAGTTTTTTGAGTAGGTTATGGATATGGAAGTAATATATTGTGACAACAAGAGTTGGAACTGGTTGGAAAAAAATCACATACATATAGCTGAGATAGAGATATCCTCATAGATTGAGATAATGTTGATGTATGAGACAAGATTAGGTTTGTGGTTTTTGCCTCCATGAGAGGAAAGATGAATAAGGTATCATTTGATGCCATGTATTTTCTCTAACATGATATTTTATTTTATGTTCCATATGAACAAGAAAATAGAGGACTATTGCTCGAAATAACTACACAAAGCAGTATGATTGAACTATTCAGTGAATTATTTAAGCTAATAGCATATATGAGCACATTGATATGTTTCTGATCTATAGACAAAAGCATGGATTGATGCATGTGACCCTTTAAGATAATTGTCCAAGCTGATCAAGAAAATTGAGTAGTGATCTTCTCCCATGGTTGAGTTTCGACAGTGAGAAATGTAGCTTATTAGATACCAAGGATGAGGGACCTCTGACCAATGGGGTGTATCCTAATATATTCGCTAGTTAGAGTATGCCCCAATTAGCATCCTACACTCTCTGTCGTATAACTTCCCCATCTGGTCAATGGGATCATGGACTTGGGATAGATTGTGATCCCTACCCCTTGTAGTAGGTGACTCTCACCCAAGTTGGTGGACGTAAGTGTTCTACAATCTGACTCTTTAGGGTTAAAATGTATGATTATGGATAATTTGGTAGAGTGTGATCCTTATCTTCGGTAAGTTGATCTCACCTATTGTCAAGGAATTTAGGATAGAGTGTGATCTCTATGCATTGGGTTAGGTTTGATCTTGCCCATTATCTTTAGTTCTAGGTGGTAACTATGGCTCCCCAATGAGGATGATGATTCTAGGTGGTAGTTGAGTCTCCCTGATTGTGATGAATTAGGGTAGTAGCTAGAGCTCCCCTACAATAATTCTTCTTCTTTAGATTTGATAATGTTCAACATGAGATGAGCAAAGACAGGTAGAGATGAGTAGGGATGCACATGAAATTATGCCGAGATACTTATGTTGATCACATGATGTAGTTGCAATTTCTCCCTAGCTGAGAGGTGGTGTTAATTTGACAACTCAGTGACAAATTCCAACCATTAGACTAGATTCCCCATTTCTATAGGAACAAAATTGACCCTTGAATCACTTGATTTAGACAAGGGAATGTGTACTTTTAAAGTGAAGAATGTGCACAAATGGATGGGTCACCGATAAAATGAAATTGGAAACCATTGGATGGCTATAAATACAAGTCAGGTGACCCTCATTTGGAGGCCATGATCAAGAATTCTCTTCTTCTCTCTTATTTGGTTGTTCTCAAATAGGTCTAAAGTTGGTTCACAAATATTGGTTCGTACAGGCATGAAATTGCAGGGTCCAAAGCTCACACTTGTGATTACTGTTTTTGTTTCTTAGCCACAGTGATGTCGCGGGATATTTTTGGTTGCAACGACACGCATGCATGCCTGTACATGTGGCTTGAATGATTCAGCCACATGCACATTTCCCTCTCCATAGAGTTGAAAACTAGGGATTCATTTGATAGTTGACCATAGATTTCATCAATTGACTGTAGATTTTGACAATTGACCACAGGATTATGAATCATGGTTTTGATTATTAGTATATTTGGGTTCATCTCCTAATGTTGTTTAGTTGCTTTTGCTGGATATTTTTGTGGTTAAATGTTAGGGTCCAACCCTCACACCTTTATTTATGTAATAGGGTCGAGTCATAGTTATAGTTAGTTAAAGATTCAATAAAGCCCGTATTAATAATTGTAAGTGGTTGACCCACATTTAAGAAAGGGAGCATAGTTAGTTGCAAACAAGCCATGGTATTAGATAGACGGTATTGAGAGAACCATGGTACTGACCCATGGTATTATATGTATGAATCCCATATAAAGGATATCGACTCCCCATTGAGGAATCTCATGTCTTATTCTGTAACTGAGCTCTGCTCTACTGGAGGTTTCCCTCTCGAAGAGGCAAGTGAACATTGCTTTCATCTCTAAATAATAAAGTATTTGTTGTTTTTCTCATTTTGTTTGGTGTTTTGGGTTGTATTTCTTCGCATATTTGGTATTTTGGAATTTTATCACAGGTCAAGAGCATAAAAAGTGCTATCAGAACACTTTCTAGGGCCAGTGGTATTTCCATTTCTGGTAGAATTTTTTTGGTCTAGAGACGTGTTCCGATGTCTTTAAACCATGAGATCTGTCATTGAGCGCATAAACCTGCAGATTTGGGGAGGCATGCACGTAGGAAATACAAGAGGTGGTCACTCTTGCTGGACTCCCTTGTAACCCCTGTGGGTATCCCTTCGAGTAGTAGCACATTAGATAGAATTGAGCATAGACTGCCTTCCACGTACCCTCTAGGTATATCGGAAGCCCCCTAGCCTCACCTAAAACCTCACCTTAGATAAACCATTAGTCATCTTGCTGCTACAGTACACCGAGAACAACACTCGGGGAGATTACTCACATGTACGATAGGGTAGTTAGGTAGTACACCTAAGGGAACAGTTGATCCTCCTTAGTTAGTGCCCTGAAAGATTTGGCTGAGTATTATTATTGGAACCTTATGTATATTGTGATTTATAGCACCTGACACTCCTTTGAGACCATAGTTCCCTCGACTCTCGGAAGATCGCCATTATATTATTTGCTATATCAGATCTAGCAGTTGGTGTTATATCACTGCAACAACAATCAGATCCACTAGTTGAGGTTCTACCACCACAGTACAATTCAGATCTAGTAGTTGCGGTTCTATCACTGCCGTATTCCAACTCACATTCAACAGCTGGGGGTTTCGCAGGAAGTTCTGACCATTTGTGCAGCGAGGCTTGTGGCTCCTATACCCTGGGAAATTCTCATAGGACATTGGGTAGGATCAAGCTTTCTGGAAATCGGCCACTGCACTGTTGATATGTGGGGAGTAAAACTCCATTCAGAGTAAGAGACTTATCCCATAAGAATCAGGATGACGAGCAGATCGCAGTGGTACCATTCACTTGTCTGCTTCAATTTTTGGGAGGTCCCAATTTTTTTCAAAGTGACGACAAGTGACCAAGATCAATGTATGGTAGAAACTAGAGCTAAAGCCATGGCCAATGAGAAGATTGAGAGCCTTGAAAAAAAGTTGGCTTCTTTCAAGAACAGAGTGGACCAGATGCATAAATTCATGGACACTTTCCAAGTGAGCATGTCGGGGTGGCATCCTAAGGCACATGGTCTTAATGAAGACCTTGAAGGAAAATATAGCCATCATGTTCACCTCCATGGAAATCATCAACAATCCCACCCCCGGCCACCCAATCTGGACATGTATAAATTTGATGGCTCTAATCTGACAGTATGGGTAGCACAATGGAACAATATTTCCTTCTGAATGATATCCAAGATGATCCAACTAAAATACATGTGGGAGTCCTTTACCTGGACCAAGAGAGATGAAAATGGTGGCAGTGGCATCAGAAATTCTATCCTGGGAAAATAACTTGGCAGGTGTTCTCAAAATCTCTTTGTGACATCTTTGATAGAGACTCTAGTTTTTGGGTTGTCTTACTATTGGGCATGGAATCCCCCCACAACAAGTTTTGGGGTTCAAAGCCCAAGTTTTGGTCAAAGGTTTTGTATGAATCCATGAATTGCGGGCGTGGAGTGCGAAGTAGAGGTCAAGTCATAGGGTTTTCTGACCTAACGTAATGTATGTAATGTAAAGTCATGCCGACCTATCCATGGTCTGCACACCATGGGATTGTATAAATAGAGTGAGGCTCTAAGTTGTAAAGAGAGTTGATGATATAGAGAGTAGCGCAAGAATGGTTCAAGCTTAGAGTAGAATTCTAAGTGTCTTGGGTTGTAGTAGTAGGAAGAGGCTCTGCAACTGAGTGTGCAGAGGCCTAGTAGAGTCTGCAGCTGAGTGCGCAGACCCCTGCAGCTAAGTGCATAGGGTAGTATTGAGTTTGTAAGCAAGATTGAAGATTAATAAAAGAAAAGTTGATTCCTATTCCTGTGTATTTGCTGTGTATTATATTCTTTATGTTTGTATTCGTTTATGTATTGTGCACACTGATATGATTGTTGAATATGCTGTAATAACCATAAATCTTACACACACAAGTTAAGTAATCAGTTGATTAGCAAGGATCTTGGGTATTATATTGGTCACACTCCGAGTAGGGCTATGCGGAAGCCACATCACAGGTTGTGAAGGGATCGTAAGTGCATGTAGTGATAGGTGGGACCGTAGACCACCAGAAGCCCATCAGACATCCCAAGGGTGTGGAAACCTAGTTCTAGCACCGTCCCATACTACTTTGGGTGAGACCTCAATCCACGCTCTGTGGATTGTTGCTGAAAGGGCCAGTAGTACTGGGATTTGCTTGGCTAAATCACCTCTGAACATGGATCAGGCCCATACAAGCCAACAAATGGTTCCATTGCCGAGACCAAGATCTACATAAAGCATGTCTGATGTTGTGCCACTGGAATCCTACAAAGAAAGAAATTGAAGAGTGGTTGGACAAGAAGATTCACGAGTTCGCGGTGCAGGAAAGAAGAATTCCTCAAGTATCTAAGGAATAGTGGTTGGATCACTACTTGTACACTGAAATCCACAAAATTTTCTTTGCATCTTTTCTGTCTAAGCTGTATAAGTGGATTGCAAAGTTACAAGACAGCCAGGGAAGGTGTAGGCTCAACAAACCAATAGTGTGGACTCCAAAACTAGTGCACAGACTAGAAGCCTTAGAAGATAAGATAGCACGAGCTGTGGACCACTGGCTCGACCGAATAATAGGAGGATTTATACTAAGTTCATGATAGACATGGCTATTAGCTACAGCGAGGTAGAGTGATGTTTTCTTAAGGGACCGTGAGGTAAGTATATTAAATCTTTGAACACTTGGATTAAGATGCTATTGTGTGAAAAGTGGGTTACACGATAAATTAATGTTTGGGACTATGCGGAGAGGAAATATCTACAGAAGAGAAAGTAGCGAGGAATTGGAAAATAGTCCCTTAATTTCACCCTCACAGGAAAGCGAGGAGGAGCTCACAAAAGTTTCTCCGAGAAGCGTGGTCAGTTTGATAAGGCAGAGAATTCCGCGTTTACCACCTCCACCCACACCGCCACCCGTTTAGCCCTCCTCACCTCCATCTCCACCCACTCCACCTCTGCCACCACTAGAGTTCAGTATGGCGATTGCGATCAAACTACCAGTGTTTAGAGGAGTAGGAAATGAAGATCCTGACCAATTCTGGTTCGTTGTAAAATTAGTATGGGAAGCATAGGGCATTGTGGATGATAATATTAAAAAATCTATGTTGGTGAGCACACTACAAGATCATGCATTAATGTGGTATATTAAGCATTCTAATGACCACTCGAATGTAGGGATTACAGAGATCCATACTGCATTGAACAGGGAATTTAGCAGGCCAAAATTAGAGACACAATCAATCATTGGGTTTAAAGAGATCGCGATGCTCCCAGGTGAGACCCCCTGGGATCTGGACCAAAGGCTGAAGAGTATGATCCACAAAGCCAATATGACGTTAACAAATGCGCAGCATTGCACATGGTTTATGGCCTCACTTACGCCACACTTAAGGATGGCGTTGTCACAGCAAAAACTTTCCACCCAGGCTGA
The DNA here is from genome assembly GCA_031772625.1 of Pinus tabuliformis. Taxonomy (NCBI): domain Eukaryota; kingdom Viridiplantae; phylum Streptophyta; class Pinopsida; order Pinales; family Pinaceae; genus Pinus; species Pinus tabuliformis. The sequence continues at coordinate 795,169,872 of CM062818.1, read as the reverse complement.
AGCATTGGAGATGGAAATGAGGTTGCACGAGACCCCTATACAAGACCCTGGGTTGGGAGTTGATCCAGGTTCGGGTGTGAAGAAGGACCCTTCCAAGACCTTTTACTTTTGTGATGTGTTAAATTTCATTTTAAAATAAAATTAATGAGTACATCTTCTTGCGGAAAAAAAGAGGAACATAACAATCATCAACACATGAAAACATAAGCATTGATAACAGAGTTCGTCCAGGAGGGACTACGTCTCTGGGCCTAGTGTCAAGATGGTGTAGGCCGATGAATTAATTGTTGTCAATAAAGGTGATGTACACAAGTGATGATGTCATGATCATACAAGGAAAAATTCCCTCACACAGGAGTGGCTCTAAGAGATATTCCACAACTAGAACTCTCAATCAAAATACTCCTATCAGTATGACACAAAAACATGCATGGTGAGCATCCTGCCAACATGGCAAAAAAGGGATGTCAAAACAAAACACATGCATGACGACATGTAATAAACAAGAGTATCCCAACAACATACAACAAGGGATCTCAAAATATAACATCATGAGTTATGGCAGCAAGTACATCATATAAAAGATTCCGCATCAAATCAAGCAAGGAATCATGTCAACATATAATAAATAAGATCCTGCCTCAACATCAATCAAGGATCTGTGCACCATCATGTACTAAGAAGAAGTATATAAACAAATCAGATACCTCACACCATGGGCCATCTAAAGAAGTGGATGTTCATATTTTTTTAGGAAAAACAATCCACGGTGAATACGTTGTTCACATTGTCGATGCGCAAGCACAGCCCACTACCAATCTAGACTCCGACCTCACTACGAATGGCCATATGAAGAAGCAGGGGCATCAGAAACAACTGTCAATAAGCTAAAGCTCGCTGAAACATCGATCTCACAACATCGCTCACGAAGAAGACTATTCTAGATTTCTCTGCAATGTATCTCTCGGGCTATCTGGTTCTTGTAGCGCTCTGGCTATGCCACTATAGCTCTGTGGCTCTGCACGACCTTCTGGTTCTTTGGCTCACCTTCTCTTGCTACCTCAATCAAGCTTTACGGCTCTCTATGGCATATCAGTGCTCTGGCTTTCAAGCACTATGGTTATGTCGCTACAGCTCTGCGACGCTCTAGCTATCTCTGTTTTGCCTGGCGCTCTGGTTCTGCGACTCTCCATCAGGCACAGCCTCTTCATTGGGATGATTTTTGCATTCAGGCTCTCCATCCTCTTGCACAGGCTCTCTGGCACTCAGGCTTGCGGGTGCTCTTCTTCCTCGTCAGCTCTCTACGTCCATTGTGTCTTATAACACGTTTTGGGACAAGGCCGCATAAAAATCGGGGTCTGTTTTGTTTAGGAATAGAAGCCATTTGAACAGAAGGTTCAGCTGGTGCAAAAAAACCATAGAAATGCCTTTTTTCTGTTAAAACAGACAAATACATGTGGAAACCCAAAATACACAGAAAACATTGAAAAATCTGATAAACCGAACTTCAAATTTTATCAAATTAGGCTTTATTTGACTATCGGGTCCGCGCTGATCGCAATCTCATATCGCCAATGTTAATGGGCCTGTATATCGGGGGATCGCCAATCGCCGATCGTTGATATGCCGATCCACCGATCACCGATAAGCCGATTAGATCTGGACTATTGATCTATTCGTTGATCGAACAGTCTAGATTGTATCGCATGTCGCTATCGCATTGCATATCACAATCGTTGTGGCCCAGGGGTTTTTCCTTTGGCATCTGCCGACGCCAATCACCAACGCCAATCACTAATCGGCTGATCATTCTGATCACTAATATCGGCAATCGCAAATCACATGTCGTAGGTTCTAAATCCCTGATATCGCCGATTGCCTGCCCCCAATTGCAATTAGTCGGAGATCGCTGATCGGGGGTTCTAAAGGCCCACCTTAAGTCTGTCTTTTGCACTTCTTCTGATACGATTTGCCTTATAAGTCTTTAAGTCCATTTTTGGGGGAAAATGCCTCATTTTCAAAGGAACAAAGGTGAACTCTTTTCATGATAACTTCAGCATCCAGACTCAGATTGAAGAACTGTTCGCACCTCCGTGATCAAGACGACGAGATCTACGCTTTGGTCCTAGGTTGACATCATTCTAAACGCTTTGATTTTTGAGTGTTCATAAACCCTTTGTCCGATATATCTCTATGGAGCCACCTGGATTAATCCTCCCCACTAAGGAGCTTTCGGTCCTCCAAAAGCATGAAAAATAATCTGCAACTTCCTTTGTACCCTGCCTACATCACAAGCATCCCGAAAAGGTCTTTCTTCCATCTCCTTCACCTTTGTTCTTCGGAGCCTTAAGCAATGAACCGACACCTGCTACATCTGCAACCTGTAGTACATTGTTCTACAAATTACATGCTTGAATGACATGACCAACTAATGACCCAAAATGTCCCATAATTTCCACGAGTTTATAACACATACTCGGTGGTCAAGTTTATATTAAGATGGACGTAATACCCCAGTTATGACAACAAGGCCAACCTATCATGGTTGCTTCAACAAGTGATGAAAAACACATCATCACTGCAACACATGATTTACATACATAAGGCCAAACACTATTGTGTCGACAAGTGATGGAAACATAACATCACTTTTAGAGTTTTAACATGCAACTCAAAATACGACTCAAAAAATGATCAGACATCATTGTTGCTAACCAAGTGATGGAAACACATCATCACTTTTACACTTTAAAATGCAACAAATGATTTACAAAAGAATGACCATGAAATGACAACATGTCTAGAAACCATTTTTCACTTATCATGGTGAATGGATTACCTTCTTGAGGTGGTTTTGCTTGTCGAACAACTACTCTTCTTGGTTCACGCAGCGATGCTTTGTCCTTAAGGTACTACTCTAGATGGAGCCTCTAGCAAGTGGCTCTTTGATGGCCATTTCTGTCACAATGACTGTAGTAGGATTTCTTCCTCCATATCTGCTTAACCTATTTCTTTTCATGCTGTTGAGAGGGTCTTTCATGCCTCATGACTGCTGCCATTCTTTTCCAACACTTAGAAAAGGTATGGTTAGGTAAACCACAAAAGGTACATGTTTTTCGATGCCTTGATCTTCGTTCATGATTAACAACATGATCATAATCAAAATGAACATTTGAAGATTGAAAGTGGTTATACCTTCCTTTGCTATCTCTGATGTTAGTATGGCGATGAGAGCTTGCCTCAGCTCTCTCCCTGCAATGGGTATTGCCATGGGATGATGGGGATTTTTTCCCATCATTCTCTTTTCCTGACGATGTCTCAGACGAATCTAACACCTTCGAGCACTCTCCTTTAGTGTATATCGAGCCTGCAAATTGAGGTTCATGCACAACCTCCAAAGGTTGAGTGATGCCTTGGTTATTAACACCAAGTTCTTTCTCCTTGTGCCTCGTCTTTGTAAGGAGTCTCATATTTGTCCCTGTAATTGGGATCTCCAAATCTCCAATAGACATCATACTATGAGAAGATGAAACTGAAAGGCAATCAACGTCTTTTACTTTCTCTTTTGATTTGGAAATAACTGATGAGGGCTGCTCATCATCTGTTGTTGGTGGTTCGCTAACTGTCTCAGCACATTCCCCAACTTCCTTCCTGACATACCCAAGTCCTGCCTGATAGGGTAATTCTTCTACTTTGATGGGGTTGACAATGCCTTGGCCATTAATTCCCAAGCCTTTTCCTTCATAACCCATTCTCTTCAGTAGTTTGGAGCCAATTCCTGTGGTATGATTTTCAAAAATAGCGAAATCATCATCAGGAAACATACATGAAGATGGAGAACTACTTTTTACCTCACATGGGTCTCGCTGCAGCTTTTCCAAGGCCTCGTCCTTTTCTTGCAGCTGTCGTAGCAAACTCTGTTTTTCCTCTTTCTCTTCATGTAGGTGCATCTTCAATTCAACATTCTCTGTTTGAAGATTATGTTTTCTATGCTTTAGTTCTTCCATGGCCTCTTTTGTGGCTTGTAACTGAAGTTGTAATTGCTCCTTTTCCTCTATCTCTTTCTGTAGAGTTTCATACATAATTTCCACTTTCTTGGAAGCATTGAGCATGGTCTCATACATTGCTCTTTCATCCTCTGTCATTGCACGTTCCATTGTTCATGCTACAATTCATATCAAAGCAAAGACCGCTCTGATACCACTTGATCCAGGTCCAGGTGTGAAGAAGGACCCTTCCAAGACCTTTTACTTTCGTGATGTGTTAAATTGCATTTTAAAAGAACATTAATGAATACATCTACATGTGAGAAAGAAGAGGAACATAACAATCATAGACAAATGAAAACATAAGCGTTGATAACGAAGTTCGTCTAGGAGGGACTATGTCTTCGGGCCTCGGTGTCAAGATGGTGTAGGCCACTACATTAAGTGTTGTCAATAAAGGTGATGTACACAAGTGATGATGTCATGATCATACAAGGAAAAATGCCCTCATGCAGGAGTGGCTCTAAGAGATATTCCACTACTAGAACTCTCAATCAAAAGACTCCTATTAGTATGACACAAAAACATGCATGCTGAGCATCCTGCCAACATGGCACAAAACAGATGTCAAAACAAAACACATGCATGATGACATGTAATAAACAAGATTATCCCAACAACATACAACAAGGGATCTCAAAACAAAACATCATGAGTTATGGCAGCAAGTACATCATATAAAAAATTCTGCATCAAATCAAGCAAGGAATCATGACAACATATAATAAATAAGATCCTACCTCAACATTAATCAAGGATCTGTGCAGCATCATGTATTAAGAAGAAGTATATAAACAAATCAGATACCTCACACCATGGTCCATCTGAAGAAGTGGATGTTCATATTTGTTTAGCAAAAACAATCCATGGTGAATATGCTATTCACATTGTTGATGTGCAGGCACAGCCCGCTACCAATATGGACTCCGACCTCACTACGAATGGCCATATGAAGAAGCGGGGGCATCTGAAACAACTGTCAATAAGTTGAAGCTTGCTGAAACATCGATCTCACAGCATCGCTCACAAAGAAGACTGTTCTGGATTTCTCTGCAATGTAGCTCTCGGGCTATCTGGTTCTTGTAGTGCTCTAGCTATGCCATTGTTGCTTTGTGGCTCTACCTGACCTTTTGGTTCTTTGGCTCACCTTCTCTTGTTGCCTCAATCAAGCTCTGTGGCTCTCTATGGCATATCAGTGCTTTGGCTTTCAAGCGCTCTAGCTATGTTGCTGCAGCTTTGCGTCTCTATGGCACTCTAGCTATCTCTGTTTTGCCGGGTCCTCTCATTCTGTGATTCTCCATCAAGATGATTTTGGAATTTAGGTTCTCTATCCTCTCTCACAGGCTCTCTGGCACTCAGGCTTGCAGGCGCTCTTCTTCCACCTTGACTCTCTGCAACCATCGTGTATTGTAACACATTTTGGGAAAAGGCCACATAAAAATCGGGGTCTGTTTTGTTTAGGAATAGAATCCGTTTGAACAGAAGGTTTGGCCAGTGCAACAAAACCATAGAAATGCCTTTTTTCTGTTAAAATAGACAATTACACGCGGAAACCAAAAATACACAAAAAACATTGAAAAATCCAATAAACGGACTTCAAATTTTATCAAATCGGGCTTTATTTGACTATCGTGTCCACGTTGATCGCAATCACATATCGCCGATGTTAATGGCCCTGTATATTGGGGGATCGCTGATCGCTAATCGCTGATAAGCCGATTAGATCTAGACCGTTGATTTGTTCCTTGATTAGACAGTCCAAATTGTATCACATGTCACTATCGCATCGCATATCACAATCACTTCAGCTGAGGGGTTCTGCCTTTGGCATCCGCCGACGCCGATCATTCCGATCACTGATATCAACAATCGCAAATCACATGTCGTAGGTTTTAAAGCCCCGATACCACTGATTACCTGCCCCCGATTGCAATTAGTCAAAGATCGCTAATCGGGGGTTCTAAAGGCATGCCTTAAGTCCACCCTTTGCACTTCTTCTGATGTGATTTGCCTTATAAGGCTTTAAGTCCATTTTTGGGGGAAAATTCTTGATTTTGAAAGGAACAAATGTGAACTCTTTTCGCGATAACTTCAGCATCCAGACTCGGATTGAAGAGCCGTTCACACCTCCATGATCAAGGTGATGAGATCTACACTCTGGTCTTGGGTCAATATCATTATGAACACTTTGATTTTTGACCATTCATAAACCCTTTGTTTGGTATTTCTCTCTGGAGCCACCTGGATCAGGAGTCCAAAAAATCCACGTGCAACTGCAGAATCTGTGTCTAGAGATGCAAAGTTTGAAACAAGACAGGACGACTCGGCCGGAGGTGTGTGAGGAAGTATGGTGCATAAAATACAAAGGCCATGGGCATGACAAGGACCACTGTCCAGTGTTCACGAACTACTTACGAGGGGGAGGGCCAATGCCATTAAGACTGGAGGCACAGGTGAGGCTGAGCGCGGCATCTACATTATGGTGCACAATCTGCCAAATAGGGGGAAAACATATCACAGATAATTGTCATCTATTACAGAAGTATACGTAGACGTCCAAGCAATTATTTTGTAATTTCTGCAGGTCGATAGGCCATGACGAATACACCTGCTGAAGCTATGAACTAATGATGGATCGGGCTCCTACCTATAGGGTGCAGACCGAGATGGGAGCCCTCGACTCAAATGAAGGGATGGCCCACGCTGGGTTTTAGGGGCGCAATCGGGGTCGAGGTGGAATGGGACTAGGAAGGGGTCGCGGGGTAGATAATTTGTTACAATTGCGGAGGGCCAGGGCATTATGCTTGGATTGTATGAACCCGACTAGGATATCATTTTGGTACTATAATCAGTTTGATCATGAGGCAGAAGATTTCCCTTCACTGATAGTGAAGATGCATGAAAAGGGGGTGGTCCAGCCCCCTCCAACCTAGAATTTACAGATGATGATGTCTGAACCACGTGAAGAAGACCCAAATGTAAACATGATGCTGAGGAGTGCTATGGCCATGGGAGATGATAAAGGGAAGTAGCTAGAAGAAAGCTTGTGGGTTCGCAAAGTTTCTATAAAGGAACCCGAGTTTGACTTAGAATGCGCGAAAGAGACATTCATGGAAGGTAAGAAGAGCTTCACGGAGGCCTCCACTTCAGGTAGTAAGGATCAACTAGAACTAGGGATGGATCCTTCAATGCTCACTACCGTTTTGGAGACATGCATGAAACTGTTGCATGACAACAAGGTAGTCAGAGGGCTACAGGAACTTAAGACTAGGTTCATGGGGTCAGGAGAACCACGCATGGTCTGAAAACTTGGAAAGCATGCATTGTGCACAGGAAGGGAGATGAGGTTGACTACGCAAATAGGCGAGTACGAAATGGATCAGGTAATCCTGGATTTGGGTTCGAACATGAATGTACTAACAAAGTAAACATGCAAACACATGGGCAGACCTACATTACAATGGTCCCATGTTCAGTTACGGATGGAAAACCAACAGAAGATTTTTCCCATGGGAAGATTGCAAGGGGTGACAGTTGATATTGAAGGCGCGAGCACTCAGGCGGATTTTGAAGTGATAGAGATTGTCGATGATAGCAATCCCTATCCCACACTAGTAGGAATAGACTGGGCTATTGATATAAATGGAGTCATAAATATGAAGAAGCGCAAGATGACCTTTGAGAAAAAGTCATTATGTGTAGTAGTATCACTGGATCTAGCTGAAGGAATGCGATACACTGAACTGGTGTGCGACGATGATAGTGATGACGATCTCGACTATATCTACAAGATAACTGTACAAGGAGAGGATTGGGTGAATCCGACTGTAGATGGAAGGATTTTGTGGGAGCGTGAAAGCTCCTGCACTTCAGATTCAGATGAAGAGATAGAGCGATGGCAGAATCGGCTGCACGAAGTAACAACACTAAACTGCAACATGATGATCAAGTCATTGCGTTGCATAACAATAGAGGCAAGGGAGCTACCGACATATGATGGATTGTCAGCGGTGGATGAATTTCTGAGCAAATTCGAAAGTGCAGTACCAGAGCAACAGTGGTTCGAGGGGCTAAAGTGGGCGCTGCGCGCAACACCTACATGATGGTGGGGTACGCATCAAGGAACTTTTGAAGATTGGCATAGATGCAGAAGGATGATGTGCCTACGATTTGGAAAACCCCAACTTCAAATGCAAGTCAGTCAATAGGGGCAGAACAACTTGTGTGCACACCCTTCCTGATGGGTGCAGACATATGTTGTACAGTCCGCACAAGTGCACACCAACCCCAGCCTAGAGAATCGGAACAAACCACAGTAGTAGGAAGGGTGATGTGCGTTAACAATCCTCCACGACGAGGCATTCCATAAGGTGCGTGGAGTACTGAACAAGGTTCACCGGACGAGATGAACTGACTGGGACCTGTGTGTGCCAGCAGTTCACTTGGCCTATAGGACCATGTGCAAAAGCCTGAGCGCAGAGATGATTCCAAAGGTGCAAAACATAGTAGAAACCGAAATTTTTGAAAGGAATACCAAAAGGAATCCACCCATAATAGCTCCTGCAGTTATGAAAACGTGCGAAGATCAGGATGAAGGAATCACACAGCTACGTGAGGATGACCATATAAGGATTCGGGAAGCCATTCAACGAGGGAAACTTAAACTTCATGAAATCGAAGAAGATCTGGTACGATTGAGGAAGAAAAGAATGTTGATGGACGCTGAGATCAAAAGACTGGAAAACAAGGTCATGCAAGCATGTCTTGTTGCTAAACCAAGGATGACAAGGCAAGATACGGAGGGTCATACCACTACATTAGAAGATTGTAGTCAAGAATTTATGATTCTACTACCAAGGCTGAGACCACACCTTACCAAATGTAGTAACAAGGGGAGCGCACCACATAAGATAAAACACACGACGCCGGCTGTTGCGAGGGAAATTGAGGAGTGCCCACAGACTATGCTAGAAGGAAAATTGAAGTCTCACATAGATGGTGTGACCACTTGACTAGCCGTAGGGAGCATAGTCTCAGCACTCCAGACAGTTGAAAGAGAGCGCGGGACTCTAAAAGTGTCTGTTTCAGAACTGCACAGTGAAGGAGGTACGCACAAAATCAACATGGTACAAGGTTCACGCCTGTGCATGGGGGATGCACTGCCGTGCGGGTAAACTATGAAGTAACCGTTGGCATCGCTATTCATGATGAGATGTCCAATTTAAGCCAAAACGGAGTGGGTGGCGGGGCAATTAAGACACGAATTAAGAGCTAGATTTGGGATGATATGCCACCAAAGATACATTAATGACTCAGAAGTGGGGGGAATGGTCAAATTTAAATTCAAAAGACACTATAAAACTCTCAAGGCTAGCCACGAGACAACACTTGTTCGTTTGAGATTTGATCTATTATGAAGAGCATAGAGTGTTGAGCGCCAAGCAGTATTTGAGCCCCCAAGTTTGCAAACAACCAAAGACAGTTCGAACAAGATGACCACTACTAGGAGAGGTGTCAGTTTTGTAGAGAGTACCACCGAGGAAGCCGTGGTGTAGGTGGGAGATGCGCCAGAAATTCTGAAATCACCTCGGACACTGAGGCCCAAGAAAGATAAACAGGCAGCAGGACTAGTCCGCATGTCCCCGTGAAATCCGCGGTTTGGTAAACTTTCCATGGAAGAAAAGGGCAAGGTTGTCAACATTGAGATAGATGATGAGGAGGAGGACCTCCAGGCTCTCATAGATGAGATAAAGGTGGATGAAGAAATGGAAGAAGACATCTAGTCGGTGCACGCTACAGAAAAACTACCCGAGTACGTTCCTCCATGGAAAGGGAAATCCAAGGTACCCAAGGATTTGGATGCCACTAAGAGTGCACTCCAAACCCTACTACTCCCAGATGGAATTCTGTTTGAGGGTTTAGTCCTGGGCTGCGTGCCCACGATGAAATTTGAATATTGGGACCTTGCGGATAGTGAAAAGTTCCCACATTTGGAGACTGAGAACCTCATGAAACAAAGCAAGGAGGGGTCAGTTACAGTGCTAGAACTGCAAAAATGGCTGCACAGTGTGGAGAAGGCTGAGCTAGTCCACCTACTATGGATTCTGGACTTTCACCGCGCACCTATCACGATCTTTGTCATCAGGTAGCTGCTTTGCCTGGTGCACGATGGGTATTTATGGCTAGAGGAGCATATTCCCATCATGGCAGAACTTATCCATAGGATTTCCCATATTCCTTGTAAGGGAAAGGACCTCGCGGAGATAGCTAGCAAAAGCGGAGATTTGGCCCTCGTAGAGGCAATGAAGAAGAAGTATAAATTGGAAAAGAAGAAGAGAGGCTATGTAATTAGTAGAATTAAAGACAAAGGGGTGCATGTCGCCACCCAACTGCTAGCCGGGAAAGTGATGATAAAATGTCATGGAGACAAGGTACCAGCACCAGTCGTTGCGTTGGCAAAACAATGCGTGGAGGGGGTCCAATTCAACTGGGCCGAATTCCTCTGTGAAGAATTCCTAACCAACTACAAGGAAGCTTAGGAGCAGGGCAAGACCTTCCACTACGCGTGGTTGCTCTTGTCTATTTTATTGGTGATAGGGGAACTACCTAAGGATAATCAGTTCCCTCATATTGAACAGGACTTTCCAGAGGCAGAAAAATATGCGTTTCTCTAGGCTACGAAGGACGCTACGTGGATCCGTGAAACTAATATCTTCTAGGTGCTCATGGAGGTGAGCATCCGCATCTGGAATAACAAGAGGCTGCGCCTATCCCCCACAATGTACAACAGTCTACAGAGCTTTGCAAACTTTAAGGTGGATATGTACAATGTGTATATCAAGGCACGTAAGGATCCGATGCAAAACTGGATCAAGCTTCCTTTCATCGAAATTGATGATGCCATATTCTTCGTGCTCGAATCATGGCCTCTCGAGTGGCACGCCCTAAATCTAGCGGAGCAAAATCAAACAACGGCACAAAAGTAGAAGGATGCCACTAACCTGTGTGTCAACTAGTTGCCCAACAGAAGTACAATGAACAATTGGCTGTGGAGGTAAGGGTTGCTTGCAAGGCAATGAAGGTAGTTGTAGAGCAGGCTAAGGCCATCGAAAAATAAGCAATAGCACAGGCAACAAGGGCTACTATGATGTAGGAGGAAGGGGGCCAGAACGTGTGTACAAGAGAAGGGACCAAATACAATAGAAGGTGCGGACCTAAGCATAATGTCCACCCTGTTAGAGCCTAGATTTGCCTCAGGCTGAAAAGACAAGGTTCTAGGTCCACATCAAACCACGCTCAGCCTCGTACCCAGCCCTACGAGGACAAGAGAGGGCTCTCTCCAGGTTGATCTCGGCAAAAGACAAGCGATGGGGCTCGAGATGACTGAAATAAAAACTAATTTTAGGCTAGGTATGAAGTACAAGGGTTTGATTTGAGTTTTTGGGGGTTTTGTGCTGGAAACAGGGAAAGGCAAATTGGGCTTGGGGATGAGGCACAGTTTTTGCAGAGTTCTGATTGGGGCAGGAAGGTAATCATTTTGATGCTTTAAAGTGAGTGAATGGATAGATCAGACTGGTGTTGAGCTAAGGAGAGCAAGAAAGTCTCAAGAATTCTCCTTAAATAGATGAAAACATGGAAATTCAAACAAATTCAAAGGCAGAGCATAGCAGTTAATGGATTCTACCTTAATCACTCATTTGTTCAAATTCAGAAGAAGAGACAGGAAAATGATACACATAACACTAATAAAATTACAATTACTTAGAGAAGAACACCATCAAAACATAAAGCCACATGGATCCCAAACAGTGCTGCAAAACACTGGTCTTTCCTTAGCCAAAAATGCAGAGATAGAATGTACAATGATATGCCAAAGAAATCCATAGTGTCCAACCCTGAAAATGACTTAGGAATTACAAGATATGGACTAGCCCAACCCATTCCATTACCTCTAGGGGTTGAGCTCATCATTCTAGGAGTTGTTTCAACCAATTCTAAACAAAGCACTAAAATCTAGGCAATCAAAACAACTTGCCTCTATAAGGTAGGAAACTGATTCATTCATTAAATTTTCACTTTTTAGTGAATGAATCCTCTAGAACAAGTAAATAAGTGCCAAAATTACATCATGTTTATCCAATTACATCAAGATAGATCAAAAATTACATCAAAAAGCAAAACTAGTCAAACTGGCCGAATTTCTGAGCTGGAAGGTGAAAAATTGAGCAAAAATCCTCTATGTGTCGTGCCAAATCCTCTATGCATTGCGCCACTTTGAGGCTGCGTTTGAGGCACTTTCTGAAGTCCAAATTGAGCCCAAGATAGCTCATTGGAAATCCCTGCCTGTCTACTTTCCAACCCAAGTGGAATTTTTCAATTTGGATGTCATTTTCCCCTCCAAAACTGCAATCTCCAAGGACTGCTTCCTATGTGTCGAAATAGGGGCAGAAAGGTCATTTTGTGCATGTTTTTGACCTCCTGAGGACTCAAAAATTGCCCAAACTTCTTGGCCATGCACCAGCAGTAATGAGTTTTCATGAAAAATCAAAAAATGTAAACTTTTTGCAATTTGGAGCTCCCTAGAAAAAGCGCGTGCCACGTGGCGCGACGCATAGGGAGAAAAACCCTGTTATTTGTGCCAAAATTTGTCAAAATGCTAAAATTGCCCAAAATTTCTTGAAATTTGGGCTGGATCTTCTTCACTAAGTGTCATGCTGGGCTAAAGAGGCCTTGGCCAATATCTGAAGATGATCAATCTCCCTTTGCCTCTTTTGCTTCCTTATTGCCTTCCTCAATTTTGCCTTTAAATTCCTGATTCATGCCTTGCAGACCTTGTTCCGTGCCATGTAGTGGAAAGCCATGTGTCTCAGAAATGCATGGTCCTTATCAGCCTTGTCCAGTAGTCTCTCCAAGTGGATGTTGATTCTCTCGAGATTAGACTCCCGATCCTCATTAATCTCTTGCTCCAATGACGTGAGCTCAATTCTTCTCCTTTGTGCAGCTTGGCGATTCTCGCGGATGTTTTGTAACTCCATGATTGCTTGCTGATCTTCAAGCTGTTTGTTCCTCTACTCCAAGTATTTCATAGTCCACTTAGCTCTCTCCAAGTCAAGGGATAAGGCTTGGATCTTTGTTTGCTGCTCCTAGATGATCTCCCTAAGTTTGGCACTTTGTGGGCCTGTATCTGTATCATCATCATGAATGAGAATGAAGTCGGTCTATCTTTCACCCGAAGGCTCACCTGAACGCCCCTCATCCTGCATTGGCCTCTTTCCTTTGTCCTGTACCCATGGTGCTGATGCCAGAAACGAGGCCCCTTCCACGCCGGGTGGAGATAACACTCGCTTTGCTACTGCAAACAAATTTCTGGTGCCTCTCTGATATGTGATGAAAACTGGCACACTAGCGGTCTCATGGTGCTCATACTGATGAGAAGGTACACCTGTCTCAGGCTTGACCTCTGATAATCCCTGTGAAGCTCTGAACAAGTCATGAGAGATGAAATCATCCCAAGTGATGCCCTGTAATCCAAGCTGATGAACCACCATAATCTTAATAAGAGCAAAATGATAAACATTATTAAGTTTCTACTGAGGGGGTTTTGTGTTGCACAAGTGTGATCATCCTCTCTATATTCCGGCAAATGAAATATGGAATGTTCATCATCCATACCCTGGTTATATGCATGGGCAACCTGATGTCATAGGCATATAGACGAGAGAACCATCCCTCACAGCTGAAATATTTCATGATCAATTTCATTAGTGGAGCATATTCATCTTTCAGATATCGGAATGGAAACACTCGAGTTGCCTCAAGAAACCGGTTTTAATGTATGGCTCATAATGCTGCCGGTCAATCTTCTTCCTCTTGGTCCATGGTTCCCCAATGTTTGGTATGTCGGTTGCTAGTGAGACAGTTTCTGGTGTAAGTGTGAAGGTGACACCGGCTAAGGTAGCTTGATCTCCATGTAAATGCAACACAAATAGATGAGCCAACTCATGATGAAATTGAACATTAGCCACCTTTTGACAAAACTCATAGCATGACTGATGCTGGAAACAAAACATGGCAAGAGGGCAGGCCTGTAATTCAGTGAGGGTGACTAGTTCTTCTCTGATATGTCTACCTCCTCTATGAGGCCTCCGGGGTGCATGTTCCTCCACGGGAGAATCACTTTGGGTTTCCATTTCATAATCCGATGAATGCTCAGATGCCATGACTGCTGTTTTTCAAACTGCCTTGGAGAAAAAGATGCTGGTGTATGAAAACTGTTTAGACTACTCTTTTAGTAATGTGTTCAAACTCTTCCACCAAGGGGAAATAATTGAAACAGGGATTGTTAGGAAAGGGAAATAATATTAATGGATTAGGGACTATTGGGATAGATTTGTTAGGGAAATATGGGAGAGGGTTTGAGGGATTTATGTGTGGGAATAGGGTTTAGGGTTTCACATTTCAAATTTTTGGGAAAGGGAATTTTAGGATAGGGGTTTAGTAACTTTAGGGAATAGGGAACAATGATAATAGGGGAAAAAATGTTGTCAAGGAAAATGATGGACAAGAGTAACCTTGGTGAAGAACAATTTTTGAAACCCTAGGCAACAGCTTACATGTGAGGAATTGAAAATGATAGGGTTTGAATTTTTGTTTCAATCATTAGCATCCATAAACCACCATCACTCAGCACAAAAATAGATCAAACATTAAGATGTCGACCCTACTTGGCGAATCCACGCAAATAAATGGCAATTTGGAGAAATTTCAAACGTTTTCAGGCTTTCAGGTGTATGCGCTGCGCCACATACCCAACGTGCCACGCCGACCCAGTGTGTTTTGCCCGTTCAGAATTACACTGGGCAACCTCTCCTAGTGCGCCGTGCCTCCCTGGTGCACTGCACCTTCTGCCCAATGTGCCTTGCCAGCCAAATTTCCTCCAACTTCACCCAAATCGTACACTGACTCAACCAATTTTCTTTGAGTGGCTTCTCTTTGGTCTTAGCATGCAAATGGCATTGATCTTCATGAAAATATCTTTATAAAGACATGGATTTGATTTTTGACTCTCCAAGACCCATCTTTGTAATGTTTTGGCATTGGCACTTTTTCCATTTTAATACAACTCTGTTTTTAAATTTCCTTTTTGATTTTTTGACTAAAATGATGAAATTCTTGGCAATTTTTTGCAGGGATAGCTGACATGGAATTTGGCAAAGGAGACCAGAGCTATGCCTGAAGAATTCAAAAACTAAAGACTTTTGAAAATTATTACAAAGGACAAAATGTTGACTTTTCTTCAAAATAGAGTTTTGAAGAACAGTCATAATCCATCAATATAACGATGAAATTCGCGGAAAAAAAAAAAAAAAACATGTGTAAACCCTAGACCTATGATTGACATGACTCTTTGCCCATTAAAAGATCAAACATTGACTGTCATGGACTTTTAATAAACATTGATGAAAAGACCTAAGCCAGCAGGTACAAGACATGAGGGGAATGAATGACCAAGCCCTTTCGTCAGATTATGGCATGCTCCTAAATGGAATGCAGGTGATCGAGCAGGATGGGACACCTAAAAATGAAATGCAAAAAGAGTTTTGATCTCTGACAGAGGACTGACAAGACCGACTCTAACATTGGCTCCAATGGGGATGGTAGCTCCTTGGAGGTGCCAAGAATGACAGATCTCTGGAAGAGCTAGACAGTGCCTTTGTCCATTGGGCTATGGAGTCATTATTTTGACAAACAACACAAGACTCAATTTATTGGATTGAAACTTGACTCAAAACGACTCGATGATGAAACTGAAATGACTGAAAAACTGACTCGACAAACTGAACTCAAAATTGAAATCTTTCTTCAGAATTATAGCCTTCACTTCGAGCCCCAGACTAAGGAAGAGATCACAACACACACTTGCATGAACCTGAAATAAAATCGTATTTACAATGACAATGAAAATAGTATAAATAACTCAGAAATGATACCGCTTGAGCAGCCGACCATTGACCGGCCCTCCAGGACAATCTTCCCCGCTCATCTCCTTCAAAAGAAAGGCATTCTGACCTCGATATGCTGCGATCTTAAAAGGACCTTTCCAGAGATTTTCAAACTTACTGTGCTTGCCCTTTTCCTCATTCCTTGCATCCCACTTTAACACCACATCATCCAACTGAAATGTGTCCACCTTTTCTTTTCTGTCATAAATATTTTTAATTCTCTCTTGCAACTTGAATGTGTTTTGAAAAACATCTTCCCATGTCTGCTGCAAATGGATCATTTGATTTAGTCTTCTCTGCATTGGATCATCTTCACTACCAGCCTCGTGAAGAAGTTTGACAACTGGAGCTGCAAGAGAGGTAGGGAACACCGTATCAACTCCATAAACTAGCTCAAAGGGGAACATACCAATGGATTTCTTCTGACTCACTCGATCTTCCCAAAGTGCATGGACCAATTTCTTATGCCAACTTTTCTTTTTTATTTCTAGCATCTTCTTAATGATATTAACCAAAGATTTGTTGGATGACTCCGCCAATCCATTGCCTTGTGGATGGTAGGCGGTTGAGTGCCCCAAGCAAATGTGATATTTATTACAAAACTCAACCATCCTTTTTGACTTGAAAGCTATTGCGTTATCAATGATTAACTTATTTGGGCAACCAAAATGAGACAAAATATTATTCTCAAGGAATGAAATTATTATCGCATCCATGGCTTGCCTAGTGGGAATTGCTTCGATCCACTTTGTGAAATAATCTGTCGCCGTGAGGATCCATCTATGCTGACCTGAAGAAGCAGGATGAATTTCACCAATGAAATCCAACCCCCACTACTAGAAAGGGGCACTCACCTCAATGGGCTTAAGCGGCAAAGGTTTTAATTTCTGCTTTCCTTAAAAAATCTGACAATTATGACAGCTCTTGATAGTCTTGAACACATCAGCAAATAATGTCGGCCAATAGTATCCAGCGCTCATAATTTTATTTGTCGTTGTTTTCCAAAAAAGGTGACCACCACAATCTCCTTTATGGAAATCCTCCATGACCTGCTTCGCTTCTTTTTCCACCAAACAATTTAACAAAACGCCACCGAGATCTTTCCAATAAAGTGCAGAATTCAAAATACAAAACTTAGCAGCCTTTAACTTAAGAGTTCTAGCTTTGTGTCTAGCCATACCAGGCGGCACAGACAAATTCTGAAGCACATATATGATATCTGAATACCATGGAGAAAGAACAAAGATTTCGGATACCTGAATTGATGAACCTTCCTCATTCTCATCGGACATAGTAGCGATCAGATTTATGTCCAAGACGTGCAGATTTGATTCAGCCATTAACTTTGTCAATCCCTGTCCTTTAACAAGCTTTGTGGGCCTTATCTCCACATCATACTCTAGCAAAGCTGCAATCCACTTGCCACGTCTTCCTTCAGGATCTATTTCGACCAAAACATCTTTGACAGGAGTGTTAGGAACATAAGCAAAAATATAGGAATACAGAATATACATGCGGAAATCTTTCAGTGCTTTTACAAGTGCAAGGGCTTGCTTCTCAATAATTTTGTATTTCAAAGCAGCATCTCTTATAGTCCGGTTGAAGAAAGCAATGGGTCTTTCATGCTCATCTTTTTTCTGCATTAATACAACTGCCATAGTATGCTCCGAAGCAAATGAAAACAATATAAAATCCTGAGTATAATCCGGGCTGATTAGAACTGGGGCTGAAGAAAGAGCCAATTTTACTAAATTGAAAGATTTTACAGCCTCTTCCATCCACATCACTTGGTTGTCCTTCTTAAGCATGTTTGTAATCTCTCTTAGATGTTCAGCAAGATTAGGAACAAAGCGGCGCAGAAAATTCATCTTACCATTAAACGATTGAATCTCCTTCTTATTCCGGGGCAGGTCAATTTGCTGAATCACTTCCACACATGCTAGATCAATACGAATGCCATCTTTTGATATGATGTGTCCAAGAAGTTTGCCTTCATCCATGGCAAACAAGCTCTTCTTTGGATTCAATGACACACCATATTTTCTGCACTTTTGAAAGACAATTTTCAAATGATACAAGTGTTCTTCATCTGATTTGGAAAACATGGTCAAATCATCAAGGTACACAACCAAAAATACATCCTTTTCATTGGTGAAAGCCAAGTCCATTGCCCACTGAAGTGTGGCACCTGCGTTCTTCAAACCGAAAGGAATTTTAGCGTAATGAAAAGTCCCCCACGGAGTGGTGAATGTTGTTTTGTCTCGGTCATCTTCATGGACTAAAATTTGGTTATATCTGGAATAACCATCAAGTAGTGACATTCGAGATGCTCCAACTACTCGCTGAAGTATGTGATCCATTTTTTGCAGTGGATAATTATCCTTCAATGAAACTTTGTTGAGATTTTGAAAATTAATGCACAAACGGATCTCACCTGTCTTATTTCGTATGGGCACCAAATTAGATATCCAATCAGAAAATCTGATGGGAACAATGATTCCTGATTTGTACAACCTATTTATCTCGTTCTCAATTGATCGCAGCAATTTTGGATTAAGCCTTCTTAACTTCTGTTTGAAAGGTTTCTTATTAGGCTTAATAGGAATTGTGTGTTGAATTATATTGGTGTCATACGTTTTCAAATCAGAATAGTCCCAAGCAAACACATCAGCAAGGGATGACAACAAACTGATATATTTGGCCTTTACCTTCAGTGGCAATGTTTTTGATAGCTTTACCATCTTCGGATGTTCGGCTGTTCCAATATTCACCTCTTCGACTCCCTTCTCTATTGGCTGCAATGTTGGCTTGCAGGCTACGTCATCATGATCAAAGAGTTCTTCTAAAGGTATCAAGCCTTTAGGAATCATGTTATCCTTGAGCTACAACACTTCCAATTGGTTGATCTGCACATCATCTTTACTGTCATCATATTCTACATCAATTGAGGTATCTTTGAACTTACCTTTACTTTGCAGAAAACCATCAATCTCCTCATCATCTTGAAAAACTTGCCAATATCTCTGATTGTCCGGGACAGTCGGACGATGTTTCACATGGATTTCAAATTTATTACTTGAATTCATAGGAATCTTCAAATTACTCACTGCCTTAGCAAGTGCATTAGCAATACTATTTTGAATACGAGGCACACACGTCAAGGTGTAATCTGAAAATAGCTTCAAAATGTCTAGAACAGCATTCTGGTATGCCCACATACGAGGATGCTTTGCTTGATATTCGCCTTTAACTTGCTTAATCACCAATTCAGAGTCGCCATATACACCAATCCTCTTAGCATTCAACTTTCTTAGGATTTTCAGGCAAGCAATCAAAGCCTCATACTCTGCTTCATTGTTTGAGCAATCAAAAGCAAGTTTGTAAGAACATACCCACACATTACTAGGCACTTTGTTTGGAGCAGAAAAAGGATTGCATACCCAAATTCCAATTCCAGCGCCATCATTTCCCACTACTCCATCAAAATCCATAGTCGACAGGCCATCTTCATCTTCTTCTAAGTGCTGAAACTCTTCTTGCTGTATTTTATCTATTTGTTGTTCATTATCCTCTTTTGATAGCTGAGTGGTATTGCCCTGTTCTTGACTTTCTTTCTTCAAAACTTTAAAATTCTTTGCTATTTCTGGAATATCATCTGCTGTGACTAACTGACTATCAATCTCATTGAAACGATCTGAATACAAAACAAAAGACTCTAAATCTATATGTACATAATTAATCGGATGATTAATTGGTTTCTCCTTGCTTGTAATCATGTATTTCATTTTCTGCTCCCGATAAAGTTTTTTTCATTTGGCCAAACACAGGAATCATTGCATAGGAGAAATCAAGCTGCATAGTTCCCTTAATCTTTGCTCCCCAAGATCTGGAAAGAAGCATTCCAATCTAGGAGGTATATCCTCCACCACCACATCCATCAAAACGTTTTTTGCTGGAATCTGATCCAAACTAACCACCAAGTCTTTAATAAGCCCAATACATCTCACCCTACTGGAATCAAATGAATAAAGATCATGGTATTTCCTAGTGATGTCCAAACCCAACTTTTCCATGATAGCCTTCGGCATAAGATTTTGGGAGGCGTCGAAATCAAACATAGCATTATGCAACACAAACTCATGCACTCTCAAACTAATATAAAAAGGAGGCACATCACTATATGGAGACTCACCATTCAATGCTGGTCCAAAAATCAGTTCAGGTTGATCATCTTCCACACTCACCATAACAAACATTGGATCACAATTCAAAATTTTGGAAACCTAACCTCTATAACTACTGTTCCTCATCAGTTCAGTCAAGGGAATGGATACCTTCAATTTAGAAATTTCATTTTCTAAACTAAAAGTAGAAGTCTTCTCTACCTCTTTGGCTGGAACCTCTTTCTTCTCAGCTTTATCTTTTGATACAATTGGCTGATTGACTCATTCATTTGCTGGTGGAGATTTTCTAGGAGTAGGATCAACAACGTCTTTTCCTTTATTTGGTGCAACAGGTGGCTCATTCTTAGATACTGGACCTTCCTTTCTCTTCTGGATTGGATTGATGGGGACATTTCTATTTCTTAATGAATACTGACATTGCTGGGCAGACAAGGCATGCATATACCCTCTCTGATACTCATCCGACTCCTCTTCAAGAGTTGTTTCATTCGCCAAGATAAAATCTACATCCTGCTGTACAACTGAACTTTCTGCATACTCATCATCTTCAGTGATAAAAGTGGGCATATCATCAGGAGTAAAGAAGTGATTTTCTTCTCCCATTACATGGTCTTCATCATCAGATTTGGGACCAACAAAATTCTTCTAAAGAGGTGCCTTTACTTAC
Organism: Pinus tabuliformis; assembly: GCA_031772625.1. NCBI lineage: Eukaryota > Viridiplantae > Streptophyta > Pinopsida > Pinales > Pinaceae > Pinus > Pinus tabuliformis. Next base: position 795,148,973 of record CM062818.1, on the reverse strand, counting down.
TGCTGTTGTGATGTCGTCTCTTATGCTCGCTGCTCATGCTATTTGATCCTGAATTGAGGTCGCTACTGTCCACGGAAATTAGGATTCCGAATCTGCGGTTCAGGCTTATCAAGTGTTAACCTTTCAATCATCTTTTCTACCTTGCGTAGCACCTGATCTGAGGTAGAAGCTTCTTCTTTTATTGAAACTTTCTTCTCGGTTTTTAATCTAGCTCTCTTGTCATTCAAATTTGCCTCAACACTAATGGCGATTTTCTTCATTTCTTCTAAGGTAGCTGGATCTCTCTCTCTTAATTGATAAGCCATGTCTGGATCAAAACCATCTAGGAATTTTAGCAAAGCTGAATTTCTAGTTGGCCTTAAATCATCAGGAATTGCATTATAAATCGCATTGAATCTAGTACAATAGTCTTGCACGGACTCACCATCATTCCGCTTGATCTTGGTATATTCAGAAGTGATTTGAAGAGGATCTTTCTTGACTTCCCAGCGATCCAAGAACTATCTTTGAAGCTCTTCTAATGTGGGAATACTTCTAGTTGTCAAAGCTCTGAACCATTTTCTCACCTCACCCACAAAAGTCTGCACGAATAATCTCATGGTCACATTTTCTACATCAATTTCATGAAGCTCAAATAAATCCGTCATCTTGTCCACATGTTGCTGAGCCGTGGTACTTTGAGGAGTGCCATCAAACAAAGGAATTTTACTCTGATAATCTGCGGGCATGTCACCCAAAACTTCAGGTAGCACGAGAGGTGCAAACCGAGTAGCCATTGCTCTTGGTGGATTTGCAATCGGCCTTGGAGATGTTGGGGGAGAAGGTGCAGCTGATGTGTGAGGTGTATGAGGAGGTGTATGCCGAGGTGAAGCAATTTTGGACATAGAAGGAGTAGATGGAGGTGAATTTACAGCAGACTTTTGATCAAAAATAGTAGGATGCGGGGGAAGGGTGGGAATGAAAGGTGGTTCAGTGGGAATCCTTGAGCTAGATGGAGTTGTGGCAACTCCAAGTGTTGCAGATGCAGCTTCTAGGAAATCAATGATATTTGCAGCCTCAACGTTAGTTTGGAGCTGTCTTAGAATGAAATTCTCAATGGACTTATTGGATTTTTCAATTTCTAGAGCAACAAGAAAGTCCAGATTCGAGATGATAGACTCAAGAGCGTTTTCGGATTTGGTTTTAAACAAAGATAACTCAAACTATGTGTCAAAATCAAGCTCCTCAAGATACTTGAAAATTGCAGGACAAGAACGGGATTTGAACATGGGAGTCACAGAGCTCTCTTGACGAACAATTCTTGAAATCAGATTGGGATTTTCGTAGAAAGGGGGAGGATTTGGATCTAGATTAGCTCTGGTATATCTCTTTGAAGCCAGTGTGTTAATTTCAAGAAATCAAAGGAACATAAACAACTTGTTCAGCCTTTCAACTTCTAAACTTATCATCCAAAATCTTATAATTCTCAAATGTACTGGGGCGATTTACAGGTCAAGTGTCACGATTACAAGCTAGACCGGAGATTGACTGAAGCATCATTTATCTACTTCCGCTAATGCAAAGCAAAAGAATTTCGAAGGCTACCTGACATAACTTTAGGCTCCATCTATAGCTTATAAAACAAATGACATCAACAAGAAAACCATTTTCTTCCCCAGTATGGTCACCACTATGTTAGAGCCTAGATTTTCCTCAGGCTGAAAAGACAAGGTTCTAGGTCCACATCAAACCACACTCAACCTCGTAGCTAGCCCTACGAGGACAGGAGAGGGCTCTCTCCAGGTCGATATCGGAAAAAGACAAGCGATGGGGCTTGAGATGACTGAAATAAAAATTAATTTTAGGCTAGGTATGAAGTACAAGGGTTTGATTTGAGTTTTTGGGGGTTTTGTGATGGAAATAGGGAAAGGCAAATTGGGCTTGGGGTTGAGGCACAGTTTTTGCAGAGTTCTGATTGGGGCAAGGAAGGCAATCATTTTGATGCTTTAAAGTGAGTGAATGGATAGATCAGACTGGTGAGGAGCTAAGCAGAGCAAGAAAGTCTCAAGAATTCTCCTTAAACAGATGAAAACATGGAAATTCAAACAAATTCAAAGGCAGAGCATAGCAGTTAATGGATTCTACCTTAATCACTCATTTTTTCAAATTCAGAAGAAGAGATAGGAAAATGATACACATAACACTAATGAACTTACAATTACTTAGAGAAGAACACCATCAAAACATAAAGCTACATGGATCCCAAATAGTGCTGCAAAACCCTGGTCTTTCCTTAGCCAAAAATGCAGAGATAGAATGTACAATGATATGCCAAAGCAATCCCTAGTGTCCAACCCTGAAAATGACTTAGGAATTACATGATATAGACTATCCCAACCCATTCCCTTGCCTCTAGGGGTCGAGATCATCATTCTAGGAGCTGTTTCAACCAATTCTAAACAAAGCACTAAAATCTAGGCAATCAAAACAACTTGCCTCTATAAGGTAGGAAACTGATTCATTCATTAAATTTTCACTTTTTAGTGAATGAATCCTCTAGAACAAGTAAATAAGTGCCAAAATTACATCATTTTTATCCAATTACAACAAGATATATCAAAAATTACATCAAAAAGCAAAACTAGTCAAACTGGCCAAATTTCTGAGCTGGAAGGTGAAAAATTGAGCAAAAATCCTCTATGCGCCACGCCAAATCCTCTATGCGTTGTGCCACTTTGAGGCTGAGTTTGAGGCACTTCCTGAAGTCCAAATTGAGCCCACGATATCTCATTGGAAATCCCCACCTGTCTACTTTCCAAACCAAGTAGAATTTTTCAATTTGGATGTCATTTACCCCTCCAAAACTGCAATCTCCCAGGACATCTTCCTGTGTGTCGAAATAGGGGCAGAAAGGTCATTTTGTGCATGTTTTTGACCTCCTGAGGACTCAAAAATTGCCCAAACTTCTTGGCCATGCACCAGCAGTAATGAGTTTTCATGAAAAATCAAAAAATGTAAACTTTTTGCAATTTGGAGCTCCCTAGAAAAAGCGCGTGCCACATGGTGCGACGCATAGGGAGAAAAACCCTGTTATTTGTGCCAAAATTTGTCAAAATGCTAAAATTGCCCAAAATTTCTTGAAATTTGGGCTGGATCTTCTTCACTAAGTGTCATGCTGGGCTAAAGAGGCCTTGGCCAATATCTGAAGATGATCAATCTCCCTTTGCCTCTTTTGCTTCCTTATTGCCTTCCTCAATTTTGCCTTTAAATTCTTGATTCATGCCTTGCAGACCTTGTTCCGTGCCATGTAGTGAAAAGCCATGTGTCTCAGAAATGCATGGTCCTTATCAGCCTTGTCCAGTAGTCTCTCCAAGTGGATGTTGATTCTCTCGCGATTAGACTCCCGATCCTCATTAATCTCTTGCTCCAATGACGTGAGCTCAATTCTTCTCCTTTGTGCAGCTTGGCGATTCTCGCGGATGTTTTGTAACTCCATGATTGCTTGTTGTTCTTCAAGCTGTTTGTTCCTCTACTCCAAGTATTTCATAGTCCACTTAGCTCTCTCCAAGTCAAGGGATAAGGCTTGGATCTTTGTTTGGTGCTCCTAGATGATCTCCCTAAGTTTGGCACTTTGTGGGCCTGTATCTGTATCATCATCATGAATGAGAATGAAGTCGGTCTATCTTTCACCCGAAGGCTCACCTGAACGCCCCTCATCCTGCATTGGCCTCTTTCCTTTGTCCTGTACCCATGGTGCTGATGCCAGAAACGAGGCCCCTTCCACGCCGGGTGGAGATAACACTCGCTTTGCTACTGCAAACAAATTTCTGGTGCCTCTCTGATATGAGATGAAAACTGGCACACTAGCGGTCTCATGGCGCTCATACTATTGAGAAGGTCGACCTGTCTCATGCTTGACCTCTGATAATCCCTGTGAAGCTCTGAAGAAGTCACGAGAGATGAAATCATTCCAAGTGATGCCTTGTAATCCAAGCTGATGAACCACCAAAATCTTAATAAGAGCAAAATGATAACATTGTTAAGTTGCTACTGAGGGGTTTTGTGTTGCACAAGTGTGATCATCCTCTCTATATTCCAGCAAATGAAATACAGAATGTTCATCATCCGTACCCTGGTGAAATTCATGAGCAACCTGATGTGATAGGCATTTAGACGAGAGAACCGTCCCTCACAGCTGAAATATTTCATGATCAATTTCATTAGTGGAGCATATTCATCTTTCAGATATCGGAATGGAAACACTCTCTTGAGCTACCTCAAGAAACCGGTTTTAATGTATGGCGCATAATGTTGCTGGTCAATCTTCTTCCTCTTGGTCCATGGTTCCCCAATGTTTGGTATGGCGGTTGCTAGTGAGACAGTTTCTGGTGTAAGTGTAAAGGTGACACCGGCTAAGGTAGCTTGATCTCCATGTAAATGCAGCACAAATAGACGATCCAACTCATGATGAAATTGAATATTAGTCACCTTTTGACAAAACTCATAGCATGACTGATGCTGGAAACAAAACATGGCAAGAGGGCAGGCTTGTAATTCAGTGAGGGTGACTGGTTCTTCTCTGATATGTCTACCTCCTTTATGAGGCCTCCGGGGTGCATGTTCCTCCACGGAAGAATCACTTTGGGTTTCCATTTCATAATCCGATGAATGCTTAGATGCCATGACTGTTGTTTTTCAAACTGCCTTGGAGAAAAAGATGCTGGTGTATGAAAACTGTTTAGACTACTCTTTTAGTAATGTGTTCAAACTCTGCCACCAAAGGGAAACAATTGAAACAGGGACTGTTCGGAAAGGGAAATAATATTAAGGGATTAGGGACTATTGGGATAGATTTGTTAGGGAAATATGGGAGAGGGTTTGAGGGATTTATGTGTGGGAATAGGGTTTAGGGTTTCACATTTGAAAGTTTTGGGAAAGGGAATTTTAGGATAGGGGTTTAGTAACTTTAGGGAATAGGGAACAATGATAATAGGGGAAAAAATGGAGTCAAGGAAAATGATGGACAAGAGTAACCTTGGTGAAGAACAATTTTTGAAACCCTAGGCAGCAGCTTACATGTGAGGAATTCAAAATGATAGGGTTTGAATTTTTGTTTCAATCATTAGCATCCATAAACCACCATCACTCAGCACAAAAATAGATGAAACATTAAGATGTCGACCCTACCTGGCAAATCCACGCAAATAAATGACAATTTGGAGAAATTTCAAACATTTTCGGGCTTTTAGGTGTATGCACTGCACTGCATACTGAACGCGCTGCGCTGGCCCAGTGCGCCGCACCCGTTCAGAATTACAATGGGCAACTTCTCCCAGTGCGCCATGCCTCCCCGGTGCACTGCGCCTTCCGCCCAATGCGCCGCGCCAGCCAAATTTCCTCCAACTTCACCCAAATCGCACACTGACTCAACCAATTTTCTTTGAGTGGCTTCTCTTTGGTCTTGGCATGAAAATGACATTGATCTTCATGAAAATATATTTATAAAGACATGGATTTGATTTTTGACTCTCCAAGACCCATCTTTGTAATGTTTTGGAAGTGGCACTTTTCCCATTTTAATATAACTCTGTTTTTAAATTTCCTTTTTGATTTTTTGACTAGAATGATGAAATTTTTGGCAAAGGAGACTAGGGTTGCACATGAATAATTCAACAACTGAAGACTTTTGAAAATTATTAAAAAGGACAAAATGTTGACTTTTCTTCAAAACAAAGTTTTGAAGAATAGTCATAATCCATCAATATAACGATGAAATTCGTGAAAAAAAAAACATGTCTAAAACCTCCCTCTAGCCTGCTGGCATTTGGACACTTTAACGACTCAATTTGTGAAACCCTAGACCTATGATTGACATGACTCTTTGCCCACTAAAAGATCAAACATTGACTGTCATGGAATTTTAATAAACATTGATGAAAAGACCTAAGCCAGTAGGTACAAGACATGAGGGGAATGAATGACCAAGCCCTTTCGTCAGATTATGGCATGCTCCTAAATGGAATGCAGGTGATCGAGCAGGATGGGATGCCTAAAAATGAAATGCAAAAAGAGTTTTGATCTCTGACGGAGGATTGACAAGACTGACTCTAACACACCCAACTGAAACGGCCGCACGTCACGGAGTGATCATGTCCACGAAAGAAGGCCAAGGCTTCCAAACTGGACATCAAGCCAATTACATTGACAGAGGGGGACCTCTATGACATTGGTGACACAGTTCACGAGGTCACCCAAGAAGCACTCCAAGAAGCAATGGTGGAGCAACAGAATGTGTTGGGGGCCCTAAGGGCGTAGCTGGAAGAAATTCAGGTGTGGGCGCCACAGGAAGGAATAGTAGCTGCCTACAGTGTTATAGGTACATCAGTAGCGGAGCAGCTACTGTGTGAAAAAATGGCCAACACCATAGTGCTGCCGAAAGGAGCACTAACAGCGGAAAGTGAGGAGGACAAAGCTGCAGTGGGTAGGATCAAGGGACTTGGCCTAAACTTGGCTACCCTTCCGTGAGATACATTATATCAATTGTAGGACAGAGCGATAGCAGAACTCCGTGCTAGGGAAGGACGTGTAGTACAGATGCTCAACGAATAGAGAATCAACATTGAGCAGCTTAGTCTACATCAAGATGAAGTGCTTGCGCAGAATCATTAGATGGAGCAAATGGTAGAGGAAGCATGTCACCATGTTCTAGAGCTAGAAATCACGACAGACCTACCAGTTGGAGTGTGCATCCACAAATTAGCTAGTGGATTTTGTGAGGCAAAGGAGGAAGTAATGAGGGTACAGCTAGACCTCAACCTTTAGATTCTTGAGCTACGATTAAAGGCATAGTCCTCTACACCCATGGAAGTTAGGGAATACTGCGTTGGTGCTATTCAAAAAGGGCTGGAGGAAATAAGCCAAGCAGTACAGAACTGCACCGCTATGTTGGAAGAATCCTTCGCGGTCCTCACTTCATTACAGGAGGACCCCAACATACAGCACCTGGAAACGGAGGCGCGAGAGCTTCAAGTGTAGTATGACAGTGTGTGTGGAACGACATAGACAGTTGTCCTAACCCAATGGCTTGCGAAGCTATAGTAGGCAAAGGTGCTGAAGGAATAGGTGGATGTTGCACGGTAGAAAGAGGCAGTGCTTAAATCACGCATCCAGCCTTGGATTGATGAGGCCTTCCTCATCACTACAGACATCGAAGGAAAGCTCACATAGATGAAGGCAATGCATGCCTTAAGACAGGGATTTTCCCCTGACAATGAGACTTCGGCCAAAAGAGTGGAGCAGATCCAGCTGATGGCAAAATAGTGCGTTGCGGACCTCCACGCAATGCAGGCACTGTTGGAGGGGCTTTGTGCCAAGATCGCCGCACTGGAAAAGTGACTCAGGACGAGTCACGATGATTGTGTTGGGGGTCTGTTGGGCATGGAATCCCCCCGCAGCAGGTTTTGGGGCTCAAAGCCCAAGTTTTGGCCAAAGGTTTTGTAAGACTCCACGAATTTTGAGCACGAAGCGTCAAGTATAGGTCAAGTCATAGGGCTGTCCACCCTAAAGTAATGTATGTAATGTAAAGTCATGTCACCCTACCCATGGTCCATGGACCATGGGATTGTATAAATAGAGCGAGGCTCTAAGTTGTAAAAAGAGTTGATGATAGAGAGAGTAGCACAGGAATGGTTCAAGCTTAGAGTAGAATTCTAAGTGTCTTGGGTTGTAGTAGTAGGAAGAAGCTCTGCAGCTAAGTACGCAGAGGCCTGGTAGAGTCCGCAATTGAGTGCATGGACCCCTACAGCTGAGTGCGCAGGGCGGTATCAAGTTTTTAAGCAAGATTGAAGATTAATAAAACAAAAGTTGATTCCTATTCCTGTGTATTTGTTGCATATTATCTTCTTTATGTTTGTATTCATTTATGTATTACGCACACTGATATGATTTTTGAATATACTGTAATAACCATAAATCTTACACACACAAGTTAATTAATCAGTTAATTAGCAAGGATATTGGGTATTATATGGGTCGCACTCCGAGTAGGGCTGCACGGAAGCTGCATCGTAGGTTGCGAAGGGATCATAAGTGCGTGTAGCGACAGGTCGGACTGCGGACCTCCAGAAGCCCATCAAACATCCCAAGGGTGCGGAAACCTAGTTCTAGCACCCTCCCATACTACTTCAGGTGAGACCTCAGTCCGCGCTCCATGGACTTTTGACGAAAGGGCCAGTGGTACCGGGATTTTCTTGGCTAAATCACCTCTAAACTTGGGTTAGGCCCATACAAGCCAATACTTACTAAGCTTCGACAGATAGACACACTAAAAGAATACATTGTAGCCTTTGAGACGTTGGTCATCCGTACAAAAGGTCTGGGAGATGAATTCTACTTGGAATGTTTTATAAGTGGTCTCAAAGAAGCCATCCAAGTACATGTCCGGATTGACCACCCACCTACATGGATAGACGCTTGCAACAAGGATATCGAAGTGGAACATGCTTTAGCTACCAAGTCTCCTTGTCCAAATTTCATAGCCCAGGGATGCCCCACCCAGGCTTAGCTCCCTACCCAAACACTTAAGGTTCAAAAGGTGTCTCCAACAGAAATGGATGAAAGAAGAAAACAAGGATTGTGCTACTACTGCGATCACAAATACTCCCCCGGGCATAAATGCAAGGAACCCAAATTCTTTCAAATTGATGTTATTGATCACAGCTCATCTGAGGAAGCCCCACTCCTTGAGGGACTAGAGGATGAAGTTGAGGAAACACAGTAGGACAATGAACTCCCAGCTACACCAGAGGAACCAGTTATCTCGCTACATGCTTTGGCGGGCATTTCTACGCCCCAAACTCTCAAAATCAGAGGCTTTATTAAACATCACCCTGTAGTAGTATTGATTGATAGTGGCAACACTCATAAATTTATCCATCAGTGAGTCACCAAAGCTATTCATTGTTTTGTCAGGGCAGTCTCTAATTTTTAGGTCCAAATTGTTGATGGGGGGACAATGAAATGTGAAGGCCATTGTGAAAATATCAAACTTCAGATGGGAGACTACCACTTCAAGACCCACATATTTGCGACTAACATGGGTGGTTGTGACATTTTCTTGGGAGCTAAATGGCTTCGTAGACTAGGCCCAATCACCATGGATTTCCAAGAGTTATATATGGGCTTTAAGTAGAATGAGCACATGCATACCCTCTGTGGACTCTAGGCAGGTGCTTCTTCTATCATGAGCTTGCATCGCATGGAAAGGTTGTTGAAAAAGGGCCATCATGGAGTTATCGCTCAGTTTAATGCCATATAGGCCATCAATCCCACTACTCTTCATGTTCATCCTGACATGCAACAGGTCTTGAATCGACACCAACATGTATTTGAAAAACCTAAAGAGCTTCCACCCTCTAGAGGGGAACATGATCATAGCATCACTTTGGTCCCAGCAGCACAACCACTGAATGTGCAGTCATATCGATATCCTTTCACCCAAAAGAATGAAATTGAAAAAATATCAAGGAACTCATTGAAGCCGATGTCATTCATCCTAGCATCAGTCCTTATTCATCACCAATGGTCATGGTGCTCAAGAAACATGGGGAATGGTGCATGTGTCTAGACTTCAGGGCCCTCAACAAGCTCACAGTCAAAGAAAAATTCCTTATCTCAGTTGTTGATGATCTATTGGATGAACTACATGGTGCTCATTTCTTTACTAAGCTAGATCTTCACTCAGGCTATCACCAAATATGCATGAAAGAAGTAGACATTCCCAAGAATGCTTTCCGAACTCATGAAGGCCATTATGAATTATTGGTCATGCCATTTGGTCTCTGTAATGCCACATCCACTTTTCAAATCCTCATGAATCACCTGCTAAAACCATATCTTTGAAAATTTGTCCTTGTTTTCTTTGATGACATTCTCATCTACAGCCGCACTTGGGAAAAACATCTTCAACATGTAGACTTGCTCTTGCAACTTCTCTGATATCATAAATTATTTGTCAAATTGTCAAAGTTCTCATTTGGCATGGAAGAAGTTGAGTATTTGGGCCACATTGTGGGTCGTGAAGGTGTCCGGGTGGACCCAAAAAGATACAGGCAATGCAAGATTGGCCCCAACCAAAAACCTTGAAGAGTTTGAGGGGATTCTTGGGTCTCATCGGCTACTATTACAAATTTGCCTGCAATTTTGGTCACGTTGCTAGACCCCTCAATAACCTTCTCAAGAAAAATTAATTCCTCTGGACTGATGTAGCACAACAGGTGTTTATGGCTCTCAAACAGGCCATGTGTTCCACTCCCATATTAGCACTACCCGACTTCACCAAATCTTTTGTGATTGAATGTGATGCTTCAGGCACTGGTATTGGTGTTGTGTTAATGCAAGAAGGTCAACCCTTAGCTTTCACCAGCCAACAACTGAGTGGGAAACATATAGGACAATCTACCTATGATAAGGAGATGATGGCAATTTTACATGCAGTATATACCTGGCAACCATACTTATTGGGGCAGCGTTTCCAAATCCTCACAGACCATCAAAGCCTCAAATATTTTTTGGAGCAACATCTATCCTTTCCCCAGCAAAATAAATGGCTGGCCAAAATGCTGGGATATGATTATGAGATAATTTACAAGAAAGGGCATGACAATGTAGTAGCGAATGCTTTATCACACAAATTTGAGGATGAAATCACCTTGCTATCAATCTCTCTTCCCATACTAGATTGGATTGAAGAAGCCTGTAAGGAATGGTTTTCACATCCCTCTCTCTCCCAACTCATTAATAACTTGAGAGAAGATCCTAATTCCTTAATTGGCTACTTTTGGAAGGATGAGGTTCTTCGCTACAAGGATAGAGTAGTTATATCACCGACATCTGCTCTCAAAACACACATTTTGGTATAGCTGCACTCATCTCCCACTACAGGCCATGTAGGCTTTCAAAAGACATATGCTCGCACTCGTTGTTATTTCTTTTGGACAGGCATGAAAACTGACATTCTTACTTTTGTAGTCGAATGTGATGTGTGTCAACACCACAAAGGAGAAACAATCAAGTCACCAGGCACCTTACAACCATTTCCCATCCCTACCGCAATCTGGATGAATGTTTCTATGGACTTCATTACTGGACTTCCAAAGTCAGGCAACAAGTCAGTCATCATGGTGGTTGTGGACAGAGTTTCTAAATATGCTCATTTTTGCACTCCACCCCACCCATTTACCCCCACTTTGGTGGCTCAAGCTTTCATGGACTAGATCTTCACACTGCATGGCATGGCCACTTCCATTGTGTATGATCGTGACCCAACTTTCACCAATAACTTTTGGCAAGAACTTTTCAAGCTAGAAGGCACCCAACTCCAACTAAGTACTTCGTATCATCCCCAAATTGATGGTCAAACGAAAGTAGTCAACAAATGTTTGGAGACATACCTAAGGTGCTTCACTTCAGAAAAGCAATATAAATGGGTATAATGGCTACCTCTAGCTAAATTGTGGTATAATACTAACTATCATGCAGCCAGCAAGATGACACCTGTTGGCGTATATGGGCCTGACCCAGGTTCAGAAGAGTTATTTAGCTAAACAAATCTCGCAGCTACTGGCCCTTTCAGCAACAACCCATGGAGCATGGACTGAGGTCTCACCCGAGGTAGCAGGGGAGGGTGATGGAACTAGGTTTCCGCACCCTTGGGATGTATAGATGTGGTCTAGAGGGTTCGCATGCCATTCTGTGGCCTCACTCTACTCTACTTCCACGTAGATCTGGAACAAGGCAATTCCTTGATACTTATTACTAATGAGTTGTTATAGATTAGATCTACCTTTTACGGTCTTTAAGCAAACATTTAATAGAGATAACCAATTCGCGAACCCAGAAAAGTTATAGATTTGCATAAACTCATAACATAAGCATAAGCACACAGATCAAATAGATATATCAATCATAAATTAACCAGATCCACAATATTTCATATTCAACATAGTATTTTAGAACCAACTTATCTTTATTAAACTTTTTCGCCAATACATCCAAATCTGCCCTGCACACTCAGCTGCAGGGGTCTATGCACACAGCTATGGACTCTACCAAGCCTCTGCACACACAGCTGCAGAGCCTCTATCTACCCACCAACACCCTTGACTCGAACTTACAGACGCTTCAAGACTTCTTTCTTCAAAAACCCATTACATTCCAAATCCAAAAGTACATACCAAAAACTGACTCCTAACTCTAGAGCCTTGCTCTATTTATACATTTCCATGGTCTGCGGACCATGGGTAGGCCGAATTATTTTACATTATCTTTGGGTGGACAACCCTTTGACTTGACTTATTAAAATTTATGCTCCACGCATCTTTCAGAGCCTTTACCATACCTTTACCCAAAATTGCGGGCTTTAAGCCCCAAAACCATTACGCAGGGCCTCTCTTACCCAACAGTCCCCCAACACAATCATCGTGACTTGTCCCGAGTCACGAGGTTGGTGTGACAATCTTCGCATGGAGGTTGGTTAGCAACTTTTGTGCTTCGCTTGTACTTGCAGCAAACTCTTCTGCCATTCACTGTACCTGTTCAACGCATGCAGCTGACACATCAGTCTCTATCTTAGCTGCTTCCTTGGGTGCATACTCTACATGCATGTGTGCCACCTTGCACTCGATGGTGGTGGAAACTATGAATGCTTCATCAATCCATGGCTGGAGTCGTTCTTTAATCACTGCTTCCTTCTATCGGGCAGCATCAGCCTATATTTTTAGGGCTTGGGCCTCCCTCATGTTGGCTAAGCGCTGCATAATAGCAACTGTCTGCGCAGTCCCTCTGACATTATTGTAGGCTTGCTGGAGCTCCCTTGCCTCTATTTCCAGTCGCTATAGGGTTGGATCTTCCTGAAGTGAAGTGAGCGTAATAAGTGACTGAGCCAACAAGTCGGTGCATTCCTTCATGGAACGTGTGATCATTTCCCGCCTGGAGTTAATGATGCTTTTGCACTGCTCGGTGATGTCTGGTGGTGTCGAAGGCTATATTTGCAATTTCAGCTCTGTGATCTGCAAGCTGAGCTCCAACTAAATCCTCGTGGCCTCCTCCTTTGCTTCACGGAACCCACTATCCATCTTGTGGATTTGTATGCCAACAGGTAAATCGACTGCAATCTCTAGCTCAGGGGCACATAAATAGGCTTCCCCTACAAGTTGCTCCACTTGTTGACTCTGTGCGATGGCTTCATCCCGTTGGAGGCTCAACTGTTCTATATTAATTCTCTATTCGCTAAGTACCTGTTCCGCGTGCCCTTCCCTGGCACGAAGCTCCATCGTGACGCTGTCCTGGAGCTGGTACAAGATTTCGCATGGGAGGGCAGCCAAATTTAGTCCCAGCCCCATAAGCCGTCCTACCACAGCTTTGTCCTCCACATTTTCTATTATCAATGCTCCTACTAGAATCATGATAGTATGAGCCATTTGGGCCTTCAACAACTACTCAATGGCTGACATACCCGTAACCCCATGAGTAACGGTGGTTCCTGTTTATGTTGCCTGTGTCCCAAGTTCTTGTAGCTATGTGGAGAGCTCCCCCAACACAATCTGTTGCTTTGACATGGCCTTGTCGATTGCGTCCTGAGAGACTTTGCGAACTGTGTCCCCCACATCACCTAGGTCACCCTCGATCAAGGTGGTCAGTTCTCCATCCCATTTAGATGCCTTGGCCTTCTTCCATGACTTCGTCCATTCTCTTGACGATCGTCGTTTTAAGGGCGCACCCATGGTGGTTGATGGTGTTCCTTCCATCCCTATCTCCTGTTGGCATTTTGGCACAGGTGTGGCGCTACGGTACAGGTGTTGTCCTTGATGGCAACTCTCTTTGATGACAGATCTCAGTCCAGACTACAAGAATGAAGAGAAATTTCATATACGCAGGTTCATTAAGCCGAAGATGCGTATACACGCTGGTACACTATATACTAAGTCGCGGATACGCAGTCTCGCTATGTACGAAGTCGCGTATACACGCAGTTTCATGAACAGAAAAGAGCGTACATATCAAGAAGCTTTCTTTTGGTCCGTGGTAGTTAGTCCTCGGTACTTGAGCCTATCTTTTTGGACCAAGGTATCTCGACAGTCGTGTTGATCCCGAGTTTTGAAGTTGATGGTATTGTGTTACTATGGTTTTGGACCGTGGTATTGTGAAGGGCCTAAGGCTATATAAGGAGAAGAAGATCATTAGGCAAGTGCACTGAAAAAGTCTTGAATATCTAATGATGAAAGAGATCTAGTATGCAGGTTCTGGGTTGATGATACATTGCTTGATCTGAGCTAAGGAGAGATCACATCGGTTGATGGAAGGATAGATCGGGATCAAATTGTTTGAAATGAACTATCGGTATATGGTTGATTATGCATATTTTTAGATCTGCATACTGACGCAATGTTATGTTCTGAGTATGACTGATGTCTGGTACAGCTGCAAGTTATGAGAAATTATTTTTAGATCTGTACGCAGGTTGGCTTCGGTAAAAGCGCGTGTATACGCGGGTTTGTTTCATTGAAGTAGCGTATATCTTTTGAAGCTTAATTTTTGGGTTTGTAGTTGGGTCTGTCTATTATTGCAGGGTTCTGTAGTCTGCTCTGTGTTCTGGTGACTGGGTGTTGACAGGGTTTCAGTGGTTCAGTGATTCAAAGATTGATGATGCTAGTATTGGTTGTTTTGTGCTTCTATGATTTGTTATGAAAAGTGAATGAATCGTGGTCTTCAGATTGAAATGTTGTGCTTCAGGAGTATCCAGTCTGAAAATTGATGAAAAGTGGTACCTGAAGGAAAGAAGATTGTAGGCCAGCACCTACGTACTAGTATCTTAGCTAGTACAAGAGCAAAGGGGGTTGGAGCTCCCTTCCAGGAGAGTTTGGAAAACGAGAGAAGGTTGTAGCCTTCTGCAGGTTGTAGCCTACGTACTGGTATAAGGCTGCACCAGTACAAAAGATTGTAAACTAAAGTTTCTTATTAAAGAAAGATAGAGACGACTTGCAGCAGGTGGTTTTCACCCACATTGGGTTTCCACCTTATATCATGGTGTTCATGTGTGTGGCTTTTGTGTGATGATCTATTCTGTTATACTGCACCTGTTTACTTTTAATATGGTTAATAATGTCATGATGCATTTACTGAAGATAAACTAACTGAATCATAATATTTCTGGTTATACGCTGGTTGCTTTAGACACAGTAGCGTGTACACGCTGGTTCACTTAACTGAAGTAGCGTATATGTTTCTGAGTATTGAAAAAGTTTTATTGATCTGATAATACTGATTCACCCCCCCCCTCTCAGTATTATTTCCAATATCTCCGTGGTCATCTCTGTGGGCACCTTCTGACTACTTTCATCCTTTGCAGCCGCTCCTGCTGGTGCTTTGTCTGTCAAAGTTTGCGTCACCTCCTAGGCCACCCCAACCTCTACAGCGTGCTATTCGTTCTGCTTTTACTATGTTGCGCACTTATCTTTAGTCTTCGGTTTCTGGATAGTGGCCTCATTGCACCCTCTGCATCTAGTCTGTGTCATTCCAGTGGCCAGGTATCCAATGCCGCCTCGATAGCTTTGTCGATGGCAAGGAAAGGGAGTGTGGTCCATGTTTGATTGGGGTCCTTGTGCACTCATATGTAGACAAAGTGCATGTCCGCTTTAAACTTGGAAATGTGCTTCACGCTGTCATATATTTCATTGGACAAACGTGGTTGCTGGGTGATCCATTGTCGAACTTTGGCATCCATCAATATCCAGAAAATTTTGATGCCCTGGATTCTTGCAGCATCCCTTATCACCCAGAGTGATGCATATCTGGCAGCTTTTGGCCAATCCTGGTCCAAGGAGGGAAACTGACTATCTTCGGGTAATTTAGTGGTAACCAGCACAATGGATAATAGAAGCCATGCATAATGGAAGGTCTTTCCCTCCTCTTGGACCTCCCTACAATTGGTCAGGAATTCTTCACAAAGGAATTGCGCCTAATTGAACCATTCTCAAGATACACATTCCTCAGCTAACACAATGATGATTGCTGGAACCTCGGTGCCATGGAATTTCCACATCACTTTCCTTGCGAGCAACTGGGTAGCAACATGAACTGCTTTGTTCGAGATACTATCAATAATGTACCCTCGCTGCCCTTTCTCCAGCTTATATTTCTTTTTCAGGGTTTCTGTCATCATCACATTGCCACTCTTATCGACAATTTCCCTGGGGTCTCTTCCTTCACAGGGAAGCAGTGAGATCCTATGAATGAGTTCTGCCATGATGTGGATGGGTTTTCCGATCCATAAGTATCCATCATGTACCAGACAGAGCAACTGTTTGATGACCAATATTGTAATAGGGGGCCGAAGAAAGTGGGGAATGGATAGGAGATAGAGCAACCCGACTTTCTCCACCTTTTGCAGCCATTCCTTTGGCTGAAGTGTCATGACTGTCCCTTCCTCGCTCTACTCCATCAGTTCACTAGTCGCCAAATGGGGAAATTTTGCTATATCTGCAAGGTCCCAGTCTTCAAATTTCATCATCAAAATATGGCCAATCACCGTGCTTTCAACTGGAACCCCTTTCGGAAGAGACGGGGTGATGAGTATATTATCAATGTCATCCAGATTGGTAGGGCTAAGTCCCTTTGCTTGGAGGAACATACTTGGGATGTCACACTGGCTAGATAGTTTCCTCGTCGGGGTCTATTTCTTCGACATATGTTAGGGATCCCTCTCCCTCCTCATCACTTTCAATTGTAACAGTTTTTCCCTTTTCTTCCATTGGCATGGATTTCGCAGCGACCACCTTACTAGTCTTGGTATTTGGGGGTCCTTTTTGGTCCATGGCGTCCTGGGTGATTTAGGGAGTTTGGCTGCCTACGGCATGGGATTTTGTGGAATCTCTGTGGTAGGGTTTATGGACCTGAGGAATGAATCTTGGTATTCCTTTGTCAGTGCCTGAAACCACAGGCTTTCCTCCATTAGTTTGTCATTCATCTTGCTCCTCTCGCCTTGAACCCAGGGCGTCCTATTCTTCGAATGATCAAACTTTGTGATGTGCCCCTTTTATTGCTTGTTATATATGATTTCAAATTCAAAGTCGGCTGTTCACCCTCCTTGTGGCTCATTAATGCAATTTTGGAAGTTATCCTTACGCCTTAATTACTTGCCACCTACTCCTCCATGTCTTAAATGGGACATCCTATCACGAACAATACCTACAACAGTCGACTTCCATCCCATCCCTGCGGTAGCACAACCCCTGCTACATGGATGCGTCCTATGCATTTAACCATACTTATGCACTGCGACCAACTTGCGCAGCTTTCCTGCATCTTGTTTTATAGTCTTGCGCCCTCTTCCAACTGTGTGGACTGCTCGGACTGGGCCTCCTATGGATAGTCAAGTGGTCGCACCCATCGTGCGAGCCTTCTGCTTCCCTACTAGCCTGGGTTGTGGGCACCATTTACGTTCCTTTGACTATGATAGCATATTGCAGCCCGCGTTCCCTTGTTCCCTAGGGTGTAGTCGCAACCATGCTAGCATGGGCGTGACTTGTCCTAGTAGTGTAGGAGAGCTGGCCATGTCTGGTCCCTTCAATAGCTCTTGCACGTGACCTGTGTGGGTGACTTCTAATTTTATTTTATCAATTTCTTCATCCAGCCTTGCACTTTTCTTTCGTAGTCTGGCCCCCATTTCCTCTAACTCGTAAAGTCTCATTTTTCCACGCCGAACGACTTCCCATAACTATCGAATCTTGTCACGTAGGTCTTCATGTTCAGGTCAGACCATAGGGGTAATGGCCCATCCAGCCATGGATAGAGTTCCCTTGGCATACCCTACTCTGTGTACGGTCATATCGGCCCAGTGAACCCTTGCTATGCGTAGATTCAGTTGGGTCGATGGTTGCGTAACATACAACCATACCCCTCATTGTCGATGGATGACCGCCGTACTCTAGCGTGGCTGCCGTGCACGCCCTCCAATCCGTACATGGAACCGCCTTCTCCATCTCAGCTTCCTCTGTGCACACCACCTTAGTGCATGCGACACTTCTTCCGATGCACCATGCTGCTTCTGGGCTACAATTAAGGTGCCAAGGTTGATGATCTGCCCCTCATTGGTTGTGCCATTATCTGCTGGCCATTGTCTTACTTCAGTGGTCATGCATCGCAATGATCTAATCATCATATTATAGTTGAGTGTTATGACTTCATGCAATCAGTTCTGCCATCATTCAGTCTCCTCATCTAAATCCGATGTGCAGGAACTATCGCACTCCCAAGAGATTCTTCCATCCTCTGTGGGATTCACCCGATCCTAAGCTTGTACCATTATCTGGTAGATGCAATCTAGTTCATCATCACTGTCCTCGTCATGCACTGGTTCAGTGTAGCGCTTTCCTTCAGCTGGGTCTAGTGGAACTATTACCCGTAGTGACTTCTTTTCGAACATCATTTTCCGTCTTTTTAGGTTGATGACCCCATTCATGTCCATGGCCCAATCGATTCCTAGCAATGCAGGGTAGGGATTACTGTCATCAACAATTTCTATTACCTCGAAGTCGGTCTACATACTTACGCCTTCAATGTCCACTATCACCCCTTACAGTCGGCCCATCAGTAAGATCTTTTGCTGGTTGGCCATCCTTAGTTGAATAGGAGACCAATGTAGTGCGGGCCTACCCATACATTCCCACGTTTTCTTAGGTAACACATTCGCATTTGACCCTAAATCTAGAATGACCTGGTCCATCTTGTACTCGCCGATTTGCGCTATCATTCGCATCTCCCGTCTGATGCACAGAGCATGTCTTCCCAGTTTCTGAACTATGTGCAGCTCGCCTAACCCGGCACACTTAGTGATCAGCTCTTGTAGTCCTTTAACAGCTTTACTATCACACAGCAGCTTCATACATGTCTCTAAAATGGTAGTAAGCATAAATCGATCTATCCCTAGCTCAAGTGGGTCCCTTCTACCTAGAGTAGAAACTACCGTGAAGCTCTTCTGAGCTTCCTGAGGCATCTTCCTCCCCTATTCCACCTCAAAGTCAGGTTACCTTGTAGGGGCATCACGACTCTTCGTATCTTCTGTAAACTCTTTCCGCGCCTCTCTTCTTGTGGTTATGCCACTCCTCAGTACCATGTTTAAGCTGGGATCTTCTTTGCGAGGTTCTGACCTCATCATTTAGACATTTTGAGTTGGAGTGGGTTGTAACACTCCCTTTTCACACATTTGGGCAATTAACGTCGAACAATCTATCATTTCATGGTCAAACTACTCATAGTATGGACAAGATATCCTCGTCGGGTTAGTGCAGTCACAAGCATAGTGTCCTAGCCCTCCGCAGTTATAACAGATCAGCTACTATGCCCTCACCTAGGCCCCATTCCTCTTCCTCAGCTGCATCCCTAGAATCCCCTACGTGGCCCTACGGTTGGGTCGAAACCTCGCGCTTTAGTCTGCACGTGGTAGGTTGGGGTCCTTTCCATCATTAAGTCATAACTTTGACACGTTCACTCATCGTGACCCACTGATCTACAAAAGTTGCAATACAGCTGCTACGAGGTCTGGGTATACTTCTGCAACAGGTGGCAGTTGTCCATTGCATGCTTTCCACCCACTTGAAAAATCACGCACCAGAGCGCAAGTGCCGCACTTGGCCCTGCTTGTACCTCCAACTTTAATGGCATCGCCCCCCCCCCCCCTTGCCAGATAGTTCGTGAAGATGGGGCAGTGGTCCTTGTCGTGTCCTTGACTTTTGCATTTAATGCATCCTACCTCTGTATGCACCTCTGGTCGGGTCGCCCTTTCTTGCTTCAAGCTCTGCATTTCTAAGCTCAGGTTTTGTAGCTGTGCGTGGATTTGCTGAACTCCCAACCCTAGATCCAGTATTGGGGTTTCGTGAAACCTCATTGCTGTTTCTAATGCTTTTGCTTGGGTTGAGATCTTTTGCTGTGATAGCATCATCCTCAGATGTGGTGTCAAAGATGCCACAAACCAAGCATAGTGTTGTGCATCCATTAGTGTCATGCTAGCCTCGCGGATTGTGCTTTTCAACCTCTGATCTAGGTCCCATGGATTTTCGCTAGGTAACATCGCGATCTCCTTGAACCCAATGACTGACTGTGTCTCTGATTTTGGTCGACCAAATTCTTTGTTCAATGCATCCTGGATCGCCGCTATTTCCGCATTCGGATGATCACTTGAGTACTTTATATACGACGTCAATGCGTGGTCCTGCAGCATGCTAACTAAAGTAGCCTTTTTGATGTTATCATCCGTTATGCCTTGAGCTTCCAATATAGACTTTACCATAAACCAAAACTAATCTGGTTCTTCATTTCCTATGCCCCTAAATACCAACAACTTGACTGCACTCACCATCCCAACCTTCGATGGTGGCGGAGGTGGGGTCGGTGAAGATGGATTTAATGTAGGTGAAGTAGGTGATGGCGTGGGTGGAGGTGGTATCAGTGGAAAGAACCCCTTAATTAACCGGACTGCACTTCTTAGAGAGAACCCCATGAGCCCCTCCTTGCTTTCTCATGAAATAGAAATTAGAGGACTATTCCCTAATCCTTCGGTTCCTCAGTAACCTCTCCCACTCTGTGTTACACTAGACATTAATAAATGTGCATAATCTATTTTCACACAACAACATTTTAATCCAAGTACTCAATGATTTGATATACTTACCCCGTGGTCCTTGGAGAAAGTGCCTTTCTACTTCACTATAATTCATAGTTGTGTCTATCTCGAACTCATTGATAAACCTTCCTATTACCCAATCCAACTGTTGTGGGGAAAAATGCCTATGCAGGACGATCCTATCCACCTAAGGTGTGACAGTGCCTTAGCAACAAACAGAGACAACTATTATGGTTTCTTCCATTATGAAATGTGAAAGAGGAGAGATCAATGGACTTACCGGTGTCTTCCGTTTGTCCCTCGATCCAGATCCTCTTCTCTTTGGGTGTTCATAGTTACTTGCCTCCTTGCTCGCCCAAGAGAACAGCTACTTGATTCTTGCAAGATCACAAGAGAACAGCTACTTGCGACAAGAGAACAGCTACTTGCGACAAGAGAAGAACACAACACAAAGGCAAATATTCATATTCATAAATGATTCAGGATTAGAAGTAAATCAAATACACTAATGCAATCATACATCAAAGATACATCAGTATATAGGAGAAAACCAAGATAGCTTTATTGATAAATAACAAGGTTCAGGAAGAGATACAACCCAGAGGGCTCCAATCCAGCATCTCCTTCCCAGCAGAATGGAATTCCTATCTTCACCTCCCTTCAAAGCATTAAGCACCCAATGATTCCAGTCTCAAACCAACAGCAATTCTTTGCAATAACCAAAATTCCCGCCTCGGGATCTCATGGAGGAGAGATCCATATATAGATGTTTGGAGAGAGGATGTGTCAGCTTGAGATCTAACTAGTGTCCTCTCCCTCTGTCAGTTCTTGAGTCCACTTGGAGGTTCTTGCTTCCACTTGGAGATTTGGAACCTCTTACTCATCACCAGTCGAATTCCCTAAGGCATGTGTCATTTTGGAAGCTTCCTGAGTTTTGACACCTTGAGGAATGAGCCTGCCACATGTCCAATCTCGCTCAACACAGGTAGCTAGTGTTGGAGTTGACATTCAGCGCAGGTAGCCAGTGTAGCCATTGACATTCAGCGCAGATGGTCAGTGGAGCAGTTGACATGATCCTGAATTAACTTGTTTTTGAGCAGTTTCAGATGGAGAACTTCTGTGAATTGCTATGGTTTGTTAGCCTTGTTCCTCTAGGGGTAGGAACAACATGTTTAGGGACTTTGGATCCCTTAGATTATGTACATTTCATGCTCAATGCTGTAAGGCACAAAAATGTCTATAACAGTTGCCCCCTAAAGTATGAGGCCGTTTATCGGGTGAAATGCTTTATCCAGGAGGGTCCGAAGTTCATCCATTTGCTGGGAGGAGACCTGTAATAAGATACAATACAATACATTATTTTTCATACTGCTTTCATGATCTAGCTGAGGTGGGCATTCCCATGCTCAGCTTTATAAATTCATTTCTGTACATAGAACAGACAATCGTCTGATGGTAGACTGATAATTTTGGTGAAATTATCATCCTTTGAGTAGGATGATCATCTGCTGCAATGACGTACATGTCAAATGTCTTTATATTTCCTGAATATATATCGCAGCCCGGATGGATGAAACTAGATCCGGGGTCTTCAAACTCGTTCGATCTTCACTCTAGGTACAAGTCGATCCATGTGAGAATTGTTCTGAAGTCGAACATGGAAAGACATCGCTTGATTACCGGTCAATGATGTAAACCGTTAACAAGCGCGAGAGGAATCACCGATAATGATAATGACCCTCAAGGTACTGCAGTACAATTCACGTGGTGTGAATAAAAGACTTGGCGTCGAACACCACGCAAAATCTTCTGGTCGAAGGTCATTGATGTATCCCTGTCGCCGGAAGTGAGAAACTTGCCATTGAGGCATGCAAGCTTCAAAGTACTGAAGGGGTTGTTCCTAGATCAACTTCTTGGATAATGAGCTGATGTCGACAAGAAGCGATCCGTCAAAGGAGGGCCTTAATGAATCCCACATCAGTGACACGGAATGGAGCTAATGATTTTAATGGAGGCGAAAACGATCTGTGACATATGATTCAGGGTGGCGGTCATGAATGGATGAAGGATAATGTATGGCAGTGGATGGGACCCGGTTGACTCTTTTCTGAACGACTTCTCTTGAACATATGGCGACACTGATGCGATGGATTGGTAGCATTACCCCAAATATGGATGGTATGGCGAGACCATGGTGATGTGACCGGTGAATGAAACAACCCAACCCGATTGTGGTACGGAGGAAAAGTGTCATGTTCAAGAGCGACTTGCTACCATCAAAGTTTTCTTTAGTTTCTCCCAATTTTTCCCCAGTCATTGCTGACCAGTACCTCTTTATTTTTGTCAAGCTTGAGGAGGATAACATATGCTTGTTCTATAACCTGCCCTTCGGGCAAGCCCATCGCTATGTTTTAACGAGCCTAGCGATAGTGAAACTTGTTCTTGTCTAAAGACAAGTTTGTCGCTATTTAGTGATTTTAACGAGTCTAACGACAAGGATAACTCGGTCCTTTTCATTTTTAGAGAGTCTGAAAAGGTACATAAAGTTAACTCCAAAATTCCTTTTTCATCATCTAATCCCTTAAGTCCGAAAAAGTATAAAACAATACAGAAGGGATGAGTTTTTGATCGTTTTAACGAGCCGAACAAAACAAGCGCTCGATCTTTTTGTGCAATAATCCCTCAGGTCCAAAAAGATTAAAATCTAGAGGAGGGATAGCACTTCCGGTCATTTTAACGAGCTGGAAGGCCAAAACTCGGCAATCTTTTCATATTTTACGAGTCAGTTAAAAAGAGCTTAAAGAAGACTCGTCTTTTGAGGAACGAGTGATAAACAGGGTTAGCAACTGATTCCAGGTACAGGTTGGAATTTTCCAATCACGGCAGTGTCACAAGGATGGCTAGGTGAAATCACTCTTCGCAGCTGTTCCTCAAAATGGGTAAACAATCATATGGAGGTGAACGATCGGCCAAATGAAAAGTGGAGGTGACGGTGCAAACACGACCAAGGCTTTAATGGCTGATAAGGTTACATTCACAGTGGTCATTTACCGGGTAGTGCTTATGTTTATTTTTTAACAAGCATGAAGTCCGCATTAAAACTGCTCGGATCTTGCGTTTATTTTTTAACGAGCATGAACTTTGTGCTAAAACTGCTCGATGCTTATGTTTATTTTTTAACGAGCATGAAGTCCGCATTAAAACTGCTCGATCTTATGTTTATTTTTTAACAAGCATGAACTATGCACTAAAACTGCTCGATTATACCAGTCATATGATAAGAGTGTCTCATCAAGATTCTATTTTTTAAGGAGCTTCATCTCACTAAGCTTTGCTCTGCATCCTTTCTTTATGCAAGTTCGGAAACGACTAATCCTACGAGTTTAAAGGGTTAGAGGTCCTAAAAATTTAAAAAATAAATAGTCGCCCCTTGCTTGCACTCTAAAAGGTTTGCATGCCCCCAGGCATAAGACAGAGTTTCAAGGTTACCTCTACTTCTTTTCCGTCAAAACATTTGTTCTAACGAGAGAGGCTTACCTCTTTCAGGTTACCCAAAGACTGTCTCATTCGCGGCTACGAACAAAACACTTCTTCGGCGATGTCTACCAATGGTGAGCGACGACGACCGTCGACTCACATAACTTTGAGAAAAGAATATTATTCTAGAACAACCCCTCTTCCTCTACGGACGGGGTATAGACTAGTCATATTCTCCCGCGGAAACCTACCCTATACCCAAAGTTCTCTACCGAAGCAGACCAGGACGCATGCCCCCTGGGTTCCAGTCATATCCTCCCGGATTACTCGCGCTCATCAGGAGGACGGACCGTGGGTCGAGACACTTCTTGCGTGAATAGACAATTTAGGGATGGTTCATGACTATTTGTGATGCGTGATCCGGGGAATGAAAGTTGGTCCACGAGCTTGACCATTCTTCCTTCATGCGGAAAACACATTACTCTAAAGAGTGATGAGACGACGGCTCCCATGCAATATATATAGTCTCGTCCAAGGAGTAGGTTATAATCCAAGGGTCCTTGAACGACCATCACGTTCATTTGAATGGTCTTCCCTTTCAATGTTATGGGCACATTGGGGAGGATCCCTAAAGGTCGACTGGTTCCTTTATCAAAGCCTGATAGATTTCTCATTTCAGGCAAAAGCGCTGGCGAACCAAGCGCTTTCCAAGCAATAGAGGAAAGGATACTCACAGATGCCCCTTCATCAATAATTGTGCCAGCCATTACCATTCTGTATATTTGGACAATAATTCTGAATGTTATGCTAGCTGGCAAGCAGGGTCTGCCTAGTTGGTTCCAGTCAAAGGAGACAACTAGGTTGCTTGGCGGTGGGACCGAATAGACGGCCGGATATCGTTCTGACGAACTTCCTTCCTGCGATAAAGGAATGGTGGCTTTGCCCCCTTGTTCATCAGAGTCAGTGTTGATGAAGAGAATTTGGACGGTGTCGTCTTTATTCTCCTCTGTGATGGTGTCATTCAAAGATAGAGCCTCTGAAGGCAAAACCGGGTCAACTGCCGTTTCAACCTTTAGACTTTCGTCAGGTATGGATTCAAACGGTTCATCTTCAATGACTGGCGCTTCGGCTGACCACTTGAGTGGGCCAGCCGGATTCTCAACTAGCGAAGGACTTGGCAGGAGTTTTTGATATCCAGGAGGAAGTTGCGCTCGTAAAATCGGGCGATCTTCCAGAACTCTTTTTGCCTCATCTAAGAAGGGACAACGATGGATGGCGTGATTTCCTTCACACAGTTTGCAGGGAAATCTAGCTTTCCCTCTTTGTCCTGTGGCTTCACTTCCACTAGTCGATGGTGAGCAGTCAACATGGCTATCAGAGGTCGACGCTACCGAATTGTGCAAACGGGGAGACCAGTCCCTTAGTATCCGAGGGATACAGGGACAATTTCTGTGGAAGTGGTCTCCCTTGCATATGACGCATGGTGATTTAGGCCTTGCCAGTGCTGTGTGTGGATTTTTGTCAGACGACACTTGTTTGCCCCCAGTCGCCTTTGGCTCCTTATTCTTCTTTTCTTTCTTCTTCTTCTCCTTCTTCTCCTTAGGAACCCGGTTTTTTGCTTTACCAGTTCCGTCAAGCGAAGAGGAAGGAGGAGAGGAAGATGAAGTAGAAGGCTGGTGGGAAACTCTGGTCTGGTCTAACTGTTGACTCGACTGTTCAGGAATGGTGGTGTTCTGAACGACATTGGTTGAAAAGAGCCAGACTGGTAGGCCAATTGTCAGTCCTGGAAGTGACAATGTGGCCATGTGGGGCACACCAACTTCTCCCCAAGAGGAGAAAGGACTAGGATTTCCACTTAAGGGAATTCCTTGGTTGGTGGGCTCCATATTTTCAACCTAAAGATCAATGTGGGAATAAAGGGTGATTGTTCCGTTTAAAATAAATTGTTAACGACGCTTTAGACACAACTTGCTTTTTCACTTTTAAAGAGTCGAGAAAAAGCTAAAGATGACTCTAGTCTCCTTCGATGTTTTAACGAGCCCGAAGTGACAAATGCTCGGATGGACTTTTTTCTGTTATAGAGTCTAAAAAAGGCCAAAAGAAACTGCTCTGGAGTTCTAGACAGAGGGTGTGCCAAACCTTTCGCAAAACCGCAGAATACTTTTTAAGGTACGGGCGGTCGATCTTCGTGAATGCTGTGTTCACTGCATTGCGATCAGTAGGGCGGCCGACACGGCTTCCTAAGGATAAAGGATATATGCCTATAGGGGTCTCCCAATATATACGCGACGGTACGTGGGAGCACAATCCGTACTAGCGCTATCGTCCCTCAGGAGGAATCACCCACCTTCCACGAGATCGACAGTCACTAGGCTTAACGACGCCGGAACACGTCTCTAGCCTAGACCTCTATGTTGTGCGTTATGTTGCAAAGCGTTGTTAGGTTCATTCAGTTTATTTTAAGTTGATCTTTTTAGAAGTTTTCCTTTCAAGATTCACCACAAGATGTATGATACAAATTCCTAAATGCAGTCTAAAGATGATAAGCAAGCTTTATATCTTTTTAACTTTGAAAATCCTATCTACTAAGGGAAAAGAAAGACACCATCTTTTCTCAAAGAGCAATCAGCACACTCTAATGCACTGTTCCTAAATCAAGCATGAAAACTTATCAAAATGCAAATGCACAATGCAAGTGTTTGTTTTCCACTTTCTTAGTATTGATGCCTACAAAGAAAGCTTTTTGTACAACTTTGAATTTGCTTTTAAATGACAGATACAAACAAGTTTACTTTTTCAAAATCAACAAGGGTAGAAGAGATTACAACACTTTGTGATTTTCGAAATGAACAACTTGTTTCGACACTTAAAAGAGACAAACTGAAACCAATAAGCAAAAGTAAATGTATAATCAACTGTAAACAGCCAATGAACTCTCTCCTAAGATCACAATCAACAGATCTGAATCAAGGGCTACAGGATGATTATTTCACTCATGCAAAGGAAAACTGTAAATGATGCCACAAACACATAAAAACACTCACAGTCTTTTTGTACAAAAGGAGGCGGAATTTAAGCAGAGAAAAGGAGTTATCAGACTGGTACCTATGTTGGTTACAGGCTGCAAAAAACAGAGCTCAAAACAGGGCAACAGAGAGCAGAGAACCCCAGCTACATAAGGCAAGACTGGTTTAGCACAACCTCAACACTGGGATTTTGACATTCAACACAGGTAGCCTTCACGGGAACTGCATTGAAATGCAGAATGCCTTCACAGCAGTTGCGCTGAAGGAGAAACTCTCGTTTCTCACTAGGTTCTGGGTCACAGATTGCTCAATAATCAACAGTTTCAGGCCAAATCAGAAACACAAGCAAGGTACAATCAAAGGGATGCTTTGAGAGGGTACTAAGATCTATCACAAAGGATCATCAAATCATGTGTGAGTCCATTGTTTAGATCATAGACAAAATCCAGTGAAGGATCAAGGCAGCAACTGTCTACTTTGCAACTGAGAATAGCAGAAGCAGTTCGATTGTTGCTATTGAGTCTATGAGGTAAACAATGATAGAAACACAAATAAAATGACTAAAACAAATTTCCCCAGCGGAGTCGCCAATTTGTTGTGGGGAAAAATGCCTATGCAGGACGATCCTATCCACCTAAGGTGTGACAGTGCCTTAGCAACAAACAGAGACAGCTATTCTGGTTTCTTCCTTTATGAAATGTGAAAGAGGAGAGATCAATGGAATTACTAGTGTCTTCCGTTTGTCCCTCGATCCAGATCCTCTTCTCTTTGGGTGTTCACAGTTACTTGCCTCCTCGCTCGCCCAAGAGAACAACTACTTGATTCCTGCGAGATCACAAGAGAACAGCTACTTGCGACAAGAGAACAGCTACTTGCAACAAGAGAATAACACAACACAAAGGCAAATATTCATATTCATAAATGATTCAGGATTAGAAGTAAATCAAATACACTAATGCAATCATACATCAAAGATAAATCAGTATATAGGAGAAAACCAAGATAGCTTTATTGATAAATAACAAGGTTCAGGAAGAGATACAACCCAGAGGGCTCCAATCCAGCATCTCCTTCCCAGCAGAATGGAATTCCTATCTTCACCTCCCTTCAAAGCATTAAGCACCCAATGATTCCAGTCTCAAACCAACAACAATTCTTTGCAATAACCAAAATTCCCGCCTCAGGATCTCATGGAGGAGAGATCCATATATAGATGTTTGGAGAGAGGATGAGTCAGCTTGAGATCTAACTAGTGTCCTCTCCCTCTGTCAGTTCTTGAGTCCACTTGGAGGTTCTTGCTTCCACTTGGAGATTTGGAACCTCTTACTCATCACCAGTTGAATTCCCTAAGGCATGTGTCATTTTGGAAGCTTCCTGGGTTTTGACACCTTGAGGAATGAGCCTGCCACATGTCCAATCTCGCTCAGCGCAGGTAGCCAGTGTTGGAGTTGACATTCAGCGCAGGTAGCCAGTGTAGCCATTGACATTCAGCGCAGATGGTCAGTGGAGCAGTTGACATGATCCTGAATTGACTTGTTTTTGAGCAGTTTCAGGTGGAGAACTTCTGTGAATTGCTGTGGTTTGTTAGCCTTGTTCCTCTAGGGGTAGGAACAACATGTTTAGGGACTTTGGATCCCTTAGATTATGGACATTTCATGCTCAATGCTGTAAGGCACAAAAATGTCTATAACACCAACCAGTGATCCACTGCGCGTGCGAGTTTATCTTCCGATGCTTTTAGCCTGTGCACCAATTCTGGAATCCAACCAATAGGTTGATCTAGTTTTCACCTCCCCACACTGTCAGCTAACCTCGCGATCCACTCGTACAACTCTATCGGGAATGTCGTGAAGACAATCTCATGGATATCTATGTATAAATAACAATCCTACCACTCTTCCTTCGATATCTGTGGTTTTCTGTTTTCCTGTACCACAAACTCGTGAAGCTTCCAATCCCACCAATATTCAAGCTCTTTCTTTGTAGGGTTTCAGCGTTCCAACATTAGACATCCCTTAGGCAGATCTCGGTCCCAGCAATGGAACCATTTGTTTGCTTATATGGGCCTGACCCAGGTTTGGAAGAGTTACTTAGCCAAACAAGTCCCGCAGCTACCGGCCCTTTCAGCAACAGCCCGCAGAGTGCAGACTGAGGTCTCACCCGAGGTAGCAAGGGAGGGTGTTGGAACTAGGTTTCCACACCCTTGGGATGTCTTGATGTGGTCTGGAGGGTTCATGCACTGTTCTGTGGCCTCGCGCTACTCTACTTCTGCATAGATCCGGAACAAGGCAATTCCTTGATACTTATTACTAATGAGTTGTTATAGATCAGATCTACCTTTTACGATCTTTAAGAAAACATTTAATAGAGATAACCAGTTCGCGCACCCAGAAAAGTTATAGATTTGCATAAACTCATAACATAAGCATAAGCGCACAGATCAAATAGATATATCAATCATAAATTAACCAGATCCACAATATTTCAGATTCAACATAGTATTTCAAAACCAACTTATCTTTATTCAACTCTTTCACCAATACATCCAGATCTGCCCTGCGCACTCAGCTGCAGGGGTCCATGCACATAGCTGCAGACTCTACCAGGCCTCTGCGCACACAGCTGCAGAGCCTCTATCTACCCACCAACACCCTTGACTCGAACTTATAGACACTTCAAGACTTCTTTCTTTAAAAACCCATTACATTCCAGATCCAAAAGTACATACCAAAAATTGACTCCTAACTCTAGAGCCTTGCTCTATTTATACATTTCCATGGTCCGTGGACCATGGGCAAGCCGAATTATTTTACATTATCTTTGGGTGAACAACCCTTTGACTTGACTCATTACAATTCGCGCTCCATGCATCTCGCGGAGCCTTTACCATACCTTTACCCAAAATTGCGGGCTTTAAGCCCCAAAACCATTACACGGGGCCTCTGCTACCCAACAACTCCATATGAATCAATGTATGGTCAACTCCCACCTTCACCTACTTCTTAGCTCCCTAGATTCTCTAAGGTGCAAGCAGTGGATCAACTCCTACAGAACCGTGGAACCATGCTAGCCTGTCTCAAAGATAATCTCCATCAAGCTCAGAATTGCATGAAACAACAGGTAGACCAACATCATTCAGAGCACACATTTCAAGAAGGGGATCTAGTATTCCTGAGGCTGCAACCATATAAGCAAACATCACTCACAGACAAGGGTTGTCAAAAATTAGCTCCAAAATTCTACGGACCTTATCAAATAATTTAGCGCATTGGAGAAGTAGCCTACAAGCTAGCCTTGCCACCAACTTCAAAAATCCTTCCATTCTTTCATGTATCATGCCTCAAGAAAGTGGTGGGGAACAATTCAAGAATTCAAACCAGTCTACCTGAATTGGATGAAGAAGGCTCACTCTGGCTCCAACCTAAACAGGTCCTTGATACGCGAGAATGACATATGCGTGGCCGCACCATCAAGGAAGTCCTCGTCAAGTGGAAAGACACCTCTCCAGAAGATGTGACCTGGGAACCAACCACTATTCTTCAACAGTTTCCACAACTTCAGCCTTGAGGAAAAGGCTGATTTTTATGGGGAGGGAAAGTTAGGGTTCAACCCTCACCTCTTTATTTATGTAATAGGGTCGAGTCATATTTATAGTTATTTAAAGAGTCAATAAAGCTCGTATTAATAATTGTAAGTGGTTGACCCACATTTAATAAAGGGACTATAGTCAATTGCAAACGGGCCATGGTATTAGATAGATGGTATTGAGAGAACCATGGTACTGACCCATGGTATTGTATGTATGAATCCTATATAAAGGTTAGAGACTCCCCATTGAGGAATGTCGTGTCTTATTCTGTAATTGAGCTCTGCTCTGCTGGAGGTTTCCCCTCGAAGAGGCAAGTGAACATTGCTTTCATCTCTGAATAATAAAATATTTGCTATTTTTCTCATTTTGTTCTGTGTTCTGGGTTGTATTTCTTCGCATATTTGGTATTCTGGAATTTTCTTGCAGGCAAAGAGAATAACATTAAAGATATGGATCATTGTACTCTCTCTTTTCTAAACATTTAATAACAATATAATAAGAAGAAGAATTTGAAAGGGATTTCACCCTTGTTGGGTTTTTCCCTGGTCTCCGACTAATCTTGTTGTCTCTATGTGTGAATGATTTTCTTCTATTGTTACTTTATGTTTCGTTGCATTGTTGATGATATTTTTCTTTCTACATAATTGCATATGATGTAATAATGTTTAGGGGTGAATTAAATGCTTATATGATGAAATAAAATTATATAAATCATAGAACAATATAGCCCTAACAAAAATTAACACATTGAGGCCCAAAAACGTTTGGCGCTTCATCTCTTAGGGTTAGGTTTTTAGATGTTTAGGTTTTCTCATTGTTTATTCATGATAAAAAGGCCTCAGGGATTCATTGTAACTTAGTCTAGAAGTCCTATAGCTATCACATATCTTCTGAGAGATAAGCTACCATTGACTGACCTAGTTTGTTTCTTTTCTACATGTAAACAATTTTCAAAAATTGTTTTTTATTAATTGAAGTTTTATTTCATTATATATTTGTGATTCTTTTTTAATTTGTATTTCATTTCATTCCTTCATAGATCTAGCTCAATGGTATCATAGTGGTCTTCTCTTTCTCCATTTTTTTGTGCATGTCACCAAATAGGTTGGGGTATAAGGAGTTGGGACTTGAATGGGTTGAATCCTTGCAAGATAGGCCTCACCAACCCTGGCGACATCTCATGGTGGAAGAAAATAAAGTAGAGGGAGTAGGATATCCTTTAAAAATATTGCTCAAAGAGGCCCTTGAGCAACCAATGAATGAGATAATGAACAATTTTTCCCACATCCTTCTGTGGTTATCAACAAGAAAAACATATTCATCCAATAGTCACTTCAAAGGTGACACCCCCTTTAAGATACAAGTTAACTTTGACATTCCTATATTTGAAGGCTAGATAAACGTGGATGCCCTAGATAGATGGTTAAATATGCTACAAGGATATTTTTCGATCCAAAATTTTGTCGATAGGGAAAAGATTATGTTTTCACTCCTCAAAGCCACCCCCCATGTCAAGGACTAGTGGTAAACTTATAGTGAGCAGAGGGATGAGGATGAACCCTCACTATTTTAAGCTACACTCCCTTGGAATTATTTCTGAGATGCCATCAAGGAACAATATTTCCTTGTTAGTAACTATGAAGATATGTACATAAAGTAGACCACAATACAACAGGAAAGGGATTAAGACCTACTATAGTTCACAAACCTTTTCCATACCCTACGCACGAAGTTGGTTATTAAGGATTATTAGGGTAATATTATACTCAAGTAACATGGCTATCTATAAAAATACATCTAAGAAGAAATGGATTTCTTAGACATATCCTTGCTTCATGCAACGTACTAATATGTTGTGAGGATCAATTAGAAATTTAAACATAAGAAGAGAGACTTTGGATCTATGAATCCGAAGCAGGGAAAAGACACCTCCAAACTACAGAACAAAGGACAATGCCAAGGTGGAGCAACCTATGACAACCCATCAGAGTCACAAGAAAATAATAACACCACGAATATGAAGAAGGACACCAGAAAGTGTTATGAGTTCGACAAGACCCCCACCTACAACAAAAATGAGTGTCACACCAAGTATTCGCTAGTGGCCAAACTAAACATTTAGAGTTTGATGCATGTTCCAACTCTGAGCTAGAACTTGACAAGGGGAAGTAGATTATTGATGAAAAACCTAGTTCCATTGTTTCCACCACCAAGGTCCAAAATATTAAGCCCAAAGATATGGGGGGGAGCATCTCTTCCACTCATATATGTGGGTGAAGAGTTCTCCATTGTCATTCATTATCGATAGTGTGAGCTAAAATAACCTCATGACAACATAGGTTGTTAAGTTGTTGGGTGTGTTGACTACACCAAACTAATAACCATACTCCATAAGGTGTCTCCACCAAGGATGAGATATTTGTGTTAGATAGCAATACCACCTTCCCTGCAACATCAATCCCTTCATGGATGAGGTATTGTTTGTTGGTTTATTGGGCCAGCCATACTTTTGGAAGAATTGGGCTACGTATGAGTCTAGACCTCACACTATTATTATTATTTTCAGAGGAAAACTATACAGGATACTAGAGGTAGCCCCACCTAACACCATTTCTTTGATCTCTGCTAAGCAGTCCAATAACATCATCTCCCATATTAGTAAGTTTGTTTTCTTTCTAATTTTCTCTCAAAGTAAGGGTAAGATCAAGGCTACATTCATGGCCCCGAGAAAGGGTTCCTCTACATATCATAAACAAGTCGATATGGTCATGGAGGAGTACATGGACATCTTCTCGTCACCCACAGGTAGTGAAAATTTTAGGGGCTAATATTTGCAAGTGGGATAATTTTCTATGCTTTTTCCAAAAAAAAATATTCGTTAATTTCCATTTTTTCTAAAAATGTTTCACCGAAATTTGATAGCATAAATTTATTTTACCTTAAAAATAGCTAAAACTTTCTATAGAGAATATATAAAATTATTATAAATTTGAATATTTTTATAGAAATACCACCAAACATTTTATAGATGGCATATCATGGACTAGTAATATTCACCAATGTTTCTAAATGTTAAGATAAATTTCCATCCTTAAAATTTTCCCTGCCCATAGGGGTACTCTTGCACTATCAAGTCAAGCATTCGATTGAATTGAATCCCAGAGAACCTCAATCCAATGGACCAATATACCACTTCTCTCTTCTATAAAATGAGGAAATCGAGTGGAAGATGCAGAAATTCCTAAAAAAAGGGCACATTTGATCAAGTTCCTTACCTTGTGGAAGACCAATTGTACTTGTACATGTTATCACTCTGTAATTTTTGAGGTTGCGGAGTAAATCATAGAGGTAACCTTACAACGACTTTGGAAACTGGGAATCTAGCCCTTCAGTTTTAGAGAGGGATCTCTCTATATGATTTAGCTTTGTTTTACTGATGATATTATGCTAGTTATCATGTTCAGGTTTGGGTTTTTTGTGTTGTTGGGTTGAAACGGGGAAAAAAGGTCATTGGGAAAATGGAGTCATAGGTTTAGGATGATTAAATACAATGTTTACATGCTAAAATTATAGGGCAGTTTAGGAAAATTCACTGGATCCTTTAAGATCTATGGTGTCAAAGAGAAGAAAAGATTTAGAAATCCAATTAAAAATAGAACAGTGAAGAATTCTGATTTTAATCTTCAATGGAAAACATAAAATTTATTCTTAAGCCAGAGACAGAGTGTAAATTCAAAAAAATTATGTTCTTTATCTTCTTAGAATAATTCAAATTTTAGAATCACATATGAGAATAGAAAGAAAACAAATTGACAAAGAGAGATGCACTTCACCAATAAAAATGTCACAAGAATCCTGTAATGATTGCACTGTATTACTAAAAATATGATCAATGGTGGCTCTATGAGTTTCTTTACAATACAATTCCTTTTCTTCAAACAAGTCCCAATAGCTATTACTTCAAATGATGAAGTATTTATACAAATTCTTCACAAAATATCTTGATTCAAAATATCAAGATTTATTACAAATATCTGAAAACTTTGTTACAAAAATAGGACTAAAATATAGGACATTCAAAACTAATGAATCTTCTTGGCACTATCTTTGAGGATTTATGGTTATAAGAAACAGAAATTCAAATTTGATAGAAACTCTTATTTGATTAGGTGGCATCCCAGTCACTAACTTGCCATGCAATTTTTCCTCACGAAATTATGAAAAATAGGGTCCAATGATCCCTTTTAATATCTCAACCCATGATATTTATGTAACAACTGAGAGACCTTTTTGTAGAAGAGGATGTTAGAAAAATAACCTCTTTCCATTTTTAAAAATGTGTTTCCATATGTTCAGAAACCACATTTGAAAACAATGATGTAAAAAAGGAAATTTCTAGAAAATATGACTTCAAAGATTCATGTGAATCTCCTAAACCATAATATCTGCTACGAAACTAAGACAATATTTTTTAAATGGGTCCATTTTGGACAAAAACCTCTTTCAATTTTGAGAAATTCATTCTTATTTGTTTGGAAACCGTGATCTAAATCACGGTGTTGTATAGAAAAATAAAAACATAGTTTTAACTTATTATTTTTTCAACTCGGTGGTGACATTAATTTGCCAACATTCACTATTGATCTGGCAGGAGGGGGGTGAAATGGATATATGACATGGAGGTGGGAGGTGACATGGAGGCAGGGATGGAGTAGAAGTGGGGGAAGGAGTAACATTAGAGGATCGGGGTCAAGCAGGAGGAGGCATGTGGCAGTAGCAGAGTGGATGTGATGGGAGACGTGGCAAGGAAAGAGGTCATCCAAGTGGTAGTTTATATTTAATAGCAGAAGATAGAGTGGTTTTTGGAAGGGGGGTAGGTAGTAAGCAGTTTGGAGTGGGGGGGTTGTGAAATGATGAGCGCCCGCCATGTAGCGTGGGGTCAGGGAAAGCAAACCCATTTTTTGGACCCCCTCTAACAATAACGGTAGAATAGACTGGGGGGGTCCAAAATTGATCCCCCGTTGTGGATCTGGTTAGGGTAGATCATGGCAATTGAAACATGCACCCTTTATACCACAAGCTGACAAATTAATTTGTATTTTTTGACTTTATAATAAAACCCAAACTTTAGTGCCAAGCGCCTTATTACAAATTGTTAATCGTGTTTAAATGACACAATTAATTATTATAAGTAGGATTACTATTCTAAAACATATCTAATTAACCCTAAGGGCACATTTTGTCTTGCAAGCCCCTTATTTACTTTTTCTATTTTTTCCTTGGAAATAATTTGTAGAATACAATATTATTTACAATTCCATCAACTAAAAGATAATAGCCAATCATCATTTGATCCTATGAATCATAGGACCCTAACAATGCCTCTAATTGGGGATGATGTCCCCCCTGTGGGGCAGCAAAGAACCGCAGCTCTAGTTCCTGACCATTCAGTGGTTCTCACACCCCCAACCTACAACTTGTGACATGTTCTGAAACTCAAATGCCTGTACAAACTGAACATGACACTGAATACTTAAAACTGTAAACTCTACTGCAAACTGAAATTTCAAAAACATGACTGAAAAATATGCTCAGAGTACTGAGCTTATTTTCACACACTTACCTACCCTACAGTACTGAGAAGCAGCTGAATCAAATGACACAAAAATTCCAATGAAACCAGTCAAGTAGCTACTGGAATAAGTGGACCGCTTGACTATGTGTTAACGAAATTAAATCTGGTGAATGCAATAAGAATGGAAACTGACAATGGATCTAGTTCTTATAATGAAAACATGGTTGAAAACTCAAGATGAAAAAACCTTTGATGTAGTTTGCTACGACATCAATAAAGACATAATATATTAGTTGATACTCCAAGTATTCAATGACCAGTTTAACATGGGTGAGTTTTCTAATTGTATCCTCAATGTTAAATGATGATTTAAACTTGTTGGGCATGTAATCCCCCCACAACATGTTTTGGGGCTCAAAGCCCAAGTTTTGGTCAAAGGTATTGTAAAACTCTGCGAATTGCGGGCGCTGAGCGCAAAGTATAGGTCGAGTCATAGGGTAGTCCGCCCTAAGTATTGTAAAGTAATGTAATGTCATGTTGGCCTACCCATGGTCTACGGACCATGGGATTATATAAATAGAGTGAGGCTCCAAGTTGTAAAGGGAGAAAATTAAGGAGATAGATGAATACGAATGGTTTGAGCATAGAGTAAGAGTCTAAGGGTCTTCGGTCGTAGTAGTAGGAAGAGGCTCTGTCACTGAGTGCGTAGAGGCCTAGTAGAGTCTGTAGCTGAGTGCGTGGACCCCTGCAGCTGAGTGCACAGGGCAGTGTCAAGTCTGTAACCTTGAACGAAGAATAATAAAGAGAAGTTGATTCCAAATTCGATGTAGTTTCTTGTGTATTGAATTATTTACATTTATATTGTTTTTTCTATTGCGTGCACTTATATGATTACTGGATATACTATTAATTATCACTAGTCTTACATAGATAATTTAAGTAATTGGGTAATAATAGATTAAATGGCAAGGAACTTGGGTATAATATGGATTGCGACCTGAGTAGGGCTATGTGAAGGCAGCATCACCGGTTGCGAGGAACTAAGAGGTGCATGCAGGGTCAAACCACAAATTTCTAGAAGCTCATCAGACTCCCCAGGGTGCAGAAACCTAGTTCTACGACCCTCCCATACTACTTCGAGTGAGACCTCAGTCTGTGCTCCATAGACTGTTGCCGAAAGGGCTAGTAGTACTGGGATTTGCTTTGCTAAATCACCTCTGAACTTGGGTCAGGCCCATACAAGCCAACAAATGGTTCCGTTGCCGAGACTGAGATTTGTATAAGGGATGTCTGATGTCGTGCCACTGGAATCCCACAAAGAAAGAAATTGAAGAGTGGTTGGACAAGAATATTCATGAGTTCGCTGCGTAGGAAAACAAAAATTCGTGAGTATCTAAGGAACAGTGATTGGAGTGCTACTTGTATATGGAAATCCATGAAATTTTCTTTGCATCCTTTCCTTCTGAGTTGTATGAGTGGATCGCGGAGCTAGCAGACAGTCAGGGAAGGTGTAGGCTCGATAAACCAATCGTGTGGACTCCAGAATTTGTGTGCAGACTAGAAGCGTCAAGAGATAAGATTGCACGAGCTATGGACCATTGGCTCGACCAAATTATAGGAGGATTTATCACTGAGTTCACGGTAGACACAACCATCAGTTATAGTGAGGTGGAGCAACGTTTCCTCAAGGGACCGCAAGGTTAGTATATTAAATCGTTGAACACTTGGATTAAGATGCTATTGTGTGAAAAGTGGGTTATGCGAATAAATTCATGTTTGGGACTACGTGAAGTGGGAAGATCTACAGAAGTAGAAGTAGTGAGGAATTGGAAACCAATCCCTTAATTTCCCCCTCGCGGGAAAGTAAGGAGGAGCTCGCAAAAGTTTCTCGGAGAAGCATAGTCAGTCTGATAAGGCAACACATTCTGCATTTACCACCGCCACCCACACCGCCTCCCATCTCACCCTCCTCACCTCCATCTCCACCCACCCCACCTCTGCCACCACCACTGTTCAATATGGCGAGTGCGATCAAACTACTGGTATTCAGAGGAGTAGGGAATGAAGATCCGGACCAATTTTGGTTCATGGTAAGAGTAGTATGGGAAGCACAAGGCGTTGTGGAGGACAATATCAAGAAGACTATGCTGGTGAGCGCATTGTAGGATCACACATTAACATGGTACATCAAGCATTCTAATGACCATCCAAACACAAGAATCATAGAAATCTAGACCATGCTAAAAAGGCAATTTAGCAGGCCAAAGTCAGAAACACAATCAATCATCAGGTTTAAGAAGATCATGATGCTCCCAGGAGAGACCCCTAGGATCTTGACCAAAGACTGAAGGGCATGATTTGCAAAGCCATCATGACATTGGCAGATGGACAGCACCACGCATGGTTTGTAGCATCACTGACACTGCACTTAAGGACGACACTGTCACAACAAAAACTTTCCACCCAGGCCAAAGCTTTGGAGATGGCAATGAGATTGCATGATATCCCTATATAAGACCCTGGTCCGGGAGTCCAAAAAATCCACATGCAACTGCAAAATCTTTGTCTGGAAATGCAGAGTTTGAAATAGGACAGGACACCTTGGCTAGAGGCACGCAAGGAGGTATGGTGCATAAAATGCATAGGCCAGGGGCATGACAAGGACCACTATCCAGTGTTCGTTAATTACTTGGCAAGAGGAGGGCCGATGCCATTAAGGCTTGAGGCACAGGCAGGACCGAGTGCGGCACCTGCATTATGGTGCATGATCTATCAGATAGCAGGAAAACACGCTACAGATACTTGTCATCTATTACAGAAGTATACGCAGACATTCCAACAATTGTTTTGTAACTTTTGCAAGTCGGTAGGCCATGATGAGTGCACCTGTAGAAGCTACGAACTAATGATGGATCGGACTCCTGCCTACAAGATGTAAACTGAAATGTGAGCCCTTAACCCAAATGCAGGAATGGTGCACGCTAGATTTCAGGGGCGCGGTTGAGGTCTGGGTGGAATGGGACAAGGAAGGGGTCGTGGACAGTTAATTTGTTATAATTGCGGAGGGCCAAGACACTATGCTCGTGATTGTAAAAACCCGACAAGGACATCATGTTTGTACTGTACTTAGTTTGATCATGAGGCAAAAGACTGCCCTACATTGATAGCGAGACTGCGTGAAAAAGGGGTACTTCAGCCCCCTCCAACTCAGAATCTACAAATGATGAGGTCTGAACCACGCGAAGAAGACCCAAATGTAAACATGATGCTCAGGAGCAGTGTGACCACTAGCGATGATAAAGGGAAATAGTTAGAAAGTGCATGGGTTTGCAAGGCTCCTTCAAAGGAACCTGAATTTGATTTAGAACGCGCGAAGGAGACATTCATGGAAGCTAAGAAGAGCTTCACGGAGGCCTCCACTTCAGGTAGTAAGGATCAATTAGAACCATGGATGGATCCTTCAATGCTCACTACCTTTCTGGAGACATGAATGAAACTGCTATGTGATAGCAAGGCAGTAAAAGGACTACAGGGACTCATCACTAGGTGCGCGGGGTCAGGAGAACCACGTGTGGTCTGGAAAATTAGCAAGCATGCATTGCGCACAGGAAGCGAAATGAGGTTGACTACACAAATCAGCGAATATGAAATGTATCAAGTAATCCTAGATCTTGGATCGGATGCAAATGTACTACCAAAACAAACATGGGAATGCATGGCCAGACCCATGCTATAATGGTCTCCTATTCAGTTACAAATGGTGAACCAACAAAAGATCCTTCCCATGGGAAGATTGCAAGGGGTAACAGTAGATATTGAAGGTGCGAGTGTGTAGGTAGATTTTGAAATGATAGAGATTTTCGATGACAATAATCCCTATCCCACACTACTAGGAATAGACTGGGCCACCGATATGAATGGAGTCATAAATCTGAAGAAGTGCACAATGATCTTTGAGAAAAAGTCACTACACGTAGTAGTACCGCTAGATCCAGCCGAAGGAGCGTGATACACTAAACCAGTGCACAACAACGATAGTGATGACGATATTGATTGTATTCACAAGATAACCGCATGAGAAGAGGATTAGGTGAATCTGACTGCAGATGGAAGGATTTCGTGGGAGCGCGAAAGCTCCTGCACTTTAGATTCAGACGAAGATATAGAGCGATGGCAGAATCGGCTGCATGAAGTAACAACGCTTAATTGCGACATGATGGTTAGATCATTGCATTGCATGACAACAAAGACAAGGGATCTACTGACATATGATGGGTTGATAGTGGTGGATAAATTCCTGAGTGAATTTGAAAGCGCAGTACCAGAATAGCAGCGATTCGATGCTCTGAAGTGGGCACTTTGCGTAATGCCCACACGATGGTGGGGTACACATCAAGGAAGTTTTGAGGACTGGTGCGGATGCAGAAGGATGATGTGCCTACCCTTTGGAAAACCCCAACTTGGAACGAGAGCCAGTTAGTAGGGGCGGGACAACTTGCATGCCCACCTTTTCCGATGGGTACGGACATATGTTGTACAATGCATACAAGCACGCACCACTCCCAGAATAGAGAATCGGAACAAACCACAATAGTAGGAAAGGCGACACGCGCTACCAATTATCCATAGAGAGGCATTCAATAGGGTGTGCGAAGAACTGAACAGGGTTCACCCGGTGAGACGCATAGACTGGGACCTGCGCGTACTAGTGGTTTGATGGGCCTATAGGAACATGTGCAAAACCCTGACCATAGAAACGATTCCAAAGGCATGGAACATGGTAGAGACTGTAATTTCTGGAGAGAATGCAAAGAGGAGTCCACTCGTAAGAGCTCCTGTAGTGTGCGAAGACCAGGATGAAGAAATCACACAGCTACGCGAGGTTAAACACACAAAGATTCATTTATCCATTCGGCGAGGGAACCTTAGACTTCGTGAAATCGAAAAAGACTAGGTATGACTAAGGAAGAAAAGCATTTTGATGGATGCCAAGATCAAGGGGCTGGAAAATGAGATCAAGCAAGCATGTCTCGTCGATAAACCAAGGATGAAAAGACAAGGTACGGATGATCATACCACTAAATTAGAAGACTGTTGCCGAGAATTTATGACTCTGCTGCCATGGCTACAACCGCATCTCATCAAACGCGGTAATTAGGGAAGTGCACTACATACGATAGAATGTGCGACGCTGGCTGTCACGAGGGAAATTGAGGATTTTTCGCGGACTATACTGGAAGGTGAGTTGAAGCCTCGCATAGGTGTTGCAACCACCTGACTAACCGTAGGAAGCATAGTCTCACTGCTCTAGGAAGTTGAAAGAGAGTGCGGGACTATAAAAGAGTCTCTTTGGGAGTTGCGCGATAAGGGAGGTGCACGTAGAATTAGCATGTCACAAG
Source organism: Pinus tabuliformis (assembly GCA_031772625.1). Lineage (NCBI taxonomy): Eukaryota > Viridiplantae > Streptophyta > Pinopsida > Pinales > Pinaceae > Pinus > Pinus tabuliformis. The sequence goes on along the minus strand of CM062818.1, from coordinate 795,107,251 downwards.
GTTCATGCCCACGCAGAGGGGGCTGTGCCACCCTGCTGGTAGGCTACGAAGTGACCATTGGTGTCACTGTTCATGATGGGATGTCGGATTTAAGGCAAAAGGGAGTGGGCGGCAGATACTTAAGATGCAAAATAAGGGCAAGATTTAGGACAATCTGCTACCAAGAAAGCACTGATGGCCTAGAATTGGGGGGAACGGTCGAATTTGAATTCAAAAGGCACTATAAAACTCTAGGGGCTAGCCACTAGACAACACTTGTTCACTTCAGATTTGAGAAATTGATTAGAGCACAGAGTGTTGAGCGCTGAATGATATTCGAGCCCCAAAGTTCACAAATGACCATAGACAGTTCAAACAAGATGGAAAATACCAGGAGAGGTTTAGGCTTTGCAGAAGGAACTGCCGAAGAGGTCATGCAGAACCCCATGGTACACAATGTTCCTGAAGATATTGGGGTCGTGCCAAAAATCCCGAAATCACCTCAGGCACTGAGAACAAAAAAAGATAAGCAGGCAGCAGGACCAGTTCGCATGTCCCTGAGGAATCTGTGGTTCGGTAAGCTCTCAATGGAAGAAAAGGGCAAGGTTGTCACCATTGAGACAGATGACGAGGAGGAGGACCTGCAGGCTCTCCTTACTGAGGTAGAGGAAGTAGAGGACATGGAAGAGGATATCCAGTCGGTGCACTCTGTAGCAAAATTGCCCAAGTACGTCCCTCCGTGAAAAGGGAAAACCAAGATACCAAAGGATCTGGATGCCACAAAGAGCACACTCTAGACCCTACTCCTCCCTAATGGAATTGTGTTTGAAGGCTCGCACCTGGGCCGTGTGCCCACAATGAAGTTTGAAGATTGGGACCTCGCGGATAGTGAGAAGTTCCCACACTTAGAGACGGAGAGCCTCATGAAGCAGAGCACAGAGGGGCTAGTCACAAATTTAGAACCATGAAAATGGTTGCACGGTGTGGATAAGGCTAGATTACTTCATATCCTGTGGATACCACACTTTCACCGCACGCCCATCACTATTTTCATCGTCAGGTAGCTTCTTTGCCTAGTGCATCATGGGTACTTATGGCTGGAGGAGCCTATTCCCATCACGGCGGATCTCATGCACAGAATTTATCGGCTTCCTTGTAAGGGAAAGGACCCCATGGTGAAAGCAAGAAAAAGTGGCAATTTGGCTCTCATGGAAGCCATGAAGAAGAAATACAAGCTTGAGAAGAAAAAGAGTGGTTACGCTATCAGTAGTATCAAAGATAAAGGGGTGCACGTAGCCACCCAACTCTTGGTTGGGAAGGTAATGAGAAAATGTCGTGGCGACGAAGTATCGATGCTTGTACTTGTGTTGGCCAAACAATGTGCAGAGGGGGTCCAATTCAATTGGGTCGAGTTCCTCTGCGAGGAATTCTTGATTAACTGCAAGGAAGCCTAGGCGCAAGGCAAGACCTTCCACTACGCGTGGTTGCTCTTTTCCATTTTGCTGGTAGCAGGAGAACTGTCAGAGGATAGTTAGTTCCCAAGCATTGAGAAGGACTTAGCAGAGGTCGCAAAGTACACATCACTCTGGGCTACCAAGGACACGAAGTGGATTCATGAGACAAAGATCTTCTGGGTGCTCATGGAGGCAAGCGTCCCAATGTGGATTAATAGAAGGCCGCACCTATCCCCCATAGTGCACAATAGTTTGTGGAGCTTCACAGACTTCAAGGCAGACATGCATAATATTTACATCAAGGCATGAAAGGATCCGGTGTAGCAGTGGACCAAGATCCCCTTCATCACCATTGATGGTGCGCTGTATAGGACATCAGTACAGAAAAGAAAGGATGAGGCCAAGTTGCATGTCATGAAGTTGGATGAGAAGAGGCACAATGAAAAAGTGGTAGTAGAGGTAAGGGCAGTTCGTGAGGCAACAAAGGCAGTCGCTAAGTAGGCAAAGGCTGCCGAAGTAGGAGCAGCAGTGCAGACAACAACAGCCACAACAATGCAGGAAGAGGAGGGCCATGAATTGCCTACAGGACAGGAGGCAAAGGACACAGACCTTGCAGAAGAAGGTGCAGACCTGAGCACAAATTCCACCCAAATCAAAAGGCCACACGTCACAGAGAGATTGGGTCCATGGAAAAAGGTTAAGGCCTCTAAATTGGCCATCAACCCGATCACGTTAATGGAAGGTGACCTCTACAACATCGGCAACACGGTTCGTGAGGTCACCAAGGAAGCACTCCAAGAAGCCATGTTTAGTAGCAAACTGTGTTAGGGGCCCACAGGAAGGAACCGTAGCCACCTACGGTGTAGCAGGCACATCAGCAATGGAGCAGCTGCTATGTGCAAAGATGGCCAACACCATAGTGCTACTGGAAGGGGTGCTAGTAGTAGAGAATGAGATCGACAGAGCCGTGGTTGGCAGGATCAAGGGACTTGGACTTAATTTGGCTACCCTTCCACAAGACACACTGTTCCAACTATAGGATGGCATAATAGTAGAGCTTCGCACCAGGGAGGGCCACACGATTCAGGTGATGAGTGAGCAAAAGATCAACATCAAATAACTCAGCCTGCAGTGTGACGAACTGGTGTCACAAAACCGGTAGTTAGTACAAACACTGAATGAAGCATTCCGGCATGTCCTAGAGTTGTCCATGGCCACAGACCTACCAACAGAAACGTGGATCCATTGTTTGGCAAGTGGAGTCTGAAATGCACGCGAGGAAACAACGCGAGTATCGCTGGAGCTAAATCTCCAGATTGTCGAGCTGCGGCTGAAGGCGCAGCCTTCCACTCCTTTGGAAGTTAGAGAGCAGTGCATTAGCACTATCCAAATAGGGTTGGAAGAAGTTGGAGGGGAAGTGCAGGACTTTACCGGTGTGTTGGACCAAGCCTTTGAAGTCCTCACATCCTTGTAGGAGGACCCCAACATACAACGCCTAGAAACAGAGGCACGCGAGCTTCAGGAGCAGTACGACAATGTAAGGGGAACTGCATAGACAGTCATCCTCACTCAATGGCTAGCAAAAAAGAAGCAAGAAAGGGCATGAAAAGAGCAGGTGGATGTCACAAGACAGAAAGAGGCACTTCTCAAAGTGCGTGTCCAGTCATGGATTGATGAGGCCTTCACCATTATGGCAAATATTGAGGGCAAGCTCGCATAGATGCAAGGGCTCTACGCACTAAGGTAGGGATTTGATCCTCACAAAGAAGCATCAGAAGAGTGCATGTACCAGGTCTGGCAAACCATAGAACATTGCATCGTGGACCTCCGAGCAGTACGAGACCAGTTGGAGGGACTCCGCGCCAAGATAGCCGTGCCAACTAAGTGACTCAGGGATGAGTCACGATGATTGTGTTGGGGGCCTATTGGGCATGGAATCCCCCCACAGCATGTTTTGGGGCTCAAAGCCCAAGTTTTGGTCAAATGTATTATAAAACTACGAAAATTGTGGGCACGGAGCACGAAGTATAGGTTGAGTCATAGGGTAGTCCACCCTAAGTATTGTAAAGTAATGTAATGTCATGTCGGCCTACCCATGGTCCGCGGACCATGGGATTTTATAAATAGAGCGAGGCTCTAAGTTGTAAAGGGAGTGAATTGAGGAGATAGATGAATACAAATGGTTTGAGCATAGAGTAAGAGCCTAAGGGTTTTGGGTCATAGCAGTAGGAAAAGGCTTTGCAGCTGAGTGCGCAGAGGCCTAGTAGAGTCCGCAACTGAGTATGCAGAGCTCTACAACTGAGTGCGCAGGGCAGTGTTCAGTCTGTAACCTTGAACGAAGAATAATAAAAAGAAGTTGATTCAAAATTTAGTGCATCTGCTTGTGTATTGCATTCTTTACATTTATATTGTTTTGTCTATCGCGTGCACTTATATAATTGCTGGATATACTGTTAATTATCACTAGTCTTACATAGATAAGTTAAGTAATTGGGTAATAACAGATTAAATAGCAAGGAACTTGGGTATAATATGGATTGCGACCCGAGTAGGGCTGCGCGAAGGCAGCGTCACCAGTTGCGAGGGACTAAGAGGTGTGCGTAGCGACATGTGCGCAGGGTCAAACCGCAGACCGCCAGAAGCTCATCAGACATCCCTAAGGTGCGGAAACCTAGTTCTAGCACCCTCCCATACTACTTCAGGTGAGACCTCAATCCGCACTACGTGGACTATTTCCGAAAGGGCTAGTAGTACCAGGATTTGCTTGGCTAAATCACCTCTGAACCTGGTTCAGGCCCATACAAGACAACAAAACTATACAATGTTAGTCTTGTGTTTAAAAACAAAACAATCATTAATCTAAAAATCAAAGGGTAGTACAATCTCCTCTCATTTTGGCGAAGGAAGATCTTTAAAGAATTGTTTCAGATCTTGGAAATTATAGGACTAAATCTGAGTATCTAAGAGTTCAATATCCTTCTCAAGTATTTCAGCAAATAACTCAAGAAAACAAACTTTAATTTCGGACAAAAATTTGCATGATTTCAAACAATAAAACATGGCCGTTGAAAAAACTTCATCAATTTGATAATCTGCAAACTCATCCCAGAATTCTTTTAAAGCTTCAATAGAAAGAGAAACTTTTACATATCCTAACATTGTGACTAATGTGACAACCAGCTCTGCAATTTAAGCTATGGATTCTTCAATTAGTGGAGTCTCCATGAAAGCTTTGAGCTCTAGATTCTTGAACATGAAGTCGCTAGGTGAATATTTTAGCCTTCATATGTATGACTGTTTTCCACCACCAACAATCATATCTGAAATTTGACCATCTTTCCTGGGGAAGATGAAAAGTTCACAGTACGGTCGCTAGGCTGTTATCACTCTATAATTTATGAGGTTGCAGAGTAAATCATAGAGGTAATCTTAGAACCACTTTGGAAATTGGGAATCCAACCCTTCCATTTTCAGAGAGGGATCTCTCTATATGATTTAGCTTTGTTTTACTGATGATATTATGCTAGTTATCATGTTCAAGTTTGGGTTTTTTGTGTTGTTGGGTTGAAAAGGGGAAGAAAGGCCTTTGGGGAAATGGAGTCACTGATCTGGGATGATCAAATACAGAGTTTACAGGCTAAACTTAGAAGGAAGGTTAGGAAAATTCATTGGATCCTTTAAGATCTATGGTGTGAAAGAGAAGAAAATATTTATAAATCCAATTAAAAACAGAGGAGTTAAGAATTCTAATTTTAATTTTCAGTGGAAAACATAAAAATTATTCTTAAGCTAGAGACAAAGTGTACATTCAAACAAATTCTCTTATTTATCTTCTTAGAATAATTCAAATTTTATAATCACATATGAGAATAGAAAGAAAACAAATTGACTAAGAGTGGTGCACTTCACCAATAAAAATGGCACAAGAATCCTATAATGATTGCACTGTATTACTGAAAATATGATCAATGGTCTCTCTGTGAGATGCTTTACAATACAATTCCTTCTCTTCAAACAAGTCCCAATAGCTATTACTTCAATTGATGAAGTATTTATACAAATTCTTCACAAAATATCTTGATTCAAAATATCAAGATTTGTTACAAGTATCTGAAAATTGTGTTACAAAACTAGGACTAAAATATAGGACATTCAAAAATAATGAATCTTCTTGGCACTATCTTTGAGGATTTATGGTGATAAGGAACGTCAATTCGAATTTAATAGAGAGTCTTATTGGATTAGGTGGCATCTGAGTCACTAACTCCCCACAAGCTTTTTCCTCAGAAAATGCTACAAAATAGGGTCTAGTGATCCCCTTGAATATCTCAACCCATGATAGTTGTACAACAACTAAAAGAGTTTTTTTTATATGAGGATGTTGCCAACAAAAATCTCTTTCATATTTTGAAAATTCCTTTCCATCTGTTAGGAAACCAATTTTGAAAGAAATGACTTAAAACATGAAATTTATGGAAAATAGGCCTTCAAAGATTCATGCAAATATCCTAAACCATAATAGCTATTAGAAAAATGAGACAAAAGTTTTTAAATGAGTCTATTCTGGACAAAAGCCTCTTTTAGTTTTGATAAATTCGTTTGTATGTGTTTGGAAAACATGATCTAAATCACTTTGTTGTATAGAAACAAAAGCATAGTTTTAACTGATTATTTTTTCAACTCGACGGTGACTTTAATTTTCCAACGTTCACTATTGATCTGGTGGGAGTGCGATGAAATGGATATATGACATGGATGTGGGAAGTGACATAGAGGTAGGGATGGAGTAGGAGTAACGGTAGAGGAGCAGGGTGAAGCGAGAGGAGGTATGTGGCAGTAGGGAAGTGGATGTGATGGGAGACGTGGCAGGGAAAGAGGTCGTCTAGGTGGGAGTTTATATTTATTAGTGGGAGATGGAGTGGTTTTTTTGGGGGGGGTGGCGGCATGTAGGTGGTAAGCATTTTGGACTGGGGGGGCGGGGGTGTGAAATGATGAGCGTCTACCACATAACATGGGGCCGGGGAAATCGAACCTGCCTTTTGGACCCTCCCTTGCTGATAATGGTAGAATGGACTAGGCGGTCTGAAATCAATCCCCTGCCATTGTTCCAGGCAAGGTAGATCATGGCGATTGAAACATGTTCCCTTTATACCACATGCTAACAAATTAATTTTTGTATTTTTCGACTTTATAATAAAACCCAAACTTTAGTGCCAAGTGCCTTATTACAAATTGTTAATCATGTTTAAATGACACAATTAATTATTATAAGCAAGATTACTATTCTAAAACATATCTAATTAACCCTATGGGTGCATTTTGTCTTGCAAGCCCCTTATTTTCTTTTTCAATTTTTTTCTTGGAAATAATTTGCAGAATACAATATTATTTACAATTCCATCAACTGAAAGATAATAACCAATCATCATTTGATCCTATAAATCATAGGACCCTAACATTACAAAATAATGATGGGACCTGGAGACTCTGCATTGATTATCAGGAACTGAATAAGATCAATATTAGGACCAAATACTCGATACCACAGATTGATGACCTCTTGGACCAAGTCAATGGGTCCAAGTACTTCAACAGGATTGATATGAAGTTTGGCTATCACCAAGTTCCATTAGAACCCACAGATGTATGGATGATTGCCTGAAAATTCGAGGAGGGCCTCTTTGAGTGGTTTCCCATGCCCTTCAGGTTGAAAATTTCCCTTGGATATTTTATGAGGCTAATGGGTGGCATCTTGTAGTATTTCACTAACTCGTTCATGGTTGTATATCTAGACAACATCCTCATATTGAGCAAGAGTTGGGAAGATCACTTGCAACATGTTTGGTGGGTACTTCAAACCTTGTGGCATCACACACTATGTACCAACTTTGAGAAATGTTCCTTTGGCATGAACTAGGTACAATATCTAGGCTACATGATCAATGAGCAAGGCATTCATGTGGATCCAACTAAGATCCAATTCATTTGGGATTGGCCAGCCTTAACAACTCTCATAGAGCTTCATAATGTTTTGGGCCTTACCAATTTCTATTGAAGATTCTTGTTGGGATACTCTCATATTTCTTGGCCTTTGACTTAAGTTAGCAATGACAAATCAGAACAAAATTATTTTTGATCTAATGCACAACAGAAGGAATTTGCTGAGCTAAAACATCACCTTTTCTCTGTGCTAGTACTCACATTGCTAGACCTACAACATTGATTTGAAATTGATATAAATGCCTTTGACTATGCTATTAGTGTAGTTCTCACCCAACAAGATCATATGATGGCCTATCATAGTGAGATTATCTCTTATACTATTTGCAATTATACGACCTATGATAAGGAGATGTAATCCATCATGTAGACTTGCTGGGAGTGGAAACATTACATTCTAGGGAAGGACACAATCATCCACATAGATCACTGACCTCTTTAAGTTATGTAGACACAAGGGAAGATGCAAAATGATCACCATAAAAAATGGTCCACATATCTATAAAAATTCCATTTGAAAATTAAATACAAGAAGGGAAACACCAATAACATTGCAGATTTCCCTAGTCAACCCCCATTTATGAAACTGACTAATGTTCCCAACTCTTGTGGGGACAATAATTTTGGATGCCCACCTTTATAAAAAAAATATCCATAATTTTCCACCACATACCAAATTTTAATGGATGGGAAGCAAGTACTAGACTTCCACCTCTAGGACACATTTTTATGCTACCTAGGGTACCTTTTTGTTCCTTCAAGCAAACATGCCTAGCTGATTTGGGAGGAACACTACAATTGGGTTGTAGAACACTTTGGTTTGGAGAAAAATATGGCAATATTTCATAAGTATTTCTATTGGTGAAAACTCTGACAGGATGTTGGTAAATATATCAGATCATGCATTTCCTATGCCATCATGAAGCCAAATATTAAAAAGCAAGGAATACACACTCCTTTTCCTACTCTTAGGTAGCCTTAGGAATCCATATCCATGGACTATGTGTCTAGACTTCCTTATATAAAGCATGGTGATAGCTATGTATTTTTGGCCATTTATATATTTTCTAAGATGGCTATATTGATTGCTTAAAAAAAGAGTGTCATAGTAGAAGACACTGCCAAACTCTTCTTCAAACAAGAATGGATACATTTTGGGATTCCACATACCATTATATTATATCTGGATAGCATGTTCCTAAGTGTATTATGTTCAAGCTTTTGGTCATTTTTGGACACTGAACTCGCCATGTCAACTACAGTCCATCTCGAGACTTATGGCCAGACAAGTTATCAATAGGATGATAGTGCACATACTATGCAAGTAAAACTCCAAGAACCCATAAACATGGGGTGAGTGTCTTCCCTATGTGCAACACAACTATAATAAATCTCTCCATAACTTGACTGGACACAACCCCTTTCAAGTGGGCCTAGGATTTCAACCATTGTGTCCCATTCATGTTGCAATGCCTCTTGCAACAACACAAGTAGAATTTCCACATGTTTAGTTTGAAGCTAATAAAGCCACCAAGTTCATTGAATGCATCTTTCACATTCATCAATAGGTTCATGATATCCTCCATAAAGCCAATGCCAAGTACAAATAACATCATGATAACACCACCAAAGGATTAAAAATACTTGTTTCATGATAAAATTGAATCATATTTAGGTCAAAACATTAAAATATTAATAAAATAATGATGAAAATGACCATAAAATAGGCAAAAGGTAATTCATTTTTACCATTTCACATTTTACCTCTTGGTGAGTGAGTTTTGAGTGTTTTTCCCCCAATCTTCTATAGTTTATTACAACTAATCTAGTGGATCATTTTGAGCATCATCACTTCTGGGTAGGAGCTATAGCCTTCCTCTCTCTTTTCATGCATCCATTTTATCATTTCATCTCAATTTTTCCAGTTTTTGAGGGCCTTAGGACTCTAATTTCTCACCCTAGGTCCAGTGCACCCTCAGCAAGTCGAAAGGGGCATTTAAGAGATTGAAAATACAATTAGTAGGGTGTTACAACACTCTTTCTCCCCTTAGGGGGTGCGTTGAGCGCAATTACGAAATACATTTGGCATGCTTCTCTCAAAATTTCTCCAATTTTTTGCATAAGGTTTGTCCTAATGATGTTTCTTGTGATGCTTCAAGTGTCAAATAGAAAAAAAATGGCTTTAATATGGAGAGGAAGATAACATGTGGAACAAGATTTAATTGCAGCTAATGATCCTTCCACTATCCAATATTTGAGAGATTGTGAGCTCTTAAAATTATTTTGGCTTCCTGGTATGAGGCAACAGATGGAATTGTTGAGGTAGCTTATCCAAGAATGGGATGTTCAAGCTTATGCATTTAGACATGGTGCACATTTACTTGAAATACGAGTGGAAGATATATACTTCTTAACTGGTCTATCAAGGTGAGGTTCCCCCATCTCATTAAGTGGTTCAAGGAGGGGTGGAGAGATAGTCAAGGATTACATCAGTGCACATTGTAGACAGAGATCTCAACTGACCAATGATAGGAAGATCGAGATCAAGGATGTAGTCTAATTTTCTCTTAGGATGATCTTATTCACCATTTCCATATTGTCCAGTAGTGCGACTCTACATTTGGCCAGTAAATGTCATATGCAATATTCTCTAGAGTTTATGGAGCCGACAATATTTAACTGGAGTGAGGGAGTACTAGCCAACATGAAGGAGCATCTAACCAAGGAAAATGATGGATAGCTAAAGAACTTTGGATATGGTTCAATTTTGATTTCTTCTGCCTTAGACATGATTCCATTGGTTAGACCACATCATATCTCACTCGAGCCCATAGATCCGAGAGTCCCAAGGTTGAGGAGGTGGGTGGATCTCATGTCCAAACATGCAAGTCTGTCGTTGATGATTTTCAAACAAGTCTTCTTCATATAGCTACGCATGTAGACCATTATGACAGAGGACCATCCATATTTAGGAATGGGTTTCCATGGAGACCTGGAGCTCATGCTTCATGATGGCAATCAATGGGGAACCATAGGTAAAAGAAGAAAATTTTTGATAATTTTTTGTATTTTTATGTTTTATAATTTTTTATGATTTTTGATGTATCCAAGACTAAACCATTTATTTTTTTACATGTTGATATTGGAGCCGTTCAACCTATGGGTTCCTCTTATCTTCATCGTGCAAGAGACTCACAACAAGAACCAAAAGTAGTACAAGTTCTTGCAGCAAGACGATAGGTACTACAATATCTCAATGTGACCGAGACCCTTGCAGAGGTTGAGTGTCACATGGACGGGTTGACCCATGGCATAGCTGAGACTAGGGTCAACAAGCTTCCTTTGAGACTGTAGTGAAATAATATTGGCATGCTTCACCATATTAGCTGACTATTGTGCAAGATGGTTCGTGTAGTGGCGTGCTACCATGACCATAATGATTAGTCTACTAGGAGGGTTATAGCAATATTTTGATTGCATGTAAATTTTGATATGATAGGTCATGTGGACATATGTGTCTCTAGTACAATTCTTTGTAAAACCAAACTTTGACATATATATATATATATATATATATATATATAACTATCTTGAGTGTTTCTTATGGTTTTATTATCTCTTTCAATGTTTGTGATGTGTACTGAATTTAATTTACATATGTTGCAAATGTCTATCTAAAAAATTATCAGCCAATTCATGTGTCAATGTATTCAGATTTCTAAAAATTTGTTGATATTGGATGAAATCAAAGTATCTTTCCAGAAGGAAAACCCTCAAGAACATAAGAAGCATAGTTGGACTCCTAATTGAATAGGCATTAGTTAACTGTAGTACTACAAGTTGTGAGCCGAGTCTCATAACTATATGATGTATACCATGTGAAATAACATTAAACAATAGTTCAATCACTATTCTATACTCAACAATGTTATTTGTAGAGCGATTGATATTGATTCCTTGTAAACTCACTAACTCCCCATTTAAAGAATATATAGCCCGTGATGCAGAAGAAAGGTTCAGAGTACTATGACTAGCACCATCATCATAAAAAACATATGGTTTGAGGGATGCCGACATATGAAAACAAAATGTAAACATGATTAATAGAAACCATATGAATCTCTGAAGGGAACACATTGAAAACACACTTAACACACCTATATACAACATGTACCTAGTGCACTACGAAAAAAACTCAAGCATAGTATTTCTTAAGGTACAACACATTTCTAGGCTGTGCCAATGGAAACCCATTAAAATCAACAAGCTCATATGCACCTTTAGCAAGAACACGTTTGACAATGTATGGACCTAGCCACATTGGCTAAAACTTCCCCAATCCTAATTTATCAGACTCTTGGTCATATAACAAGACAAGGTATCCTTCTGAGAAGACACAAGGATTGACTCTCTTGCCATATTGCACCTTGATACGTTTCTTATGGGATTCATCCGCCATCATGGCATCATGCCAGGTTTCATCTAAGTGCACCAGATGTAAGAGACATTACTCTTCCATAGAAGTGGCAAGTGATGAGCCCCAAAAATGGATAATTATATGGGCTCATTCAACCTCCTAATTTGACTTAATCCACCATTATCATTAATTTATTGCATTTTTTTATTATATTTATGCTAATAGAGTGAATTGGGTTAGTCATTATGCCAACAAGTCTAATGGGTGCTTTGTGCAATTTTTTTGGTCAATTTTGAGACAAAATCAAAGGTTTTAATGAGCTCTTGGTAGCCAAATTCGTGGAAGAACAAGGGAGAGGATTTGTAGGAAGGTGTCCCCTTCATTTATGGGCCCTTACCTTGAATTCTCCACCATCAGCTCGGAGTTCAAGGGCCACCAAATCGATTATCACAAGGGTAGTCGAGCAAGGGCTAGTAAAGTTGTTGTTAACTACAAGTTTTGGTAACCGAGCTCCTAAAGTTTAGGAGGGCTGTTGGGGCCCCCAATTTGTATAAATAAGAGGGCTTAGGGCCTTATTTGGGTTGGCAGAAGTTAGCTAGTTTGTAGTTCAATTTTAGTCATTTTTTAGGCAGTAGGTTAGCTCTGCATTTCAGCACATTTTCAAGCTTTTCCTTGTGGACAGTTTTTGGAATGTAACTATTCTTTTGATCAATTAAGATGAATCTAGCTTTGCACCAGCTCTAATCTCTCTTAGGAGGCTATAGCTCTTGGGGTTGGGCCCAACCCAAGTGCCCAATACTTCCTTTGTTTACTTTTATGTGTTTTTGCTGCATTCTTACAATAAAATTTGCTATTTAGATTTAAATCTTGTTTTGTTATTTAGGTTGCTTTTGATGGTTAAAGTAGTTTTTCATGTTCAGATTGATTTGATAGGTTAATAACAGAGAAGATCTTCAAAAAAAGGCTATCAAGCACCTCTGATCTCACTTCCCCCTCAGTGGGACCATGAGCTAGGACCAAGGTGTCCTTGCTGCCACCAAAAACACTATCTTTGCTTCATCATGCAATTATTAGTGTTAGATTCTCATTTGCAGAAGTTAATACCAGTTGTGGTTACATGCTCAGATTCATGATTGCTTAGTTTTCATAGCTATTTCACATGATTTCATTGCAAATAAACTGCTGTTCATTTTCTTTGCTGTTATTTAGGGCAGATTGGGTTAAAGTAGCTAGGTCCTTGATTTTCTGATTCTTTGTTGGTTAGTTTTGAAAAAACACGTGCAGAGCGCCTGTGGAAACCTCCTCTCCTACTCTTACCCCATCCATGCAACCTGCTTCGTCCTCCAACTTAGGTTCTTGCCTCTCATTTGCTACGTTTTCTCCCTTTGCCCTAATTTCTACATTCTTGTGCATCATTGATCCCTCCATCCTTGAACCAAATCCAATCACTCCTTAGCCTCATGCACCAGGTCCTAGACCCCTTAACAACCTTATCCAACCTCCATGTCCACTTTCCCACCATTTTTTCCTCCATCAACCCTCCAAAATCCTCTCTTCAGAACATCCTGTAGAAATTTCAAAACATCCGGTAGAACCCCTGCAGACTTCCTGTAGAAGCTCATGAAAGTGGTTTCTTGAGATCCAATCATTGTGAAACTTTCTTGAAGGGTGATAGGGACTCCTTAGGCCCTCTTCTAACTTTCCCAACCTCCTGCAAGCATTTCCTTTTGCCAATCCACCTCTGCACAGTCAAAAATAGTTAAATCACATGCACAATAATTCTGCCAACTTAAAAATACAAAAAGATGTTTCTTTTCAGATTTCACTTTAGAAGTAGCTTAGACACATGCATTTTACCTTTCTAAGAGTCAATGGAATTCCTTTCTATAGCTTTCATCATTTTTCTTGCACCAGTAGTGTTAGTCGATAAAACTAGGGTTTGCTAGGGTTTGCATTTCCTTTCTGCTTTCAGTTTCTTTCTGCAAGTAGATTAACCTCCTTTGAGTTAGCTTTCATCCATCAGTTAAAAAGCTTCTTCTAAGAGCTCATAGAAGTTGGCTTAAGCTCCTAGCGGACTTGTGCCAGCTGATCAAGTGATAGCTGTGGGAAGATCTAGTACTTGTGCATATAGCACTGTCTCTTCCAAGTTTGTTACGAACTACCAGGTTGATAAAAGTAAAGAAGGGAGTCCTAGGAGTTGCAACATTATTGTTGCAATACTAGGGCCCACCAGTAAGGAGGAGTTCGATAACAAGTTTGATAGACAGAATTTGAAATTCAATTGGAAGGATTTATTCCATACCATAAACCAATTGAAATGGGGTGAACCTGGTAGCATTCCTAATGAAGGTTCGATATGCTCGCAAGGTCGCATAAAGGATCAAATTCCAGTTCGATTTGTGGTCCCTTATCATACGTTGAAACATTGTTTTGATAATCTTATTGATTTCCTCAACTTTCCCATTTTCTTGAGGGTAGTAGAGAGTGGAACTCTCATCGGAGAGTCCCAACTTGGCAATAATTTTACAAATCATGTGATTACTAAATTGTTTTCCATGGTCCATAACTATAGCCTGTGGAACACCAAACCGTGAAATGACATGGTTGAAGAAAAAGAGAGAATTTGTTTCACTGTTATTATTGTCTATAGGAATCGACTCAGCCCACTTGGTAAAATAGTTAATTGCTATGATGATATAGCCATGCCCTCATGTTGCAGCAGCTACAACTACCCTCCAAAATCTAACCTTAGCTTTGTTTTAGAGCCTCCATACCAACCATCCTAGCAGCACGTCTTTCACTGTCAAGTACATATGCTTCATTGGTTTTTTAGTGGCTTTCCCTCCTTTGCATGTCAATTTTCTTCACTCCTTTCATAGGCTTCCATTCCAGACTTAACCAAGTTGCTAGCCGAGTAGCTCCCTCAGAAAATTACGCAATTCTAGTGGGGAATGAGCCTTCCCTCTAGAAATTGTGCAAATCTGTTGACCAACTTGTTGGGCTCAGAAATTTCGCAATGCAGTCACACAAGCTTCCTTGAGAAAACTACGCAATCTGGCCTAGCACTGCAACTCAATTGAGAAATTATGCAATTTTTGGCAGCAATCACCTGTTGACCCCAAAAATTGTGCAATCTTTCTAAGACAACCAGCCCAACTCCTCCCAGAAATTCCGCAAAACCCTCTCTCAGTCTTGTAGGCTGTTGCATGTGCCTTTAGGTTGACCAGTTCCCCCTGGGACCCAGCAAACCTAATTTTCATGCATAGTTTTTTTTTCTCGAAATAGAAAAAAACATCCCTAGATTTTAGGGATCTATTTTTAGCAACTAGAGGTTACATGCAAAGATCGTTTTAGAAATTTTCCTCCAAGTGTCACTTTTTCCTAGATTTAAGGCATGCGTGTCATAAGCCTCAAACTTATTTATTCGACACTTTAGATCTCATTATTCACATCGATCTTGGACCTTTGACATCCCATAACACATCTAGGAGTCTTCGGCACATCCACCTCAACTATTTCCTGGTAAGTTCGCTTTACATGTCTTTTGCAGCATTTTTGTTGCTTTTTTTGTTTCGGCTTGTGTGAATGATGTCTACTTGATTTCTATGAACACTTGCTATCATTTTACTACATGTTAGCCTGTATAAGAATTGTTTCAATTTTCCATTGCATCTCACTACTATCACAGGCATGACATTGTTTTGCACAGACGGTTGTCGATTCGGTGACTCGTTTCACACACATGCATGTTTTCCTGTTTTTTGAATCTTCCATTCATTGTTTGCATGCATGATCATTCACTCTTGTCTACACTCAATTTCGGCATGCATTCATATCTTCATACAGTTGCCCGTTGGCGGGTCTAGGAAACCTTAGCTCGAACTCTACCTTGCTCGGATAGCATTGTGCATTTCTAAGAGGGAAGGCTTTGCCTTCCTCCCAGAAAATGTGAAAATCTGGCTAGACACTGTCCTCCAGACTTACTTTGTTCAATTATGAGAGACAATGTTTGTTGGCCCAAAAAATTGTGCAATGTTGTCCTTGGGCCTGCATGACTTGCTAATTGAAATTGTGCATTGCTCAATCTCAACACCCAACAGGTTATTCTAGATTACGCATTGGGCAATTCCATTAGTCAACCAACCTCTCGACAGTTCGAACTACCTTTTGCATAGTTGCGACAGTCAGTCCCCCCAGCCTCCCAGTGAAAATTGTGCAATCCTTGCCATCAGTATCTCGGGTATGTTGAATGTCAATCCTCAAAGTTTTCTTTTTTTTCAACTCACAAATTTCTTTCCATGCATCTCTCCATGTCTCCAGATATAGCAGGTGTTCATCTATCTCTTAGTAGCTCAAGATCAATGGCCTCCAAGGGAGAAGGGTCAAAGGACACTGACGGAAGCGCAACTGGAGAAGTAGTTGAGTGAGTGTTTATGAGTTTTCAGATTTATGAAGACGCCAATTTGATCGTAGACAAAGACATCAAGCTGAAATGGTAGGATATTAATGATTCATTCTCAAGCACATTTGAGGAAGATCTTGAAGACCTCAGAGTCTATGTCAACATTCACAAGTTCGGATTGTATCAGATTGCATGAAGGTATCCTGCGTTTCCTTACATGGACATGATACATTGGATCGTATCGCACACTAATCTTGGGATGATGGTGTTAAGAAGTGTCAGCAGGATAGAGATTTGTACCTTAAGGGCATAGGACTATCAGTAGATGTACCACTTACTAAAGCCAGTGATCACAATGGAGACACCCTTTAGCATACCAAGAAGTAATGCAAGCCCCAGGGATATCTTGAAGAGTTGGGTGAAGGAGCAAGCCAAGTTTAGGATGATAGCCAACTAGATTTACAAGATGAAGATACTGCGAAATGCATATCAGTACTCGTTCATCTTTTCATGTTTCTTGTACGACCAAGACAGCATGAAGACCTTCCCGTAGAGTTGGCTAATCGCGTTGGACCAACTGGCCAATGAAGGCAAATCATGCAACTAGTCCAACATGTTGTCTCACTAGCTAAAAGAATAGGTAATAGGAGCTCAGCATCTACCCAAAAGTCAGCAAGAAGAAATCTACATGTCCGTTTATAGCTTGAACACAATCTGTGCCCGTTAGAAATTCCATCACTTGAAGTGGGCATAGAAATCAGCAAAAACCTCTGTGAACACTTATTGCAAATTGTTTACCGAATGCAGCTTCCATAGAGTCATCACACAGTTGTCAGAACATTTTGTCACCCTGGTGTACAAGATGATATTTGAGCAGGATCCACCTTGCATGTCAAAGGCAGTAATGGAGGCATTGACTGACATAGCGGATTGGTATGCCTCACCTTTTGGCACCTTCATACGGATGTATAGTGCAGAGAAGCCTCCATAATTTTTACCAAAGTTTCCATGGACAAGCTCGTCATGTAAGAAGTATCGTACCACATGTCAGTAGGACAGTGAGCTAGACTGCATCAGAAGAAGAAGGTACCTTGGCCAACTCTTCCATTTCGAATTGGGTTGTATAAGATACAAAATCTCAAGCATGTGGATGCCGAGATAGAAGAGTTCAAAATATTTACTTTTAGCACCAAAAGCTTCAATATGTATGACCCACATTTCTTTTTGAAGGATCATTGCACGAGAGTGAAATTTCCGTAGATCCACGGGGCGTGTCATTGGGCTGAGGAAGACCCATGGAGATATTGTCACAGCTTCTCCAGGCCCAATTAACCAGTCGGCATAGCTGTGGCATGGTTAGCAAAGCAATGAGAAGAAGCATCTAGGAGATCACCAGCAGCAGCGGTAGCAGAGGGTAACATACCTGCGCGTGACAAAGGAAAGAGAAATATTTGAATTAAAGCTTCTGTGATCCATATCATA
The DNA here is from genome assembly GCA_031772625.1 of Pinus tabuliformis. Lineage (NCBI taxonomy): Eukaryota > Viridiplantae > Streptophyta > Pinopsida > Pinales > Pinaceae > Pinus > Pinus tabuliformis. Next base: position 795,089,517 of record CM062818.1, on the reverse strand, counting down.
ATGTATAAAGAATTTCTCGAAAGAAGTCACATTGAATATTTGGGTCGACGCGTTTCGAACCAACAAGTGTTGTTCATCTTCAGGACACGATGAAGAAACAGATCCAGGAAGAGGGTTAAATAGGGAGACAGGTCAACCTAACAGCTAGAAAAAAACGGCTATGTTTGACTCGAGGAGGGAGAGGGGACAGGTTTGATAATATATATATATATATATATATATATATATATATATCATTATATATATAAATAACTAAAGATTAAAACTAATAATAAGGATTAAATATATAATATATATAAAAAATAATAATAATGATTATTGATAAAACTAATACTCGTATTAATAAATAATATTAATATTGAAAAAAAAATAAAAATATATATATATATATATATATATATATATATATATATATATATATAGATATATATATTAAGTATCAATTTATATATAAATCACTATATATTAAAAACTAATAATAATGTAATCACAATGTTACTAAACATTCGTATTATTAGAATTACTAATATTTAAATATTATATTTATCAACTTAATAGCTATATCTGATTAGGGTTTTAATAATATTCAATTCTTCTTATTTTATTTTATATATATATTAAAGATTAAAAACAATATTAAATGTATAATATTTACAAAAAATATTTATAATGGTAATACTAATTCTATCAAAATGTTAATACATATTATATATATATATATATATATATATATATATATATATATATATATATATATAACTACAGATTAAAAACCAATAAAAGATTAATTATAATATTACTAGTATTGATAATAATATTAATATTTAAAAAAAAAGGGGGAACAAAAGGACAAAGAGAATTAAGAAGAGAGGGTGGAAATCCAATAGCTACTAATTTTCCAGCCGTCATCCATATTAATATTACTGGAAGACCTTTCAATTTCAATGGCTTCCCTAAACATACAATGATGGAAATGAGGAATCTTAGTGATAACCCTAGCCTCCTCAATGTGTATATGATACTTAGTCTTCTCTATAGGTTCAGCTAAAGCTGAGGATTTGGTCCTCCCATGTTTAATATCAATAGCATCTTCCTTAATCCTCTAGTTAATAAAATGACTAGTTTCACCGATGTATGAGGTTCCACGGCAACAAGGGATGATATAAACACCTTTCATATCCATAGGGTTCACTTGGTCTTTAACACACTTAAGGGAACTCCTAATGGTGCTAAGGGGTCTGAAGGTAGAGGGAATATTATGCTTCTTCAGGATTCTCACAATCTTGTCTGTCATCCCTTGGATGAAGGGGAGGTGGACTCCTGAATTGCATTCGATGAATTCTTTCTTGACCTTGGGACCCTTTCTCACTTTGAGGAAGGCTTTGACACCTTGCTGCCTACCATACCCATTCTGGACAAAAACATTAAGGAGATGGGACTTTTCTTTAGAAAAGTGGTCTTTATCAGAAATTCTCAGAGCATGAGTGGCTAGCGTGCTGACAACACCTATCTTTTGAGCAGGAAAATGATGGGAACTGGCATGAAGATACTACTCTGTGTGAGTCTTCTTTTGATATACCTCATGGGAGAAAGATCCATCAGCTTTCCTAGAAATGAGGACATTGAGAAAAGGAAGGCAACCATTGACCTCATACTCCATCGTAAATTGGATGGAGTTAGACTAATTATTGAGATGATGGAAAAAGAGATCTAATTTTTCAGGCCCATGCTACCAAATGGTGTAGGTGTCATCAACAAATATTTTCCAAAGCTTAGGTTTAAATAAAGCTGAGGATAAAGCCTTTGATTCAAAATTTTCCATGAATAGGTTAGCAATGATAGGGGACAAGGGGGAACCCATGGCAACCCCACAAGTTTGTTCATAGAACACACCTTCAAAACAGAAAAAAGTGGAAGTGAGGCAGATCTCAACTAATTTAGCTGTGAGGGGATCAGTAAGGTGAAAGATGACATCAAGGACTTATTTAATGGGGATGCAAGTGTACAAGGAAACCACATCAAAACTGACAAGATTATCACCAGGTTCAAATTTCATATCTTTTAATTCATTAACAAAATAAGAGGAGTCTTTGACAAAGGACTCTATCTGCCCCACCAGGGGTTTTAGCTTCATGGCTAAAAATTTAGCTAGAAGGTAGGTCGGCCCACCAATGGTGTTCACAATGGGTTGAAGGGGGACTCCCTCTTTAAGGATTTTGGGAAGCCCATAAATCCTGGGAGTGATAGGGCTACTTTCAATTAGCTTATGGATAAAGGAGCCAACCGTGCTGTTGGATTTAATAGCAAGAGCGACCATCTTAGAAATCATTTTCAAGGGATTCTTATGAAGCTTTCTGTAGCTACCACTATTGACCAGATGATCCGGCATCTTCTTGTGACAATCATCCTTGTTAAGGATGATTATTGCAAGAAGATGCTGGATAATCTGGTCAACAGTGGTAGTTGTAGAAAGCTTGACAAGAATCCCTTAAAAAATATTTCTAATATGGTCGCTTTTGCTATTAAATCCATTGGCATGGTTGGCTCCTTTATGCATAAGCTGATTGAAATTAGCCCTATCACTCCCAAGATTTATGGGCTTCCCAAAATCCATAAAGAGGGAGTCCCACTTTGACCCATTGTTAACACCATTGGTGGGCCGACCTACCTTCTAGCTAAATTTTTAGCCATGAAGCTGAAACCCCTGGTGGGGCTACTATGGGGTAAAAAGATTTATAAAGCAGGCTTTCAGTGTGCAACCAATGTTAATGTGGAATCAAGGCCTGCATCCTGTCTTTCACCTTTGAGTTGATGAGAAGGTCATTTTTTTGTATAACAGATGCCCCCTAAAGTATGAGATCAGAGGCAGAGACGATGGCTAAAATACGTTACTAAAACTGTAATTTTCTGTCAAAATTTTTAGAGAGAGAGAAGCTTCGGGTTACAAGGGAAACCTAATACAACACATATATATAAAACTGCTAAAATCATGTCCTGAGTTGGGGATTCCCATGCTCAGTAGCTATGTCAGAGTAATCTTCTTTGAAGATGTTGGATACCTATACCAATAGGTTTCATATTTCATGATTGGCAAATTCAAATGCCAAATATGCTCTACTTTTCTGATACAAAGATCCCATATTTCCAAGAGAAGATAAGGTGTGTACATAGTTTCATGCTTACTAAATTTTGATGGATGGTCCAACAGCCTAAACTGGATCATGCCATGTTTCAATTTTCTGTTGTAGAATAGAGAAAGAAGTCTGTCCAAACTGCTTAATCTTGGCAGACCATTAGTTAGGTAGAGAATTAAGGTTCCCAACTGCCTAATCTGGGGCCTTGGAAGAAATAAGGGTAGTGCTAGATAGGCAATCAAAAGAAAAAGCCAATGGAAAAGAAAAGGCACATAAGGGTCTACAAGTCCAAGTGCACCCTCCAAGAAGAAACAAAAAATGCTAGGCAAATAGATGGGTAGGTAGATGGGGTTGCAGAAATATAATTCCTTTCAATGGAGGGTTTGATAACCTGGTCACAAAGGCAAAACAGTGGATGGAGAGGCTCCTCTTCTACATCATGTGCAGCAAAGCAAAGGAGCATGTCTAACTTCCCATTTTCCCCCTTCACATCCATTTACTAACATCCCTTAATCAGCCAAGATTCATGGAAGAATTTGAGGTTTTATGCTAGTTATTATGCCTTTAAAAGCCACATTTCCTGTGTAAAAATCTTTTCATTTTGATCTACTCTTAAAGCTAAGTGGTTTTCAAATAAACTTAGTCATTTCACTCCTCATTCACCTTTTTCATCCATATTAACCCTTAACTGTTATTATCTAAATCCCCTATGTTACCCTTTCCCTACTATTATAACACTATGGTGTATAAATCCCAACATTGTATAAATATCCTCCCTCTTTAGCACTATAGCTAAATAAGTTAGTCTTGGGGGACTTTAGTCCAACAGGGACTATGGTCAACCCTGTAATGGGATTGCTCCAACCCCTGGTTGGAGTGATAACCTCCTCCTAAGCCCTCACCTTCCCTCTGCTCAAAAATGACATAGAAAACCCCCTTCCCCCTGCTAAACCCACTCTTAACCTCCTTTTCCTAATAAAAAACCCTTGAAAGACCCAAAAATCCCGAAAAAAACCCACCAAAACCCTTTTGTCCTAGGTTCCGCGCATATAAATTAAATTGAATATTTTAATATGGGCAGGACCCAACCCAGAAAGATGCGCGACCGTCGGCATTACCCGCCAGCCGTCCGATCTCCGCCGCCCAGATCTAACGGTGGGCAGTTGATTTCGCTCCCCGACCTGCCTCCCTTTAACGTCCGGGGAAGGGTGGTATGGGGCGCCATACCCGGGACACGTGGCAGGCGGCAGGGTTGTTCGGAGCCCCCCTCCCCGATACTGCCTTTGCCCAAAGGTGGTGCGGGGAAACCGCTTACCACCATCCCCGTTACCACTGCCCCCTTACGTCATACATACGTCATCATGACGTAGCACCCTTCCCCCGCCCCCGCGCCGTGTGGCCCTCCACGTAGCCCTGCCACCTTATCCGCCTGCCACCGTGTCAGTCCACTCTAGCCGCCAGCTCAGCGCCCACCTCACCTCTGTACCCGGGCCCGCCATGACGTCATGCTGATGTCATCGGCAGAAAGGCACCAATTACTCATTTTTTTCGAATTTGTCGTTAAAAGTCACGGTTTGGGCCGTTTTATGTCATTTTCGAGCGAAAAAGACATAGCCGTTGCCGCTGGTTCACTACCAAATTGCCTCCGGACCTCCAAATTCAAACTTGCGGCCGTGCCAACTCATCAACCCAGCTACATTCAGCCTTCACAGTTCGGCCCACAGGCTTCCAAGCTATTTCATCCAGGTATTCACCGTTAATCTCATATTTTGCCAATGCATGCCATTTCTCTGCAAGTTCACCATTAAAACACCGGTCAAATTCTGCAATTAAGCTCTGTCTGCTACCTTAAATGAGAGCTAAAGAAACCTGCAGTGCCCAGCACTATAATTCGACATTGAAACAGTCAACTCACGGACTAAAACTGTAAATTTATCCTCGAGGTGCCCGGCATTGTTCCCTTTTGTCGGGTGAAGACCAGCTGCAGTTTCACCAAAGTAAATCTTACACCCCTCTGCAATTCACCCCTAGCAATTCACAATCCCTGTGAATTTAGCCAAGCAAGGCAGAGACAGTTCTATATAAACCTGCTCATTTCCACTTTGAAGATTGCACTAACCTTGTTCCTTTCACAAATTATACAATGGCTGCCCCTGCACCCTCAGCCCTCAGTGTAGCTCCATTAAATCCACCAAATAAAGACCTGGAGGCCTTGCCCTTTGCTGACAAGGACTACCTCATTGAAGACTTTGTGGGTAACAGGGACTTCTTGCAGACCTTCAGTCAGTTAAGAGAGGACTACCTGAATGGTCATGATACATATGGGATATGGGAGTCAAACCTGCCATACTATTGTCTCCCATCTGTAAATGTTTTTCCTGAGATCATTCGCCTATGTGCTGAAAACTATGATGTGCAGCAAAGAGCCATTAAGTCTCCATCTGGGAGCATCCTCTTTCACATCAATCCTGAAACTATCAATAAGATGCTCCACTTTGATCAAACTGAGCTGCTGTTCCCCTTTTCCATGAATTATCTGCTGGACACTAGTGCCAAGATGACCAGTGAGGAGATTCAGAAGGTCACCAGGACATTTATGAGACCTGAGTGCCAGCCTGCAGGGCCACCTCCCTACCTGGATGTCTTTTTCACTGATGTAGGCAGGCTTTTGCTGGACATGATTGCCTATGTGTTGGGATACAGAACCAGTGAGCATGTGGATGAAACAATGCTGGTATTGCTAGCTGCTTACAGCCCAGGCCAACCCCCTGCCCGCAAATATAACTTTGCTAAGTTCATAGCTAACAAGATTCATGATCAGTTGAGCAGAGTGGACAGACAGGGTGTCTTCAAGTACTCGGCCTATATTTACCACCTTTTCATGTACTATCAGTCTGAGGCTTTTCCATGCTACATCAAAAAGCTGGATTATAGAGGGGAAAGAAGATCTGTTATCTTCTGGACCTCTGTCTATCACAAAGTCTCAAATTCACCCTATTCCTACTGTGAATTTGTTGACCAATTTGTATACCCAGTCTCTTGCCTGTTGATGAGGTCCCCTCCTCCCAGAATATCAACTGAGATACAGAAAGCTCTGCAGCTTTCCAAAAAATACAAAATAGGTGATTGGTACCTATATGAGAATCATACAGTCATCAGAGTCTATGGCTGTGAGCTCTGTCCATACAGGCTCCCAAAATATGTGCCTATGAGGTTATTTGCCTTGGAGTATTACAGGCAGTTAATTCAGTCCGACCTCACCCACTTCCACAGCTCCAAAAAGAAGGCCCACCTCAAGTTCAAACACCAGTTGGGCCCCTTCATCATGAATAAGAAAGAAGGATGGGAAGAGGCCGACCTAATCCTCAAAGATAAATACAAGCTGTCATATAGTTTTCGGTGGGTCCCTTATGACCCTCAAGGCTTCATTACTGCCAGAAGAAACAAATACAGGCTTCTAGGTTATAGACATTGCCAATACCCACACATTGAAAGATATGCCAACCAGCAAGAATGGCAGCAGGGTACTCTAGTTGAAAAGCTAACTGAAGAAGAGATAATGCTAAAGAATATGAAGGAGCTTGAAAAAACCATTGACCTAGACTCTGTGCAGCAGGTACCTTTCAAGCAGCCTTATTCAACAGGAGAAGGGACCTCGGCCTCAAGGACTGCACCAGTTACACAAGCACCTTCCACATCAGCACTAGCTGCAGACAAAGGCAAAGGGATAATGGGTGCAGAGGAGGAAACAGTGAAAGAAAAGCCTGCCGCTGCAAATGAGCAGCATCAAGAGCCCCAACAAGGGCAGCAAACAGAACAGCAAAAAGAGCAGACTTCCCCCCAACAAACGGAGCTACCAGCAGCTCCAGTAATGCAAACTCCACCTCCACAGACTGATCCATTGACTGCTCCAAGTTTGCAGACCCCAGCACATGAAGAAAGGGGTATGAAAAGAGATAGAGAAGAGTCCACTCCTATTAGTGGATCCTCCCAACAACCAGGAGCCAAAAGGCAAAGGCTAGACTCCCCAGAGGTAGAAGACATCACTGAAGAATTCCTTGACAGTTCAAGGAAAAACAGGGAGGGCAGCCAGCACACAGGGACAAGCTCCTTTCAGCAGGAGCAAGGATTGCAACTTGGTTTGGAGGTGTCTTCCTCCTCCCACCAGAGCAAGAAGCCCAAGAGCACTAAGGCTTCATTCAAGCAAATAAAGGCTCAAAATGATCTGCTGAGGGCAGAGGTCTACAAACAATTTATAGATGCTACACCAGCCCAACAAGAAAGGCTAATGTCTGTGTATGACATTAAAGAGGAAAAAATAATCCTCAGTCACTTTAAGCCTACAATACCGCAGCCTAAGTCAGCTGCAGATTTTGTGAAGACAAGGGTGGAGGTCATGGCCAAAGACATCCATCCCATGGACCAAATTGAACTCCACAAGCAAGCTGGAGAGATGGTTTATGAAACCTTGGTGGAGAGGGCAACCATGGCCCATGAGCTAAAGGAGTCCCTGAAAAACACCAACACACGGTTGGATTTTGAGAGAATGTCCTCCTTAGCCAAAGACAATAGAATAAAGTCACTTGAGGACATCATTATTGATCTAGGACATGATCCTAGTGATCCAAAGGGTGTAAAGGCCCTTCTGAAGAAGAAAGAAGATGACCTGAATGCATTAAAGAAGAGGTTAAAGCTGCTGCCCACAGAGCACCCTCAAACAGCAGAGCTACAAAAGGAAAAACAGGTTGATGACCAACTGGACCTCATAATGCGGCTAAACCAGAAGGTCCTGGATTTGGAGAAAGAGCTAGAAGGAGCATTACAAGATAAACAGGGAGAGTCCACATCCCAAGCTCCTCCAACTACTTCAACAACAGCAACAACTACAGGGGCAGCAGTGGCTCCCACAACAGAAGCAGCAGGAACAACAACAGCTCCAGATGCCAGCGCAAGTGTAGAAGAATTGACTAAGGCCATCAAGGAAATGGAGCTCCAGGCCAATGAAATAAAGAAGGCCAAGGAAAAATTGGCAGAACTGGATGCCAAATATGACAAGTCAAAAGTATACGTAGCGGAGCAGGGCAGAGAAATAAAGGCCCTAAAAGACAAGATCAAGGCCTTAGAGAAGGAGCTGAATCTAGAGACTACCATGGTCGACATAAAGAGGATTCTATGGGCCAAAATTTTCCAATCCATCAGTCAACAATGGAGGTCAATCAAAACAATACATGAACAGATGGACCTAATGGGCCAAGCACAAGCAGAAATCCATAAGGCCAAGACAACACTGGGAGACAAGCCAGAACAGGCAAGAAAAGGAGGAACTGGCAGCCATAGGCATTGCCAATAGAACCGAGGCTGTCCTCACTGCTAAGAAGGTACTAACTCTCAGGAACTATGTACAAACTGTGGAGAGAAAGTGCTATGAGATACAAGCTGAGGTGGAGGAATATAAAGTTAAGATGGCAGTGCTGCAAGCAAAGGGACTGCCCAGCCTCCTAAGCGGTGCAGGAAGACTGATCTCTCGAGATCAATTTGCCAACAGAATGGCAACCTCTATTGAAAATCAAATTATTGCATCTGGCAGTACATCTGAGCAAACAGGGCCTCCCACAGGACAGAGCTTATATGATAAACTTGAAGGCCTGTTCTTCATTGAAAATGAGGTAAATCATCTGTTTGAAACTCCTCCTAACTTTTATAGATATACAGAGGCCGATGAGACCTTGATAAAAATTCGGAGACATCAAATGCCTAAGGAGGATTGGTGGCAGGCAATGCTCCAGATTTTGCCACGGTAGCCTCAGTTGTTCGGCCACTGCCAGCTCCAGGTCACTACAAAACAAACAACATGACAAAGTCAGCATTAAAAGCAGTTCAAAGGTGACTCAACACATGGACAATGACAGCTAGCATAAGGGATAAGACAATACGCAAATTTTGACAGCGTATCCTCAGCCGACTCCAACAGCCGCCCAACCAACTGCTTCTGACCATTTTTGACAGCTAAAGCAATAAAAAGTTACTGCAGCTTTTACTTTCTCGGCTACCAAGCTCCAGGAGTTGGCATAACATTTATGAGCCATTAACTCCTTTTCTTGATATTTTTACATGTAAATTTTGTATAAATACTCCCCTTAGTAACGCATAAGGGGTTGGTGATTTTGACTCGAAGGCAGATCTATTGTATACTTTCAGTTTATCTAATACAAAGGGCTGGACCAGCTCAGTGATTTCCTGAGATATTTGATGTCTGGATGATGCTAAGTGTGCTGATGCAGAATTCCTGTGCTGTCTGATGAAATAACAAGTTTTCCTCAATCTCTGTTCTTGTCTTTTTATGTTTATCAAATCATACTCATGTTGCACTAAGCTAGCAGTGAAGAAAAAGAATAGTGCAGGATTTGTTTTAATTACACCTTGTGCTCAATTTTTACTGCTGTAAATGTTTGTCTTCAGGATTAACCATGGACATGAATTCTTAATTGCTCATGTGTCTATTAATTCTATGTGTATGAATGTTACCTAGAAATTCTTCATTGCTTCTAGATTAATATTCTCGCTGTCTTTCTTTAGCAGTTTACTGTAAGATTCTTAATTGCCTTGCATAAACTGGATACACCCCACTCAATAACTATTATGAACGTTTTTCCTCAGACACTAATCTGGCTTTGCAGCATCACTACAGTATCACACAGCATCTCAGACAAACTAAAGGACCACTGACTCCATGCCCAATGGACTAGGACATGCTAGTGAGAAACATATATATATTGACTAAAGTCATCACCAAACACATTCCAAAAAACAAAAGCTTGAACATCATAGCTAGCCTAAAATACTATCAGAACAGAGACAAATCATAAAGAGAGAGCCCTCTCTGATTACAGCTTGGCTAGAAGCTGCAATCCAAAGATTGGTTAGTGGTTACCCCGGCCGTATTCCCTTGGGAGTCATAGGGAACAACCTGGGTGTTAACAGAAGAGATATAAAAAGGCTGGTCACCGATAAGCACAATGTAGATCCAGTGTCATAATAGAATCATCCTGAAACAACTGTCTCCAAAAAACAATATCCACAACTTGGGAGAGGAAACAAGGCTGAATGATGCAAGCCTCTACCCAAGGTCTTGATTTCCGCTTCACCGAACAACATAGATCGATACATGTGAAAAATATGTGTTGATGTTGAACATGCATGAAATCATCTGATTACTAGTCAATAATGGAGACCGTTAACAGATGCGAGGAAGGCCACCGATAATGGTGATGGTCTCCAAGATGCACAGTACAAACTAGCGAGTGTGAAAGATTTCTTTGTCATCGAACACCCATAGAATCGCTTAACCAGGAGCCAATAATGAGAACCCCTGATCAAACACAAGGTAACCTGCCACTAATGTCTGCAAGTACCAAGGCACTGAATGTGTTTCTGGGTTATCTTCCTAGATAGAGTGTTGAAGTTGATAGGAAGAAACCTGTCGAAAGGTAGGCAATGATGTGTCCTACATCAATCGACACGAAACGGGACAAGAATGATTTTGTTTTTTGAGGAATCTTTTGAGAATTTGGGTCTAAATGATAGAGGGCATGATGAAAGGATATGTTTGATCGATTGATGGAGGAAACAAATGGGTAACCCTTGAACAATAGAAGGCACGACAATGGTTTTAACCAGACAGCACTAGACTCATGAACACTACAGAGTGTTAGGATACAGAGATGCAATTACATTAGGGTATATAGGCTAAAACTCATAGAATGGTAGGGTTCATATTGAGAGGCCATCAAAAGGAAGGTTTATCTGAGGGAGTGCCATGTTCAAGGGAACGACTGCTGCCAAACCACACTTTCTAATATGGAATACAGTTGTATTGTCCACTTTCCTCGTCTGATTAATTTAATGAGTCCAGATGGGTAAACTCATCAATCTTTTCATGTTTAAATATTCTGAAAAGGATCGCAAGAAATAACGACTCTTTGCCCTATCTGATTAGTTTAATGAGTCCAGACAGGCAAACTCGTCGATTTTTTCATGTTTTAAGAGTCTGAAAAGTATCATAAAAAGAACGACTCTATATCTTGTCTGTGTAATTTAAAGAGTCCAGACTAGACAACTCAGTGGTATTTTCATATTTAGAGAGTCTGAAAAGATTGTAAAGAGAGACTCCATGGTGGTCCCTTTGTCATAGTTGTTGACCAGGTGCGACAAAAGTTTAATAGTATACCTGGATCAGTTACTTTTCCGTAAGTTAATCTATTGAACCCGAATAAAGAGAAACATATTTTCAATAGATGTTGACCTCATTTTGTTACAAGTATGAGGCGATGGACTAAACTCGTTTTTCGTCGTGAATTTTTAATGAGTCACGTGATGACAAACTCAATACCTTCATCAAAATTTTTAATGAGTCAAATGAAGAAAACTCAGGGTATCTTTTTCAGTTTAGTGAGCGAGAAAAAGAGGGAAAAGAATGGCTCATCCCTTCTTCATAGTTTTACAAGCTCGAAGGAGGGGAAAAACTCAGGGATTTTTTGATTTAAGAGCGAGAAACGTTCCCAAAAAAGAAAGTGCTCTTTTTGCTTCCATATATTTTTAATGAGCCCGGTAACAAAAACTCGATATTTTTTGGTTTAACGAGCGAGAAAATTACCTAAAAGAATGATCGAGTCATCTTCATCAAGTTTAACGAGCAGAAAGACTAAGCTCGAGAATTTTTTAGTTTAAAGAGCGAGAAAAAAGCGCCTAAAAAGAATGCTCCTTTGGTCTTTTTTAGTTTATGAGCTGGGAAAAGATCAAAAAAAGAGTTGCTTAGAGCATCGTTGTATGAATTTAACGAGCGCAACGATGAAAACTTGGAGATGTTTCTATTTTTTAAAGAGCAATAAAATATCACAAAAAGTGCTCTAACTATCATTGCATAGATTTAATGAGCTCAATGATAAAAACTCAGAGATGTTTATATTTTTTAAAGAGCAATAAAATATCTCAAAAAGTGCTCTATTGAGAATTGCATGCAGCTTTTACTGCTTTTCATTCCTGAAAGTACTTTCATCAAAAATGGCAAAAAGTATAAAAAAGTAGCAATTCCTATCATATGGGTTCATGCATGATAAAAAATCATGGAGAATGGACTACTTCCTCTTTAATGATTTTCAGAAAATCATATCTCCAAAATTATATAAGGAGATGCTTGGAGCTTTCACATGCATCATTTTCACTATTTTGAATTTTGTGAGAGCATTCTAGAGCTAAAGAGGAGCAGATTTTCCATAGATCATTGCAGGAGATCCGGGCGACCATTTGACATGCCGTCAGTCCCAAGTGAAAGCTAAAACCTTGCTCTATGCATTACTTGACCTTTCTTGACAGTTTTATGGGTGGAATTTTGCAGATCTGAGGTGCCCTAAAGCCTTATTTGCACACTAACGCCCTCCAGATGGCCAGTAGGGAGCGTTAAACGCTCTGTATGAGCCACTGGAGGGAGTTAATCCTCCCTATGCAGCACTGGGGGTAGCGTTAGGGCTGTAGGGTGCAGTTAAAACCCTCATGCATGGATTCCTTAAGTGTTTTTGGCCCATTTTAACTGTTTTTAAGGTTATTTTGTGTAGGTTTCAGGCTGAAATGACTTACCTATGGAGAGAACGGGCTCATGACAATGAGGAATTGTTGATGCGAAATGATCCAGCATGCATACTTGCATTGCGCCACTGCAGTTTATTGAAATATGCAAAGCTAGATCTGATGCAAGGACAAGAGGATTTAATAAGATGGATCATCCAGCACTGGGATGAACATGGGCAAGTGTTCAGGATTGGAGATCAGGTGCTGGCGATTGACTGGGATGACATTTACTTTTTGACTAGTTTTCCGTGCCGTAGGGCATAAGCAAACCTCACTGGTGGTAGGTTAGATCCACGATCTACCTCAGAGCTAGTGCAGATCTACTGCATCCCTAAGAGTGGACTAGTCAGCAATAGAGTCCCTATAGAGAGTATTTGATCTCGGTCTATGAGGGAAGTTTTATGGTTGATTGTGCGATGGGTGGGGTCAAAAAGTCCCCACATAGTGACAAAGTTCCAACTATTGCTTGCGGTTGATTGTGTCTAGCCACAGATGTTCAACTAGTGTGAAGCAGTGCTTCGCTAGTTGAAGGCAGAATTAATAGCATGCAAGACCCGTACCCAACACAGTTTTGGATACGGTACTATCATAGTCTCATTTTTCCTTGAGAGGGTACCTGTCATGCACCCACCGATGAGCTTAGGTCCCTTTGATTCGAGGGAGCCAAGGCAGGGTCATTGGTCATCACTCGATCCTCGCATAGGAGGAGGACCGATTCGACACTTTTTTGATGAAGACTTCTTTGAGTGGCTCTGTAGCCAAATTGTGATTGTTAATGACTATGCCTATGAAGGCATGGACTTTACAGGTGACCTAGACTTGATGCTACCGTCTGGGACCAACTGGGGTCCTTAAGGTGAGAATAATTTTGACAATACTTAAGTATTTTTGCACTTTTGAATGTATATGTAACTTTTTTTAAAGACAAAATAAGTACTGACATGAAACTTTTATGCTTAATACAAATGTGTCACCAGTATGACCTGTAGGCGAACCTCGCCATGTGCGATGAGGCGGCCAACTACTTGCTAGAGGGGGAAATGCTGATAGTCTCTGCGAGGTTTTGAGGAACCTAGAGGTTTTAACTATGGGTGTCCCCCCCTTCCTATGAGGGAGATTCCCGCTCATATGTAGTGGCACACTGTTGGTGTACCTGAGCGGTTTTTGGTTCCTCTTCGAAGGCTAGCTAGAGCAGTTTTAGCTTTTCTGGAGCAATAGGCTCTTTTTAGCAGGTGTTGTGGCGTAGCCATATGAGTGCTTCTAGTTGGGCTTTACACCATTTTGTACATAAATCATCCAAGTTTTGGAATATTTTGATGTAAAAAACTAGATTTCGATCTATATATATATATACAGACATTTTTGGTATTTTGGTTGTGTAAATGTGTTTTTAAATGTTTTTTGTAACAAATTTTTAACTTTAGTAAATGTTTTACTTCTCATGCATGCTACTATAAAGAATGAGACAAATGCCAATCCAATACATAATTAGCTAATGAATCAATGACTATATTTAATTCTCGAGGAACATGCTCATATGTGATGATTTCAAATCGACATTCCAAGAGTCGCACCCTTAGATAGTTACGTAACAAGGCTGGATTATGAACATGATAATGGTTTGTCAATTGCATAACCACTAGTTGGGAGTCTAACCTAACCACCAGATTGTAGATGCCCCTTGATGACACTTTCGTGAGAAGAAAAATGACGGACATGTACTTGGCAATATTGTTGGTGGCGGTACCAAGAAAGACCCCCCTGGAGCAAAATAGTTCTAACTCGGTTGTGTAGATGACCCAAGGAGCTGATGCAATGTGCCATGTGTGATGACTGGCACCATCCACATATCCTATGTATGCTAAGGGTAATGATGACATTTTCATTGCGAGAAGAATGCATGATACAAGTACTCCACTAAATAACAAAACAATCCAATCACATCAAAAAAGGGAAGCAAAACTTATGAATACATAAAATTACAAAGCATATGCCCAGTGCAATACTAGGCATAATAATTTTTCAGATAGAACCCATATGTGGGCTCCTTCCTGGTCCTGCAGTTCATATGCCCTCGTGGGGAGGACTTTTGTTATGACATAGGGACCTAGCCTTTTGGGTTGAAGCGTGCATGCCTCCAAGAGGTCATCTTTTGGATGATAGAGCAACACAAGGTCGCCCTCTTGGTAAGGAGGAAACTTAAGCTCTTTTGCAAATAGGGATTATACCTGGCGCTTGTGAGCCTCGACTGCGAAGTTGGCCTCTCGAAAAGTTTTATCCATCTGTTTAACGTATA
Organism: Pinus tabuliformis; assembly: GCA_031772625.1. Classification (NCBI taxonomy): domain Eukaryota; kingdom Viridiplantae; phylum Streptophyta; class Pinopsida; order Pinales; family Pinaceae; genus Pinus; species Pinus tabuliformis. The sequence goes on along the minus strand of CM062818.1, from coordinate 795,074,463 downwards.
GTAAGAATTATTCTTCTACAGTAGGGTCGGGCATGGGTTCAATGGCTATTTCAGGTGAAGGGATCTCATGCGCGACAAATGACAGATTAAAGTCAGGCATTTCATCGTGAGACCAAACGAATTCATCATGGAATTCCTCATGTAGGCAGGTGGAGCTTGCAATTTCCTTAGAACTGCAATCTACTCGCATCTAGGTGTTTTCCATGATGCCTGTCGTGACTGAAATATCTATGGGAAATGACCTGAAAGTGTCGCCCATGTTTCCATCCGCATCCAAAGTTTGGATGATCTCGTATGGTGAGGAAACAATTTCTGGTATGTTAGGGGACAAGTTTTTAAAAGGCATCATGTCTGAATCAGATATTAGGACACAATGGTGCCAATCCTCCCAATGTTGCTCTCCAAAACTCATGATTTCCTGAATAGCTTTGTCCGTAGGAAGGAGTTGATTGAATGGGTCTAAAGGAGGAGCAGTTATGGGAAGGGAAATGGTACCGTCGGCCATAACCAACATGACTAGAGATACGGATTAAATGGCTTGGTCGGCCGATTTAGCTAGTGACAGCGGCATTTGGTCTCCAAATGTGTCAAGGTCTGAAGGAGCCAGCAAGATCCATGGATCGGTCAGTTCATGAGGAATAGATGAAAGCATGTTGACCGTCTGTGAAACCTTGGGTAGTTGAAGAGGAAAACAACCCATGAAGGAAGAAGCCTTCAGTAGACCGGTAGCTAAACTGACATAAGAGTCAATTCCACCTCCTACTAGGGGTACGGAGCCAGTTGGTAATGGTGAATAATCGGGGGTGCAGAAAGATAATTGATCCACTATAATGACCTTTCCATCTAATGGAAATAGGATGATACGAAAGACAGTGGATACGATGGCTGTCATGGCATATGTCTAATTGCGACCCAGTAACAGATTATAGTCGAGTTTCTTGTCCACGACTTCTACATCCACCGTTACTGTTTTCCCATACAATGTGATAGGAAAACTGGCTAGGTATCCTTTTGGGATAAAGGTGTGGCCGTCGAAAGCTTTAAGGGAGTTCGATGGCAGGGATAGGGTTGGGGAACCCAGGGCGAGCCAACATGAAGTCGACATGATGCAGGTTGAAGCACCTTCATTGATGACAGTTCTGTGTATACCTTTACCTTTCGAAGTGATATGCACTTGAAATACAAGCTTGTGGGAAAGGGAAGGTTTACACTTGTCCATGTCGAAAATAGCGAGCATGGAATCCGTAGGGTCAATACCTCCGATAGCCAAAAGAAAAGCTTTCCTTTGGCTAGGGGATGTTTGTAATACTTCGAGTGCTGACATAGTCGACGACGCTTCCGCAAAATCCTCTACAATATTTTAGTGTTGGGCGGCACGTGCAAATGTATTGTGCATTGTGCGTCAAAGTGCACCCTTAGGGGGTCAAATTACAAAGTCCTCAACCGACCTTTTGATATGCAAATCGTTGGGCGGCGATGGGTTTTGACCTGAGGATGGTTCTACTGCAGGTGCGACAGGAGCTCCATAAGATTTGGCTCTTGTGGCGAGTTCTACTGTTTCAAATGTGTAAATGGTAGAAGATGCTTCACCAGCTGAAGGATGTTGCAAACCATCATTGCCCCCTTACGAGGGTTGTAGTTTGTTGGCAACGAGATTTTGTTGCTATTGAGTAGGAAAATGATTTCTAAGGACTGCAGGTGCCTTACTAGAATCCCTTTTAGCAAGGTAGTCTTTACATTCCTAAAGCCGCAGACAATGCCAAGGTGTGTGGTCTTCAGCACAAAGTTTGCATGGATATCTAGTGCCTTGATCCTTTTCCTCATCAATAGGCACAACAACCTTCTATTTTGGGTTGGGTTTCTTGGATGACTGCTCTTTAGAAGGAGCAGTCTTATTCTTATTCTTCTTGTTCTTTCCACTGGATTTTTGTGTAGACTGTACAAAGTTTATCGCAGTGGTAGGAAGAGCAATCGCTTTGGTAGAGGGGTCCACTTTCAGCTTGGCAATGGAACCACTAAGTTGTTTTACAGCGACCCCAGAGGTTGCGCCGACAATCCTGTTGGCATGCACTCTAGGGTGCTAAGTGGTCGACACATTGAGGTTACCAGGATCATGGGGGATTATGTCATAAAGAGTGCTAGACTAGGAATAAATAAAATCTAAGTGCTGGGCATGATGTATGGATTGGTCTTCTGTGACCGCACCACCTAGAGTGACATGTATAGTGATTTGTGGGAGTAAGGACTTATAGAACCAGTCCATTAAGAGAAAATCAGCGATGGGAGCTATGACTAACCTCCACCTACATCTCCATTCATGAATATAATCGGAGATGTGGGTGGCAGTATCCTGATGAAATGAAGTAAGGAGCTTTGTCCCAGTCTCATAGCTGATAGGTAACTAAAAGTTCTTTAGGAACTCCATCACTAAAGCGTCAAAGGTGTTTACTGACACGCGTGGTAACTCAATATACCATTTCACTACGTTGCCAGTGAGGGTGCAAGGAAAAAGACGTAACCGGACACTATCATCCACCATAGAGTTAGAAACACACCAAAGATGGTAGGTGGTGATATGGGCACCCGGATCCTCCCCTTGTTTTCCATCGAACTTTGGGATGTCTGTTGGTATTTTATGCAGGATCGGCGGCCATTTTAAGTTGTGGTAGATGGGGTCGTTTGTTAGCTTGTATAAGTCGGGAATATCTAATGTTGCCAAAAAAGGTAGAGAGTTAGGTGCCCCTAACTCAGACCATGGTGATGACAGATGACCTGAGGAGCTCTATGCTCCTCCCATCATTTGGTTCCCCATAGTGTACATGGGTTGCGTGGTGTAGCAGTTGCTTTGCAGTATGGTGTTGTAGAGTGGATTTCCATGAGGATTTTGATACTGGGGTATGAAATTTCCCCCAGTATAAGCAGTGCCCCCTTGACTCATTTGAGTTTGTGAGTAGGGTGCCCCCATGGATTGGTTGGGAACCCCTTGTGGATTCCCGACTAACACAGAACTAACCATTTGGCTTTGATTGATAGAGGGAACACTCATGTCAATTAGCGACTGTCCATGCATGCCTGAGAACAGAGGGGAAACTGTGACATTCCCTACCAGCATGTGCATATTGGGAACTCCCCTAGATATCTGAATTTGGGGGTTGGAACTGTACATTGGCGGCCGACCATATTGTTGGTAAATGGGAACCGCACCCATAGTGCTGCATTGAGTGTTATATGGAGCATTGTATGTGGCACTTGTCGAAGGTATGCATTGTGGCACCATAGGAGTGGAACCTGGCATCTGCTGGGTTCCACTTATAGAGGGTGTTATGTGAGTTATCATGCCTAGGACAAATGGGATAGTGGGATTCCACATTACCGGTGTTGTGATGACTATCGACTAGGGAAGTGGTAGAGGACCAACAATGTCTCTAAAATTCCACAACTCGTGAATCGTGGACTGGATAGATGGTAAAGTTCTACCTACTGAAGAAGGAAGTACAGGTACCACGGGAACCACAATAGGGTCCGACGGATTTGTGAGTGGATTGTTAAAGTGAGGAAGAAATCCTTCCGTGAAGAAATCCTCCAACAAAATTGAATCGTTGTTCATACACATAGATCTCGTGTGAGGTTTAGTAAACTGATTCCTTGAAGATGAGGAATCTGAGTCAGTGGAACTCGGCGGATCTTCCACAATGAGTGAAGGAAGTCCTAACAATTGTCTGGAGTGACGATGAGGGCTAGATGTAGCCATGGTGACCGTTAAGTTTTATCAAATAAATTTTAATGTGATATTCTTTAAAGTCTAAAAAATGATAGCACTCAGGTACCGAAAAATAAAAAATACACTAAATATATCAATAAGCAAATAGAGGGAAAGTACCTCATCTGATAAGCATCGATCACTAGAGATGAAACCCAGTATCTCAATGAATAACAGAGAAGCATGGCCAAATGCAGGGTTATGGTTACTCTAGAGCTTCGCCCGAACCTTAGATTGAGGGGCCAAGTACTCTCGCAAAGACGAGCACCCTCCCAAAAACTCAAGACAAAGTAGATCCGTCCATGTTAGGTACCAGGATAGCCCGTCCCAGTCACCTTGTGTAAGTACTTAGAAGTTTTGGCCACCAGAGATACCTCAAATCATAGACATTACCAGGAGGGACATAGTCGTAGACAACATGCTGTGTGGGCAGGAAACATGAGTCCCCGACTCAGTTCCGAAATCCCTGAAGGGGCCTCTAGTACACAAAATTCCCAGAGGATTTGTAAGAGAAGGCAGGCTACCTTCAATTATAGTCTAATGTTGTATTGTATTTTGCTCTGTTGTTAGTGGAGTGGTCCTTGTAATATGAGTGCAGAAGGATTTTTCACTCGTTAACGACACTAGTTTTGGTTTTCAACCTTGGGTAGTTCACTCACATGCTTATCCCAAGATCCTAGCCTAGCTAATGTTGGTTTGCTCAAAAGAGTAACTGATTGATTTTAATGTAAATTTTAAGTGTACTTGATTATTTTTCTTCGGTAGGGGTGTTGACATATGAATATGGTGAGACTCTTGACTCAATAAATCATGTAGAAAAATGATCTGAATTATTTTTTTCAATTTTTATGCAAACAAGTCTTATTATACATATTCATCTTTTCACATATTCATAGATTCGTCTGTGCATCTAAAGCCATTCAACACTTGCATAACCAAAAGATTCTTTTTCCAATATTTCCTAACAACTACTAAAAACCAAAATGAAGCAGCTTACAACTATTTCGACAGAAGGATGAATACAATTTATCAGTCTTTCTTTCAAAAAAAAATGTATTTTAAGAGAGAAAAACTAAAACTTTTTCCTAAAAACAAATTTTTAGGACACCAAATTTGCTAACATAATATAGTTGCAGATCTTACTTCAGCCCATGAGAAAATTTCCTCCCCTTTTGGTCCACAGACACTACTGGAAATCATGGAAATGGGAGACTAACGCTCTGTTTCAGTGTAAACAGAGAGTTAGTTGGTCCACTAACGCTCCCTGTACATAGGCACAGTGCTTTATAAAGCTCTGTTTAGCCTAGTAACCTGTGTTAGTGTGGGAAATTGCTCAAACAGAGGGCCTTTAGGATTAGTTTCTGAGGTGAATGCAAACTAGTAGGATGTAACAAGATAGTTGGTGGATCAGAAAAGGATTTGAAGAAGTAGGGAGCTCTTAGAAAGAAGAGAGAATAGAGAAGAGTCTGGGTAAACCAGGAACTAGATGTATAGTCCCCAGCAGAGTCACCAATTCTGCTATGGGGTAAAATGCACAATGTGTGGAGAATGAAAACTACCCTCAAAGGTCTTCCCATGACCTTTGACAGACTGTAAGATTATCTGCAGAAGCTACCAAGTTATACACATGTTCATCTATCAAATATAAGTTGACAAAGTATGGAAAGAGGATTACCTCAAGTCTCCTTCTAGATTTGTTTGGATATCGCGATGCAGCCAAGAAGAACTCCTTCAAATCTGGCTCCATGACAATTCTTACACAAAGGAAAGGCAAACACAATCACAACATACAATATTGAAAACAAATATAAGAATGCACAATGAACATATACTTGTATACAACTTAAACTACTCAACTCGACAACTATCGAAATGAACAAGTCAATGAACAATGTCACTGGCACTATGGAGTAGGGAACACAACTACAGTTATATATTTATAATGGAAGAGTGATTACAACCATCCATTGTATCAGCCTTCCCTTTCCCCTTCTTCTTCTCTCTCTCTCTCTCTTTCAGCTCACTTCTTCAAGTGTATGATAGTTCACAATAGCTTAGTGGGCTATCCTTTTAAATGCTCTGACCCCTTTCACAATAACCCTCACTTTGCTTATATAGCAATTGAGTTAGGGTTGCCAAGCTCCTCATAGAGTTCACTAGGGCAAAAGCAATGAACTTGCTTCACTTTTCATCTCTTTCCCATTTGCCTTCTTTTCTTAGATTATAAATCCTCCAAATATCTTGATTTTGGATGTTTCCTTTCTTTTCTTACACAAATTTAGGGATAAATATCTAGATATTTGTGAGTCAATTCATTTGCTTGACCCATTGAACTTCTCTTAGTTTCACTAACACTGTCCCTTCACTAGTAACATGAGTTAGTGGGGTCACTAACGCTCCTTTAGGCTTGGTAACAAGCTTTATAAAGCAAGTTTTCAATGTGCAACCAGCGTTAGTGAGGAATCAAGGCCTGCAATTGTGGTCTTTGCTTTAGTCATCCTATCTTTCACCTCTGAGTTGATGAGGAGGTCATTTTGTTGTATAACAGGGGCGGGTGGAGTCCTGTGTCAAAGACTCCTCTTCTTTTGTTAATGAATTAAAAGATATGAAATTTGAACCTGGTGATAATCTTGTCAGTTTTGATGTGGTTTCCCTGTACACTTGCATCCCCATTAAAGAAGCCCTTGATGTCATCTTTCGCCTTACTGATCCCGACAAGGCTAAATTAGTTGAGATCTGCCTCACTTCCACTTTTTTCTATTTTGAAGATGTGTTCTAGGAACAAACTTGTGGGGTTGCCATGGGTTCCCCCCTGTCCCCTATCATTGCTCACCTGTTCATGGAAGATTTTGAATCAAAGGACTTATCCTCAGCTTTATTTAAGCCTAAGATTTGGAAAAGATTTTTTGATGACACCTGCACCATTTGGCAGCACGGGCCTGAAAAATTAGATCCCTTTCTCCATCATCTCAATAATCAGTCTAACTCCATCTAGTTTATGATGGAGCGTGAGGTCAATGGTTTCCTTCCTTTTCTCGATGTCCTCATTTTTAGGAAAGCTGATGGATCTTTCTCCCATGGGGCATATCGAAAGAAGACTCACACTAAGCAATATCTTCATGCTAGTTCCCATCATTTTCTTGCTCAGAAGATAGGTGTTCTCAGCACGTTAGCCACTCGTGCTCTGAGAATTTCTAATGAAGACCACTTTTCTAAAGAAAAGTCCCATCTCCTTAATGTTTTTGTCCAGAATGGCTATAGTAGGCAACAGGGTGTCAAAGCCTTCCTCAAAGCGAGCAAAGGTCCCAAGGTCAAGAAAGAATCCATCGAATGCAGTTTAGGAGCCCACCTCCCCTTCATCCAAGGGACGACAAACAAGATTGCGAGAATCCTAAAGAAGCCTAATATTCCCTTGACCTTTAAACCCCTTAGCACCATTAGGAGTTCCCTTAAGTCTGTTAAAGACCAAGTGAACCCTATGGATATGAAAGGTGTTTATATCATCCCTTGTTCCTGTGGACCTCATACATCAGTGAAACTGGTCGTTCTATTAACCATAGGATTAAGGAACATGCTGCTGATATTAAACACAAGAGGACCAAATCCTCAACTTTAACCGAACATAGCCTGAGTTTGTAGAGGGGTAATCCAAGGTAACATCATCACTAACAGACCTATTAAAGAAAGATAAGAGATGGAATTGGACAGATAAATGTCAAGCGACATTTGATGACTTGAATAAGAGGATGGTTACAACACCGATACTGAAGTTCCTTGACTTCGAGAGACCATTTGAGGTACACACTGATGCTTCAGATTTTCCCATAGGAGGGGTTCTTATGCAGGATGGGCATCCGGTGGCATATGAGAGTCAGAAGTTGTAGGATAGAGAACGAAGGTATCTGGTTCATGAGAAGGAGATGATTGTAATCATTCACTGTCTTCATGTGTGGAGGCATTACCTGATTGGGAAGCCATTTGTTGTCAAGACTGACAACATTGCAGCAAGTTATTTTGCATCACAACTAAAGCTTTCTACAGAGCAAGCTCGTTGGTAGGACTTCTTGGCAGAATTCGACATGACTATCGAGTATAGACCGGGAAGGCACAATGCGGTAGTAGATAACCTTAGCAGGAAGGGACAACTTGCAGCATTGGAAGGAGAGGACCGGGCATAAAAGAGTAGGAGTCAAATTCAAATGTCAGAAGAGATGCAGAATAAGCTCAGGGAAAGTTTTGAAACTGATACTTTGGCACAGAATATAATGAAGCAGATAAAGGAGGGGAAGACACGAAAGTTCTTTCTATGGGACGGGTTCTTGTTCTTTGGAAACCGACTCTATGTTCCAAAGTCATCTAGACTCAGGAGGCACCTTTTGAAGGAGTGCCACGACTCACCATGGGTTGGCCACCCAGGGCAGTGTCGTTCTTTAGCGTTGTTGGGAAAATGATTCTTTTGGAAGAAGATGCGAGAGGATGTAGAGGAGTATGTACATACGTGCATCATTTGTTAGTAGGAAAAATCAAATAATCAGAGGCAAGGAGGTCTGTTGTAGCCTTTACCGATTCTTGAAAGGCCATTGATGAGTGTCTCAGTGGACTTCATTTCTTAGTTGCCATAGGTTCAGGGGTATAATGGGATAATGGTTGTGGTTGATCGTTTTTCCAAGTATGCTGTCTTTGTTCCAACAAATATGCTGTGTGGAGCCGAGTGGAATGTGAAGTTGTTCTTTAAGAACATAGTGAAGTATTGGGGGATTCCATTAAGCATCGTGTCAGACTGAGATCCACGATTTACAAGCAGATTTTGGACCACATTGTTCAAGTTAGTCAAGACAGAGTTGTTGATGAGTTTGAGTTACCATCCACAGACAGATGGACAGACCGAGAGGATCAACACATTGTTGGAGGATTACTTGAGACATTATGTGATGGTTGATCAGAAGAATTGGCCTGAACTCTTGGATGTTGCTCAGTTCAGCTAAAACATTCAAAAGAGTTCTGCGATGGGGTATGGTTCATTTGAGTTGGTGAATGGGCAGATGCCAGTTGCACCGCATACCGTAGTGACAGGAGGTTTTCTGAGAAGTCCTCATGCAAAGAAGTTCATGAAGGCTTGGGATGAGACCTTGGAGCTGGCACAGTTGCACTTGCATGAAGCTGCAAGGAGAATGAAGAAATGGGCTGATAGAGGAAGACGGGATGCACACTTCAGTGTGGGAGATATGGTGTTTCTCAAGATTACCGGGGAGTAGTTTCAACCAGCCAAGGGGACTACAATCACATTGACACGGAAGTATGAGGGATCATTCCGAGTGAAGAAGAGAGTGGGGGAAGTTGCTTATGAGTTGGAGCTTCCGCACCATATGCACATGAAGCATTCGGTTTTTCACACAAGTCAGTTGAAGAGATGCAGACTTGATGATGATCATCTAGAGAGAGCTGAACCACCGAGAGGACTAGCCGGGATTATGGACAAGCCAGGACTGGAGTTGGAGAAGATTTTGAGCTTCAGAACTATAGGGATTGGTTGCCACATGAAACGGGAATTTCTTGTCAGATGGAAGAATGCACCGGAGGAGGAAAGCTAGGAATCGGAGGACTCACTTTGGAGATGGAAGAAGAAGATTGAGAAGTATGACAGGAAGCTACTGAGGAAGTCGGGATTGTCAAGGGCGATAATGATTTCGAGTGGGGGAGGATGTAACACCCTGCAGTTGGCAGATAACCGGGCGCGCCCTCCATCCACTGAGCAAAATGACTAAGGCATGAAACGAAGCGTGGAGCGACCAATGGTGTGACATATTATTATGTGGACAAGTTGGCGTTCCAAACTTATAAGGCGAGTTGGGGAGCTTGTCACACCACAAGCCGACTGAAGGGCGTAAGGCAAACAGGGGGTGAGTTGGGGGGCAGTGCCACACCATGGGTAGGACGATCCACATAACATGCTATAATGTTTGATGAATGCAGTGGTTGGAAGAAGTATGGAGGGTCGGCCGAGGGCGCGACCTCCACATTAGGCAGCATATATACATGCAATGGGAGGATGCCATTTGAGCATCACACTTCGCAATTTGATCTCTAACATAAGGTGCGAGAATAGGAGGTGTAGCTGCATCATTGGTGCAGATCAAGTGCCCGCCTGCTGGGCATGGTTGCACAAAGGTCTCAGCATAACGTTGGACGGTTGAGGGTGCAGGTGGAGGGTGTACTAAGGCGTCCGCCTGCCGAAATGTTGGACAGGTTTTGGGTTGTATTTTGGGTGAGGGTTGTACACGGGTATGCCTGCCCATCTTGGCAAAGAAACTTGTAGGGTATATTGTTGGGTTGTGGTGAGACCACCGTGCGGTCTTACACGGGTGGATGCCCAACTCGGGTGTAATGCCGGTTGAGTTATACTCCCGGTCATTTGTAAAATTATCCTCTCATATAATAAAAGATTTACATTGCATATGAAGTGTTCTTGCTACTGTTCTATATTGTTATGATATTAATGGATTCCGCACATTAATATGTTATTCATGTATAATGATGAATGTTAAGGCGTAGTTCATAAAGTAAGCTAACAATGGAAGATGTTAATTACTTAGGTGGTGCTGCACCCGGCCAATTTAACAAAAAAAGAATTGGGAGAAGACTAAACATCATATATGCATTGAGGAGGCTAGGGTTATTGCTAAGATTCCTCATTTCCATCATCGTAAGTTTAGGGAAGCCATTGAAATTGAGAGGTTTTCTAGTAATATTAATAGGGATGATGGCTGGAAAAGTAGTAGCTATTGGATTCCCACCCTCTCTTCTTAATTCTCTCCATCCTTTTGTTCCCCCCCTTTTTTTAATATTAATATTATTATCTATACTAGCAATATTATAATTAATCTTTTATTGGTTTTTAATCTGTAGTTATATATATATATATATATATATATATATATATATATATATATTGATATATAAATAATATGTATTAACATTCTGATAGAATTAGTATTAGCATTATAAATATTTTTGTGTAAATATTATAGATTCAATATTGTTTTTAATCTTTAATATATATATATAAAATAAAATAAAAAGAATTGAATATTATTAAAACCCTAATCAAATATAGCTATTAAGTTGATAAATATAATATTTAAATATTAGTAATTATAATAATACTAATGTTTAGTAACATTGTGATTACTTTATTATTAGTTTTCAATATATAGTGATTTATATATATATATATATATATATATTGATACTATATATATATATAGATATAGATATAGATATATATATATATATATAGATATATAAAATTTAATATTAATATTATTTATTAGTACGAGTATTAGTTTTATCAATAATCATTATTATTATTTTTTATATATATTATATATTTAATCCTTATTATCAGTTTTAATCTTTAGTTATTTATATATATAATGATGTATATATTAATAAAGTAAAAAGAATTGAATATTATTAACCCTAATCAGATATAGCTGTTAACAAGTTGATTAATAAATATCTCTCTCTCTCTCTCTCTCTCTCTCTCTCTCTCTCTCTCTCTCTCTCTCTCTCTCTCTCTCTATATATATATATATATATATATATATATATATATATATATATATATATATATATATATATATATATTATCAAACATGTCCCCTCTCCCTCCTCGAGTCAAACATATTCGTTTTCTTCTAGCTGTTAGGTTGACCTGTCTCCCTATTTAGCCCTCTTCCTGAGTCTGTTTCTTCATCATGTCTGGAAGATGAGCCACACTTGTTGGTTCCAAACACGTTGACCCAAATATTCAATGTGACTTCTTCCAAAAAATTCTTTATACATTAAGAGAAAGATTGTCAACATCACAGAGGGAAAACAAATCTGCAAGTTCAGAGAAGACCTACTTGTGGAGAAAGCAACTTTGGAAATAGAGGCAAAGAGGCGACAATGCAACAAGAGGAACGTGCAAAGGCAGAGAGATAAATAGAGGATGGAGGAAATAGTGAAGGAGTTGCAAGAGTTGAAGGAGCAACTCCAGAGAGAACAGGAGCTGTGCGGATAGGAGAAGGAAACACAATAGGGATAGACATGGTAGCAGGTGCAACATGCACAGATTGATAAAAATGTGCCCATACAGGTAGTAGACTCATCTGAGCCACTCGCACAAAGCAGACAAGGTGAGTAGTTGCATAACCAAGACTTTTCTCAAGAGATTGAATGAGTACTTTAGCAAATGGATATGAAGATGGAGCAGACAGAGTTAGAATAAGAGGTCAACCCATCGACTTCACCGGATCTAGAAGCAGAGAAAGTCTCGAGTGACCAAGGAGATAATGAGATCCTTGGAGACAATCTGAAAGAAGATATGTGCAACATATCATTTGATGAGTCACAACATAGAGTTGTGCAATCATGTAGAGTGTCTAGTCTAGATGTTCACAAATCTCCTGCGCAAGTTGAGGAATCAATGATCGTATATGATGTACGCAAGAATCCAGCATCATTGACCGATGCTACTAGAGCATATGACGAAGGCAATACTGGGTGAAGTATTGTCCCTTGAGACAGTCATGCGGGTGTTGTATTCCAGATTTGGTACTGTGAATAAGCCAGTTGTCTATCTAAATGGTTGGCAGCATTATTGTGCTAGGAGAGAACGTATCTTGTGAAACTTGCATACTGGTGTCGACTGCATGTAAACATAGACAATGAGATACAAGGGAGCCCCATTACACTTTCCCAAGAGGGTGAAGCCCATGGCAGTTGAGTTGAAGGAACACATCCGGAGTCAGATCTAGAGCTATGAGGAACTCCCACAACTCATCACTAGTTTGCAGGTGTTTAGAAGCATGGATGTTGTTGTGTGCACACATGTAATCCCATCTATTGGGACACTCACTGAGGCAAAGACAAAGGGTCAAGTCCGATGGGAGCTAGACTCGTACTTTGATGAGTTGATGCGCATAGCCACTAGCACAGACTTGGCGATTATTGCAAACACTATGCATCAGTATGTCGCTGGTCCATCCGCACTCAAGACAATGATGCACATGTTATTAGATGAGTTATACAGAGGAGCTAAAGTAGTGTACCTAGATGCAACAAAGGTAACAGTTCATTTCCAGAAAGATGTCACCACAGAGTACATAGACACCATCACGGACTACCAAGCTTGGCATCAATTGACCACCATTGACCATTGTGAGGATGTCGAAGATTTGGTCTTCCCACAGTTGTCTGAGTCATAGTGATGTCTTGCATGGCTTCATCATGCCTATTTTGTCTCACATGGGTACATGTACCGACTGTGTGTAACATATTGTAAAGTGGAAGTTTAATTGTCGATAGTTGAATGTAATAGTCATAGAGTAGTTGAAGAGTTGTGAGGGTAGGTTAACAATCATAATGGGGAATGTCAAGGATCACCCCACCCTTTTCTATTTATAGTACCTCATAACTCATTGTACATGATTTTGGTCAGCCAAGATTCCAATAGGAGTATCTTAGAGAAAGCTTGGAGAGTATTGTAATGAGCCTTGGCTTCTCCACAGTGCAGAGCTAGTACATCTCTTTGGAGGAGTAGGCAGAAGTGACTGTAACATTCCATTATCGGGACTAATGGTTGGTCATGGATGTACTGTATGATTGGAACTTTCACTTCTTAATATAATAGAGCCAACATGTTTCATGCATATGTTGTTATTGTATTTCAGTTAACTTATTTACTCTAACAATATATGTATCTATTTTCTTACGCATGTATGTATAGACTCTTTCTATATATGTATGTATGAATCTTACTAAAACGTGTTTTTGGGTTAACCATCACTTTGGATTGTTGGTTCACCTTCCTTCTATTTTGTGATGCATCTTTTCTCGTGTGTTCCCTTCCAAGCTGTGTGTTTACACAGGTTTCCAAGGGGCGCACTCATTCTACCTTCCGTGTGTCAGAACCATTCATGCACCTTCCTTGGCTTGTTGTGCATGTCACACCCTTACTACCAACATGGAATCTTACTTACCTATGCGTGAAACCGCAGTCAAGGCGATGCTATACGACCCACTACTGGGACTCCTACAGCAAACAGTCTGAGGTCTAGTTGGGTCTTCTTACCGTGGAGATCCCCTAACATAGAGGTTCCAGTACCATCAACATTTATGGTGCTAGAAGGAGGGCCAGATGACGAGTTGTGTCCTCTCATCCTATTTTGAATCTTCTCACATCTATCATGGATACTGTCACACTCATCCATCTGTGATGTTTTTCACATGCTGAACCTCTCGACATCACGAGGGAGTTTTTTGATGTCTTGTCTGAATTCACGTATGATGGTGAAGGCAAAGTGGCCTAGCCTGTGTACTTACAAGACTTATTTTTAATTCTTGATAATGCAAATGAATGCTCTGATGAGGAGGCCAACCTTCTACTTGCATACACACTTTGTGAATCCCCACAATGGTGGTGCTGGATTCTATCACCTGGCAGCGTGCACTCACTTGAGCAGTTTTGTGATCTCATTGAATCTACTTTCCATAATTTTGATCCATAATCTCTTGACTAGAAACTGTTACAAAAACGGAAGCCCCGCAAGAGTCACCTATGGATTTTTGGGACCGCTTCCGTGTGTTCCATTTTTAAGCTCTGAAAACTGAGATAAAATTCCAATATCTCATGGACAGATTTGAATATTGTCTTACCAAATCTATCAATCTAAAAAAGAAGTTCAAGCCCAAGCCTCACTCAGCATACTTCGGTGATGGAGCTACGCAATCACATATGGACATGGTCGTTATCACAAGGGAGTGTCTATCGCCCCCTCATCAAATAGCTCCACCACTGTAGAGTGATGTGGGAGAACATACCCACACATTCGTGCAATTGTCACAACATCCCAACATCACTTGTCTCAATTTTCGCGTAGATTTGGTTGCAAATCCCATGGGTTGTCACATCCATGTCTTACCTCAACCTCTGTCTTGGTATTCTATTGATCCTCTGGATTTCACTGTCTTGTGTTCTTCCATTTCTGACTCTACACCGAATGTGAACAAGGATCAAGCTATTGAGGGTGTTGCACAACCAACCTGGGCTGTCATTTATCAAGAGTATGACTGGGATCCTGAGCATCAACTCATAGCAAAGGATGATTCCCTTCTATCCGTGCCTCCTTTGTTTTTTCTTGACATATTTAGTGATTCTGCCATCCCTGATTTCGCATGTGTATCCCTGTCTACTAATGCACACATTGTTGATCATTTGCAGAACACACCGGATTTCAGTCCAGCATCTGAAAATGGAGAGCACAAATCATTCATTGAAAATCCACTTGATTTTTCATCTACCTTTTCCGGAAACAAAGAGGGTGAATTTTTCCACTTCTCATCTACCCCTCTGTTTGATTCATCAGATCATAAGGATGTTTATCAAATCATGGATTTTGTTGATCATTGTTGTCATGATTTATTTACCCCCGTATTTGATCACAATGATGATTCTATCACTGTTGAATTCTCAAAGCCACCAGTTTATGATGATCTACCTATCGACAAAGTCGAAACCCCACAAACTATCGAGGCACTTCAACCTGAGCTGATGGTTATGTCAGGTCCTCGCTGAACTGAGGTTGGTTTCACTTCTGATCAGGAAATTGTTGAAACACCTGAGGCTCCTCATCACTCATATGTATGCATTGAAGATTAGTCTCACACATAGATTATGGTCCCTCCACTTGAACTACATGATCCCATCACTCATGCATTGGAGGAATCTTACATAGCAAGCACACGTGCATGATGCAAGTTGTCTTTGTTTCTTTTGTTTTCTTGCATGTCACAATCAAGAGTATGCATATGCTTAATAGCTACATGCAGTGTCACACAACACCATGGTAAGTCCATGGATCGCATGTCATGCGCTTTCACTTATTTATGTTCTGTGGAAACATTTCAACTCGGAGTTTTCTTCTTCATTGTTATATCTTTCATGTTTGTTGGTTCGCACAGTTGTGCTATTCATGAACCATACCTTCACTATCATTGGTTGACCAATGTGTTGGTGGTTGCATTAGAAGTATCACTTCAAGTGAGAATACATATGCACCGTTAGCTTAGGAGTAGGAGTAGTGTTTTCTTTTGGTTTGTTTGCTTGCATGAATGTTTGCTTCTTCCTTTTCTTGTTTTCTTGCTTGCCTGATTGTTTGCTTACTTTCTTTGATTACACATTTAATTCTTCTTTTGCTTTGTTTTTTTGTTTTTTTACTTGTTTACAATTGTAGGTTAGTTTCATATGAAACCATGCGCGACACTTGAAACAAGTTGAGTAAAGTACAAGAGGACTTGTGCAATTATCAATACTTGCTTATATGTCATCCTGCCTTTGTATGAAGAACTTGTTGTCTTCAGTCCATGATACATGAATGGAAAATATGTACTATTGAAGGTGAACCTTGGTGAAAACACAATGCTTGCGTGCTAACTAGTGTCACCTACTCTAGTTGGCTGTTTTTGGGTTAATTCTTGTTAGCTCAGTCAAGTAGAGTAAGGTGAGGGGAAAACCTTAACAAGCAAGTCAAAGGTATATATAAACTACTTCTCTGAAGTAAAAACCTCTTCTTCTCTTAATAAGTTGGGATCCCTCTTCTGCCTCTGAAACGAATAAGTTCTATGCATAGTTACGAAAATGAAAATGAAAAAAATGAAAATGTGAAAAATTTCGAAAAAATGAAAAAATAAATAAGGAAAAAAAAGAGAAAGTCTTCCTGCGCAGAGAGGTGATGCAAGTAACTCCATCAAGATACTAACTAGGCTTGCTGGCAGTGGAGTGATGCTTGTGTTCTTGCATGACTCTGTCAGGGTATAGTCTAGGCCTACTGGTAGCAGAGCAACACCAGAGATGAAACTAAAACTCTAACGACCATAAAGCTTGTGCACCAATATACCCTTTATCCCAATCAAAACAACTATGTTGGCTTGGCTTGGAATGTGTGTCGACTGACCAAGAGCTTCGCAAATGCTACATCTTACAATCAAGAAAGTGTGGAAACCAAGAAGAATAGATAACTGAAGAATACTTCCAGAGGTGTTAGACTTGCTTTTCATGAACACGGCCCATTCAAAGAGTAGGAATTCTACCAGTGTGTCGCCAAGATGTTGTAGTGGCTACAACCACCCTCCAAAATTTTTCCTTAGCTTTGTTTTGCAGCCTCCCTACCAACCATCCTAGCAGTATGTCTTGCACTATCAAGTACATAGGCTTTAGTGGTTTTTCAGTGGCTTGCCATCCTGTGCATGTAAGTTTGCTTCACTCCTTTCATAGGCTGACATTCTGGACTTAAGCTAGTTTCTGGCTGAGCAACTCCCTCAAAAAATTGTGTAATTCTAGAGGGGAACCAACCTTCATCCAGAAATTGTGCAAATCTGTTGGGCTAAAAAATTGCGCAATGTAGTCAGACAAGATTCCTTGAGAAAACTGCTCAATTTGGCCCAGCACTACAACTCAGCCCAGAAATTGCGCAATTCTAGGCAGAAGTCACATGTTGACCCCATAAATTATGCAATCCCTCTGAGACAGCCAGCCTAGCTACTCCCAGAAATTGCGCAAAACCCTCTCTCAGGCTTGCATGCTCTTGTGTGTGCCTTCAGGTTGACCGGTTCCCCCCGGGACCTAGCAAACCTGCTTTGCATGCATGGGTTGTTTTTCCCGAAATAGAAAAAAGCATCCCTAGATTTTAAGGATCTATTTTTAGCAACTGGAGGTTTCGTGCAAAGATAATTTTAGAAACTTTCCTCCAATCGTCATTTTTTCCTAGATTTGTGGCATGCGTGTCATAATCATCAAACTTATTTATTCGGCGCCTCAGAGCTCATTATTCACATCAATCTTGGAGCTCTGACATCCCACAGCACATGTAGGAGTCTTTGCAACATCCAACTCAACTATTTTTGGGTAAGTCCACTTTACTTATCTTTTGCAGCATTTCTGTCGCTTTTTGTGTTTTGGCTTGTGTGAGTGTTGTCTTCTTGATTTCTGTGAATGCTTGTTGTTGTTTGCATGCATGTTAGCCTGTACAAGCATTGTTTCAGTTTTTGTTTTCATCTCACTGCTGTCACAGGAATGACACTGTTTTGCACAGACGGTCGCTGATTCAACGACTATTTTCACACACATGCATGTTTTCCCATTGTTTCACTCTTCCATTCATTGTTTGAATGCATGGTCATTCATTTTTGCCTACACTCAATTTCACCATGCATTCATATCTTCATACGTTTTTAGTCACCCTTTGGAGGGTCTGCACAACCTTGGCCTAGACTTTGCCTTTCCCAAACAACATTACACATTTCTTAGAGGGAAGACTCTTCCTTCCTCCCATAAAATGTGCAAATCTAGCCAGACACTATCCTCCAAACTTGGTTTGCACAATTCTGAGAGGAAGTGTTTGCTAGCCCAGAAAATTGTTCAATGCAGTCCCTGGGCCTGCATGACTTACTAACTGACACCCAATAGGTTAGTCTGGATTGTGCATTGTGCAATTCCAGCAGTCAACCGACCTCCTGAAAGTCCATACTACCTTTTGCATAGTTTCGGCAGTAAGTCCCCCCAACCTCTAAGTGAAAATTGCATAATCCTTGCCATCAGTCTCTTAGGCATGTTTCATGTCATTCCTCAAAGTTTTGTTTGTTTTCAACTGATAGATTTCTTGCCATGCATGTCCCCATGTCTCCAGATATAGCAGGTGTTTGTCCATCTCTCAGTATTTTAGGATCAATGGCCTCCAAGAGAGAAGGGTCAAAGGAAACTGATGGAAGCGCAACTGGAGAAGAAGTTGAGTGAGTGTCTATGAGTTTTTCAATTTACGAAAACACTAAGCTGATCCTAGAGAAAGACATCAAGTTAAAATGACAAGATATCAATGGTGCATTCTCAGACACATTTGAGGAAGATCTTGAAGACCGCAGAGTCTATGTGAACATTCACAAGTCTGGCTTGTACACAATTTCAAGCAGGTATCTCGTGTTTCCTTGTGTGAACATGATACATTGGATCATCTCGCACACTGATCCCAAGACGATGGTGTTAAGCAATGTTAGCGGGATAGAGATTACTACATTCAGGGCACAGGACTATCAACAGATGTACCACTTTCCAAAGCTAGTGATCACAATGGAGACACCCTTCAACATTTCAAGCAGCAATGCAATCTCCAGGGATATCTTGAAGCATTGGGTGAAGGAGCCAACCAAGTTCAGGATGACACCGAACTAGATTTACAAGATGAAGATACTGCGGAAGGCATATCAGTATTTGGTCATCTTTGCATGCCACCTGTACGGCCAAGAGAGAATAGAGGCCTTCCCACAGAGTTGGGTGATCACGTTGGACCAACTAGCCAGTGAAGGAAAAGAATGCAACTTGTCCAACATGTTGGCTCACAAGATGAAATAATAGGTAAAAGGACCTCGGCATTAGCCCAAAGGTTAGTAAGTAAAAATCTACATGTCCGCTTACATCTTGGATGTAATCTGTGCCCATTAGAAGTTCCCATACTTGAAGTGGACATGGACATTAGCGAAAACCTCTGTGAACACTTATTCCAAACGAGTCATCACACAGTTGTTAGACCATTTTATCACCCCGGTGTACAAGATGATATTTGAGCAGGATCCACCTTTCATGTCAAAGGCATCGATGGAGGCACTAATCAACATAGCAGATTGGTATGTCTCACCTTTTGGTACCTTCATATGGATGTACAGTGCGGAGAAGCCTCCACATGTTTTATCGAAGTTTTCCATGGACAAACTTGTCATGAAAGAAGTATCATACCACATCTCGGCAAGATTGTCAGCTAGACTACATCGGAAGAAGAAGGCACCCTGGTCAACTCTTCCATTGTGAATTGGGTTGTACGAGATATAGAATCTCAATTATGTGGATTTCAATACAAAAGAGTTCAAAAGATTTACTTTCGGCACCAGAATCTTCAATCCGTACGACCCGCATTCCTTTGTGAAGGATCACTGCATGAGAGTGAAATTTCCTTGGATCCATGGGGCGTGCCACTAGGCTAAGGAAGACCCATGGAGATATTGTCACAGCTTCTCCAGGCCCAATGAACCAGTTGTCATAGTTGTGGAATGGTTGGAGAAGTAGTGCGAAGCAGCATCTAGGAGAACACCAACATCAGCAACAATAGAGGGTAACATATATGCACGTGACAAAGGTAAGAGAAAGATTGTCAACAATGCAGAGGGAGAAAAAAGTTGCAACTTCAGAGCAGATGTTGACTTGATGGGCCCTAACCCAGGTTCAACATTTAAGTAGCCAAGTAAATCCCTACACTACTGGTCCTTTCGGCGTCGATCCATGGAATGCGGGCTGAAGTCTCACCTCAAGTAGTATGGGGGGATGTAGGAACCAAGTTTCCGCACCCTAAGATGGTTGTGATGTCAATTATATGCCCTAACGTTCCTTCGCATAGACTGATAAGCCCTTTAGGAATTATCAAAGTATGTTTCTTATTAATCCCTAAAGCCTTCACGAAAGTCTCAGATCGTCCTTCGCAGACCCTAAATAGATAGATCAGGCACTTACGCACCTCTATAATTAATCTTACTTCTGTACTTACTCAGATTTACTTAAGTAGTGATTAACTTTAACATGCATTACGGTTATCTTCACGTAAACATATATTCTCACTTGCATTCATATGACAAAGTAAAATATATGGATTCACACATTAATAAAGCATTAATTCATAACCCTAGTTTTCAACATAACATAATCGTACATTCATAACAGAAGTAAAATAACACATACATAGATAATTCTAGAATACTTCTCTTTATTGATAATCCATATTTCCAGTACATACTGTGACTACCCTGCGCACACAACTGTAGGGGTCCACGCACTCAACTGTGGATTTCTAACCTAGGCCTTTGCATACTCAGCTGCAGAGCCTCTTCCTATGCTAAGACTCTTCACTCTTAGCTCTCAAAGACCCATAAGCTTACTCAGATCTCTACCAGAACTTGTGACTTAGCCCCCTAGACTCTTCTAAGACTCCCCTTTTATACAATCCCATGGTCCGCGAACCAAGGGTGGATCTCATCAAGCCGACACAACTATCTAAACTAAGGGCGGAAAACCCTTTTTGACTGCTTACATCTTCGCACTCCGTGGTCACAAAATGCGTAGACTTTACATTCTTTCCTACAAAATTTGGGCTTTCCACCCTAAAACCTGCGCTTTTAACCTAAAATTTACCCCAGGGCACCTTTTCCCAACAGGCCCCCAACACAAATTTGGTGACTTGCCCTCGAGTCACTCGGTTGGTGTGGAGATCTTGTCGTAAAGACCTCCAAGCTCCACTTGTACCACTGTGACTTCGGTGGTGCACTATGTTGCCGCCTACATCATCTGCTCGACCAACTGCTTCATCGCAGGCCCTGTGCCATCTACTTGTACCTTCTACTGCATTTACTGTAGACTAGCCAGTTTGCTGTCAATGGTGGCCGTGACAACATATGCTTTGTCTAGCCAAGGCTTCAGTTGAGCCTTCAATAATTCTCCCCTGTACTGTGCTACGTCCACCCGCTCTTTCAGCATCTTTGCTTCCTGTAGCTTCACTAGCCTTTAGGTAATGGCGACGGTGTGCACCATCACTTTAACCTCATCATATTGCTGATGCAGCTCCTACGCCTCTGTTTCCAGCCTCTACACATTGGAATCCCCCTCTAAGCTGGTGACTACTTCAAGCGACTGCTCGAAGAGCACAGTGCAATCCTTTACCATGTTATCTATTGCTACAACAAAATCCTTAACAGTTGCCTCGCGCTGCTCTCTAACTTATGGCAGAGTCGAAGGTTGGGCCTTCAACTCAAATTCTACAATCTTAAGGTTTAGTTCAAACTTAACCTTTTCCAACTCTATTCTTGCTTTGCGCACTCTGACAGTGAGCTTCCAAATTCTCACATCCACTAGCTCATCTTCATGAATTTCCAATTCTGGGACAAACCTACATGCCTCAACCACTACCCTTACCGTGCCGATCATTCTTGTCCATGATGGCCTTAAAGAGATCAATAGTGGAGTTCTTCTCTGCAACCATCTAAGCGTTGTTCACCCTCTGCTCACTAATAAGGTGTAGCACATGCTTTTTGCAGGCCTGAAGTTCCACGATCACACCATCCTGCAAAGCATGGAGGGATTCACATGGAAGCACAACCAAATTGAGTCCAAGCCCCTTGAGGGCACTGAGAGTGGCCTTATCAGCCTCTGTTTCTGTTTTTGTAGTTAGCGCTCCATTCGGCTGTGTTATTGCCTAGGGATCCAGTGTGCACACCATCCTTGCTACTTCTAAGGTGCTAGGTACCAAAATAGTTGATGCCACACTACTCCATCCCACACTGGTATGTACCAAGGACACCTGAATCTGTAGCTCACGTAGACTCATCTGAATGGCGCCCAAGGCCTATTTCTGTTGTTGTTTGAACTACTGCAACAATTACGCAGTCGCATCCCTTACCGCATCACCAATGTCATTCAAATCACCTTTAGTCAAGGTGATTCGGTCGAGGGAAGTCTTGCTGGCCTTGGAATTCTTCCACGACCCTACCTTCTCCTATTCCCTGGTGCGCTTCATACGGAATGGAGTAGTCTCTACATCCGTTCCTCCCTGCTCTGATTGTTTTTCTTCCTCCTCTATCTCTGGGGAAGGTGACTTCTAACTCCTGTCAGAGCCACGCTCCTCCTCTTCTTCCTATCCTCCTATTTGCTTCGCGGCAACATGCTCCACCTTGGTTTTATCCTCAGCCTCCTTCTTCCTTTTCTCAGCCAATTGTTCCATATTCAGCTTGGCCTCTTCCTTTTTTTGCTTCGCTGCAGACTTGCTAGACCGAGTTGTCAAGTATGAAGAAGTGCGCCAATCTACTGGCAAGTGGTTGAGGACCATTGCGATTGCATAATCTGTGGCCAGGTATAGAAGGTCATACCACTTTTTTTCAGGATCCTTCCATGCGCACATGGATACATGGTGGAAGTCTACCTTGAACTCCACATACTCTGTCAGTTGATAAAAAACTATCAGTGACAACCACGACTTACGGTTGATGGCCATGTGGATATTCATCTCCATCAAGATCCAAAAGACCTTGTTTTCCTTGACCCTTTGGGGGTCCTTCATAGCCCAGAGTGAAGCGAACTTCACTACTTCTAGTAGGTCCTGCATGACCAAAGGAAACTGACTATCCTTTGGTAACTCCCATGCGACCAGCACTATGGATAGTAGCAGCCATGCATAGTGAAACATTTTTCTTTCATCCCGTGCCTCTCTGCAATTCGCGAGGAACTCACTATAGAAGTAGCATGCCTAGTTGAACTGTATGCCCTCCACGCACTGGGCCGCTAATGACACTTCATCTGCGCAACACTTCCTCGTAATCTTTCCTACCAGGAGCTGAGCAGCTACCTTGACCGCAAGGTTGGTTATGCTAGTGATGGAGTAGCCGCGTGTCTTCTTAGCGAACTTAAATGTATCCTTCATTGCTTTGGCAAGGTTGTGCTCACTTGTCTTTCCGCCAAATTCCATGGTCAGATTTTTTCCTGCATACGATAGCCGAGTGATCCTATGGATCAACATGTCAGTGATCGGTATTAGCTCCTCTAGCCACATGCACCCATCATACACCAAGCACACCAGCTGCTTGATCACTATCTTGGTTATGGGCATACGGTTGTTATGTGGTACCCACAACATGTTTAACAGGCCAGCCTTATCCACCCCTTTTGCCCACTTTCTTGGCTCTAGCATGGTCACACCAGAGTCTTTATAGAAGACGTGGTGCATGAGTTGATCTATTGCTAAGTGGGGAAAGTGCTCTGTATCAGCCAAATCCCAACCCTCCAATTTTAAATGGGGGATGCAACCTAGGCGCAGTCCCTTAAAGATGATTTTGTCTAGTAGCAAGAGTGTATGCAGCATGACCTTGCTTTCATCAATGTCCTTTGAAACCTTTGTGTTGCCTCTGGGTGGAGGAATGTACTCGGGCAGTTTAGAGATAGGGTCGGACCCCTCAACATCAACGTCCTCCACCCCCATGTCAATGTATGGATTTCTTCAACATCCTCTTTAGGCTCTAGGTCAACTAGCTTGCCCTTCTCCTGCACAGTGCACCTTTCCTTCCGTGGGTGCTTTCTGGGTGATGTGCACACTAAATGTAGCGCTTTCTGCTTATATTTCTTTGTTTCTCGATCCTCTTTAGTCTGCGTAGGCCTCGGCCTAGGAAACCTTAGTGATTTAGGAACTTCTATCGGTACTTTGATGCTCGCAACCTCCAGAGCAGCTCCCTCAGTTGCCATTGCTTCTCTAGCAATCACAATTTCTACGGGCGCCGACATGATACTAGACAACAACTCTTGTGTTTCCTTTGGCAACTTCTCAAAAGTTGAACTTGCTATCAAAGCTTCAAACTACTCACAGCTCATATGCTCCTGAGAGCTCAACACCTCAATTCTCAAAATGCCAAGTGTTTTTCACATGGCAGCCACCTATAATTTATAGGCATTCACGAATTCAAATCTGACCGTTCCCCCCAAAATTTGTTCATAAATGTTGGATTGGCGACAAATTTTCACAGATCTTGCCCTTAAATTCTGACTTAAATGTTGCCCCAGCCCCCACCGCTCCATTTAGCCATTTTCCTGCTATCAATTCATGAATAGTGACCATAACGGTCACTTTCTGGATGCCCTACGTGGTCCCTTCTTGGATATCATAGCTCCCCACGTGTTTCTACTAACACTGTGACATTCCTCCATTCTGCGCAATTCCCCAATCACGTAACTCCGAAACCCGGGCAGTGTATTTTATAGTCCCGCACCTCCTTTCAGCTGCCATTCACTCACCCTGGGAATGGTTCTCCATTCATCTTTACCAACTAAACTGCTCCATCATTGGTAATCTCCTTGATGACATATGGCCCCAGCCGATGCATCCGAAATTTTCCTGGAAATTTATCAAACTTGGTGTCATATAATAGAACTAAATCATTTACCTTGAAGGTGCATAGTTTGATGTGTCAATTGTGCCATTCCTTTTCCTGCTCCTTTTGAACTTGTTGTTGGAATCCAGCTAGAAATCTATCCTCTTCAAGCTTTGTTAGCTGCACAAGCCTCTCCTCCAGGGCTCCATAATCAACCATTCCTGTGAATGTCGCTATGCACAGACTAGGTACAATGTACTCCATCGGCATCACAACTTCCACACCATAAACTAGTCTGAATGACATTGGTCCAGTCAACTTCTTGCAAGTCATTCTATAAGCCCATAGCACCGCGGGCACGTGAACATCCTAGTTGTTTCTTTGAGCATTGCAAACCTTTGTTAGCACATTCTCCAATATTTTATTAAATTCTTCCACCATTCCATTAGCCCGCGGATGATATGGCATGCTCTTCTGATGGTAAACCTGAAATTCCTCTGAGAGCCAAACCTTGTCAGCATGTACTCAAAGATTAATTTGGCTGCTGTTGCACTTGTACAGTCCTTCATAGGCTGTGCCTTTGCCCATCTGGTTAAGTACTCAGTCGCGGTGATGATGTACTGTGCACCCGTATTCTTACCTAGAGGTTGAATTGGTCCCACAAAGTTAATCACCCATTTCTCGAACGGCTATAACGATATCTGCAAATTCAGCGGTAGCTCATCCCTGCATGAGGGTCTGCTAGTCCGTTGGCATGTATCACATGCCCTACAATATGTTTGAATCCTTATGCAAGGTTGGCCACCACAACCCAGCACATAGAATCTTCTACGCAGTTTCTTTTCCTGCGTAATGAACTCCTGTGGCTCCACCATGAGCCTCAACAAGGATGTTGTTTCGTTCAAACTCTGGCACATAACGTCACAATATTTCATCTTATCTAATTTTGTACAAGTGCCCTGCAATGACATAAAAGCCTGCCATGCTCACCACTAATTCCTTCTTCTGTTGGCTTGTATATCCTTCCAGAGTCGTACTTGTCATCAGGAAGCATATAATATCTTCAAAGCGGTTGTTTACGACACGCACTGCAAAGAGCTACGCATCAAGCAGTCCTTCCTCCAAATTAGTAGGCTCTTCACCAGTTTCAATGCGTGACAGGTGATCAGGTCCTGCATTCAATCATCCTGGTTTCACAATAACTTCAAAATCATACTCTTAGAACAACAACAACCACCTACATATCTTCCCCCCCAAAACAGGCTTGTTGACCAGGTATTTCAATGCATAATGGTCTATATACATCTTAAAATGTCTGCCCAACAAATAATGCCTAAACTTCTAGAGCGCGTACACCATAGCTAGTCCTTCGCACTCTATTGTGGAATAATTTTTCTTAGATTTGGACAACTTACTACTTGCGAATGCTATAGGGTGATCGAAGTCCCCTTCACTAGCCTATGTCAATACTGCTCCCAACACAATACATGACACATCCACATGCACATGAAATTCCTTATTCCAATCTAGGAAGACTAGGATCGATGCAATGACCATTTTCTCCTTTAGCACATCCAAGCTTTTTTGGCATTCTTCATTCCAACAGAACGTAACATCCTTCTTTATCAGTTTTTCCATCGGCGCGGTGATCTGGGTATATCTCTTGATGAATTTCCTATAGTATCTTGTATGCCCCAACTTTGCATGCAACTATTTCACACTCCTTGGCGCCTCCAAATTGATTATGACTGTGATCTTCGCTGGGTCTACCATCAAGCCCTGTCTACATACCACATGGCCCAGCAAGATCCCAAAAGGGACACAAAACAAACATTTCTTCAGAATGAGCATGATCTGGTACCTTCAGCATGTATCTAGCATCAAGTGTAGACTTTCCACATGGTGCTTTACCAGTCCAAACACTGTCCAATCATCAAATTATACTTCCATAAATTTATGAATGAAATCCTTGAACACCACGATGACTATGCACGGAAAGATCGCCGATGCATTCTTCAGCCTAAAAGGCATCACCGTATACTGGAAGCATCCCCATTCAGTAACGAAGGCCATCTTACTTCTATCCTCCAACACAATCTTGATCTGATGGTACCTAGGGAACCCATCAGTGAACGAATATTCTTCTTGGCTGCCAACATTATCCAAGACCTCATCAGTGAATGGAGTTAGGAAGGGATCACACACATAGGCATCATTCAACTTCTTGAGATCTACGCATATCCTTATTTCTTCCTTCTGCTTCTTTTCCTGAACCACTATTGGGCTCACCCAATCAAATTCTTCCATTGGTTCAATAATACCTGCTGCGAGCATCTTGTCTAACTCTAAGCAGACCCTTTCTTTGTATTTTGGATTGAGGCGGTAAGGTCTTTTCTTCATAGGTTTCATGTCCGGTTTTAGGGTAATTTTCATTACACCCAGGTCCCCTATTATCCCTTTCATATTTGAAAACTTTGTGGGAAATAGATCCTGATATTCGCGGAGTAGTTCGGCGACCTTATCTACTGTCGCATCATCCCAATAGTCCCCAATATTTGCAAACTTTGGCTCTGCCTCTATGCCAATGTTCACCTGTCTAGTTTTGAGCGGCTCAGTTATGTCGGGGTTCTCTAGTTGTGGTCCTTCAACTTCGTGGTGACCTTCAGTCTCTAGAATATTAATCTTTCTTGGGTCTTCATCTTCTTCTTCCACTGCTATATTATAGCACTCCAATGTGTGGTTCAGTTGGGTGGTCCAATCAGGTTGAATCAAATCTAGAGGGTCCTATGGTATTTTCAAAATTGTTGTCTTAACCTCCTATAACCCTTCATCGATAGACTGAAATCCATCCTCAAAATTGAACGTCATAAAAAATCCTTGGCGCAAAATATCCCATTCTTCGATGCCATGGCAGAGTTCTATCTCCAAGTACCAATTCATTGGTATAACATCCAAGGTATGACAAAACATATGGACCCACTCTGGATGAGGCTTTGCTCCGTATACTTTAGTCCATTTGGCCAAATGGTTGCGTAGATCATTTCTTCCCTCAAACTTTTCCATTAATCGCACCTTCATATGACCAAAGCGTACCCTCATGATCCTCCTATATTCGCGCAAATCATCAAAACTATCTTTTTGTGTACCCCACCATCTTGTGGTCATAGCATGCAATGCCCAATGTAATGCCTAGAAGTGATGCATCTCTAGTACCTCCCTTTCAAATGCATCCCAAAGGTGATCAACATCAATTAACCCATCACAGTAAGGCAGATTTCTTACCTCTGATGATACACAGCGCAACAACTTGGTCATCATATTACAATGCAACGTAGATACTTCATGCAGTCGATTCTACTAGTGCTCTAGTTCTTTATCTGAATCTGATGTGCAGGAGCACTCCTGGTCCCACGCAATATGTTTTTCTACTTCGGATTCACCCAATCCTGATCTCATGCCGTTATCTTGTAAATCTGGTCCAAATCATCATCACTTTCATAATGACAAACTGGTTCAGTATAGCACAATCCTTTGGCAGGGTCCAATGGCACCACCATGTGGAGCTATTTCTTCTCAAATATCATATTTCGCTTCTTCAAATTGATTTCCCCATTCATGTTAGTGGCCCAATCGATCCCAAGGAGTGCAGGGTAGGGATTGTTGTCATCCACAATTTCTATCACTTCAAAATCAGCTAGTGTGCTCGCATCTTCAATATCAACTGTAACCCCCTGTAACCTCCCCATTGGGATGATCTTTTATTGATTTTCCATTCTTAATTAAATCAGAGACCACTGTAGTGCAAGTCTCCCCATTCGCTCCACATCTATTTAGGAAAAAAATTCACATCGGACCCTAGGTCCAAAATAACCTGGTCCATTTTGTATTCTCGTATCTGCGTAGTGAGTCTCATCCCATGTCCAGTTCTTGCCTTATGCTTACCAATATTTCTAACTATGCACAGTCCATTAGTAGTGGTTTCCTTGCCAGCGCACCTATTGACTAGCTCCTGCAGTCCCTTCACATCCTTGCTATTGTGTAGTAGTTTCATGCAGGTCTCCAAGAATGAGGTAATCATGGATAGGTCCATCTCTTCAGCTGGCTCCTCTTGACTCCCTGAGGTAGAGGCCTCAGAAAAAATTTTCTTCGCTTCCATGAATGTTTCTTTTGCGCATTCTAGATCAAACTCGATCTCCTTTTCTGGTGCTTTGTAGACCCACTCACCTTCCTCAGACTGCTTCCCCTTATCCTCACCAGTCGTTTCTCCACTCCGCAGCATAATATTTACCTTAGGGTCTCCCTCACAAGGCTCAGCACCTATCATATGCAGTTTCTAAGTCGGTTGCTGAGGTTGCACCCCCTTCTCGCTTATCTTAGCTAACAATATAGTCCAATCTTCTATCACATGGTGAAACTGAGTACAATAGCAGCATGACAGATGCATCAGATTTGGTCAATCTCACATGTAGTGTCCTGGTCCTCCACAATTGTAACAAATAACCTGCCCTCGACCTCTACTAGGTCCTCCTCCACCTCAGCCTCAGTCGTGCCCCTGATACTCACCTCGTGCTCCTTCAGTGTCTTGGTCCAGAGGATATGTTTCTGCCTACACCCTGTATGCAGGTGTCCTGTCCATCATTAATTCGTAATTCGACAATTGCGCTCATCATGACCCACAGATTGACAGAAGTTGTAGAAGAGATGTTGCAATGTCTGTACGAATTTATGCAACAAACGGTAATTGTCTATCACATGTTTCCTAGCTACCTAAAAGATAGCACACCATATCATGGGCCCTGTACTTGGCCTTGCTATAGCTTCCGGCCCTAGAGGTATTAGCCCCCCTGCGGCAACATAATTTGCAAAAAATGGACAGTGATCTTTGTCATGCCCCTAGCTTTTGCACTTTAGGCACCACACTTCTTCGTGTGCCTCTGGCCGTGTTGTTCTATGTTTTTTTAGACTTTTCATTTCAAGGCAAAGGTTCTACAAATACTTATGAATTTGTTGAACCCCCAGATTATCATCTTGCATCAGTGTCTCATGTAATATCATCGTGATTTCCAGAGCTTTCGCCTGGGTCCCAATCTTCTGTTGTGATAGCGCAACCCTTAGATGAGACAGGAGTGAGGCCACAAACCATTCGCAGTGCTACCCATTAGTTAGATTCATGTTATCCTCATGGATCATACACTTCAATCCTTGATCCAGATCCTAGGGCATCTCACCGAGCTTCATCATGATCTCTTTGAATCGCACAATTGATTGCGCCTCAGACTTAGGTCTACTAAATTCCTTATTCAGCGTAGTCTGGATATCTGCCAACGTGGACATCAAATTATCAGTGTAGTACTTAATGTACCAAGTTAGTGTGCGGTCCTTCAAAGCACTAGAAAATGTCACTTTATTCATTTGATCATTCGTGATACCCTGATCTTCCCATACAGCCTTCACGACGAACCAAAACTAGTATGGATCTTCATTTCCTACACCCTTGAACCCCGTAGCTTTACAGAGTTTTCCATGTTGAACGATGGTGAAGGTGGTGGCGGTGTAGGTGAGGATGGAGGCAGTGTCGGTATTCGCGGGAATCCCTATCTTATCAACTTAATAGTGCTCAACGAAGAAGCCTGTGCTGCACCTTCGTTGTCACTCAGAGGAGGGTCAATCAAGGGGCTATATTCACGGCCTTTTCTTCCTTCGTCCCTTAGAATCCTTCCACTTCGTATATCTCCTAACATCAAGGTAACTACATTACCCGTTTTTCACACAAGAGCATCTTAATCTAAGTATTTAATAGCTTGAAATACTTACCTTGCGACCCTTTGAAGAAGTGGTGCTCTGCTTCATTGTAACTGACTGAAGTATTGACCGAAAACTCTGTCACAAATACTCCTATGATATGATCGATCCAATGATCAACTGCACGTGCAATATTATCTTCAAAGGCTTCCAATTTCTGTACTAACTCTGGGGTCCAGACAATTAGACCGTCAAGCCTCCACCTCCCTTGGCTGTCTGCCAACTTTGTGATACACTCGTATAATTCAACCTAGAAGGAACAGAAGAAGATTTCATGCATCTCTTTGTACAAATATCTATCCAACCACTATTCTTTCGTCAATCACAGATTCCTGTTTTCTTGCATCGCGAATTCATTCATCTTTCTATCCTACCAGTCTTCAATCTCCTTCTTAATTGGATTCCAATAATACAACATCACACATATCATTATTCAGATCGTAGTCTTGGCAAGGGAACCATTTGTTGGCTTGATGGCCCCTGACCCAGGTTCAGTGTTTAAGCAGCCAAGAAAATCCCTACACTACTGGCCCTTTCGGCATCAATCTGCGGGGCATAGACTAAAGTCTCACCTGAAGCAGTGTGGGGGGATGCAGGAACTAAGTTTCCACACCCCGAGATGGTTGTGATGTTGGTTATATTCCTTACCCTTCCTTTGTGTAGACTGATAAGACCTTTAGGGCTTATCAAAGTACGTTTCTTATTCATCCCTAAATCCTCCACGAAAGTCTAGGATCATCCTTCACGGACCCTAAATAGATAGATCAGGCACTTACGCACCTCTATAATTACTCTTACTTTTGCACTTACTCAGATTCGCTTAAGTATTGATTAACTTTAACATGCATTACAATTATCTTCACGTAAACAGATATTCTCACTTGCGTTCATATGAAAAAGTAAAATACATGGATTCGCACATCAATATAACATTAATTCATAACCCCATTTTTCAACATAACATAATTGCACCTTCATAACTGAAGTAAAATAATGCATACACAAATAATTCTAGATTACTTCTCTTTATTGATAATCCATATTTCTAGTACAGACTCTGACTAACCTATGCACATAGTTGCAGGGGTCTGCGTACTTATCTACAGAGCCTCTTCCTATGCTAAGAATCTTTGCTCTTAGCTCTCACAAACCCATAAGCTTACTCATATCTCTACCAAAACTTATGACTTAGCCCCCTAGAATCTTCTAAGACTCCCTTTTTATACAATCCCATGGTCTTTGGACCAAGGGTAGATCTCATCAAGCCGTCACAACTATCTAAACTAAGGGTGGAAAACCCTTTTTGACTGCTTACATCTTCGCACTCCATGGTCACAAAATGCAGATACTTTACATTATTTCCTACAAAATTTGGGCTTTCTGCCCTGAAACTTAGGCTTTTAACCCAAAATTGACCCCAAGGGACCCGTTCCCAATAGAAGACCCACTTGTGGAGAAAGCAGCTTTGGAAATAGAGGCAAAGAGGTGACAATGTGACAATAGGAACATGCAAAGGAAAAGAGATAAATAGAGGATGGAGGAAATAGTGAAGGAGTTGCAAGTGTTGGAGTAGCAACTTCGGAGAGAATAGGAGCTCCACAGACAGGAGAAGTAAGTGTAGAAGGGATAGGCACAACAAGGGGTGCAACATGCACAGATTGATGAAACTGCCCCCATACAGGTACTAGACTCATCCGAACAGCTAGCACAAACCAAACAGGTTGAGCAGTCACAAGAGCAGGACTTCGCTCAAGAGATTGAATGAGTACTTGAGTAGATGGATATGGAGATGGAGCAACCAGAGTTAGAACAAGACATCAACCTCATGCCTTACCACCAATATATTGACCAACCAAATTCACCAAATTTGGAAGCAGAGCAAGTCCCAAGTGACCAGGAGATACTGAGATCCTTAGAGACAATCTAGAAGAAGAGATGCACAACATATCATTCAACGAGTTAGAGCAAAGAGTTATGCAATTGTGTAGAGTTTCTACTCCAGATGTCCACATATCTCCTACGCAGTTTGAAGAAGGGGTGATCATATATGATGTGCGCAAGCATCCAGCAGCATCAGCCAATGCTACGAGAGCATATGACGAAGCCACTAGCTCGAGTGTTTGCTTCTTGACATTAGAGAACGAGTGAATGGGTAAGGAATTACAAATGACCAAGAAAGGAGGAGAACTGGTTACATCATTTGCTAGAGTGGATTTGAAGATGGATATACTAGATGAAGTATCATCCCTTGATATAGTCATGTGGATGTTGTATTCTAGATTTGGTACCATGCATAAGGCAGTTGACCATCTCAATGGTTGGAAGTAGTGTTGTGCTAGGAGAGCATGTATCTTGTCAAACCTGCATACTACTGTCAACCGCATGCAAACATGGATAATGAGATACAAGGGAGCCCCATTACACTTGCCTAAGATGATGAAGCCCATGGTGGTTGAGTTGAAGGCATGCATCTAGAGTCAAATCCAGAACTATGAGGAACTCCCACAACTCATCACTAGTTTGCAGGCTTCCCATCCATGAGTGTTCAGAAGCATGGATTTTGTTGTGCATGCACATGCAATCCCATCTATTGGGACACTCACCGAGGCAAATACAAAGGGTCAAGTCTGACAGGAGCTAGACTTGTACTTTGACGAGTTGATGTGCATAGCCAGCAATGCAAACTTGGCAATCAGTGCAGACACTATGCATCAGTATGTCGCTAGTCCAGCCGCAGTAAAGACAATGATGCACATGTTATCAGACGAGTTGGATAGAGGAGCCAAAGCAATGTATTCAGATGCAACAGAGGCAAGAGTTTGTTTCCAAGTCACCGCAGAGTACACGGACACCATCGCAGACTACCAAGCTTAGCATCAGTTCGCCACCATCGAACATCGTGAGGATATCGAAGAGTTGGTCTTCCCACAGTTGTCCGAGTCATAGTGATGTCTTGCATGGCTTTCTCAAGCCTATTTTGTCTCATATGAGTACCTATGCATATTGTATGTGACATCTTCTAAAGTAGAAGTTCAAGTGTCGATAGTTGAATGTAACAGTCATAGAGTAGTTGAAGAGTCATGAGCGTAGGTGAACATTCACAAAGGGGAATGTCAAGGGTCACCCCACCCTTTTCTATTTATAGTACCTCATAACTCATTGTACATGCTTTTGGTCAACCAAGCTTCTGAGAGGAATATCTTAGAGAAAGCTTGGAGAGTATTGTAATGAGCCTTGGCTTCTCCACAGTGCAAAGCTAGTACATCTCTTTGGAGGAGAAGGCGGTAGTGACTGTAACGTTCCATTATCAGGACTAATGGTTGCCCATGGTTGTACTGTATGATTGGAACTTTCACTTCTTAATATAATAGAGCTAGCAAGTTTCATGCATATTTTTTTATTATATTTTAGTTAACTTGTTTACTCTAATGATATATGTATATGTTTTCTTATGCATGTATATATAGATGCTTTTTGTATATGTATGTATGAATCTTACTGAAATGTGTTGTTGGTTTAACCATCACTTTGGATTGTTGGTTCACCTTCCTTCTAGTTTGTGATGCATCTTTGCTCGTGTGTTCCCTTCCAAGTTGCGTGTTTACACAGGTTTCCAAGGGGCACACTCATTCCACCTTCCGTGTGTTAGAACCATTCATGCACCTTCCTTGGCTTGTTGTGCATGTCACACGCTTGCTACCAACAGGGACATCTTACTTACCTCTACATGCAACCGTGATCAAGGTGATACCATACGACCCACTACTGGGACTCCTGCACCAAATGGCTTCAAGTCTAGTCGGGACTTCTTACCGAGGAGATCCCCTGGCATGTTGGTGGGTCCAGAACCGTCAACACCCCAGGAAGAGTGAGGGTTAAATTTCATGAAATCAATGCCCCATTTTGTAAAAGGACTAACAGAGATAACACGATTCAAAGGATTAGGTTGTGCACAAGTCTTATGATCGTATATCTAGCATGCATGACACTTTTGGATGGCGAGGAAGTAATCATTAAATACGGTAGGAAAAAAGTAACCACTACACAGGATCTTCTATGTGGTGGCATAACCAGATAAATCACTGCCACATGCTCCCGAATGACATTCATTTAACACTTTCTTAGGCTCCTCATGTGAGATGCACCTTTGGAAAACCGTATCGATACCAAGGTAATAAAGGGTGTCACTGATTATCATATAGTTCTTGGCTTGATATCGGATACGTCATTGATCATAGAAAGAGGAATCAGACCAGAAATTCTAGGTCTGGAGATAAATGATAATGCCTCCATACCAAGGGTCAAATGACAGGATGAAGAACAATGATTTGTCTAGAATAGAATCACTAGATGTTGTTTTAGTTTTAGTAGTGGGAAGGTTGTAAATTAGCTCAACAAAAACTGAGGATTTCTTCAACTTGGATTTGATGAACTCCAAATCAAACTCTTAGAGGATGAAAATCCACTTGGAGTACTTACCCACCAATAATTTTCGCGAAAATATGTACATCATGGGTTTGGAATTGGAAACAACCATAGTTTTGTGGAGCAAGATGTAATGGCGAAACATCTAGACAACTTGAACATCCACCATAGCTAACTTTTTGACATGAGTATACATGACTTTGTAATCATTGATATTTCGACTCAAGTAATAAATAGTATATCCAGTCCCTACATTATCCTCCTAGACCAATACCATTGCATTGGCAATAATTGTAGCGATGAGGTACAGGAAATAATTGAGTTGGTAATCTGGAGGATTTTTACACTAAAATTTGTCACCATGACTATTTGCAGTCAGTATGGCTCCATCAATAACCATACTATCCTCCTTGGCAAGTCTTATACCTCTGCTCCTCATGTCAAACTCCAAAAAAGAGAGAAAGCCTTTAAAAATCAATATAACTCTGGTTCCGCACTTTCTCTTACTCTTACCTGCGTGTACGCACCTCGAGTTCATAATACTTGCGTACTTGTGCGCTCTGTCTGTAAAGGGGTGGGTGTGTACCCCTGTAAAATTCAAAAGGCGCAAGTTTTACTTCAAAAAACTTACTTGCGGTCGATTCTAGAGCATTCTAGAAGATGGTTTGACGTGGATTGAGCGCCTCCAGATGGTTCATGCATCCCAATGAAAGAGGAACTTATCCCATGAAGAGGGGAGCTATCCCTTTGAAAGAGGGACTTATCCGATTGATGGTGGACCTGTTTAACTTCCTCCAAAGCATTATAAATACAGGCATTGGGCCAAAGGGAGGGGAGGTTGAAAGCTGAACATTCCTAAGGGTAGATGCTGCTGAAATTAGGACTCCCTTTTAGAGCTTGAGAGGAGAGATTCCCATCCTTTCTTAGCTTCATTTGGAAGTGGGTGAGTTGATCAAAGTAAAGAAGAACTCTTGCTGGACCCTAGGAGGGACCTGCACAACACCAAGGCACTGGTTGTAATGGTTTCTTTTGTTTCCAATTAATACAATTAAGTTCATTTTTCTCAACAAGTTGTTATATATAATTTGTTTCATAAACTCCTTGGTCTTTATGATGAATATGTTTTATTATATGAGTTATTCAGGTGCTATGTAATCGTTTGCTTGTTAGTGAATGCAGGTTTCAAAGAGAAGGAGGAGCTCATCTGGATTGGAGAGGGTTGGCTGCTACAAACAGCGTTGGACTAAAGGTATGCTTTAAACACCTGGTTGCTTTTATTTTAAATGCATATTTAGGGAAAGATAGTGCTTGATTGTCTTGTTTGTCACTAGAAAGCCTTAGCTTCTAGGGAGGTCGGTTTTGTCCACAAAATTGACTCTTTCCGCATGACAAAATGGCGACCATACTGGAGAATCCATGGATTTGATTGATTTCTCTTTTGATTGATACTTTGACCAGAGAAACTGTATTTTCTGTTTCTGTTTTTGACTTGATGATTGTGGGATTGGGTGAATTTAGTTAATTTTGAGTTAGTTTTTATTTTTCATAGTTTTGGGAGAGGTACGCACCCTCTGAGTTAAGCACAGTGCGTACCTGTAGGCACTTTTGCTTTGTGCACAGAGCGTCGACGCACCTGTGTAAACAGGTTGCCTGCGTACCCTGTCAAAAATTTGAAAATTTTAAATTTTTCTCTTTTTTATCAGTTTAGAATTTGTTTATAGGTTTTAGCCATTGCCCAGACCTGCTTGTTCCCTATCAAAAAACTTTCCTTGGTTAATTTCATTGGCATTCCTGCTTTAAGCTTTTATCAATTGGGTGTTTTGAGTCTCTTTTTTGAGAAATTCTTAATTTGATTTCCTTTGGTCATTACTTGGAGGTTTGTCTCAGTCTTTTCACAATTTTGCATCTTTTTGCTTTTGTTTTTGCAAAAACATTTCCCCCTCATTCGCCGGGGGGGGGCTAAATTGTGTATGAGTGTTAATCACCTTTGAGTGTTTTTATTTCTGATCTTTGGAACTCTCACCCAATTTTCTCGACTTGCACTTGATTGGTTCTTAGATTACATTAGAATCATCTTGTGTTTGAGAATTCTCTTGCATAGATCACATTTGCATAATTAGAATTCTCATTTTCAGAATATGAATGAAAAATGTGCATAGCTTACATTTGCATATTTTTCAAGTGAATTGTGCATAGATTACAATTGCATAGTTTACATTCTGAAAAATCAATCGTAGATTTAGATCAGTTTTCTTTGATTTGAATTTACACAAAAATAAAAATAAAAAAACTATTTTGGAATTGATTTGCATTAGTTTTTCTTGATGAAATTAGTGCATTAGAGAATTTGTTATCTTTTCTCTTAGTGATCAATTTTTTGCATTGTTGGAAGTAAATGGAAACTCTCTCCTTACTTTAGTTAGGATTCATCGAATTGAAAAGATTACATTATCATATTCGATTGCATTCAGTTTTGAGTTGGGTCATAACACCATTGGTTTCGTATCCATTTACCCATTTGAGTAATAACAGCCTTAATAACACAATTCTTAATTAAAATTCATCTAGTAATATTTTTATTTTCTAGGGCTCTGATACACCAATCTAGCTTAGGCTAGTGTCTTGGAATAGGTTGTAATTAACTCTCCAAGATAGTAAAACAAACAAGTAGCTGTATCTTGCGGTAGGAAGAAATCCAATTGTTGCATTTATACTCTGGGAAAGCTCCTCTTAAAGGAGAAGCATGAGATCATGTCTGAACCAGTGTGGGAATCAATCCTTCCTCATTGGGAATGATGCCAGATATTCACGTATTAAAAACGGTAAACCTCGGATTAACCATTGTCGAGGAGCCTGGGGTCACTTGTTGGTAAACCTTGAATTATGTCAAGGAGCCTTCAAGGGGATTGAGCTTGCTACTCTGCCCTTGCGTGCGTATCAGATCGTAGACTGTTCCCCCAGGTATACTTGTTTCAGTTGGTAACCTTAGTGACCATATTCTTTAGGATTCTTCCTAAGGTGACAGTGGTGGGAAGATCCCACTATACCTGGAGCAGACATCGGCTAGACTCACTTGGATTTTCTGGGGGGTTCTCTTCACTCGAGACGGTTAAGTGGAGAAACTTGTGCCAGTCTATTCATTAAGCAGGTTGCCGGGGCAACTGTTCCAACCGCCATTTCTATACTGAATTCTGCGACGTTGGATTTCATCACCAACTAGTGTTTTCGGTCGAGAAAGTTACTGTTTGTGTGTGGTTTGACTCCTAGATTTGATAGCGCGTGTTAATTTGTTTGTTTTTACTTTTAGGGACCATAGGTGTGAATTGTGAATTTTAATTTTCAGGTGTAAATTGTGAATTGTTAATTTTAGTTTTAAATTGTTAATAAAATTCACTGAAGTTGAATATAATGGCAAGTGTTTCGGAATTTACCAACCAAGGAACCCCTCTTAACGAGGATCCTAGTACCTTTCCTTTCTTTGGAAATGTTGGTCCTCCTTATATGGCTACTTTGTCATTACCTGGATTTACAATAGGTTTACTGATATGGTTATTTTCAACTTCGTTGGCCCCAAATACTCCAATTGTTCAACCTCAACCGAATGCTTCACCTCAACAGAGTTCACCATCTCAACATCACCAACCTTCTGTTGACCCTTTACCTTCCTCACCTAATTTTTCTTCCCCCATTTCTTCCTCTTCGCTTGGTAAAAGCCTTGACGCTAGTAACTAGGTGTCTAGGAAGAAGAAGAAAGGGAAGAAGAAGAAGAAGAAGAAGAAGCAAGATAAGAAAGAAGTCAACCAACCAACCACGACTGTAAGTGTTAGTTGTGTTGAGGAAAACTCCGACATGCATCGTAAACCCAAATACCCTTGCAGGCTTTGTAAGGGTGACCACTTCCTTGTCAATTGTCCTGGTATTCCAAAGGTCTTGGAAGTATGGTCAGAAAAATCTCATCAACTTTCCATTGATCCATCAACCAGTGATAGTCAGGTTCCTGGGAAAAAGGGTAAAGTTAGGTTTCCTTGTAAGTTATGCAAAGGGAGTCATCAAAATCACATTTTCCCTCACATGGATGAGGCCTCAACATTGTTGGAAAACCTTACTGTTCCACAGCAAGAATTTCCAACTGGTTACCGTAAACTTTCTCCCAACCTACCGTCAACTGACGGAGTAATTGATCTAATTTCAAGTACAGTCGATCACACTCTTCCATTGGAGAGTGAAACTCATGTCACTTAGGTTGATGCTCCATTAGTTGATCAAGTGGTTGATTCAATTTCACATTCGGTCGATCCCACTTTCCCTTTAGAGAGTGAATTTCATACCGCTCATGTTCTTCTTGTTACATCAGATTCTTTTATGCCGGGGGGCATTTCATCTGTTTCTACAGAACCCCGTCCAAGCACTGAGGTCTTTTCCTTTGATTGGAATAGACTGACAGAACCTCGTCTTCCTTCCTCCATCCCTTTCCAAATCATTGTCAAGGCTGGTGGTAGGGACATACATCGTACTCAAGTAGATGAAGGTGCTTCTGTTAGTATTTTATCCTCAACTGTTTGGAAAGCTTTGGGTTCCCCTCAGCTTGCGCCTATTACGCAGAATCTAAAATCTTTTAACAGAACCATTAGTGAACCTTTAGGGATCCTTCCTAAGTTTTCTATTACCTTGGAAGGTAAAACTGTCTGTATTGATCTTATGGTAGTTCGAGGTCCCTTGGATTTCAATTTACTCCTTGAGCGAGACTATGTTTATGCAATGAAAGCTGTCGTATCGACACTCTTTCGCATGATTTCTTTCCATCACAATGGCAGTATTGTGACTGTAGACCAGCTTTCATTCCCTAGTCTTGTTTCAACTACCAATAATATGACACGCCTAAATGTTCCTGATTCTAAAGTGGTATCTACCCTGCCACGGGTTAATTATGTGGCAACTAGTCCCATGTTTTCAGTTACTAATGTAAATGAGCCTCTGTTACACTAAAAAATGTCACCTTGACTACTTACAGTTAGTATGGCTCAAATCAACAGTCATGCTACCCTCTTAGGCAAGTCTCATGCCTCTGTTATCCATCTCAAACTCATAGAAGAGAGAAGGTCTTGTAAAAACTATGTTTATCTCTGGGGTCGCAGGTTCTCTCTAGCCTTACCTGCGGGGACGCTGACCATGTTCACAAAATCTGCGTCCATGGACGCTCTGTATATTAAGGGACAGGTGCGTCCCTCTGTAAAAGGCAAAATGCGTGAGTTTTATCTTGAAAAAGTTACTTGTGGTTACTTCTAGAACATTCTAGAGGTCGGTTTGATGAAATGGATGCACCTCCAGTTGGTTCATGTATCTCTATTAAGGGGGAACTTATCCCATCAATAAGGGAGCTATCCCACCCATAGAGGGGGATGATCCCATTGATAGTGGACCTGAATAACCTCTTTACAGCACTATAAATAAAGACATTGAGCCAGAGGGAGAGGAGGTTGGAGCTATACATTTTCTTTGGGTAAATGCTGCAGGATTTAGGTCTTCCATTAGAGCCTTTGTGAGGAGAGATTGTCTTTACTTGGTTCTACTTGGAAGAGGGTGAGCTTTGTCAAAGTAGAGGAAAACCCTTGATGGACCCTGGGAGGAACTTGCACAACACCAAGGCCAGGTTGTAAGAGTTTCTTTGTTTCGTTATTAATACAAACTGGTTTATTTTTCTCAATAGCTTGTGTTAATGAGTTATTTCATGTGTTCCTTGGTCTGCATGTTGAATATATGTTTTATTATATGAAATTCAAGTGCTTGGTAATTGTTTGATTGTTTGTGGTTGCAGGAATTGACTTGAAGGAGGAGCTCATCCGGATCGTCAAGAACGGACTTCAACAACAGCGTTTTGGAATAAGGTAAGCCTAAACACTTGTAGTTTTCATGTTGTAAAAGGTGTATTTAGAGAAAGATCACTCCATTTTGTCTTGTTTGTCATTAGAACGTCTTAGACTTCTAGGAAGGTCAGTCGTGTCCGCACCCTTGACAAATTCCGTGTGACAAATTGGCGACTCCACTGGGGAATCCATTAATGAGAGAGTCTTTTCCTTTATATGAACTTTGCTTTGAGAAAATCATTTTTATTTTCTGGTTTTTGACTGTGAGAATTAGTATTTGGGTGGCTTAGCTTTAGATTTAGTTAGATTTGGTTTTTCTTCATTTTTTCAGAAGGACGCACTCTCTGAGTACTGCACAGTGCGTCTTTGGACGCGCTGTTGCCGTTTGCACAGAGCGGGGCCGCACCTGTGACAACGGGTTGCCTGCGTCTTCCTGTAAAACTTAAGAAAATTCCATTTTTTGCTTTAATTGCTTTTAGATTTTGATTTTTCCTTGTATTTTCTGCCCAGATCCTTTAGTACCCTGTCAAGAATTTTCACCTGAACTTGTTTTGTGAGCTTTGAGTGTTTTAGTGGTTTTCAACGAAGTTTAGGCCTAGGGTTTGATTTTTGGATAGGTTTTGTAGTGACTTTGATAGTAGAAAGTTGTCCAGCCTTAGATCTCTCTGGTTAGTCAACCTTCTTAGAAGTCGGGCTTGTCGTAAAGTCTCCTTGTGTGAGCAGCTTGCCATTTAAGTTGTTTTGGGTCAAATTTCGAATTGCTTGTTTATAAAGTATTGATTTCCATTTTACAAAAAGAACAAAAAGATTAGAGTTTTGTTTTGACTAGTTTTTGGTTCTGCAATAAGCTAGTCCTTGATTTGATTGTGATCAAGTAAAACACCTTAGAAATAATCATTGTTAGTTTTGGCCTCGTTAAGATTGCTTAGAGTAAATTTGCCTTTAGTTTGCTTATGAGTGGATTTTCATAGATTTTAATAGTTGTTAAGATTGATTTTTGGTTATATTAGATTTATTTGCTTTATTAAAAGAAAAATACAAAAACATCTTCTTTAAAAGTCTTGTTTCAAGTAGCTTTTTGTTTTTGAAAGAAGAAAAGAGTTTTTTCGTGCATGTAAAGAGAGGTTATGTTTTTATGCTTGGAAAAGAAAAACGAATTGTTTCTTTGATTGTCTTCAATTAAGAAGTTGCTTTTATAAAGATTGCATTCTCTCAACTTTTTAGTTAAGCAATTCATCGAAAAAGTAAAGTAGTGGATAAATCATTCTAGGTGCATTTTGTAGTGGTTTCGAGTCGAGTCAACACACCACTGGTTTCACTTCCATCACCTTTTGACTTAAGAAACAACCTTAAAAGTAACGCTTAAATTAAAATCAATCTAGTAATCTTTATTTTTCTAGGGCTCTGAAGCACCAACATAGCTTAGGCTAGGGTCTTGGAGTAGGTGAGTACTTAACTCTCCAAGACTACAAAACCAAACAGATAGTCTATCTTGAGTAGAACAAATCCAATTGTTTCAGTTACATTCTGGGAAAGCTCCTCTTAAAGGAGAAGCACGAGCTCGTGTCCGAACCAGTGAGGGGATCATTCCTCCCTCGTTGGGAACGACGCCAGGCAGTACGTATTACAAACGGTAAACCTCGGATTAACCATTGTCGAGGAGCCAGGGGTCACTTATCGGTAAACCTTGGATTGTTGTCAAGGAGCCGGTAAGGGGATTGGAGCTTGCTACTCTGCCCTTGCGTGCTGTCGGAGTTTAGACTGTTCCCCCAGGTGTAATTGTTGTGATTGGTAACCTTAGTGGCCATAATATCTAGGATTCTACCCAAGGTGACGGTGGAGGGAAGGTCCCACTGTACCTGGAGCAGACGTCGGTTATACTCACTTGGATTTTCTGGGGGGTTCGCTTCACTTCGAGACGGTTAAAGTGGAGGAACTTGTGCCAGTCTATTCATTAAGCAGGTTGCCGGGGTAACTGTTCCACCCGCCATTTCTGTACTGAATCCTGCGAGGTTGGGCCTAATCACCAACTAGCGCTTTTGGTCCGGAAGACTACTGTTTGTGTGTGGTTTGACGCTCTAGATTATTTAGGCGTGTGCTTCAAATTTGTTTGGTTCTTTAGAAGACTTTAGGTGGTTTGATTTGAAATTTTTACTTTGTTTTCGTGTGTTGTAGTTAAAATCTTTAATTGTGGCGGAATTACCGAGAAGGTCCCGTCGAATTGCGGGCCAGTCTCCTGAAGTTGTTTCTGTGGCCGAATTGTTGAGAAGATCCCGTAGACTTAGGGGATCCCCTCCTCGAGACGACCCAGGTAATTTAGAAGGGTTAAAGGTCCTTGTAACTCCTCCTAGTGGCAGTAGAGTAGGTTCACCTGAAGAAGGAGAATCTTCCTTGGTAGTCCATCCAGATTACCAAAGATTAGA
Organism: Pinus tabuliformis; assembly: GCA_031772625.1. Classification (NCBI taxonomy): domain Eukaryota; kingdom Viridiplantae; phylum Streptophyta; class Pinopsida; order Pinales; family Pinaceae; genus Pinus; species Pinus tabuliformis. The sequence goes on along the minus strand of CM062818.1, from coordinate 795,031,201 downwards.
AACAGGTTACAATCCCGAAGCTGTTACAGTTTCCGAGCTTGCTGGTAGTTTTTCATCTGCCAGTGAAACAGGCGAAGAACCTGAAATTTCCGAACCTGTTACTCCAACTCCTAGTGTTCCTGATTCACCAAGAATAGAAAGAATTATCACCGAAAATCTTCCTGTTGGATTAATTGCTATAGAAGAACTTGTTCCAGAGGAAGAAATAGGCGTTTCTGATTCTGAAGATCTAATTACCCTTGATCTAAGGGAGCGTGAATCCATCTTTTACAGTCCTCCTAGAAGTGAATCTTGGTACCTTGCATTAACCAATTTTTTAGACAACTCAGTAGGTTTTTCTACACCTCGTACTCCTATTCCACCTAGAGGAATTCATTCTCCTGTAAATATGTCTGGTCAGTCATCTGTGTTTTCACAAAGTCCTGAATCATTTTTACATGGCGGTCCTTCTGTTCCTACTGGGTATCAATCACTTTCTGGTACCTTTGCGGGAGCATCTCCTCAACCCATTGATCATGGGTTATTAGTTGGAAACAGTGGTAATGTACCATTGAGTATAGGTGACGTTTATATGATGTCAGGTTCAACTCCCATTAACCAACCTCAAGGTGGCCAATTACCGCCTGGGGGGCAACCTTCGTTAATGCCTGGGGGGCAACCTCAAGGTACTTCATTCGTGACTGGGGGGCAACCTCAAGGGTATCAACCCCAGCCTCAATATGTACCCCAAAGTCAACCTCAGTATCAATATCAACCTCAAGGATGGCAACCTCAAGGATGGCAACCCCAAGGGTATCAACCCCAAGGGTATCAACCTCAAGGATACCAACCTCAAGGTCAAGGTCAACCCCAGTATTCGTATTTACCTCAAGGTTATCAACCTACGGGTCAATACCCTGGTCAAGGTTATCAACCACCTCAAGGGCAATCATATGGGACTGCACCTTACAGTTATCAACCCTATCCTCAATACGGCTATGGATCTCAGTATCCTCAACCTGTTACGAGTCAATACCCTGGAATGTTAACATGGGATCCGTCACAGGGTCAACAGATGTCGCAACCAAGTATACAGTCGGTACCTCAAGCAGGACAACCTGCAGTTCCTGGTCCACCCCAGCAACCGCAACCTGTCCAGTCAAGTGTTCAGACCCCTGTAACTTCCGTAGTTACTCAGCCGCCAATTGCACCTGGTACTCCACCTCACACGGCTGCAGCAACTACCGCTTCATCTACCATGCTTACTTCTGGAGTATCGGCAGCTCCGGTTTCTACTGTCCCTGTAACCACTCCTCAGACATCTGTACCGTTGTCTGGACCCACGGTTCAAACCACAGTCCAGATGCCTGCAGGCCAACCTGGTACAAGTACGGTTGTTACTACTCAACCTCCGTACCAGGGACAGTATCAACCTGGGCAAGCTGCCCAACAACCGGTTTACCAGTATCAACCGTATCCTGGGTACACTTATCAACAACCTCAGCAACCCCAGTACGGTCCGGTTAATCCTGGTTTTCCAGGAGGATATAATATCCCAAATGCGACTCCTGTTCCTAGTTATCCTGGATATCCTCCTCCTGGGGCTGGTATTGTGACTCAGAGTTTTAGAGATCCTAACCGGCAGTTACCGTTTATTGCGACTTTAGATTTACCCGACTTGACGCGCCTAACGAACGATCCAATTCAATATCTTCAGTTCTGGCCGCCAATGCCAAATAAGTTGCCCAGCGATATACCCAAGTTCGAAGGTAAGTCTGGAGAGGATCCGTCTAATCACGTGATGACTTACCACCTCTGGTGTGCATCAAATTCCATCTCAGATGATTCCATCCGCTTACGTCTTTTCCAGCGTACACTCATTGGTCTCGCAGCCAAGTGGTACATTGAGTTACCACGGGCCTCTTTTTACAACTTTAGCCAGTTAGCTACCTCGTTCTTAACTCATTTTCAGTTACCAGTCAGATACGATAATGGTACAGAATTATTAACTTCGCTAAAACAATCGACATCCACGTACATTTCTGATCACATCCATGAGTGGAGACGTCGAAGAAGATTAGTGAAAGTTTTTATCCCGGACCAAATCTTAGCTGAATGGTTTGTCAAATCATTATTACCAAGAATTACTGAAGATGTAGCTAAGGCCGGAGTAGTTACTGAGGAGCAAGTCATTGCTCAGGCACAATACCTTGACTTAGTTTACACTCAGTCGGGTACGTTACATGAGAAAATTCCGGATCTTCCAAAGTCAAACCAAATCGCTGCTGCTCCTTCGGGATCTCATGCCGCTGATGGTATGATTGGTATCGTGACTACGAAGAGTAAGAAGAAGTCTTCCAAGGCCTCCAATACTCCAATTATCACTTTGCCTGATTCTCCGACAGGAGAGTCTTCTCCTCCTGAACTTACCGCCGACATTCACGCTGTAGAGTCATCTACGGCCAAATCAAAAAACGGTGGAAAGAAGAAAGGAAAGAAGAAGGCTAAAGCAGACAAGGCTCCAAAGGAGAAAACGGAAAAGTCGGAAACCAATGACGAAAAACGCAAACCTCGATATCCTTGTCTCATTTGTGAAGAAGATCATTTTACGAGAGACTGCCCTCATCGGGCCGAGGTAGTGAAAATAGTCAAAGGTTCTCCCACTCCTGCTGTGTTAAAAAATCCATTTCCAGAGCAGGAGAATAAGATGATAGGTTCTTCTTCGAATGCCAGTGAAGAACCCATTTTGATGATGTCTCATGTCAGGATTGCGACTCGATCGCAAGATTATGGTAGTAAGGCTCCTGTTGATGGTAAGGAAGCAGAATCTTCTCACTCTAACCCATCAACCTCAGCTCCTGGTTCCGATCCACTACAGATCGAAAAACCTAACCCAGACTTAGTGATTAAGCCGCCCGCCAAGGGTGTACTTCGAAGGTCTGCTTTCAATCCACATGCGAGAGCAGCCCAGAATTACAACATTGTTGAAGACTTAGCTGTTTCACCTTCAGCAATGTCGGCACTCGAAGTGCTGCAATCATGTCCAGCGCAACGAAAATTGCTTTTGTCGGCTATCGGAGCTGTCGATGTTCAGGACCCGAACCTAATGATCTTTGATCTAGAAAATAGTACACCGCGTCTCCCCCATCAAATGGCTTTCCAAATCCAGTGATAGTCAAAAACAGGCCTATTCATCGGACTGTGATTGATGAGGGAGCTTCTACGTGTATTATGTCGATTCAATGTTGGAGATCGCTTGGTTCTCCTTCGTTGAACCAATCCCCCACCATCCTTAAGGCCTTTGATGGCCGTGGGTTCCGTCCGTTTGGTATTCTACAAGAATTGCCTATAGGGGTCGAAGGTAAAACCGTTAGTCTGGATGTGGAAGTGGTTGATGCCCCTCTAGACTACAACCTTCTTTTGGGTCGAAGTTGGTCATATGCTATGACAGCGGTCGTTTCATCGGTCTTCAGAGTCATTAAGTTTCCACATAACGGTAAGATCGTGACTATTGATCAGCTGACATACTTTTCATCCGACCCAACCTCTTCAGAAACTATCCAGCATGTTGGTAAAACGACAATCCCTTATAGGGACATTGGTGTAGGTTTAGTTAAGGATTCCGGTTTACTGGGAACTTTTCCTCTCCCTCCACTCAATGCAGACCCTTCGTTTGCAACAATTCATATGATCACGTCAGAAAACATTATTTATGATGATCCTTGGTATGTTCCATCTGACTCTGAGCTAGACTCACTCGGTGATGTTATGCCGTTGAGTCCGTATGAGATTGCTTATGAAGCTCTTATGTCTTTTACCGATTTTCATTCAACCGAAACCGACCAAATGAATGTGGTCAGTGAAGAGTCACTTTTCACCTCACCCTTAGAACGGATAACGTTTCCCGAAGAAGTGTCATCTGACGAACAACTTCGCGAAATCCTAAGTGTAGATGATCTACCATGGGAAGATCTCCATCACAGATCTTCGTTTTTACCTAAGGATGATGCATTTGAAAATGATTTTTCATCTATCTTTACCGCTGAATATGTCAAAGACGCTCAGGATCCAACGAAACATTCTGATTCAGAGCTGAATTTAGGGAATATTTCTCGTACTATTCCCATTGATATTTCAGTGAAGCCCGGAATCGAGGAGAACATTCATATAGGTGCCGCATGTACTGAAGAAGAAATCCAAACTTACAAGGCCCTATTCCAAGAATTCCGCGACGTGTTTGCCTGGTCTTACGAGGAAATGCCAGGAATTGATCCTGCCATTGTTGTTCATGAAATCAAAACCTACCCGGATGCTAAACCCATTCGGCAACGGTTGCGTCAGATTCACCCTCGAAAAGCGGCTGCAATTAAAGCAGAAGTCGAAAAGCTGTTGAAAGCAGGTTTCATTTATCCGATCCCGTTAACGGATTGGGTATCGAATATTGTTCCCGTCAATAAAAAACAAGGAACAATAAGAATCTGTATCGACTATAGGGATATCAATCGAGCTTGTCCAAAAGACAACTATCCTACGCCTTATATCGATCAAATAATTGATGATTGTGCCGGAAGTGAGATGTTTTCCTTCATGGATGGTTTCTCAGGCTATAATCAAATCAATATTCTACCTGCCGATCAACCAAAAACGGCATTCATTTGTCCATGGGGGACATTTGCTTATTGCAAATTACCTTTTGGGCTTAAGAATGCCGGCGCTACTTTTCAACGGGCGATGTCTTATGCATTTCATGACATCAAGCACATTGTGCAACCCTATCTCGATGATTTGCCTGCTCATTCTTTACATCGAGCTGATCACCTTGTCCACCTACGAGCAATCTTTATGAGGTGTAGGCATTATCGAATTCGGTTGAATCCCCACAAGTGTGTTTTCTGTATAGAAACAGGTCGATTGCTGGGATTTGTTGTTTCAAAAGCCGGCATTCGCGTCGATCCCTCGAAAGTCGAGGCTATCATCAAATTGCCTCCTCCTTCGAGTTTGCGCCAACTCCAAAGTTTGCAAGGGAAAGCGAACTTTTTACGCCGATTCATCCCAAACTACGCCGAGGTCACTAAAGGTTTTACACGGTTGTTGAAACAGAACGCACAATTCTTTTGGGACGAGATTGCCCAACAATCTTTTGATGCATTAAAACACGCGTTGACCCATGCACCGTTATTGCATCCTCCCAACTACAACCAGGACTACTTCTTATACCTCGCAGCTTCGCATTCCACCATTGGAATGGTGTTAGTTCAAGAAGATGAATTCAAAGCAGAGCATGTGATATATTATCTTAGTAGAACCTTAAATCCCACTGAGTTAAAATATTCGCATGTGGAGAAATTGGCCCTGGCAGCCGTTCAAGCTGTCCAGCGTTTTCGTCACTACATTCTTCTCCGCAAAACTACAGTTATTTCGGATTGCAACCCTATGATTTATATTTTGACAAAACAACTGCTAGGGGGCAAGTACTCTAAATGGATTGTTATCCTGCAAGAGTTCGACTTGGAGTTCGAGAAGTCCAAGTCTAAGAAATCTTTAGTTTTTGCGGAATTGATGTGTGATTTCCCGAGTGCTGACACAGAGACTGTGGCAGAGGAGTCCATTGCGGACGAATCTTTGTTTCTTATTAGCACTTTAGATCCGTGGTATGGGGATATAATCATCTATCTCCAAACCCAAACCTTTCGGCCTGAAGCTTCCAAGGAAGACCGTCGAAAAATTCGGTTTCGATCCCAGCAATACAGAATTATTGGAGATACACTTTATCGCCGGGGGGCAGACTTAGTTTTTCGACGTTGTTTAACTCACGAAGAGGCTGAGAGAGTTTTGAATGATTGTCACTCTGGAGCATGTGGCGGTCATATGTCTGGGTATGCCACAGCTCAGAAGGTGTTGCGCGCTGGCTATTTCTGGCCGTCTATGTTTAAAGATTGTATCCTTGCCGTCAGAACATGCCACAACTGTCAAGTGTTTGATCGAAAGATGCGCGCTCCACCTGCTCCTCTCCACCCTATAATTGCCGCTGGTCCATTCGCCAAATGGGGCATTGACTTTATTACTTGTAACCCTCACTCGGCCGGGGGGCATGCGTATATCATCCTCGCGGTTGATTATTTTACAAAATGGGCCGAGGCGATGCCTACATTCGACGCAAGCGGCAAGACAGCTGCAGTTTTCGTATTCAATCATATCATAACTAGGTTTGGTGTCCCACAAGCAATCATTACTGACCATGGGAGCCATTTTCGAAACGTCATGATGACTGAGCTTACAAGCCAGCTTGGTTTGCGCCACGATAGCTCTACTCCTTATTATCCGCAAGCCAACGGTTTGGTTGAGTCAATCAACAAAGTTCTAGTCATCATGATTCGACGGATCATTGGTATCCATCGAACGAATTGGCATAACATGTTATTTTCGGCGCTATGGGCATATCGAACTTCAGTGAAAAATTCAACAGGTTTCACCCCTTTCCAGCTAGTTTATGGCTTAGAAGCTGTGTTACCTATTGAATGCGAAATCCCATCACTTCAAATGGCTGTCGAATTACTTCCAGCTACTTCCGAAGAGGAGAAACGGTTATTATACTTGGCTAAATTAGATGAGACTCGACGTGACGCTACTTTAGCTATCGAGACTCACGCGAAACGAATGAAAGCTCAGTACGATAAAAATGTAACCCCTCGAAGTTTTTCGGAAGGAGACCTAGTACTATTATATGATCAAGCTAACGATAAGCTAGGTGCCGGAAAATTCGTTCCCATGTGGCATGGGCCCTACATTGTAAAGCGAAAGCTAGCAAAAGGGGCTTATGAGTTAGTTGATTTTGATGGGGACTCTTTGGGTAAACCCAGAAATGGACTTTACCTAAAGAGGTATTATGCTTAAAATGATGGGTATGGAGAAATTTTTAGATAGGTTAGATTTCCTTTCTAGCTAGCAAGTGTGTTAGTTTAGTCAGTGTGCTTAGCTTAGCGAGTGTGGTTTTTCGTCATTATTCTGGCTTATCTTGGTTTTACTCTTGATATTGTAGATGTCGACGCCTCTCCAAACATACATTGGATTTGCTGATGGTGCTTGTCGTAATACACGGAATATCTCTTCCGCAGCTTGGGTTATCTATTCGCCCTCTGACGAGTTAGTTTCTATGCATGGGGTAAGCCTCGGTCAAACAACGAATAACATTGCAGAATACAGTGCAGTGGTTGAATTATTATCCGAATCTATTTCATTTGGAATTCGACGTTTGATAGTGAGGTTAGATTCTGAACTTGTTGTATTACAGCTTAATAGAGTTTATGCCATTAGAAATCCTGTGTTATTAAGGTTGTTTTTGAGAGTGCGTCTCTTGGAACGTGAATTTGATTACATTGAATATCAACATATTCCAAGGTCTTTGAATACATTAGCAGATGCAATTGCTTCTCGAGTGTTGGACAGACATTTATAATAATCATGCAAGTAAATTTAAAAACATTTCATCATATATGTTAAACAAGATAAGCCGGTAATAGTGATATATATAGATAGAAGTGTGTCAAAAAATATATACATCGTCTTCGATCATAGGTTGAAAACACCTTATGATCGGCAAAATGATAGTACAAAAAGTCAAAAATGTCACATGTGACTACAAAAGTGACTAGTCAATCACTGGTGGTGCTCTCTGTACGACACCACTGCGCGGGCTACCTTACGCAAAAATCTCCTAAACGGTCCAGGGACCGCGACTACGAAGCGCTGAAGCCTGATAGGAATGTCGTCCATAGTAGTCTCAGGTATATCTGCCGTGAGACGCTCTAGATCATGCTCCAACTCAGCTAGTACGTCTGCAGCCGCGTCCTGTGGGGCCGGTACCGGTGCAGCTGGATGTAGTCTATCATAAGGCCGGAGGTTGGCTGGACGCTGTGGACCAACATCTGCATTTTGAAAAAATTTTACTATTAGTTTTGAGACGATATATATAAAAAATACAAAAAATACATAACTAGAAAACTTGTGAAAATAAAAGTACCTCTGTCGTCCCATTGTTCTCCCTGTGGAAGAACCATGTCCGGATCACCTCTGAAATCCATTCCGGCATACGGAAAGTCCTGTATCACAAAAAGCTGGCCCTCTAACCAGTCAAAATAACTATCTGAGAATCGAACTACTGTCGCGCCCTCGTCAGGATGCCGGGCCATCACCGCAACCCATCGTATCAGCTTTGGCTGCCGAGGACCCAAGATATCAACAGTGAGTTGCTGAGGGATCAGCATTGGAATTCTCTCCAAGGCAAAGCTCACGACTATAGGCCCATATCCAAAAGTCTTTAGTCGTCCGTTCTTTGCCTTGGTCAGTTGGCTCTTCATATGAGCCGACACAGCTTCACACCAGTTGAAAATGGTGCCTTGGTAACAGTCAATTGCCATCCGCATTTGGGATCCGGAAGCAATGTGTAAAGCGGCCGCGCCGCAAATTCTGGTAACCGTGAACGCTATGACTTTGAGTTCCGGTAGAGTGATGTGTTTTATCTCTATGCCTTTTGAATGGTGAGCCCCACGTGTGCACCAATCCTCGCGGAGACTATCAAGGGATTGGCCACCCGGCCTAGTCCCCGCAAGACTGAGTTGCTCACCTCTGTTTGGCAAGCCAGTGAGAAAGTATACATCCGAGGGCTCTATCTCGAGCTGGTGCCCTCCTATGTAAAAGCATTGTTCTTGAACGTTCCATCGCTCAACCAGCCATTCCAAGAATCTTACCTGGCCCCTCATGCCCGGTATGGTCCAATATTTGTATAATCCGCATGCTCTTAGGGCATCCAGGGAAGGTTGATGATTTATTGCAGCTTCATCTTCCTCTACATGCTCTCTTTCTCTCCAGTCTAACATGATTAATGCCCTGCATATCAAAAATAGCAATTAGAAATTGATTTGGGAATTTTTGGTGGTTTTTTGAGAGAGTTGGGGTTTTGAAATGCGCGTTTCTCGGAAGACGCACCCCGGCTTTGTAGCACAGGGCGCCCGGACGCAGCTGGCCTGAAGGCGGGCTGCGTCTTCCGACCGTTTTCCCGTATGAGAAAAAGTCGGGGGACGCAGGTCACCCGAAGGGCACCTGCGTCCGCCGAGAGGCGCATTCCAAAACCAAAACCCCCCCAAAAAATGAAACTAAGACCTAAAAATTGATTCTAAACGGATAGAAATGCAGAGTAGGATGTGTAAAATACCTGGATGAGACGGCGTTCGATTCCGACGGTCAGATTTTCCGCAGCGACCACGGGAAGTTTCTTGTCAAAAGCTCCTTTTTCAACCTCAACAGTGAAACGGTAAAAATGACATGGTAAAAGGTCTTTTTATAGGTTTTTTGGATGAATTAGTTCATTTTTTACCATGAAAAGATGTTTTTGAATGTATTTTTGCCTATTTTAAACAGGTATGAGTAATGTGTTGCTTTTGTGCAGGACAAAGGGATTTCGAGGGAAATTGTAATTTTTCACAAACAAAAATATCAGAGTCATCTTTTAAGCCCTTTTCTGACTCCTAAAACATGAAAAGATCGCCGAGTGTTTCTTTTACACTCGTTAAAACGGAATTAAAAGACGGTCCCCTTTTAGCTCTTTTCTGACCGTAAAATCAGGAAAAGATTGCCGGTTTTTGTCGTTTCAAACTCGATAAGGAAATAAAACGACGTGTCCTTGATCGCTTTTTACTTTTCAGGTCAACGACACTATTATGAAAGTACTCCTTGGTCGCAAGATCAAGCGGTTCCCCCAGGTATTATTTTATACTTTTTCGGGCTTGAGGGACACAAATATACGAAAAAGTTCAACGTGGAGTCTCCTTTAGTTTTTTCAGACTCTCTAAAATTGAAAAACGCCGAGTTTCTCCTATACTGGGCTCGTTAAACTTTTACAGTAGAGGACCTGTTCAATTACAAACAGGAACGAACCACTCCTTCCTAGGGTTCGAATTTAAACTAGGTTGGACTCGTCCGAAGGATGAGCTTATAATCAAGCATATGTTATCCTCCTCAAGCTTGTTAAAAATAAAGAGGTACTTGCCAGAAATGGTGGGGGAAAAGAGAGAAGAATGAACCTGTTTGTCACCTTTTGTCTCAAAAGAAACTTTATTACCGCTCTTGAACACGACACTTTTTATTCACCTGGGTTGGGAAATCTTTTACCTCACAGTTGACCAAACCACTTTGAAAGTCTTTAACCGGGTTCCGGGGATTAACTTTGAGTTATTCGTCACCAAGCCATCTGTTGTGTCGTTATGTGTTCAAGAGGTCTGCAAGCAAAACTTTCATCTGCAAAATACTTGTCATCCATTTGACCATCCCTGAGTCAGTCCTTACAGCAACATTTCTTCAACTTGAACAATGATTTCGTGTTGTGGGCTTGCCTGCAACGGGTCGCTTTCTATCGACATCGACACATTATCTAGAAAGATGACTTAGGAATCGACAGTACCTTGAAGTCTGCATGCATCAATGGCAGGTTTCTCGCCTTTGACGTCAGTTTACATCATTGACTTTCGATCAAAGGATTCCGTGAAGTGTTCGACATCAAAACATCTATTCACATTTCACGGGTTGTGCTTGGTACTTTGAGAACCATTGACATTACTGGTGGTCTCTCTCATGCTTGTTAACAGTTTACATCATCGACTGGTAATCAAGTGGTTTCTAACATGTTCGACATCGAATCATTTAATCACATGGCTAGAATCGTACCAATTCGGGAAGTAGAAGTGAAGACCCTGGATCTAGTTTCTACCATCCAGGCTGCGAGGAGTTTTGTATTCATTATCTATGTAGACTAATCATAAACAGATGGCTGCGTCCATACTGTGTCTACAAAAGTCTATAAAAATGATGTACTGCAAGATCATTCCTGTATCAGAATAGTTAGTCCATTAGTTAAAGTTTTGAATCTGAGTATGGGAATGCCTACCTCAGTGATGATATAATCTTATCCATGTATTTTGTGTTGAAAATTGCAGGTTCCAACCAGGCCATCCACAAGACAATCCTTGAAATGATAAAGCGCTTCACCCTTCCTAGAATTACAAAACCCTACTCTATTCCAGGCTTCGCACTTTAGGGGGCAATCTGTTACACTAAAAAATGTCACCTTGACTACTTACAGTTAGTATGGCTCAAATCAACAGTCATGCTACCCTCTTAGGCAAGTCTCATGCCTCTGTTATCCATCTCAAACTCAAAGAAGAGAGAAAGTCTTGTAAAAACTATGTTTATCTCTGGGGTCGCAGGTTCTCTCTAGCCTTACCTGCGGGGACGCTGACCATGTTCACAAAATCTGCGTCCATGGACGCTCTGTATGTTAAGGGACAGGTGCGTCCCTCTGTAAAAGGCAAAATGCGCGAGTTTTATCTTGAAAAAGTTACTTGTGGTTACTTCTAGAACATTCTAGAGGTCGGTTTGATGAAATGGATGCGCCTCCAGTTGGTTCATGTATCTCTATTAAGGGGGAACTTATCCCATCAATAAGGGAGCTATCCCACCCATAGAGGGGGATGATCCCATTGATAGTGGACCTGAATAACCTCTTTACAGCACTATAAATAAAGACATTGAGCCAGAGGGAGAGGAGGTTGGAGCTATACATTTTCTTTGGGTAAATGCTGCAGGATTTAGGTCTTCCATTAGAGCCTTTGTGAGGAGAGATTGTCTTTACTTGGTTCTACTTGGAAGAGGGTGAGCTTTGTCAAAGTAGAGGAAAACCCTTGATGGACCCTGGGAGGAACTTGCACAACACCAAGGCCAGGTTGTAAGAGTTTCTTTGTTTCGTTATTAATACAAACTGGTTTATTTTTCTCAATAGCTTGTGTTAATGAGTTATTTCATGTGTTCCTTGGTCTGCATGTTGAATATATGTTTTATTATATGAAATGCAAGTGCTTGGTAATTGTTTGATTGTTTGTGGTTGCAGGAATTGACTTGAAGGAGGAGCTCATCTGGATCGTCAAGAACGGACTTCAACAACAGCGTTTTGGAATAAGGTAAGCCTAAACACTTGTAGTTTTCATGTTGTAAAAGGTGTATTTAGAGAAAGATCACTCCATTTTGTCTTGTTTGTCATTAGAACGTCTTAGACTTCTAGGAAGGTCAGTCGTGTCCGCACCCTTGACAAATTCCGTGTGACAGCCTCCCACTGTTTGCTCATCTTCCTTTGATTTAGATCCAGTAATTGACATGGAAAACTCTATGGGATTACTTGAACACGATGTTCTTATCCCTTTTGAGCCCCTTGACATATGTTCCTTCCAAAGAAGTATTCTTCATCCTGATGAAGACCTCTTGGACGCCATGATCAAGGTGTGTCCATTGACATGTCTTCCTTCCAGTTGGAAGCCATGATCAGTGAGGGCGAGGATAGTTTTTTCCTGTATCAACCTCGTTAAAAAATGAAACAGGCTGTCGAGGAAAGTTCCTTTTACTGTGTCGACCTCGTTAAAAAATGAATCAGTGAGTATGAGGATAGTTCTTTTCCTGTGTCAACCTCGTTAAAAAATGAATCAGTTGTTAGAGGATAGTTCCTGTTACTGAGTCAACCTCGTTAAAAAATGAATCAGGTTAGAGCATAGTTCCTTGTCTTGTGTCAAGCTCATTAAAAAATGAAACAAGGATTTTAGAGCATAGTTCCTTGTCTTGTGTCAAGCTCGTTAAAAAAAGAAACAAGGCGTCATGAGCATAGTTCCTTGTCTTGTGTCAAGCTCGTTAAAAAATGAATCAAGGTTTTTAGAGTAGAGTTTTTGTTAGGTAGATTGTAGAGAGTAGAAGCGAGGATAGTTTGTTCCTCTCTCAACCTCGTTAAAAAATGAAATTGGATGTTTCGAGGAAAGTTCCTGTTACTGAGTCAACCTCGTTAAAAAATGAATCAGGTTCGAGGATAGTTCCTTGTCTTGTGTCAACCTCGTTAAAAGATGAAACAAGGATAGGTTATATAGGTAGATTGTAGAGAGTAGTTATGAGCATAGTTCCTTATCTTGTGTCAAGCTCGTTTAAAAAATGAAACAAGGGTTTTGAGGATAGTTCTTTTCCTGTGTCAACCTCACTAAAAAATGAAACAACTCCCACGAGTCTTTCCAAGATTTCGAAAGTAAACCTTCATTTCATCCACCTGGTTGAATGCAATGAAGCTTGGGGGGCATGTACCTTGATTTGCATCATTATGTTGGGGGCATGCGAACTTATAACAAGCATAGTTTTTCGTTTCAAGCTTGCGTAAACATGAAACCAAATCCGAGCATAGTTCTTTTCTTGTGTCAAGCTCGTTAAAAAATGAAACAAGTCCTCCTCTAATTGAGTCAAGAGTTTGACTAGATCTCATAAATGTTAAGTTGTATATTTAGGTTAGTTATTTTAGTTTTTGCATAATTTTCTTACAGTTTTAGGTCAAGTCTTTCAAATGATCTCGTACATGAACCTTCATTCCATCCAGCTTGTACTTAGTTGAATGAAATGAAGCTGGGGGGCATGCGCTCTAGCAGTTACGCTTAGGGGGCATCAAGCACAGTTTTCTCTCTGTTTCAAGCTTGTGTAAAAATGAAACTACTTTGAAGCATAGTTTTTCTCTGTTTCAAGCTTTTGTAAAAATGAAACCTATCTTGAGTCAATTTCAGTTATTTTCAAGACTCGTTAAACTCATGAAAATCCCGAGATTATTTTGCTATCTTTCATTCTCATAAAACAAATGAAAATGCTGAGTTCTTTCCGTCTTTTCCTGCTCGTAAATTAAATTGAAAGTCGGCCATATGAGTACATTTTTATCATTTTTTTCGAACTCGTGAAAACTTACGAAAAAATGAAACCTTAGAGTCATCTTTAAGCTCTTTTCCGACTCCTAAAACATGAAAAGATTGCCGATTGTTTCTTTTACACTCGTTAAAACGGAATTAAAAGACGGTCCTCTTATAGCCCTTTTCTGACCGTAAAAACATGAAAAGATTGCTGGATTTTTTGTCGTTTCAAATTCGATATTGGAAATAAAACGACGTGTCCTTGATCGCTTTTTACTTTTCAGATCAGAGACACTAATCATGAAAGTACTCCTTGGTCGTAAGCGGTTCTCTCAAGTATTATTTTATACTTTTTCGGGCTTGGGAGACACAAATTTACGAAAAAGGTCAACCCTGGAGTCTTCTTAAGTTTTTCAGACTCTCTAAAATTGAAAAATGCCGAGTTTCTCCTATACTGGACTCGTTAAAATTTCATAGTAAAGGACTTGTTCGATTACAAACAGGAATGGACCACTCCTTCTTAGGGTTCGAATCTAAACTAAGTTGGACTCATCCGAAGGATGAGCTTATAATCAAGCAAATGTTATCCTCCTCAAGCTTGTAAAAAATAAAGAGGTACTTGCTAGAAATGGTGGGGGAAAAGAGAGGAAAATGAGCCTATTTGTTATACTCTGTCTCGGAAAAACCTTATCACCACTCTTGAACACGACACTTTTCATTCACCTAGGTTGGGAAATCCTTTGCCTAATAGTTGATTAAACCACATTGAAAGTCTTCAGCCGGTTTCTGGGTATTAACTTTGGGACAATTGTCACCAAACCATCTGTAGTGTCGTTATGTGTTCAAGAGGAGTCTTGCAAATAAACCATTCATCTGCAAAATATCTGTCATCCATCTTGACCATCCCTGAGTCAGTCCTTACAGCTACATTTCTTCAACTTGATCTATGATTTCGTGTTGTGGGCTCGCCTACGACGGATCAATGTCTATCGACATCAGCACATTATCTAGAAAGATGATCTAGAAATCATCAGTACCTTGGGATCTGCATGCCTCAATGGCAGGTTTCTCGCCTTTGACGATAGGTTACATCAATGACCTTCGATCAAGGGATTCTGTGACATGTTCGACATCAACACATTCATTCACATCTCATGGATTGTACTGGGTACTTTGAGAACCATTGACATCACTGGTGGTCTCTCTCACACTTGTTAATATTTTACATCATTGACTGGTAATCAAGTGGTTTCTACCATGTTCGACATCAACTCATTTATTCGCATGGATAGAATCGTACTATTTCGGGAAGCAGAAATGAAGACCCTGGATCGAGTTTCCGCCATCCAGGCTGCGAGGAGTTTTGTATTCATTATACAATAGACTAATTATAAACAGATGGTTGCGTCCATACTGTGTCTACATGTGTCTATGATTATGATGTATTGCGAAATCATTCCTATATCAGATCAGTAGTTAGTTTGTTAGTTAAGTTTTTGATCTGAGTATGGGAATGCCTACCTCAGCGATGATATGATCTCATATATGTATTTTGTGTTGAATATTTGCAGGTTCCGACTGGGCTCTCCACAAGATAATCCTCGAAATGATAAAGTGCTTCACCCTTCCTAGATGATATAAAACCCTAATCTACTACAGGCTTCGCACTTTAGGGGGCAATCTGTTACACTAAAATTTGTCACCATGAGTATTTGCAGTCAGTATGGCTCCATCAATAACCATATTGTCCTCCTTGGCAAGTCTTATACCTCTGCTCCTCATGTCAAACTCCAAAAAAGAGAGAAAGCCTTTAAAAATCAATATAACTCTGGTTCCGCACTTTCTCTTACTCTTACCTGTGTGTACGCACCTCGAGTTCATAATACCTGCGTACTTGTACGCTCTGTCTGTAAAGGGGTGGGTGCGTACCCCTGTAAAAGTCAAAAGGCGCAAGTTTTACTTCAAAAAACTTACTTACGGTCGATTCTAGAGCATTCTAGAAGATGGTTTGACGTGGATTGAGCGCCTCCAAATGGTTCATGCATCCCAATGAAAGAGGAACTTATCCCATGAAGAGGGGAGCTATCCCTTTGAAAGAGGGACTTATCCCATTGATGGTGGACCTGTTTAACTTCCTCCAAAGCATTATAAATTCAGGCATTGGGCCAGAGGGAGGGGAGGTTGAAAGCTGAACATTCCTAAGGGTAGATGCTGCTGCAATTAGGACTCCCTTTTAGAGCTTGAGAGGAGAGATTCCCATCATTTCTTAGCTTCATTTGGAAGTGGGTGAGCTGATCAAAGTAAAGGAGAACTCTTGCTAGACCCTGGGAGGGACCTGCACAACACCAAGGCACTGGTTGTAATGGTTTCTTTTGTTTCCAATTAATACAATTAAGTTCATTTTTCTCAACAAGTTGTTATATATAATTTGTTTCATAAACTCCTTGGTCTTTATGATGAATATGTTTTATTATATGAGTTATTCAGGTGATATGTAATCGTTTTCTTGTTAGTGAATGCAGGTTTCAAAGAGAAGGAGGAGCTCATCTGGATCGGAGAGGCTTGGCTGCTACAAACAGCGTTGGACTAAAGGTATGCTTTAAACACCTGGTTGCTTTTATTTTAAATGCATATTTAGGGAAAGATAGTGCTTGATTGTCTTGTTTGTCACTAGAAAGCCTTAGCTTCTAGGGAGATCGGTTTTGTCCGCAAAATTGACTCTTTCTGCATGACAAGGATATAACAAGGATGCTCAAATCATAACATCTTTCAAGGCATCAAATGCCATTTGAGCAGTGTCATCCCAGTGGAAGGGAACCCGTTTATTTAACAAGTAAGTAAATCCTTTGGCCAGTTCGGTGTAGTCGGGAATGAATTTCCAAAGAAAGTTGGCCTTCCCTTGGAGTCGTTGAAACTAGAGGAGGTATGGAGCAGGCATATTGATGATTTTATGAACTTTTAATGGGTCAATACAAATTCCATGTTCTGATACAATGAAATCAAGAATTTGATTGAAACTAGCAAAAAATAGACAACTGTGCAGATTGTATTGAATGTTATAATGTCTACATCATACGAATATGGCCCTAAGATGCATCGGGTGATCAACCCGATGTTTTGAGTGAGCAGAAAAATTGTCTAAGTATGGTTGCACAATGTGTTTGATGTCATGGAAGGCATAATTAATTTCTCTCTAAAACGTAGCCCCAACATTTTTCAATCCAAAAGGGAGATTTCGATATGAAAATGTGCCCCAGGGACAAATTAACACAATCTTATAGCTAGAGAAGCCATCCATAAATGAAAATATCTCATAGTTGGCACAATCATTAATAATCCGATTGGTGAATGGGGTGGGATAATTTTCTTTCGAACAAGCATGATTAATGTCCCAATAATCAACAAACACATGAATTTTCCCATGTTTCTTCATGAAAGGAACAATGTTAGACACTTAATCAGTTAAAGGTACTAGGTAGATGAAACTAGTGCATAGAAGTTTTTTGACTTCAGCTTTAATAGTGGCAACCTTCTTCGGATATACCTGACGAAGGAACTACCAAACTGGTTTAGTATAAGGATACATATTAATTTCATGCACAAAGATTTTCATATAAATACCTAACATCTCTTCGTAAGATCAGAAAAAAATTCTCTACACTCCTGGAATAGGGCTTTATAGGTATTTCTCTCATTCAGAGAGAAAGATACACTGATATGTAGGTTATCGACAATGTTGGGTTTAATTGAAATATTGGGAGTGATAGTCTCTTCAATATTCAACAAATTCTTCTCAGAATCAACATCATGAATGGATATAGAATTCATATAAAACATGACGATATTGGGTCAATACAACTCACTAAGTTTATCCTCCAAGGAATCTAGCAAGGAGGAATGATGATGATCATCACATGGCACATCATCTAGCATCATTATTTCAATGATGCTCTCATCGGTAGAAAACATGCAAGAGAAAAGATCAGAAGATGTGTCGTAATCTAAGGAATTATCAACCCAATTAATCAAAGAGGGGGGATGAGAATAAGCCACACAAGCTGAATAAATGGCCTCATAGTCAAGTTCAATGGGGTTGAGCGACATACAGTCACCAAAGCTATCGATATTAGACTCATATGGCACTATCCATGGATCAGTTGGAGTAGTACAAGAAGATATCATATTGATATAGGAAATCAAGGTATATTTATCGAGAAGTGAGGGAGGAGGAAGCACAAAGGTTCCCACGAGAGATGAATCATTAAGAAATCCAACACCGACATGCTAACACGGGTGAGGGGTTTCCCCCTTGATAGGAACTCTTCCAGTAACTTGAGAATCAACAACAAAGAAAGTGAGTTGATCAATGGCTACAATACTTCCTTTATGAGGAAAAGCGATGATTCTAAAATATGTAAAAATAACTGCAGCCATGGCATAAACCCACATACAACGTAATAGAATATTGTAATCTAGTGGTCCATCGATAACTTTGACTTCTATGGATACGGTCTTGCTACCTAATTCTACTTGTAGTGAATTTAAAATTCCAAAAGGTTTGTAGCTCCTTCCATCAAAAGTCTTCAGACTGGTCACTGATTGACTTAATTAGGGAGAACCAATGGCCTTCTAGCAAGATAGAGACATAATATAGGTTGAGGCTCCCGTTTCCACAATGGAATGATGGATATTTTTACTATGAATGACAACTTGGATCATGAAAGCTAATTGAGCCAGAGGTTGAGGTGTATGATCTCATGGTTAAAAACTTCTAGGTTGGAATATGAAGGATCAATACATCTAATTGTAGAAAGAAAAGCCTTCTTTTTGGTGAGACAATTTTTCAACACCTCGAGAGTCGACACAGCTGAAGGAGATTGAGCTAGGTCCTCAACTATGTTATAATTATAATTCTGAGTGACTCTCACATGAGGGCTGAAAGAAGATTTATGGATAATGCCTTTGGGAGGCTTAATTGTCAATTCAGTAGGTATGGCATTTGGAGTAGGACTGGATGGAGATGAAGTCAAACTAGCAGGTTGATCGGTATCCTGACCATTGGAGGGATTCACACTACCATACTCTTTACTTCGGGTGGTCACTATAACATAATTTTTCTTCTTAGCGGAGGAAAGCATAAAAAACAATTTAGAGGAAGCAGGATCCCGGGCAACCATATTGGTCTCCTAATTTAGAAATGGATTTGTCAACACAATGGGAGTAACAGATGATTTAAGGAACTAATTCACTTCCACCTCATGTGGAAAATCATGAGTGAAATGCTCCTCATTACAAATCAAACATGGGTAATGAGATTACTACTGTTCTTCGGAAGAGTAATTGTTTTGTTTATCCTGTGGAGGATTATATTTCTTCTTTTACCTTTTCCTTTCTTCTTACTTCCTGGTTGTTGAGATTTACCTTTGGATGATTGAACGACATTGATCTCAGAAGTAAAAGTTGTAGGATTAGTAGAAGGAGGGATTTCAATAGCAACAATAAGAGTTGAACCAGATTTTTTATGTTGGGTTGTGTTATATTCTTTCCATGACTAGCCTACATAGTTAACCAGGGGGTTAGAGGGGAGGTGGAGACCCCCTTCGTTGTGCCGATTGTGTAGTGGGGGGGTCATAGGGGGTTTGAGGGGAGCAGGTAGCCCCCCTCTACGGGGTCCAGGGCAGCACCTCGAGGAAATTTTTATTGGACCCTATATTAGGTTGGGCAGACCTACCTATGGTTTTGTGCATGGTTTTCACACATGGTTTTGGACATGATGGTTTTCGGTCCATGGTTTTGGACACGATGGTTTTTGGTCCATGGTTTTGGAGGCAATGTTTTTCGGTCCAAGGTATTGGATTCTTCAGCATGTATAAATATGTATTGTAACATTGAAAGGAATATAATGAAAAATTAATTTGGTAGTCCTGGTTTTGGGATCCAGGGGAAAATCTCTGTGTATATGTGTTTTATGTGTTATTCTCTCACATTGTTTATTTTCTGTGTTTTAGAATTCGTATGCAGGTAATTTCTGTACGGGGTTAAAAGCTACAGTTTACTCGTTGACATTTGGCTGGTAGAACCAATCACACCATCGATGGCATGTGATTCTTTACTAGGATGTTGAGGGACAATATTGGAAGGTCACAAAGAATTTGGTATTTTATCATATAGCATGCCAGATTAGGTATAGGTAATATCTAAATAATGGGCAAAAGAAATTACTTTCTCTTTTGTCATAACTCTATCATTGGTGATGTATTCTATGATAGATGGTAACAGAGACTTAATGAACCATTCAAATAAAAATTGACTAGGAACAATGTTTTTAACCAAACGATGACAACATTGCCACTCATGAATGTGACCAGAAATGTGAGTAGCATCAGTTTGTTTGAAATTAGTTAAAAGTTCAATTCTAATCTCATATTTGATGGGTAACTAGAAATGTGTTAGAAATGTGGTAGGCAAGGCATTGAAATTATCGAACAAAGCTCTTGATAGTTCAATATACCATTTTGTTGTTGTACCGATGAGTGTATGCTACAAAAGATGCAAACAAATAGAGATCATTAATAGAGTTTGAAGAACAACACAAATGATAAGTCATCACATGTCTGGATGGGTATTCTCCATTATTTCCATTGAATTTAGGGATATCATTGGGAAAATGTGTGTGAATAACCGGTCACCAAGGGAATGAGCAATGGGATTATTAGTAAGCCTATTCAAATTTGGAAATTAAAGAGTTTCTACGAATGACAATCGCTTGTTGAGGTCTGATGGAGGATATCTCGGGTAAGATGGGATGGCTTGAACAATAGGTATCTATGCTCTAGGATATGGATGATTTTGAGAACCAATATACACATAATCGTGCTTCCCAGCTCTAGGATAACCTTGTAAGGGTAAGGTTTGGATTTGTGGACTGTAGGGCATTTGACGGATACCTTGATGCAGTTAATACTATTTCCCTAGGGGATTTTGCATCATCTGAACGTAAGGTTGGTTAGGTTGTGCTTATTCCATACCATATACATTCTGACCCATTTGAATTTGAGGAATGTGCTGACCAATCAGTTGTGATTGTAAGTCACCTTAAAAAGGCTTTGTAGACAGGGCTTGCGAAGCGCTAGACACCAATGGAATAAGTTGAGTTAAAGATGCAACCTGTAAATGTTGGATCATATTCATTTGAGCTTGAAAAGTTTGAGCAGGAATCTGAGATGTAGGTGGAACAGGTTGAGAAACTAAATATGAAGCCACAACCAAATCTGGTTGTGTGAGCAGGGTGGGTTGCCAAATATTAGCATCCATTCTGGAATATGGAGGAGTCATATGATGCTAAGCACTAACATGAGGAGATGTAAATATACTTGCAACAAGTTTCCCCCTTCTCGAAAGAGAAGGGTTATATGGAGGAAATTGCCTCCCAAGAGGAGGGTTCCTGATAAAAGGTGAATTGGGTTGTTGTAGGTGTCCATACCCACTAACATAAGGACCAGTCTATTGTTGAACCGTAGGAGTAGATGGAGGAGGAGGAGAAGACTACGTAGAGATCATCAAAGAAGTGCCAAATCGAATTCCAAATGTAGATGACATGAAATAGGTACATGCACTCGATGTTGCACCAAAAAAGGTACCAGACAAAGGTTAGTAACCAAGCGAGATGGAGGGACCACTATAAAAATGTGTCTCTAGTGATGTTACAAACATGGATGAAGTTTCAACATGGGTTTTCTTGGTCATGTTAGTAGATATAGGATGAAAAACCATAACAAAATTAGTCATGGTTAACTATCCCAAAAAGGGTTATCGAGGGAAACTCAAAGGCGAGTTGAAAAAAAAAGAATCAGATAAAGAAACTTGTAATGGAGTATGAGGAGAAGGAAAAGGATGGACCTAATAAAAATGATCCCCTACTCTAATGGGAGAGGAGGGTTGAGGCTCTTCCTGTGTAACCTATTCGATACTCATGTTATCACTTAGGTTGTTCCCTTTGACTCCCAAGGGAATACGGCCGAGGTAACCACTAACCAATCTTTTAGCTACAGGTCCTAGCCTACCTGCAACCAGAGAGGGCTCTCTCTTTATGATTTAACTTTGTTTTGGTGTAATTTTAGGCTAGTTATGATGTACAGGTTTTTGTTTTGAATTTGGTTGGGTGATGATTTCAGTTAGAACTGGTATGCAGTCTCAGAACAGTCTAGACCATTGGGCAATGGAGTCAATGATGGTGTACTGCTGAAAGTATTTCTTGAGAAAAAGGTAATGCTACAGAGCCAGACAGGCATCCATGGAACAATTCTTCAAATCTGGAATATGATGGCATGAAATCAGGGAATGAAAGGCAGCTAAGGATCTTTCACTATGCTGATAGAGGGAAAATGTGGGAATATTATCTAGGAGCACTTAAGAATTCCTAAACAGCATTCATAATGAAAGAATCAATACAAACATGAGCAGTTAAGAATTCATATTTATGATTAATTCTGAAGAAAACACATTTAACAACAGAGATTGAGCAGAGGGTGCAGTCAAGCAAGTCCTCAGCTATTCTTCTTCTCTATTGGTAGGATAATGAAACATATATGTGAATTAAGCAAACACAGAAAGACAAAACGTGGTTTAGAATAACTTATTGTTCCATTAAACAACACAGGAATTCTGTAGCAGAACGCAGATCATCACTTTCACATCCAGACAGTGCAGAGACCATGAACTTTCCTAGCCATTTGTATTAGATAGTCTGAAAATTTACAACGCAGTGTTTTAGAGAGAAAATCACCAACCCCAAATACGTTCTGTGGGGAGGTATATATACAAAAAATAAGATACAAAATATCTAGTTGATGAGTTAATAACTCATAACTTCTTTACCAACTCTTGAGGAATAGCAGCTGAAAGAGTAAATGTTGTAGTTAATATTGGTGTGCTAGGTGTCTTTTTTGTCAAAGAATTTTGACTTTTGTGACCAACTGAGTCGGCTGGGGCTGCGCTTTTAAATCTGTGTTTTTTCCTTTTTTGGGCTGGCGGTACCAGCACTTTGCTGAGTCACTGCTCCAACCTGCTCTGCCTGTTGTCTTCATGTTGTACCTGGTGCCTGCATACTCAACTCTGCTGACTTGTAGATGACCTGAGGTTGACCAAAATTTGAATTTGAACGAAGAGGGAAAAGACCGAGATTACTTGGGAAAACCCTCCAGCATTGCTTGCCACCAATCTTCTCTAGGCAGCTGATGTCTCTGCATTTTTATCAATGTCTCCTCTACCTCAATATATTTGTAAAAAGTAGGTGTGACCTCAAAAAGATGATTGATTTCTTGCTCAATATAAAACAGGTTTTCTAGCTTGTCATAAAGGTTCTGTCCTGACGGAGGTCCTGCTTCTGCTGAGGAACTTGAAGATGCTATAATCTGGTTTGTAATAAAAGTATTCATTCTGGTGGCATACTATTCCGAGTCAGCAGTCTTCCAGCACTGGTCAATAGGCTGGGCAATCCTCTGCTCTGTAATGCTCCAAGGTTTAGCTTGAATTCATCTACCTCTGCTTGCATTTCCTGACACTTTCTCTCCAAACTTTGTACGTAATTTCTAAGGGTCAGTACCTTTTTTACTGTTAGGATAGTTTCTGTCCTGTTATCAATGTCCAAGGCAGCCAACTCCTCTTTAGTGTGAGTGTTCAGGAAGTGAATCATTTTGCTGGCTTGCTCAGGCATATTCCCTAATGCCGCTCTACCCTTCTGATTTTCAATTTGAGCCCGGCCTATTAATTCTATTTGCTCATGGATGGTTTGGATTGATTTCCATTGTCTGGTGATTGATTGGCCAACTTTGAACCACAAGATCTTTTTTATTTCAGCCAGGGTCTTCTCCAAATTTAGCTCCTTCTCCAAGGCCTTTATTTTGTCATTGAAGGCCTTAATTTCCCTTGTCTTTTCAGCTACTGTCACCTTGGACTTATCATAGCTCACCTCTAGTTTGGCCAACTTTTCCTTGGCCTCTTTTATCTCTGTTGCCTGAAGTTCTAGCTCCTTGACAGCTTTCATCATTTCATCCATGCTCATGCTAGATTCAGGGACTGTTGTTGTTGCTGCTGCTGTAGCATCTGTGGTGGATGAGGCTATTGTGGCTGCTGGGATGATAAGGGGGATCATTGTTGCTTGTGTAGGAGGAACGATACCAACAGTCGGAACTGTTTTAGGTGGCTGGGAGGTCAACTCTCCCTGCTTGCCTTGTAGTGCTTTCTCCAACTCTCCCTCCATCTGAATTATTCTCTGGTTCATTTGCATCAGCAGGTCGATTGTATCCTCAGCTTCTTTCTCTTTGTGGGTGCATAGTCGAGGAGAGCCTCATTTGCTTTTTCAGAGCAGCAATATTGTCCTTCTTTTTCTTCATTAGGGCCTTGATAGATTTGGGATTCTTAGGATCATGCCCTAGGTCCACAATAATGTCCTCCAATGTTTTTATTCTGTTGTCTTTGGCTGTGGAGGACATTCTTTCCAAATCAAGCTGAGTGTTTGTGTTCTTCAAAGATTCTTTTAATTCATGGGCCAGCATGCCCTTATCTGCCAGGGTGGCATAGACCATCTCACCCGTTTGCTTATGCAGCTCTATTGATCTATTGGGTGTATGTCCTTGGCAAGGACCTCAAGGTTTGTCTTGACATAATCTGCAGGTGTTTGGGGCTGTTCTACCTTAGCTTGAAATGACTAAGAATGATCTTTTCTTCTTTGAAGTCATATACTGCCATCAACCTCTGTTGTTTGGCAAGTGTTGCCTTAAGAAACTGATCATACAAGTGCACTCTCAACTGCTCATTTTGAGCCTTGATCTCCATGAAAGCTGTTTTGATGCTAGGTGGCCGCCTGGTTTGTTGTGTGAAGGAAGACACCTCCATGCCATGCTGTCTGTCTTGCTCTTGTTGGAAAGAGCTTGCAGGTGTTTGTTGACTCCCTTCTCTGTCTCTCCTTGGACTTCCAAGGATGTCCTCACTAACTTCCTCCTCAAATGGAGGATCAACTCTTTGCCTTTTAGCTTTAGGCTGCTGTGTAGACCCACTAGCAGGTGTGGAGTCTTCTCGGTCTCATTTTCTGCCTCTTTCCTCATGGGCAGGTGTCTGTAAAGCTGGCACTTGTGGTGCCTCTGTTTGCTGTGGAGGAGCCTATCCTTGAGATTGTTCCATTGAAGTGGCAGGCTGTTCTGCGATCACTTGTTGCTCTGCATCCATTACCTCTTTCCCTTTTGCTACACTTGTTGCTGATGTAGATGGTCCCTGGGCGGCTTGTGTGGCTGCAGCAATAGATGTGCCTTCTCCAATTTGATGTGGAAACTTGAAAGTTACCTGGTCAAAAGAATCCAAGTCAAGAGTTTTTTCTAAATCTTTGACATTTCTCTCCATAATTTCTTCTTGGGTCAATTCCTCAACTAATGTTCCTTGCACCCACTCATCTTGGTTTGCATATTGTTCAATTTGTTGAAATTTACAATGCTCATAGGCCAACAGCCTATATTTCACTCTTCTGGCACTGATAAAACCCTCCGGGTCATAAGGGACCCACTAGAAGCTCCTTTTTAACTTATATTTGTCCCTCAATATTTGGTCAGCATCTTGCCAACCTTCTTTCTTGTTCATAATAAAGGGGCCTAGATGGTCTTTGAATTTCAGGTTAGCTTTCTTTTTGGCACTATGAAAATGAGTGAGATCAGAATTGATGAGTTGCCTATAGTACTCCAAGGCAAACAGTCTCATTGGCACATATCTTGGGAGCCTGTAAGGACAGAGCTCACAGCCATAGATTCTAATGACACTGTGATCTTGATAGAGATACCAATCACCTATTTTATAATTCTTGGACAGCAGCAAAATCTTCTGTATGTCATATGATAATCTAGGAGGAGGGGATCTCATTAGGAGACAAGAGACTGGGTATACAAATTGGTCAATGAACTCACAGTAGGAAAATGGAGAGTTTTGAACCTCATGGAAAACTGATGACCAAAAGATGACAGACCTTCTTTCCCCCTTAGAATCCAACTTTTTAATGGGGCATTGGAAGCATTCCGACTGGTAATACATGAAAAAATGGTGGATATATGATGAATATTTAAAAACTCCCTCCCTATCCAACTTCACCAGCTGATCATGTATTTTATTGGCTATGAACTTGGCATAGTTATACTTAACATCAGGGGGTTGTCCTAGGCTGTATGCAGACAGCAGAACCAGCACTATTTCATCAATGTGCTCACTTGTCTTGAAACCCAGCACATAAGAGATCATGTCTACAACAGTTTGCCCACCTCATTGAAATGGACATAGAGGAATGGAGGTGGTCGTGTAGGCTGGCAGTCTACCCTCATGAATGTCTTGGTAATTCTTGCAATTTCGGAGCTGGAGAGCCTGGAGCCTTCATCCAGCAAATAGTTCATGGAGAAAGGGAACAATAGCTGAGTCTGTTTGAAGTTAAGCATCTGGTTGATAGAATCAGGAGTAATATGAAAAAGTATGCTCCCAGATGGAGACTTAACAGCTCTTTGAGTTGGCTCATAGTTCTCAGCACATAGACGGATAATCTCAGGGAAAATATTAATAGAGGGAAGGAAGTAAAAAGGCAAATTGGATTCCCATATACCATACATGTCACAATTGTTTGCAAAGCTGTTTCTTAGTTGGCAGAAGGTCTGTAAGTGATTTCTAATCCCAACTAAATCTTGAATGAGGTAATCCCTATCAGCAAGAGGCATG
Source organism: Pinus tabuliformis (assembly GCA_031772625.1). NCBI lineage: Eukaryota > Viridiplantae > Streptophyta > Pinopsida > Pinales > Pinaceae > Pinus > Pinus tabuliformis. The sequence goes on along the minus strand of CM062818.1, from coordinate 795,004,730 downwards.
GCTTCAAGCTCTATGTTTGGTGGATTGATGGGAGTGACACTAAGAGCTGTTGGAGTGGCCATTATAAAAAAAATTTGATGTTATCTTTGGACTGAAGTTTTAGAGCAGTAACAAACTGAGGATAACTACTTATGAGGATTTGTAAATGAGTTTGAGACTGAGTTAAGTGGAGCAATAGTCTTGACTATCTGAAATTATGATGAAAGAGGTAAATTTCTGCAGAGTATAGATAGGTTTCTCTTCTCTTGAATGAATTCTGTGGATTGAGAGACTGTGAGGGCCAAATGCAGAGGAGAAAGGGATTATTACAGCTCAATGCACAGAGGTTTCTGTAGTGGAATGCAACAAAAGAGAACAATGCCGAACTGTTTATGAAATTTTATCGGGAACCCGAGCTCGAAAATGAGTTTTCAATGGTAAACTTGCAAACAGGCGGGGGTTGATAAGGTTCTTTTTGAGGTAGGGGTCTATCAGTGAATTTTGGAAATATTTAGGTGGGGCAGTGTTGTTAATTCGAGAATTTGCAGGCTTCCAGCATAAAAATGGAGAAAAATGGGAAGAACAAGGGCAAAAGGGGCGAAATTGGCAAATACCTGGTAAGGGCAATTGAGCTGGTGCAATCGCAGATGGTGGAGCCGAATTCGAAGGTGGCAGCAGCTCACTTGGTCGGATTTTGAATTTTGGAGGCAACCAGGCGAAAATGGCAGCTGCAACTCTCCACAAAGACTAATGAAACTGACTAACAAACGGTCGAAAAACGTGTGTTTTTATAAAAATTTGACATATTTGCGCTTTTGGCGCTTTTCCGCGATGACGTCAGCATGACGTCATCGATGGGTCCCGGGTACGGCAGGGTGACGTGGCAGGCTAACTCGGGCACCGACGTGGCAGTGACACGGTGGAAAAGTGTGGATGCGGGCGGACGAAGTGGCAAATGATGTGGAGCAGCAGCGGGGACGCGGTGGTGACGTCACAGTTGACGTGATTGCTGACGTCAGGGGACGGAGGGCGGTATCCAATTTTCCCTGCACCACCTTTGAGCACAGGCAGTATTGGGGGAGGGGCCTCCGAACATGCCGGGCGACCGACGCGTGGCGGGGGTACGGCAGGGAAACCGCCCATCCCCCGGACGTTAACCCCCGGCATATTGGCGTACAAGAATGACCACCCAACGTTGATCTGTGGCGTGGTCAATCGGACGGATGGCCGTAAAAGCGAGGTGATAAGGGGTTAGGGACGGGACCCGCCGAATTATAAAATAATATTATGCCGCCGGGGGGGGGGGGGGTTGAAAAACTTTGGAAATATGGGTTTTGTGGGTTATTTGCGCCGACAGCATTTAATGTTTAAATAATAGTTTAAACATTAAAGCTTTAAAAAATGAATGCGGAAGGTGTATTTACAAAGTCCAATGAGCGAAGGGGTAGGGGATGGTTATTAATTTAACCAGGGGTTAAACTAACTCCGGGGTTAGGATGCAGAAGGGTTCATATTAGTCCCAAATGGACTAATGTGTCCCAAAACCATGTTACATAGCTATAATGCTATAGGGTGGGATATTTAATATGTTTTTTGGAATTTTATATAGTTTTTGTGGTAATAGGGATGAGAAAGTAGCTAGGGAGTTATACAATAGAGTTAGGAGTTAATATGGGTTTGTGAAGTGAAGTGTAGGGGAGAGGCTAAGCTTGTGAACTAGAAATTAGACATAGGGATGAATGGAATATGGAGAAATGACTTTTACACAAGAAATGTGGCTTCTCTTCATTGAAGAAAGCCAAAACTTGACTTGATTTTCTCAAGGATGAAGTGCAAGTAGGACTGGTTGGGCAGATCCCAAAGTCCTCAAGGGGATGTTAGTAAGAAACTTTTGAGGGGGAGGGTGAAAGGGAGTTAGACATGCTTCCATAGTTCTGCCATCAAACAACTGCTTTGACATTTCTTTCATTTATAAGATGAGATTTGATTGATAATACATCATGTGATCCAAACCTTGCTTCTGCGACCTCAAACTACTTACCCAGCCTAATACACCTAACATTTTTTCTTCCTTTTGAATGGGTGCACTTAGACTTGCAAACCCTGATTATCCTTCTTTTCTTTTGACTGCCCTCCTATCTAAATCGACCCTTATCTCTTCCAAGGGCCCAGATTAAGTAGTTGGGCTCCTTCATTTCTCTGCCTATCTACTGATCTGCCAAGCTTGAACTGTTTGGACAGACGTTCATTCTCTAGTCTACAACAAGAAATTTAAAACATGGCATGGTCCAGATTGAACTGCTGGGCCATCCATCAAGCTAGAAATGGCATTTTGGCTAGCCACTTTCCTGGTCATTCTTTGGGGTTCATTTTTATTTTTCTTTATGACCAATTTACTCCTTTTTCCCTTTGATAATTCTTTCAGGGCATACCCTCTTCACATTTTTTAATTCTGCCTATCTATATGGAAAATATGGAACCTTTGCAGCACAAAAAGATGAACATATTTGGCACTTCCACTGTCAATCATGAAAAATGAAACCTATTGGTATAGGAACCTAATAGTGGCTCCACATGGGGATGGCTTTTCGAGATGAAAAGCCAAGAACAGCAGGTTAGACTGCCTTATCTTTCCATTCTTGCTGCAGTCTGAAACTTCCTTGTCTTGGAGACCATTGATCTGTATCCTTGTAACTTGTATGAAGTACCCTTTGAGCTGATCTGCTGTGAAATTACAGCTCTGTATTTGCTGGTTTCTCTGAGTATTCATCATCATCTTTAGCCTTCACAAGTGCTTTTCTTGATTTCTTATGGTAGATTCAAAAAATATATATCGAAAATGGTGCAGTAGTTCCCATCTTTTTCTTCAAAATTTGCTGCATTTGGTTTCTTATCTAATCGCTGTAAATGAGAATGCTGGAAATACAAATATTTATGTACAATATACAGCTATGTTGTGTTCATCAAAGGGGTTCAAAATAATGTTTTAGCATTCTCCCATTGACTGGGCCTTCCTCAGTGTTTGAGCCATCCAAACTTTTCAGAAAATAGGTGTTATTACCTTGTACAATAAAAATGACATAAGGTCCTTTCCACAAGAAATCAAACTTGCCATGTTTCCCTTTGTCCTCTAGAATCCCATCTCAAAACTTTGTTGCCTATGAAGAAATCTTCAGCCTTTGTTCTCTTGTCAAAGATCTTCTTGAGTTTTTCTTGTAGAATCTGGGTTCTCTGATATACTTCTTCTCTTGTTTGCTGCAAGTGTATAGTCTGATTGATCCTTCTTTGAATATCATTAGGCTCAGCTTGTATTTCTTGCAGCAACTTGATTACAGGGATTCCCAAAGATGAAGGGAATCTTGCCTCCATTCCATAAACTAGTTCATATGGACTTGTACCAATGGATCTTTCAGTGGTCAATCTGTCTGCCCATAGTGCATTTACCAGGTTCTTATGCCAATTCTTTTTGTTCTCCTCCAAGACCTTTTTTATAATGTTGATGAGGATTTTGTTGGAGGACTCAGCTAGGCCATTGCCTTGAGGATAATAGGCTGTGGAATGGCCTAAGGTAATGTGGTATTTGTGGCAGAAGTTGATCATTCTTTTGGATTTGAAAGCAGCTGCATTGTCTGTGATAATTTTCTCGGGACAGCCAAATCTAGACAAGATGTTGGTTTCTAAAAATTGTATGATGATTGAATCATTGGCTTGCCTATAAGGGATGGCTTCTATCCATTTGGTAAAGTAGTCCGTGGCAGTCAAAATCCACCTATGTTGGCCAGAGGATGAAGGGTGGATTTCACCAATGAAGTCTAACCCCCATTGTTGGAATGGTCTTTCAGTTGTAATAGGCTTGAGTGGTAAAGGTAACAACTTTCTCTTGCCTTCAAAGATCTGGCATTTATGGCAAGACATTATAAACTTTTTCACATCAGCAAATAGGGAGGGCCAATAAAATCCAGCCCTTAGAATTTTATCAGCTGTAGACTTCCAGTATAAATTTCCTCCACAGTCACCTGCATGAAATTCCTTGAGGACATTGTCAATTTCATCTAATGTTAGGCAATTAAGTAAAATCCCTTCATGATTTTTCCAAAATAACAGATTGTCTATAATAAAAAACTTTGATGCTTTCATTTTCAAGAATCTCTTCTTAGTTCTGGACAACCCTGGAGGAGCTTGTAGGTTTAACAATACAAAACATATGTCAGCATACCACGGGGATTGTAAAAAGGCTTGATTGATCTGTGGAGTCGCCATCTCCTCTTCGTTGTCCAGTTCATTGATATCAAGGGCTTGAAAATTGGTTTCAGTCATCAGTTTGGCTAGCCCTTGTCCTTTGATCAGTTTTGTAGGTTTGATTTCAATGTCATATTCTAAGATATTAGCAATCCATTTGCCCCTTTTTCCTTCAATTCCTTCTTGTGTTAAAATGTCCTTAACCACTGCATTTGGGACATAGGCAATCACATGAGAGTATAAAATGTAAATTCTAAATCTTTGATGGCCTTTACCAGGGCATAAGCTTGCTTTTCCATAATCTGATATTTTAAGGGAGCGTCCCTAAGAGCTTTGCTAAAGAAGGCAATGGGCTTCTCACACCCTTGGTCATCTTTTTGTAATAGGACAACAGCAATTGTGTGCTCAGATGCAAAGGAAAAAATGATGAAATCCCTATCAAACATAGGACTTGTGAGGACTGGTGTGTTTGTCAAAGCTCTTTTGATGTCCTCAAAGGCTTGTTTGGCTTCCATGGTCCACTTAACTCTAGAATCTTTCTTCAGCATATTGTTTAACAGTTTTATGAGCTCAGCCAAATTAGGAATGAATCTTCTCAAGAAGTTGATCTTCCCTAAAAAGCCTTGTAGTTCTTTGATGTTTCTTGGATGAGGCACTTGTAGGATAGCTTGAATTCTATCCGGGTCGATCCTAATACCATCTTTTGAGATTATATGACCTAGGAGCTTGCCTTCCTCTAGGCCAAACAGTGATTTCTTTGGATTCAAAGATATGCCATATTTTTTGCAAATTAGAAACACTTGCCTTAAATGTTCTAGGTGTTCTTGGTCTAATTTTGAAAAGGCAGTGAGATCATCAAGGTAGACTACTAGGAAATCATGGATTTCTTTGGCAAAGGCTATGTCCATTGCTCTTTGAAAAGTGGCCCCTGCATTTTTTAGCCCAAAAGGCATTTTGACATATTTAAAGGTTCCCCAAGGTGTTGTAAAGGCAGTTTTGTCTTGATCATCCGGGTGTACTAAAATCTGATTGAATCCGAAGAATCCATCTAACAATGAGATCCTAGAGGCTCCCACTACCCTTTGTAAGATATGGTCCATTTTTGGTAAGGGATAATGGTCTTTGAGAGAGACCTTGTTCAAATTCCTCAGATCAACAAACAGTCTTATCTCTCCAGTTTTCTTTCTAGTAGGCACCAGATTTGAAATCCACTCTGAGAACCTGATTGGAGCAATGATTCCTACCTCATACATACGTTTAACCTCTTTTTCAATTAGAGGGAGAAGGACAGGATTCACTCTTCTGAGCTTCTGTTTAAAAGGATTTTGATTTTCTTTCAAGGGTATAGTGTGTTGGATGACTGAGGTGTCATAGGATTTGAGGTCCTCATAACTCCAGGCAAACACATCTTGGAATTCCTCAAGTAAGTCAATGTATTTTAATTTCTGATCAGCAGGCAAGGCTTTGGAGAGTTTTACCATTTTGGGATTTTTTGTGGTTCCAATGTTGCAGACCTCAATATCAGCATTCAGTGGTTGCAGTTTTGGCTTCCTTGAGATGTCATTTGAATCGAATAAATCCTCCAAAGGGGTTAAGCCTGTGGGCAGAAAATTGTCCTTTAAATCAATTACTTCAGCTTCAGCCTCAGCTATTTCGTCAAAATATGTTTGTTTTAGCTGTTGTATATTTTTTTCATCAAAGGTAGTTGGATGCAAAATCCGTTCTGCTATTTCAGCTAATATATTATGCTCAATTTTGTTTGTCTGTTGTTGATCATGCACAGTGCTTGTATCAATGTTCGTGTTGGAGAACTCCTCCTTTAGAGTCAAGAAGTTATTTATCTGTGTGTCATTTTCAAAAATCTACCAATTTTTGACATTATCAGGGACTGCAGGCCTATGTTTGATTTCAGCAGTGAAATTGTGGTTGGGCTCTAATGGTAGCTTGCATGTGCTGGCAAAGGTTGCCAAGCTGTGTGCATGTAAATTGTGCTTTTTTGAGATTTTGTTGAGCTGAAATTCTAGAAAAGTGTTAAGTATTTCAATGGCTGCTGCTCTGTAAGCCCTCATCCTAAGATGGTTTGTGACAAAATTTCCCTTCATCTACCGTATGATTAGATCTGAGTCTCCTAAAATTGAAACTTTGGTTGCACCCAGGTTTTTGATGAGCTTGAGTCCTAGCAGAAGGGCTTCATACTCGGCCATATTTTTTGTACACCTAAAATTCAACCTATATGCATGACCCTCAGCATGGTCATTCTGCATATTGTGTATCCAAACCCCTACCCCTGCTCCTAATTTGTTTACTGAGCCATCAAACTCTAAGTACCATAAGATTTCTTGCTTGTGGTTGGTTTTGGGAGTTGCAATGATTTTCGGAGTGGGCAGACTTAAGTTTTCTGTTTCATTTAGTTTGTCTTGTATGTTGGTTACATCAATTATTTCAACAGTTCCTAGGTTTTGGGTAACAGATTCTTGATTTGTGCAGATTTTTTGCTCTACAGCCAAAGGTTTATCATCAGTCGGAGGACACATATCAGTGTTAAACAAGATGAATGAATCCATATCAGAATGGATCGAATAGATGGGAAAATTTTGGGGCTTTTCCTGACTGCTGACCACATATTTCATTAGTGTTTCACGGTATAATCTCTTTGGTTGCCCAAAGACTGAAATAGTGGCATAGGACATGTCCAGTTGCAAAGATCCTTGGAGTTTGGCTCCCCATGATCTTGATAAAAGCATGCCATATTTGGGTGGAATGTCAGCTACCACCACATCCATCAGAATTGTTTTAGTTGGGTACTGGACCAGGGATACACACAGGTCTTTGATTAGTCCTAGACATCTGACCTGGCTGGAATCAAATGAGAATAGATCTTTGTAAGGTCTGGTGATGTCCAGGTCTAGTTTTTCCATCACAGATTTAGGCATGAGGTTATGGGAGGCTCCTGAATCAAACATTGCGTTGCGTAACACCTTGTCATGAATGTTTAAGTTGACATAAAAAGGTGGAACTCCTCCATTTGCTATCTTTCCGTTGACCTCAGGACCAAAAAGTAATTCAGGTTGATCATCTAAAATATTTACAGCATCCCTATTGTCTGGTATTTGGAGGGACCTATTGATTTTCTGTCTGTATATCTCATGTTTGGCCAATTCCGAGAGAGGAATGGCTATCTTCAGTTTACCTATTTCTGTTTCCAAGTTAAAGGGTTTCTCAAACTGCAGCTTTGTGTTGGGGACAGTAAACTTTTCTTTTTCAGCTGAGTCATCAGTGACCTTCTCTTGAGTTTGGGTGTTGTTTTGAGGTACCTCTTTTTTGGGAATATTTTCAGGAGTACTGCTCGAAATTTCTTTTGTGTGAGGTCTTATAAATGTCTGATTTTTTGAGGTTTGTACATCTGATATATCTTCCACAGTGACTTCTCTTGGGTTGGGGTTAATTTTATCGGAGGATCGCGTAGGAGCAGCTTTATCTTTTAGTTTCTTTGGTTGTTTAGTATCTTTTGGTTTGAGCGTTTCGGGCACATCTATGGTTCTGCTCCTTAATTTGTACTGTTTGTGAACCTCATAGACTGCTGCATCGTAGCCTTCCCTGAAATCAAATGACTCTCCTGATTTGGTTTGAAATTGATTGATGTCATGATTATCTTGATCTTCTTGTGTTAGAAAGACTTGGTTTTCACTGTCCAAGCCCATCAAGTTGATTTGAGGGTCCTTAATTGGTTCACTAGACATTGATGCTTCGACATAGTTTTGTTGAAAGGGAGGTCTGATGTCTTGGTCCAGGCCAGCTCTTCCAACATTTGGATTTTGGTTCTTTCTAAAGTTCGGGTTCCTTGCAACATTTGGTTGACCTTCCCATGATGACTTCCTTTCGATGGTTTCCACCCTATCCCCAAGTCTGTCCATACCTTTGATGATTGCATCTAATTTCTGTTCAAAGGCTGAAGTTTCATCTTTAAAAGTAGTTCTCCTTTCATCTCTTGCCCTATTTCTTTTAGCAATTAGGTTTGCCTCCACACTAACAGCTATATTTTGCATGTCTGCTAAGGTCGGAGGGGCTCTTTCCCTTAGTTGATATGCCATGTCAGAATCAAATCCATCAGGGAATTTGATCAAAGCTAAGTCAGGTGGAGGTCTAAGGTTTTGAGGAATGGCATTGTAAACATTGTTGAATCTTGCACAATAGTCTAGGATAGTTTCTTGGGGGCCTCTTTTTATGGTGTCATACTCAGATAATATGTGCAGTGGATATTTTTTCTTTTCCCATCTATTGAGAAATGTATGGTAGAGGGCGTCTGGATCGGCTATGGAATTTGCAGCAAGCGTTCTAAACCAAGTTCTTACTTCACTTGTTAAACTTTGGACAAAGATTTTCATTCTTACATCATTAGCATCTATCTCATAGTTTTCAAAGTAGTCTTGCATTTTCTTTGTATGTTGTAGGGCAGTATAGGTACCTGTACCATCAAAATAAGTGATCTTACTTTGATAATCCTGAGGCATAGCCCCTAGATTTCCAGGTAACTGTAATGGGGCATATCTATTTGCCATATTGACAGGGATCAATGGAACAACAGGAAGAAATGGAACAGCTGGAACAATAGTAACTGTAGTAGAAATATGGGTGGTAGATGGTGGTGTAGAGAAGGCACTTTGAGAGGTGGATGAGGAAGAAGGAGAAGAAGGAGCAGTAGGAAGACGGACTGAAGGTTTAGCAGGGGTTGGAATATAACTTTGCTGAACCGATTCAGGGCTAGAATCAGCGAGATCTTTTTCTTGTTTTCTAAGGATTTTTGGGATTAGGTTAGGATTGTCAAAAACAACTAGAGGACCAGGATCAGGATTTGACCTGGTATAACGAGTTTTCTTCTTCAGAGCCAGCTTCCAAATTTGTTTTTAGTATTTTTCTGGGAATGTTTCTAGTTTAGGAAGGAATTGATCAAATTTTTCGAACAGCTGTTTAGAGCTTAAAACTAGAATGAAGACTGACTGAAGCAGCTTTTATTTAATCCTGTAAATTCAAAGCAAGAACAGTTTCAAAGGCTTCCTGGCTGAAATTCAGGCTTCATCTGTAGTTTTAAGGAATAGACAGCAATTGGAAAAATTCGTTCTGCTCCCCAGCAGAGTCGCCAATGATGTTATCACTCAGGTTGTTCCCTTTGACTCCCAAGGGAATACGGCCGAGGTAAACACTAACCAATCTTTTAGCTACAAGTCCTAGCCTACCTGAAACCAGAGAGGGCTCTCTCTTTATGATTTAACTTTGTTTTGGTGTAATTTTAGGCTAGTTATGATGTACAGGTTTTTGTTTTGAATTTGGTTGGGTGATGATTTCAGCCGGAACTGCTATGCAGTCCCAGAACATTCTAGACCATTGGGCAATGGAGTCAATGATGGTGTACTGCTGAAAGTATTTCTTGAGAAAAAGGTAATGCTACAGAGCCAGACAGGCATCCATGGAACAATTCTTCAAATCTGGAATATGATGGCATGAAATCAGGGAATGAAAGGCAGCTAAGGATCTTTCACTATGCTGATAGAGGGAAAATGTGGGAATATTATCTAGGAGCACTTAAGAATTCCTAAACATCATTCATAATGAAAGAATCAATACAAACATGAGCAGTTAAGAATTCATATTTATGATTAATTCTGAAGAAAACACATTTAACAACAGAGATTGAGCAGAGGGTACAGTCAAGCAAGTCCCCAACTATTCTTCTTCTCTATTGGTAAGATAATGAAACATATATGTGAAATTAAGCAAACACAAAAAGACAAAACGTGGTTTAGAATTACTTATTCTTCCATTAAACAACACAGGAATTCTGTAGCAGAATGAAGATCATCACTTTCACATCCAAACAGTGCAGAGACCATGAAATTTCCCAGCCATTTGTATTAGATAGTCTGAAAATTTACAATGCAGTGTTTTAGAGAGAAAATCACCAACCCCAAATACGTTCTGTGGGGAGGTATATATACAAAAAATAAGATACAAAATATCTAGTTGATGAGTTAATAACTCATAACTTCTTTACCAACTCTTGAGGAATAGCAGCTGAAAGAGTAAATGCTGCAGTTAATATTGGTGTGCTAGGTGTCTTTTTTTTGTCAGAGAATTTTGACTTTTGCAACCAACTGAGTCGGCTGGGGCTGCGCTTTTAAATCTGCGTTTTTTCCTTTTTTGGGCTTGCGGTCCCAGCACTTTGCTAAGTCACTGCTCCAACCTGCTCTGCCTGTTGTCTTCATGTTGTACCTGGTGCCTGCGTACTCAACTCTGCTAACCTGTAGATGACCTGAGGTTGACCAAAGTTTGAATTTGAACGAAGAGGGAAAAGACCGAGATTACTTGGGCAAAACCTCCAGCATTGCTTGCCACCAATCTTCTCTAGGCAGCTGATGTCTCTGCATCTTTATCAATGTCTCCTCTGCCTCAGTATATTTGTAAAAAGTAGGTGTGACCTCAAAAAGATGATTGATTTCATGCTCAATATAAAACAGGTTTTCCAGCTTGTCATAAAGGTTCTGTCCTGACGGAGGTCCTGCTTCTGCTGAGGAACTTGAAGATGCTGTAATCTAGTTTGTAATAAAAGTATTCATTCTGGTGGCATACTGTTCCCGGGTCAGTAGTCTTCCAGCACTGGTCAATAGGCTGGGCAATCCTCTGCTCTGTAATGCTCCAAGGTTTATCTTGATTTCATCTACCTCTGCTTGCATTTCCTGACACTTTCTCTCCAAACTTTGTACGAAATTTCTAAGGGTCAGTACCTTTTTTGCTGTTAGGACAGTTTCTGTCTTGATATCAATGTCCAAGGCAGCCAACTCCTCTTTAGTGTGAGTGTTTAGGAAGTGAATCATTTTGCTGGCCTGCTCAGGCATATTCCCTAATGCTGCTCTAGCCTTCTGATTTTCAATTTGAGCCCGACCTATTAATTCTATTTGCTCATGGATGGTTTGGATTGATTTCCATTATCTGGTGATTGATTGGCCAATTTTGGACCACAAGATCTTTTTTATTTCAGCCAGGGTCTTCTCCAAATTCAGCTCCTTCTCCAAGGCCTTTATTTTGTCATTGAGGGCCTTAATTTCCCTTGTCTTTTCTGCTACTGTCACCTTGGACTTATCGTAGCTCACCTCTAGTTTGGCCAACTTTTCCTTGGCCTCTTTTATCTCTGCTGCCTGAAGTTCTAGCTCCTTGACAGCTTTCATCATTTCATCCATGCTCATGCTAGATTCAGGGACTATTGTTGTTGCTGCTACTGTAGCATCTGTGGTGTATGAGGCTGTTGTGGCTACTGGGATGATAGGGGGGGTCATTGTTTCTTGTGTAGGAGGAACAATACCAACAATTAGAACTGTTTGAGGTGGCTGGGAGGTCAACTCTCCCTGCTTGCCTTGTAGTTCTTTCTCCAGCTCTCCCTCCATCTGAATTATTCTTTGGTTCATTTGCATCAGCAGGTCCATTGTCTCCTCAGCTTCTTTCTCTTGAACCAGTTCTCCTGTTTATGGGTGCATAGTCGAGGAGAGCCTCATTTTCTTTTTCAGAGCAGCAATATCGTCCTCCTTTTTCTTCATTAGGGCCTTGATAGCTTTGGGATTCTTAGGATCATGCCCTAGGTCCACAATAATGTCCTCCAATGTTTTTATTCTGTTGTCTTTGGCTTTGGAGGACATTCTTTCCAAATCAAGCTAAGTGTTTGTGTTCTTCAAAGATTCTTTTAATTCATGGGCCAGCATGGCCTTATCTGCCAGGGTGGCATAGACCATCTCACCCGTTTGCTTATGCAGCTCTATTTGATCCATTGGGTGTATGTCCTTAGCAAGGACCTCAAGGTTTTTCTTGACATGATCTGCAGGTGTTTGGGGCTGTTCTACCTTTGGCTTGAAATGACTAAGAATCATCTTTTCTTCTTTTAAGTCATATACTGCCATCAACCTCTGCTGTTTGGCAGGTGTTGCCTTAAGAAACTGATCATACAACTGCACTCTCAACTGCTCATTTTGAGCCTTGATCTCCATGAACGTTGTTTTGATGCTAGGTGGCCGCTTGGTTTGTTGTGTGGAGGAAGACACCTCCATGCCATGCTGTATTTCTTGCTCTTGTTGGAAAGAGCTTGGAGGTGTTTGTTGACTCCCTTCTCTGTCTCTCCTTGGACTTCCAAGGATGTCCTCACTAACTTCCTCCTCAAATGGAGGATCAACTCTTTGCCTTTTAGCTTCAGGCTGCTGTGTGGACCCACTAGCAAGTGTGGAGTCTTCTCGGTCTCGTTTTCTTCCTCTTTCCTCATGGGCAGGAGTCTGTAAAGCTGGCACTTGTGGTGCCTCTATTTTCTGTGGAGGAGCCTATCCTTGAGATTGTTCCATTGAAGTGGCAGGCTGTTCTGTGATCACTTGTTGCTCTGCATCCATTACCTCTTTCCCTTTTTCTGCACCTGTTGCTGATGTAGATGGTCCCTGGGTGGCTTGTGTGGCTACAGCAGCAGATGTGCCTTCTCCAATTTGATGTGGCAACTTGAAAGTTACCTGGTCAGAAGAATCCAAGTCAAGTGTTTTTTCTAAATCTTTGACATTTCTCTCCATAATTTCTTCTTAGGTCAATTCCTCAACTAATGTGCCTTGCACCCACTCATCTTGGTTTGCATATTGTTCAATTTGTGGAAATTTACAATGCTCATAGGCGAACAACCTATATTTCACTCTTCTAGCACTGATAAAACCCTCCGGGTCATAAGGGACCCACCAGAAGCTCCTTTTTAACTTATATTTGTCCCTCAATATTTGGTCAGCATCTTTCCAACCTTCTTTCTTGTTCATAATAAAGGGGCCTAGATGGTCTTTGAATTTCAGGTTAGCTTTCTTTTTGGCACTATGAAAATGAGTGAGATCAGAATTGATGAGTTGCCTATAGTACTCCAAGGCAAACAGTCTCATTGGCACATATCTTGGGAGCCTGTAAGGACAGAGCTCACAGCCATAGATTCTAATGACACTGTGATCTTGATAGAGATACCAATCACCTATTTTATAATTCTTGGACAGCTGCAAAATCTTCTGTATGTCATATGATAATCTAGGAGGAGGGGATCTCATTAGGAGACAAGAGACTGGGTATACAAATTGGTCAATGAACTCACAGTAGGAAAATGGAGAGTTTTGAACCTCATGGAAAACTGATGACCAAAAGATGACAGACCTTCCTTCCCCATTAGAATCCAACTTTTTAATGGGGCATTGGAAGCATTCCGACTGGTAATACATGAACAAATGGTAGATATATGATGAATATTTAAAAACTCCCTCTCTATCCAGCTTCACCAGTTGATCATGTATTTTATTGGCTATGAACTTGGCATAGTTATACTTGACAGCAGGGGGTTGTCCTAGGCTGTATGCATACAGCAGAACCAGCACTGTTTCATCAATGTGCTCACTTGTCTTGAAACCCAGCACATAAGAGATCATGTCTACAAGAAGTTTTCCCACCTCATTGAAATGGACATAAAGGAATGGAGGTGGTCCTATAGGCTGGCAGTCTGCCCTCATGAATGTCTTGGTAATTCTTGCAATTTCAGAGCCGGAGAGCCTGGAGCCTTCATCCAACAAATAGTTCATGGAGAAAGGGAACAATAGCTGAGTCTATTTGAAGTTAAGCATCTGGTTGATAGAATCAGGAGTAATATGAAAAAGTATGCTCCCAGATGGAGACTTAACAGCTCTTTCAGTTGGCTCATAGTTCTCAGCACATAGACAGATAATCTCAGGGAAAATATTAACAAAGGGAAGGAAGTAAAAAGGCAAATTGGATTCCCATATACCATACATGTCACAGTTGTTTGCAAAGCTGTTTCTTAGTTGGCAGAAGGTCTGTAAGTGATTTCGGTTCCCAACTAAATCTTGAATGAGGTAATCCTATCAGCAAGAGGCATGGCTTCAAGCTCTCTGTTTGGTGGATTGATGGGAGTGACACTAAGAGCTGTTGGAGTGGCCATTATAAAACTTTTTTGATGTTATCTTTGGACTGAAGTTTTAGAGCAGTAACAAACTGAGGATAACTACTTATGAGGATTTGTAAATGAGTTTGAGACTGAGTTAAGTGGAGCAGTAGTCTTGACTGTCTGAAATTATGATGAAAGAGGTAAATTTTTGCATAGTATCGATAGGTTTCTCTACTCTTGAATGAATTTTGTGGATTGAGAGACTGTGAGGGACAAATGCAGAGGGGAAAGGGATTATTACAGCTCAATGCACTGAGGTTTCTGTAGTGGAATGCGGCAAAAGAGAACAATGTCGAACTGTTTATGAAATTTTATCGGGAACCCGAGCTCGAAAATGAGTTTTCAATGGTAAACTTGCAAACAGGCGCGGGTTGATAAGGTTATTTTTGAGGTAGGGGTCTATCAGTGAATTTTGGAAATATTTAGGTGGGGCAGCATCGTTAATTCGGGAATTTGTAGGCTTCCAGCATAAAAACGGAGAAAAATGGGAAGAACAGGGGCAAAAGGGGCGAAATTGGCAAATACCTGGTAAAAAATCACCGAGGGCAATTGAGCTGGTGCAATTGCGGACGGTGGAGCCGAATTCGAAGGTGGCAGCAACTCACTTGGTCGGATTTTGAATTTTGGAGGCAACCGAGCGAAAATGGCAGCTGCAACTCTCCACAAAGACTAATGAAAATGACTAACAAACGGTCGAAAAATGCGTGTTTTTATAAAAATTTGACATATTTGTGCTTTTGGTGCTTTTCCGCGATGATGTCAGCATGATGTCATCAGCGGGTCCCGGGTACGGCAGGGTGACGTGGTAGGCTGACTCGGGCACTGACGTGGTGGTGACACGGTGGCAAAGTGTGGACGCGGGCAGACGAAGTGGCAAATGACGTGGAGCAGCGGCGGGGACGCGGTGGTGATGTCACAGTTGACGTGATTGCTGACGTTAGGGGACAGAGGGTGGTATCCGGTTTTCCCCGCACCACCTTTGAGCACAGGCGGTATTGGGGGAGGGGCCTCCGAACACATCGGGCGGCCGACGCGTGGCGGGGGTACGGCAGGGAAACCTTCCATCCCCGGACATTAACCCCCGACATATTGGCGTACAAGAATGACCGCCCACCGTTGATCTGTGGCGTGGTCAATCGGACGGATGGTGGTAAAAGCAAGGTGATAAGGGGTTAGGGACGGGACTTGCCCAATTATAAAATAATATTATGCCGCGGGGGGGGGGGGGGGGGGGGGGGGGTGAAAAACTTTGGAAATATGGGTTTTGTGGGTTATTTGCGCCGGCAACATTTAATGTTTAAATAAATGTTTAAACATTAAAGCTTTAAAAAATGAATGTGGAAGGTGTATTTACAAAGTCCAATGAGCGAAGGGGTAGGGGATGGTTATTAATTTAACTAGGGGTTAAACTAACTCCAGGGTTAGGACGTAGAAGGGTTCATATTAGTCCCAAATGGACTAATGTCTCCCAAAACCATGTTACATAGCTATAATGCTATAGGGTGGGATATTTAATATGTTTTTTGGAATTTTATATAGTTTTTGTGGTAATAGGGATGGGAAAGTAGCTAGGGAGTTATACAATAGAGTTAGGAGTTAATATGGGTTTGTGAAGTGAAGTGTAGGGGAGAGGCTAAGCTTGTGAACTAAAACTTAGACATAGGGATGAATGGAATATGGAGAAATTACTTTTACATAAGAAATGTGGCTTCTCTTCATTGAAGAAAGCCAAAACTTGACTTGATTTTCTCAAGGATGAAGTGCAAGTAGGACTGGTTGGGCAGATCCCAAAGTCCTCAAGGGGATGTTAGTAAGAAACTTTTGAGGGGGAGGGTGAAAGGGAGTTAGACATGCTTCCATAGTTCTTCCATCAAACAAATGCTTTGACATTTCTTTCATTGATAAGATGAGATTTGATTGATAATACATTACGTGATCCAAATCTTGCTTCTGCAACCTCAAACTACTTACCCAGCCTAATACACCTAACATTTTTTCTTCCTTTTGAATGGGTGCACTTAGACTTGCAAACCCTGATTATCCTTCTTTTCTTTTGACTGCCCTCCTATCTAAATCGACCCTTATCTCTTCCAAGGGCCCAGATTAAGCAGTTGGGCTCCTTCATTTCTCTGCCTATCTACTGATCTGCCAAGCTTGAACTGTTTGGACAGACATTCATTCTCTAGTCTACAACAAGCAATTTAAAACATGGCATGGTCCAGATTGAACTGTTGGGCCTTCCATCAAGCTAGAAATGGCATTTTGGCTAGCCACTTTCCTGGTCATTCTTTGGGGTTCATTTTTATTTTTCTTTATGACCAATTTACTCTTTTTTCCCTTTGATAATTCTTTCAAGGCATAACCTCTTCACATTTTTTAATTCTGCCTATCTATATGGAAAATATGGAACCTTTGCAGCACAAAAAGATGAACATATTTGGCACTTCCACTGTCAATCATGAAAAATGAAACCTATTGGTATAGGAACCTAACAACTCACAAGACTAGGTGGAAGTGGTACACCATCAGGTCCAAGATATATAGGTTGTGGTTGTGTCTGAGACAGAGGGAAGGTCCTGAAATAATAAGTGTATATAACTGAGGTGCCTCAAGTTGTATAACCTTAGGTTGTTTTGTCTCTGATTCATTATAGTTAGTTTCAATAACCTCAGGTAATGAGATTTTAGGTTCTTCTATTTCGACTATGTCAAATTCACCAACCAATGGAGAAGTAATCTCGGGCTCTGTATTCATAGGAAAAGATAATTCTGGTGGATAAATTTTAGGAGGAGGACTAGAAGTAGTAGCTCCCGAAGCATTAGATTTTGTAGTCTGCATCTTCGTACACTTTTGATGATGACTAGGAGTTTCCTCAAGTGGAAGAGGAGGCATGTTTTACATTCTACGCGAATGACAGAGGGTAGGGAGTTGCTCTTCCATGTTGGATTAATAAATTTTAGAAATTAACACAAAAAATAAATAAAAGAGGCGTAAATTAGGAAAAAATGTTTACCTAGCAACTGTGAATTGCAATATACAGTCTTGGAGAACCAAGGATTTACATACGGGCAGGAAATATCCCTTAATGTTGTGTTCAGTGTATCATAGTATATAAGGCAATTGACTCGGTTACCTATGGTGAGGATACTCGACGATACGTGAAAGTGTAGTATGTGTTAGTGTTGCTCAATGTGTAACTATATGATAAGAGCATTCCCATATACATTTCATGTGTGGAGTGCCATCCAATACACCTAGAGGAACTTGGAGAACAGTATGATACACTTACATACGTGGAACGAGATATCACCCTCGGAATGAAATGCAGGCAGAAAACAACAACTCCTATGTTTATAGATGCCACAACACATCTCTAGACTATACCTCTAGATGTATGCGTTAATGTTTCAAATGATAATTAATATTGATTCAGCAAATTTTAAAGTCTAACTTGAATTAAGTTTTAGTTTTCAAGGCTCGTTGCAAATTTCACCTCAATACCCTAAAAAATGCAAACTAGCATGATGAAACAAAACTTTTTCTTTCAATGAAAACCTAAGTATAGGAGGGAAGAGAAAAAAATGTATGCAACATAAAAGTTGCAACAAACAAGTTTTCTAAATGCAATTCCCCTAATGCAACGACTCTTAATTCCAATTCACACATAAAACCCTACATGCAATGCAAGATGGATAAGATTTTTATTTTCAATTCCACTTAATTTTTAGATGAAAACTAAGATGTTTTCCTAATCACTCATAAAACAAAATAGTCAAAATGATGAATGAAACACCAATGCTTTCAAGCAACCAACGATTAAGAATCAGTTTTCTAATGACCTAATTCATAAGAACAAATGAAAAAAAAAAAAAAAAAAATCTTATCAAAGGCACTCAAAACTAAAATACAACAAGATGAAGGCTTCTGAGGGACCAAGACACACCTAGGGACATAAGAAGGACCAGCTAGAATAGAGCTAATAAGAGAAAATCACAAAAAGGATTTTTTTTGCATGGAACATGAGTCGGCACAAGTACTGAAAGGAAATTGTTGTTCTGCAGCACAGGTGCTAGAAGGAAACTAGTGCTTTGTAGCGCAGGTTCAAAGAAGGATATGAGCACTACAACACTTTGTCTCCAGAGTAGGGGGAGCTCTAATTAAGGTAAGACCAAGTTCTGACGCAAAAACAAATATAATGAAGCTCAATGAAAGGTCTTACTATGGTCAATTCAGACTAAGTGAGGTAATGAAGTTATGTTCAAGAGGTGAAACACGTATTAGGGATACGGAAACCACTAAGAGAATGAAACAATCCCCAGTGGAGTCACCCACTTGTTATGCTGAATTTACAATTATGGACAAAATCATCTTCCCTAGCCCTAGTGGACTGTTTTAGAACAACAAAAAATAGTGAATATAAATTTTCCCTTAGAGAAATTGAACAATGGAAAGAGGCTTACTTGGAATCCATCACAATCTCTTCCCTCCTCTTTTCTTGTAAGATCCAATCATAGCTCTGAATTCTATAACGAGAACTTGCACATATATTCAACACAAGCCAAAAGTCTACAACATATATATGTAGTATTATCTAATAACTTTATTCAATGGATCAACAAAGAATTGAAATATTTAAATGTAAACATAACATAACACATCTAGGAAAACAATGTCATCTTTGTATTAATATGAATAGGAGAGTGTTTACAACCAAGAATCATAGTTGATCTTGTAGAGATATCCCCAAGTTGACTTCTCCTTCCAAGTCATAAAGAACACGTCGATGTCACCCTAATGCATGAAGATGATGACTCTCTTAGATTCAAGGTAGCAGCATGAGGGTATGATTAGTCTCCAAAATCAAACTCCAATGTCATCGATGGTTGTAAATTTATAGGAGAGGGATGGTATTTTAGGAATTCTTATCCATTTACCAAACTAGGCTTGAGATCCACTTAAGAGGGGAGGATGAGCTCAAGGGATAAGAGGTGAAATATCCAAGGTAGGATCATATAGGATTTAAACTTCTTATCCAAGTTAAATGGTTAAAATAACTCTTGGAAGCTTCAGGATTCTTTTTAATTTTCATGAATTTATAGAATTAGCGCATCACAAATAAGCAACAACCTGGTGTTGATCAACACTAGTGCAAAATGGAGCAAGTTGCTACTAAATGCAGGTCCCTAAAGGTCCAAGGTGCATTGGGAATTAAAAGCATTGAAATGAAATAGTCAAACCCATAAACTTAGAGATTTGGAAGATTCATGTTTAGGTTTGTGTGTAGGGATGATGGCAAGGTGTTCATGGATGTGGATTGATTCGGTTTGTAGGCCTATTAACTAGATGTGACAAAATGGCCTATAAAATCTTGTTTGACTAGAACATCATTAGTATTAAATAATATTTCCAATGGGACCAATCCCTATGGGATTATATTTTCCTATAATTAATTTTTTTTTTCCTGGCCATAGACTCCTCCCAAGGCACATGCTGCTCATCTCCTTCAATTTCCTCTATATCTTCACCTTCCTAGTCAATTACAGAATTGGAAAATTCCCCTATCACCTCCATAAAACTTTTAATCTGATATTCATCCTCAAACACCTGGTAATATTTTACATTTTCTGGTATTGAAGGTTTGTACCTAATTTTAACTTCAATATAAGCAGGGGGTTTTGTGGTGACTTGAAGGTCCTAGCTATTATTGCTAAGGAATCAACCATTATGTTTTGATCTCTATGCAGAAACTAAATGTTAAATTCCAAAAAAATGATCAATTAGGTCCCACACCTCATTCCTATAGGATTTTAACCTAGGGTGTTTGTTTTGGCATTGATTCTTGATTTATTTTATAACCATCTCAGAATCTCCAAAAATCATCAAACATTTAATTTTTCAGATTTCTAGTAGCTTGCATGCCAAACATCAATGTTACTTATTTTGCAATATTGTTTCTAGTGTTGAATTCTAATTTATATGAGAGGGGGATGAGGTTACCTTATGGATATATCAACATCACAACTGCTCCATTTCCTTCCTTATAGTATGCCCCATCAAAATATAATTTCCATACAACCAGCTTTTGTTTCTTACTCCTTCATTTGTGAGGGAACTTCTACTTGGGTATCCTCCATAATTTTATCATCCATTTCTAATAGAAAGCATGAAAGATACTTTTCTTGGCCATATACTGAAGAGTTCTTTGAATTATCTACCCTATGATAGTTTTACAAATCTAGATTCTCTGTGCAGCTTGCACTCTTCTCCACCAAACAATGGAATAGTGGCATATGTGAGGTCAAATTTGTTGGACCCTCCATGCTTCATCACCCATTATTTGGAAAAAAAACATGACAAATTGTGTAGGAATGTCTTCAACCATGATATCCATTACCACACTCTTCACAGGGATTTGATCCAAATTAACCACCAAAGCCTTGATCATCCCAAGAAATTTTACTCTTTTAGAGTAAAAGGAACACAAGTGCTTATATGGATTTGTTATTTACAGGCCTAGTTGTTCCATGATAGACAAAGGAATTAGATTGTGAGAATCCCTTGAATCAAGCATACAATTATGCAACAACAGGTCATGAATCACCAAAGTAACATAGAATGGAGGAGTGGAGGGATCCTTCTCTTCTACGTGTGGGTCGAACATGACCACAGGTCCCTCTTCCTACAAGTTCAAATTGTATTGAGTTAGGGTAACATGAGACACATCCATGAATTTATAAATTTTCCTTTTATAGGTAGGATGTCTCAACAATTCAGCTAAAGGGACATATATTTTCACTTTTTATAACTCTTTTATCAAACTGAAAGCAAAGGGATTCTTCTACAATTTTACTTGGTCTACTGTTTATTTACTTTCTAAATGTATTGGCTTAGTTTGCACAATTTTTTGTCCTTAGTTTACAAATTTGATCTTAAAAGGTGTAGCATGGGAGATTTCTCCTTTATTCATTGACTCAAAATTAACAGATGACTCACCCTTATTATTTGGCTTGGGTGTGGTGTGTCGAGCGGGCTCTTCAACTTGATCTTATGTCCAAGATATTTTCCTAGATCTCAAGTCATATCTCCTATGTAGTTGTACTTGCATGAAATATGTAACTTGTCTATAGTAAGCATATATCTCATCTTCATCTAAGGGAACATATGTATTATCCAACTCTCCTCCCTCTTCTTCTATGTCATGCTCTTCTTTTGATAGAGTTGAGTATTGATTCTCCTGAACATCAAGGGCATCTTCAATTTCTTCCTCAAGATCATATTCTATATAAAAGGGAGGTTCTATTTGGTTTTCTTCGTCCTTTCTTTCTCTTTGCAAAATTTTCAAAGGAGGTCTCCTATATTGGGGATTGAAATTTATATTAGGACCTTGTTGTATTTGTTGAGGAGGGTTCTTGTTCTCCAACTCTGAATTACTAGCTGGTTTGAGAGGTTTCTAATAAACCTATTCATCTCATCTAGGTTCTACTCGTGAGTTTCCTTGAGTTGATCAGAGGAACTAGATTCCTCCTGTCCCCTTATCTTATCACAATGTTCTCCCTTTCCCCTAAATTTCTCTCCATATTGAAAGTTTTCTTCTAATTCTAGAGCATCAATATGGATCTAGTCCAGTGTGTGGTATTTCGTTTCTCTGAGAGTAAACCCAAAATCTAATCCAAAGGATCTAACAAACACCACCTTAGATGATTCCTATGGGGGTTTAATCTCAACAGGCCAGTTGTTATACAATTTATTAAATATTTTAATAAATTCAATGGCATATTCATTTATTATTTTCTTTATTACATTAAATTTAGTCATAAAATACCCATGGTATTTCTTCTCACCCCATTCTTGCATAAATATGTTCTGAAATTCCTCCCAAGAATTGATTGAGTTGTTTGGAAAGGTATTAAACCATTTCCTAGCCTCTCCATCTAAATACTAAAAACTAACCTCATGACCACATCTAGATGTTCTACATTTAAGTTTTTTGCAAATGCACAAAACACCTCAATATGTGTCTGAGTTTTGACATCATCTTCCCTAATGAATCTAGGCAGGAGTTTGACATAGTCACGGGGCATTGCATTCATAGGCTATTTTAGATATGTAGGAGCATATCTATTGAGTAAAAAACAAGGGACACCCATATTTTGCAAGGGAGGTTGAAAAATATTACTATAGGACCTGGGTGAGGGGCTGAATGAACAACAACAACTAAAATTGGTTGTGAAATAGTTGTGGAAGTTTGAGGTGTGATAGAAAAAAGAATATCTTTGACTTCTTCAACTTCAAGGAAAGTTTTATATGTGAAAGGACTAGAACTGACAAAAAATTCTTCACTCTGTGGTTCTGAAAGGTAAAAAATAGGTGGAGGAAAATATTCTTCTGAGAGGTCCAACCCCCTAAATGATGCTTCAAGTGAATTTATATCAACTCTATAAGAACTATAAGTTGAGATATTTGGGGAAAAAACTAGATCTCGAGTTCTAGGGGTTCTTTATTTCCACATTCTTCTGGAGATAATTCTTTATGGATCAAAGACACGAGGATTTTTTTGGTGAGAGGTATTAGAACGAGTAGGAGGCCTCCTACAAGCTAGGATTACAGTCTAAAAAGCATGTTAGATGAGAGATCTCAACCGACACTTCCTTTTATCACCAGAAAAAAGGAATGCAAATAAATCATACCCAAGGAAATATATTTTAATTCATTCCCTGAAAAATATTCCATAAGATTTTTTGGTTCCTAGAGACAATCCTCGTGTTGAGAAGAGGTCAGTGCATAGGACATCTTAGTAAGTTTTTAAAGACAATTTGTTCTACTCTAGAATTAAGGTAAAATGGCCGCATTTGGTTCAGTTACCCTTCTCAATGGAAATTTCAGTTCAAACATACATGATATTTTGTTCCAAAGAATTAATGCTCAAATTTGGTGGCATATACATAGAGTGTAGTTTGATTGGTTGTTGCAGTATAGGTGAAAGAAGAAATACAAGGAAAGGAACTTAGTGCAGAGGGCTAATGATAGAATATTGTACATTAAATTATAGTAGAATCATGAAAAGATATATACAAACCATGTAGCACATTTTAAGGCCTTCAATCCCACACATTACATGTATCATTTTCCATAGCATAACATAGGTAAAGCTGTTTTTTGATATTGAATCCAGCAACATGTACAATTACACAATTTCTTAGAGGAAAGAAACACATATGAAAATCAAAATTGATAAACATAGACATAATTAGATACTACATATCTCAGTGCTTGGAATCACCAAAAACTTATTCATTAATATTCAAGAACAATATGCATCTCATAAGCTCCAAAACTTACAAAACTTGTAGAAAATTACAACATTTGGAAGATAAAATCGAACACTTACTCATGATTTCTTCTTCCCTTTTATAGGGAGAACCAAAATAAGAACAACTTTCAAAAATATATAGAAATGTTACAGTTGTATAAAATAATGTAGAAGTGTGCAACTAGTCTAGTTGTCCTAATTATTACATAACATACTTGATTCCTTTTCTTGAAATAAAATATTTACAAAATTGCAGAAAACAAATGAAATTTCCATGATGTTCTAAAGAAAATATCTTCATTGTTGGTCCTTTGATCCCTTAACGTGGACCCTATTTCCATTGTTCAGACTCATGGTGGGTTAACAAACTGATCACATCATTTCCATATAAATGGATCTTGTGTGGGGGTGTGAATAAGAGCATTGTAGGCCATCCTTAAGATTGTGAGCTTAATGTAATTTGGCATAGCTATGAACAAGGTCTTCACAAGCGATAGAAGTTGAAAATTTCTCTATAGATAATTTACTATGGTTTTTCCCTTGAGAGTGGAAATATGTTCATGTGATGATTCCACCTTTCTCTTGGCCTTAACTAATAGTTTCTCATACTACTCCCATGGTAACATATTTCCTTGAAAATACCAATAGCTAGGAATTCCTACTCTAGTTCTTTGGTCAAAATTAGAGTTGAATGTTGCAACTAACATTACCATCTCATTCACACATTCCCCAGCCTTATCCCTTGCTTCTCTATTTTGGATGTTTTTGGCAACTTCCATAATCACACTTGTCTTGTCAATGATGTCCATTGACCTCAACTCATCAGCTGACTTATCATTAAGGTACTTGATAAATTTCTTAGAAATGTTTATTTTCTTAGCATCCTCCTCTTTGGATGACAGGATAGGGAATTCTATGGTCTTTACTGTAGCCTTTTATTCTGCAACTAATTTCAGGTGCTCCCATATCTTCCTTATCTCATAGATGATATCATCTCAAATTAGGTGCCTAGCTTTATTAAGGGATGTGTTTCCCTTCAACATGTTCTTCAGTGCTTTAATAGCATCTTGTGAGACCTGAATTTTGTTGTTGATTTGTTGCACATTTTCTTGGGAGGGATAGAGTTTTTTATCCTTGTTTGCAAACATGTACTTGGTGTTGTCCAAATCAATCTAAATTTTATGGATTGTCTAGCACAACCACAACATAAATATGAGAATCAATCCTCTGTTGCATCTCTGTTTCTTTCAATTTTATGGCTACCTCCTCGTTATTTCTTTCTATAAATTCCTTGGCTAGGATTTCGTTCTCGTTTTCCACCTGAGCCAACTCTTTAGTCTATACATTATTTGCAGTAGGAATTTTAAGTTGTTGCCTCAGTGACTAATTCTCTGACTATGAGCCTTTAATGATGGATTTTATCGTAGATTTATCATTTGGGTCCACCACCAATTTGATAATTAGCTCCTTGTAGCCTTCATTTTGCAGATGGATGCCTCTCGAACTGGACTTCTCCTTTTTTATTTTAGTAGCTTCCTTCTCTAACAACTTCTTGACCTTACTGAAAGGTCAAGGCTCTCTTGCTCAAATCACTATAGGTCATTTCCCCTACCTTCCTATGCAAATTGATCTTATCTTGCAAAGGGACACTAGTCATATCTAAGGACAAGTCCACTGTTCTAAATTGTGGCCTAGATGATATGGGTTGCATGTAGAAATTCCCACTGTAGATCAATAGATTATGCAATAGACTAAAGCAAAATACAAGATCTACTTCTACAACAAACTTTGTGGAAACTTAATCAATTTTAGCACGATCAATGAGAACACATATAATTGAGAATGAGAAATCAACCACACATAGCACAGAAGAAATAACCCGAGGAAAGCCTCAGCCTAAAACCCCATTCTCTGTATTATCATACAAGTGGAAATATGTTTGAGTTACAAAAAGAATTAGCTCTCAAGCTATCCTACTCTCTCTGCAATCAAACAATACAACTCACAGACTGAGTAGACACAAGATATGCCTTCCCTCAGCCCTCCAGGCCTCCTATTTCCTTGCGCAGTTTTCCTTGGGGTCCAGTGATGCCACATGTGTGAATTGGCCTCATCACACTCACAAAACCTGAAGAAGTAACTGTGCAATCCTCAAGGAAAGAATTCCTTCTGCATGCAAGAGATATTCACAATGGAATATTCTAGCAACTGATAGTACACTGTCCCTCCATCTAATCTCAATTGGGTCTCTATCTGAACTGATCATGCATGAGTTATTTATGAGATAATATTTAGTTATCTAAAGTGCAGCAGTTACATGCATGCATGCATTAACTAACTGAACTCACAATTAATTCAAAAAACTGTTTGAATTAATCTAACTGGACTTGACTCAGTTAACTGAGCCAACTAATTACAACTCAAATTAAAACTCATCCTTATCTCTTTAACTGGTGGATAAATTCTTCAATTAATGGAGAAATTGTTGTATGTCCCCACATAGACTTCATGTTTGATTTTCTACAACTAATTAACTCATGGTGAATTAAATAATTATTTTACAAACAACTGCTAAGATCAAATTTGAATTTTTATTTCTCTATTTTAGTTCAGGGACTAACTAAAATGGGAAGGTATCCCAAATTTCTATTTATAGCGGTACTAAATTTAGCACTTCTGTATTTAGCATTTCTTGTTGTTATTTTCAACATTACACTGAAGGATGATACAAGGAGAGTTTCATCTAATTTCTCTTCAAGTCCATGGTAGATAGAAACCTAGTTTGGTAGGGAACTAAATCATATGCCAATTGGGATAACATCTCATCCCTAATTTTCTTGTTTACTCCTCTATCATTTCCCCTTCCTCAAATTTAGGGATTGCATTTAATGTGCTTCCAATTGAGCCTAGGATTGCTACCTTAGTTGAACTGGAGGTGGTAGTTTGATGTAAATCTTCAAATTGCAGCTAGAAACCTAGGTGGTCAAGGTTCTTCTCAGTCAATTTGACCTCAATTTTCTCCTCAATATGCTCCTGGAGTTTTTTGTTCTTGGTTGAGGATGCATCCTCCATCCTGGTTCTTCTATGTCATCAATACTCCTCTTCTGATTTTTTTTCCTTTTTCTCAGTGTATCAACTTCCATCTTTGTATTGATGGGCCATGAATAAAAATTAGCCTTCCATTCTAGTTTAGCTACATATTCATGTTCATAAGAAGAGGCATTAATATATTTCCTCCTAATAGATATGATACCATGAGGATAGTAATTCCACACCTCTCCTATTTCAAAGTTTATTTCCTTTAACAAAATTTCAACCTGCTGGAAAGCTTGTCTAGAGTTCAAAACAAAGGGACCTACAACCATTGGATGCTTGAACGTATACCCCTTTTTAGGAGGGACAAAATGGATTTGGTCAATATTTAGGGTCTTCCTCATGAATTCCAAGGAAACAATCCTCATGGGCATAAACATAGGCAACTGTTAAGTAGTCATTTTAGACCCATATACCCTAATTTTGGTGTAGTCTTCAAACAAGTACCAGTCACCTACCCTAGAATCCTTGCTAAGTTGAAGAATTTATTTTTGTTGGGGCAAGACTCTAGGAGGAGAGACTTTGTTAATAATTTTATAAGCAGTGACCATGAAAGTAGAAATAAATTGTGAAACCCCTCATTTTTGTGTTTATTTTTTAAAGAGATGTCCTAATCGACCAAAAATTTTCTTTTCTTATTGGAGTCTACAATGTTGATGCCTAGGTAATAAAATTCTTCCACATGAATGTATATGAACAAATAAACTAATATGGATTAGTATCTGAAGTAAGAGATAAGGTAAAATTGGTTGCACTGAAACTTGATAGCCTCATCCATAAAAGAGGGAATGTCAAAGACAATATCTGGTTTCATCATTGTGTGTAAGAACTCCAATGCTTACTTGGAGACATTTTCTATCTCATCCTTACCAAAAAAAGTATAACATCAACCAAAATGGATTTCACAACTTCTGAAAACAATGAAATAGGAAAAGTCTCTAAATTGGTAGGAAATTGGGTGATTGAACCCATAATTAGTTGACGAAAGACCTTGTTCTCTCTAGCTGAGAGTCCATTGTAATTGTAGAAGAGGGTGGTTTTTATAAATTTCTCCAAATTTGGGGATTTCAAGTAAAAAAAAGGCATTTTGTATGATTTATGGCGTAGCTTCCATAATTTTCTCCCCTATGGATGAAATACAATAGTTCTTCTCCTCGACATAGGTCGCCATAATCCAAGACACTAATTATGGTAAAGGCTATATAGTTGGGTTAATTAGGTGGAATAGTATCGACTAAAAAACTTGAAAGGGATCTTTTTTTTTTCAGATGGCTATTATAGAAGTCAAAACAAAGGTCTGACTAGTTTAGAGGGAAAAGAGGGCCATGAATTCTAGCTCTGTGTCCATGTTGGGTTCTATGTGGCCAAAGGGTTTTGGCTATTGTGATTTTTGGGTTTTTGGTGAAACTTTTGTTAATTTAAGCATGGTGACAATGAGACAAGGACAAGGAATTTGTGGATTACCTAGTAACTAGAGGAAATTAGATGTTGTGGGTGCAAGGAGGTCCTACATTGGTTTACAGTCAAACAATTTTGCGAACAGGTGAGGCGAGAGGAAATAGAATTATTTGGAATAGACAAATTTTAGTTGCAACAGTCGATTAACAAAGGTTTATGGGTGGGAAAACATTGAGGTGAGGTGGAGGAGACACATGGTAAAGTGGGATTGTGTGGAAAGCAAGGGAGAAGGGTGGTGTATTAAATGTTTTCACACTCACTTTACATGGTTTCTTGATGGTGGTCCCTACTGCTACCATGGTCACCAAATAGGCTTGATAGATGACTAGCCCATCTATCCTTCTTTGGTGGGGTGCCTGGGCAGGTTTCCAATCAAGGCTTGACCACCCAAAATCCATTGTATTCATTGATATGCAAAGTGTGATTTATTAATTTTTACTTTCTAGAGTAGAGCGCTGACATAACTGTCACACTTGTTACCCCATCAGAGCTTTTCTAGGGTGAGGCTGCTCCAGGATGGATGGTTATCTTCCTGAAAAGTTGTTATAGACATATTTGGGCACATCAACCCAAAACTCATATGTCGATGATATTAGGGCTCATAAACCCCTAAAAGAGTTGTTTTATACCCTAAAGAAGCTTAGTCATCTGAATGCCTCATTCCCCAAAAGTTCCATCTCAGAAATCATCCAGAAAGTGCCTAAACTAAACCATATCTGAAAGCCCTATGTTAGGGTGAGATGCATCTCACCTGCTACACTGTCTAAGTGAGATGCATCACAGTTTGGCCCTTTAGTAAGTATGACGGGCAAGGTTGGACAAAATTCTGGGATAGTTTGTTAGTTGATTGCTCATGGAATCTTCTAGAAACTTCTCCTGTGCCACTTGCCTTTCTGAATTCACCCAAGGATGACCAAGGGAATTAGGAAACAATCTCCAATTCCCCTCTATTGTGGAACTAATTTCAACAAATGGAATGGCATTCATCATCCCCATTGATGACTCACCCTCTTGCAATCATCTATAAAACGATCTCCCATCCAAGAGATCAGAAGGCTGAATTATTCTATGTTGTAAGGAATTGCTACTAGTTTCAATATTAAGGTGAGAGCTTTGTGATATTGTTGGTGTGTTCTTGTTGATTCATGAGGTGAAGAAGGCTTGAAGCTGGGAGGATGGTGCTAGATCAGACTTCTTATGGTTGTAATTCTCCTTTATATCAATAAAGTTCTTCAAGATTTTT
This sequence comes from Pinus tabuliformis, assembly GCA_031772625.1. Lineage (NCBI taxonomy): Eukaryota > Viridiplantae > Streptophyta > Pinopsida > Pinales > Pinaceae > Pinus > Pinus tabuliformis. The sequence goes on along the minus strand of CM062818.1, from coordinate 794,975,402 downwards.
CCGAATTGATTATGTTGACTGTAAATGCATTCATTTTTTTTATCATATTTCTAATTCTGTGATGTTTGTGCTATGATGGATCATTATGCTTTGACGAGTATTTGTTTCTATAGCTGTGCAGGTACTCTGAAAGCGTGTTAAGTACAGGGAGAATTTACGAGATCGGCCAAAGGAGAGGGAGATCCAACAAGGATTCAAGCGAAAGTTACAGGTTGGTCCCTCATAATCTCTTTCTTATCTATCACTCATAGGAAAGATATTGAATTTCTTTAAACTGTTGTTTCTAGGTTAGCTACCAAACCTAGAGGGTTAGTCGTTCGACAAGATACTAATTTTCCTAGAAACAAATTGGTGACTTTGCTGGGGATCAATGATTTTTTTTTGCTATTTGTTGTTCTATGTTGAATTATATAAACTATAGACAGAGTTTGAAGCTAGCCAGGAAGCTTTCGAACCGCTCTTGTTATGCAATTGCATAGTAGATAAATGCTGCTTTAGTCAATCTCTGGTTTAGTTTATGAATTAAACATTTGACTTGAAAACACATCTAGATGCCCTTTTGGTAGCTCAATAACCTCTTAGGACATTATATCATACTTTGCTTATCATTGTTCATCAAAACCAAGCTTAATCCATTGAAAACTCCTGCAAATTTGAGCCAAAACCATTCTCAGAAGCACTCCCTGACCATCGCATTGTCTTCCACTATGACTTGATATGCATCTCACCTCCCATGTGAGAAAAGTGCAGTGCATCTAACTGTCTGCAAAGGCCAGGTGTGATGATTGTCTGAACTCAATTTCCCATCTAGGAGTTGAGGGTTTTTTACTAGTTTTCAGACTTGTTTGTTTGCTTACTGAATTTGAACAACACCTCATTACTAAAGCCAACTTACATCACTTAGATCAACCTCAATTTTGATTAGGATTGGTGAATGTTTTTGTGTGTTTGTTTTTCATTTATAGTCCATTATCAAAAGTAGTGATAGTCGATTTGTCATTTTCGATAGAAAAAGTGTCGTAAAGTCTTCCATTTTCGTCGAAAAAGTTGAGTGTCGCAAAATCTTGCTTCATCACTTATCGATTAAACTATTTTGATGCATTTTATTTGATTTGAGTTTCTTCAAAGTGTCGAAAATATATTTCTTCAAGTTTGAAAGTGTCGTTTTGAGTCTTCCTTTCCCTCTTCGAAGAAAAATTGTCAAAAATTGTCGTTTTGAGTGAAACATTTTGAGTCATTGATGCATTTAGTTTTCCTTTTGAATCATTCACATTAAGGAGAGCTAAAAACAAATACATGCATTTGCATTTAGAATTTTGGTTTGTGTGCAAAAATATGACTTAGGGAAATTGCATTAGTGAGTGCTCTTTGTTGTTTTCTTTAAAAGTGCTTCTATGCTCTATCCCTTGTAGTTAGGATTTTCATTGGTCAAATAAACGAAAAGATTGCTTATCATTGTAGATTGCATCTTTAGGAATTTCAGATCACATTTCACGGTGAACCATCAAAGGAAAACTTTTAAGAAAGATCAACTTTAAAATGAACTTCAATGAACTTAACAATGCTTTGGAATCTAACGCAACACATTTAGAGGTCTAGGCTAGAGACGTGTTTTGGTGTCGTTAAACCTAGTGGCTATCATTTTCATTGAAGGTTGGGTGATTCCTCCTCTTTGATACGACAAGTGCTAGCATGGACTTGTGCTCCCCGTACTGTCGCATATATATTGGGAGACCACAATAGGCTTAAATCCTTTATCCATAGGAAACCGAGTCTGCCACCTTATCGATCACAATGCACTGAACACAACATTCGGGAAGATTGACTACCGTACATAAGTCCTTGGTAATTTCTCTTTAATTTATCACCAAGGTGTATATTGTAGTTTTTTGATTGGTCTGGTAGCCCTTTTTGTCTAGATCCTCCAGAGTAATCACTTTCATTCCTTTTCGACTCTCTAAAATAAAAGGTCCATCTGAGCACTTGTCCTTTCAGGCTCATTAAAAATCGAAGGCGACTAGAGTCATCTTTAGCTTTTTCTCGACTCTTTAAAACTGAAAAACCAAAGTTGTGTCCAAGTGTCGTTAAAATAATTTGACTACGAAATAACATCACTTTCCCTTAGTTGATTTTTAGGTTGATCAAGTATTCCGCAATCGTGGAAGAAAGTCAATCAAAACCCTGTCGTTCGAGGAGATTAGTGAGTCAACCGTCTTTGCCTCCAGAAGCGAAAGTTACAGGTTGGTCCCTCATAATCTCTTTCTTATCTGTCACTCATAGGAAATATATTGAATTGCTTTAAACTATTGTTTCTAGGTTAGCTACCAAACCTAGAGGGTTAGTCGTTCGACAAGACACTAAGTTTCCCATAAACAAAAGTAACCACTTCTTAACTATTTAAATTTAAAAGAGGGGGGAGGCCCACATTCCATCGTCTCGTGTGTTTTTTCTTCTTTTTATTTCTCCTCCATTTTTATCTAGAGTTCCAAATACTCTTTGATCTCATTAACCAAAATCCTTTGCAATATAAGCAATTCAAGGCAAAACAAAGGGGGCACAACAAGAGCGTAAGTTAGTTTAAGGATAGTGTAAGTTTTCTTTTTAGGTTACTTAGTCATTTTAGTTGTTTCAATAGTGTCAGGTTTTCTAGTTGCGATATATTGCAACACATTGTGGTTGGTTTGGTATAATTCATTTATTTTGTCATTAATTTAGTCATTTAATGCAATTCTTTTTAGTCTATTGAGTATTTTCCCCGTAACAGTCGACTCTGCTAACTTGGCTTCTCATATAGCTATCATGTCAAGTCCTTTTTGGTCATTTATGTCATGTATTGGGAATTTGTGCTTTATGTTGGCTTAGAGGGACCTGACCCAGGTTCAACGTTAGTTAGCCAAACAAATCCCTACACTACTGGCCCTTTCAGCATCAGCCTGCAGAGTGCAGATTGAAATCTCACCCAAAGCAGTATGGGGGAATGCTGGAACCAAGTTTCCACACCTTGAGATGGTCGTGTTGTCGATTTATTCCTTCTATTCCTACTTTCACGCAGGTCAATTAAGTTCTAGGGCTTTGTCAGACTAGCCCTTTATTCCTCCCTTCAGTACCTCCGCAAACGGGTACAATTGACCTTCGCGTAGCCATAACCTACAATTCAGGTAATTTTGCACTCCTAGGGCAGCGAATTTTGCAGATTCCCAAACTAGCTTAAGTATCTTACTTATCTTATTAAACAATCACAGTTACTGTTGCGTAAAAAAATATTCTCACTTGCATTCAATTAACCAATGGAATTGCATAATTCGCGCATCACATGAGAATTATAAATCAAATTCATACACAACATGTCAATATGCATTAACAGGAAACAAAGACACAGAAATTGTGGAATGCTTCTCTTTATTGATATCTTTTGATGATTACAGACTCTATCTACCTTGCCCACACAGCTACAGGGGTCCGCGCACTAAGATGTAGACTTCTACCCTAGGCCTCTGTGCACTCAGCTGCAGAGCCTCTACCTACACTATGACCTGAAACTTAGACTTTTTTCCTTATCCTCAAAACTTCATCTACAACTTCTGACTCTTAAAACCTACTTAGAGCTTACTTACTTAGCTCTTTTTATACAATCCCATGGTTCGCGGACCAAGGGTAGATCTTTAGAGCTGACTTTACTTTACAAAACAAGGGTAGAAAACCCTTTATGACTCATAACACCTTCACACTCTGCGACCACAAAATGCGGAGTCTTTAAAACTTTATTATAAAATTTGACCCAAAACATGGGCTTTTAGCCCCAAAACTATCCTTGGGGTATCCCGTTCCCAACAAGACCCCAACACAAACATTGTGACTCGCCCTCGAGTCACTGGGCAAGTGTGGAGATCTTAGTGCAAAGACCTCCTAGCTTGACCCATATGAGCACAACCTCAACAGTGCACTGTGTGGCCACCTGCTTTGCATCTTTAACCATTTTCTCGGTCACTACTCCTAAACTATTGGCTTGAAGATTTGCTGAGTCACTTGCAGAGTCACAAGCTTTCCTTCAATGGAGGTTGTCACCGTGTAATCCTCATCCAGCCAGGGCTTTAGTCATGCCTTCAGCACTGCTTCCTTGTGCAGCGCTGCATCCACTTGTTCCTTCAGCTGCTTGGCCTCCTACAACTTCGCTAGTCTCTGTGTGAGCACGACAGTTCACGCTGTGCCTTTGACCTTGTCATAGCATTGTTATAACTCGCACGTTTCTGTCTCAACTTGATGTAAATTGGGGTCCTCCTGCAAGCTCATCAAGACCTCAAATGGCTGCTCAAGAAGTTGGGTGCAGTTCGCTACTACACTGTCGACTGCCGCTATTACTTCCGTGACAATGGTTGCACGCTACTCCTTTATCTCTAGCAGAGTTGAAGGCTAGGCCTTCAACTGTAACTCAGTGATCTACAGGTTCAACTCTAACTGAACCCTTGCCATTTCTGTATGTGCGTCACGCACCCCCGTAGCCAACTTGTGGACACGCACCTCGACTGGTTCTTCCTCAGGAATGGCCAACTCTGGGACCATTTGGCATGCCTCCTCGACGACTTGCATTACACGCTTGTTCTGATTGGTTGCCTTGGTCATAACGATGATGGCAGAGTCTCGTTGGAGTGCCATCTACTCATTGTTAATCAACTGTTCACTAATCACCTAGAGGGTGTGGTGCTCATGGGCCCTCAGCTCTGTAATCACTCCATCATGCAAGAGGTGGAGCGCTTCACCAGGGAGCACTGCCAGATTCAATCCTACTCCCTTGAGGGCACTGACAGTGGGCCTGTCAGCTTCATTCTCCGTAGTCAGTGCTCCATCAGGCAGCACTATCACACTGGAGGCCTTCGTGCGCAACATCTCAGCAGCTTCTGAACTACCAATAGCAAGGTTGGTGGAAACCGTGCAAGCCTGTGACGCACGGATCTACAGCTCCTACAAAACTGTTTGGATAGCCCCCAAGATTACTTCTTGCTGCTATTCAAACTACTGTAGGGCCTCCACGGTAACATCCCGCACCATGTCACTGATGTCGTACAAATCACCCTCTGTTAGCATGATTGGGTGCAGTGATGTCTTTGTAGCCTTTGATTTCTTCCTGGACCCTCCTTTCTCCTGCTCCCTTGGACACTTGATGTAGGCTGATTTTGCCTATGGGTCCACACCGTGCTTTTTTGTCTACTCGTCCATCTCCTCTTCTGTCTTAGGTAAAGGCGACCTCACACCTTTGTTAGATCCTCGCTCTGTTCCACCCGTTGGCTTCTCTTTCTAGTGAGTAGCATCACACTCTACTTGGGCCTTGTCAGTGGCCTCCTTCTTCCTCTTCTCGATGAGCTGCATCATATTTAGTTGGGCCTCCTCCTTCTTTCTCTACATGGTAGACTTGCTCCCTCCCACCGTCAAGTTTGTTGTAGTGCGCCACTCTGTCGGCCATCAATCAAGTACTGCATCAATGGCATCATCTGTTGCCAATTAAGGCAAGTCATACCATTTCTGCACAGGGTCCTTCCATGCCCTGATGACCACATGACCCAGGAGGGTCCCAAAAGGAACACAAAACAGGCATTTCTTCAGATTGAGCGCGATTAGGTATCTTCGATAGTTATCCAGCATCAGGCGCAAGCTTGCTACATGGAGTTTCACCATCCCAAACACAGTCTAGTCATCAAGCATACTTCCAAGAACTTGTGAATAAATTCCTTGAATGTCACAACCGCTACGCATGAAAAAATTGCAGGTGCATTCTTCAATCTGAAAGGCATTACAATGTACTGAAAAAACCCCCACTTAGTTGTGAAGGTTGTCTTGCTCCTATCTTTCAGCGTGATTTTGATCTGAGGTACCCAGAGAACCCATCAGTGAAGGAATGTGCTTCCTGGCCACCTACATTATCCAGCACTTCATCAGTGAATAGAGTCGGGAAAAGATCATGTACACAAGCATCATTCAACTTCCTGAGATCTACGCATATCCTTATTTCATCCTTCTGCTTCTTTTCCTATACCACCATTGGGCTTACCCAATTAGATTCTCCCATAGGCTCAATGATGCCTGCCATGAGCATCTTGTTTAGCTCTAAGCAGACCTTTTCCTTATACTTTGGATTGAGACGGTAAGGTATTTTCTTAATTAGCTTCGCGTCAGGCTTCAACGTGATCTTTATAACACCTAGGTCCCCAATTATCCCTTCTAGATCTGTAAACTTGGTAGGGAACAAATCGTGGTATTCGTGGAGAAATTCAGCGACCTTATCCACCGTTGCATCATCCCAGTAATATCCAATCTTTGTGAATTTGGGCTTTGCCTCCGTACCAATATTTACCTATTTTGTTTTCAGTGGCACGGTTATATTAGGATTCTCGACCTGTGGTCCATCAACATCGCGGTGACCTTCTATTTAAAGGATTTTAATTTTTCGTGGATCCTCATCTTCTTCTTCAGTGGTTACGTCATAGCATTTCAGCGCATGACTCAGCTGAATAGCCCAATCAGGCTAAATTAGGTCCAAAGGATCCTGCGGTATCCTAAAGATTACTGCTTTTACTTCTTGTAGCGCCTCATCGATACAGTCAAAGCTATCTTCAAAGATGAATGTCATTATGAATCCCTTACGCAGAATATCCTATTCACCTGTACCATGGTGGAGTTTCATTTCTAAGTACCAGTTCATCGGGATGACATCCAGGGTGTGACAGAATAAGTGAACCCATTCAAGGTTGGGGCTTTTCTCCATAAGCCTGAGCCCATTTGGCCAAGCGTGCGCATGGATCATCTTGCCCATCATATTTTTTTGTCATTCATACCTTCGGCTTCCCAAATCGTGTTTTCATCATCCTCCTACATTCATGGAAATAATCAAAGCTACCCTTGTGCATACCCCACCACCTTGCGGGCGTAGCGCGCAGTGCCCAGTCCAAAGCTTGGAAGCACGGCTTCTCTAGTACCTCTCATTCGAATGCATCCAAGAATATATCTATGTCATTTAGGCCATCATAAGTGGGTAGATTTCTTACCTCTAATGACACACAGCGCAGTGACTGGGTCATCATGTTATAGCTTAGTGTGGTTACTTCATGTAACCAATTCTACCAGTGCTCTAATTCTTCATCAAAGTCCGAGGTGCAGGAACCCTCACGATCCCATGTAATTCATCCATCCACTGTTGGATTCACCCAATCTTGGTCTTGCGTTGTTATCTTATAGATACAGTCCAGATTTTCATCGCCCTCATAATCATGGACTGGTTCATTATAGCGTGATCCTTCAGCAGGATCTAGGGGTACTATTACGCGGAGCGATTTCTTCTCAAATATTTTCTTTCACTTCTTTAGGTTGATTACCCCATTCATATCAGTAGCCCAATCAATTCTAAGGACTGTGGTATAGGGGTTGTTGTCATCCACAATTTCTATTACCTTAAAGTTAGCCAACGTGCTCTCACCTTCAATATCTACAATCACCCCTTGCAGATGTCGCATGGGGATGATCTTCTGCTGATTTTCCATCCTTAACTGAATCGGAGACCACTGCAGTATGGGTCTTCCCATTCATTCCCAAGTCTGCTTCGGTAGGACGTTTTCGTCAGAACCCAGATCTAAAATAACCTGATCCATTTCATACTCTCCTATCTGCGTAGTCAACCTCATCTCTCATCCTATCCTTGTTTTATTCTTACCAATTTTTCATACCACGCACGGTTCACCCGGAGTATTTCCGGCGCATCTATAATAAGCTCATGTAATCCCTTCACAGCCTTTATATCACATAGAAAATTCATTTAGGCCTGTAGGAAGGTTGTAAGCATAGAAGGGTCCATCTCCTGATCAGGCTTATCCTTGTTTCCTAAGGTGGAGGCCTCAACAAAGCTCTTCTTTGCTTCGATGAATTTTTCACGTGTGTGCTCCAAATCGAATTCAGCCTCCTTCTCCGGAGCTTTGCGAACCCATGCGCTGTCTTTGGGTTATTTCCCCTTATCATCCCCTATTGAAATTCCACTTCGGAGCACTATATTCACATTTGTATCCTCTTCGTGAGGCTCAGACCTCATCATCTGTAGGTTCTGATTCTGTTGAGGTGGTAGCACCCCTTTGTCACGTATCCTTGCTATCAGTGTAGGACAGTCCTTTCATGATCATACAGAGTGCAATATTTGCACGACGGACATGTTGGGTTAGTGAAATTGTAGGCATAGTGTCCTAGTCCTCTACAATTGTAGCAGATTAGCTGTCCTCGACCTCTACTAGGTCCTCCTCCACCTTGGCCTCGTCTGTGCCCCTGAAAGCTTGTTCGCGCCATCCCCACGTTCTGGTCAGGGGCCACCTTTTTGCCTGAACCCTATAGGTGGGTGTTCTATCCATCATCAATTCATAGCTCTTGCAGTTGTGCTCATCATGCCCTACTAACCTACAAAAGTTGTAGAACAATTGTTGTGGTGTCTGTACAAACTTCTATAGCAAATGATAGTTGTCCATAGTATGTTTTCCTGCTACCTAACATATAGCACAGCACAATGCAGGCCCTGTGCTTGGTCATTCTTGAGATTCCAGCCTTAAAGGCATCGGTCCCCCTCCTACCATGTAGTTTGCAAAGATCGGGCAATGGTCTTTGTCATGCCCCTGGCCCTTGCATTTCAGGCACCATACCTCTTCACACACCTCCGATCAAACTACCTTGTCTTGCTTCAAGCTCTCCATTTCAATGCAAATATTTTGCAATTTCACATGGATCTTCTGAACCCCTATATTCAGATCTTGCATCAATGTTTCATGCAGTCTCATCGCAATCTGCAAGGCCTCTACCTGAGTCGTTATCTTCTGTTGGGACAGCGCAACCCTCAGGTGTGGCACGAGCGAAGCCATGAACCATTCATGGTGTTGTCCATTTGTTAAGTTCATATTAGCTTCATAGATTTTACACTTCAATCTCTGATCTAATTCCCAAGGTGTCTCGCCTAGTTTCATTGTGATTTCCTTGAACCCTACAATCGATTGTGCCTCAGATTTAGGCCTACTGAATTCTTTGTTTAGCACGATCTGGATGTCTTCTACTCCAGCATTTGGGTTATCATTAGAGTATTTAATGTACCAGGTTAGCGCGCTATCCTGCAGAGCACTAACCAGTGTTGCCTTCTTCATGTGATCATCTCTAACGCCCTGAGATTCCCACATAGCTTTCACAATGAACCAAAAAAGGTCCAGATCGTCATTTCCCAAGACTTTAAATAAAGGCAGCTTCATTGAATTTGCCATACTGAACTGCGGTGGAGGTGGAGGCAGTAGGGGTGAAGTCGTAGGTGATGGTGGTGAAGTTGGAGGTGGTGTGGGTGGAGGTGGCAGTCGTGGGAATCCTTATCTTATTAACTAAATAGCACTTCATGGAGAAGCCTACGCTACTCCCTCTTCGTCACCTCGTGTAGGTGAAATTAATGGACTATATTTAGGACCCTTTCTTCCATTGTTCTTATAATTTTTTCTGCTCCACGTAGCTCCTAACATCAAGGTAGTTGCATAACCCGCTTTTCACACAATAACATTTTAATCCAGGTATTCAAAGATTTCAAGTACTTACCTTGCAGACCTTTGAAAAATTGCCACTCTACCTCGCTGTAGCTGACTAAGGTATCAACCATGAATTGAATCACAAATCCTCCTATGATGCGATTAAGCCAATGATCGACAACACGAGCGATCTTATCCTTAGAGGATTCCAATCTCTGTTCTAATTTCGGGGTCCAAACAATAGGACCTTCAAGTCTCCACCTTCCTTGGCTATCTGCTAGCTTCGCGATCCACTCATATAGCTCAATCAAAAAGGAATAGAAAAAGATCTCATGTATTTCTGTATATAAGTACCTATCTAGCCACTGTTCCTTTGTCAGTCGCGAGTTTCTGTTCTACTGCTCCGCGAATTCGTGGATCTTCCTATCCAACTAGTCTATGATCTCTTTCTTAGTTGAATTCCAGTGATACGACATCACACATCTCTTTTGCAGACTCCGGTCCCGGCAATGGAACCATTTGTTGGCTTGGAGGGGCTTGACCCAGGTTCAGCGTTAGTTAGCCAAACAAATCCCTACACTATTGGCCCTTTCGGCATCAACCCGCGGATCACGGACCGAAGTCTCACCCGAAGTAGTATGGGGGGATGCTGGAACCAAGTTTCCGCACCTTGAGATAGTCATGATGTCAGTTTATTCCTTCTATTCCTACTTTTGCGTAGGTCACTTAAGTTCTAGGGATTTTTCAGACTAGCCCTTTATTCTTCCCTTCAGTACCTCTGCAAAGGGGTACGATTGACCTTCGCGCAACCCTAACTTGCGGTTCAGGTACTTTCGCACTGCTAGGGTAGTGAGCTATGCAGATTCCAAAAATAACTTAAGTATCTTACTTATCTTATTAAATAATCATAGTTAGCACCACGTAAACATATATTCTTACTTGCATTCAATTAACCAATGGAATTACATACATTCATGCATCACATGAGCATTATAAATGAAATTCATACACAACATGTAAAGATGCATTAACAGGAAAAAAAAGACACATAAATTATAGAATGCTTCTCTTTATTGATATCTCTTGATGATTAGAGACTCTATCCACCCTGCGCAGACAGCTGCAGGGGTCCGCACACTCAGCTATGGACATCTACCCTAGGCCTTTGCACACTCAGCTGCAGAGCCTCTACCTATGCTACGACTCAAAACTTAGACTTTTTTTCTTATCCTCAAGACTTCATCTACAACTTCTGACTCTGAGAAACTACTTAGAGCTTACTTACTTAGCTGTTTTTATACAATCCCATGGTCTACGGACCAAGGGTAGATCATTACAGCCGACTTTACTTTACAAAACAAGGGTGGACAACCCTTTATGACTCATGCCACCTTCGCGTTCCACAACCACAGAATGCAGAGTCTTTACAGCTTTATTACAAAATTTGACCCAAAACATGTGCTTTTAGCCCCAAAACTGTCCTTGGGGGATCCCATTCCCAACACCTTAGTTATCATAGAGTCCTGAATCAAACCTAGATTCCCTCAGCCCTATCATTTAATGTCCAACTACCACACTCCTTACCGTAATATCAACATTTTCTATGAGTGTAAAGATTCGAAGTGATATCATTCATTTGTCTTTTCATAGTGCCTTAAGTATTTCACCCTAATGTCTACAACTAAGTCTTTTCTCTCCCATTTTCACTAGTATCCCCTTATTAATTTAGTTTCACTTTCATTTACAACTATTGGTCTTCCACTGTGGTTTGTTTCACCAAGTCAGTTGTTCCTTCTGATTTATCTAATCCCTTCATTAATACCATGGATGAATTATTAGGGAAATATGAGAAGGTAACATCGGCCATCAATGATTTTTCTTATCCTACATTATTTATGGTCCTTAAACTATAGGTTTACATGTATTTTTTTTCAGCCCCATTTGGTGAAATTTCTCCAACAATCAAGTAGGACTTCTAGTCATTGCAAAGCTCTACTATCATGAAGCTATGGGATCTTCCAGTGTTTGGAACCATAAGTGAAATTGTGCATGGACCAAATTTCTCATTAGCAAAATCCACAATGGTTCTCTCTAGTTGGACAAGGAATACAAGATTTATACCCATGATATTCATAAGGTTACAAGATTATTTACGGATGGAAAATACATTTCTACATCCTTCTATGTCACTTCAAAGCGTAGCAAGAAAACAACGATTGCAAACCTATATGAAAAATATGGTACTAAACACAAGGGTCGTGAAGCTGTAATTGAGATCATCAATAATGAGAATATAAAATTTACATGTTACCTTATTGGAGGGAAGGTAATGCAGCATTACACTAAGGTTGAATTCACCCTTCATTCCATCTCCACAGTAAAATTTTGTATCTAGGGTGAGCATCTAAATTGGTGCAAGTTTTTATTGGACGAGCTCTTCTTTGCATGTAAGGAGATCTACAAGCGAGGAAATTATTTTATTTATGGGTACTTGGTTATGGCTATCACCATGATGAAGTGGTACATTACTAAAGGTAATAATTTGGTTAAGATACTAGATGATAAATTTGTTTCTCTTTCCTTTGCTCCATTGAAATCCCTAGCCGCTTTTGCAAATAGTTCTTTTAACGAAAAAACCTTTGCTACTTGGTATAAAAAACTAATTGATGCTACTATGACTACTGGGATTCCTCATTCCATATTGGATAAGAACGCTTATCACATGTGGTTTGGAATCCACCACAATCACTCTTGCCTCTGACCAAAGGTCATCGGCAAGGATACATTCCAGATGCAGGAGCTGCTCTATTATATGATAGAAGAAGCATGTTAAGAAACCAAATGGAGGTAGATAATGATGGTTTCTCTTAACTTGACAATTAATTATGATTTTTTGTTGTCTTATTATTAAATATTATGTTCTCTTCTTTAAGCAATCACCAAAAGCATAAATATCACAAAGAGACAAAGAACACCATAAATTAGGCTCCAGGCCAGGGCAAAACCCCATACGGGGGAAAAACCTGGAAATCCTCTTCTTGTAGAATCCAATCAAAGTGGGATATCCAAGAACATATACCAGGACCAAGAATTCCATAAAGAACCATGTCAACCCTACTCCAAGTCTCCTCCAACCAATTCAAAGTCAATGAAATTCAACACTGATCAAACATTCTCAAATTTGGTCAAACACATAAGTTTTGGAAATGCAGTATAGATCTGAAGTTTAGACCTACAATTTTCATAGAGTTTCCTAAGAACCTTCGCATACATGAACAAAAATAAGCTAGAAACCCAATTTTTCTCTGTCCTTTGACTTCTCTTCTCTCTCTTTTGACTTTGCTAGTTTTTCTTCTTATCTTGGCACAAAAATCGATTTGTTGTCTAAGTGAATGAATGGTATCAAAAGTGGTCTGGTTTGGTTAAATATATATATACATGTCCATGATGGTCAAATAGATTCCCTTAGGGTTGACTTGGTGTTGTTAAGACACTTTAACTAAAAAGAAGAAAATATTTTGTTTTCTTACAAAAAGTCCAAATGGGACTATGGTACTATTTTTGTGGCAATGGTGTCCCAAAAGATACCTCCTTAGAAGTTGATTGTTCCCTGCAAAGGATCATAGGTAAAATTGGTGTTTTTAATGGATAGAATTAAATAAACACAACATTGTAAACAGTGGAAACAATGCATACATAAACATGAACTTATCAAAGAGGTAAATACACAAACAATGCTTAATCGAGGTAACAACTCAACAAAAAAATGGAAAAATATCCCTTTATTGACTACTGGTAGTAGAGGTTGAATACAATAGATGAATATTATACACTTGAATAGAATTCTTTGAGATATTGTGGTCAAAAATCCTCAACAAAGGGTTTTTTTTTTTCTCAATCTCTTTGCAAGTTTCTCCTCTCTCTCAAAGAAGTATGAAGACTGTCCAATGGTGGATTCCTCTTTTCTCACTAGGATGATGGATTGCTTAGAAGAAATATGGCCAACATGCTAGTGCTCTTCTCTTCTTTGGTTTCAATAATGGAATGGTGGTTTGCTCTGATAGCAATTTTGCCAGCATAACAATGTCTCATATTTTGGCTCTCTCATGGCTTGTTTATATAGTCTAGATTTTTGAATCCATATTCCCCCTCTTGGTTCATGCATGATAATAACACATGAGTAGGCCAAGATGATACTAGACTAAACTCATGTTAGAGAATTGGCCTCAAGTGTATGGAGTGGTCCTGAATCGTTGAGTCATCCATTTCTACAACCGTGTGACTTTTGAAGGATATTCCACACACGCATTTATCAAAGAAATAACCACGCGACATCAATATTTTTTATCTTTATAAACTTTGGACCTTAGGAGAAATTTATTTTTTTTAACTTTGTGATGTATTTAGCTCTAAAATGGTCACTTGTGCATTCTGCCAGGCACCTTTTAGCATCTTTTGGAATGTGCCAACATGTGTACAAATTTTTGGTATTAATAGTTTCCCATTGATGTATGAGGTTAGGAGAAAATGTATAGTCAAAATACATCACATTTTCTTTTCTAATGGAGATTCTGATAAAATTTTTGAGAGATAGGATAACTTTCTCTTGAGATGAGTAGAGAAACCCCTTGATTGAGTATAAATGGTAACCATGCTCTGGTGAAAACCTAAATAGTGAAGAAAAAATGTGTCTATATGAGGTGGGAATCTCCCATGCTTGTCGTGATGAGTAATCTTAAATTATTACAATCAAACAAAGAATAGTCCTTTCTAATCAACGTTACAGTGGGTTATGTGCTAATAGATGATGATGATAACTGCTAACACCCTCAAGGGAACTTCCTGGTTAAAGAGATTGAATTTGGTTTCCCCGTGCATTATAGAGGTGAAGCATTGTTGAACGAGGTGTTGCATTATGCATGGGTCTTTGACTTTCGGTACCTCCCCTATATCATGGAGTAAGCACTGTTAGATGAGGTGCTTAGTGATGAGGGGGTCTTTGAATAAAGGAAAGAACTGCAATAGAAGCTAAGTATGGCACCACCTTGACATTAAACTTTTTGTTGGTCTCGAATGTGAAGGGGACCGATGACATCAATGGAAAATAGTGATTCCCATTGTGCCACCCAATGATATCCCTACAACGGGGGAGTATCCAAGGTATCACCCCTATCCTAGAATGCAAATGTTGAAGTCAATAAAAAAGAAGTGTTAACTACCTGACATGCTCAGTCGGGGAATCAACATGAGATGTAAACATACTATAATGATGTGGGTCAGATAAGGCATGATAGCAGGAGTTGAAGATATGAGAGGATGTAGAAAACTGGCCCAAGGTCAGAGCTTTTGTGTAGACGATAGTATTCAAAACATGTTTACTAATAAGGGTGGCCCAGGAGTCAGTAGGATTTCCAAGGAGCGTGTGAGTATGTTCTGACTGGCATGATTACAATAAATGAATGTGGGTGATGTGCAAGCTCCGAAGAAGGGTGACTAGAAACTTCGACTGGGTAATAGACATAAATAACAAAAATGTGATTGGGAGTTTTTTTCCTAAAAATTATGTGTACACTTCCCAAAAGAATGAGGGTGATTTGGATGTATAGCCATGGATATGGGTGCCCCATAATGATGGTGACATGTGTGAAGGTGTGGTGGTTTTTGTTGAGGTCAAAGGCCACATTGGTTGGTCCCCGTGGTGGGTTGGTGAGGCGAATGTAGTGACACGGATCAATTATGCACTATATGGGTGAATGATAGGCCAAATGTAGGATGCAGAGGTACATCCATCCTAATCCATCATAAAGTACTAGGGATGGCCTAGGAAATGGGGTGCATGTGCAATGAGTGTAGCATAATGAGGCTGAACTTCAAGAATTTAAGTGGGGTGGTTCCCAAGATGGACTAAGTGGTCATGGCTCCCGTTAGTGAAGAGGGGTCTACAAATATGAAGTGAGCCATGAGTGGGGGGGGGGGGGGGGGGGGGTTTCTATCGATCGATTCAGAAGTTTATCATATGCAAAGGTGAGATGTTGATAAACATGGTCGATATGAGGGACCTTATGGTGAATTTTGGAGAAATGATGTCAGTATATGCAAATCTTTGAGAGGAAATCTATCATGTTAAGTGGAGAATGATACCTGCTATTTTGTTTACCTGTCAGGGTCTTGGCCGAAGCGGATCGTGTGTGATGTACCTAAAATATATATGACCAATACCCCAAATGAAATCATATGTTTAAAACATACATATAATACATGATTTATTTAATGCTATGAATTAAAGAACTAGAGGAGTACCTGACATGAATGTCTAAGTGTGCAACGAGTCCAAAAAATGTGTTTTTTCATGTACAGGAACAAAGGGTTCCATGATGAAGATGGTTTGGTAGTGATCCTTGTGTCTCTTTTGGTTTTGTCAATGAATATCCTAGGCTTCTATAATGGAATCCAAAAAAAGGAGAAACGGGCAATAGATAGGGCTAAGGGGGCCAAATATCACTTCATTTTCACTGCTAGGTTGTAGAGGTTAGAGCAAGGTTTTGGATCATTTCTTGTCATTGCGGTCGGCCAAGGCACTAGGGATGCATGCAAGGAGAGCCAGGTAATGGTTGGTACCTTACTCTCTATCATTTTGGTAGTCATAGGTTAGATAGGCCATATTGGGGTCCCATGTATGACTTATTAAGCTTGACTTTTCTTGGTTGTGCGGGTGACTCCTTTTGAGTCACGTGGTAGTCATGAAAAACTAAGGGTTTTGCATGGCGACTCCACACAAAATTCATCCTCAAATTCACATTCCATGTGTATGAGGTGAGAAATGATGCAGTGAAACCTGCGGGGGTCACCATGGCTTGGCTAGTGGAGTGCATGATAGCCACACGTCTGTGTTAAACAGAGCTGCGTGGATCATGCACCTATTTGAAAAATAGGCACGCGGTATTTGGAACCTTGGATGTTGCATCTTAGGGGCATAACAAATGGGCTCATAGGCCTCAGCTATGAGAAAAGGGGTTTTATCTCTTATTTTTTTGATAGCCTAGGGGGTTATATAGTTGACACATGGTATCCTAGCTGGTAGGATGATTTGGAGGGAGAGAGACTAGGAGTGCCTCCATGTGGTTTTGGTGGGAGATCCATCAGCTAACCATTTACTAGCATAGTGGGGGCTTATGAAGTTTCTTCAGAACCGCATTTTGAGGTTGCATGATAGTTTCTTGCAATTTTTTGTGGACCGACGTGTTATGGTTACCCATTTGATAGGTCTGCCTATATCAGTTCATACAGATATTTATTTTGTCACTAGTTTGTTGCCTCATGGAGAAGCTTTTCCCTATCCACTTCTAGTTGGACATGTGGATATCAAAAGATGGGTAGAGCCTAAGGGTGATGTTCACTGTGGGCATGACCGGTATGGGGAGGGTTGTATCAAGATTTCATTTGTGTTGGATCTCACTAAGTGAGTGGAACTGGTGATGATTGTGAGGTTGGTGGGATTAGCATCATCCAACAGAGCATCGGGGCCATATATAGTGGTTCTTCAGCAACTGCAAGCGAGGTACCTTTTTTATTGTTCTTAGTTATTGCATCGGAAGATGTTGTCTCAGTTGACACAGGTCTACCGTGGTACACATGAGGGTTTTTGTTATGGGAGTGTACTTTTGGTATCATGTAAGAGAAGGTGGCGATGTTCTGTTTGATCTTAGTAGTGCTGGGGGGGGCTGCTATGGACCCACGTATACGCCGCTTAGCACCTATGATGCCGCAAGTTGGGGGTGGTGTGGCAAGGAATTTTTGGAACACCACTGTAGTGGATTGGTTTAACTCTAATCCTGTGTTGGTTTTGGAGTATCCCTATCATGGCATGGACTTCCTGGGAAATCTAAACATGGGGCTTCCTCTGGGTGATGCTTGGGGACCAACAGGTATATTTGGATTTTTGCATTTGAATACATATATTTGTTTGCATGTATAGATATGATGTTTTATTTATGATGATGTTGATACCATATTTGTTTACTTGCAAATGCAGGGCCGCAGGGCAGACCACTGTCGTATTTGGTAGGCCATGATACTAGGCATATGGGTTTTGTAGAGGATGCACCCATACTACAGAGACCGAGGGTTGTGTGCCCACCGGCTGGCCCTTATACTAGGCTTGAGTGACTGGCACAACAACGCCGATTAGAGATTGGTGGACCCTCTAGAGAGGGTATCATCGCAGTGGCAGGCGAGGATGCAGAGCGATGGCATGAGCATGTTGAGGCCACAAAGGCGTGCATGGCAGCTGCAGAGGTTGAGCTGTAGAGATACAGAGACACGTGGGGTAGGGTGGAGGCCCTGACTAGAGGGTTTCTTATTGATGGTTGGGCATGCTTGGCGAATGTTGTCACAAAGATGATGATGTCACTGGAGCAGGCACACCGACTAGTTTTGCACCGTATAGCCATGGCGATGGCTACGACTGGTCTGATTTTGGCTCCTTATATGGATATTGGTCCATGGGAGCCCTAGATTGACTTGATCATCTTTATTTTTTATGATATTATGTATGTATTAGGGAAAGCACCCATTATCAGGATGCTTCCCTATATTTTTTGACTTATTTATCTTCGTCATGGGCCAATGGACTATGTGTATATTTTTGTACTCATACATCTTTTTCGGAGGCTCTCATGATATGTCACATGCGTCTATACTTTCTGATGTATTTCTGCATTTTGTTTGAGATGTATCTTATGTTGATGGTTTTATGTATCTTTATGGTTATACATATGCGATGCATGCCAGTCTAGGATTTGATTAGCGATGCGATCAATTGTGTGATTTTGATCTCTTGGTATATGAGTAAATGTGATATGATCAAAATGTCGAGCTAACCTTTGTGCATGCAGATACTTATGAAAAAGGTGTGTATCACGTACTTGAAAGGTCTTATTTAACTGCGATACAACTAGCTAGGAATCAAACAATACATGTGGGTGATGGATACATAGGTGGTGGTCATCGTCCAAGAGGCCTATGAAAACATTGTATTTTTCTTGATTGTTGGTGGCTGACCTAATACAAAGTCCATTGAAGAGATGAGGTGTCTGTACAGGAGAGTATATGGCTTAGGCTACAGGAAAGGTTTTGCAACCATCGAGATGTGCCATCAGCAAACCCATGATGATAAGCTGGAAAAGGATCCATATGATGACACATGATGAGAGAATTATATTTAGAGTGAATCCATCATGGGTTGATCATCATAAAAATAAGTCATGGTGAATACATATCTACTCTAGCATTTTATGGGTGAAATTTTTTGAGGTAGAGACCATTGACGAGATTTTTCAGGCAAGTCCCATTGAGCTCTGAAAATATGTATGCCCCCTTGAGGAGGCAGTTTTTGATTATGTATGGGTCCTTCCACACAGTTTCAAACTTTCTCGATCCTATTGTCTCCTGGGAAACATCATAGCGAAGGACTAACTCCCCCTTGGTGAATGTCTGAGGGGTGATGTTGCAATCGAATGAGGCTTTGACCCTCTTGTTATAGACATATTTGGGCACTGCAACCCCAATCACATATGTCCGTAAACCAAGGGATTCTAAACCCCTAAAAGTGTTGTTTCATACCCTAAAGGAACAAGGCCAGCCGATTACATCATTTCCCTGAAAAACTGCTCAGAACTGGTCAAAACTAGACCATACAGACTGCTCCATGCTGAGGGTGCGATGCATCTCACCTATTACACACGAGGGGTGCAATGCATACTAAAAATCCCTTCTGTAGGGTGTGATGAGCGAGAGCAGACAAATGGCAGAAGCAGTTTGCTAGGTGGAAACTCAAAGAATCTTCTAGAAACTGCTCATATGACACTTGCCTCTCTGAATTCGCCCAGGGATGAGTAAGAGATCATGAAATCTCCAAGTGGAACCAAGAACTATCAGTGAAATGACACTAATCAAAATCCCAGAAGCTAACTCACTCTCCTGCAAACATCTATATATGGATCCCTCATCCTAGAGATCCAGAGGCTGGAATTTTGTAATTTGTAAGGAAGTGTTGTTGGTTTCTCTTTTAAGACATTGTATTGTTGGGTGATCTTGCTTTTGTATGAGGTGAAGAGGGCTTTCATGCTAGGAGGATGATGTTGGATCAGACAACTTGGTTGTAATCCTCTCTTCTACTACTTCTATCAATAAAGCTATTTGAGTTTTCCTCCATATGCTTGTATATTTTTGAATCTTGTATTTGTATATGCATTTGTATGGTTAATGTACATCTGATCCTACATTTTTTATGGTTATAGATCTCTATGCTTTGATGGTATTTTGCTGCTTTGACTCTACAGGTGTTCTTTAAAGCGGGACAAGTGAGAAAGGAGTGGTGAAAGCTCTATCAAAGGAGAGAGGAAACAAGCACGGAGACTAGCAAAAGACTGAGGTTGGTACTCTCTACTTCTCTCTCGTCTATCTCTCATAAAGGAAAACACAAGTAACTTTAGTTTTTTTGTTTCTAAGATAGCTACCCATCTTAGTGGGAATAGCAGCTCTAAATGGACACTAGTTTTCCCGATAACAAAATGGTGACTCCACTGGGGATTGAATAGTTTGTTTGTTTTGTTACTATTGTTTGCTTTATAAACCACAGATGGATCCTGAAGTTAAGCCAGCTAGCCTTCAAACTGCTTTTGTTATACAACTGCAAAGTAGATCAATGCTACTTTAGTCAATCTCTGGGTTGGTTTATGAACTGAACATCTGACTTGCAAACATCCTAAGTGCCTTGGTGGTAGCTCAAATAACCTCATTAGATCAACCCCTATACTTTATGTTTACTGACTATCATTAGCTGAGCCTAAATCCCTAAACTTAGCTACAAACTTTGAGTGAAAACCAAGCCCAGTCTCGTCCCTGAACCATCGCACTGTCTCTCATTTGAAATCTAGATGCATCGCACCTCTCGTGTGTTGCAGGTGATATGAATCCCTGTTTCCTTGTGTTACAGGTGTGATGATTGACTAAGACTGTTTCTGCCTCTAGATTTTGGTTTTTTCTTCATTGTCTTCAACTTTATTAAGTAGTTTTGCGGTCTATGATCAGTACATCACTGTTGAAACCATCTTCCTTTGCATTATTCAGCCTCCACTGATAAGGAATTGTGAATGTTTTTTTATGTATTTTTCATTATTTACAATTCTCCTTTGCATAGTAGCTTAATCGAACTGTGGTCTTTTGATTTGAAAGTGTCACAAGTTTCGTTTTCAGTCAAGAAAAAGAGTGTCGTAAAGCATTCCTATTTTAGATGGTCGATTACACTTTTGCCATTGTATTTGATTTGAATTAATAGTATTTCAAGTGTCGAAAACAATTTTAAATTCGAAATCGCAAAGTGTCGTCTTAGTCTTCCTTTCATTTTTTGAATTTGAAATCGCAAAGTGTCATCTTAGTCTTCCTTTTGTTTTTTGAATTCGAAATCGCAAAGTGTCGTCTTAGCCTTCCTTTCATTTTTTGAAGAGAAAATTGTTAGTACTGTCACTTTGAAAGAAGATAGTTTAGATCTGTACTTAGTTTTCTTTTGTCATTCTCACATTAAGGAAACTGAAAAACAATACATGCATGTGCATTTGCATTTAGACTGCATGCTGAAATTGATTTAGGAAAAGTGCATCTAGTGTGTGCTCTCTGCTCTATGTTGAAAGAATTTCATTTCTCTTTCCTTAGTAGCTAGGATTTTCATTGCAAAAAGAAAATAAATGACTGTTTATCATCTTAGATTGCATATTTAGGAATTGTATATCTACATCACGTGATGAACCTTAAAGCCAAACTTCTTAAGAAAGACCAATTGTAAAATAAACCTCAATGAACATTAAAACGCTTTGGAACCTAATGCACAACATCTAGAAGTCTAGGCTAGAGACATATTCTGGCATCGTAAAGCCTGGTAACTATCGCTTTCATGGTAGGTTGGGTGATTCCTCCTCTTTGATATGACAAGTGCGAGTACAAACTTGTGCTCCCTTGTACCGTCGTGTATATATTGGGAGATCACAATAGGCTACATCTTTTATCCTTAGGAAGCCGTGTCTACCACCCTATCGATCGCAATGCACTGAACACAGCATTTGGGAAGATTGACTGCCATACCGTAAAAAGTATTCTGTAGTTTTGTGATTGGTTTGGTAATCCCTCTGTCTAGATTTTTGGAGAAGTCACTTTCGTTCCTTTTCAAACTCCTTAAGAGAAAAGGTCCATCCAAGCACTTGTCACTTTAGGCTCATTAAAATCGAAGGCAACTAGAGTCATATTTAGCTTTTTCTCGACTCTTAAAAATTGAAAAAGTAGGTTGTGTCAAAGTGTCATAGAATTTATTTTAATCAAAATAACGTCATTGTTCCCTCGTTGGTCTTAGGTTGAGAAAATCGAGTCTACCAATCAAGGATTTTCCCTTGGGGGAAATCCTAGTCCCTTCTCCTCTTAGGGAGATGTTGGTGCTCCACACATGGCTACATTGTCCCTTCCAGGACTCATAATTGGCTTGCCAGTATGGCTTTTCTCGACCTCTGTCATTCAAAACACCGCAATTCCTCAGCAATCAAATTAGCAACTAGATGATACTGAAGTTTCTCCCCCACCTTCTACTTCATTTGTTTCTCCCTCTCCTTCTCCCTCTTCGCTTGGTGAAGCTAGTAATGCTAAAAACCAAGTAACTGAGAAGAAGAAGAAAGGGAAGGAGAAGAAGAAGAAGAATCCAATGGCGAATGGGGGCAACCATGCATCATCTGGTGAAAATCCACACACTGCACCTTCCAAACCTAAATTTCCATGTGTCATTTACAAGGGAGACCACTATCATCGAGATTGTCCCTGCATCCCACCGATCCTGAGGGATTGGTCTCCCCACTTGCAGAATCCGATGTCTTCAACCTCTGATGATCATGTTGAGAGCACACCATCAACTAGTGAAAACGAAGCCAATGGAAAGAAATGAAGATCTAAATTTCCTTGTAGACTGTGTGAAGGCGATCATGTCCTCCACCATTGTCCTTTCCTAGACGAAGCTAAAAGAGTCTAGGATAACTGTCCTGCTTCACCGTAGCGACTTCCTCTTGGATATAAGAAACTCTTGCCGAGTCCATAGCTAGTTGAAAATCCGACTGTCACACCATTGTTGTTGGTCAAAGCACCTATCATTGAAGATAAACCATTTGAGTCCACACTGGACCAAATTCAACAGGTCGAGACGGCAGTCGACCCAGCCTTGTCTTCAGAAGGTCTACTTCAGATGATACTATCACCAAAGAGAATGAGAACGGCACCGTTAAAATTATTTTCGTTAACACAGAATCCGATGAACATGGGGGAAATCTACCTATTCCTTTACTGTAGGAAGGAATTTCATCAGAGATTTATCTGGCCATTTGTTCAGTCCCTCCTCTAAGCAATCTAGTCATTTCCTTTGATTTGAATCTATTAGGGAGACCCTGCCTACCATCTAATGTACCATTCTGAATCATAGTACAAGCTTACAAAATGATCATGGTTGGTACTATCATAGATGAAGGGGATTCTGTGAGTATCCTTTCCTCAATTGCTTGGAAAGTGCTTGGTTCACCATCACTTCTGCCCGAGATTTCAAATCTAACAGGCTTCAACAAAGGAACCAGTCGACCGTTAGGGATCCTTCCAAATTTGCCTATAACTTTGAGAAGGAAAACCATTCATTTAAACGTGATGGTAGTCCAAGGACCCCTAAATTACAATCTACTCCTTGGGCATGACTACATTTATAGCATGGGAGCTATTGTTTCCTCACTCTTTCAAGTGATGTGTTTTCTGCATGAAGGAAGAGTGGTCCACCTAGTTGACCAGCTTTCATTCCCTGGTTCAACCACAGCTACTAGTCAAATGCCATCCCTAACTGGTATTTTTTCACAAAGAATGTATCATCAATCTCCATTTTGTCCACCTGATGAGCACAAGTGATTCGGTGATTGTGACTGAAACCCAGGAGGCATGCGCCTTGGTCTAATTTGGCAGGAAAACCCCATTTATAAGGTAGGTTTCTGCGTAGGATATATGACTAGTCTAACTATCCTGTCCATTTAGGAAAATGGATCAATCTGGAAATATCTTTTCTTCGTCAAAGGTTAGGTGATTGGAACTGGAATCACCTTCATTCATTTCGATGGACAAAGCCAAGGAAGTGTTTTGTCTACTACACAGATGGAACAATCTTGCTAAAGCAAGAACTTCCGTATGGTAACCTAGAAACACTACTTCGTTATATCTGGTGGCATGCAAACCTTTTTGCATACAAGTGAAAAACGACCTTTTATTTTCTTAGTTTGTAGGTTCTCAACCCTTTAAAATCGTAGGTTGGTCATTCCTAGCTTGCATATGAAAGGCTCCAGAGAAAAGTTTCGAATGGGACAAGCTCCCTAAAAAATGAACCTATCGATGAGACATCCTTATTATACGACCGACACGAGTAGTTTTACGCAAAGTTCAAGCTCGTTAAAAAATAAACCTAGCAATGAGAAAATGTTCCCCCAGAGTTTAAGCTCAGTAAAAAATGAACCCACCTTCGGTAAATAATCTTTGCGATCGCATAATTATCAGCTTTTGAGCCTTGGTCGTGTTCTTACCATCACCTCCACTCTCTTTTAGCCGATCATACACCTCCATTTGATTGTTTACCGTTTTGAGGAATAGTTGTGATGAGTGATTCTATTAGCTACCTTCTTTGCACTGTCGTGATTGAAAAATCCCAGACCTTACCTGGAACCAGCTGCTATCCAAAAACATCACTCGTTCCTCAAAAAACGAGTCTCCTTTAAGCTCTTTTCATATGACTCATAAAATATGAAAAGATTTCTGAGAAATTGGCCTCTCCAACTCGCTAAAGCGATTGGAAGTGCCATCCCTCCTCAATATTTTAATCTTTTTGGACCTAAGGGATCATTACACAAAAAGATCGAGCGCTTGTCTTGTTCGGCTCGTTAAAACTATCGAAAAGTCATCCCTTTCGTATTATTTTATACTTTTTCGAACTTAAGGGATTATATTACGAAAAAGGACTACTGGAGTTTCCTTTACGTCTCTTTTTAGACTCTCTAAAGTTGAAAAGGACCAAGTTATCTTTGTCATTAAACTCACTAAAACAATAATGACAAACTTGTCCATGCAGACAAGGGTGAGTTTCACTATCGCTAGGCTCGTTAAAACATAGCGACAGGTTTTCCCGAAGGGAAAATTATAGAACAAGCATATGTTATCCTCCTCAAGCTTGACAAAAATAAAGAGGTACTGGTCAGCAATGACTGGGGAAAAAGCGAAGAAAACTTGAATAACTTCATTAGTAGCAGGTCACTCTTGAACATGACACTTTCACTCCATCACCATGATTGATTCAGGTTGGGTATTCCATTCACCGGTCATATCACCATTGGTCCTCCGTACCATCCATCCTGGGGTTAACGCTACCAATCCATTTCAGTGTAGCTGATATGTTCAAGAGAAGTCACTTAGATAATTCACCAACCTAGCTAATGCCTCATCCATTGCAATACCTTAATGCTCCATTCTTTCATGACCACCACCCTGAACCTTGTATCATCAGATCATTTTCACCTCCACAAAATCATTTGCTCTGTTCCATCTTGTAGATGTGGGATTCGTTAAGGCCCTCCTACAACGGGTCACTTCTTGTCAACATCAGCTCATTATCCAAGAAGTTGACTTAGGAACAACCCTTTCAGTACTTTGAAGCTTGCATGCCTCAATGGCAAGTTTCTCACTTCCAGCGATAGGTTTACATCAATGGCCTTCGACCAAACGATTTTGTGTGGTGTTCAACATCAACTCATATATTCACACCACGTGAATTGCACTGTAGTACCTTGAGGGTCATCATCATTATCAGTGATTCCTCTTGCGCCTGTTAACAGCTTACATTGTTGGCTGGTAATCAGGTGATGTCTTTCCATGTTTGACATCAGAACATCTTTTCACATGGATCGACTTGTACTTCGAGCGAAGATTAAATGAGTTTGAAGACCCCGGATCTAGTTTCATCGATCCAGGCTGTGATATATTCAAGGAAATAAAGACATCAAATGTACATCATTGCTGCATAGATAATCATCCAAACTAAGGGATGATGGCTCTACCAGAATCATTAGTCTGCCACACAGACGATTGTCTGTCCTATGTACATGAATATGAATTAATAAGGCTGAGCATGGGAATGCCTGCCTTAGCTAGATCATGAAAATATTATGAAGATAATGTATTGTATTGTATCTTATTATAGGTCACCTTCCAGTTCGAAAAACCTTGGATCCTCATTATAAAGCATTTCACCCGACATCAGAAGATTTACGACCTCATGTTTTAGGGGGCAACTGTTATCGACATATTTGGGCACTGCAACCCCAATCACATATGTCCATAAAAAAAGGGCTTCTAAACCCCATAAAAGTGTTGTTTCATACCCTAAAGGAACAAGGTCAGCTGATTACATCATTTCCCAGAAGTTCTCCCTGAAAAACTACTCAGAACTGATCAAAACTAGACCATACAGACTGCTCCACGCTGAGGGTGCAATGCATCTCACCTGTTACACACAGGGGGTGTGATGCATACTAAAAATCCCTTCTGTAGGGTGCGATGAGTGAGAACAGACAAATGGCAGAAGCAGTTTGCTAGGTGGAAACTCAAAGAATCTTCTAGAAACTGCTCATATGACACTTGCCTCTCTAAATTCACCCAGGATGAGTAAGAGATCATGAAATCTCCAAGTGGAACCAAGAACTATCAATGAAATGACACTAATCAAAATCCCAGAAGCTGACTCACTCTCTTACAAACATCTATATATGGATCCCTCATCCTAGAGATCTAGAGGCTGGAATTTTGTAATTTGTAAGGAAGTGCTGTTGGTTTCTCTTTGAAGACATTGTATTGTTGGGTGATCTTGCTTTGTATGAGGTGAAGAGGGCTTTCATGCTGGGAGGATGATGTTGGATCAGACAGCTTGGTTGTAATCCTCTCTTCTACTACTTCTATCAATAAAGCTATTTGAGTTTTCCTCCATATGCTTGTATATTTATGAATCTTGTATTTGTATATGCAGTTGTATGGTTAATGTACATCTGATCCTACATTTTTTATGGTTATAGATCTCTATGCTTTGATGGTATTTTGCTTCTTTGACTCTATAGGTGTTCTTTAAAGCGGGACAAGTGAGAAAGGAGTGGCGAAAGCTCTATCAAAGGAGAGAGGAAACAAGCAAGGATACTAGTGAAAGACTGAGGTTGGTACTCTCTGCTTCTCTCTCATCTATCTCTCATAAAGGAAAACACAAGTAACTTTAGTTTTTTTGTTTCTAAGATAGCTACCCGTCTTAGTGGGAATAGCAACTCTAAATGGACACTAGTTTTCCCGATAACACCTCTTCTTATGTGCTTCATTATTTTGGATGGATTGTGGCGCCAAAAATGTGTGTGGCATAGGGGTCGATTAAGTGTTACAAGAGGTTTTGGTACAGATTCCACATACTAGTCAAGAAATAACGAAGTAGATTGTATGGGATGCAATACTACTCATAATATGGGATGTTGATGCCTCATTGACGTTACGAGATGGAATATCCTATGGCATTATCCATCTTTGGGTCATGGTATCAGTGTGATGTGGCTTCCTTTTTTGGGTTGGCCTTAGCACTTCTCTTTCTGTGTGAAAATGTGGAAGATACTGACAATTCCTTGTGTGGTGGAATTGAGAGCAGATACGACAATAACAATCTGTGATTTTCTCTTGGTTGGAGAGGTGCTTGTGTGGAATTTGGACCACTAAGTGAAAGATGTCATTAAACTTTCTTAGTTCATGACATTAATTTACCAAAAGGTTGGGTTTATCACATAGGGCGCATGTCATGGGTGATTTTCTTTTCCATGTGTCTTTAGATCATTTTTTGTTTGTTCTGGATTGATGGTAGTGATGGGAGATGAAATGATGTGGGCCCTGCCTTGTTGTAGGTTTTCATTTCTCCTAGAAAACACATAATATTTCTAGGGTTCCATTTTCCCTTGGTGGGGGGATGGGTTATGTGGATTCAGTATCAGATTCTAGTAGATAGGAGTTTTTGTTCATGAATCAACATAAAAAACTCAACGATTTGGGGAACCTGGGAAGGTGGGGGCACCTTCTCTTATGATGGTTTCCTGCACAGACAGTGCATGTATGGTGGTGGCGTCTAGGTTTGTGTCTTTGAGCGACCTGGGAGATTGGGTAGTTTTGGTTAAATGTTTGTAACTTGGGGTAGAGGTTAACCGGATGAGCTAGGTCATCACATAGAGCACATGGTAATGCGGGTGAGGGGTTTGGTTGTTCATGCTGCCTTCATGTGTTGTGGGAGGGATTTTTAGACCATGAAGTGGGTTCCTCTTGAATGTAGAAGAGGGTTTTCATCCATCATCTACTTGGGGTTTGACTGGTGCTATTGGTTCATTAATACTGGCTTGAAGGAGTGTGCTTAATGTCTCTCGGTATCGAGGGATATCAGGACAATGATGAGTGTAGTGTCCATTTTTTTTCCATATATCACATGCATGATTAGTGCGTAATTATTTACTATGTAAAGGCATAGCCTTTGCTCCTTTTGCTGGAGTTGGGAAAAATGATGTGTTGGAAGCATGCATAAGGGTTTTTAACTCATCTAACTTGGGGCATATGTGATTCGGGTGCCCAAATTCTTCACTTAACAAATAGGCTTGTAGATCCCTGGAGGAATTTGAGGTTTCCCCATTTTTACCTTTTTGTTTCACCTTCTTGCCGGCCCCGACTGGTGTCGGTGCAGGAAATTTTCAAGTATGGACGGTTTCTTGAGGTGGAGGCATAGGGAGACTACTTATTGGGATATGTCTGGGATTAGTCGACATGGTCATTAGGACTAGTATCGCGAGAGCCACAATCGGTGCACTAAGATGTATTTTTACAATCAATCTTAATTCCTACATTAATTGTCAACCCAGCGTAAGTCTTTTTATCTCAAGAGAGTCAGCACAATCTATGCAGTGAATTTAGAGGTTAGCTAAAGGTAAATTGTTGCAATTTCTAATGACTATCTCTTCAACTTAATTCACACAACTCTTAAAGAAATAACTAAGGAAGAAATGACTCTGAAAGAACTCTTAACACACTCTGTAATTCCGTCTACTTATTCCAAAATCAAATGAATCTGAATGTGAATGCAAAGAATCGTGCTTGGAAACCTTCAAATAGAATTAAAACTAACTCACTCAATAAAGAAAGAGAACTGTAACAACTGAACAACAATGTTAATCTATAACAAATCAGAATTGAACAACAAATTCTAATTGAACGGCAATCTCGATTGAACAACAATTCTCAATTGAACGACAATCTCAATTGAACGACATTTATTAATTGAATAGGAATCAATCACATATGATAAATGATTTCTAAACAAGAATTGTTCTCTGTCAGCAGATTATGGATATCAATTAACACTATCTCTAAGATCTATGATATCATAACTCAGAATGAACAACAATCTACTTCTGAAACAAATATAACCAATCAAAGCAAAGCATTACTAAGATACATTACACGACTAAGTATGAATCAAAATGAACAGCAATATGAATTGGAATCGTCAATCCTCACAATAAGAGAAATAATATTAACTGAACATTAACAATCAATAAAGATTCAAATGGAAAGATTATAACACAATAAAGCAATAGAACTTCTCTTGACTGCGCCTAGAGTCACCAGAAGTCTCCACTAAGGAATACTCAGAATATAAGTGAAGATCAAATGCAGTCTTTCATTAATATACATAACTAGATTACAACATCACTGAGATAACAATAGTATATGTCTCAAAAAGAGTAATTGGAAATTACATAAGTTTGAACTAAACTCCATTTGCCTTTCGGCCTTATATATAATAGTAAAAGAGTAAACTAGATAAAAGTGAATCCTTAGGATCAGGGGATCCTGAGGATTTCGCAACATATAATTTGATTCTATCATGAAATAGTATTGGTCTACCTAGCATCTTGCTACCTTTCCTACTTTGGATGTTGTCTTTCCCTTTTTCGGCCTGGTGCTACTCTGTCATATGAACGGCGATTGACCAATCCACATCTTCGACACACAAGGATAGTAAAAAGTCAGTTTCTAGTGCTAGATTTATCTAATTTCTTACCAAGTTCTTTCATCCAACTTTAACTATAATTTACTTTATTTCAATTCATAAATAGAGATAATTGTGTAAGGATAAATATGAAATAAAGCAATTACTGAGGAGAAAATATACCTTTTTATTGACCCAACATACACCCCAACTTACCTTGTTGCATGTCCTCATGCAATTAAATAGTTGATGTGTAGCTGAGTTAGGGAGTAGGCAAAATATACCTCCTCCTTATAATGTCTAAAGCCATTTTTATTCTTTAATATAGCAAAATATTGGGTAACATCTTGATCCTTCAAGGTGTAATCATAGCGATACTTATCTGGAGGATACCATATGATTGGAGTCCTATACCAACATCCTATCCATTCAGGTCCCATAGTGTTAGGCCCCTATACTACTAGTGTAACCCCTTATTGTTATTAGTACAACCCACTTATTATATTGATGTACCCATGTAGTTCCCATATTGTTACTATTGTGCCCCATAGAAGCCCACTATTGTTATTATTGTGCCCTTACATTATTATTGTTATGTCGGCTCTGATTATGTTATGACCCCTTAGACTCCTATATATAGAAAGGAGGTCTTTTCATTTGTATCGTCCAAGAACTGTTCATTTTTGTAGTGTAAAGGAGGTTTCCCCCTCGAAGAGGCTGAATTCTAAGGTGTTGATCTCTCTTTTCTATCTTTTTGTGAGTTGGTTTCATAACATTTGGTATCAGAGCTTTGGATTCTAGGGTTTCGCTGCTCCAAACAGATCATCGTGGCATTTTCCCTATACCTTTTTTTCTGCGATGCTTCAGAAGCTAAAAAAAAACCCATTTTAGAAGAAATCGCGCTGAATCTCGAGTCCAAATTTTAGAGCTTTCGCTATTTGCAGAGATATGATCTGAGGAAGTTGGTCTTTTTGTGGACTCCTGAATTACATTCCAAACAGGTGACCTGGGGAAAATCGTCATAACTTTCTCTCTGAGCATCGGATTGAAATTTCATCAGAAGATACAGAAATAGGACGGATTTTAGTTTCTTGTATATATTTTTTAGAGCCAAAGGTCGAAACAGTGACTCGTGGCATGTCATACAAGTTCGCTCTATTGAACTAGTCTATAATCAGGTCATATTAGGAGATTGTGCATAACTCTTCCTTGGAGAATCCAATTTGGATCAGACTGGTGGCATTGGAAAGAGGACACAGAGGGCTACTACAGGTCGCAATTTTAGAACTTAAAGATCTAAAAGTATAGAGTTACAGTTGTTTCAAGATCGAGCTCCTAGAATCAAGAAAAAGAAAGATGAAGAAGTTTGATGGCAAGGATCCAGTAAATTGGATACTTCAAATGGAGCAATATTTTGATCTACATGGTGTACCACTATTACAAAAGGTATGTATTGCATCTTCATATTTAGAACTGGATCAATTTTCATGGTATGAAGGGCTTTGTTCTCGTAAACAACTTGTTACGTGGTCAATTTTCACGGAGGAAATGATAACACATTATGAGGATACAAAGAGCAACACCTTCTTTAGAGCAAGACCACAACAATTGGAAAGAGTAAAAGGGCTTTGTAACATAGTGGAAAGAAAAATTATGGAAACCAGGAATTATACCCCTCACAACTATAAATAGGGAAGTGTTGTTTCTCATAGCCTTCCACAACCTACAAGGGTTACACCACAACAATTGGAAGAAAAAAGAGAAAAAGGGCTTTGTTACAATTGTGATAGCAAATGCACTAAAGGTCATAAGTGTGCTGAGAAGAAATTATTTTACATAGAATATAAAGAGGAGGAAGAAAATGATCAAGAAACATCAAAAGAAGAA
Organism: Pinus tabuliformis; assembly: GCA_031772625.1. Taxonomy (NCBI): domain Eukaryota; kingdom Viridiplantae; phylum Streptophyta; class Pinopsida; order Pinales; family Pinaceae; genus Pinus; species Pinus tabuliformis. The sequence goes on along the minus strand of CM062818.1, from coordinate 794,943,836 downwards.
GATATACACTAGGACCCCACCCCAAAGAAAGAAGAAATGAATCAGACCATATCTTGTAAAGCATTGGCAAGAATTAACATTCCTCAAACTCTCAAGATAGAATGACATATCAAGAAGAAAAAGGTGCAAGAAGTGAAAGATCATATCGAGAAAGAAGAAATGAATCCAACCATATCTTGTAATTCATTGGTCGAAATTACCACTCCTCAAACTATCAAGATATAAGGACATATCAAGAAGAAAAATGTTCAAGAAGTGAAAGATCACATCGAGCATCAAGAAATGAATCTGACCATATCTTGTAAAGGATTGGAAGAAATTACCACTCCTCAAACTCTAGAGATTGAAGGACATATCAAGAAGAAAAAGGTTCAAGCAGTGAAAGATCACATCGAGCATCAACAACAAGTTCACCAACTTTTAAAGGATAATGCCACTTCGGTGCAAAATCAAATGAAACAACGTGTAGATCAACATCGTAGTGAAAAATGTTTTGATGTAGGTGATTGGGTATTTTTACTGCTACATCTCAAGCAAGCTATTTATGAGAAGGAAATGTTGGCAATACTACATGCACTGAAAAAATGGCGACCTTACCGAATGGGAAGACTCTTGAAGGATGAGGATGTGGAAGCATTGTTTTGTGCTATTTCTATTATCCAAACAGATTGGATAAACGAAGCAAGGGATGAATGGAAGAAGGACGAAGAAGTATGGCCACTTATTCAGAAGTTGCAAAAGCTCCCAATTTAAACAATATTTACAGAAATTGAAGAGGAAGGAAAAATCATATTGGAACCTGGAGCAGTCACAGAAACAAGAACCTGATAGCTACGAAATCGATCAATTTCAGAGTATCTCATCAAGTGGAAGAACTTACCCGCTGAGGATTCCTCATGGGAGGACAAGAATTTTATACAGAAGCATCAAGAACTACTCAAGCGTTGAGGACAATTCTTTTTGAAGCAGAGGGGCATGTTAGGCCCCTATACTACTACTGTAACCCCTTATTGTTATTAGTACAACCCACTTATTATATTGATGTACCCATGTAGTGCCCATATTGTTACTATTGTGCCCCATAGAAGCCCATTATTGTTATTATTGTACCCTTACATTATTATTTTTATGTCGGCTCTAATTATGTTATGACCCCTTAGACTCCTATATATAGAAAGGAGGTCTTTTCATTTTATCATCCAAGAATTGTTTATTTGTGTAACGTAAAGGAGGTTGCCCCCTCGAAGAGGCTGAATTCTAAGGCGTTGATCTCTCTTTTCTATGTTTTTGTGATTTGGTTTCATAACACATAGTCAAAATAATGTTACTGTATTTATAGGAATGATAGGAGGTGGATTTGAAGTTCCAATATCGAAATAGTTCTCGATTTCTACCAGTAATGTTGGAGGCTTCCCACCTTTGTCTAGTTGCAGACAAGGCATCCTCCTTAATCTCTTGGAAGTACTCCTTTCTAGCTTGTATAACATCTGTATGAAATGGCCCCAGTTGGCCTATAACACCATCTCACTTCATGAATTTCTTGTGTTTACTCAAGAGCTGCAGGGGTTTGGTTGGTTCCCCTATCACCCACAAGTCAATTCCTTCTTCACACCTCCTAAAAGTATTTTGGGCCTTGACCCACTTGAGTTGATTAGTAGAGAAATAGAGAAATGTCTCGAGTTGTACATCCCCTATAAAGGGGCCAAGGTTATTGTCCCTGTCATATTCTAGAAAGAAATTGTGCATATAAATCTCACAAAGGAGGCATTGTACATGCTCATTCTCTTCTCTAAATCATTTGACAAAATCTGGGGTGGTTTTGATTTCCACAGGCTTACCAGTCTTAGCAGCTTCAGTTTTCAACAAGAGGAACCTTTCCAGGAGGTATAGGGCATAATTTATAGCAGGGCCTCTACATGACAAGGTGTTTGAATAAAGAGAGGAGACAGTTTCCAACTGCTCTTTAGCCTTCTGTAATTTCTCCCATGATTTCTCAACCTTTTTTTGTTCATCCCTGAACTGAGAAAAGGTTTCATCCTCAGTTATGGTTAGTGCCACAAAATTTTTCTTTAATTCTTGATGTATCTTTAGCGGAACTACCTCCTCCTTGTATTGGGCTAATTCCTGTTGCACCTTCAGTAATTCATTCTGTAGTCTGCTAATAAATGCTTCCCTGATTAGGGGAATATAAGCAGGTGTTTCTTCAGTTTGGGTTTCTACTTCCTGGATCTCCATGGGATCGGTCTGAACAGCAGAGTCAGCTGCCTCTTGAATCATGTAATCACCAATTGGAATGTCCTCTTCAACATCTGTTTGAACAACAATATCCATGGTAGGGTGGTCTTTTTGGGTCTCCTGTGAGAAAACATAGGGGTCCCTGGTTTGCATTTCAGTGTCTTCTACAAGGCATGGATCTGTCTGAATTTCCTTTGGATAAGTGAAAATATCCTCAGTTTGGGTCTCAACATCCTTTCCAGAACAATGTTCTGTCTGTGTGCCTGTGGTCTCTTTTTCTACTTTCAAATTCTTGGTTCTAATGGCCTCCTTTAACCACTGCCTTAGTTGCCCAATTATTTGCTTCTGTTTCCTATACTTCTTAAGTACTTTTATGAGCCTGGCCCTGTAGGACTTCTTTATCCTAGGACTTCCAATCAGTGATGGGTTAAATGCATTATCCCCTGGTTCTTATACAGGTGGTAATGTGTGAGCATCAGGGAAGGTTCTATCTGGAACTGTATCTCCTGAGGAAGCTACACCTTCTAGCTCCGCTTTATCATGGATTTCTCTTTTAGGAGATCCCAATACAATGGTGTCTCCTGAAAAATTGTCATTCTCTAGGTTTTCTTCTAGGTAGGTCTCGTCCTCAGGGGACTTATAAAAAATAGTGTTACCTAGTTGATTTTCATCTACCAGGTTTCCTCTATAGGGTTTTCTTCAGCTGGGGGGTCCACTAGACCAGTGTCTTCTACCTAATTTCCTCCTCTAGTGACATCTTCTTCATGTACCTCTACTTCAAGGGGTTTTTCCATAGAAGGAATTGGTTCCCTCTATTCTTCCACAGAATCAGTGCATGGTAGGTTTTGCTCACGACCAGGGCTATCAGCAGGGGCAGGCTGGTTGGGGGTGAAATTTTGTTCTTCATCATTCCCGGATTGTTCTTTACCTTCTCCAAATATTCCCATGTTTTCCAATACCCTAGCCACTTCCTCCTCATAGTCTTGCAAAGGGGAATTTTGCGGACTTGCAGGTGGTGTGTGGGATGGTCCAACCTCATTTGCTTGAATTAGGATGCTTCATTGGGCTCTCACTCGCACAGAGTGCCTATGTTTTGCTGGGTTCAGGGGCATGGAGGAATTCTTTCTTTTTAGTGTCCTTCTCGGACCTGGGGTTCTTGGCCCTTGCTGCTCTGTTACTATGTTTTCTGGGGGTGGAGCCAAAGTAGGATTTACAACATTATCCCAAGTTAACTATTGTTGGGCCAGTCCATTCATAATAATTAATTTAATCAATCGGTGATGACTGATTACTTTTTGTGTGTCCTTGGCTGTCCTAACTCAATAGATGACATCATGTAATAGGGAATTCAAATAAAACGACAAATTAACTGAAATTTTCTCTTTTAAAATGGCTAGAAGTTTTAGTTGGTGAGGCTTTACCACATTGTGTTGACCATCACAGGTAATGTATCTTTGCACGATGACAGCCAACTCTTCCCACAATTGCCTTAACACCGAAGGATGGATCCCTTTTCCTATTCGCACCAGTTTCTCTCCTAGATCCTACAATAATTCAATCGCATTGTGCAGAAGGATATGCTTTTCTTTCCATTTGGTTCCTTCATCTAGAAGTCCAGTGACTTCGGCTATGACTGCTTCAGAAACTGTTATACTTCTACCTTTGACTATGGTGTTTCCATTCTGCAGAAATTCCAACATTAGCTCCTCACGAAAATCCTGCAACCTATTCAGATATTGCAGCCATCCTCCATGCTCGAGAATTGCACGAGCTTGATCTCATACCATAAGCATTGGCGGTTCATTCTAGATAGCTTTTCCTCCCATGGCTATTGTACCTGTAACCGGTTCGCTTATATGCAATTGTTTTACACTTCCATAATTCAAAATAGCAGCAGAAAATGTTACAGCAATTAACAGAGAAATGATGATGTTTTGGGACTTAATATCATATTTAGTTAAGTCATTGGTCCCGTCAACCATACTTAACGTAGGATCATGAGTCTGCATGTCAGCCATAATGGTTGGTGTCCTTTCCCCAATCAGAAGTACTTGCTAATTATTACTTATTCATAATCATCATTCAGTCCTTCCCCAGAAATTAATTCAAATTATTATCGCACAATTGTTCATAACTGTCACACATGTCGTGCGTACGTAGGCCATCCCCCCTTTGATGAGAAAAGGGCATCCATGTCCTTTCAGCATGTGAAAAGAAAGCGAAAGCATTAACAAGACATAAATACCGGCAACCAATTCTAAAAATAGTGTGTTAATCAATAAAGCAATTAAAGCAATACACGTCATTGGATGTGAAATGGCCGAAAAGAAATTAAAACAGATATTTTAATGCATTATGTCAAAATATTTTCACTGTAAGTGGTATTAATGACAAAGGCATAATCGGCGGTATATATTAATGACGGATGTAAAATGATTGGACAATTTGGAATATAATGAATATATGATATAAGTTACCATGCAAATAAGCTTGTAAGAGTGTTGTTCAAATGGAAAATTCCCTTTAGAAACAAATCCATAGGTGATAGGAGATTAGAGAACATTTGGCAGTGTAAGATGATACTTCAATACCATAAGCAGAGTTGCTACTACCAACAGGTGTTCATAGCCTCGACAAGGTTGCTTTTTAACCCCAAAAATGAGCTAGAGTCCTCCTTTTAGAATGTAGATGGTTCTTCTTTTTCTTTTCATAAAGAGACCACTATGCTGGCATGGTGACCAGATGACCATAGTGCCATTCACCAAGATATAACAAAGTGATCAGGCTGGCTCGTGATGAGACCCCCTGCCCTTCTGACAGTTTTAAGCATTAAGAAGGTCATTACCTTGGTTTGGTAGCCAAATTGGAATGTCACTTGTTAGATCCTTATGATCATGGTAGGCTGGCTCGTGATGAGACCCCCTATCCTTTTTAAGACAATGTTTGATTCTTTTTCACATCTCATTATGTCCATTTTTCTAGTGGAATTTTTATTTGTTAAAAAGAGGGAGGCTCATTTTCTCCTTAAGAGTCAGGGATGGTGTAAGAAGTAAGAAGATGCCAATGAAATTTTATACTCTTACCCCCATATCATCATGTCAATGAGATTTATCCAGTTGATAGTGTAAAACATAAGCCATCATGATTTGAAAATAACGAATCATTTTATGATGTGTCCAAAGAAGAGATGTTTAGTCAGTGATTATAAAGATACACCATATCAGCTTTTGAACAAAGATAACCATCAAAAGGATTCATGAGTCATAATGATATTTTCATTACTATTTTTTTATATCAAGCACAAATCCATTCAAATGGTGTTTATTCACAATAAAAAGGAGAAATAAAGAAAATATGGCATCATGATCGTTAAGAAAAAATCACAATTTATTCTTTTAAAAAGACAAAAAGTGTTGTTCAAATGATTGAACAACAATAGTTCAATCATTTGAACAGCAAAAATTGCAAACAAAAGTTTTATTCAATCTGTTGAACAACAATCATTCAATTGTTTGAATGGCAAAATAAAAAAATGAAAATGTGTTGTTTAATCGATTGAACGACAATCATTCAATCATTTAAATAGCAAAATAAAAAAATGAAAATGTGTTGTTCAATCAATTGAATGGAAATCGTTCAATCATTTGAACAAAAAAAACAAAAAACAAAAAAATGTGTTCTTTAATTGATTGAACAACAATCGGTCAATCGTTTGAACAACAAAATGAAAAAGAGAAAATGTGTTGTTCAATCGATTGAATGGCAATTGTTCAATCATTTGAACAACAAAATCAAAAAACGAAAATGTGTTGTTCAATCAATTGAATGGAAATCATTCAATCGTTTGAACAGCAAAATCAAAAAATGAAAATGTGTTGTTCAATGGATTGAACAGAAATCATTCAATCGTTTGAACAACAAAAATCGCAAACAAAAGTGTTGTTCAATCAATTGAACAGAAATTGTTCAATTGATTGAACAAAAATCGTTCAATCGTTTGAACAAAAAAATCAACAAATGAAAATGTGTTGTTCAATTGATTGAATGGCAATCATTCAATTGTTTGAACAACAAAAACAAAAAACGAAAATGTGATGTTCGATCGATTGAATGACAATCATTCAACCATTTGAACAGCAAAATCAAAAATGAAAATGTGTTGTTCAATCGATTGAATGACAATCGTTCAATCATTTGAACAACACTTATCAAGCACACAAAGAAATAAAAATTCTCTTATTTACATGGTAATGTCTATTCTTAATTGCAACCAATCAAAAAGAGTATATACATTATTTACAATTTCTAATGAGATCTCAATTTTTTGAAAGAAAAGTTGCTGGGTCATCACTCCCTATAGCTAAAATTTGCATGGAGGGGTCCTCGCGTACCTGCTCACAGAAAGAATCCTTGGTGAGTGGTTTGTGATAGTGGTGTACTCAGTGTCCGTTCACCTTAAGAGAATGGCCAGATCCATCAATGGTAGGCAAGGTAAGAGTACCATTGTTATGCACTTCTTGAATCTCATAAGGGTCGAGCCATCTTGTTTGCAACTTGCCTGAGGAAATCTTGGAATCTGGAGTCGTAAAGCAGTGCCCAATCCCCTTTTTGAAACGTTTTCTTCTTGATAAGGTTGTCATGCCATTTTTCCCTTTGTTGTTGAATAATTGCAATCCGTTGTAGAGAAAGTAGTCGAGCCTCGTCTAGTTCATTAATCTGCTAGAGTCACTTGGTCTAGGCTTCTGTTAGATCCAACCCTACTTCCTGGGCCGTCCTTAGAGTATTTATTTCGAATTCGATCAGAAAAATAGGTTCTTTTTCGAACACGAGTTGGTATGGAGAGTATCCAGTAGTATTCCTCCAAGTCGTGCGATAGGCCAACAAGGCCTCTAGTAGTCTAGTAGCCCAGTCTCATCGGTGTGTTGAGACTGTCTTGGTCAAAATCGCTTCAATGACCTTATTGGTGCTTTCGACCTGCCCGTTCACATGTGGGTGATATGGGGAAGTGATCCTATGAATAATATGATGATTCTTGAGAGTGGCGGTAATATTATGTCCCGTAAATTTTCCTCCCCCATCTGTGATCACTTCTCGTGGTAACCCATACTGCACAAGCAATGTAAAGAGGAAGTTAATCACAACTTCCTCTGTGGCTCTTGGTAAATCTATTGTTTCCACCCACTTCGTCACATAATCTGTGGAAACCAGTATGTAGGCCTTCTTATTGGATGGTGGATGGAATGGGCCAACGAAGTCTAAAGCCCACCTTTCGATGGGTTCTATGACTAACTAGAGTTGCAGAGGCATTTCATTAGATTGGCCATGCCTGCCCATCCTTTGACAGTTATCGAAAGCCTAGGCATATTTCTTAGCATCCTTAAAAATAGTGGGCCAATAATAACCCATCTGTAATACCTTATGCCCTGTCCTTTGATCTACAAAATGTCCCCCGCAGGGCTTGTCATGGCAAGCTTTCAGGATGTCATGAATCTCATCCTCATGAATGCATCTGCATATACACATGTTGGCCCCTGTGTGAAAAAGATATCTTCCTATCCAAGAGAATCGGGTGCTGTGCTGAATGATCAACTTCCTTTCTCTTGTTGTCAAATGCCTAGGTAGCTTCCCAACTGCCAAATAATTTTCCACATCTACGTACCATGGCATCTTGACTGCCATGGCAAATAGATGTTCATCCAGAAATTGGTCGTCTACCGCCAGTGGATCATTCACCTTCGGAATTCGTGATAGAAAGTCAACAACTGGGTTTTCCTTCCCCAGATGATCCTTGATAGTAATATCGAACTCCTACAAAAGCAATAGCCATCATGTTACTCGACCATTTGTGATAGGTTTATTAGCTAGATACTGAATGGCAAAGTGATCAGTGTATAGAAAGACTGGGTAGCTAGTTATATAGTGTCTAAATTTGTTTATTGCATAGATAACAACTAAAAATACTTTTCTGTCACTGTACAAATAAGTTCTGCAGAAGTGAGATTTTTGCTAAAATAATATATAGCATAAGGTTTCTTTTCCTCCTTGTAGCCAAGGACAACACCTATAGCTACATCTGATGCATCTGTGGATATGTGAAAAGGAAACTCCCAGTTTGGTCCACGTAATACTGGTGTTGTTGAGACTAGTTTCATTAAACCTATAAAATTTGTGTCGCATTTGTCAGACCAACTGAAATCAACATTTCCAATCAAAGGATATAGAGGCATAGTAATTTGTGAAAGTTTTTTAATAAACCTACGATAATAGCCTACATATCCTATGAAGTTACGTACCTCTATACGAGTGCAGGGGGTAGGAAGTAAAAGAATTAGCTGAATTTTTGCTAGGTATACCTGTATTCCTGCTGCAAAGATATAGTGTCCCAATATTACGCCCTTGGTCATCATCATGTGGCACTTGACTTTGCTTGAACATAACCATGTAGCAATGCATCGTTCTATGACTTTTTCTAATGTTTGCAATGCTTAGTCGAAGTCATCCCTATATGGAGTAAAATCATCCATATACACCTCAAGTCCTTCATTTATTAAATCAGCAAAGATGATGAGTATAGCCCTCTGGAATGTAGCTGGGGCATTACACAAGCCAAATGGTAATACTCTATACACGAATGTACCCCAAGGACAGGTGAAGGTTGTTTTGTCCTGGTCTTCAGGGGCAATATAAATCTAATTGTAGCCACTGAAACCATCTAAGAAGGAAAAGAACTACTTCCCTGCCAAAGTATCAAGGACATGATTGATGAATGGGAGGGGGAAATGATCTTTCTGTGTCGCCTTGTTCAACTCCCTGTAGTCTACACAAATATGCCACTTCCCATTTTTCTTAGGTATGACCACCAATGGAGAGACCCATTTACTTTCTAAGATATGATAAATAAAGTTTACATCCAACAGCTTCTGTAACTCTTCTTTCACAATGTCCTTGAGATGCGGATTCAATCTCCATTGAGGCTGCCGGATGGGTCGAGCATCCTTCTCAGTATAGATGTGGTGTGTACATAGTTGTGGGTCTACTCCTTTCATATTAGGATAATCCCATGCAAAAGCCCCTTTATATTTCTGTAGGACATGTATGAGCTTTTGCTGCTAATGGTTATCCAGACCATCATTAATATTTAGAATTTTGTCGGGTTCGATCTTTATCGGTTTGTTTCTATGAACAAAAGTCGTCTGAATATGTTGATCATCGATATCCTTCAGAGGATCCTCCATGGCTTCATTACCCAAGATTTCTTTCAACATTTGACACTTTACATTGCTCACATTAGCAGGATGATTTATAAAGTTATTGATAATGTCATCTTCAGTCTAATCTTCAAATTCCGGTGCCTCTGCTACTGTGAGTGGTGAATGGATGTTTTCCTCCAGGTACGTTGGTGGTTGTTTACATATTTCTACAATGGACAGACTTGGCTTGGTAGGAGGATACAACACAATATTTCTTACAACATCCCCCTTTGCAATAGTCATGCTACCTTCTCAACAGCCAATATAAGCATCAGCTATCGCAAGCCAAGTTCGGCCCAAAATTAGAGGGTGCCCATCTAATCTACTCTTTGGGTTTATGACAAGAAAATCTACTGGATATTCCCACGAATCAAAAGAAACTATGATATCCTGTAAGCTTCCTTCTGGCCTTACCACCGAATGATCAACAAGTTCTAATAAAGTGGTGGTTGGTTCCAGGGCTATAATACCAAGTGCTTGACAGGTTTTTGTTGTTAGAATATTAATGGTTGCACTCAGATCAACTAGAGTATTGGGAAAAGAGCAGCCATATATTTGAACTGTCACTATGGGATTTTCAGGATCTTCATACTTTATTAGAGTTTCCCCTCCCAAGAGTAAATAAGATAAGGTCCCTACAACGTGAATGGTGGGTGAGGTTTTTGCTTTCCTTTCAGGCTTCTTTACACATAGCTATTTAATTGTTTTAGCATAGATGGGTATGTCTTGAATGGCCTAGAGGAGAGCAATTTTAATACAAAGATTTTTTAGTTCCCCTACAAGAACGAAATCTAGATAAACAATAGGTTCGGGTATCGTTAACCTTTCAGGGAATGGGGGAGAAGTGACTATATGTTTTTCAAGGTCTTCATGCTAATCTGTCTCTTCTACTTGTTTTAGTTTGGTATTAATTACAGGTGGTGGTATATGTACAGGTGGGGTTTCAATTTCGATTGAAGGCTGATCCCTATTTTCCTTAGGCGTGATGATATAGCCTAACATCAATCTGAGTTCATTACGTTCTTTTTGGTCAACCTCATAATCTGAGCTTTCAATAATCTGCACCAACTGGACCGATTTGTTATTAGGATTTGGATTCGGTTGAGATGGAAATTGAGGCCGCAGAAGAGGTTGGGGATTTTGCTGTAATGTATAAGGTGTTGATAGTGTAGGTTGAGGTTGAGGACCTGCCCCCATAGGTGCGTTAGATATCACCAAAGGTTGTTGCCAATTTGTAGACCAATTCGGATTTTGAGAGGTGGGGGCAGGCCACTGGTCTTGATAGGGATTGCCCTGCCAAACAAGAGTAAAAGGAGAATTTGGCCAGCCATTACCCGGAAAATATTGTGTTGGCTATGATGTCATAGAGAATGGCTAGGTTTTCGAATTTGGGTAGGGTGATTGGCCCTGCCATGTTGTCCCAAGGTTTTGTTGCTGATTAAACTATGAAGAAGGAAAGAACTGGGATGCGTCTTGTGACATACTTGTAGTTCAGCCTACCGCTATCGACGTTGGTTCATCTGATAGATCGGCTCTATTTCTTCTTTTGCTTCGATGAATATTGCTTTCAATCCTGACAATAATGGACATTTTTCAGTGGCATGCTCTTTAGTATAGATAGCGCATGTTTTCACCATGTCTAATGGACATTCCCATTGGCTATGCTTCTTTCGACAACATGGACAGAAGATGGCCAGTTTTTGTTCTACTAAGGCTTGTTTTTGTTTAGCCTATAAGACGTCCAGCTGTGTTGTGAGAGTTCCCAGGATGTCCATCTTAAAATATTCTAGGAGGTTACCGATTTCCATCCGCATTATGCCTCCACTGTGTGGTTGGCTTCCCCTGCTCATGGCATCTTGGCTTCCTATTCTTGTATGTGTGCTTCCTTGTGAACACCTGATACACAAGCGAATGATTTCATCATAATATTCCTGAGAAATATCTCCTTTTCCCATTAAATTTAGAGTTTCTACCCATTACTCTTTCATTCATTTAATTAAGATAGCTCTTAGGACTTCTTTCAGTAAGATAGTGTGCAGAGACCTCTGCAAATTATAATTAAACCATTATACATATTCTTCTAGTGTTTCATTATCTTTTGTAGTCATCTTAAAAATTTCATCTTTCAGTTCCCTAGTCTTACAAAAGTCTCGGTATCTTTTGAGGAAGGAGGTTTTCATCTTGTCCCAAGAATTAATAGTTCACCCACCCAGACCCATGAACCATCTTAAGGCTGCTCCTTTCAGAGTGGAAGGGAAAAACTTTAGCTTTTGGGGGTCAATGGTGTAGTCATACCCTCTACAGAGGACATCAAACTCAAATAGGAAAGCATTAGGATCCTCTGTGATCATCCCATGGAAAGTTGGGATGCTCTGCAGAGGAATAGCCTTCATGGGGGCATTGGCCACTTGGTTGACTATGGGGTACTCTAATGTCAAGGTTTGACCTTGAGGTGGCTGATCTGCCATTTGGTCAAAGATGTGCCAATAACCTTTAGGGATTTCAAGGGGTTCTTTTTGAGTAAGCGGAGGATTAGCAACCCGAGCTAGCTTTGCAACACTACCTAGATCTGGGATCATAGGAGATCCCTGTTCAGACAGTTGTGGTTCTGCCTTAGCATTCCCACTAGTTTCTCCTTCTCTTAAGTTACAATATTTTCCCTCTTCTAGAGGATCAGAATGTAAACTTATTGTAGCTTGAAGACTCTATTCTGATCCTCCAATTTGGCTTTGAATCTCAGTGTAAGCTACAGATGGTGAGCCTGCTACTTGAGGGATAATAGTAGAACTTTTTCCAGGTACTGCCTGGAATCCTACTAATGCTTGAGACTCTGCTTTTCTTATGAATTTGTCTATAAAGGTCGTTCTCCAAAGGTTCACTGATCCTTTGGGTTTTGCGTATTTAGGTGGGGGGTTCTGCTCTTTTTCTATCTTTCTATTCCTAGTCATTCATAAAAACCAATTCCTATTTAACCTCTAAGCTTTTGCTGAAAAGCAGGCTGGTAAGCAAACACTTTACTTGCTAGGTACGAAGGTTCTTACCTTCCATTTTTAAAATCCAATTCTTTCACAACAAGATAAAAGAAAATCACTTGAAACACTCTCCCCGGCAACATCGCCAAAATGTTGGTGCACTAAGATGTCTTTTTATAGGCAATCTTAATTCCTACATTAATTGTCAACACAGGGTAAGTCTTTTTATCTCAAGAGTGTCAACACAATCTATGCAGTGAATTCAGAGTTTAGCTAAAGGTAAATCATTGCAATCACTAATAACTATCTCTTCAACTTAATTCATGCAACTCTTAAAGAAATAACTAAGGAAGAAATGACTCTAAAATAACTCATAACACACTCTACAATTCCGTCTACTTATTCCAAAATCAAATGAATCTGAATGCGAATGCAAAGAATCATGCTTGGCAACCTTCAAATAGAATTAAAAATAAATCACTCGATCAAGAAAGAGAACTGTAACAACTGAACAACAATGTTAATTTATAGCAAATCATAATTGAATAGAAAATTCTAATTGAATGGCAATCTCGATTGAACGACAATTCTCAATTGAATGACAATCTCGATTGAATGACAATTCTTAATTGAACGACAATCAAGAAAATATGATAAATGATTTTTAAACAACAACTATTCTTTGTCAGCAGATTATGGAAATCAATTAACACTATCTCTAAGATCTATGATATCATAACTCAGAATGAACAACAATCTACTTCTGAAACTAATATAACCAATCAAATCAAAGCATTACTCAGATACATCACATGACTAAGTATGAATCGAAATGAACAGCAATATGAATTGGAATCGTCAATCCTCACAATAAGCGAAATAATATTAATTGAACATTAACAATCAATAAAGATTCAAATGGAAAGATTATAACACAAGAAAGCAGTAGAACTTCTCTTGATCGGGCCCAGAGTTGCCAGAAGTCTCCGCTAAGGAATACTCAGAATATAAGTGAAGATCAAACACAGTCTTTCATTAATATAAGTAACCAGATTATAGCATCACTGAGATAACAATAGTATATGTCTCAAAAAGAATAATTATAAATTACATAAGTCTGAACTGAACTTCGTTTTCCTTTCAGCCTTATATATAATAGTAAAAGAGTAAACTAGATAAAAGTGAATCCTCAGGATCAAGGGATCTTGAGGATTTCACAATACATAATCTGATTCTTTCATGAAATAGTATTAATCTTCCTGGTCTCTCGCTGCCTTGCCTGCTTTAGACGATGTCTTTCCCTTTTACAGCCTGTTGCTGCTCTATCAAATGAACGAATATTGACCAATCTGTGTCTTCTCCACACAAGGATAGTAAAAAGTCAGTTTCCAATGCTAGATTTATCTAATTTGTTACCAAGTGCTTTCATCCAACTTTAACTGTAATTTCCTTTATTTCAATTCATAAACAAAGATAATTGTGTAAGGATAAATATGAAATAAAGAAATTACTGAGGAGAAAATATACCTTTTTCTTGACCCAACATAACGTAAGGGTTCCCATGACATGGTGCGAGACAAAATTGGGTGGGGGGCACAAAAAGGGTGACTGTGTAATGGTGTGAGGTAGGGACATGGGCTCAGCAGTTGCAGTGTGGGTGGTGTTAGGAACTAGTTCCTGAGTTCAAGTGGTGTTTTATGAGGTCATCATGCACATGGGTGCTTGAGTGTTTGAGAAAGTTCTTGTATCACTAGAGGGTCTCCTGGGAATGTCCCTAGGAGTGTTGATGGCTTAAACTGGCTAGGTCCGAGCTTAGTGTAAGTAGTGATCAACTCATGAGAGGATGAGACTAAGGGTAACACACCATCAGGTGTGTGTAAGGTTTCCCTCTCATAGTATGTGATTTGGTCGATAGTAATTATTTCTCCATTGTCAGGGAACATCATTATTTTGAATACTGATGAGGTGACTGGTAACATCTCATGCATATAGCTTCGACCTAGTGGGATGTTTTAATCCAATTCGACATCTAGTAATTTGATGTTTATTAACACAGTTTTCCTAGCTAACTTAACTAGAGTCTAGTGATGAGCACCACTATTGTAGCAAGGATTCTGCAACTCCTAGGGCTACCAACTTTACTTCATCAACCCAGGGTTCGTACAAACTTGGAGGTGAGAGTGTTGTATACACAAATAGATGTAATGGATCCACTCTTTGTCACTGCTAATCTGGGGCAATTGACCACTAGGGTTTCTCAAACCAACCTTCTATTCATTAGAAGAAGCCCGATTCCCAATTTAGAGAGGAGAATTTTACCCTAATTGAGAGAATTGAAATGCTACTTACTGTAGTCATGAAAGATTGAAAGAAATGCCTACAAAACACATAACTCATCTAGCTATTTGTTAATATACTTTTCTTGCAAATGAACCCTAATTTAACACATGTGAAGTCTTAACTAGCCTAAGCATGAAGTCTGATCCAAACAAGCACTTAACTACTGTGTGCATGAATAAATATAAAGAATTATTTTTTTCTCTTTATCTTTTTGTAAAAATGTAAATGCTAATCCTTCTTGGTTGCATGGCAGGTGAGATAGGTGTGGAAGGAGATGAGTGAAATGGTTCATATGGATTGGGAGGAAAGAAGGGGTCTACTTCTTACTTTAGTGATTCTTTTTTCATAATTCAGGCTCAAAATAGGCCAGTACAGGTTTTCCTATAGGATGTCTACAGGATGTCCTAGTTCACCTAAAGGATCCCCTGTTTTCATACAAGAACATGCCAAAATCATAGGGAGTGGTTTGAAAGGTGGGATGAAGCTTGTAGAAGGTGAGTAAGGAGGAAATAAGGTAAAGGAGTGGTCGACACTCACTCAGAACTCAAACCAAAACTTTATGATGGTTGGATTTTCTCAATAAGCATGGCAAGTTTTCCTTGTAAAACAATAATTCGAATTGAGAACTTAGTGGATTTTGGTGATCATGGGTGGATATGGTTTGGCTGAGGCTGATGATATGAGTTCTTCCTACAATGTAGAAAATCCTGTAACATATACATGAATGTTGACATTTATCCATAAATTCATCTCAAAATAAGAAGGGTTTACTAAAATAGAAGAAAACATAATTTTCATCATTTATTTGCCTAGTTCATGCATGGGAATGCTTGAAACCATTATGAAAGAAACATGAAATTTAATGAAAGACATAAGATATCATAAATGTCAATTGTAACCTATCTTCTAAAACTAAAAGATGATGACCCGATTAGCAGAAAACCCTAAATTTCATAAGAACACAAAATTCTATCTTTTTTGGGATGAATGAGGATTGTTCCTCAAGCCATGGTACTTGGAAGGGAGGAATGAGGTAAGAACCACTTGTTGTCAGTCTCTTTTCATTATCTCTATAATGATATTGTTAGAGTTATTCACAAATGGAAGCAAATCAAATCTACCAATACTTGCAAATTAACAACACCAAAATTAGTTTAACAACTAACTATGAGATAACCTAAGCATACATATACAGTAAGAGGAACCTTTTTTGTTAGGGTTGGGCCCTAACCCAAGAGCTTCAACCCTCTGAGTCAATTCAGTGTTGCATCGATGGAACGTTGCTCATTTTCATTAACATATGTAAAATGCATAAAAGTCTTTGGTCACAATCATTCGACTCGAAAACTACTTAGCTATCTTGCATAAAAAAAATATGAATCCTAATGAGGCTCTAGGCCTCTTTATTTGTACAACTGAAGTTGATAACAACTTCCTTAAATCTAGGGAGGCTTGGCTCCCAATATTGAGATCAACTAGTTATTAATGGTCACTGGCTTGGCTGCTAATGATCCTCATGACTCGGCTACTTGCAACTCTAAGCTGGTGTGATTTGATTGAGGGATCTTCGAGTGAGTGAGGATTTAAGGAGGGTTATCCTATCTCCTATTATCTCTCCTTCTAGTCTCATTCAAGTTCCTACACCCTAATTAGCCACAATTTTCTCATAAAACCTACAATCAATGCACATTAGATCACTAGACATGACATCTTACTTTTACTAATCTCATTAAGAAAAATATAATTTAAACAAGTAAAGAATTATGAGAAGAGTTGATTTGAGTAACTGGAGGTGCATTAAGGTCCATATATTTTACCCATTTATGAGCTTCATCATCACCCCCTATTGAAAGTGTTGCTAATCCTCTGAGCGACTCAATCTATGTCCATGTCCTTCATTGCTTTGGTGAACTCCCTAACATTCCATGCTTTTGATGTCATCTCCTCCTCCTGTGAGTAAAACCCTGCCTTCTTCTCTATCTCCTCCCATTGCTTTGTTTCTTCTTCTTCTTTTATTCCTTCCAACATACCTAAAATAAATGGTGGACTGAGCTTCAAGCCAATCCAATTGACTTTGAGTATTTGTAATGCTTTCTTATAGATTTGGGTTCTATTTAGTGCCTCCCTCATTCTGTCAGGAGAATGATATTCTCTGATTTTTAGGTTGTAAGGTAAGCTTTTCCATCTCCTTTAGCAGGCTTGCTGGATTTCATCTCCTAGAAATATTAGCATGTCTTGAAAATGAGTGACTGTCTATTCTTGTACAGCAAGGTATCTTACTGCAAGCTTGGGATCATTTGCAATGAGGTTGTGAGTGTTGATGACAACCATTGGGTTAGATTGTTCTGCTCTGATCATAATGGGTTTTGCTTCTTTGTTTTCCAATGTATTTTTAATTTCTTTAGCTCTGGCACCCTCATGATTCATCCAATATGCCAATATACCTTTGCTCTATCCTCCAGGGTGCTTTGATCATAAATGTAAATGAATTGTTTGTAGTCTTGGAAAGGCATAATTCCTCTTTGTGCTAGGGTCTTTATCTAGAAGTGTAGTCATTGTTCCTTGAGGTATAAGGCATATGAATTTTTTGGAATCCTGCATTGGATTGCCTCCATGGATAAACTAGCCATAGTTGCCAATTGGCCTTCCTTTTCTTGTAGCTACTTCCTTAGCCATGTGTTCTCATCCTCTAACTGAGATTTCATTATTGCTTCTTTGTCTCTTATGCTACTTAGTTCTCTGCCCATTTCCTGCAATTTCTCTTCCATGTGGCCTACATCCTCTACCCCTTTTGATTTAGCAATTTGCATCCACCTATGTGTCCCTGCCCTCTCTTTTTCAAGTTCAAAGAATAGAGGAATCGAAAACATTTTTAGTATCACCCTACCTCCTTCAATGAATCTGTAATAGGAGCTAAGGTTTGGTTTTGGGCTAGGTTCCTTCAGTTCTTAGGCCTCTTCCTCTGTTTCTTCTTGAGTAATTCCTTCTTGGTCTATTTTCTATGTTTCCTATAGGTTTGACAAGGTTTCCTGTAGGATTGTCTTTGCTTCCTGTAGGTCTGACTGTGTCTCTTGTAGGATACCTTTTCCTTTTGTGGAGGCTGACCTGGTGACAGGCCTCCTAACATAGGTGATTGGAGGCTTAGGAGAAGCTTGTTTTGATGTTCCTTCTCCTTCCTTTTCCCTAGAGGGACAACTTCTTCTTGTTGTTTTGGTGATTCCTCTATGACAATTGGAGTTTTGGTAGGGGTTTGAGGTCTCCCTTGTCTAATCTTGGTGCTCTTTCTTGTCCTGAAGTAAAGTGGAGTTTGACTTTGTCTCTTTCCCTTTGATTTGACATGTGTACTTAGGGTAGTTAGAGCAACTACTGCCTCTTTCTCTGTAGGCTCTGGAGACACTCTTGGTGATTCTTCTTCTTCCCTGCTCTGAGTTGCATACTTCTATTCATCCTTTTGTCCTTCATCCTCTTTTCCACTTCCTTTTTCATCCTCTTCTTTGTCTCCTTTCTCCTCTTGTTTCTCTTCCTTTGTTTCTTCATTCTTCTCATATGTTTCTTCTTTTGTTTCCCCCTCTCTTTCTTATTATCCCTCACTAGTAGTAGGGCTTCTATCATACTCAATGGCTTGAATTTCTCCTTCCTACATGTCTGCAAATGTTTTCCATGTAATAGGGATTCTTAAATTATGTAGAGCATCTTCAAGGATGAGTTTGATCAACCCATGATGGGCTAGCTGCTGATGTTTTCCTTCTTGTACATTGATTCTCATGTCTATCATGGATTGTAATAGAAAATAGGGTATACTAAGTTGGTTATGAGGAGGTGTGTTCTCTCCAAATCTCAGTTCTTGGAGGAGTCTGAAGTGGTGTCCATACACTACACTATATCTACCTTCACACGAAATATATTTGATGATGTGGTAATTGACTTCATTCCAAGGGTATGGAATGCTCTCCCTTCTAACCCCATTTTTTTCTTTAATTAGTTCTTCTCCTTCCAAAAAGAAACTTTTCTTTGCAAGGGTGTTGTTAGTCTTGTCCTCTTTTCTCCATTGTAACCCTAGGGGGAGTGTAGTTACCCTTCTTATAACCTTAGGGGTAATTGCTACTAACAAACCCTTCACTACAGCAGTGGCACTAGCTTTAGTGAGGGGTATGAGTGACATGGAAAATTCTCTGGCCACATCATCATCGTATCCTCTCATCTTCTCAAAGAACCCCATCCATTGATGCCTTGTAAAAGATTCTACCATAGGAGGATGCTCGTGGATTCTTGTTGTGTTGGTGGGTTCTCTTTTATTGAAACCTCCTGTCATATTTTCCTGGTAATTCTTGAGGTTTGGGTGGATACAGTTCAAGACTTCTAGTAGGTGAGGAAGTTTTGGAGTTTAACCTTTATTGAAATGCAACACAATCTTTCTATCCTTATATGCACTACAAATTCTTAATCGAATTGAGGATTTCTTATTTTTAAATGGAAAATATAGAAGGTATGGAACCTACCTCCCTTTGCTATGTTTTGGTGATGATAATCCTTGATTCGATTGCCTTTAGTGCCCATTGATAGCTCTGTATACTAATCTCCCTGTATCCTATAGGTTTCCTGTAGGTTTCCTGCTTGCTGCAGGTGATGATTGTTTCTTGTAGGTGTTAGTTCAGGAATGATGATAGTAACCTCTTCTTTTGATGACTTCTCGAAGTTACCTCTTCCTTCTTTGTATGTGAGTCACTGTTTATTTCTATTTGTGGATGATTGTGTTGGGTGGCCAAGTACGAGTACCTTCTTGTGGACCGTTGGTCCCACTACTAGTTCATCATATCACCTTGCCTCATCATCATCTCCCACTCTTATTCTCTATAACTTAACCATTTTTGGATTCATTCCACGTTTCCTTTGATTTTACCTTGCCACATGTATAGTGGACCAACCCTTTTCTTCTTGTTATTTCACTGAGGGTGGCCAAGTTAATTTGCCATCTTCACTTATAAAATCAACTCCTGCATTATTCCTACAGTTTAATCATATCATACTTATGAGGAAGTATTGGTAATATGACATACCTATGGGTCCTTTTCTTTGTTGATGATGCATGCTGGAGAGTGGTACCAATTTTCTATTCTTTTCGAGCTGCATATTTTCACCTGTATATTTCCTCTTCTGATGACTTGTTCCTTTGATGATGTATAGGTCTTGGACATTGTTGCTGCTAATCTTCCTACTGCTTCCGAGCTTCGAAGGATATTTCTTATCCTTGTAGTCCTTGTGCTGAATATGGTTGCATTTTCTGTGGTCTCTTTTGTGGGATATGCTGCTACAAGATGTCTATAGGATGTCTTGTAGATGCCTTTCCCTTGAACTCTCGTAATTTTCCTCAGCTTGAAGTAGAAGGGGTGTTGAAATGAGTGGAGAAAGGGTTTATGGAATGTTAGGTAAGGGATGTTTCTTTTGGTATTTCTCCTCTTTCCATTCTTTTTTTAAATAATGTTTTTTGAACTTGATTTCTTTGATGCATACAAGGGCGACATGGTTATGAAAGGTATTGGCTGAGGTGAGGTAAATGGTTTTTTTTTACATTCAAACAGAGGCTTTTGTCACCACCTTTCCATTGGACTTCTCTTCTTGTGGTTTGCAAGACCCCCTATAATTCCTACAAGAAACTCCTATAGTATTATAGGGAATCATGTAGAAAACACAAAACTCATTGAAATGATCTAGAGTGGAGTATAGCTGGAAGACTAGAGGGATAATGGAGGATATGAGATATGTGAAGTAAAACATAGTTTTTGTAGGGAATGTTGTCCACTATATGATGTGCTTATCTTCCCCTTGCAGACTTGCAAAATAGAATTGTCAATTTTGTATCTTTTTCTCTTTTCTCTTTCTTCTTTTTTGAAAAACAACTAGTCTACCTCCAAGGAGATTTTCATCCTATTTGCATGCCCTAGGTGCCTCAAAAGAGGTTTTCACCCAGAGATATTTTATTTTAATATTATTATTATTATTATTTAACACTCTTGGGCCGCCTCAAGAGGTTTTCAACCCAACAATTGTACTCAAGTGCCGCATGGAGGTTTTCACCCGAGTCTCTATATTTTTTTTTTATTTTCTTTCAAGGACTTGGTCGAGTGGAAGCTAAGACTTGCTCGACCACCATCACTGTCTTGTTGATGCTATTGATGAACTCCTTATTTGATCAGGGATTTTTATATATTTTCAATCTGTACCCATTGAGAAGAAAAGGGATAACCTCTGCATCAATGGTTCTTATTTGAACAACACCATTATCATGACACTTTTCTATTACATAAGGCACTAACCATCTAGTCCTTAACTTGACTTTGAAAGCTTTTTACCAGGAACCATACAAAAAGGCCCAATCGCCTTCTTGAAACTGTTTGTCTTTTATATTCTTGTCATGCCATATTTTCCTTTGTACTTGAGTCACTTCTATGTACAGGAGGGCCTGCATCCTAAATTCATCTAACCCATTCAACTGGACCAATATTTCCTATTGTGACCTTGTGATATCTAGATCCAGTTGTACTGCCATCCTTAAGGTGTTGTATTCAAATTCAATGGGAAATAGGGCTTTCTTCACGTAGGCCAACTCATAAGGAGTGAAGCCAGTGGTGGTCTTATAGGTGGCATTGAAGGCCCAGGTGGCCTCAACTAATCTGTATACCCAATCCTTTCTACTACTACTAATGACCTTGGTCAGAATGCCTTCCAATGCTCAGTTAGTTACTTCCACTTTCCCATTAGCCCATGGGTGGTAAGGGGTGGATTTTTTGTGCTTCATCTTGTGTTGGCTTAATAGATTTTAAATCATGTGAGATGTAAATTGACTACCTTGATTGGTGACAAAATCTCTAGAGTACCCAAACTTATAAAACACATTCTCCCTTAAGAATTCAACCACTTTTTATTCTTTTGCTACTTTGATGGCTTTGGCTTCAGCCCATTTTGTTAAGTAGTCAGTGCACAAAATGATGTATTGCTTCTGTCTGGATGGAGGGTCAATGGGCTCGAAGAAATCCATGCCCCGCTTGTGAAATGGCTCGAAAGTCACTTGAGGTTGCAAAGGTACTTCATCCCTTGGGGTAGGTTTCCCCATCCTTTAGCACCGATCACACTGGTTGGTATACCTCCTTACATCTTGGTGAAGAGCAGTCTAATAATAACCATCTTGTAGCACCTTGAATGTTGTTCTTTTGGTTGCAAATTGACCTCCATAAGGCCCATCATGATAGGCCAGAAGGATGTCGAACACTTACTCCTCCCTAACACATCTTTTTAGAGTTTGATCTGAACCTAGCTTGAAGAGATTGCCCCCAATCCAAGTGAATGGGGTGCTTTTTCTTATGATTCTACTCTTTTCCTCGGAGGACAAATTTGGAGGAAACTGTGTAGAAGCCAAGTACTTTGCTATGTCAGCAAACCATGGAGAGAGAACTAAAATGGAAAATAAATGTTCATCTGGTAACTGATCATCAATCATTCATTCCTCCCCTACAGGCAAAGTTAATCTGGATAAAAAATCTGCAACTACATTTTCCCTGTCAGGCTTATCAATAATAGTTAAATCAAATTGTTACAATAAAAGTAACCATCTAATAATCCAGGCATTTACGTCAGGTTTATTCATCAAGTATTTAATTATAGCATCATCAGTATGTACAAATGTCTGGAAACCAATAATGTAATGTCTAAATTTATTCAATGAATTGATAATAGCTAGGAGCTCTTTTTCAGTTACTATGTAGTTTAACTCAGATTTCGACAGATTCTTACTGATGAAGTAAATGGCATAAGTTAGCTTGTCATCTATCTAGCCTAGAGCTACTCCTATAGCTTTGTGAGATGCATCGACATGAATAGGAAAAGGAAGAGCCCAATTTGGGCCTCGAAGAATAGGTGCAGTAGTCAACTTGATCTTCAGGATGTCCAGGGCTTCTTGGTAGCTTTCTAACCATAAAAATTCAAAGTCTTTGGCCAATAACACAAATAAGGGAGAAGCTAACTTGCTGAAATATTTTATAAATCTCCTATAGTATCCGGATATACCTAAAAATCCTCTGACATCCCTCTATTTCTATGGAGTTGGGACCCTTTTGATGATGTCTATCTTATTTGGTTCTACCTGTGGTCCTTCCTGGGATATTGAGTGACCTAGAATAGTCCCTACAGTCATTAAGAACTCACATTTTTTAGGACTAAGGGATAAGTTCATTTCAATGCATTTTTTTAGCACCTTTCCCAGGTTAGAGAGAGCCTCCTGGAAATCACACCCATAGGGTGTGAAGTCATCCATATAAATTTCTACTACATCATGGACTAGCTCTGCAAAGATACTCAGGACTGCTCTCTAGAAAGTGGCGAGGGAATTACATAGACCAAAAGGAAGGACCCTATAAGTGAAAGTACCCCAAGGACAGGTGAAGGTGGTTTTATTCTGGTCCTCTGGGCTCATCTAGCACTTAGTCAATGAAAGGTAGAGTAAAATGGTCCTTATTTGTGGCTTTGTTTAGCTCTTAGTAATCGACAAAAATCCTCCACTAACCATTTTTCTTTGGAACCATAACCAGAGGAGACACCCACTCACTATCCGAGATAGGGTAAATGAATCTTGCATCCAGCAGCTTCTGCAGCTCTTCTTTGACTATATCCTTGAGAGTTGGATTCATTCTCCTTTGGGGTTGTCAGACTAGTTTGCAACCTTCCTTGATGTAAATGTGGTGAGTACACACCGAAGGGTGAAATCCCTTCATTTCTTTGTAATTCCAAGCAAAGGCATCCAAATGCTCTCTTAGCATATTACATGACTCTTCTTCTTGGTGTACAGATAGAGAGGGACTGATTTTCAGTGCTCTTTCAGGGCCGAATTCTATTATATTTACATGAGTAGGGTTTGATTCAGCTAAGCATAGATCAATTCGATGGTTGTCCTTGGTTTCCTTCACTACTTCCACTAGAGACATTGTGTTGGGAGTTTGATTTTGGAGGATGTGTTCAATCAAATCATCTTCATTAGGTTTCCCTCCTCCTATGGCAGTTTCTAGGGTATATATTTGGGAGGAGTATACTTCATATTATTCCTCCTCTTCTAGCCATAAAGGTAAGTCATGTTCTAGAGATGGCTTAGTAGGAGGGTACAGGACCAACTGCTTGAATAGATGCCCATTTTTTATAGTCATATTTCTAGCCCTGCAGTTTATGTAGGCATCGATAGTGGCTAGCCAAGGCCTCCCAAGGATGAGAGGATAACCATTAAATTTTGTCTTAGGCTGGAGAACTAAGAAGTTCACAAGGTATTCCCATGAATCAATAGGACCATCACATCCTCAATAATCCCCTTAGGGGCTACTATGGATTGGTTTGCAAGCTGCAAGACTGTCATGGTCTTTCTTAATGATCCTTGGAGATTCAGCTTGAGCATAGTGTCCTTAGTCATTACATTGATGGAAACCCCAAGATCATTCAAGTTATGGGGGACAATGGTGCCATCAATGTGTACATCTACTATAGGGCTCCCAAGGTCTAAATAGTGCAAATTACTTGCCCAAGCAATAAGTCGAACAGTTGTCCAATGACATTAATGGTAGGGGTGTCTCTTTTTCACCTTCCTAGATTTTTGAAATACTTATCCTTAATCAACTTGTTGTAAATGGGTACATATTTAATAGATTGGAGAAGTGGGATTTTGACACATATATTTTTCAACTCACCCAGAAGCTCATTCTCTTCTGGGGTATGCTGGACTAGATGGGCTAATATTTTAGGAAAGTGTGGCAGATTTACTCTAGGCATACTTTCCTCCTCACTCTCCCTAGGTGGATATGGAAGTTGGTTATCTAGGAGCACTCTCCTAGGCCTAAGGTTAATTTCATGAATCTCCATAGCATAAGTAGGGTAGGATGTCTCTTCACTGTAGACTTGTTGTGTCTATCTATTGTTTGGATTCAGGTTTGGTTAGGCAGGCATCTAAGGTTGTTTGTTAGGTCCCTATACTACTAGTGTAACCGCTTATTTTTAATAGTGCAAACCCTTTATTATATTCTTGTACCCATGTAGTCCCCATATTGTTATTATTGTGCCCCATACAAGCCCACTATTGTTATTTTTGTTCCTTTACATTATTATTGTTATCTCAGCTCTGATTATATTATGACCCCATAGACTCCTATATATAGAAAGGAGGTTTTTTCATTTGTATCATCCAAGAATTGTTCATTTGTGTAACGTAAAGGAGGTTGCCCCCTTGAAGAGGCTTGTTTCTAAGGCATTTATCTATCTTTTCTATCTTTTGGTGGGCTGGTTTCATAACATTTGCTATAAGAGCTTTGGATTCTAGGGTTTCGCTGCTCCAAACAGGTCATCGTGGAATTTTCACTATAACATTTTTTTTGTGGCATTTCAGAAGCTAAAACAAAAAACCCATTTGAGACAAAGTCGCACTGAACCGTAGGATGGATTTTAAGATCTTGTCTCGCTATATTTTTGGAGATATGATCTGAGGAAATTAGGGTTTTTGCAAGCTCCAGAATTCCATCGCAAACAGACCATCATGGAATTTTTGCTATAATTATTTTTCTACGAAGTTTCAAACTCTGAAATTAAAAACAATTTGATCTGAACACTTGGTGAATATCGAGCCCAAATTTCAGATCTTGTTTCGCTATATTTTCGGAGATACAGTCCAAGACATTTAAGGTTTCTACAGGCTCCCGAATTATATCCCAAGCAGGTGACCTTGGGAAAGTCATCATAACGTTCTCTCTGAGCATCAGATTTCAAATTTCATATGAAGTTATAGATAGAGGACAAACTTTAGTTTTCTGTGTATTGGTTTCAAGTCCTAAGGTTAAAACAGTGACACGTGGCACTTCATACAAGTTTTGGCTACTAAACCAATCTATAATCAGGTCATTGTGGGAGATTTGACATAATTGTTCCTTTCATAATCCAATATTGATCAGATTTGCGGGGTTAGAAAGAAGACTCAAAGGGCTACTATAGGATGAAATTTTAGAACTTGGACATCTAAAATTACAGAGTTACATTCGTTTCAAGATCGGGATCCTAAAATCAAGAAAAGGCAATATGAGGAAGTATGATGGCAAGGATCCGGTAAATTGGATACTACAGATGGAGAAATATTTTTATATACATGAGGTGAAACTATTACAAAAGGTATGTGTTCCATCTTAATATTTAGAACCAGATCAATTTTTATGGTATAAAGGGCTTTGTTCTCGTAAACCACTTGTTACATGGTCATTTTTCACGGAGGAAATAATAGCACATTATGAGGATACAAAGAGCAACACCTTTTTTATCCAATTGATAAATCTCAAAAAAAAGTGTTCAATGGTAGAGCACATTGAGGACTTTCAAAAATTGAATACAAGGGAAAATGATATTCCAGAGCAGCAGAGGATTGATCTCTCCATAGGGACTTTAAAGGATAACATTCAACATGAGGTTCGTCTTTGGGAACCTGATTCATTGGAGAAGGCATACAGGTTGGCAAGAAAAGTGCAAAAAAAAATTATGGCAACAAAGAAGTCTACCCCTCACAACTATAAATATGGAAGTGTTGTTTCTCCTAGCCTTCCACAACAATTGGAAGAAAAAAGAGAAAAAGGACTTTGTTACAATTGTGATAGAAAATACATTAAAGGTCATAAGTGTGCTAAGAAGAAACTATTTTACATAGATTGTGAAGAGGAGGAAGAAAAGGATCAAGAAACTTGAAAAGAAGAAGATATGAAAAGGGAACCAACCCTAGCGAAAGAACAAATTAATCCGACCATATCTTGCACTACATTGGTAGGAATTACCACTCCTCAAACTACTAAGATACAAGGATATATCAAGAAGAAGAAGGTTTAAGCAGTGAAATATCAAGAAGAAAAGGATCAAGAAATGTCAAGAGAAAAGGATACTCACCAGGAACTAATGCCAGAAAAATAAGAAATGAATCTGACCATATCTTGTCATGCATTGGCTGGAATTACCACTCCTCAAACTCTCAAGATAGAAGAGCATATCAAGAAGAAAAAGGTAATAGTGCTGATTGATTCGAGTAGTACCCATAATTTTATTGATTGTAAGATATCCAAGGAATTAAATTTCTTCCTATATCCAGCACCAAAGTGTCAAGTGATGGTTGCAAATTAAGGAACCATAAATTGCTCTGGAAAGTTCCATAATATCAAGCTATCCATGGGAGAATATGTATTGAATAGTCCAATGTTTTCCATTCCAATGGGTGGTGCTGATGTTGTACTAGGAGTCCAATGGCTACAATCCTTGGGTACAATAGCTTTTAATTTTCAAGAAATTTTCATGAAATCTTCTTCGGAAGGAAAGGAATTTGAATTAAGGGGTATCACAGGGAAATCAGGAAACATAATCATCTCTAACGGAATGACAAAGCTTCTAAAGAAAGAACAAAGAGACATAATTGTGCAATTATGTTCACTAGAGGTTCCCACATTGAAATCATATATTTCTCCATATCTCCAAAAAGTCTTGGACAATCATTCCAAGGTATTTGGGACTCCCAAAGGCCTGCCACCTATTCGTGATCATGATCATGTTATTCATTTGATTCCAGTAAGTATTCCTCCAAACATCAGGCCTTACATATATCCATATGCCCAAAGGAGTGAAGTTGAATGTATGGTTGTAGAAATTTTAGAGGTTGGTATAATTATCCAACCAAATTTGATAAACAAAGCAAGGAATGAATGGAAGAATGACGAAGCAGGGTGTGAACTCATTGAAAAGTTGGAGAAGACCCCAGCTCAAAAAATACTGTTGGAACTTGACAAGGAAGGAAAAACAATATTGGAACCTGAAGCTGTCACAGAACCAAGAAATCGACAGCTACGAAATTGACCAATTTCAAAGTATCTCATCAAGTGGAAGAACTTACCCGCTAAAGATTCCACATGGAAGGATGATAATTTTATACAGAAGCATCCAGAACTACTCAAGCGTTGAGGACAACACTTTTTGAAGGAGAGGGGCATGTTAGGTCCCTATACTACTAGTGTAATCCCTTATTGTTATTAGTGAAACCCCCTTATTATATTGTTGTACCCATGTAGTCCCCATATTGTTATTATTGTGCCCCATAGAAGCTCACTATTGTTATTGTTGTGCCTTTACATTATTATTGTTATGTCAGCTCTGATTATATTATGACCCCATAGACTCCTATATATAGAAAGGAGGTCTTGTCATTTGTATCATCCAAGAATTGTTCATTTTTGTAATGTAAAGGAGGTTTCCCCCTTGAAGAGGCTTTTTCCTAAGGCATTTATCTATCTTTTATATCTTTTGGTGAGCTGGTTTCATAATATTGTTTAGGTGGAGCAGGGTGTAAAAGTTGTGGTTGAGATGGAGGTGAAGGCAATAAAGCTATAGATTTGTTGTATGGGGGCCTCCACCCCTAGGGTGGTTCATTCCACTAAGGTTGTGGAGGAGTATTATATCGCTCAAAGGGATGGTTGGTTGGTTGGGAATGGTATTGAGGTACAAAAGACCAGGGAGAAGGTGTAGACTAGGAGGGATGAGAAGGGGGGAACCAAGAGGGAACATATGTGTTTTGATTAGGGTTGTAATATGAATAGGATGACCCTTGCATGCCCTGTTGGTATGGTCAAGGCCCATGAGGCCTACTTTGATTTATGTAGCAGAGTTGTTTAGTCACCTCTTCAGTTCCCTGATACACAACTTTTAGTCTAGGCAGAGAAGGGCACTTGTCTGTGGAGTGGTTTTCCTCATAGACTAAGCATATTTCTATAAGGTTCAATGGAAATTCATTCCTAGGGTGCCTCCTTTTGCATATAGGGAAGAAGATGGCTAATTATCTCTCTTCTTCCTCCTACTTCCTCTTGATTTGCATAGTGTCCATCTGCAGGGCAAGGTTTTGCAGCATTTCACTCTTAAAATCTTCCAACATGTTCCCAAATTCACTTTTTATAGATGTGTTGGAAGAGGATGAGTTGGCCACTATTTGACTAACCCTAAAACTTTTTCTAGCTGCCCTAGAATGATTCTTGAAAACAATCATGATATCATCATAGGTTAGCTGGTAGATGTCCCCTCCTGATAGCAGGTTTAGGGTTTCTGGGAGATCTTCCCTAATCCCCTTGAGAAGGACTAACTTAAGTGACTCCAGATCAAGTGTGCACCTATCCCTTTTATAAATGATCTGAAATCTTTCCTCATAATCGTCTAAGGTCTCATCATGTCCCAAGGTCATTCTAAAAATTTCCTCTTTGGTCTATTTGGACCTGCAGTAGTCCCTATACTTGTTGTTGAAAGCTTGTTGCATCTGAGCCCAGGTGGTGATACTATCCCCAGGTAAACCCATGAACCAGCGTAGGGCTACATCCTTGAGAGTGGATGGGAATAATTTCAACTTCTGATCATCAGAGGTGTAATCATAAGTTCTACATATGACAACAAATTCAAACAAAAATGTATCTGGATCTTCTGAGGTCAGGCCATGGAAGTGAGGAAGAGTAGAGGGGCTTATGTTTTTCATCTTGGCATCCCCATTAGTTTCTCTGATGGGAAAAGAACCCTCAATTCTTTCCCTATCTCCCCTTTCATTTCTATTTTTAGCCATTATGTCAGTTGGAATGGTTTCTTCTTCTTCCCCTATAGGCTCTTCAAAAATCTTTGTTTTTTGCCTAAGGGATCCTCTAATTCACAGCCACCGAAGAAGAGGGAAGGTTGGTTGTTTGAAGTGGTGGGGGTATTTGGTAGAAATTTTCCTAAGTTATCCCTATTCCTACAAGGCATGAAAGGAGTGTTTTTGTTTTTTTTTTCAAGCTTTAAGATTGATTGCAAAATTGAAAAGACAAACTGAATTGAAACTAACTGCTGAATGGAATCAATTACAAAATGGAAAGTAAAGCAAACCAACTTACAACTACTTTGTAGAATGGAACTAATAGCAGAATTAAAGAGATAAGAAATGGAAGAAAGAAAGAAAATCACATCTACTCAGACACCTCCCTGGTAACAATGCCAAAAAGTGATGAGCACCAGTATTGTAGCATGGATGTTGTAACTCTTGGGGCTACCAAGTTTACTTCATCAACCCGGGGTTTGTACAAACTTGGAGGTGACAGTGTTGTATACACAAATATATGTAATGGGTCAACTCTTTGTCACTTCTAAGCTCGAATGATAGATCACTATGGTTTCTCAAACTAGCCTTCTATTTATTAGAAGAAGTCTGATTACCAATTTAAAGAGGAGAATTTTACCCTAATTGAGAGAATTGAAATGCTGCTTACTGCAGTAATGAAAGACTAAAAAAAATGCCTACAAAACACATAACTCATCTAGCTATTTGTTAATATAGGTTGCTTGAAAGAGAACTCTAACTTAACACATGTGAAGTCTTAACTAGCCCAAGCATGAAGTATGATCCAAACAAGCACTTAACTCCTTTGTGCATGAATAAATATAAAGACTTTTTTTTCTCTTTATCTTTTTGTAAAAATGTAAATGCTATTCCTTCTTGGTTGCATGGAAGTTAAGATAGGTGAGAAAGGAGATGATTGCAATAGTTTAGATGGCTTGGGAGGCAAGCAGGGGTCTACTCCTAGCTTTATTGATGCTTTCTTCACAATTTTGGCTCAAAACAGGCCACTACAAGTTTTCCTACAGGAACAGGCCAAAAGCATAGGGATTGGCTTAAAAGGTGGGATGGAGCTTGGAGAAGGTGGGCAAGGAGGAAATAAGGCAAGGGAGTGGTAGGCACTCACTTAGAACTAAAAACAAAACTTTACAATTGTTGGAATTGCTCAATAAGCATGGAAAGTTTTCCTTCTAAAATGATCATTTGAATTGAGAACTTAGTGGCTTTTGGCAATCATGGATGGATATGGTTTGGCTGAGGCTAATGATGTGAGGTATTCCTACAATGTAGAAACTCCTCTAACATATACATCATTGTTGGCATTTATCCATAAATTCATCTCAAAACAAGAAGGGTTTACTAAAATAGAAGAAAACAAATTTTTCATCATTTATTTGCCAAGTTCATGCATGGGAATGCTTGAAACCATTATGAAAGAAACATGAAATTTAATTCAAGGCCTAAGAGATCAGAAATGTCAATTCTAATCTGCTAAAAATGAAAGATGATGACCTAATTAGTAGAAAAACCCTAAATTTCATAAGAAACCTGAATTCTGTCTTTTTTGGGTTGAATGAGAATTGTTCCTCAAGCCATGGTCCCTAGAAGGGAGGAATGAGGTAAGATCCACTTGTTTTCAACCTCTTTTGAATATTTTCTTATCTCTATAATGCTACTATTAGAGCTATTCACAAATGGAAGCAAACTAATCAAATCTACCAATACTTGCAAACTACCAAAACCAAAATTAGTTTAACAACTAACTATGAGATAACCAAAGCATACATATATAGTAAGAGGAACCTCTGATACTAGGGTTAGGACCCAACCCAAGAGCTTTAGCCCTGTGAGTCAACTTAGTGCTGGATTGAGGGAATGCTTCTCATTTTCATTAACATATCAAAAATACATAAAAGTGTTTGGTCACAATCCTTCAACTCAAAAACTGCTTAGCTATCTTGCACAAAAAAAAATATGAATCCTAATGAGGCTCTGGAAATCTTTATTTATATAACTTAAGTTTCCAACAACTTCCTTAAATCTAGGGAGTCTTGGCTCCAAAACTTGAGATTAACTAGTTCTTAACTATCACTAGCTTGGCTGCCAATGATCCTCATGACTCGGCTGCTTGCAACTCTGAGCTGGTGTGATTTGATTGAGGGATCTTCGAGTGAGTGAGAAGTTAAGGAGGGAGATCCTATCTCCTATAATCTCTCTTGCTTGTCTGATTTGAGTTCATGCACCCTAATTAGCCACAATTTTCTCCCGAAACCTACAATCAATGCACATTAGACCACTAGACATGACATCTTACTTTTACTCATCTCATTAAGCAAAACATAATTAAAACATGTAAAGAATTATGAGAAGAGTTGATTTTAGTAATATGGAGGTGAATTAAGGTCCATATATTTTACTCATTGATGAGCTTCATCATCTAGCATGCTAGGGTATAGGCCAACGAGAGCAGAAGGGTACCTATCGTATGCTCTAAGCGTAATGTCAAAAGGCTTGAGTTTGGGGGATCCCAGTTTTTTCCAAATGGATTTGAACATGATACATGTGGAGGCCCCTTCATTGATAATGCAACAATGAATGTTAATATTTTGGACTGAGATTGGAATTTGGAGAGCAACGGTTGATGGTAGCCACAGAGTATCTTTATCTAAGTCGAAGACCATTAGGGGAGAATTAGATGGGTTGATCATGCCTAGAGAGGAAAGTAAGGCTTTCCATTGGGTTGGGCATGTTTGCAAGACCTGTAATCCTGGCATAGTTGATGGTGATTGTGCTAATTTGGTGACTATGTTGTAGCTATGAGTAAATTTTGAGTTAGCTCTTGCGTGCCGCAAAGGTCCTTTGACCATTTTAGGGATAGTTTCTATAGAGGGTCAAGGAATGGGCAATGACCCTGTAGGTATTAATGTAGTCTAGGTGGACACATTAGGATTAGGGGAAGCTTCATAACTTATATTTCATGTTAACAGGAGGATGCCTTCTCATGTCATGAAAATTTCATGGTTATATTTGTTATGGGGGTCCCCTCAAGATCGATGAGAGTGGGGTGATTATGGCTAAGTGTTAATGACACCTTTATTGGCGAAGGGGTCTTCCATTACTACACTTTGTTGACCTCCTTGCCCCCTTCTGTCTTGTATCATTTTTAAGTCAAGAAGTTGAGAAGAGTGGTGGGTATAATGATCATAT
Source organism: Pinus tabuliformis (assembly GCA_031772625.1). Classification (NCBI taxonomy): domain Eukaryota; kingdom Viridiplantae; phylum Streptophyta; class Pinopsida; order Pinales; family Pinaceae; genus Pinus; species Pinus tabuliformis. The sequence goes on along the minus strand of CM062818.1, from coordinate 794,911,167 downwards.
TCCCCACAGATAGCACAATAATGATTAGTTCGTAGACTTATGTTCTTGCCTTGTTTCTGTGGGTTATTGTTGGTCGATCCCTAGTTTTGATTCTGGTTGAGGTTGCCCCTTTGTCGTGCCCATGGGGGTTGCTATTGGTTGCTTCCCCCCATTTCAGGTTCTCCCTTTGGCTTATTTTTTTGGTTTTTTTCTTAGCAAAATTAGGAGGATTAGTTGGATTCAATTGTTCCTCTGACCGCTGTTGTGAAGGAAGAGAATGTTTCACTAGATTCACCCTTGCATTATTTTGCGTTGGTGGGTTATTCTGTTGTTGTGCAGGGAAAGGAGAATACTAGTTTCCTTGTCCCTAATTAATGTATGGATTATTGGAAGAGGAGATTATGTTTGTATTCCTAGAGGAGTATTGTTGTCCTTGTGGGGGAAGATATGAACCCCCCTGAGGGTGTTGATATTAATTAACCCTATTGACCATAATCTGCATAGGTGTGGGTTGATGGGATAGTATCCTGTATGTTGCAATGGTGGTGAGTTTTTCATAGCATCAAATTCTTGGCCATTAAATAAGTATCTAGGGTATTGGTAGTTATTGTTGTGTTGATTTTGGGTTATGGACCCAATTAATCCATCAACAAAACTAAATTTTCCTAGGATCTCTTTATAATTTTGTAGGCGTGGGGCATCTAGAAGCATATGATAAATGTACCCGAAATGGGTGTAAATAAGCTCCAACTGTGGATATTTACTAATGGCTTATTCCTTGTTCTACGAGGATGAATTTTCCACATCCTTAGAGATGTAATATGTGAGAGATCTCAAGAATAAGTCCAAGAGGAATTTATCTTAAAACTGCATTTTTCATGGGCTACAGTGTTTTCGCTATTCATGTATATGATTCGAGATGTGGGTAGCAGGTGTTTGTTTGAAGTGGGTGAGGAGTTCCAGACCTAAATCATAGTAGACCAAGAGCTAGAAGAAGGTGAGAAAAGTGGTAGCTAATGAGCTAAAGTTTCCATGCGGTGCAGAAGGCTAGTTGACATACCATTTCCCTACAGGCCTAGTCAAGGTGCATTGAAATAGTCATAACTAAATAGTATCATCGGTGATACTATTAGAAGAACACCACATATGAAAATTCATGACATGATTTCCTGGGTCTTCGCCATGTTTCCCTTCGAACTTTAGAATGTCCGAAGGGAGCTTGGTGGGCATAGCTAGCCAATTCTGTCCATGGGAGATCAGTTCATTGGTTAGCTTGCTTAAATCCAGTAGGTTTAATGAAACTGAAAATAGGATCTGTGAGTTACCTACCATCATGAAACAATTTTGGATAGTTATATGAAAAGGGGTCCTCTGTGGGGAAGCTTCAGGAGAATTACCTCAATGGGTGTCTCGCAGACTATCCGAAGGAGTGGCGTGTGGGCTCCCTAAAGGGGTAGAATATGGGGATCCTTCTTGGTGGTGGAGGGTGTACTTTGATGGGGATGGGTGCCGAGAAAAGAAACACCATTAAAGGAAGAACCAATAATGGTGGCTGCGTGACGTCCTCTAAGCCTAAATGGTAGGAGTCTTGGTACACCTCCTGCTAGTGGCAGGAGGTTTAAAAAATGTCTAAATCGATGGGGAGCCATGGGGTTCCCTATGGTGTCGATTAGAGTGTGTGCTACTTTTTTTTATGGTGAAGGAAGGAGATAAGTATTAATGCAATGAGATCACATACATAAAACAAAGTGAAAATATAAATGGTTATTTTCCTTTTACAATTAAGATATGTGATCAAGAAAAAAGGAAAAAGGTTTCTTGTTTGTTGCGTATGACAAAACATCCTATATAGACCTAATCGTCCTTACTACTCTCAAAGTAATTTGGCCTTGCGATTATGTCTTTTGATGCGTCCAGGGGAAACATCCCAAAAGAACTAGTGACACCTTCCAGTAGCTGAAGAATCAACCAAGGTAATGGTAGTGAGGCTCAAGTGTTGCCTACATCATCACCTATAGGGAAAGGATTCCCTAGATTTTGGCCCCTAAAGTACCTTCGTCACATGTGGTCATTTGAGTCTTTAGCTTCTTAGTATTTAGTTGCTAGTACTAAGCACTAGATGGGTAAGGTAGCCCCAAAGAGTACTACATGCACTGAACCTAAGCCAAACCCCCTCTGAATCAGATCTCTGCCATGCTCGGGTATTCTTTTCTGTGGGATGATTGAAGGATTTTAAGCTCCCTAGAATTTCAACAAATATGTTTCAAAAGGTGTAACAGGACCATGGAGGCTTATAGGATGCCTATCCCCAATGGTCCTAACCTGAACTAAAACAAAAATGGTGGCCCCTGTGGGGAAACTTAGTTGGTTCAAGTTATGGTTGTTTTTAAGGAGTCTTAATTCACTTATGGAGTGATTTTGTAAGCCAAAATAGACTAAGTACCCAAAGCTCCTGGAAACTGGATGCCCTTGAGTACAAAGCATATGGAAGCTTAGTGTGTGATGCAAGTGAGCATACAAAGTTTGATAAGATGCAGATATGTGGTGATCATTTACAATATCCTTCTAATTACACTAGGTATTGATTATTCCTTGCATTGAAAAATACATATATTTTGGATGATGGGCCACTTACTCTTTTCCTATTAAATTGTGTAGAGTTTAACAAGGGAGATGGAAATTCAAATTCTTTTAAGAAAGTTTTCATATGCAAGCCCAGTTTCATCTAAGAGATGCAAGGGAAGAAAATATTACTTAATTTCTCTAATAACATTTGCTCCTAATCCAAAAAATGAAGAAATAAAAGCTTTGTTTAGTAGTAAGATTTGTGGATGATGGGCTACTTACTTGCTTACTAGTTAAGCTATGTGATTTGAAGGAAATCTTAGAAAAATAGTTTGAAAACACATATGTAGAATTTGGCGACTTACTTTTGTCCCTAATTAAGCTATGTGTGTATTGCAAATACAAAATGAAAAATACTATAATTTCTCCACCAATTGTGGTTAGTAGAAAAACCAGGCATATTAAACAAAAAATATAGAATGAACAGGTGAAGGAAATTCACTAAAGGTTGCAAATCACCTGAGGAAAGAGAAAATACAAGCCTCATTTTTTATTTTTCTGGTGACCATGCAATTTTAGCCGCACACAGACGCACACTCGTGTCTGTTAGAGAAAAATTCATGCGGGTGAGAAAATAAAAAGAGAGTTTTACTTCTATAGGCTCAAATAGGTCCCTGAGGTCTGTATGAATTCCAGAGAGGTGTTGAGCACCTTCTAGGATGTTTATGAAAAGAGGTCCTGCAAAAACAATTTTCAGATTAATTAAAAGACAATGGTATGTTGACCATTCCTATGGTAGTGTTTTTGTGGCAATGATGTACCAAAAGACACCTCCTTAGCAGTTGATTGTTACCTTCAAAGGGTCACAAGCATAAATGGTGTTGTTAGTGGACAAACTTAAATAAACACAACATTGTAAATAGTGGAAACAATGCATACATGAATATAAACTAAGCAAAGAGGTAAATACACAAACAATGTTCAATGGAGCTAACAAGTCAAAAAAATAATTGAAAAATCTCCCTTTATTGATTGCTGGTAGTAGAGGTTGAATACAATAGATGAATCTTAGACACTTGAAGATAATTCTTTGAGCTATGGTTCTCAAATTCCTTAGCAAGGGGATTTCTTTTCCTCAATCTCTTTGCAAGCTTCTCCTCTCTCTCAAAGAAGTATGAAGACTCTCCCATGGTGGATTCCTATTTTATCACTAGGATGATGGATTGCTTAGAAGCAATATGGCCAAAATGCTAGTGCTATTCCCTTATTTGGATTCAATAATGGAATGGTGGTTTGCTTTGATAGGAATTTAGCAAGCATAACAATGTCTCATATTTTGGCTCTCCCATGGCTTGTTTATATAGAGTTTTTTTAAATCCATATTACCCCTCTTGTTTCATGCATGATAATGACACATGAGTAGGACAAGATGATTCCATTAAGGGCTACATATCTTGAGGGAAAATTGAATTCCACTGTATTGGAATGAGCTCATCCAGAGAATCAGCCCCAACTGTGTGGAGTGGCCCTAAATCAATGAGTCATACATTTCTACAACTGCGCGACTTTTGAACGATATTCCACATGCGCGTGGATTCATCGAATAAATACCCACACAACATCAATTATTTTTATCTTTATAAACTTTGGACCTTAGGAGAAATTTAATTTTTTAAAATTCATGATGTATTTAGCTAGAAAATTCTCACTTATGCATTCTACTAGACACCTTTTAGTGTCTTCTGGATTGTGCTAACATGGGTACAATTTTCTGGTATTAACAGGGACTTGACTCAATACATTTATTTTAACTCATAAAATATTATTTTTGACTGAATTTACCCTATGACCATGAAGAACATGCTCTGAATAAAAATAAAATAATAATAATAATGAATATAATCAGTGATAAAAATTATGTTTTATTACATTACGAAGACCGACACTATTTACAATTTTCAACACTCCCTCTTAATTAGGGAGGTATTCTTCATGACATAAAAAGATGTTCTTAAATTGAAATATTCATATAGCAAGGGTTTGGATTGATAACCATCATGATAACCAACATTGTCAAAAATAGTAAGGCCTTAACTAACAAGCTTTATCTCTCCACTAGATCAGGGCACAATGTCGGGAGGCATAAATTTGGACACCACCATCTCTCTGGGAACCTACCCCATCCATATGTTCAATAGGCATGTCCTCACAAGACTATTATTTTTTTAGATACACATCCTCAAAGAATAGAATTCCTCTAGAATATTCTTATCTTAGATACAAATCCTCAAAGAATATTGGTCCTAGATGCTTATCCAATCCACCATTCTCCTTCATGCCTTTATTAGGATTACAGTTGTTAGTCTTAGCCATGGTACATGACATAAGGAGAATACAGTGTCCACCCTCAGTCCCTCTCAACTAGGGAGGATATATCCACAAGCCTAAGCTTGTCTCTCAAATACTCAAGCTTACTATTAGGAAGAGACTTTGTCAATATATCTACTACATGTTTTTTAGTGAAGATGTATTGTAGCTTCACAACACCATCTTACACCATGATTTGAATGTAGTGATACTTGATATTAATATACTTTTTCCTTGCATGGAAAACTAGGTCCTCTATCAACCTTATGCAACTATGGGTGTCACAACATATGATGGTAAAATCCAAAGGTCCTCCAAATAAATCTGCAAGTAACTTCCAAAACCAAACAACTTCTTGACCAACTTCACTGGCTGTTATACATTTAGCTTTAGCACTACTCGATGCAACTAAGTCTTGTTTACTGTTCATCCACAAAACCATAGAGGATCACAAATAAAAACATCAACTTGTAGTACATTTTCCATCTGCATCACTACCTTCCCAATCTGAGTCTGTGTAGCCCAATAATTGAATCTTATTTCTTGCGACATATTTCAAACAATGATGTATAGTCCCACAAAGATATCTCAAAATATGTGTGGATGTTATCCAATGATCATGCCTTGGATCCATCTTAAATTGGCTAAGATTGTTTACTACAAAAGATATATTTGTCTAGGTGTTCACAAGGTACATCAAGGAACTAATCAACTATCAATGGGATGTTGGATCAACAAAACTTGATTCTAAACTCTTTAACTTCTTCAAATTGGCGATCATAGGAGCTTTCATTTCTTTACTAGCCATCATACCAAATTTCTATAAAATCTTGATCAAATATTTTCCTTGACCAAGATAAATCTAGCCATGTTTTTGCCACACTTTGAGTTCCAAGTAATAATGCGCTAGTCCAAGATAGTTCATACCAAATTCAAATGCTAGTTCCTTCTTTCATTCATGAATAAGATGTTTGACACATGTTATTAGTAAGTCATCCATGTAATTAATTAATTTTATCATGGGTTCATTATTTACCACCTCAATGTAGAGATTTGGATCTACAATACTTTTGATAAAACTAGGTCTTAGTAGATAAGCATCCATTTTGGCATACCATGCTCTAGGGGCTTGTTTCAAGCCATATACAACCTTATTTAACCTAAAAACATTTATTTCCTTTGCATGTACCTCAAATCATTGATGTTCGCAATGTAGACTTCTTCATCAATTGTCTCATTCATAAAGGCTATCATTACGTCCATTTGATGAATGTTCCATCCCATAGTAGCTGTAATAGAAATTAGGGGTCTAATGGTTGTGTATATGGCTCTTGGATAAAAAATTCTTCGTAATCAATTATTTCTTGTTGAGAGAATTATCTGTTGGAAACCAGGACAACTGAGAGGGGGATGAATCAGTATTGTAGGAATTTTTACCAATTGAAAATTTTCTTTTACTTTGTGCAAGAATATTGGGACACCATTAAATACTTCAACAATTAACTTAAATAAGAAGAACAAGAATCAATATCAACAATCTAAATGGAACAAACAGATAACAAGTCACTAGTACAAAACGGCTAATTAGTTACTAAAAAATCGACTAAAATTTGCATACAAACAACCATTTTTCAGTTGGTAACCAATAGTGGTTAATTTACAATATCTTATATCGCGACCAACTTTTAGTAATATTTAGCTTACTCATTAATTAGTTATCTCAATTTTATTGTTTAGTAGTATATTTAGTCATTAATTTGGTCATTAATTTAGTCATTGATTTAGTCATTAATTGTCACAATTAATGACCAAATACACAACAAAGTATCCTACTACATAATCACTCGAGAAATGAAATTAATGACCAAAGAAATATAACCAAAATGTTGGTTGCGTTATAAGATATTATAAATTTTCTACCAATAGTCACATATATGAAAATTTTAGTCACCATTTGAAACCAATTAATGACTAAATAAATATGACTAAATTTTCGTTGTGTTGTAAGATATTGTAAATTAGCTATTAATAGTCATATATATGCAAAATTTACTCATCATTTGTAATCATAAATTTATCAATTACAGTAGTCATTTATCATTTTTTGGTAGTTTCATATACACAATTGATTTAATAATTTATATTCATTTCATTTACATTCATTAATAATCATTTTAAACAACTAATGTAATTGTATATTCATTTTATTTGTGTTCATAATTAATCAATATAATCTACTAATTTAGTAGTTTTAGATTAGTTTTATGTGTTCATTATTAATCGACATAAATTAATTAGTATGATTGCGATTAAATTAAAAAGAAATCATACAATGTGCATGCTTATCTAATATGAAAAATGTAAAGTTACATATGTTAATTACAATACTGGATAATATTAGGTACAACTATAAATAATTTCAACCACATAAATTATATTATATGAAATGTCAAGTATTACAATATGAGTTTCCAACTTAATATTGGTTAGACTAAAATTTACACATGAAATATTGTTTCATTATTTCAATACATTATCATTGTGTTGCCAAGGTATTGCAGGTGAATTCGCCAACTCTGAAGACGTAGCCGTCGGTTTGTATGTGTGTGTCTCATGTGAGATATTGGATTTTATGGTATCATCAGATCAATTCTCTTCTCTCTCTCTTTTTGCATTAATCGCTCTAGTGTTATTGTTCTTCTCTTTCTTCAATTCATGCGTCTTACCATCAATACTAAGTTCCTCTTCTAAAAATGGAAGAAGATACAATGCAAAGTATAAGACATGAAAGACCATGAACACTGGAATACAAACTAAAGTATACTATAAATGATTTGTACGGCATATGCCTCAACATCAACAATGTCAATGCCATTTTTCCCCAAGAAAGCAAGAAACTCGAACAAGTTTTCTTTAGTTGGGCGATAGTGGCCACTATGTGGCTAGATGACCTATATAAACAAAGAAAATAAAAAAAAACCATAGAAAATAACACCTTAGGAACTTAGTATTCAACCTTCAATAAAATATTGGGCACAATCACGGCAACTAAGTTTCAAATCCATCCACCTTACAAATATTTAGTTGTTAAATAAGAATGGAAACAACTCTCGGATGGTATTGGCCTTTGTTTTGGTTGCACAAAGTCACAATAAAATCATTCATTGAAAATTCATTCACATCTATACTTTGCAATATATTCATACATGTAGTTAAGATATCCTCAACAGGAGGATTTTATAGAGGTTTATCTTCATAAGAAACCTCTCTTCCTTTTTCATTTTCATTGTCTTTGGGAACCTCAAAATTACCTAGTGACAAGGCAAGAGCTTGGAAATTTCATCAACTTCTTATGTTGGCTCCTCAGGATGATTAAAGAGCCACTCCATAGCTAGTTCAACAATATTTGTTTTAACACACCTCAATTCTTCTTCTTCCCTGGAACATGGAAATCCCATGTCAACCATCATAGAAATGACAACCTCATTAGGTGGATGACCTCTAAAACGTTGACCCGTACTTTCAAAAATACCATTTTTTCTTCCTTTAACATAACCTATGGAAGTGTATACATGGTTAATAATGGAAACAACAAAGGCAATCAAGTATGGACTGTAATGACAAAACATTGGATTGCTCCAGATAGGTAGAACAACATTGAGAACTTGAGCTTGTAGGGTGCAGAAGAAAAAAAAAAAAACCTCTAGATCCCTTGGAACAATGATAGAACCTCCAAAAACTGGTTACACTTACAACTGTGATGTAGAGGGTATAGTTAACAAAAAAGAAGAAATGACAAGGTACTCTAAAAGCCTACAATATCTTCGTAATGTCTCTGAAAACCAAGGTGCATGCTCTAGTTTGTCATTTTCAATACCCTTTTAATTTTCTATTTCCATTCCTCATTGTGACATAATGGTATTGTCCACAGTAAATGAATTGTTTCTTCAAAAGTAGTCAAAAGACTTTTAATTGTACCATGAGCATAAAAATAATTCACCAATGTTGTATTGTACATTTGCTTATGGTTGTCATATATAATTGTTGTCATGTCATCCACAACTTTCACCAAGTATCAACACTTTGAAGAAAGTGATGACTCAAACTTAGATGAGCTATAGTTCTCATCCACCTTAAAAATTTCATGAAAAATATTGGTAGGAGAAATCACCACACTCTTGGTTGCTACACTAAGCGATCCCGTATCATCACAACATTGATTGGGAACTACCAAAACCTTCACAAAAGTCACATAGAATGATCACATTGTAGACGCAACCTTATTAATAGTGTCAAAGTCTAGGAGAGTAGGTGACTTCCTTTTAATTTCCTGGGCTTGGGGAGTTTCACCTGCACTTACAAAGCCCCCAATATCAACCTTTGATTCATCTTCATATCACCCAAGTTGACCAAGACACATTCTTGAAATCTCATCGATACCATGGTCCCTTATTCTATGGCGATGAATTATTTTTTGTACAACATAAATATATTCAGGTTCAATGGACCAATTAGTAATGGGTCCATTCATCACAGACACTGGGTTACATACCAAACAATTGAAATTGTGTTAGTTTCAATGTCAACTTTTATACCTGCTGCATTTGGTGCCAAATTTCCAGTTGCAATTCCTTGTTTAGCATCTTTCTTCGCATATATTTTGAATCAATAACAAGATATAACTTCCAAACTATTTCTCTAGACACCTTTGCTGCATCCTTCAGTATATATGCATCCCCATAACCAATTTCAGGCATCATTGTTGTTGTGCTTTTGAGTAAATGTGTTGAAAAGGATACAACACCATCTAGAATTGTTGGGCATGGAATCCCCCCACAACATGTTTTGGGGCTTAACGCCCAAGTTTTGGTCAAATGTATTGTAATACTCTGTGAATTGCAGGCGCGAAGCGCAAATTATAGGTTGATTCATAGGGTTGTCTGCCATAAGTATTGTAAAGTAATGTAAAGTCATGTCAGCCTACCCATGGTCTGCGAACAATGGGATTGTATAAGTAGAGTGAGGCTCTAAGTTGTAAAAGTAGCGAAGCAGCTGAGTAGCGAAGGAGCGAAGATAGAGCATAGAGTAAGAGTATATTGGGTCGTAGTAGTAGGAAGAGGCTCTGCAGCTAAGTGCGCAGAGGCCTAGTAGAGTCCGCAGCTAAGTGCGTGGACCCCTGCAGCTGAGTGCACAGGGTGGTGTCGAGTCTGTAATCTTGAACGAAGAATAATAAAGAGAAGTTGATTCCAATTTCTGTGCATCTGCTTGTGTATTGCCTTCTTTACATTTATACTATTTCGTTTATCGTGTGCACTTATATGATCGTTGGATATACTGTTAATTATCACTACTCTTACACAAATAAGTTAAGTAATTGGGTAATAACAAGTTAAATAGTAAGGAACTTGGGTATAATACAGATTGCGCCCCGAGTAGGGCTGCGTGAAGGAAACATCACAGGTTGCGAGGGACTAATAGGTGCACATAGAAACATGCACACAGGGTCAAATCGTGGACCACCAGAAGCTCATCAGACATCCCTAGGGTACAGAAACCTAGTTCTAGCACCCTCCCTTACTACTTCGGGTGAGACCTCAGTTTGTGCTCCGCGGACTGTTTCCAAAAGGGCTAGTAGTATCAGGATTTTCTTGGCTAAATCACCTCTGAAACTGGGTCAGGCCCATACAAGCCAATAAATGGTTCCATTACCGGGACTGGGATCTTCATAAGGGATGTTTGATGTCGTGCCACCAGAATCCAACAAAGAAAGAAATTAAAGGGTGGTTGGACAAAAAGATTCACAAGTTCGCGGCATAGGAAAACAGAAATCCGTGAGTAACTAAAGAACAATGGTTGGAGCACTATTTGTATACCAAAATCCACAAAATTTTCTTTGCATCCTTTCCTTCTGAGCTGTATGAGTGGATTGCGAAGCTAGCAGACAGTTAGGGAAGGTGTAGGCTCGACAAATCAATCATGTGGACTTCAAAATTAGTGTGCAAACTAGAAGCGTCAGGAGATAAGATTGTGCGAGCTGTGGATCATTGGCTCGACCGAATTATAGGACGATTTATCACTAAGTTCGTGGTAGATACGACTGTCAGCTGCAGTGAGGCAAAGTGAAATTTCTGCAAGGGACCATGAGGTAAGTATATTAAATCTTTGAACACTTGGATTAAGATGATATTGTGTGAAAACCAGGTAATGTGAATAAATTAATGTTTGGGACTACGCAAAGTGGGATGATCTACAGAAGCGAAAGTAGTGAGGAATTGGAAACCAGTCCCTTAATTTCCCCCTCATGCGAAAGTGAGGAAGAGCTCGCGAAAGTTTCTCTGAGAATCAAGGTCAATCTAATAAGGCAGCAGATTCTGCATTTACCATCTCCACCCACACCGCCACCTGTCTCACCCTCCTCACCTCCATCTCCACCCACCCCACCTCCACCACCACCACAGTTCAATATGGCGAGTGCAATCAAACTACCAATATTCAGAGGAGTGGGGAATGAAGATCCAGACCAATTCTGGTTCGTGGTAAGAGCAGTATGGGAAGCACAAGGTGTTATGGATGACAATATCAAGAAGGCTACACTGGTGAGTGCATTGCAGGATCGTGCATTAACATGGTACATCAAGCATTCTAATGACCATCCAAACACAGGAATCATAGAAATCCAGACTGCGCTGAATAGGGAATTTAGCAGGCCAAAGTCGGAAACACAATCAATCATCGAGTTCAAGGAGATTGCGATGCTCCTAGGTGAGACCCTCTGGGATTTAGACCAAAGACTGAAGGGTATGATTTGCGAAGCTAACATGACATTGACGGATGGACAACACCGCGCATGGTTTGTAGCGTCACTAACACCACACTTATGGATGGCATTGTCACAGCAAAAAATTTCCACCCAGGCCGAAGCTTTGGAGATGGCGATGAGATTGCATGAGACCCCTATACAAGACCCTAGTCTGGGAGTCCAAAAAATCCACGTGCAATTGCAAAATCTGTGTCTGGAGATGCAGAGTTTGAAATAGGATAGGACACCTCGGCTAGAGGCATGCGAGGAGGTGTGGTGCATAAAATGGAAAGGCCAAGGGCATGACAAGGACCACTACCCAGTGTTCACGAATTACTTGGCAGGAGGAGGGTCGATGCCGTTAAGACCTGAGGCACAGGTAGGACTGAGCGCGCTGCCTACATTATGGTGTACGATCTATCAGATGGGATGAAAGCACACTATGGACAATTGTCATCTATTGCAAAAGTATACACAGACATCCCAACAATTGTTTTGTAATTTCTGTAGGTTGGCTGGCCATGATGAATGCACCTGCAGAAGCTACGAACTAATGATGGATCAGACTCCTACCTACAGGGTGTAGAAATAAACGCGAACCCTCGACCCAAATGCAAGAATGGCGTGCGCTGGATTTCAGGGGCGCGGTCGAGGATGAGGTGGAATGGGACCAGGAAGGGGTCGCGGACAGTTAATTTGTTATAATTGTGGAAGGTCGGGGCACTATAATTTCTGCAGGTTGGCTGGCCATGATGAATGCACCTGCAGAAGCTACGAACTAATGATGGATCAGACTCCTACCTACAGGGTGTAGAAATAAATGTGAACCCTCGACCCAAATGCAAGAATGGCGTGCGCTGGATTTCAGGGGCGCGGTCGAGGTTGAGGTGGAATGGGACTAGGAAGGGGTCGCGGACAGTTAATTTGTTATAATTGTGGAAGGTTGGGGCACTATGCCCGCAATTGTACAAACTCGACAATGACATCATGTTTGTACTATACTCAGTTTGATCATGATACAAAAGACTGTCCTACACTGATAGCGAGACTGCGCGAAAAAGGGGTACTTCAGCCCCCTCCAACTCAAAATTTGCAGATGATGAGGTTTGAACTGCACGAAGAAGACCCGAATGTAAACATGATGCTTAGGAGAGGTGTGACCACTGGTGATGATAAAGGGAAACAGTCAGAAGAAAGTGTGTGGGTTTGCAAGTCTCCTACAAAGGAACCCGAATCTAATTTAGAATGCACGAAGGAGACATTCATGGAAGCTAGGAAGAGCTTCATGGAGGCCTCCACTTTAGGTAGTAAGGATCAATTAGAACCAGGGATGGATACTTCAATGCTCACTACCTTTCTGGAGACATGCATGAAACTGCTACGTGATAGCAAGGCAGTAAAATGACTATAGGAACTTAACACTAGGTGCACGGGGTCAGGAGAACCGCACGTGGTCTAGAAACTTGGAAAGCATGCATTGTGCACAGGAAGGGAAATGAGGTTGACTGCGCAAATCGACAAATATGAAATGGATCAGGTAATCCTAGATCTCAGATCGGACGCAAATGTACTGCCAAAACAAACACTGGAACACATGTGCAGACCCACGCTACAGTGGTCTCCTATTTAGTTACGAATGGCAAACCAATAGAAGATCTTACCCATGGGAAGATTGCAAGGGGTAACAATAGATATTGAAGGTGCGAGCGTGTAGGAGGATTTGGAAGTGATAGAGATTTTCGATGACAGTAATCCCTATCTCGTGCTACTAGGAATATATTGGTCCACCGATATGAACGGAGTCATAAATCTAAAGAAGCGCAAAATGATCTTTGAGAAAAAGTCACTACGCGTAGTAGTACCGCTAGATCCAGCCGAAGGAGCACAATACACTGAACCGGTGCACGATAATGATAGTGATGATGATATTGATTGTATTTACAAGATAACCATGTGAGAAGAGGATTGGGTGAATCCGATTGCAGATGGAAGGATTTCGTGGGAGCGCGAAAGCTCCTGCACTTCAGATTCAGTCGAAGGGACAGAGCGATGGCAGAATCGGCTACACGAAGTAACAACGCTTAATTGCAACATGATGGTTAGATCACTGTGCCGTGTGAAAATAGAAGCAAGGGATTTGCCAACATATGATGGGTTGACAGCGATGGATGAATTCCTGAGAAAATTTGAAAGTGCAGTACCATAACAGCAGCAGTTCAATGCGCTTAAGTGGGCACTGCGCGCAACGCCCGCACTATGGTGGGGTATGCATCAAGGAAGTTTTGAGGATTGGAGTGGATGTAAAAGGATGATGTGCCTACACTTTGGAAAACCCCGGATTAGAATGAGAGCCAGCCAGTAGGGGCGGAACAACTTGCACGCCCACCTTTCCCAAAGGGTACGAACATATGCTAAATAGCCGGCACAAGCGCACACCACTCCCAGAATAGAGAATAGGAACAAATCGTAACATCAGGAAAGGTGACGTGTGTTACCAATTATCCGTGGAGAAGCATTTGATAGGGTGTGTGAAGTACTGAATATGGTTCACTAGGCGAAACACACTGATTGGGACCTACGCGTACCAACGGTTCAATGGGCCTATAGGACCATGTGCAAAACCATGACTATGGAAATGATTTGAAAGGTGCAGAACAGTGTAGAGACCATAATTTATGAAGAGAATGCAAAGAGGAGTCCACCCGTAAGAGCTCCTACAGTTGTGACAATGTGCGAAGACCAGGACGAAGAAATCACACACCTATGCAAGGTCAAACACATAAAGATTCAAGAAGTGATTCGATGAGGGAACCTTAGACTTCATGAACTCAAAAAAGACTAGGTATGACTGAGGAAGAAAAGCATTTTTATGGACGCCAAGATCAAGGGGCTGGAAAATGAGATCAAGCAAGCATGTCTCGTCGCTAAACCAGGGATGACAAGACAAGGTGTAGATGATCATACCACTGAATTAGAAGATTGTCGCTGAGAATTTATGACTCTGCTGCCATGGCTACGACTGTACCTCACCAAACGCAGTAACCAAGGGAGCACACTACATACGGTAGAACGTGCAATGCCAGCTGTCGTGAAGGAAATTGAGGAGTTTCCGTGGACTATACTAGAAGGCGAGTTGAAGTCTTGCACATGTGGTGTGACCACCTGACTAGCCGTAGGGAGCACAGTCTCAGTGCTCCAGGTAGTTGAAAGAGAGCGCGGGACTATAAAAGAGTTTGTTTGGAAGCTGCGCGATAAGGGAGGTGTGCACAGAATCATCATGTCACAAGGTTTGTGCCCATGCACGGGGGGCTGCACTGCCGTTTGGGCAGGCTGGGAAGTGACCACTGGTGTCACTATTCACGATGAGATGTCTGATTTAAGACAAAAGGGGGCAAGTGGCGGGCATTTAAGACATGAATTAAGGGCAAGATTTGGGACAATCTGCCGCCAAGAAAGCATTGATGGCCCAGAATTGGGGGAAAGGTCGAATTTGAATTCAAAAGGTGCTATAAAACTCCAGGGGCTAGCCACGAGACAACACTTGTTCACTTGAGATTTGAGCAGCTGATTAAAGCATAGAGTGTTGAGCACCAAGCGACATTCGATCCTTCAATTTCATGAACAACCATAGACAGTTCAAACAAGATGGTGGCTACTAGGAGAGGTTTGGCTTTGCAAAAGGAACCGCTGACAAGGACGCGTAGAACCCCATAGTACACGATGTTCCTGAAGATACTAGGGTCACGTCAGAAATCCAAAAATCATCTCGAACGCTGAGACCAAAAAAAGATAAGAAAGCAGTAGGACCAGTCTGCATGTCCCTGAGGAATCCGTGGTTTGGTAGCTCTCAATGGAAGAAAAGGGCAAGGCTGTCACCATTGAGACAGATGACGATGAGGAGGACCTACAGACTCTCATTACTGAGGCAGAGGAAGTAGAGGACCTAGAAGAGGATATCCAACTGGTGTGATCTATAGCAAAATTGCCCGAGTACGTCCCTCCGTGAAAAGGGAAAACTAAGATACCAAAGGATCTGGATTCCACCAAGAGCACACTCCAGACCCTGCTCCTCCCTAATGGAATTGCGTTTGAGGGCTCACACCCAGGCTGTGTGCCCACAATGAAGTTTGAATATTGGGACCTCACGAACAACGAGAAGTTCCCACACTTAGAGACAGAGAGCCTCATGAAGCAGAGCATGAAGGGGCCAGTCACAACATTAGAGCCGCGAAAATGACTGCACGGTGTGGAGAAGGCTGGATTGCTTCATCTGCTATGGATTCCACACTTTCACCATGTGCCCATCACTATTTTCGTCATCAAGCAACTGCTTTGCCTGGTGCACGATGGGTACTTATGGCTAGAGGAGCCTATTCCTATCACGGCGAACCTCATCCATAGAATTTCTCGGCTTCACTATAAGGGAAAGGACCCCGCGATGATAGCAGGAAAAAGCAATGATTTGGCTCTCGTGGAAGCCATGAAGAATAAATACAAGCTCAAGAAGAAAAAGAAGGGTTACGCTATTAGCAGTATCAAAGATAAAGGGGTGCACATAGCCACCCAACTCCTAGCTGAGAAGGTAATGAGAAAATGTCTCGACGATGAAGTACCAGTGCCTGTAGTTGCATTGGCTGAAAAATGTGCAGAGGGGGTCCAATTCAACTGGGTCGAGTTCCTCTGCGAGGAATTCTTGATCAACTGCAAGGAAGCCCAGGAGCAGGGTAAGACCTTCCACTACGTGTGGTTGCTTTTATCCATTTTTCTAGTAGCAGGAGAACTGTTGGAGGACAGTCAGTTCCTGAGCATTGAACAGGACTTATCAGAGGTCACAAAGTATGCATCGCTCTGGGCTACCAAGGACGCAAAGCGGATTCGCGAGACAAATATCTTCTGGGTGCTCATGGAGGCGAGAATTTGGATGTGGATTAATAGGTAGCCACGCATGTCTCCCACAATGCATGACGGCTTGTGGAGGTTTGCAAAATTCAAGGTGGACATGCACAATATTTACATCAAGGCGTGAAAGGATCCAGTGTAGTAGTGGACCAAGCTCCCCTTCATCGCCACTGATGATGCAATTTTTACAGTGTTAGAATCATGGCCTCCTAAGTGGTGTGCCCCAGATTTGGCAGAGCTGGATAGGACAGCAACACAAAGAAGAAAGGATGAGGCCAAGTTGCACGTCATGCAGTTGTCCGAAAAGAGGTGCAATGAAAAAGCGGCAGCAGAGGTAAGGGCAGTCTGCGAGGCAGCTAAGGCAGCCGCAGAGTAGGCAAAGGCTGCCGAAGTAGTAGCAACAACGCAGACAACAGGGGCCATAACAATGCAGGAAGAGGAGGGCTAGGAATTGTTTACAAGACAGGAGGCACAGGACACATACCTTGCAGAAGAAGGCGTGGACCTAGGCACAAATTCCACCCAACTGAAAAGGTTGTTCATCACAGAGAGATCGGGTCCACGGAAAAAGTTCAAGGCCTTAAAATTGGCCATCGACCCAATCACGTTAACAGAAGGCGACCTCTACAACATTGGCGACATGGTTCGCGAGGTCACCAAGGAAGCACTACAAGAAGCCATGTCGAAGCCACATACTGTGTTTGGGGCCCTAAGGTCGCAGCTGTAGGAACTACAAGTGCGGCCCCCACAAGAAGGAACCATAGCCACCTATGATGTAGCAGGCACATCAGCAGCAGAGCAGATGCTACGTGCAAGGATGGCCAATACCAAATGGGGTGCCACCAGCAAAGAATGAGACCGACAGAGCCACAGTTGTCAGGATTAAGGGAATTGGCCTTAATTTGGCTTCCCTTCTGCAAGACACACTGTACCAACTGCAGGATGACATAACAGCAGAGCTTCGCGCCAGGGACGGCCACGCGATTCAGGTGATGAGTGAGCAAAAGATCAACATCGAATAGCTCAGCCTACAGTGTGATGGACTGGTGTCACAAAACCAGTAGATATTGTAGACAGTTGATGAAGCGTGCCGGTGAGTCCCAGAGTTGTCCATCACTACAAACCTACCAACAGAAATGTGGATCCACTGTTTGGAAAGTGGATTCCAAAACACGTGTGAGGAAACAATGTGTGTGCAGTTGGAGCTGAATCTCCAGATTGCCGAGCTGTGGCTAAAGGTGCAGCCTTCCACTCCCCTAGAAGTTAGAGAGTAGTGTGTTAGTGCTATCCAAACAGGGTTGGAAGAAATTGGACAGGTAGTACAGGACTATACATATATGTTGGACCAAGTCTTTGGAGTCCTCACATCCTTGCAGGAGGACCCCAACATACAATGCCTGGAAACAGAGGCGCGCGAACTTTAGGAGCAATACGACAATGTAAGGGGAATGACACAGATGGTCTTCCTCACTCAACGGCTCACAAATATGCAGCAAGAAAGGGCACTGAAAGAGCAGGTGGATGCCGCAAGACAGAAAGAGGCACTTCTCAAAGCACGCGTCCAGCCATGGATTGATGAGGCCTTCAACATTACGGTAGATATCGAGGGAAAGCTTGCAAAGATGTAGGGGCTCTACACGCTAAGGTAGGGATTCAATCCTCACAAAGAAGCATCAGAAGATCCCATGTAGCATGGTCCAACAAACCGCAGAATAGTGCACTACGGACCTTCGAGCAGTATGGGACTAGTTGAAGGGGCTCCACACCAAGATCATCGTGCCAATAGAGTGACTCGAGGACGAGTCATGATGATTGTGTTGGGGGCCTGTTGGGCATGGAATTCCCCCCACAACATGTTTTGGGGTTCAAAGCCCAAGTTTTGGTCAAATGTCTTCTAAGACTTCGCGAATTTCGAGCGCAGAGCATGAAGTGTAGGTTGAGTCATAGGATTGTCTGCCCTAAGTATTGTAAAGTAATGTAATGTCATTTCAGCCTACCCATGGTCGACAGACCATGGGATTGTATTAGTAGAGCAAGGCTCTAAGTTGTAAAAATAGCGAAGCAGCTGAGTAGCGTAGGAGTGAAGATAGAGCATATAGTAAGAGTGTGTTGGGTCATAGTAGAAGGAAGAGGCTCTGCAACTGAGTGCGCAGAGGCCTAGTAGAATCCACAGCTGAGTGCGCGGACCCCTACAGCTGAGTGCATAGGGCGGTGTCGAGTCTGTAATCTTGAACGAAGAATAATAAAGAGAAGTTAATTCCAATTTCTGTGCATCTACTTGTGTATTACCTTCTTTACATTTATACTGTTTTGTTTATCGTGTGCACTTATATGATTGCTAGATATACTGTTAATTATCACTAGTCTTACACAAATAAGTTAAGTAATCGGGTAATAACAGGTTAAATAGTAAGGAACTTGGGTATAATACGAATTGTGCCCTGGGTAGGGTTGCGCGAAGGCAGCATCACAGGTTGCAAGGAACTAATAGATTCGCGTAGTGACGTGTGCGCAAGGTCAAACCGCGGACCGCCAGAAGCTCATCAGACATCCCTAGGGTGCAGAAACCTAGTTCTAGCACCCTCCCATACTACTTCGGGTGAGACCTTAGTCCGTGCTCCGTGAACTATTGCCGAAAGGGCCAGTAGTACTGGGTTTTGCTTGGCTAAATCACCTCTGAACTTGGGTCAGGCCCATACAAGCCAACAAGAATTGAAAGGAATCTCAAAATTATTAGGCATTGTGCTACCTCAATATCTTCCAACTTTGTTCTAGCGAAAAAATCCATGAATTCATTTACAGGTTTCATGTGTTCTATCAGAGTAGTACAAACAGACCTTGTGAGAGGAGATTTGTGTTGCGATGAAAAATATTAAATGAAACAACAATATTATATCCACTTATGAATGACAATGGTAAGAGGGGTAAATCAAATGGTTGCAACACAATCTCTATACCATTTTTCTCAACAAACACCCCACATGTATCTATATGATGCAGAATATTTTCTAAGAGACGTGTAGTGTTTCTTATACAATCTAGGAGAAAGGATTCCATGTTTGAAGAAAACATTTCAACAAATGTATTGACCCCTAGGTCATATGTTTCCCTTGATGGTTTATCTCCATCCACTAAACTAACTATTTTATGTTCTAAATCAGTCTCCATAGGAATAAGCATAGAAGAGCTAGAAAATTCTTACAACAAGGAAGAAACTTTAGCACCAGATCCAAGATTTGCATTAGTATTTAAGATTTCAATCAATACATCCACCCCAATACCTCTCAAAGAAGAAGCATGTCACATCAACTCATCCAAGGAAGATGATAAGGACCCAAGAGTGTCACCTACCAAATCCTAGAGGTATGTTTTTGATGTAAAAATTTCACAAAACATCATAGAGAACCACGATCATTAGTAGCTTGAAGATTGAGGTTATTAAGGCACAACACGTTCAAGAATTGTGGTATACATGCTACTGCATCTATAGAAGGGAGGACGCTAACCATGATGGCACCCAAAAAAGCATTAGCCAGGCTAGCAACATCTAGAACAGAATAAGAAGTTGGATCTTTGTGAATAAGATCACTCATGACTATAGATGCAAGTGAAAATACCCCACCACCAAAGTCCTTTAATCTTCTAAATATAGCCACAAACAAAATGGAAAAGAAATCTCTACATATCCATACAACAGTGAAATATTTCTAGGAGCATATGTGCCAAGAGATATACCCAAAGCAAATCCTTCATAAGGATTCTTCTATGATAAGGAACCAATGTGTGAGGTTTATCTATCTACTTTTACTCTGACCCAAAAACATTGTTCTGAGGAGACTTTCCCTTGGAACCTGGTTGTGATTCTCCACTCTACTTCCTTTCTCCTCAAAATGGCAGACATCAAGATTTAAGCATGCTATGGTGTTATCCAAGCCTCCTAAATCCTTGAAGGAGGTTGCAACAAGATTACTATAGTCCATAAAATCCTCAAGAACATGCACAACATTTTTTACCATGTGTATGTTTTTTGGATCCAAATATTTGAGAAGAGGGAGCAAATTTGGCATTAAACCCACACCCCTTAAAGCAGTGCAACCAGAAGAAGAAGAAGAAACTAGAACTGTTATAAGAGGAAAAATTGTGTCTAGGAAAGATATCGAAGAATAGGATGATTCACTAGAAAGGGAACTTATTTCCTTCTACATTAGACTAGGTAAGATGCCATGATGTCCTCCTAATGTGATGACATTTAAAAGCATTGAATGACAAGACCTATCCTCATAAAGGGCCCCTAATGCCAATATTGCCAAAATATGAATATCTTCAAGAACCACATCATCAAATCATACTAATGTTACAAGTTAATTAACAAAGTTAGGTTCATTGGTGAAAAGAGAAGATAAATCATTGGTGCCATTACTTGCTTGCACTAGCACTATAAAATCTAGAAGACAAATACAATTGTATTTCTTCCTAGAGTCTAGATGTGAAAAGGCTCTTGCAAAGCGTAATCATGTTATTAAAGAAAATCTAAGGACAATAGGCACCTTATATTAATATACTATGTGCTTCAAAAGCTGGAGATCACTTTCAGAATTCATACTCAAATAAGGTATATGAATAACTTGCATTCCTTGGTCTCTTGATAGTTCCACTTCAAAATCTCCCTTTTAAACATATTCGTCAACATAAAAATCAAAATCAAGGGCAGAACCTAGCTGATATTGTCCAGTCCCATTTTTAGTAGAAAAAACTAAAAGTCCCAGACATTCTTCTTTACGACCCCATCCTTGAGACAAGGAAAAAAAATCACATTAAGAGAAGTATCTATAATTGAGAATTTTCTCACTTGTTTCTTTACAAATGTAGCCAATGTTTGTATACTAGAAATTACTACATTTTCATCTGAAGAAGAAATATAATATGAAATATGTTTCCACACACACATATATATAAGAAATCAATAAAAAAATATAGACATGCATGCATCATTTGAAATTCCACAAGTTGGAAAATACATAAAATGAAGGAAACAATTTCACCACGAGTACAGAAAAAATCATCACCATAAAATGTGTGCATTACCATGAAAAGTATACAAAACAATAAATAAAAACTAAAAATTATAGAATTCATAACTAGAAGGTTTTATGGGTAAATAAAGAGTTTTATATACTTCTTGGGATTAGAATCAAAATAGTAGCAAAAATTACCAATATTAAAATTACAGAAGGCAAGGAGAGAACATATATCACACATAACCTATCATCATCTTATTAAAGTGGATTTCCAATACATTTGTCAATTTTAGAAACCTTGAAAGATTTGTATTGACCAACTACTTGGGAAAAGAGAGAGAGAACTTTGGGTAGTAAAAACTTGAAGGTGATGAAAGAAAACCATAATGCATACAATACCTCGAACTAGGAATGCTAATCATTTATATATGTTAAAAAGAGAAGGGCATCAAAGAGAGAGAAAAAGGGGCATGCACAATAGAGACAATTTATGAGGAGATTTAACTACAATATCATGCAGTATCACAATCCAATTTTATAAGGACTGACTTATGTTCCTAAAATTTTATAGATCATTAACTTACTAATAAAAAATTGTAATTGATAAAAATCAAAAGCATTCCCAATGATAACTTATAGGGTTTGAATTGACAAACAATGTGGAATCAGAGATAGAATGAAGTACATAGTTTAGAATATTTGGAGGGTTTGGAAACTTGTAATCATTTGTTTAGATGTGAGGGTATATGTAATGAATCAGTGAAGGTTCCAAAGGTTAATTTAATGATTGTGTGAATTTGAGGAAACGTCATATCTACTTTCTCTAAATTAAAATGATAAGGTGTGTTGTTTATGGAGACACTAAGCCATTATAATTAACCCCTTGCATATTCACTGGTCTAGAAACCTACAAGGATCCTACCATACATAGTGCATCAAGCTTTCTATGCCTAGTTTCTTCTAGTCCTTTTATTTTACTATTTTCATTGCAAGGATAGACAAACAGGGAGAAGCCAAAGCCGGGACAAGAGGAACATACCTACTTGTCATTACATAAAATATTTTATATTTTCTATATGACTGGGCTAATAAACAATGAAGGGCATACCAACCCACAATAATAAAAGGTGGCATCCCTTCACTTTACATGAGAATAATCTCCCCTGTCCACCATTCTTGATATGGAAACTACACACAGATAAGAGATTAAGATAGAAGATAAAGTGATTTTAAATAAGACATCACGAATGTATGTGATATTTGATATTTACAACAAATTTACGCTTTCAAAAGAACCTAGCAAAGCACAAACAAAACAAAGAATTGCAGAGACAACAAAATATCTTGGAAATCATTGCTGAAGAAAGTTGCAAATTATTGGAGTTGTTGAAATGTCCAAATTAGCATTAAAAGCAAAATATTTGCGGAAGAAAGTTGCAAATTATTGGAGTAGTTGAAATGTGCAAATTATCATTAAAAACATGCAACATAGAAAATTACCAATTATCTGAAATCAGTAAACCAGCTTAGATCCATGTTAACTATGGATCTATTAAGCTACATGAAGGGAAAATAAAAAGAATTGAGATGCAAATCTCTTAATGCTTGAAATATATAAATTTAAAATGGATCACACTGTTTTTCTTTTCACATTTGATATTGTGGGTTGATTAAAAAAAAACATCTAAAATGATGACACAAAATTGTCTCAGATTCCTCTTCTTCCAATATCTGATATGATTTTGTTATTAGTGTTAATTTTATATTATAGCCCATGCTAAATTTATTTTACTATATTTTTTATTTTGTATAACATATTCTATTTGGAAAACATATGTTGACATCAATGTTACAAACAAAAATATGGGAAGGGCATTAGACTCTCTTCAATACTGGGTTGTAGAATGCACCTTGCTTATCTCAGTGTGATAATGTGGAGGGAAATAATACTATGTACACCATCCAATTCCTAAACCAATAGGGCACAAAGTGAGATATTTGTGTACATTCTTGAAATTTACAAACATATAAAAGGAAATGGCCCAATGTCTATGCATATAAATGCCAAATTAAAATATGTACTTTTTATATCTTGGAAGAAAAGTCATATCATGCTTAGTGGTGAAGAAGCTAAGTTTTAACAACCAGTTTTATATTAGAAGCTTAGATGGGATAAACATAGATTATAGGTGCTTTAGTCTTCAAATAGGATAGCTCTGTTATGGCAACTTATAATATGTAGTATGCACTATTTCTAGCCTAGAAGAAATTCATTATCATGCTCAATAGTGAAGAAACTAAGTTTGAACAACCAATTTTGTGTTAGATGGATAGGTGTAGATTAAGGGCAGTTTAGTCTTGGAAAAAAAATAGTTATAATTATTGGTCGCCTGATTGGGGACACCTACCCAAACTACCCCTTTGTAGCAAATATTTTATATGTTTTTTGGATAAGCTTGTTGGAAAAGTATGTGATTATTGGCCTCTTGTTTGGAGCCAACCATGGACTTTGAATTAGCAATTTCATGTATCTCTTCACCTATTTATAGACATTAAGAAAACAAAATGCAATATGTAGATTTTTTATCTTTCATGTATTGCTAAGGATACTAAGCTAGGCTTGGGGAAACATTCCCTTAAAGTAAAAAAAATCATGCAAGAGATTTCCTAGCCATTATATCCCATATGTGGTGCCTTAACTGAGCAGCTACTTAGGTTGGAGTACCATGGAGGGATGACAATGCAACAGAAATTTAGTTGATGTTAGCGATGTCTATAAAAAATGAGGATTGTATAATCAAAGGCCACTACCATAAAAGTGGAATCAAGAATCAAACAATGAGGGTAGCTTTAAGAAAAGGGAATCAAACAAAAAGTGGGAGATACAAGCCATTTTTTCCTAAGGCATTCGCACTAAAGCATAAAACAAGCAGGAAAAATGGAAAATGCAGAGATCTGACCTTATGTAGCATGAGCATGTAGAGACTCTAATGCTATGTTGTTGTATACTTTGTTGCTCCAAAAATAAGTTATGGAGCATGATAATAGTGAGAACATATGTATGATATATTTGGCTCACCCTTAACCTATTATAATGAGCATAATGTTATTGAGACTAGGAGTGGAATAAAAAATTTCCAAAAGGAAAAGAACCTAACCTTAACCAAGCAACAAACCACCATAATGTTCCTTTCAAATCACAATGCATTGATCTCTAAAGATGCATATAAGATAATATTCTAAATAAGGTTAGAAAATTCAAGAACTCTCACTATAACTCCAATAAACTATCAAAAATCTCACCAATACTTTCTCACTTCCAAAGTCACAGAGCTTAAGCTGATGAGTGTGAGGATTGACTTGTTGAAGGTTTACTTCAATTAATGGAGGAAACAATAAAAGGAACCCTACATCATGATAAATAATGAAAACAAGCAACATGATGCTTAGCTGATAGACCAAATATTTTTTTGGTTCTATGTCTCTATGACATACTCCAATACCACCATGAATATAGGCCAAGGCCTTACAGATCTGAAGCCAAAAAATTCAAATTAAGATATTTCAAAGTATAGAAGAAAATGGCCAAATCATTTGGACAACAAAGGGCAGGAAGTGAGGATCTCCAAACCTGGATAAGTATATAATTTTACATAAATAAGAGACATCTATTGATTCATCCTATTGTAGCACTTTGCTACCCAATAAATTGTCTTTGGTACATACTCCAACATGAGATTGAGATAGGGATCATCCTTATCGGAATAATGCTTTAGAGAGATAATATTTTGATTATCCAAAAGGTGCATTGTTTACAGTTCATGGTTCTTAGATATAGTTTGTCCTACAAAACCTTTTTAATTTCTATACTTTCTCCTATCTCTAAGCATTTATCCTAGGTCAGGGAGAACGAGTATGATTGGTATTGATTTGTGCATAATTGAAAACATGCATGTTCTGATTGCCCCAAAATTTCTCAAGAAATATTTTAAATAATTGACATGTCATCCATTCGAGCATCTATAGAATATCTTAGTAATGTCCCTAATCTAAAAGTAAATTAGGATCACTAATTTTATATCCTAATATTTATGAACAAAACAATGTAGCTACTATTAACCTCGTTAGTGTTACTCTATGGTATGGATTAAGCTTGATGTTATTTGCACTACACGTGGGAAAGTTGCTCTCAGAAATTTCATGATCCAACAAAACTGTCACATTGCCAATATTTTATTGCTCTGAAGTACCAGCCATTTCCAACCCAATTGTGTAGTAAGAACATCTAAAACTATGCAGCAATGAATACAATAGCGCTGCAATATCTAGTCAATACTATGAAATGATAAGTTATATTTACTTACATGGGAACACCAAAGTATAAGTCCATAAAACCTCAGATTGTTCTTAATACCTTTTGTCACTATTGGTGTGAAAAATCCACTGAAAACAAATAAATTGTTCAAGAGATATTTGTAAGAATACCTTTTTCTTTGCTTCTTCTGCATCATTTTATTTTGACTTCAAAGTGTTATTCTCTTCCTGGATTAGTTGATTTACAAAATTCATTTCCAAAACTGGCACTCAAGACTTCTTCTTAACCAACTATTCAATATTCATTCCACTTTGATCTTTTTGAAATTTCCCTGGCATATTTACAGGGTCAAGACCATACATACCATGTTGAGAAACCATGACTTCATGTAGTTGTAAACCTATGATATGTTAAAGTGTCATACATAAGTTCCATTTTAACAGGTCACAACCAACCAAAAAATATTAACCAAAAAAATAGATATTCTTCCACTGAATGGTACAACTAAAAAAATCCGATAAACAATTACCAACTTTTAAGTAATCAAAATATAATTTCATCTATGTAGAAAAACAACTTATGCACAAACTTGTATTTACAAGACTTGAATACAAAATGAAATGAAAGTGTGAGTTTGAACCATAGGTATTTTTTCATAAAATTGTAGTAAAAATGAAAAATACTTAGGTTATGCAGTGAAGGAATTCCATTGAATGCAACTGAGCATTGTGTAGTAGTTTTCACTTCAACTCTAGAATTCAGTGCTTCATCAATATGAATACTAGAGGAAAGTATCGGAGGAAGGGGAGGGAATTATCTATATCATTCCATCAAATAGAGTGAAATGGAGAACTTCCTTAGATAAAGCATATTGTCCCCATCCTAGTCAGAAAACTCCTAGGCCTACTTTAAAAATTCTACATGATGCAACCAGAAGAACACTAGAAATTAAAGTCACAATAGTGTGATGGTGATGTCAGCCAAACATTTCCTTTAAGCTCTCCATTAAAGGCATATATTCTTTATAGATATGTCAACGATAACATGGATTTCAATCCTCAAATGATGGAACCAGAATATCTAATGGCTAGTTTTTATTGTTAGGGTCCTAGGGTCTAGGGATCAAATGTCTTTGCCTCTTTTTATTCATTTTGGGATTTTCCATGTCAGTTTAGCCTATGAACCACTGTTGTCATAGTCTAAAGCATCATTGTCTAAGGTCACTATAATATATTTTTATTTTCATGTTATAGAGGGTCCTTAAATACAAAATCAAATTTGAGAGAGTCTAAGTTCATGAGAGGGTCATAAGGTCATATTTTCATGTAGAGTCATTTAGGGTTCAAGGGGTATGTATCACAAGTCAAAACCATGAATAGAACAAGTCAAGTTTCATTTATTAAAGTTATGTGGGTCTGTTGTTAATGGTGTCCATCATGCCCCCATTCCACCATTCATAATTCATCATTCACAGTTTACCATTTAATATTCATAATTATCTTTCATATACGCTTTCCATTCATACCTTCTGTTGTAGTGAAAACACAACACCCTCATTTTATTATTATTATTATCATAATAATAAATATGGGGACCATTTTTTCATCCATTTAGGCCTCTTGTTTCATCTTCCCTTATGGTTTTCAAATTTAGCCTTACGTTTACTATTTGTACTTTTAAGTTAATTAAAATTTTCATTTTTCTAAAGATAATAAAATTGTAATTATTATTTTGTTTTAATTAGATTAATTAATAAAACATAGCCCCCGTGACCAAGATTCTTACATTAAACATATTACAATGTGGTAAGTGGCTTAGCCCTTTTTAATAAACATACAATTGTAAACTCTGAACCATATGACAAATGGCTTTAATACAAACAAATGAATATAGGTTTCAGTGATATATATTATAAAGTGGTTGAAGTATTATGGAGGACCCACATACCACGTAACCCTCCTCCACTCCCTTATATCAGAGAATCCCATATTGGAGTTTTTGTTATGTGTCACCTCTTAAAAGTTTTGATATCATATAACCTCCGATCTCTGATATGCGATATAACCTCTGACCTCCGATATGTTTTAATCTCTGATATGTCAAACCCGATTTGATTTAAGTTTTGGATTAATTATAAAATCATATCCGTTCTCATATCAAAACTTTTGAAATGGCACATATCTAAAATTGTCAATATGACTTAATCTTCTGATCGTCGATTTGGTTGTGGATCCGATGGGATTTATCACAATGATTTAATATAATATTACATCTGCTCCTCATCAGAACTTTCCATATATCACAAGTTTTGCAGAGTCTGTCATGTTAAAACTTTGATACTCCAACCTTCGATATCCATCCATGTTCGCCACTTGTAACACTTTGGTTTGGTAATTACTATTAAGTTTTGAATAAGTCAGTGTTAATGGTCTCGAGCTATTTATCATTGGTTTTTCATTGGGATTATTTTAGATTCAAATTATTTGTAAAACGCTGATTGCTTTGTTATATTTGGATTGCAGGGCTGATTCTGGAAGAAATTTCTCTTCCATTTTTAACTTAATAGTTGAAACACTATAGCACTAAAGAAAATAGAGGTTGTTGAAAAAGGTTATTTGAAGAATTTGTTGGAAAATACCCTTTCGCTCATTCGAAGACTGTTCGAATCCGATCCAAATGAAGCTTCCGAGATCTTCTAAGTTTAGCTTGTGATTCAACAAAATACAAAGCCTCTAGATTCATTTATTTTTTATTTCTCGTTTGTTAAGAAACCGAAAGGATATGTTAAATTTGAAACTTTGTATAAATACATGTCTCTTCAATAATATTGAGGGGAGGTCACCATCCACTCAATGGGGATTCTCTGTAGTTGTTTGATTTGTTCAAGAACACTAATGTTGTGTAGAGAAATGATGATTATAGAGAAAACAAAGGGTTTTTGGCTCTATTCTCATTGCTTAGCACTATTGTAGGCAACATGATTATGGGTCTTAGTTACTCCAGGACTGCATATTTTGTAATAATATTTGACACTATTTAATTAATTCTTGTTCTTGTGTAATATTACTGGAACTCAGGATTATTGCCTCACTGTTAAAGTTTCATTTTTGGTTCTAATCTTTATTCTAAACAATATTATGTTTCCTTGATATTATTCACTATTATTGTGTCATTGACATTTTGTTGTTGAAACTTTGTTAAAGCTATCTTTGCAGGGCATAATAAGATCAAAATCAATCTTAATTCATTGAAGTATTCCTATGGTAACTAATAACTATTTATTATTCATTTGCAGGATTCTTTTGTTTTCACTTGTATTAGTTAATGTGAACTACTTCCTTTAATTCATACAAAATCACTTGATGAATTATACTAGTCTTTCCCCCTGTTTTAGTTATCTTTATCTTGAATTAGGAGAGGGCTATCCCATTCTAGTTCAAGATAGGTTGTTTTTAGATTAGTTCTACATTTACATATTAGTTTTCATCAAGTCCTCTCTTAAAGAGGCAAATAAGTCATTTAATTGTGGTTTGATCAACCTTTTTAAATCAATCAAACCTTTGTGTTGATTTACTTCTTTAACTTACATCTTTAAAGATCGATATAAAGGAAATGTAACATGATGTAATATAGGTGTAAATAGATTAATTATTAGTTTAGGTTATATTAGTTTTAGATTATATTAGTTACATGTTAATCTTAGATGACAAGGTAACTGGACCCATAACCATTTGTAACCACCATCTTCAATGGAAAAGGAGTTGCTTTAAGTTCCCAGCTGGGTGGTCTCCCCTAATGTTGACGAAGGACATTTTTATAATCAACACCTTCATAGACCCCCTTCATTTAAATTTACCATCATATGCACCCCCGACCCTCAACTCGCCTTTCTTCATCATTTCCATTACATCCCCATAAATCCACAACTCATTATCATCATTCATAATTCATAATTATTACAACCCTTTACCCAAAGTTTACACCCATGACCAAAACAAGACATATGAGGCACACATTTTCAAATTTATGTTCATGTTGCCCTCATTCTCTCTCCAATCCATAGTTCGTGCTATGAGAACGTTTGACAAGTTGTACAACACAAGGCTAAAAGCAGTTTGGTAGAGGTTCGAAGGCAGGTTATTTCAAGTGTGAGAAGGTTCTTGCATAACAACTACACAAAATTCTGAGCTACATAACCATTGTGCCACCACTTCAAGCTCCTTGCAGAGGTCTCCCACTACTTCTAATCGATTTTTCTTGTTGTATGAGGTAGGAAACATACCTTTCCATCCGTAGTTTTCCCTTAAAAAATCAGTTAGACATTGATTGGTAAAGTTTGTGTGTGTTTGTTGCATAATCGTTGTGCAAACCCTGCGTGTTGATTAGTCTGTGTTTGAGATGTTTTGAAGTTCTTAGGGTTTATGTGTCAGTTTGTATGAGTCGAATGTGTGTCTATGCATATCTCATATGTCAAAGCTCCTGTTAATTGGCATAATTCCTTTGCATACAACAATATATGGCATGTAAAAATGGTTGTCAGGGCACCAAAAGATAAATTCATTTAAACTTTGTAAATTCAATGTTAGCTGTCATCCATCATAGACTTTGTGTATGCCACAAAAACAAAGTTCAAATTATATGATGTAGTTTTTATAACCAGATGGAAAGCCCAGGCAGAAAAGGCAAAGGAAAGGGAGGAGAGGTAGTTCGTGTTGAGCCTAGAAGTTTAGAGATGGTGAACTCTAACCCTATAATCTAAGTGGCATTTGAAAGGACAGGGTGCATAGCCTTATGTGAGAAAGTCCAAACACATGGCCACCATTTTCAACTTGCTAGTGTGTTTTCCCTAAACGTTAAAGGTGACAAGGTTAAAATTGAAGATTTAGAATTTACACTATCTGAAGAAACTATTTCTCAAGCTACAGAGATTCCATTACAAGGTGAAAGTTGGTTCAAAGGCAAGTTGTTAGATGCCTCACATTTTAAAGAGTTTGTAAAACCTCAATAAATAAATAAATATGACACTTCATTCTGAAGAAGTTATCTATTGAGCCACTAAAGTCAACTATTGAAGGTAATACAAAGGTATTTTACATGTGAAGGCTACTTCAGCAAGGTGTATCAATATCACATTAGGCTTCTTATGCAATTCATTAGCAAGAGGAACCTAAAATTACCTTATTACCTGTTCAAAATCTTGTGCAAGATGCAATAAATAAACACTTACATAGATTATTCCACTTTGCATTGATCAAAACATTGGTTTTGCATGAGTTAGAGGAAAGGAAAATGTCTTCGGATGGTTTCTTGTCAACCTCAAATTTCTTGGATCATATAGACATTTATCCTATTGAAACAGCTGAAGAGACTAAAGCTGAAGAGCTAGCAAAGGAATCAATGAGGGATAAGAGAGAAGATAGTAAAGGAAAAGGAAAGATCCAAGTGGCACATGAAGAAGAACAATTTCTACATAGGCCGAGTTCTAGACTAAGGACTAAATTTTCCACCCAGAAGTTGATTGAGGATCCAACTTCTCAAAATACCATTGATATACTAGAGAATATGTTAGAATAGGGTGCAGGGAATGAGCAAGATATTCAGTTGGAAGACAAAGAACTTAAAATTACACAGTTGTAGGACAGCCTTGATAAAGCTCATCTTAAGATTGCCTATTTGTGGAAGGAGGACCGAGAGCTCAGACACACAGTAGAAGTAGTACAACATAAAGAAAGTGAGTTGTCCAGGAGGCCTCCTAGGCCTACAATCCAAGATAAAGGAAAATAGTTGATTGATGTAGAGGAGGTAAGAGAACCCAATGTGCAACTAAGGAAGCATATCACAAGGTCAGCATCCAAATGGAAAGAGCATATAAAAGAAACCTTTCAATCAATAGAGAAGTGAGAGTTTGATGAATGGAAGGAATATCATAGGCTATTTGAGGAGATTGAGGTATGCCAAAAACAAATTGATCAGATAACAAATAATACTGAAATTTACAAGAGTGCCATCAATGATACTATCTCAAAAGCTGATGTTTGGGTTGCAGAAGCTCTTGACACGGTTGAAAAAGCTAAAGAAAACCTAAAATGGACTCTTCACCAACACAGAAAAATAAATAAATATTACATAAGAAATCTAATTGTTGACACCTAATCCTCAGGATTGGGTGAATAAAATGTAAATAGATAAATAAGTAATATGAACAGTAATTGGGAGATGAAGTGAATAGTCTCTCCCTCATGTATATAATGAAGACCTACCTGATGGAATAAGATACATGAATTATTTTTGCCTTGAGGAGTTATTGCCTAACCTGACATGGTATCAAAGCCAGCTCCTTTTTTAGCTTTTATGTCGTTTGTAACTCCCTATTCTGCTCCTCTGCTCTCCATTCAAAAGCGCTGCTCCATACAAAGCATGCTCCATACAATGTGCTGCTCCATTCAAAAGCGTTGTCCATATAATACGCTGCCCATATAAACATTGGTGTCAGTTGCCTGACATTTTCTCTTAAGCCTACTTGCACCATTGACTGCTACTGTTACGCTGCTCGATACGTGCCTTGAACACTGCTGCCACTCAGAAGGGAGTTGTCTGGTATATCTGCTGGTATTCTATCGAGCTCATTGATATATCAAGGTGAATGGTATGCCAACTCCTCTTTTTTAGACTGTGAGCTGTGTCGTTGGCAGCACTATGTTGTTAGCATGACTATGTGTTGGTTCATGGTTATGGGTATTGTGTTACACCGCCCATACTACCCAACTCCGTTCCCATTCACGTTTTTTCACATATTATCTGTGGGTGTTAATACAGTTGTGGTTAATACAGTTCCAGTGTTAATACAGTTACAGTGTTAATACAGTTGCGGTTGTTAATACAGCTCCACTTAACCATACCACGCTTGCTCCCGTGCTCATACACAGTGAACCACGCTCCCATACCACGCTTGCTCCCGTGCTCATACACAGGTGAACACTGTTATATGAATGACGGTGTTTGAAATTTTCTGGCGTTTCTCGAGCTTTCCACCAATGCCTTTCTTGTGCATTATTTGGAGGATTGTGCCAGTTTAGAAACCAGATTTGACAAATTCGTGTGAATAAGTCACCCTCGAGATAAATTTTACAGACCTTCTGTCAGTTATTCGAGGGGGATTTCGTTGGATTGACCTGAAAATTGTGTAAAGTCAAATTGAGAAGGGCTCTATTTTAGGCACAAGTTTCCCTTTCCTGTCTTCCTATGTTTTGAAGTGATGTTGCTTGTGCTGTTCCATAATGTTCAACCATAATATGTCCTGCTCCTCTATTGGCATATACTGTATATATGAATGACTCCCGTATAATGAGTGGTTGATGTCCATTGTGTTATATACCTCCACTATAACACCCTGTGTATACCATATATATGAAGGATTCCCGTATAATGAGGTATGACTCTTGTATTGTGTGGTGGTATGATTCCCGTATATGATTATTAATTCTGTGGAGCCTGACACTTCCGCCATTCTACTCCTCCATACCATTCCTCCATATAATACCTCCTCCATACCACTCCTCCATATAATACCTCCCGCAATAATACCTTTGTTTTATTGCTACCATAATTTCATTTTTCAAAATATTGTTGCTACAGTGCATTTTTTTCTAGTAGAAGTATTTTTCTATCAGCAGAAGTAATTTGTTTTTACATAATGCATTCAATCATATCCATGGTTGGAATAGTTCTCACTGGAAAGGAGAACTATCCTGAATGGTCCCGGATGATAAAACACACCCTCATTTTCAATGATTTGTGGAAGGGAGTGTGTGTCGAAGATGGAGATAATGAACCAGTACAGCCTACCTTAGACAAAGAGCTCGTCATTTGGGAAAACAAGAACAAAAAAGCTTATGCATTAATAGTAGCATCTGTAAATGAAGAGGTGAGTTGCCATATTTCATCATATTCAATTGCCTTTGAAGCCTTACAAAAGCTGAAAGAACTCTATGACTCACATTCTGCACTTGAAGTTGTTCAACTCATGATTAAACTCTTCACTCTTGAACTACAAAATAATGATCCTCTTGCTCTTGCATCTGAAGTAAAGTCTATAATGCATGATATCAAATCCACTAAGGTTGAGTTGGATATTCCTCTTATCGCTTTTCTTAAGGCACTTTATCCTACTTACTCCAATTATCTTGAGTCATTGCAAGCAAATGGAAATTTCAAAGATATCACCTTTGACTCTCTTGTGAAAAAGTTTGCTGAAAGAGAGAAAGCTTTTGGAAAGAAGACAGCCCCTGAATCTTCTGAAGAGGTTGTGTGCCTTGCTCATAAAGAAAAGCATCCTACTCAATATTCTTTAAGAGGAAGAGGTGGTCGAAGAGGAAGAGGAAGATATTTCAGAGGTAGGGGGCAGACATTCTCAAGGAGAAAAGGTAGATTTGCACTGCATTCACTGCAAAAGAAATGGATCACATGATGCCTCTACATGTAAGCTACCATGGGACAACATTGAGCAGAAAAGAAACCAATAGAAAGGTAAAACTGATGATACAGACAAAGGTAAAGCACCTGAATCTACTCACTATGTTGTGGCACAATGTAACATTGGAGTAAATGAAGATTTATTTAATGCTTCACTTGCTTCTTGGAAAAATGATTGGTTGCTTGATTCAGGAGAAACCTGCCACATGACTCATAGAAAAGATTTTTTTTGAAGATTTCACTGATAATTTTGATGGAGCAGTATACTTTGTAGACCAATCAAAAATCAAGCCATCAGGGCTTGGCACAATCAGGCTTAAACTACCTGGTCTTCCAGACTTTCTTCTGCATCATGTTTTATATCTCCCACAGCTCAAGAGAAACTTGCTATCCTTGGTCCACATCCACCAGCAAGGTCACTCCATTCATATGTTTGATGGAAAGCTTGAGGTAAGAAAATCATTTGACCACTCATTTGTCATGAGGGGAATAGAAGAAGAAAGGCTTCTCAAGCTGCAAGGAACCTTTGCTCATGCACAACATTTCTCATACAATTCTCATCATGAAGAAGGTACACTTCCATCAATTTTATTATGGCATGCTAGATTTGGACATTTGAATTATGACAGCCTCCGCTTGTTGAAGAAAAATGGTGTTGCTGGTTTGCCTACAATTCCTAGGAAATTTAAGCAATGTGATGCTTGTATTCTAGGAAAGCATAGCAAACAGTCTTTTCATGATGCACATTCAAGAGCATATAGAAAAATTGAACTCATTCATTCAGATTTATGTGGTCCAATCCCTGTTCCTTCTGCAAATGGAAATAAATATATGATAAAATTTATCGATGACTACACCAGAATGTGTTGGGTTTATTTATTGAAGAACAAATATGATGATTTTCAAACATTCAAGAATTTTCATAAATGGATTGAAAATGATGCACAATCTCATATTGGGTCTATTCGCACTGATAATGGAAAAGAATACACATCAAATGAATTTGAAAACTATCTTTGCCAACATGGGATCAAACATCAAACAACTATACCTTATAATCCCCAACAGAATGGTGTAGCTGAAAGAATGAATAGGACAATCTTAAATATGGTACGATCCATGCTCTTCTTCAAAAATGTAAAGATAATGTTTTGGGCTAATGCTATTCTATGTGTTGCATATATAAAGAATAGATGTCCATCTAATGCTATTAGAAACAAGAATCCATATGAAATGTGGTATGGACATGTTCCTTCGGTAAAGCATCTCAGGGTCTTTGATTCCACCTGTTATGCTTTGATACCAAAGGTACATAGAAACAAACTTGATGCTAGAAGTTGTAAGTGTATCTTCTTGGGGTATTCAAACACCTCCAAAGCATACCATCTTTATGATGAAGTAAATAAGAAGTTTGTTGTATCTAGAGATGTAATTTTTCTTGAATCATCCAAAACTGACAATGCTGTTGTGTGGCAACTTGATCGCTTGGATAGATTCGCAAAAGAAAAATCATTTCAAGAATTTGATAATCAAATTCCACATCTTGAAGGGGGGATTCCTATACTAGATCAACATGTGGAATCTTCTTCTGAGGAACACTCTCCCCCACATGAAACACCAACAACA
The DNA here is from genome assembly GCA_031772625.1 of Pinus tabuliformis. Lineage (NCBI taxonomy): Eukaryota > Viridiplantae > Streptophyta > Pinopsida > Pinales > Pinaceae > Pinus > Pinus tabuliformis. The sequence goes on along the minus strand of CM062818.1, from coordinate 794,875,127 downwards.
GATGATGCTTTAAGTGACGTGATTGATAGAATTAGGAGACTCAATCTTGATTCAGTGCCAACTCAATCAATGGAGCAGCTTGGACCATCTGAGAAAGGTCCCCCAAAGTGGTTGACAAAGACACTTGAAAGTGTTCATCCTGATGAAGTTGGAGAGACGGGAACTAGAAATTCAAACCGGCAAAATGGAGGTGATGTAGATGACTCTAATTCACCGGTTGATATGGATGTTTCTTATGATTGTGAATTGAACTTGTCTACAGATTTTGAACCAACTTCCTTCAAAGAAGTTTCTTCTCATGATGAATGGAAAGAAGCGATGCAAAAGGAGTATGATGCCCTCATAAAGAACAGCACTTGGAAGCTGGTTGATCCTCCATTAGGAACCAAACCAATTGGCTGCAAGTGGGTCTACAAGAACAAGTATAAAGCTGATGGCTCACTTGACGAGCACAAAGCTAGGCTTGTGGCAAAAGGTTTTGTAGAGAAGGAAGGGGTCGATTATGAGGAGACTTTTTCCCCCACAACAAAATGGGCTACCATCCGGACACTCTTTGCCCTAGCAGCTCAGAACGGTTGGAAAGTCGATCAAATGGATGTAAAAACTGCTTTCTTGAATGGAGATCTAAAAGAGAATGTTTTTATGTCCTAGCCTGAAGGATTTGCTATGAAAGGACATGAACGTAAAGTATGAAAATTGGTGAATTCCTTGTATGGCCTCAAACAAGCACCGCGAGCCTGGTATGAAAAACTAACTGAGCATCTTCTGAAACTCAATTTCAAACATTATGATCTTGATGATGCAACTTTATTTGTCAAGAAAGTTGGCAAAACAATTGTATATCTTGTGGTATATGTAGATGATCTTTTGATGACAGGGAACAATGAAAGCTACATTGCATCCATAAAGAATGAATTGGGGAAAAGTTTTGAAATGACTGATTTGGGCTATGTTCATTACTATCTTAGCGTTGAAGTAACCCAACATCCGAAGTCCATATTTCTTTCTCAAAATAAATACATTGGAGATCTATTGAACAAGTTTGGCATGACAGAGTGCAATCTTCTTACTACTCCAATGGAACAAAACTTAAAGCTCACATCTATTGAAGGAAAAGAATTTGAGGATGCAACAAAGTATAGACAACTTGTAGGAAGTCTCAACTACCTAACTATTACCAGACCAGACATTTCGTTTGTTGTTGGAATCCTCTCCAGGTTTATGCAAAAGCCTTGTGAGGGACATTGGTCTACTACAAAAAGAGTTCTAAGGTACTTGAAGGGAACTCAAGACTTTGGAATCAAGTATACACAGGTGGACGACTTCAGCTTGATTGGATACTCTGATTCAGACTTTGATGGATACAAAGAAACTGGGGTATCTACTTCAGGATATGCTATGAGTCTTGGATCAGGAGCTATCTCTTGGAGATCATGCAAACAATCAGTTCCAGTAGATTCCACAACATAAGCAGAATACATGGCAGTAGCTGAAGCAACAAAAGAAATTGTGTGGCTCAAGAAAATTCTTGAAGATTTGCAGGTAAATCAAGTACAATCAACTCCACTCATGATTGAAAATACCTCTGCAATAAAGTTGGCCAAGAACCCAAAGTTCCATGATCGAACGAAGCACATCAATACTAAATATCATCTGATTCGACATCATGTTGAGGCCAAAGCAATCCATCTCCATCATTGTTCCACTAATGAGAAAATTGCAGACATCTTCACCAAAGCATTTGGAAGAGAAAAGCTTGAACGATTCAGAATGATGCTTGGACTCACCAACATCCCTTTAGATTAAGGGGGGGGAATGTTGACACCTAATCCTTAGGATTGGGTGAATATAATGTAAATAGATAAATAAGTAATATGAACAGTCATCAGGAGATGAAGTGAATAGTCTCTCCCTCATGTATATAATGAAGACCTACCTGATGGAATAAGATACACAAATCATTTTTTCCTTGAGGAGTTATTGCCTGGCATGACACTGATTATTAGGAGAAGATTGAGGTTGATGAAACAAAATCTAGCAAGGGCTAGGAGGCAACTCAAGAAGATCAAATAGTCACCTAGAAATCTGTCCATAGTAGTACAACCAGCTAAAGAAGTTAAAACAACCTCCAACAAAGAGTCCAAACCATCATCCAACAAGAAGAGGAGGAGGTAGATTTGGTATATTGACTGAATTTACTCATTGTTTATCATGCACTCAAAATCTATGTAGCTAAGAGCTCATTTTGAAATCACAAGAGGTAATATTTTTTTATGAACACTGTGAATTTTTTAAAAGTTTTGACGCATGCTGGGAGTTATAAGGTATATGTGATGAATTTCTAGATATCGTAATGTTTTTGGAGCAAGAAATGACAAGAAAACTCAGAATTTGAATTTTGTTGCACGAGTGGTGACTAGGAATGTATGAGGTATGCATGCGTGGAAGGAAGCATCCAATGGGTCCTACTCCAACAAAACACCATTTTCATTGTACCCATTAGCTCAGTTTCATCTGGTACAACCTATGGCCGTGATGAGCTAGAATTCTACTACACACTATTGCACAACTTATCATTGAGGCCTATTTTGTATTTTTGTTATTTTTGGACCTTCTATAGTTATGATAGTGATTAGCATAGGGATGGATATATGGATAAGTTTGATATTCTAAAGCTTGATGTTGCCAAGTTTTTTTTTCAATATTTTAATATGATGTTTCCAACATTAATTTTGTCTTGATATTCTTAGCTGATAGGAGATACATTGTATCTGGTCTCTTATTGTTCGTGCAAGAAATCTTCCTAATTGTATTTAAGTAGAACAAGATATCAAAAAAGGGTTCGACTTGGGAGAAAAGGGGCCTGTGTATGTGATTTTATTTTTAGAATATAAAATTATTAGTGCAGAACATTTGGCACTTTACCAAAGATTCCCGTGGTATGTTTTTCAAATTCTTCGTTTCTCTTCTTATGTGTATGTTTGTTTCCTGTCTTTTCCATTTAAACATTAAATATTCACCTCTAAATTGGATATAAATAGTTTCAGAATTCATCTTTGTTGGTGCTCCGAAATGATTTTATTTCCTTTCTAAAACTATGTTGGAATTCACCCTCATTTAGGTTCCCCTTTATAGTAAACTATTTTTCTTCCTGATATTTGATCAAAGATATATGTTTCAGTATTCATTTGTTAGTCATGCTCTGTTTCAAGTGATTAAATATCTTTTTGTATATTTCAAGGTTATGTTCAAAACTCACTCACAATTACGTGCTTTGAATGTAATGAAAGGCTCTTTCCACCATTATATTATGAAAAATGTAATAACTTGAAATCATGGTTGCCTTGCCTCTGTTTCCATGAGTGCTTCATTAAGTTCTAACAATTTCATGTAATATTTGAATTATGACTCCATGCCCAGTGGCTTCTTCCTCCTAAGTTTGTTCACCACCATCATTGTGCCCTATTTTTATTTTATAGATATGGCCTTTGTTTTGTGTCCTTAAGCCTTACTGTTTTCACATTTGGACTTTATTTTGAGTGAGGGAGTCCCCTCTGGTTGGAAAGGGTCAGTCTCTAGACAAACAAGGTTCGTGGTTACCCCTGTAAACCTTTTTCAGCCTAGAGGTTCAATTATAGGGTGCTAATAGTTATGATAACATTATTGATTGAAACAACATAAAACACATAATGAAATGAGCATTAAGAATTTTATAGGTGTTGGTGGGAAACATTCCCTAAGGTAAGGGTTGACAACCTCAATAGATAAGAACAAGAAAATCAACAAGAATCAATCAAACAAGCATGCCAAACGTGTGAATTATTAAATGTGGAATTGGAAACTTACCTAGAGGTCCTATGTTTGATGATGTTTGAACACCCTCCTCCCACATCTACCCAAGCAACCAGCCAGTCGGGGTAAAAATGTGACAAGATTGCACTATGATATCATTTGACCTCTTAAGTTATGTTAAGGAAGTGGAACTGATGGAAATACACCATACATACATTCAACATTTAAGACCCTCACGAACCAATCCAACCTTGCTACCAACCAGCCCCTGGGTCCCACTGAGATTTTGGACCACTTGACCCCTACATGCTCTCATTCTATGGGCATGCCAACGTCCAGGGACATCTGGACGCTCTCACAAGCCTATAAGCCAGTGTCCATGGAATATTTTGCACAGTGTTGTGCCATCGTCCCCTGGATTTGAGACACCTTTTTAGGCTTAGAACCTAGGTCACTGCCCAGAATTGAATGACATCTTCATAACAGTAAAATAACAAGGAAATGACAATACAAATGCAATTACTTGAATAAGACCTTGAATGGACCCCTACTATCCATGACAGACATTTCATCAAACATCTCACGAATATGTAATATACAGGTGTAAATAATAGATTTGAGCTTAGGGGTCTCATATTTAGCTAAGAATCGCTAAGAAGCATTGATGCCTCAACACATCAACTATCATTTCATCCATTAGGTCATAGATACATTGTTCATTCATTTACAAGTAAAAACATGATGAGAGCCATGCATAACCACTGTCATAAAACATATATATAACCAGCATAATAGCAACAGAAATACCAATGAAATCACAACCATATGATCCACATATAAACAGTATAATACTCAAGGAAATACAAGGAGAAATAACCTCATATTGATGATGCAAAATCCAAACTTGAGATGGGAATTCCACCTTCCACCCGACCATAGAATGGTTGAGTCAAATCTCTCTTCAACCATTCACCCAGTGCCATATTCCAAGCATGCATGTGGGATATCATAGAACACATCGATCCAAAACCATTCAAGGCTTCCAGAGGCCATTCACCTCAACCGATGAAACAGTGATTCCCCCTCATGTAGTGTTAGTAAGTATAAAGAGGTTTATGGAGTAAATATAAAAAGAGGTTTTATTTATTTACTATACCTTTGGTTTATTTATATTTTTTATTTATTTATCATATTTCTTTTATTTATCAAAGTTGAAATTTTTCCATGTCGGCCAAAATAAAAGTTTTTAAAAATATAAAAAAAAAATTTAAATAACTATACAAAACATTTAAATAATGTCTTCTCATGAAAAAAATCGCAGATGAAGAAATTGGATTCCTCTTGGCTCATTCTACATCCCAATATGATGTGTAAGCTTGTCCATCGTTCTTGGCTCACCAAAATAAAAAAATTCTAAAATTCTAAAAATAAATAAATAACCATACAAAACATTTAAATAATATCTACTCATGGAAAAAATTTGCAAGTGAAGAAATTGGATCTATTCTCGTATTTATTTATTTACCATACCTCTAGTTTATTTACATTTTTATTTATTTACGATCCGTGTGTTAGTAAATCTCTTTATATTTTAAATTTATATTGTGTTTATACATAATAATAATTAAATTGACTTTTAAATAAGAATGTTAAATGTTAAACATTACGTTTTTACATATTTACCCTTACATATTTACTTTTTTAAATGAGATCTATCCCACACTAAACTATAGATCGCTTCTCGGTACAATAATCTCTCCGTCCAATTCAATTCTCCAACCCCATATATATTAAAAAAACCTATATAAAAATATCTTGAATGTTTTTTATAAAAATAAATAAAAGAATGTTGTGTTACACTTCTTTGCTTTGCTTTCTTAAAAAGTTGAAATAATGTTTTATTTATCATATATAATTCATTAACATGAATTACAAAAATGTAAATACACGTTTTTTTACATCTGATTTAAGAAAATATAATAATCCATATATCATATAATGAAAATGGATAACCAGAAAACATAAGCATTTAAACCATTGTATATATTTTTTTTAATAAGATAAAGACGTAACATCATTTAAGTAATATATACAAAGCATTTTTCACTTAGTGAGTGGGCCATATTTCATTGATAAACAATGAAACTTAATTTTTAAAGTCAACAAAGTAATATGCATTAATTCACTACTTTATCATATCCATATTCTTCTTTAGATTCTATTAACGTTTTGAAAAGGGAAAGTAATTAAAAAAAAAACAAGTACACAATAATTTATTAAATTTGATACTTTATCATAAGAAACAAATACACATCATAAAGCTTTTGATTCTATAGAAAGGGTAACGAATATGGACCACAAATATCTTACAAATCAAATTTGGATTTCCAAAAGGCAACTTATATGGACCGCAAAGATATTACTAATCAAATACAAATTATTAGCATGTAGATATTGGGATCATAGAAAATCTCTATATTCATTAGATAGATATTATAAAAAAGACAAGTCATTAAATTTTTGAACAGATATTATAAAAAATATAAGCCATTAAATTTTTGAACCATGGCATAGGGATTGTGGTATTAGGATTTTTAAGAGAAATCAAATTTCACAATAAATTTACTAGATTTAGCTTGGGGTTGATGTTGCAGAAACATTACATCGAAATTTTAAAATATTTTGTGACTATAGCATTTTATATACTGGTATTTAAATTTTTGTTGGAATTAACTAATATTTATAATATTAAAAAATTATAATTTATATAAATAGTTATACGCTTGGAAGTTTGAAACTTTTAATTTTTTAAATCGTATTGGAAAGTAACGAATCAATCCTAATCTTTGCTATTAAGTTTACATATTGTAATTAATATCATTATTTTATTTAAAAAATGAGTTGCTGATTTCCTAACTTCTATTGTAGGTTAATAATGTTTTTTTTTTTTTTTTTTTTTTTCAAAAGGTGGAAAAACCTATCAAACTCAGTTTGTCAAACCAACAGTGAGGACAGCCATCTCTGGCTGCTATCCGCGAATGTCAGTTGACACATCACTGTTATCAAGGAAAACCACGCCACCTGAAATAACCCGCTGGTGGTCCGTAAGGGAGCAGGCTTTCACTCCTGCCAGATGCCTCTGGGTCTTGGGCCGTTAACCTGTTTCCTTACGTCCGAGGAAGACGAGCTCTTAGCCAAGCAGAAGCAGTTTTAGGGCAGTTTTAGGGCATACTCCAGGCCCAGTAGGTTAATAATGTGTTATTATAAAATCAATATGATATATTATATAAATTAAATTATTAGAAAAGAATAAATTTGCGACGATTTTATTTTATATTATTTTTATCTATTTAAATATTAAGAATCAATTATATAATATCAAGCAATTATATTTATATATATATATATATATATATATAGGTGTGTGGGTATGTATATACACATATATATAGAGATATTTATGTCTATATATATGTATATAAATATATTAACATCATTTTATCTCAATTTGATATCATTTAAGCACTAAAAAGTATGTATCTTAATTAATATTTTTACTCATCTCAAAGTTTAATAGATTCAAAGTTAGATGAATCTACATTGATGAGTTTAATAGATTCAAAGATAGATGAATATACATTGATGATTACTTAAGCTCATAGGTTAACCTAATTTCTTTAAATGTTCCATTAATATTCACTTTATACAATAACAAAATTTCTCTTTAGGAAGCTCCAATTTCCTTTTAGTAAGCTCTTGTAAAATATTTCACTTAACATTTAGCAATAAAAAAAATGGTCTTTTACTAAAACTTAAATGATATCTTTACCAAGACTAGGAAGGTATATGTAGTGTACTTATATAGGGGAAACAATGAATTATGTGCAACATTATAGAAATGTAAACTACAAAAAGTAAAATAGGAAGAACAAAAGTATGGAACTTACATAATATTAACCCGTAGATTGATAATCCAAAAGGAGAGCAATATTCACAAATCTCTTTAATGGAGCAATCACCAAACAAGTTTTTGACTAACTAACCACCTAGTGGGTATTTTACTATACACATGAGATAAGTTACATTGAGTAACCATACATAAACTATTATGTGGATCTTATTGAAAGATGTTTATCTTGTACATTACTTAAATATATACTAAGAAAATTTAAGTATGGGGTTTAGCATAGGACCGTAATATACCCTCCCCCTTCAGAAGAAACATTGTACTCAAGTCTAAAGGTGTAGAAACTACAGTAAAATCATTGACACTTCCTATGTGGCATTTTTTGGTTGTGTATTCTAGGATAATGTGTTGGCATAATTGAAGCTCTCTATTATTCGTTACCACCTCTAGAAGTGACCAAATTGAGCCATCTTCATCAAATGGTAGAAGGGTTGTATGAATATTGTAATTTGGCACCACTACTTTCTTCTAACATGACATGTGAGATATGAGGTGGATGTTGGATTAAGCTAAGGGAGTCAATATATGGAGCTGGTCCAATATAATGAAGGATCTAATTGTGGTCATAGAAATTTGGTGCTAAGTTTTAGTAGCTCTTTTCTTTATGAGATGTACACATGATACCCTTCTTCAAAAGACATGTGATTCTAAAATTCATGTTCCTTAATTCTACTTTAAGCCAAAAACAATTTATCATTAAATGTACAAAGAATGGAATATCTAGTGTTAAAAAGTGATATCCACTTCCTTAACATTAGATGAGCCTAGTAAGTACTAACTATATAGTGATTGATCAAAATATTTGTCAATGATAACTTTATAAGGTGAATTTTTGATATACTTATTATTATATAGTAATTTCTTTTTAATTATATCAGTGTTTATTAATTATTTTTATCATATATTTTTAAATAAATGAATATGTTGGAAATGAGTGTTATTGTTGACTTAAAGTTGTGTAGTGTCATCTATGTCAAGGTTGAGGGGACGCAAACCAAGATCAAGCAGCAGAATGCGAAAGTAGGTCAATGGAACGAAATTTTGGTGTTTCCATAGTGTCCCACATGGAATGAAATTTGGTTGCCAATGGGAAGAATTTTTTCATTCCCATGACATGCCTAGAATGAAATTTGTTGTTTCCTAGGTAGGGCCTTGTATAAAGCCGAGGCGGGGTGTGGTATTGGTGTATAAGTCAAGTTGGGGTGCAATATATGAAATAAAAGTGAAAACCTTTATAACTATAATTAGTCATTTCTTTTGTAATCAAAGTCTTATACTCCTTCTCACTAATCAATGACTAAAATAGTAAATAAACCTTGATTAACCACAACCAACATGTTTAGTGCGATTAATCATACTAGGCACTAAATCCTACCCACTAAACCATGATTAATGATGATTAAACCATGATTAATAGTACCGAACAAATTTAAATAGAGCTCAAGTATATCGAGGTACTACAACACCGGGTATCAAAGGGAATAAAGAAAAATGTTAGGCTAGTATGACATGGCAATAGTATGATGTGGAGCTCCATGTGGACAATATGTGGCAGATCCAATGATGTGGAAGCAGTGGTGAGTGACACGCGACACTCATTTTTTGCCGATTTGGACAGCCGAATGGAAAAATGGCAGACGACATGTGACATGTACTTACCAAATATCAAATATGTGGCATGCACTTATTGGTCATCGCAGATGACATGAAAGGTGAAGTGGTAAGTGACTTGCCAGGTGACGCAGCAATGGTGTGTCATGTACTAAGGTATCAAAGCATTGGGTACCAAAGCCCTATTTTTTATATAAATGGAAAGGCTGATATTTGGTATGATGTGGCACATGTTGATTTTTTGTAGCATGGGAAGGTATTCCCACATGCCTAAGTTAGTCTTGAAGAAAAATAAAAATAATTTATTTATGGTGCATCAAGTTGGCCAAGGAAGACAAGTTGGCCCAACCACATGAAAGGGTGTGTCCCTTGGGAAAACTGATCCCCATTTGACTAGTATATATACATGACATGACACTTGATTTTGATCATCATTCATTCAACATCTTCTCTCCTCTAGAGCAGTCGCACGTGTGATAGAAAGAGTTTGAATGAGCATTTATTTTGAACATTGACTAGGGTTGACCGAGATGCGAGAGGGCTGAATTTGACTACATTCAATAGTAGATTTACCGTATTTGAAAGCACAAGATGCAGGTCAAATTTTGACCAATTTGACTACAATCAACCATAACTGGAGCCATAGGCCAAAGTTTGACCAATTTGACTACAATCAATTACAGAGTAACCACAATTAACCACAAGAGCCATAGGACCAAATTTGACTAGAGTTGATTGGTTTTACTATTTTTAACCAACATTATCTTGTTGCAAATTTTGACTAGGTTTGACTCATATTTTTTGCTTGGACATTGGCACATATTTCTATATAATTTGGATTTGTAAACCTTGTTGAAGAATAATTTATCCTAAAAGAAGAGTTGTTGGGTTTTATCCCAAGGTTGGGTTTCCCAGGGAAATGTTATCGTCTCTATTGTGCATGGTTTTATTTATATGACATTTACTATTTCCATTACATTTATTATTGATATTTTGTTTGTATAATTTCTCAATGATATCAAGAGTATGAGATAATTGTTTGGTGAACAATAGGTAGTAATTATCAAATCACAAAATTGGTTTGTATTGTCCATCTTGTAAAACATTAAACATGGTACCAAATATTGGTTGAAAGAGTAGCCATTGAATTCATCCTAAGAGATGATTGTTTAGTAGATCAATTATTTTTTGGGTCTCTTGTTAAAATGGCACCAAGTCGCAGAGTTGAAGACAGGTTATATGGCACCATCAACTTCATATCTTGGAAGACCGGGACAATCCTTATCACATAAGAGAATGAGCTTTAGAATTATGTGGAGAAAGTCATTCCAAAGCCAAAAGGAGTTGAGGAGAAAGCCAAGTATAATAAGAATGAATTCAAGGCTAGACAAATCTTGGTAGATTATATAAAGGACCACTTGATTCCTCATGCTACTACATTGAAGATCGCCAAACAAGTATATGATGCTCTAGTAGGATTGTATGAGAGCAACAACACTAATAGTAAGTTAACCTCAATAAATCATCTCCGTAATATCTATATCATATTTTATTGTCTTGTGTCTTATGATACCCTCCCAGATAAAAGATAAACTTATAGAAATTGGAGATAACGTTGATGATATAGAGCTAGTTACAATGACTCTTAATGGATTTCCTCCCTGAATGGAGCCAGTTATTCAAGGAAGATATGCACAATAAATTTTTCCTATGTTTGATAAGCTATGGAATGATTGTGTCAACAAGGAGACCATATTGTTGTTCAGAAAATTCTTGTAGAATATGCAGGATGAAGAAACTCAAGCTCTGACAGCTCATACAAGGAAAAGGAAGAAGGAAATTTGGAATGTTTGATAACAATAATACAGGTAGAATAACCAATCTTGTTCAATAATACAAGAAGGAGGATATGTTAAAATTCAATTTATCCATTTTTCATAATCTTGGAGACTATGCCTCCTAGTGTCCTAAGAATAAAAAGGAAGGAAAAGCATCGTGCATCAGTAGCTAATTTTTATGATATCAATGATGAACATCCACCCGAGAGGAACTCAAATGAATTATTCCTTTAGGATCTACTACTAGTAATTTTTATTGACAGTTATGCCTCTAAACACATGGTAGGTTTATGAGTTTCTCTTATGTATTTTTTAGGGAGGGGGTTGACGATCCTCAACATTTTCTTCCTTAATCAAGAGATAATTACCTCATATTTTTCTCCCTTGTTTATTTATATTTTTTACTTTTGGTCATCCTCTTATCCTTTTATTTTGATTTGTATGATTTTTTCTTCCATGGCCTCCTGAATGGAATTTGTAAAAATGAATAATATGTACATTATGGAGGCTTCCAAGGAAATTATTCATGCAATAGATGGTAGCATACAAGCAAGTTTTTGATAGTATGGTTCTCCCAAAAAGAGGGAGTTGACTATGAGGATATTTTTTTCTCTAGTCGTTGGATGGTCAGGTTCTGTATGGCCTAAGATCTTGAGCATAGAATCAACATGAGTGAGTGATGTTTGAGAGGGAGGATTGTAAAATTTGCTAGGACATCTAGGAGTATGTCGAATGACTAGAAGAGATTATTGTTCCAAGGAAGAAAACAATCAAGTAGAATGGAAGGAGAAACCTTCCAAGAGGATGTCATGGGTTGAGATTGTCAGCCTACATTCTTAGAGGCAAGAGGTCTCTAGGAGCAATATTACTTCTATGAGGGGACCATGCTAGATAATTAGATATGCTTCATTGATAGAGGGAGTAGTAGTGCCATAGGGGAAGCTAGGATTTCCACAGGAGGATCTCCTCCATTGTCAGAGGAAACACCTAGTCAAGATGACCATAAAGTAGTTGTGGTGATGGATCCAATGAAGGAATCTATCCAATTTATGGTTGAGCCAAGGCATGTAATGAAGCATGTGTTGAGGTACTAGTGTGGTGCAATTAGATATGGTTTGTGATATGTATTGGGTGGAGAAGTGAGGCTTAATGGATATGTGGTTTCATGTTGGTTGAGCAGTGTAGAGGATAGAAAGAGTACCTCGGGGTGCTAGTTTATATTACGATTAGATATGATATTATGGTTTAGAATGAAGTAGACTCCTATCACACTTAGAAAAGTAGAGGGAAAGTATATCGTAGCTAGTGTTACAAGTTGTGAAGAAGCATGGCTTTGAAGGCGTATTGCAGGACTCTTTGATCATGTCACTTCATCTAAGACATGGTATAAAAGGGAGCAGTGAAGCTCCAACAAATATCCACATATGAGAATATTATGGACATTCTCAACAAGCCTCTATCTAGACTGAAGTTTTTATACTCTAGAGACAACCTTGGCATGATGAAGAATGTTTGTCTCATTAATAGGTAGTGTTGATGTCTATGCAGGATTGGGTAGACCATCTCTTGAGAAGCCAAAAGGACTTGGTTGGGTCATTTTACCAAGGGTGAATGGCCCATGGTAATTGTAGGATTGGATAGATCTTCTCCTGAGAATCTAGAAGGACTTGGCTTGGTCATGATAATTTAACCAAAGGAGATAGATGAAATTGACTTAAGAAGTCGTAAATGAATTTGAATGGGCCATGTTGATTTGGCCAGGGGTGAATGGTCTAGGGGTAGATCCTCTCCTAAGAAGCCATGATAGACTTTGGCTAGGTCATGTTGATTTGACTATAGGAGATTGATACATTTACGTAAGGATCCATGAAGGAATTTGGCTAGGCCATGTTGATTTCACAAGGGGTAAATGGTCCAAGAGTCAAATTTCCTCCTCCAAGATGGAGTTTTCTATAGATGTGCATGTGAGGAGTCATAGTGCCTACACCAGGATGGATTGATCTATAAAAATTCATCAACATAACAAGCTCATGAAGTTTTCTTATGGGGGAGAAATGTCAGCTAAGAGTAAATCTGTTGCAGTTAAGGAGAATACCTACCTCACTAAGAGGGAGTTTTGAATTTTTGTAGCATTATGAGGTATTTCTACATGCCCAAGTTAATCTTGAAGGAACAAAAAAAAAAGAAATGGGGCATCAAGTCGGCCTAAGAAGATAAGTCGGCCCAACCACATGAAAGGGTTTGACCCTTGGGAAAATTCACCCCCATTCAACTAGTATATATACATTGTGTGACTCTTCATTTTTCATTCATTCAACATCTTATGCCTTCTAGAGCAGCCACACATGTGATAGAAAGAGACCAAATTGACTAGAGCTTGGATGAGTAATTAGTTTGAAAATTGAATAGGGTTGACCAAGTTATATGAGGGCTTAATTTGACCGAAATCAATTGTAGGTTGACTACAATTGATAGTAGGATCCATTGACTGAAGTTTGACCAATTTGATTGTAGTCAACTATAAGTTGATCATAGATGACCATAGGAGCCATAGGTTGAAGTTATACCAGTTTGACTGCTATCAACTGTAGATTGGCCAATTTGACTCCAGCAGTGCCAAATTTTACCAGAGTTGACTAGTTTGACTTGTTTTGACCAATGTTATCTTGTTGTTGATTTTGACAAGGTTTTGACTAATATTTTTTACTTGGACATTGGCACATATTTATAGACAATTTCAATTTGAAAACATTTCTAAAGAACAATTTCTCCTAAAAGAAAAATTGTTGGGTTTTCTCCCAAGTTTGGGTTTCCTAGGGTAAAATTATTATCTCTATTGAGTGTGGTTGTCATTCTATGAGCTTTATTATTTTTTATACATTTACTATTGATATTTTCTATGTATAATTTCTCAATGATATCACTGGTATGAAAAATTGTTTGAGGATCATTAGGAAATAATTATTAGATTAAAAAATTGGTTTCCTATCCAAATCTTGTAAAAATTCAAGAACACAGATGACATGGCATAGATAAATTGGAGAGAGGACCACATGGTAGTCCTTGAGTGATCCATGATAGTTCAACATGTAGACCTAGAGGCCTTGGGATTTGAATCAATATTATGTCCAGTAAGGTGTTCCTTTATATTAATTTTTGGTCGAAAAGGTAAAAAATATTGGTCATGGGCCAAAATTGTAAGACCAAACACACAGTCCTTGTGGGGCCCCATACTAGGGTACCAGAGTATTGAGCTACCCAAATGAACAAATTGGTAGAACCTTTGGCATGAAAAAATCTAGTGTGAGGGGGAAAACACCATCAGTTCCAGTCAAGAGTAAAAAATATCCATCACCTAAATTTTTGTCTGCTAGGACATTTTTTATTGGAGTATACCGAAGCTATATGTTAGGATTGAGGGAACAACACGTGGTCGTGAGTGCTTAATAGTTTAAAACTTAGAGATAAAGGGTTCCAAGGGTCTCTGATATCCAATATATAAGTACTAAGTCACAACATCCAGTTATGAGAGGCCAATTTTTAGGACCCAAGTATGGCGAGCCATCGGAATAGCTTTGATATAATGTGGCATAGTATGTAAGTACTGATCACAAACCCCTATCATGAAGCATTAAGGAGTAGCTTCTAAGGGCTAATCATCACCACACTGAGAGATGGAAAGGGAAAAAAGATTCCCAGTATTCCAAGGTCCAGGAATAATGAACCCTTGTCATGGACATGGGCATATGTCAGGGAACGTTTTAGGGGATAATATTATCATATGGGCTAATTTTCCATGATATTTCCTAAGAAAGGATTTGCCGATTTTCTTTTTTCATAACAATAATTGACCCAAATTTGATAGGATAAAATTATTTTACCTAAAAAGTCACCAAAATTTTATAGAGATTGCATAAAATTATTATAACTTTGAATATTTTTTCAAAATATCACTAAAATTTTTATAGTTTACAAATTAGGGACTAGTAACATTCACCAAGGTATATAAACTTTAAGATGAATTTTTATCCTTAATATTTTCCTTGACACATGTGAAGGGCATCAACAATATAGGGTTGGATAGAAGGGAGTCATCGATTTGGTGCCATTACGAATATGAATTGTAATGTAGTAGAAGGAAATCCATGTGTAGGAAATCTAAATTGGGTGACCCAATTAACTCATGATACCATGGGTCAATACCATGGACCGATACCCATGGAAAAGGAGGCCATAATATATAAGTACAGGGTTAAGAAATTGAAAGTTATGCTAATATTCTACATATGGGAGTGTGAGTTACTAAACCAACGATACATAAATAGCAGTAGCAAACCATGTTAAGGGGAGTAAGCCAATTTGAGGAGAGAAATCCTGAACAGATTGAATTGCATATCAAAGTGCGGTGACAGTGCCAATTGTGTAGAGACAAGTACTAGAACATATCAAAATGTAGCTCATATTTTATTTAGAATGTTAAACTAAGTTATATCAAAAGATAAAAGTTGAAGAGAGACCAGATCAAAAGTGAATTGTACAGACCATAAACATATTGAATGTACTTGAAGAAATAGTTGATTAGATTAGAGAAGGTTCAAATTCAAAATATAAAATAGTGAAATGATTGATGTATCCTTGAAGTTGGTTCCTATAAATCAAGGAATGAGTGTCTCCTAGTTGGTTTTAGTAAATTGATGTAACAGTAGATTAGTGCAGACATTCATATATAAGGAAGAAGTTATTCTATGGTTTTCTTCTATATGGGTTTCCATGTAATACTATGAGCCTCCTAATATATGTGTGTGCATTTCGATTTATGGTATTTCTATATGGTTTATTATAAATAGCCTAAAGATTTTAAATATAGTTATAGATTGTATAAAATTGATTCACCACGCCTCCCCCCCCCCCCCAGAGTATTATTTTTTCTTCAACAATTGGTATCATAATATCTTTCCTTAAAAATAGTTTAATAGTTGGAAGGAAGCTTTGTAAGAAAATGGCCAACCAAAAGGTTATTCTTCAAAAAATCCTCTATTGTTCAATGGGAATAATTATACATTTTCGAAGATATGAATGAGGACATATTTAAAGTCTATTAGTACAAATGTTTGGAAATTTGTGATAGTTGGTGACCAAATTCATACAACTCCTCTAACTAATGGAAGATATATTAAGGTAAAGCATGCAAAAATTCAAGATCTATAGGTTTTAACCCCCTACAAAAATTACTTGCATATGAATTCTAAAAAGAAGAAAATAAATAATGTCGAGAGCATAAAACATAAAATAAATATACATAGATATTTTCCACTGGATCCAAAAATTGGGACTACCAGATTGATTTTTCATTATATTCCTTTCAATGTTACAATACATATATATACATTTTGAATCATCCATAAAACCCAATCCATTAACCCTGGATTAGAACATAACCATAGTTCCCTTGACCGAATATACAAAATACCATGGACAGAAAACCATCATGCCCAAAACCATGTGCGAAATACATGCACAAAACCATACGTAGGTCCACCCGCCTAATATAGGGTCCAAAAAAAATCTCGGGGTGTTGCACCTGGTGCAACGTACAAGGGGGTACATTGCCCCCCCCGTACGTGAGGTAGTCTTGGAAAGAATATAACACACACCAAAAATTCTCCCACTTGTTGTTTTATTTCCACAGGGGGGCACACGAGAGCTTAGTCATTGGTCCAGCTCTACAACACCCATTATTTCTCAACACCAAGAGAACTTGTCAGTGCTCATAGACTTTGTCAATACATCCGTAGTATTCTTCGAAGTGTCCACCTTTACCAACAACACCTTTTTATCCTCAACCATATCCCTCACAAAGTGACATTGAACATCAATGTGCTTTGTGTTTGAATGATAAGTTAGGTTCTTTGCCAAGAAAATTACACTTTGGCTGTCACAATATATCCTTATAGCTCGTTGTACTAACCCCATACTTGAACACAATCTCTGCAACCAAACTGATTCCTTGCTTGCATGAGTGGTTGTCATGTATTATGCCTATATAGTTGAAATTTCCACTACAGACTATCTCTTACTCATCCAACTTACTGCACCTCCAAATAGGTTAAACACATACCAACTTGTAGATCTTATCTGATCCAAATATCTAATCTAATCTACATTAACAAAGCCATGGATTTCAAAAACTCTATCCAATCCTGGTCTTCCTTGTTAGCACAAACCATAATCACTAGTTCCACGCAAATACCTGAAAAACCGCTTCACTGTTGTCCAAAGCACCTTCCCTGGTTTTGACATAAAATTACTCAATACTCCCACTACATGTGCAATTTTTGGTCTAGTATAGACCATTTCATACATCAGGCTACCGACTACACTTGCATATCAAACACAAGACATGTCATCTTCCTCTTCTTGTGTCTTGGTACATTGTTCAACATATAACTTTACACCTACAAGAATAGGAACCTTAACTGATTTATTATCTTTCATATTAAACCTCTGCAGTATTGTCTTGACATACTTCCTTTGGTTTAACCAGAGCTTCCTCTTTGCTTGATCTCATTTAATTTCCATGCCCAAAATATAGTTTGCAACACCAAGATCTTTCATGTCGAATTTGGAGGACAATTAGGCCTTCAAATCCTAGATAATTTCTTTGTCCTTTCCAATCAGCAACATATCATCCACATACAAGAATAGATAAATAACTAATCACCAATTAATTTAAAATACACACAATGATTTTCTTTGCTTCTAGTGAAGTCAAGTCCCCGTATAAATGTATCAAATTTCTGATACCACATCCTTGATGACTATTTTAACCCATACAAAGACTTTTTTTAACCTTCATACTAGTTCTTTCTTACCCTTCACCGCAAAGACTTCAGGTTGCTTCATGTAAATCTCTTCTTCCAGATCCCTGTGAAGAAATGTTATCTTCACATCCATCTGTTCTACCTCAAAATAAAAAGCAGTAGCAATAGATAAAAGTAATATAATAGAAGCTACCTTGGCAACAGGAGAAAAAATATCACCAAATTAAATTCCTAACACTTGGGAATAACCTTTTGCTACCAACCAAACTTTGTATTTCTCCACCTTGCCTTCTGCATTCATCTTCTTCTTAAACACCCATTTGTTGCCAATGGGTTTCCTTCCAACCGACAACTCCACCAGATCCTAAGCCTCATTTTTTTGCAAAGATGTAATTTCATCAACCATGGCCTCTTTCCAAAGTTTTCCATCCTTTGAATCTACTTCTTCCCTCATAGTTTTGGGATCATCATCAGTAATAGATAAAGAAAAAATTGAACAAAAAGTAGATGGATTATACCTTTCTGGTTTCCTTCTTTCTCGAACTAATCTTCTCACAGTTGGAGTTTGTGGCTCTTCATATTCTAATTTCTCTTTTGTTGTAGAGTCTGATTCTTCCTCCTTTAGCTCAAACTCTATGTTCTCAGGTTCCTTTGGTAGGAATTCATGTTTAATAACATATTTCACCTCTCTAAACACCACATCTCAGTTGTACACAACCTTCCATGTTTCTAGGTTCCAAAAATTATAACCTTTTAAACCATCCTTATACCTAATAAACATGCACCTTTCAGATTTACTATCCAACTTTGTTCTTTTCTCCTTTGGAGCATGTAAATATGCATCACATCCAAATACCCTTAGATGTGAAAGAGAATTTTTTTACCAGTCCATATCTCTTGTGGAGTCTTATCTTCCAACTCTAATGAAGGTGATCTGTTGACTAGGTAATATGGAGTCTCCATCACCTCTGCATAGAATTTCTGTCCTAGCTTGACACCACTGAGCATGCTTCTTTCCTTTTCCATCAATGTCTTGTTCATTCTTTCTACAACTCCATTCTGTTGAGGTGTGTATGGAGTAGTCTTCTGCTGTGCTATACCACACTTCATACAAAACTCTTCAAATTCCTTCTTGTAAAACTCTTCACTATTATCTGTCCTCAACACCTTTATCTTCTTCTCTATATGGTTTTCCACCAAAAACTTAAGTTCTTTAAACCAGTCAAAGACTTTAAATTTCTTCATGAGGAAATATATCCATATATTTATTGAGAAGTCATCTATAAATGATACATAGTACATAGACTTACCCAGTGATGGAACCGACACAGGTCCAAACACATCAGTATACACAAGCTCTAATATATGTTTTGCCCACTTAGCACCAGAGAGGAAATTCACCCGATTCTTCTTCTGATATACACATATTTCATAGAAGTCAAAATCTAGAGAGAAATTAGACATACCTTCTACCATACCATTACCATGAAATATTCGAAGGCCCTTCTCTCCAATATGTCCAAGTCTTTGATTCCATAGCATGGTATTTTCTCCATAGACCACTAGATTTTTTGCCCCACTTTCAAGAACCACATAATTGTTTCACCCATCAATAACAATGTTAACCTTAAGCATGTACATATTTCCAATCCTAACTCCCTACATCAATACCAGTTCTCCCTGAACCATCTTGTAGGTATCTTTCTTGAACACTGCTTTTACACCTTCATAATAAAACTTGCCTAAAGAAATCAGATTTCTGGCCAATGCAAGAATATGCAGAAACTCGGAAATGTTCTAATCCTTCCACCTTGCAACTTCAACTTGAATTTTCTAGCCTTCCTATCATCCCCTAAGAAGACATCACCACCATCATATTTCTCATACTCACAGAACCACTATCTATGGGGAGTGAAGTGAAAGGATGCACCTGATTCAATCAACCATGCCTCATGATATACATGTGTACTTGAAGAAGAAGCCAAGTACACATCCCTACCTTCATCTGAGGTGGCTTTCACCTCTTCAAAAGAAGAATCATCATATCCCTTTCCTTTCTCAGGATCTTTAGATTTGTAGTCCCTTTTGAAGTACCCTTCCTTTCCGCATGTCCATCACAACTTTACAGGTTTTCCTGGAGATTTAGATTTCACTCTAGATTTAGATCTCTCGCTCGAGGACTTATTTTTGTTTATGTTATGGGACCTTCCTCATAAAAAGAAGTCATCATCATTCTGGCCCTCCATATTTTTCCGTCACATCTCCTCTCATAGTAAGGACGAGACTATTTCATCAAACTACAAGATAGTTGCATTGCTACTTATTGCAACAACCAGACTATCCCATGAATCTGGTAGAGAACACAACAAACTGATGCACTTATCTTCATCTGAAATTTTAATATCAATAGATAATAACCGCCTTACCACAATATTAAAGGCATTCAGATGCTCTATCACCAAGTCTCCATCTTTCATCCTCATGTTATACAACTTTTTCCGTAGGAATAGTTTATTCACCAGAAACTTAGATTGGTACAAAGTCCTTAACTTTTCCGACAAAGCCTTTGCTGAAGCTTCCCCTTATACATTCAACAATACTGAATCTGAGACACACAATCGTATTGTGCTCTTTGATTTCCGATCCAACTTTTCCTAGTCGTTAGCTGACATTTTTGTTGGTTTAGTACTTGGATCTATTGTGATCCATTGATCTTTATCCACCATCAGACCCTCCATCTTGAGTTCCCACAACTCAAAAATATGACCATTAAATTTCTCGATCTCTATCTTTCCACTTCTATCCATCTTCTTTCACCACAAGAATCAATATTGTAGATATACCACTAAAAAGGGTCTACCACAGGCCCGAGAAAAACCCATCAGCAGTAAAGGCATCCCCTTGAAGCCAAAACCTGGCTTTGATACCAAATGTAGGTTTTAACCCTGCACAGAAATTACCTGCATACAAATTGTAAAAAATAGAAAATAGGTAATGGTGAGAGCATAAAACATAAAACATATATACATAGAGATTTTCCCCTAGATCCCAAAACTGAGACTACCAGATTGATTTTTCATTATATTCATTTTAATGTTACTATACATATATATACATGCCGAAGCATCCATAAACCCTAATCCATTAACCATGGATTATAACATAACCATAGTTCCCTTGACTAGATCTACAAAATACCATGGATAGAAAACCATCATGCCCAAAACCATGTGCGAAATCCATGCACAAAACCATAGCTAGGTCTGCCACCTAATATAGGGTCAAAAAAAAAAAAAAATTGGGGCATTTCCTCGGACCCTGTGTAGGGGTGCTACCACACCCCTTTTGTGCCTAGTGGAACATACAAGGGGGAAGAAGGGGGGTCTACGGCCCCACCTATGAACCCCCCACACATGGTGTAGTCATGGAAAGAATATAACACACACCCAACAAGATCACTGAATGCAATTTTAAGGCTTGAAAATGAATGGAGGTGATAATATATAAGTTTATTTCTTAGAATAGATGTGATTGTAAATACCATCAAAGGAATTGGTGACAAACTTGATGAAGCTACATTTGTAAAAAAGGTATTAAGATATCTACTGTCTAGACTTGATGCAAAGGCATTTTCTGTAGAAGAAGGGCATGACTTGGATAAAATAACAATGGATGGGGTTCGTGGAATTTTAATAACATGTGAGATGAGTAAAGAAAGAGTATCCTGAGATAAAGGAGGTAACATTTAAAGCTTCAAACAAGTCACAAGACATAGAGATCATGATTCCTCTAGTCATGAATCAGAAGAATAGGAAGCTAACTTCATAAGGAAGCTAAAAAAAGGATTGGGAAAATACAAAGGTAAGTTACCTTTAAAATGTTACAATTATGGTAGGGTAGGTCACTTTGTTGATAAATGTCCATATGCCAAGAAATTCAATAGAAATGACAAGAAATAAGATGAAGAAATGAAGAAATCCAAGAATAGTTATAAAGGAAAAGTATTTAAGAGGAAGAGCTTCTAATCTAAGGAAGATAGTAGTTACATAGAAGATGAATAGGAGTGTGAAGATGATGCAAGTTTAGATGAAGAGATTTAGATGAACCTTGAAGATTATAAGTATGATCAAGAGAGAATTATTCCGAAACATAATGAAATTGAAGTAGAATTTGATATGGAAGGCGAAATCCTTAGTGCATTAGATCAAAATTTATAGATTAAGGAGAAAGAAAACTACAAGTATATGAGCAGAAAGACTGTACTACAAATGAAGAAATCATTCTTCTGAAAATAAAGTTAGAAGAAGTAAAGAGGATATAATACATTCTTATGATCCAGGTAAAAGAAAAGGAGAAGAATTGTGAAGGGCTTGAAGCAGAGGTAGTTTCTCTATGAAAGATCTAGAGAAATATAAAGCTCAAATGGATATGAACCTACAATATGTAAAGGGATATAAAACCCTTAACAATATTATCAACAATAAAATATCACCAAAAATCAATAAATCTTTGAGCTGCAAGGAATATAATGAAAAAGGAAAAGGAGAATCTAGTTCTAATAGAAAAAAGAACAAAGGAACTCAGGAGCTACACATTGATCAAGCACCTAACCAAGAAAAGGAAGGAATGATTTAAGAAGTCATACAAAACAAAAGAAGATCATCTTCACAAATAACAATGGATCAGGTAAGCAATAAAAGGATAAAACTTCTCAATCCAACAACCAAAACAAGTCTCATAGAGCAATCCCATAAAGAAGAATCTTCACACCAAGGTACACATAACTCTACTTTAGTTATTTTTTTCATGTCATAACTCTAGTAATAACACTGAAAATCTTAGATCTTATAGGTATGTCAGAAATGTAAATGCTAGATCTAGTAATTTCTTAATTCCTAGGTCCAAAAATACATACATTAATAATGTTGGTAAGAAAAATGCATTTTCTCTTCTCTTGGATGAAATTGAATACTATGAATGAAAAAACATTGGAAATAAGACAAGTGAGTGTAGAAGCAAGATGATAAGGTATTATAAGCAAGATATGGAAAAAGAACTCACTAAGGTTTGGATAAAGATGCCTAAGGATGTAGAAGAATGTAGATTTTCACTTTATGCTCAAAAATAGGGAAACCAATGGTGTATTGATAGTGAATGTTCAAAGCACATTAAAGGAGATAAAATTAAGTTTGTATCTTTGAATAAAGACAAAAGAGATAGTGTTACATTTGGTAATAATGCACCAACAAAGATAATAGGAAAAGGAAGAGTGGTTTTCAAAAAGGGAAATATAAAAGCTCATAATGTTTTATATTTCAATGGCCTTAAGAATAATTTTATAAGTGTTAGTTAGATTTGTGTCCAAGGACATGACATTATATTTAGGTCAAATGGTTATGAAGTAAAGAAGGAAAATTCACAGAAAATAATGACGAAGGAAGTAAGGACTTAAAAAAATGTCTATGCAATGGAAGGGGGAAAAGAAAGCTTTCATATGGAAAAGGTGGATGAATCTTGGTTATTCCATAAGATATTAGGACATATCACCTTTGATCATTTACTAAAGCTTAACAAAAAGGAGGTAGTGAGAAATATTCCCAAAGTATGAAATCCACATGACCCTATTTGTAAGTTGTGTCAATTCATAAACAAAATACGATGTAATTCAAAGAAAAGGAGAAATTTACATAAAGGTCATAAGAACCCATTCATATAGATATTTGTACTCCCACTAGAAAGTAGCCTCTATGAGGTGAGAGGTATTTCATGCTCTTAATTCATGATTTCATAAGAATTACTTGGGTTATCCTTCTTAAGGAAAAATCTGAAGCATTTGAGAAATTTAAAATATTCAAGTCCCAAGTTGAAAATGAGATATATCTTAAGATAAAACGTATGAGATCAAATTTAGGGGAGGAATTTACCTTATATGTGTTTCCATTATTTCTAATGTGTTGTCCTTGATGTCAACTTGGATGTCAACTTGTTATCATATTCTTGCCACATTCTGTCATCTTGCTTGAATGCAAGACTGATATGCCTAACTACGTCCTAGATGTAGGATGTCTCTTAATGATTATAAAGGAGTTGAGGGTGTTTTGATGGATGCATATGAGTTAAAAAAAGCTTGCACAAGGTATGAATCAATTGTAGAAGATGAAAAAGGATTAAAAGTGATAAATACCACTCATTTATGAGGTCTATTGATGAAAACAAGGTTTAATGATGTATACAAATATTTTCTAAAGTATTTCATAGGCTAAAGATGTTTGCACGTGTGTTGTAAAGCATGAGGAAGTGTGCGTCAAAGTTCTAGACTAAGAGGAGAAGGTTTTCCTAAATTAAGTTATAATTGATGGGATTTAAACCTGCACAGAGAAACTATAGGCTCTCAATCACTAGTAAGTGAATAGAAATAGAGGAAATATAATCTTTGGGAGCTAGATATCATCCTAATAATTGTGCCTATAGGTGATAAAAAATAAAACATGAGTAAAACCAAGGGTTCGCCCATGGAATTTGTTCATGCAAGGTTGAATTGGCATCAATAAAGAGACCATCAACTAAATCCAATGGAATTACTTGTGGTATTGGTGAGATCAAGAAACTATAAAATGAAAAGTGAATTGGAGCATCCATGTGTGCAGTTTTTGAGTTTCTTATGTCTTGTTTCGAACAATTGTGCACTAGGGTGTTGGACGAGGCTCAAACATATTCCTTAACGATAGATATGAAGGAGATACAAAGGGAATATTCAATACTTGGTTCTTACTTGAATATCTATTGGTTTGATGGGTATTTGAAGGACTTAACACCATGTTTTTGTTGTAGATCTGATTGAGAAGATGGAGATAGAAAAGAGTACCTGAGGCTTAATATCATTGTAGTGTTGTTTTAATCAATCTTAATAGAATGAGACTACAACATTAATTGTTAACCCAGGGTAGGTCATGTTGTTTCAAGAGTTCGCACTGTATGTGCTGATACACTCTAGCCAAGCATAAGAAAATGCAGAAAATTGTAAAAGATGTGGTTGATCTAAATTGTTGAATCAAACCATGTGTGTAGACATAACAACACTCTATATAATTAAATCACAACTCACATCTATCAAAGTAAAGGCACGCCACACAAGAACTAATATCTACTCCAGCTGGTTACTACCATTCTATTTATTAACTCAGTGTAACAGCATAATATAAATAGAGACAGTAGCAAATGTAATCCACAATTTGTACAACAATAGCAAGAAACCATAAATCAATTAACTAAACTAGAATGTACACTACCTATATCACTGCAATCCCTACCAAAGAGGAGGGTCGTTCCTCCTCAGCAGGGTGTAGGAAGAACACAAAAGTTATTAACGAATTAATTGAAGAATAGTAACAACATCATCGTGCTGATTAATATTAAAAATAAACTCATAATTACAGAAGCAAAGTACTAGTACTCTTTTATATGACGTGTCCTTTTACATGAAAAAACAAGTTTTTTATAGTTATCACAACCTGAAATTAGAAACAGACCAGTCATGAGAATCTCATGATTCTCATGTTGATAAAAATTAAAAGTAGTTACAACCTATTTCTAAATACAAATATCCATCAGTTATGATTCCAACTGCTTGGGTCTTGTTGCTTCAAAAATAAACAATCCCTCCTACCAACAACTGTTAAGTGGAATAGTACCCACATTTTCTAGCTTCGGCACAACAACATCAAGTGAATGGTGGTTCGGGATGGCATGACATTACTGACGACAACACTATTGGTGTGATAGTGGATCAATGCATGGTGTAACAACATCCTGTAACAACATCCAATGTGTAACAACAACCTGTAACAACATCAAATGTGTAACAACAACCTGTAACAACATCTAATTTGTAGCAACAACCTGTAATAGTTGTCTACTTCATAGCTTTGTTCTCGTGAGCCATCACCTGAAAAGAAGGACTTCCCAAAATGATTCTTCAATATTCTCCCTATTAGCCACAAAAAGGAATAAAGCCTCGTATTATTCGGTAAAATACCACAAAGTAACATGATAGTAGAATAGGTTAAAAAGGTAAGAAAATAGGGAATTTGGTCATATAAAGTCATAGGCCTAGAGGATAGAAAGGTCAAAAACTGGGGAAAGAATGTGCAGAAAATAGGTTAAAAACCACACCCAATAATCATTGTGTTTTTTTTAACAGTGTATGCAAAGATTGTTGTTGGTTATAATAGTGTATATGTAGAGATCATAGTATGGTAGTTTCTTTATGTAGATATCTAATCTTTATTACCTGTTATGATAGAAGTGTGTTGTGACAAAAGTATTGATATGAAAAGATCCATGAACAATGAGGTTTTGCAAAGATCTAAGATTAATATCTTCCATTGATAGTGTGTATGTTGAGATTAAAATGAGCTTTGAATGGAATAAACTCTTGTATGTTTCTTTTTCGCTAAGTGTTTGATTTGTTTACATAGGTGTTTTGTAGAAGCTGACTAATTGCATGTGACTGTCATGAGGGTTTGCAAAAATCCTCTTAAATTTGTCTTATTACAGTAACACTGAACTATATGTTGGACATGTACTTGTTGGTTTGGTGACAATAACTTGAATGATCATATTAGCATGATATGGATCACTGATTTGTATACATAGTTTTGTGTATGCAGATGCAGAGATTAGTGTGATAGATAAGTTCATGTATGTTTGCCCACTAATGTTTGATTTGATAGAGATTTTATATGGGTAAGGTTTCTTGACTTTCAGGACTTGTATTGGTGACATAATATGTGACTTTTATCCTTGATGTTTTTCATATCTAACAAAATATTTTTGATAGAAGATTGATGATAGAAAGAATATCTATTAATTGAGCTACATGTTGGTGAGGGTTGTATATTGATGCATAAAGTTATGTGCCAGAACTTGGTATGGCAAAGAATTATATGGCTCAAATGTTAATAATTTATGATGTTTCTTTTCATTGATATGAACCTACTATATACTTCATTATATTCAAAGGAGGTTTTTGATGACTAAATGTATTGATGAGAAAATAGTTTGACTTGGTGTTGTTTAGATTTGGCTTGGTTGATTAGTGATTGAATTCAAAGAGGTTATTGGTATCTTGGTATTTAGTGATTTAGATTGAGAATTGTTGGGTGCGGGTCCACTTGTAATATTTGATGAAAAATGACCTTCATAATTTGGTTTATAATTGAGTTAGGTAGATACAACGTGAAATATTTTGAAACGTGATCCACAGATATGCTGAAGGTAGGAGTGTTCAACAAGGGACTAGGAGCTTCCTTTCAGTTGGAGCCTAAGAACTTGATCAGGGACTAGTAGCTTCCTTCTAGTCATAGTTGGAGAATTTGTGGAGGTTATTGCATGTTGCATATAGGAGCTTGTGTATTGGTAAGAGTTTGCACTAGTACGAGATGTAAAAATATTTTATTCACAATAAGAAAGAAGATGGAGACAACAACAACGATGGTTTTCTCCCAAATTGGGTTTCCACAGAAAAATTTCGTGTCCCCATGGGTTGATGATGTCTTGCACTTTATGGTTTATGTGTTGTTATGTTTAACATTGCTCATAATATACTGAATATTCTCAAATATATAATACATTGCGTTGGTAATGAAATAATGGATAAGATTAATTTGAAAATGAAAAGTATAAATTAGGTAAAAAATTGATTGGCATGAAATATTGGTTCACCCCCCATCTTAGTATTCATTAGAGAAATTTTGAAGTCTAAAATGGGCCCCCCCAAAAAGAAGGTACAACCAAAATCAACTTTATAAGAACCAATAGGATTCAATATTATGATGTCAACTATGGTGGGCGATTCACCATTTTTGGAGTAAAAAAGTAAAAAGATTAAAAATTAATAAAATAATAAAACTACTTTTTCAAATAGTATTTTTAACTTATCTGCCTACGATTTTACTCAAATTTCAAGTGGGAACACTCATTAGATGCAAAATTTAATTTCTCATCCAAGGAGTACTCATGTTGCATACTTTTGATCTACCATGCTACATGAAAAAAGAGAAATGCATGAAAAATGTGATTGCAATCACATTTTTTCATGTATTTCTCATTTTTTATGTAGTAGAGTCCATAAAAAGTATGCAACATGGGTAATCCTTGGATGAGGAATTAAATTACACATTGATTGAGTGTTGCCACTTGAAATTTGAGTAAAATAATAGGAAGATAAGTTGAAAATACAAGTTTAAAAAAATAGTTGTTTCTTTTTTCCCTCTAAAATTTGACGTTGTAATATAAACTTATTTTATTATTTCCACTATTATTTTATTATATTCCTTAGGAGGCCCATTTTAGACCTCAAAATTTCTTTAACGTCTAACAAATGGTATCAGAGCAAGTCTCTCTAGTAAAGCTTAGCCACTTGAATGTAGATTAGGGACCATCAAGAGGAAGCACAAGAAGAAGGAAACTCAAAGAAAGAAGTTATTCCAAGACAATTGTGACAGTGACAATGATGTACTTGGTGCCATGGAAATATTAACAATCATAGCTCAAGGAAAATTAATAGTGGAACAAGGGAAATATTAACAATAATAGTTCAAGGAAAATTAATAGCGGAACAAGTCAAGTTAGAAAATATGGATAATAAAGGTATGCTCATACTTGATGATGCTAATTATCAGGATTTGAAAGAAAAGATGAATTCTAGGATAATATCCCTCAAATCTTATGTTTGGAATTTAGTCTATAATGGTTATACTAAAACTCCACCATCAAGACAAGAAATCCTGAATTATAGTAAGGAATTAAATGAAATATTTTGTAACATACCTCATTCAATATTATAGAAAATTATGCACTATGAAGCCACAAAGGAGATATGGGACAATATGTAGGTCATCCATGAAGGAGAAGGAAAACTAGTAACAAAGGAATTTTGTTCATTAGATAAACCAATATGCAATATTGTTTCTGAAACATTAAAAGAAACTAAAGGAAATTATAGTCTATTAGAAGTTGAGAGTTACCTAAAACAATTTTTATTATATTACATGGAGTTACTAATTTAGAAGAAGAGAGGTTAGAGGAAGTATTTAAACTTAGAAAAAACTTGTTTCATCTTTCAAAAGGATTAACAATCTTGCAAATAAGTTTTAGGAATATGAAAATAGGGACCATGATGAATCATTAAATTCTACAATAGTAACAAAACAACTTAACGAAATGAAACAATATTGTGAAGGACTTGAAGCTAAGATCATCTCTCTAAGATCAGATCTTGAAAAATTAAAAAAACGAAATGTGAAGCTACTTCAAGTATTTGAAGAATAAGAGAATGGGATTAAAAAAAAATATTGAGGTAAGAAAACAATTGGAAGAAGGAAGAAAATTTGAAGAAGGAATGAGGAAGTAGTATAAGGAAAGGGAGATCAATGTCAAAGACTAGAGGCTAAGGCAAACATTCTAAAAGGTAAATTAGCATAAAAGGACAAACATTTAAAATTTCACGACAGTAAGATATTGGACAATCTTCTTATCAGTTAAAGCTCCCCCTCCATCAAATCAGGCCTTGGCTTTCATGAAACTTTTTAAGGAGAATCTAGCTCACAGTATTGTGCAAACAATCTTGAGGCTAGCAAAGAAAATTATGAAAATCCTGGTAAAGAATTAAGACGTTAACCAAACCAGCAATCACGAAAAGTGGATTTTCAAAGAAAATAATTCCCCCCAATGAGTATGATGAAAATAGAAGTAGCAATCCATTCTCTCCTTTGGTCATTGATACTGAATGTTTTATGTGTCATAACTCTGGACACATTGTAGAATGATTATAGAAGGAGATTTTTCAGTCTCTCCACAAGTATATCATTAGCTTCTAGGTACTCAAGTTTATTTAAGGGGTATTGTTTTACATGCAATGTTTTTGGTCACAAAGTTATTGATTGCAATAAGAGAAATATGAAGCAAAAATATTATGATTATCTTCCCCCTTCTCTGGTCACGTAAGGTGTTATACCTGTAATATGTTAGGACATGTAGAAAAAGAATGCAGGATCAAGTTAATGAATTCATACAAGAATTTTAGAAAACAAGTAGATTCCATCTAAAGCAAGAAACTAGATAAGAATATTAATATTGAAAGACCTGAAAAAGATGGATCCACCAACACTGATATTAAGTAAAAGGAAGAGGAATAGGTGAAGTGTGGCCTTGATCTATGCGCATTTGAAGAAGAAGATCAATGGTACGTAGACAATGGATGCTCTCATCACATGTCTATTTATATTGTGATCAATCTTCCTACATTGGTTATTCAACTCGTTCCTTACTGTTGGAAGATATATTTGTTGTTATCACTATTTCACCGTTGATGTTGGTTGATATTCAATATGTTGATGATCATACCTACTCTACTTAATGGCTTGTGATGTAGATGGTCTTCTTTGACTTCACATATGTTTATGGAAAGTAATCAATGTGATATCATATGTTATTTTTTATGGATGTCTTTAATGTTGGAAAGCTTATGTATAGCCATATATCGTCACTTTTGGTGTATTGGTCAAGAAGCAAACCATGTTACAAACATTGTAAAATTCCGTCATTTATGGACTAAAGGTCATTTCATGTACATAGCCTTATTTCTTTGGTTAACTGATGTAAACTTGGGTCATCATTTCTGTCAGTTGTGCTTATATACAACCATGTATTTACTTCATAAAGCCTTGTACTTACATTGTATATCACTAGAAGATTTAGTATATGCTCAAGGGGAGTGCAACTAGTGTAAGAGGTTATGGTTTTGATTAGATTCATATCTTGTAGCTTATATCCTTGGTTCACATCAGTAGATCAGATTTATAATGTTGATCATGTCAGTGGGAGAACTTCTCTCATTCTCATTCTGCCATTTTCCCTTAATGTGAAAGGGCGAGAGAAGGAATTGGTGTTTTGCAGGAGGTTGAAATCAATTCCAAAGGGGGGTATTATTGGCATTATAGCTAATGTGTTATCCTTTATGTCAACCTGGATGTAAAATTTCTATCATATTCTTGTCACATTATGTCATCTTTTTTGAATGAAAGATTGATGTTCCTAGCTAGGTCCTAGATGGAGCATGTCTCTTAATGATTAGAAAGGAGTTGCAAGGTTTTTGATGCTTGCATACGGGTTACAAAATCTTACACAAGCTCTGGATCAGTTGAAAAATATGAAAAAGAATTGAAAGCGATAAAGACTATTGATTTATGAGGTATATTGATAAAAACAAGGCTTACTAATGTATAGAGATATTTTTTGAATTATCTTAGAGGCTAAAGATGTTTGCACAGGTGTTGCATAGGATGAGGAAGTGTGTGAAAAAATTTTTGATAGAGAGGGGAATGTTTTTCCAATATTAAGTTATAATTGTTGGGAGTTAAACCTACACAGAGCGGCTATAGGGTCTCAGATGTTGGGAAGTAAATAGAAACATAGAAACTATAGTCCCTGGAGCTAGATATCATCCTAGTGACTATTCTTGTAGGTGATAAAAAAATAAAAACCATTGAAAATACCAAAGGTTCTCCCATAGAATTTGTGCACGGAAGGTTAAATTAACATGGTTAATAATATCATAAATTAAATCCAATGGAAGTACATGTGTTATTGATGAGATCAAGTGGTTAGAAAATAAAATCCAATTGGAGCATGTGTGTGCATTTATTGAGTTGATTGTGTCTTATTTCGAACAAGTGTGCAACATGGTTTGGGAGGAGGCTTAGATATATTCCACAATGATATATCTATAATAGATTTGAAGGATATCTTCATTACTTGGATTATTACTGGAAAATCTATTGGTTTTATGAAGATTTGAAAGACTTAACATTGTGTTTTTGTTGCAGATCTAATTCAGAGAATGCACATAGAAGAAAGAAACAAAGGCTTGATACCAATGCATTGTTTTTTATAGTGTATGCAGAGACTATTGTGGTTTCTAACAATGTATATATAGATATCAAAGTATGCTATTTGCTTTATGTAGATATATGATCTTTCTTACTTGCTATGACAAAAACATGTTGTGATAAAGGTATCGATATCCAAAGATCCATGAACAATGAGGTTTTACAAAAAATTGAGATTAATATGTTGCATTTATAGTGTGTATGTTGAGATCAAAATGAGCTTTGAATGGTAGAGACTCTTGTATGTTACTTTTCCTCAAGTTTTTGATTTGTTTACAATTTTTTTTGTAGCAACTAACTAATCGTAGGCGACTGTCATGAGAATTTGTAGAGATCCTATTAACTTTGCCTTATTGTAGTAACAACGACCTATATGTTTGATATATAATTGTTAGCTTGGTGGAATAACTTGAATGATGAGATTAGAATGAAAGAGATCAGTGATTTGTAGACATAGTTATGTGTATGCTTTCCCACTAATTCTTTATTTGAAAAATATGTTATATGGGTAGGGTTGCTTAACTCTTAGGGCTTGTATTGGTGATAGAATATGTGACTTTTATCCTTAATTTTTTTTCTAGCTAACATAATATTTGTGATAGAAGATCGATGATAGTAAGATTCTCTATTGGTTGAGCTACATATTAGTAAGGGTTGCATGTTGATGCAAAGACTTATGTGTCAGAACTTGGTAAGGCACAAACTTGTATGATTTCCAATGTTATGAATTTGTGATGCTTATTGTCATTGATAATAACCTAATATAGACTTCATGGTGATGGCGATGTGATGTTCCTAGCCAAAGAGATTTTTATGTTACAAGTTTATGCTTCATGACAACAATGCTTTGGTGCTATTGGTTTTCCATATAGATTGAGATTGGAAGATCTTGTTGTGTTCTATATTCATAGAATATTTTTTATGGCTCAATGTATTGATTATTAGAAGATATTATTTAAGGTCAATGACTTATTTATGAGGTATTTGTTTCTTAGAGGTGTTTCAAATTTGTTGTAAGGTGTTTCATTGCTTGATGAGTATGATTTGAGTATAATGTAAGACTTAGTATTGATGAGAAAAATGTTTGAATTTGTGTTTTTGATATTTGTCTTGGTTGATTAGTGATTGAATTTAGAGAGGTGATTGTTATCTTGGTATTCAATTATTCATATTGAGCATATTGTTGGGAGTGGGTCCAGTTTGAAAATTTGATGAAACATGGCCTACATGTTTTGGTTTGTGATTGAGTAAGGTGGATCCATTGTGAAATATTTTGAAATGAGGTCCACAAAGATGTTAAGGGTAGGAGCCTTCACTGAGGGAGTAAGAGCTTCCTTTCGGTAGGATCTGATAAACTTGATCAGGGACTAGTAGATTCCTTCTATTGCAGCTACAAAATTTGTGGATGTTGTAGCCTCTTGTAGGTAGGAGCCTATGTACTAGTAAGAGTTTGAACCATTACAAGATGTAAAAAAATTCTCTTATTAATAAGAAATAAGACAGAGATGACAACATCAATGGTTTTATCCCAAATTGGGTTTCCACCTAAAAATATGGTGTCACCATGTGTTGATGTGTTGATGATGTGTTGCACTTCATGTTTTACATGTTCTTATGTTTAATGTTGCTCATAATTTACTGAATGTTCTCAAATCTATAATATGTTGTGCCAGTAATAAAATAATGGATCAGATGAATTTGAAATTGAAAAATATAAATTAAGTAAAAATTGATTGGGTATGAAATATTGGTTCACCCCCACCCCCCAATTATTTATAGTAAGATGAATTCAATAACTTTTGTAAGAAGCATGAAATTAGGAAGTAGTTATCAATTGCAAGAGCTACACAAAAAAAATAGTGCTATTGAGAGAATGAATAGAATAGTCCAAGAAATGTCAAGGGGAATGCTTGAATCATGAAGAAAAAGTGGAAAATACCATTTTGGGAGAAGTTGTCCAAACAACAGTCAACATTCTAAATAAGCCGCATCTAAGTGAAAATGTCAATAAGAATCCTTATGAGATATGGTTTGGAAGACCGAGGAAATTGGTAATTGGAGTGATATATTAGGTGAGATCACAATACGTGGTCATGAGTGCTTAAAAATTTAACACATGTATCATTCAAAGGGTCACTTGTATTTAATATATTAGCGCTCTGCCATAACACCTAGTTACGAAGGGACAAGTTTTAGCACCCAAGGGTTGCAAGCCATAAGTACAACTCTGGTATAGTGTAACCAAATATGTAAGCACTCGGTCATAACCCTTGGTCACAAAGCATTAAGGAGTAGCTTAGTAATGGCTAATAATCACCACACTAGGAGAGGGATGATGACCTATAGATTCCCTATTTGGTTGAAGGGTGGAGACAAACTTCTCTGGATTCTCTTGATAAATGGGGTGGAAGTTTATCCCTTTAACTCTTAGTAAGGAGAATTCTGTGGTTTCCTTCATTTTCTTATTGGTTTTCTATAGTGAGTTTTGGATTCCTAAAATTGGTGGAACCATTGTGCTTCTAATATTGAGGGTGGATGTATTGAAGCCTTTGGATTCCCTTACTTGATTGAGGGTGGAGGTATTGAAAAATCTATATTACCTTGTAGAATTGTGGGTGGAGGTACTAAAACCTTTGGATTCGCTTGCATAACTGAGGTTGGAGACACAAATTTTAGATTCCCCAGCAATAATAAGGGTGGAGGTAGGGCCTCTAGATTCACGTGTACATTTAAGGGTGGAGACATAAGTCTTTAGATTCCCTTGTCTCAGTGAGGGTGGAGGTGACAAATCTCTAGATTCCCTTGTTTGGATGGTCGGTGGAGTATGGAGGTTTCTAGATTCCCAATTTTAGTCCAAGTCTTAGAGAGAAATTGGAATCATTTAATAGTAGGAGGGTGGAGGTGGTGGACCTCTGGAGTCCCTGCTGAAAAATTGGTTACAGTGAATTCAACTGGTGGGTGGAGGATGGAGGTCTATGGAGTATTTTTTTGGCCTAGCAACATTAGTTAAGTCCCTTGAGCAAAGCTCCTAAAATCTCTAGAATATGGATCAAGAGGTAATTGGTTGCAAGAAATACCACAACGAAGTCCAATCCATGGTTGGGCGGAGATTCGAAGTCCTAGCTTGAGTTTCCTAACTCATAATACTAGATAAGTGTTTTCTTGGTTAATATGTACTAATTCTTTTGCATTATATTGTTGTATAGATATACATGCCTTCAATGTGTAAAATTTAATTTACTCTACAAATGGATTGGGATATTTTGATGGGTTTTAAAATGTTGATGGTCAAATGAAAAGTAGTGTATGACTATGAATGTTGCATTGTATTTCTATGTGCTCTAGAAGGATGTAAACAATACTAGAATATTTTTATTTAACCACGAAAAAGGTTAACTATGTAAGGATGCATGTTTGATGCTGAGATAAATACTTGTAAATAAGAATATGCTAATTCTTTGTAAATGTAATTAAGAAGTTTAAATTCATTAGGCGGATGGAGGAGGAAAAAGTCCTTGTTCTCCAAAGAGTTAACAAAGTATGAGGGCTAAAATTCTTAAGACTAGGGGAAAGGGACCTTGTGGAGGAAAGGGTTAAGCCATGTTGACCTAAGGAACCAACATAGTGATCAAAGGAAAGGAAGAAGGAGGTTTCGAAATTGAATGGAAGACATATCCATCAATCGAAAGAAAATAATTAACATCCTTGGACCCCAGAGGAAATACTCCTAGAAGTTTCAAGTGGAGGAAATTTCAATCCCGCAATTGTTTTTCTATTGGGCTGATGTGGAAATGTGGGTCCATTGGCATAAGAACCCCCATTAAATTTTAAATTATTGAAATCATTAAGTGTTTCGCACCATAGGATGGACCTTGAAGGTTCTACCTCAATTTTTCAAAGGGAGACTAGGATGAACCCAATAGATATTTTATCATCGAGCCTAAATGGTGAGGTGGGGTTTCTTTGCATAGAGTTCATTGTGACGAGGTGGAAGGCCTCCAAAATATTGTGTAATATGAAATTTTATTTCACCATTCAGTTGAGGATCCCATGGGACCCATGACTAACATGGCATCAGGGTGACGTGGAATCCCTAAGAGAAGGACATGTGTCAAACAAATTCGAGGTTTTGTATGGACCAAGTATTTGGAAAATGAGTGCCACATGACATACTTAGGGTGGAGCTGCATGGAGGGTGACATCACCCTAGTAGAAAAGGACACTGGCATCACCCAAACACCTTGTTTGTGGTGATTTCCTATGGATTCGGGTGCAATCCCATCGGGATTTAATCCCCGGGGTGAGGTGGTAATGGTGGGGCCCACATGCATAGTTGTAAAGGAGATAAAACCTTAACGAGGTAGTGGAACCAATATTGAGTTAAAGAAGGCCATTAACAAGCATGCATTTTGGGGCCCGAAGATGAGATCAACCATTGGATGGGACTAATCTGAGCCATCAGACCCTTCGGACAACAGCTTGACGCTAATGCTTGTACTAGTCCTGGACCCGAATACATCTCTTTTGTTTGATTTGTAGCTTCCAACCATTTATTAATGACATGTGAATAGAGGAGTGAGGGTTCATATGATGCAGTGGTAGGAGTGATGGGGCCCACATTATTTAATGTATTGTATGTAATATGTTATATTTCAATGTTTGGATATGAGTAATAGCTAATGTAGTATGAATGGGTCAACAACTCGGGTAGGAATACCACGTGGGTAATAACTGGACATGAAATGGATGCCACGTTGGAATCATGTGGTGAGCACGTACATGCCACATGGTAGGCCAGAGTGATGAGGCACTATCTGATACATCAATATTTGAACACACATATTTTTTTATTTGGGAGTAAGATTGAAGCAATTTTAGACCATTGAAAAAGGTCTTGATGAGATGAACACAACATTGTTATCTATTTTAATTTTTGAGGAAGTTGAAATAGATATAAAAAAAAAAAAAAAAAAAAAAAAAACCCATTTCCATAACTGGACTTTCGAGGTTAGGTCATTGGAGTAACTGCCTCCTTCTACATTTAGTAGGGGGTATGTTACAGAATGGATTTCTTGATTTTCCTTCAAAGCCAACTAAGATGAATTTGGATATCATTGATTCCTCTGTATCAATATGGAAGATACGTTCTCTAATGGTATGAGCCCTATGAAGGAGATTTTCCTTCACCTAGCCAATTTATTAAGTGTTGATAGTTTCTCCTTAATTTATTTATTAATAGGAATCTACATTAGAAAATATTGATCCTACAATTACTTCTACTGAACCTTCAAATGAAGATAATGATTTTCTTCAACCACCAACACTAGGAGAAAGTCTTACATATGAAAAATGCTATTTTTGTATCTTATTCTATTTGTGATAATGAATCAAATTCAACACAATTAAATCATACCAAACATCAAGATTTAACAAATAATCATCATGATAATTATTCTTTTGGAAATGAGGACACATTAATATACTAGGAATCATTTAATGATTTAATGAGAGAAATTGGAATTGATCAGTTTGAGGGAACTTCTCTTAATTTGTTTTCTAGTTATTTATAGCATAATCATTATACGTGTCAACTTTTTGGAATATTTATTATCTCAAATATTAAGAAGGAACTATATCATGGAAATCAAGGGGTATCTTTAAATGATCAATTTTTTATTGATATAAGTTTAGAAACTTCTACTCATTTTTTTTGGAACTATCAAGAATATTATAAACTATGGGAAAAGGATATGATCTTTAACAACTATGTTGATACTTATGAACTTAGATCATGTAGTTCAGAAATAAAAAAATTTCATACTAATTCATTTTCTGAGCACAAACCCACATCCTTTTGATTCTGATTAGATCATCAAAATCTGTTACAATTTTTCGATATTACTCGTGATAATCTTAAATTCAAAACTTGTTGTGTAAGAAATTGGTTGATATAATCATCTAATTTCCCTTTTACCTTGTAAATCATCACATGTTTACCAATTTCCTTGTACATATAACATATAACCTTGATAATCCTTCTTATTTTTCTCTTTCCTATAATGATCAATATATCATGGAGGAAAAATATGGTTCTTTTAATCTTTTAGGGACAACTAACTCCAATTCTTTCAATCTTAAAAAATATTCAAAAGGAAGATCTTATCATATTCTTAAAAATGATGTTGCTAACTCTTTAGCTTGTACATATTTTGATCGATTTTATCTAGAATTTGAAGATTCTTATAATTAGATATTTTATAATTACAAGTTTGTTTTACTTTTAATTTCAGGAATTAACGATCACTATAGGATTCCTATACATAATTTAGTAGTGTATAATTTTGTAGGGAATAAAGTGTTTGCTTGATTACATTGGAAATATGACTATACGTAGTGATACTTTTTCTCATATAATTAGAGTAGGAATAAATGTATCTTACTTTTGCTATTTCTCTTTTCTTAGATTTACCCCAATTGAGTCTAATTATATGTTCTTTTAAATAAATCAGTTATGGAATCTTTATCAATAGGAATGAGTCTTTATAATCCATTCAGTTATCATCTTGCTTATAATGGATTTCCAATCCATGAAACTCTATATTTGATCATTATGATAAGATATTAACATGATACAATGCTCATTGCTACCTTTCGTCAACATAATTACATTATGATTCAAAGCAAGCACTTAATTAATAAAAGCGCCTACAACACAAAAAAATTCTAATCTTGGCATGTAATATCATTTCATGCATTTTATGTCAAGTTTTTTATGTCTTGTGAAGAATCCTTGTAGTGTATTTCTTAGCATTTAGACTTAATAGTTTCATGGTTTTCAACATATGAAAATTTGGAGGATGTTGGTTTGAGGGGGCCTGACCCAAGTTCAGAGTTAATTAGCCAAACAAATCCCTACACTACTGGCCCTTTCGGAAATAGCCCGCAGAGCGCAAACTGAGGTCTCACCCAAAGAAGTATGGGGGGATGTTGGAACCAAGATTTTTCACCCTTGAGATGTCTAAAGGATCGGTTTAGTCCAACTGTAAATACCTTCGCACAGGTCACTTCATGCACTATCCTGAACTGTGAGGCCTTTGGGGTCTATTATAATCGCCTTCGCGCAGCCCTAACCAGGGGCTAAGATGCTTTCGCACTGCTAAAGTGGCAATCTGCGCTATTTCCCCAAGTTACACCACAGCTCTTACTTATCTTCTTATAATAGTTAGTTACGTTCACGTAAATCGATACCCTATCTTATATTCACTTTATCAACACATTCATATAAGTTCGTGCATCATATAAAAAATAGAAATGAAATCTATATCCCATACATTTAATGCACAAAACAGGAAAAAGATACACATAAATGATGTAAAACTTCTCTTTATTACTTCTCCAAAGGTTACAGACTCGACTCGCCTTATGCACTCAGCTGTAGGGGTCCGCGCACTCAGCTGCGGACTACTAGGACTCTCTGCACTCAGCTGCAAAGCCTTCTCCTACTCTATGACCCAAAGACTAGACTTGACACTTAGATAAGATTCAATTCTTCATCCTTCATTTATGACTATCATTTGGTGATTTACAACTTAGAGCCTTGCTCTATTTATACAATCCTATGGTCCGCGGACCATGGGTAGATCTCTAAAGCCAGCATTACATTACAAAGATGAAGGCAGACAACCCTATGAGTCATTTACAAGCTTGCACTCCGTGCCCACAAAACACGGAGTCTTTACATCAGATTTGGTCAAAATCTGGGCTTTAAGACCCAAAACTTGCCTTGGGGGATCCCGCACCCAACATGACCCCAACATAAACATCATGACTCACCCTTGAGTCACTCTGTCGATGTATAGATCTTCGCACGGAGACCTCCCAACTGTCGAGCGATAAAAAGGTGTCTTTTTAACTCCTAATTATCTTCACATTAATTGTCAACCCAAGGATGAATTTTTATTTCAAGAGTGTACTCAGTCTGAGGTGGCTGTTTACTCAAGAGTAATGTTTTTTAGTAGAGTGCTTAGAAGTAAATGGATGCTTGAAAAGAAATCTAACTACAACAACATAAACTCAAATGCTCTGAAATCCAACTATTCACTCAGCAAACATCAATAGAGGATACAGTAGAAATAACTCATTCCTCTAAAGATTGATACAATTGAAATCAAACTAGAACAAGACAATCAATCTGAGAACAAGGAAGCAGTAACCAATGTGCTCTATAGTTGACAGCCCTGCTGCACACCAAAGCAATGAGGATTTTCAAATGATAAGGAATGGAACATCATCTACTTCTATAAATAGGATTGAACAACAAAAATCTATCCTACGTAAATGAATCTAGAAATAATTATAATGTTCAAGAATTAAGTAA
The DNA here is from genome assembly GCA_031772625.1 of Pinus tabuliformis. Classification (NCBI taxonomy): domain Eukaryota; kingdom Viridiplantae; phylum Streptophyta; class Pinopsida; order Pinales; family Pinaceae; genus Pinus; species Pinus tabuliformis. Next base: position 794,834,772 of record CM062818.1, on the reverse strand, counting down.
CAGCCTTTGAATTGAATAGGAAATAGAAATGGAACAACAGATTATCAAAGATAAAGTATAGAACAACGGATTAAATCTAAATGTACAGCAACCCAAGTCAAGCACGCAACACACTTATCATTAAAAGGGACAGTAATCTGAGCTTCGATACAATATGCATGAATCACGGCCATGAAATAATAGCAATTGTAATGGAACAACGATTGTTTCAGAACAACAATGATAACAGAATAACACTTCCAAATAAACAACAGTCACGATTTAAGAATAAATCATACGGTAGTACCAATTCAAGAATATACAACGTGGTTAACTTGTAATCTATAAGGAACAATGATGCTATATGATTTGCCAAAATAAATGTGATGCAGGGTTGAATGGTAACATAGCATTCCCATTGTAAGTAACAATAATATTCAATCAAGTATAATAGAGCCGATATGTGAAACAGTAAAGTGCTTCAAATTAATGAGCAGAGTAAAAGAAAGAAATCAAACCACACATGAATTGTAAAGATATAATACAGCAGCAGCTTAATCCACCAGAGGCTAGGCCGTTAGGCGCCAGCGGATGCTGCTGGGCTACTCCAGATGAGAAGAATGAACATCAACCCTTTTATTTATTCATCATCAAACTGTGAAATCATTACAACAGCTGAAGCTTTGAGAATTACAATGGTAATGCAACAATCTCCTTTTCCTCCTAGTCTATCCTATCCCATCATCATTGTTGAATTTCCAATTCTGAATTTTGAATTCTCCCCCCTTTTTCCCATCCCCATCTTTGATCTCTGTTTTCATTTAAATAGAGAGAGATCAAAGAGAAGTTACAACAAAGATAATTACAACATGATTTCTATTACAAAATTGGATTACTTCTAACCAATTGATCAACAAGAAAATATATTTCCATCTATCTTTCAACAAGAGCAAGGCAAATTTGGCTTTGCAGCTGAGATTTGGAAAACGGCCACACAACAAATCTGAGAAAATCGTGCTTCAAATAACCCTGCGTTTCTCTCAATACAAGCCTAATATGGGCAAACCATTCTTTCATAAAGTTAATTTGGTCTATTCTGGACAAAACCTATGTTCCAGATTTTCTAGATTCTTCTTCATTTGCCCAAAATCTCAACCGCAAAACTGTAACTTTTTATTCCAACGAATTGCTGAGTTGGCACTTTTAATGATCAAATCTTCAATCTGGAAATTGTATTGGAGGCTAAAAATGGTGAATAATGTTACAACCAATTTAATAAAACTATCATTGATAAAATCATGCATAATCATCAATTTATTAGAAATAAAGGAGAATAAATAATATTCATTCATAAGAGCATAAATCATTGTAAAATAGAATTATATGATAAATTATGATAAATGACGTGATACAGAATGGTAGAAATGGGTGGAATAAGCGTTCAAAAGTGATAATAATAATGACATATTAACGGCCCAACATACCCCCACACTCAATATGTTCCATGTCCTCATGCAACAAAAACTGAATATATTGCATGTCTTCATGCAACCCAAAGACAAAACCCATGTGTTAACCAAGCAATAAAAATTTGTTCATCCCAGCTCATGAAATGGATAGAACAAATGAATGCTTCCTTAATTAATGAATATTCAATTTTAGCAATGTTGATGAAGGCATAACAATTTTTACATTGATATTCAAGTTATATGCATATGAAGTTGAAAGAAAATATGATATAAGTACAACAACCTTCATTAACCATTTACAAAACTACAAACCAGATTTTGTTGAAATGTTGCAAGTAAATTTATAATATATGAATGCCTTTACGATCCAAAAATTAGATTTTTTTGATGCACGGATCATGAGATATCAACAAAATGGCTGTAGGTGATAGTGCATGATTTCCGAAATTTTATGAACTAATTTAATTTGAAATTATCTGGGTTTCTGTATTTTAATGATACGTATGTGTTTTCCAGAAATCACAAGAATTGAGTTCATAGTTTTAAAAATCTTATGGAAATCAATTTCTGCACTAAAATTATATGCCTTAAATGAGAAAGAAAATAGAAAACATCCATCACGCTGAAAAATTAGCATGCCCTCATGCAATGCTAGAAAAAAAATTGAGGTGGTTGCTACCATTTGTTAAATGCTATGCTTAGTGTAAAACAACATGGAATAAGAGAGGTGTTGAAAATGAATAAGAATAGCAATAGATGATAAAGAATATGAATGACATGGTCATAAGAAAGAAATGAATGAAAGCAACACTCCCCCAAACTGAAAGATGATATGCCGCTGAAAAAGGGGAAGTGGTAAATATGTGGAATGAAGGATGATAAATAATGCTCAAAATGGATTTCATTAAATTCTCCTAAATTCGTAATAAATCAGAAAATTATGCTATTTTACCTCAAGTTTTAGCTCCAAAAAGAAAAATGTGGGATGACATATATGGACTGGCATTTTTTGAAGCTGATGTAGGCAGAGTTGGTGTTGAAAGTGATGCAAAAGGTGGAATCCAGGTAAGCACATCATGTCTAAAGAATTGTTCACGTTCGCGAGTTGCTCGAGTCGCTTTAGTTGTAATAGTGTGGTCATGCTGCACATAGAGTTCTACCCATACTTGTTGTTCTCCTGTAAACAAATCACTATTTTTCATAGAATGTTCTTGAATCCATAGTGTTAGTTTTGAATAGCAACAAATAAGATGTATGCAAAAAATTTCAATCAGGAAAACTTTTGTATACATGCAATACTAATATTTTGTCAAATCAACAAGTTATGGCAGAGTGCATGTTATCTCATGATGCATACATTCCCTCCTCCAATTGGAAAAGGGATTCTATGACCATAAAGCATATGAGAGGTGTTGTGCTGATGGCAAGGCAAGGGAATGAACAATACGACAGTGAATGAAGCAGAGTACACATATCAAGGATGGGACGGCGAGAGTTATGGTGATAATGAGAGCAGAGTGTGTAAAGATAGTTATGAATAAAAGATAGGACGTTTTGGATTGATGATAAGTTATGAAAAAAGAGAAAAAGGACAGCAATATGCCAAAAAAATGCTTTGTTGATGGTATTCTAGCTGAAAAATGATGTGATTGATCAGAAAATAATTTCTCATGCATAAAGGTTCAAAATAGGGAAAAAAATTAAGGAAATAACTTCTCTGATAAAAAGAAAAAATAAGAAAAGGGTATTATAGTAATAATTGACGATAAGATATAACTTCAATACCATAAGCAGAGCCTCTGCTGCTAGCAGGCGTCCATAGCCTCGGCAGGGTTGCTTTTTAACCCATATGAGCCAAGATCCTCAATTTATAAATGGAGAGTTCCAGTGCTGTTCTACAGAAGAGATCAGTGTGCTGGCATGGTAACCAGATAACCACACTGCCATTCACTGGGATGTAACAAAAGTGATCAGGCTGGCTCGTGATAAGACCTCATGTTCCAAGGATAATTTGGCTATCCAATGGATCATAACCTTGGTGTGGTGGCCATAATGGGAATGTCACTTTGTTACAGCCTTATGAACATGGTAGGCTAGCTCGTAATCAGACCGCTTATCCTCTATCTGCGAACAAAATTTTGTTGTTATTACACATTTTTATGATAAAAAGAGGGAGGCTCAGTACTCCTTAAGAGTAGGGATGGTGGAATAAGTTGAACATGTCAATAGAAAAAAAATATACCCATAATCTCATTTATTACAGACAGAGAAGATTATAACCAGGAAGGGTGGAACCAGCATGGTATTAAGATGATCAATTAGTATCATGTATAGCAGAAAACAATGCAGTAAAGTAGTATATAAATAATTGTGTCCCTTTTGAAAATAATCTATCATCAAGGAGCTGTCCTGTTAAAGATCATAACGTGAATGATATTAACTCGCTTCAATAGAATCCATAATTCTTGTCCTCATAAAAGTAGTGTACTTCATGCCATGAAAGGGAATCAGTGAAATGTGGTCGAGATGAACTAGGAATAATCCCACAAGAGGAAGAAAGGGTTGCTCTCAAAAATACTCCTAAAGTGTTGTTTCTTTGAAGGAACAACAAAAACACTTAAAAAGTGGTGTTCCATGTAGGGAATAGCAAAGGAAATAAAAAATACACATGAAAAAGTGTTGTTCCCTGTAGAGAACAGCAAAAAAATGCATGTGAAAAAGTGTTGTTCCTTAAGAGGAACAAAAAAAATGCGAAAATAAAATGTGAAAGTGTTGTTCCTTCGGAAAGAAACAACAAAAATGTGAAAGTGTAGAAGTGTTGTTCCATTCAGAAATGAACAACAAAATGTGAAAGTGCAGAAGTGTTGTTCCATTCAGAAAGTAACAGCAAAACCGAATGGAACAGCAAAATGTGAAAGTGCAGAAGTGTTGTTCCATTCGGAAAGGAACAGTAAAAAGTGAAAGAAACAGCAAAACGTGAAAGTGCAGAAGTGTTGTTCCATTCGAAAACGAACAGAAAAACGTGAAAATGTAGAAGTGTTGTTCTATTCGGAAAGGAACAACAAAAAGTGAAAGTGGAGAAGTGATGTTCCATTCGGAAAGAAACAACAAAACGTGAAAGTGCAGAAGTGTTGTTCCATTCGGAAAGGAACAACAAAAAGTGAAAGTGCAGAAGTGCTATTCTATTTGGAAAGGAACATCAAAACGTGAAAGTGCAGAAGTGTTGTTCCATTCAGAAAGGAACAACAAAAAGTGAAAGTGTAGAAGTGTTGTTCCATTTGGAAAGGAACAATAAAACGTGAAAGTGCAGAAGTGTTGTTCCATTCGAAAAGAAACAACAAAACGTGAAAAAGGAACAGCAAAATGAACCATGGAAAAGGAACAACAAAATGAGTCGTGGGAAAGGAATAACAAAATGAGCCGTGGAAAAGGAACAGAAAAATGAACCGTGAAAAAGGAACAACAAAATGAAAATGTTGTCCCTTTGGAAAAGGAACAGCAGAAACAACAAAGGTACACACAAATGTTGTCCCTTCAGAAAAGGAATAGCAAAATGCACAAGCATAAAATGCAAGCACGCAAAGAATGAATTAGCTGTTCACTGTATTGATGCTGAGGATGGGTTACAATTTGAATGAAGCAACACCTGAAACACAAAATATAAGAGAAATCAGGAAAGAAACAACATTTTATTTAAAAAACAGTATGTAAATAAATAAATTAAGTTACAACAGCTATGATATTATGTAAAAAAAATGATCTCTTTGAAAAATGTTTTGGCAGTAGTGACAAGACATGAATCTTAAAATGAAAATCAATTCTTCATTTCTTATATTATGAATCCATTGGGTAATGAGTTGGATGAAATTCCCTTGTTTCATTAAAATTTCTTTCAAGAATCACTTGTCCATAAATTGACCTTCTTTTTCTCCTAGGACCTGCAAAAAACAAGTATCTACCTGCAATGAAACATTAAATCATGGAGAAAGAGAGGTGCACGGGCTCTCCTAATCCAAGAATTATGAAAAAAACTAACAAGTAGTTACTCTGTAGAACAAATCCACGGAGAAAATAACAAAGTAAAATTTATTTGTCACTTGCGGGAGAGCAATGGTTGACTATACTAACCAGCAGTGTTTTAATCACAACTTCTTTGTTTTTCATCCAAATTGAGTGATTCCAAAGCCATATGAGAGCTTATTCAAAGGTGTATCTCTAATAGAAACAGGTTTTAAAAATTCAATGATATGATATGTCAATTTTAGTTAGAACAACCTGCATAACAGAGTCATTTTTGATTACCCAGCTTAGACCACCAGTTGATATTTCAAGCATAAATTTTTCGTTTGATGTCAAATTCGAATGATTAAAATTGGAAATGAAAGTATATTCATTTATTTATCTCCAATAGAAACATGTTTTTAAGACAAGAAGAATTGATAGGTCAAATAATGTAAGGAACAGCCAGAAAGACAGAGTTTTAAGAGTGCTAATTTACGATAGACAGTCAGTATTTTGATCATAACTTTCTCATACGATATCGAAAATGAGTGATTCAAATTGAATTGTAAACTAGATTCATAGGGGAATCTACCATAGAAACAGGCTTTAAAAATTCATTCATTTAGGCCTCCAAAACCAATTGTCCCAACTCTGTTCCTCAGCTGCCTGCTAGACATCCGGTCAATGTTTTGGTTCTAATTTTTTTGTTTCAAATCCAGATTGAATGATTCAAATTGGGTTGGAAAGTAGACATCAAGGGCTACTTAGGATAGAAACTTGTTTTAAAAATATAGCCATTTGATCCCTCAAAATATGACTGTCCCGACTGTTTTTCTAGAAATTTCATCAAGCCCGCAAGCCAAAAAAACGATATTCAAGCAATTTTTTCATATTGATGATAAAAATGAATATAAGTGTTTGTAGAATTGTTATTTACAATATAATTTATTTACATACACAAATAAATTGAAATATTTATCACTGATGTTGATTTCGATAGCGTGTTGTAACAAAAAAAACAACTAGTTGTACATAAAAAAAAAAAACAAAATGCATTTATTTATTTCCTTATTTATTTTATTTTCTACACTAACCTATTTTGATTTGAAAAATGAATATGACTACATATATGAGTACTTCCAGTGGAACCATTTTCGAAATAGGGCTTCATGTATGCACATACCCAAATTTGAAAGATGCATATTAATGAATATTAGGGTATGAGAAGCCAACTTCGCTTGAAAAAATGGTATCAAAAATTGTTGAAGTATGGAGTGATGTTGCAAACAAGTGATGGAGTGAAACCAATCTTCAATATATCATTTACTTTCTTGATTTCCCATAGCCATCATACCATGAAGTTCTTGAGCTTTTAAAATGACTTGTTGATGCATACTAAAAGAAACCTCATTTTCTTCCATAACTTCTAGAATTTTTGAATTTGAAACATTATGAATCTCATTGTAAGTTTTCTCCATTGGTGCATGTGAGATAGAATGGGTGGGAAAGATGGGTAAATTTTGTAGTTCAATATTGTAAGCATGTTGTACTGGATTATTGTGGTGAGGGTGTGGAATTAGTTGAGCAGGAAATTGTGTATGGAATGGAGCATTTTGATGATGTGGTTGATTGGGTTGTGTGAATGGTTTTGATTGGCAAGCAAGATATTGTGGAAGAGCTGGTAAAGAATATGGAGAATGTGTTTGTGCTACAAGATTAGGGAGAGTAGTCATGCAATCATAAGGTGAATCATGCCAAACTTGTAGACAAGATTGGTGGTGGTTATATTGAGATTGACATGGCTGCCCTAACACATTAGTATGAAAGTAAGAGAATGGAGAAGAAGTGTTTTGAACCATACCTATGGGCCATGATTTCCATGGTTTTGACTTTTTTGCAGCTTCCTCGTCTCTTTGATATGATACTTCCATCCTAGATAAGGAAGAACAACTATCTATGGGATGCTCCTTTCGGTCATGAGGGCAAAACACTTCATCAAATTCTTGATTTTTATGAACCTACAAAACATCCAATTTTGCAATTAGAGAGCTAATAAAATCAACTTTAAAATTTTCTAATAAAGCATTGATTTCAGCTCTTATGTCTCCTATTCTTGTAGAAGATTTGGAAAACAAAAAACAAACATCTCTAGGATTCTTACCAGCCTTGGAGATTCCTCTTGAATACCTTATGCACAACTCATAAACATCATCATATGATAACTGAAAAACATCACCTTTTTCTATCAGATTTAAGAGTTCTAAAAATTCATCTTTGATCCCTTTAAGGAGTGTTTTCAAGATCTCTTTTTCCAAATGCTTATGTTTTGATTTTTGAAGGTTGTATTGAAATCGATCTACATAGTCCTCCAAGCTTTCATTTTCCCCTTGTATCATATTGAAAATATCTTCATCGGCCTTGCAATAGTCTTGGTACTTCTTCAAGAATATGTTCTTCATGTCCTCCCATGTTTGGATGCAATTCCCACCTAGGCTCATGAACCATCGGAGAGCTGCTCCTTTTAGAATAAAAGGAAACACCTTCAACCTTTGATCGTTAGTGTAATAATCACATCCTCTACAAAGTATTTCGAACTCAAATAAGAATGTATCTGGATCTTCATTTGTCAAGCCATGAAAATTTGGTAAAGAAGATGGGGGAATTATGTGCATTTGTGTCACTCCTCCTAGATCTTTGATAGGAAATTCAAAAGTAGAAATGTGAGCCATTTCTTACCATGATAGAAGATGTTCTTCATGTGTTTCTTTGAGGCTCCTTCTTCAAATGTTCCTGTCAATTGATTAGTGAAATGGGTGGTGCTTACATCACCACTTGAGTGAAATCATAAGATTTGTTTTTCAAAATTTCTATTTTTTTTTTAGTCATTCACACAAAAACTCAAACATCTATTTCTACCCTAAGTTCTTTAACAATTCTGTTGGAAAGCGGGCGGGGGAGCAGGGCTTCTACATGCTCCTTACGTAGGTTCTTACCTTCCGTTTTTAATACCTAATTCTTTCCTAACAGGCACTCATCAGATGCACACTACTCTTTAAAAATGGCTACACTCTCCCCAGCAACAGTGCCAAAATGTTGAGCGATAAAAATGTGTCTTTTTAACTCCTAATTATCTTCATATTAATTGTCAACCTAGGGATGACATTTTATTTCAAGAGTGTACTCAGTATGAGGCAGCTATTTACTCAAGAGTAATGTTTTGCAGTATAATGCTTAGAAGTAAATGGATGCTTGAAAAGAAATCTAACTACAACAACATAAACTCAAATGCTCTGAAATCCAATTATTCACTCAGCAAACATCAATCGAGGATACAGTAGCAATAACTCATTCCTCTAGAGATTGATACAATTGAAATCAAACTAGAACAAGACAATCAATATGAGAACAAGGAAGCAGTAACCAATGTTCTCTACAGTTGACAGCCCTACAACACACCAAAGTAATGAGGATTTTCGAATGATAAGGAATGGAACATCATCTACTTCTATAAATAGGATTGAACAACAAAACTCTATCCTACGTAAATGAATGCAGTAATAATTATAATCTTCAAGAATTAAGTAACAGCCTTTGAATTGAATAGGAAACAGAAATGGAACAACAGATTATCAAAGATAAAGTATAGAACAACGGATTAAATCTGAATGTACAACAACCCAAGTCAAGCACGCAACACACTTATCATTAAAAGGGATAGTAATCTGAGCTTCGATACAATATGCATGAATCACGGCCATGAAATAACAACAATTGTAACGGAACAATGATTGTTTCAGAACAGCAATGATAACAGAACAGCACTTATGAATAAACAGCAGTCACGATTTAAGAATAAATCATACGGTTGTACCAATTCAAGAATATACGGCGTGGTTAACTTGTAATATATAAGGAAGAGTGATGCTATATGATTTGCCAAAATAAATGTGATGCAGGGTTAGAATGGTAACATAGCATTCCCGTTGTAAGTAACAATAATATTCAATCAAGTATAACAGAGCTGATATGTGAAACAGTAAAGCACTTCAGATTACTGAACAGAGTAAAAGAAAGAAATCAAACCACACATGAATCGTAAAGATATAATACAGCAGCAGCTTAATCCACCAGAGGTTGGGCCCTTAGCTGCCAGTGGATGCTGCTGGGCTACTCCAGATGAGAAGAATGAACAGCAACCCTTTTATTTATTCATCATCAAACTGTGAAATCATTACAACAGCTGAAGCTTTGAGAGTTACAATGGTAATGCAACAATCTCCTTTTCCTCCTATTCTATCCTATCCCATCATCATTCTTGAATTTCCAATTCTGAATCCTTAATTCTCCCTCCTTTTTCCCATCCCCATCTCTGATCTCTATTTTCATTTAAATAGAGAGAGATCAGAGAGAAGTTACAACAAAGACAATTACAACATGATTTATATTACAAAATTAGATTGCTTCTAACCAATTGATCAACAAGAAAATATATTTCCATCTATCTTTCAACAAGAGCAAGGCGAATTTGGCTTTGCAGCTGAGATTTGGAAAACGGCCACACAACAAATCTGAGAAAATCGTGCTCAAAGAACCCTACGTTTCTCTCAATACAAGCCGAATTTGGGCAAACCATTCTTTCATAAAGTTAATTTGGTCCGTTCTGGACAAAACCCATGTTCCAGATTTTCTAGATTCTTCTTCATTTGCCCAGAATCTCAACCGCAAAACTGTCACTTCTTATTCCAGCGAATTGCTGAGTTGGCACTTTTAATGATCAAATCTTCAATCTGGAAATTGTATTGGAGGCTAAAAATGGTGAATAATGTTACAACCAATTTATTAAAACTATCATTGATAAAATCATGCATAATCATCAATTTATTAGAAATAAAGGAGAATAAATAATATTCATTCATAAGAGCATAAATCATTGTAAAATAGAATTATATGATAAATTATGATAAATAACGTGATGCAAAATGGTAGAAATGGGTGGACTGAGTGTTCAAAAGTGATAATAATAATGGCATATTAACGGCCCAACACCAACTCTGCCCAGACTGCTACAAGGTCGGCAACGCACTGAGTGGTTACCTGCTGTATCTTCTGGACGCGTTGTTCAGAGACTGCTGAACTGCTTCCTTGCATCTGCTCCTGCATTCCCCACATCTATGTGAGCTTGGCTTTGATCAAGGCCGTGATGATGAATGCCTCATAAACCCAACGCTGGACACACGCCTTCAAAACAGCTTCTTTATGTCGCATTGTGTCTACCTACTCCTTAAGCGCTTTGGCCTATTACGTCTGTGTGAGCCTCTATGTAAGGGCCACCATCTGTGTGGTCCCTTTTATATCATCATACTATTGTTGCAACTCATGTGCCTCTGCTTCTAAGAGTTGTATGCTCAAGTCCTCCTGCAGAGTGGTGAGGACCTCGAATAACTCTTCCAACATTTTGGTGCAGTCCTTCACTGCACTGCTGATCTCCTCCATCCTTGATGTAATGGCACTGGCGCGCTATTCCCTCACCTCTGGAGGAGTTGAAGGTTGCACCTTCAACCATAGCTCTGCTATCTAAAGGTTCAGCTCCATCTGAACCTTAGCCATGCCTTCTCATGCCTCGCGCACCCTTGCTACTAACCCTCTAGATGCGTGCCTCTGCTGGGATGGCCAACTCAGGGACCATTTGGCAGGCCTCCTCAACCACCTACACCATCTACCGGTTCTGTGCCACTACCTCGTCACGCTACAGGCTCAGTTGTTCCATATTAATTTTCTGCTCGCTTAACACCTGTAGTGTGCAACCCTCCCTAGCCCACAGTTCTGCAGTCACTTCGTCCTGCAGGACATAGAGTGTCTCCCAAGGGAGCATAGCCATGTTGATCCCTACTCCCTTCAACGCATTGACCGTAGGCCTGTCGACCTCATTCTCTGTAACCAGTGCCCCCTCTGGCAGCACTATGGTGTTGGTCATGTGGGCGCACAACATTTCCTCAGCCACGGTCATTCCTACTGCAAGGCTGGTCAAGAGAGTACCAGCCTAAGGAGTGCGCACCTGCAACTCCTGTATCTATGCTTGGAGGGCCCCCAACACAATCTAATTCTCCTCCATGAGCTGCTGGAGGGCCTCCACAGTGATGTCGCACATCGTCTCCCCTATATCATGGAGATCTCCTTCAGTGAGGGTGATTGGGTCAAAAGAAGTCTTAGAAGCTTTCGACTTCTTTCACGGCCCCACCTACTCTCTCGGGTGTTGGTACTTCAACTGTGTAGATGATGTTTCTGGGTCCGTGCCACCTTCCTCTGTCTCGGGCTCTTCCTCAGGTGATGACAACTTATGGCCCTCGCGCTCCTTCTCTGTTGCTTGTTGTTGTTCTGAGGCTACCTTCTGCTATTCTGTTGCTACCTTTGTGGTGTCCCGCACCTCCTGTGCCTTTGTTGTTGCTGCCTCTTTTCTTCTCTTCTCTGCCAACTACGCCATCGCAGTTTTTCCTCCTCCTTCTTCCATTGTGCAGCTGACTATTCTGTTTCCATAGCGGAGATGGCTGGAGCACGCCACTCCAGCGGCCATGACTTAAGCACGATGAATATAACATCGTCTGTGGTTAGGTGCGACAGTTCATTCCACTTCTTCACAGGGTCCTCTCGCACCCTGATGTACACGTGATGGAAGTCCGCCTTGAACTCCACAAAGATTTGTAGGCTATTTTAGACAGTGGGTGATAACTGTAGCTTGCGGTTAATCCCCATTCTGATGTTCATCTGCATGAACACCTAAAATATCTTACTGTCTCGGATCCTTGGTGCGTCTTTAGTGGCCCACAGAGAAGTGTACTTTGCTGCCTCCGGAAGATCCCATGCAATTGTGGGGAACTAGCTGTCCTCAAGCAACTCCCAAGCTACCAGCACTATGGACAGTAGAAGCCGTGCATAGTGGAAGGTCTTCCCCTATTCTTGTGCATCGTGGCAGTTCTCTAGGAATTCCTTGCATAGGTACTCCGACCAGTTAAACTGGATTCCCTCTGCACACTGCGTGACAAGTGATACCACTGGTGTGGGTACCTCATCCGCATGAAACTTCTACATAACCTTGTCATCTAATATCTGGGTGGCAACTTTGACTGCCTTATTAGTGATACTAGAGATTGCGTACCCTCTCTTCTTTTTCTCCAGCTTGAGTTTTTCCTTCATGGCCTCCGTGATGGCCAAGTCGTTGCTCTTACCCTCTAAAATATCCATTGGGTCCTCCCCCTTGCAAGGGAGTTAGGTAATTCTATGAATCAGGTGGTCCGTGATGGGGATGGGCTCCTCCAGCCATAAACACCCATCATGCACCAGGAAGAGTAGATGCCTGATGACAAAGATATTTACTGGGGCATGATGGTAATGTAGCACCCAGAGCAGGTTCAACAAACCTGCTTTCTCTACTCCACGCAACCACTTGTGCGGCTCCAACTCTATGAATCTCACTGCAGTATTTTTCCTCAGCCTCATGAGATGTGTTGTTGCCAAGTGTGGGAACTTCTCATGGTCTGTGAGATCCCAGTCTTCAAAATTTAGACTCAGAACCTGTCCCAAGTGCACTCCTTCAAAAATGATATCGTTGAGTAGTAGTGGAGTCTGCAGAGAGATCTTGCTCTCATCTAGGTCCTTGGGCACCCTTGCCTTTCCCTTTTGCGAAGGAACATACGCGAGCAGCCTGGTTAGAGGGTCTGTGCCCTTGGTTTCCACCTCCACGTCTTTGTCCCCCTCCTCTTCGACAAGGATTTCTTGAAGGTCTTCCTCCTCCTCATTAGTTTCCAGATTAACCGCTTTCCCCTTTTCTTCCATGGTCAGTTTAGTTCGCAGTAGGTTTCGAGGAGACACACGCACCAGAACCATGGCCTATTTATCTTTCTTGGGTCTCGGCATGTGCAGTGATTTACAAATTTTTGCAACTATCTCGGTGCTCTCAGGGGCATCTCCTATGGTCATGGCCTGTGCGACCTCTTCAGCTGTCATCTCTCCAATTTCCCTGGCTGCTTTAGATGCTGCCATCTTACTTTTCCAGAAATCTCTCAACTACTTAGATAGGTGCCCAAACAATGCCTTCAACTCTAACAGGTCGGGGTTCAGAAATCTCTGGGTGCATAACAGCTAAATTCTCAAATGGCCAAGTGTTGTTTGCTAGGTAGCCCTTTGCAATTTATAGCACCTTTTGAATTTGAATTCGACCGTTCCCCAAAATCCAGTCCATTAATGCTCCCTTGTTGGCATATTTTCCCAAATCTAGCCCATAAATCCCGCCTTAAATGGCTGTCGCCCGCTCCATTTGGTCTCAAACCAAGCATCACATCATGAATATTAACTTTAACAGTCACTTTCCATCCAACTCACATGGCAGCGCAGCTACCCTTACAATGTTGCGAACCTTGTGACACTTCACTCCTACACGCAACCCTGACGTTACATAGTTTTCGGGCATAGTAGTTTATAGTCCCACACCTCCTTTCAATGGCCTAAAGTGCTAAGACTGTGCTTCCTGTGGCTAGTCAGATGGGAAGAGTTTCCCATTTAAGTTCTCTACCAGTTACTTTTCCTAGGAAGAGTCCACCATTTGACTTCACCAACCACATCGCGCCCCTATCCAAGGTTTCCTTAATAACATACGGTCCAATCCAAGGCATCAAGCTAATCAACTCTCTGCAGTAGTCCCCAAATTTGTCAACGTAATTGTGCACATCCTGTTTTATCACCACATTTTTCTTATCAAGAGAGTCCTTCTTTATTCCTTCCTCAACCTTCTTGACTTCTTCTTTTGCCATGGCACTTTTCTCCCTTAACTAAACTCTTTCATTCATGAGTTCTTGGAGCCTAAGATTACCCAGCTAGATTTATTCATCAAGTCCCAAGCGTTCTTCTTTGTCCAACTTGACAATTCCTTCTTCCAAGGCTCCGTGATCCATCATACCCATGGGTGGTGCTATGCATGGACTAGGCATAATATACTACATTGACATTACAATGTTCACTCCATAGGCCAACCTAGAAGGCGCTTGTCTCATCAATTTCTTGCATGTTGTCCTATAAGCCCATAAAACTATTGGTACACGCAGTTCCCAATCACTTCACTGTGCACTACATACCTTGTTCAATGCTTTTCACACCTCGTTAAATGCTTCCGAGTGGATAACCTTCTGCGTGATCATTCTCTCCACATTCTATTGTTCCAACTTGAGGAGTCGTTTGCACAATTTCCCCCCCAACACATGCTTATTGACCATATCTCCCAACGCGAAGTTCATGTGCATCTGCGTAGGTTATTTTCCATATGTCGGCATCCACCTGGCTAGATGTGCACGTGGTTTATCCTGCCCATCATACTTATCTGCTAGTCACATCTTAGGCTTCCCAAACTATGTGCACATCATTCTGCTGCATTTGTGCCAGTCCTCAAAGCTCCCTTTGTGTGTACCACACCACCTTGTAGGTGTAGCATGCAGTACCCAATTCAAAGCCTGGAAATGTTGCTTTTCTAGCACCTCCCTTTCAAACTTATCTGGGAAAGTATCTACCTCACTTAACCCATCATAAGTAGGTAGATCCCTCACTTCTATCGATACACAGCGTAGCGATCTTATCATCATATTACAGTTTAGTGTGGTTACCTAGTGTAACCGATTCTACCTTCGCTCTATCTCCTCATCAAAATCTGACATACAAGAGCTTTCGCGCTCCCATGAGATGCGTCCATCCACGGTGGGATTTACCTAGTCTTGCTCTCGCACAGTTATCTTGTAGATGCAGTCCAAATCATCATTGCTTTCATAGTCGCGCACCAGCTCTGTGTAGCGCAATCCCTTGGTAGGGTCTAAGGATATAACTACGCATAGAGACTTCTTCTCAAAAATCATCTTGCACTTCTTCAGATTAATCACCCAATTCATGTCAGTCACCCAATCAATTCCTAAGAGCGTAGGGTAGGGATTGTTGTCATCAACAATCTCTATCACTTCAAAGTCTGCTAGTGCATTCACTCCCTCAATATCCACAATGATTCCTTGCAATCTCCTCACAGGTATTATCTTTTGCTGGTTCACCATTCGCAGTTAGATAGGAGACCATTACAGCGCAGGCCTCCCCATGCGCTCCCATGTCTACTTTGATAGAATGTTCGCATCTGAACCTATGTCCAAAATTACTTGGTCCATCTCATATTCTCCAATCTGCATGGTTATCCTCATTTCTCTCCCTATCCTAGTCTTGTGCTTTCCAATCTTCCGGACTACATGCAGTTCTCCTGGCACGGTCCCAGCGCATCAAACTCTACTTCTTTCATCAAAGCCTTGCGGACCCAAGTACTATCTTCGGGTTGTTTGCCTTTATCATCCCCCATCGTGACTCCACTTTGGAGCATAATTTTCACATTTGGATCTTCCTCGTGCAGCTCAAACCTCATCATCTACAGGTTCTGAGTCGGGGGAGGCGGTAGCGCTCCCTTGTCGTGTATCTTAGCTATCAGCGTAGGACAATCTTCTATCTCATGATCAAATAAGGTATAATACAGACATGATGGACGCATTAGGTTCATACAGTCACGGGCATAATGTCTTGGCCCTCCACAATTGTATCATATCAACTATCTGCGACCTCATCTAGGTCCTCCTCCACCTCAGCCTCGTCCATGCCTCTGAAATCCGCTTCACACCACTCCTGCATTCAGGTCTAGGGGCCGCGTTTCGGCCTGAACTCTATAGGTGGGAGTTCTATCCATCATCAGCTCATAGCTTCTACAAGTGCACTCATCATGTCCAACCGATCTACAAAAATTACAGAACAACTGTTGTGAATTCTGCGTGTACTTTTGTAACAAATGGCAGTTGTCTGTAGCATGCTTTCCTCCTATTTGAAAAATCACACACCACAAAGCAGGTTCCATGCTAGGTCTTGCTTTCACTTCCGGCCTTAATGACATCTATCCTCCTCCCACGAGGTAATTCATGAACACAGGGCAGTGGTCCTTATCATGACCTTGACCCTTGTATTTTACACACCACACCTCTTTGTGCACTTCTGGTCGAGTTCTCCTATCTTGTTTCAGACTCTGCATCTTAAGGCATAAGTTTTTCAATTTCCCATGGATCTGCTAAACTCCCAAATTAGGATCCTGAATCGAGGTTTCATGCAGCCTCATTGTGATCTCCAAGGCCTCTGCCTGAGTCGATAACCTCTGTTGCAATAGCATGTTCCTCAAATGTGGTGTTAGCGATGCTACAAACCATTCGCGGTGCTGTCCATCCAACAAAGTCATATTAGCTTCACAAATCGTACACTTTAGTCTTTGATCTAGCTCCCAAGGAGTCTCACCTGGTAGCATTGTAATCTTTTTGAATCCAATGATCGACTACGCTTATAACTTTAGCCTGTGAAATTCTCTAATTAACGCAATTTGGATATCCACAATTCCCACATTCAGACTGTCATTAGAATTCTTAATATACCAGGTGAGTGCATGATCCTCTAGAGCACTAACCAACATCGGTTTCTTTATGTTATCATCTGTAACTCCCTGCACTTCCCATACGGCTCTTATCACGAACCAAAACTGGTCTGGATCTTCATTTCCTACTCGCTTGAACACAGGCAACTTTATCATGCTTGCCATATTGACTCGCAGTGGTGGCGGAGGTGGTACGGGTGAAGATAGATGTGAAGGTGGTGAAACTAGTGGTGGTGTGGGTGGGGGTGGTATGTGAAAAATCCTTTGCCTTATCAAATGGATCACACTTCGTGGTGAGACCTTCGCGAGCTCTTCCTCATCCCCTCACAAAGTTGAAATCAAAGGGCTATTCTCTGGTCCCTTACTTCCTTTGTTTTTGCAGGTTTTTCTGTTTCTCGTGGCTCCGAACATCAAGGTAATTACATAACCCTCTTTTCACACAATAGCATTTTTAATCCAAGTATACAAAGATTTTACGTACTTACCTCGCGGTCCTTTGAGAAAGCGTCACTACGCTTCGCTATAGCTAGCTGAAGTATCTACCGTGAACTGAGTAATGAATCCTCCTATAATCCGATCACTCCAAGATCAATAGCATGCACGATCTTATCCTCTGATGCTTCCAATCTGTGCACCAACTCTGGGGTCCACACAATAGGATTGTCGAGTTTCCACATTCCTTGTCTATTTGCTAGCTTCATGATCCACTCGTACAGCTCAGTAGGGAAAGATGCGAAAAAGATTTCATGGATCTCTACGTATAGGTAGCAGTCTAACCACTCTTCTTTTGTTAGTTGCAGATTCTTGTTCTCTTGCATAGTGAACTCGTGAATTCTTCTGTACAACCAACCTTCAATTTCCTTCTTAGCTGGATTCCAATGATACGACATCAGACATCTCTATGCAGATTTCGGTCCCAGCAATGGAAACATTTGTTGGCTTGAGAGGCCCTGACCCAAGTTTGGAGTTAATTGGCCAAAGAAATCCCTAAACTACTGGCCCTTTCGGAAAGAGCCTGTGGAGCGCGGACTGAGGTCTCACCTGAAGCAATATGGGGGAATGTTGGAACCAAGTTTCCACACCCGATATGTCTAAGGGGTCGGTTTAGTCCAACTGTGAATACCTTCGTGCAGGTCACTTCGTGCACTATCCTGACCTGTGAGGCCTTCGCGATATATTATAATCACCTTCGTGCATTCCTAACCAGGGGTTGAGGTGCTTTTGTGCTACTAAAGCAGAAATCTATGTTATTTCCCCAAGTTACACCACAAATCTTACTTATCTTCTTATAATAGTTAGTTACCTTTGCGTAAATCGACACCTTATCTTATATTCACTTTATCAACACATTCATATAATTTCGTGCATCATATAAACAATAGAAATTCAATTTATATCTGATACATTTAATGCACAAAACAGGAAAAAGATACACATAAATGATGTAAAACTTCTCTTTATTACTTCTCCAAAGGTTACAGACTCGACTCGCCCTGTGCACTCAGCTGCAGGGGTCCACGCACTCAACTGCGGACTACTAGGCCTCTGTGCACTCAGCTGTAGAGCCTTCTCCTACTCTACAACCCAAAGACTCAACTCGACACTTAGATAAGACTCAATTCTTCATCCTTCATTCATGACTATCATTTGGTGATTTACAACTTAGAGCCTCACTCTATTTATACAATCCCATGGTTCACAGACCATGGGTAGATCTCTAAAGCCGACATTACATTACAAATATGAGGGCGGACAACCCTATGACTCATTTACAAGCTTGTGCTCCGTGCCCACAAAATGTAGAGTCTTTACATCGAATTTGGTCAAAATCTGGGTTAAGCCACAAAACTTGCCTTCAGGGATCCCACACCCAACAGAGGAAAATATAATTTGTTTTGCCTATAGAACCTCAATGAGAGGATGACAAGATCTATAAGGTAAATGTGTATTGATATTCTTCCATGTATGTGTAAACGTTGATTTTCATTTGCCCTTAATTTCAACTTTTACTTTGTATTTAGTTATATTTTGTTTATTATTTTTTTTTCCTTTTGTAGGTTTTAATTGGTTATTTAAGGATTTGACTTTGCTAGCAAAAGAAGTTGTGAAGGACATTCATCATAATGCATTTAGGGAGTTTCTTTCTCCTCTTCCAAATTTTTCTTATTTATAATCTCTTGTAACCAATGGCCAGTCTTATTCCTAAAAGGTGATCTTTAAGACTTGAAAGTTTAGTTTTCAAGTAGTATTTGCCAAAGAAAGAAAATTCATGCTAAAGAACTCAAATGAAAAATCACAACTATGATTTAGAATAAGATACTCATTGAGATATGTCTTTACAAGATAAATATCTAATAATCTTAACATTATCATCATTCATAGACCTTTTATGTTAAGCCTTTTATTTTGTCTTGTAAAATTTTTCTCATGGCTCATTCTCTTGTTTGCTTTCTTTGTATTTTGCTAACATTTGATTTATTTGAGATCTTTGTTTTAGTTTGAGTTGATTTTGTTTTCATCTCATCTTTCTAATAAAACGAAATGGGGAATATTTTTAATGTCGGGAAATCAGGTATGCTACTACACAACATCTTATCTTTAAGGAACATTCCAATAAATATGATGTTATTATGCTCACTTTCAACCTTCCTAATCAATGAAGTCCCTAGTTATTATTCAATGTGTTTAAATATTTTTATCATTATTTTATGAACCACTTTTTAACCCCAATTCCATGAAGGAAAGATGTATTTAGTAATAGTTTCCTTAAGGTAGTTAACTATTGGGAGGCAAGGCTAATCAAGCAAAGACTAGTTACCCAAAACCTTTTATGACACCCCTTGCTCCTAAGGAGTTGATTTGTCACCCCATCTATTAAGTAATCTTTATGGGATTAATAATAAGCGTAACTTAACTTTAAAAAAAAGTAGTTAACTAAATGATAGGAGGTCTCATCATGAGCTGGCCTACCATGATCATAGGATCTAACATAGTGATAATACCATTATTGGTCGCCAAGCAGAGATAATGGCTTTCAGCCACAAACTGAAAGACAAGGGGTCTCATCACAAGCCAGATTTTTCACTTTGTTAGTTCCCATGAATAGCATTCTCATTAGTTGGTCACCAAGCTACGATGATGGTCTTCAATTCAAATTTAAATAAAAATAAAAATTATATTTTATATCTATGTATTTATTTCTAATAGATGGGACACTAGAATTTGTAAAGGATTGAATGTCATTCATGTCGAGGCTATGGATGCCTGCTAGAAGCAGTGGCTCTACTAGTGGTATTGAAGTTATTTTAATACTATTATTTTCTTGGTTACTCTGTATTCGAAAATCAGAGCACTAACAAAGCTTACTATTGCATATACACATTTTTCTAAACTATATCATTTATGGGGGGAAATTTTATAAGTTCATGAATAATGATATATACGACTTTATTTTATATTAATGATGCATGTCAGGGATGAATATGATAGGATATTTGAATTTTATCACTTTTGTATATTCTAATCATTATTCCTTCATTTTTACAAGTTTCTTATATTTAACCAGAGATAATTTCTTCTTCTGCATGAGTCGACATTATTGTGGCCACAACACCTCCTTTTTCCATGTTGGAAAGCCCCTTTTTTTCCTATAATTTTGGTGACTGATGACTTTTCTGATATTTATTGTTGAGCTTTGGAGCTTTTGATTATTTAGGTATTTATCACATTTTAGCCTATCCTCCTTTATGGTCACTGTGATGGTCATTTTCTTGCTAGATTGTTTCTGACCCTTCGATCTCATGATGACATTGGTCACGAGAAGGCGATATACAACCTTTTGGTTGCCACATCACCTCACATTTTGCATTGGGCTTACGTTGTTTTTCCTCTTCACACCTCTTGGTACATTAACTATATCAAATGGGGATGAATCATTAATACAATATTGTAAATATTATAATTAATGTAAATATTAGCATGAAAAAATACATTGTAATATAATTTAAATAGTCAGCAATATGAATATGTTAATAAAATTCTACATATTTAGAACTAAATAGTTATAATTTAAAACATATTGTAAATATATGCATTATATTCTAAATAATGTATTATATAATAATATTTTAAATTTGTGAAATGTTATAACTTATTATAATATGTATATTGTAAACAATATAATAACAATGTATATAATAGTATTAATATTATTGTAAATTTGGTAGCATGTAATCTAATGTAAACATCAATTAAAGTTATCATACACTGTGTGTGTGTGTGTGTGTACCCAACAAGTAATTCAACCCACATGTTGGACTTTTTATTTAAAATATCATCAAAACCTTAAGCATAGTCAAATGTTTCATGGTTTTGTGTCATGCCAAACTCATTGCCCTCAGGGGCATCCTCACAGGTGCTATTTGGTTGGGACTAGAAGACATATTGATATATGGTGATGTGAAGGGGGTTTTTTTACTGGGAAAAGGACTTCACTCTTTTCCACCCTCCCAATCTATCCAATTGGATGAGGAGAATCTGGCTACTGGTTCGCTCCTTTCAACACATTGAATTTGGACACATCTACCGGGAACAAAATCAAATTGCTGACCTCCTTTCAAAAAGAGGAATATCACAAGAACCTGGTAAAATCCAATTTGCTGCCTTTGAATAGGGATCACTAGTAAATGTTGGTTTTTTCAATCACTCGTAGGCCTTCTTCATCTCTCGTGGACCTTTTACAATCTCTAGTAAATGTTAATTTTATTTAAATCACTCGAAGTATGGACCATTTTGTCTTTTTGGATAAATCTCTGGTATGAATTTTTGTACTTAGTCATAGTAAGTTGTCATGCTACTCAAATAGCATAATGTAATTTTTGTAAGGATAGTAAGACAATACATGTTCAAAAAGCGAAAAAGATGAACACAGTGATAATATGTATGTAATAGACTGGAAAGATGGGAGTCTGGATAGAAGCAAACAATTATATAACTGAAGTATGTACTCTCTTTTTATTTATATTAATGAAAGGATATCATTTTTTTCTTCTGAAACAAAAAATGTGTTAGTAAAAGGAAAAATGTTTTGATATCTGACCACATTTTTCAAACCCGCATCCCTGTCATTCCACAATATAGTGGCATTGGAACATGCCAAATAATTATGCCTCAGACTTTTTGAAATTACCTCGCATGTGCCTTAAATCACATAATTTCTTATGCTTTCCATATTGTTACACATCATTTTATTGCATTAGGCAAATGACCATCGGTTTGGATACTTTTCTATCCATAAATGTGTCCCAAAGCATTCCCCTGCAAATTTAGAATCAAAATTATCCTAAAGAAGGTGAAATTGCTGGATCCCATGGTTGAAAACCCTCTTTTTGGCTTCCTATGTAGTTCCCAAGTCAATATTTGTGCATACGCAAAGAATTCCATTAGAATCTGCACATAAATGTGCTAAATATTAAACTCTGGCCTGCACACTTAACGAATGTAAAAATAAAAAGTAAAGTCTAGACGAATTGTTAGTCGTATTTATCCCACCTAACAAGCTTTGAATGGGTGCATATTCAGCCCTAATCCTTCCCATCGTGGAGCAAATCTCTTTCTTTGTGGAACCCTTATCCCACCATTAGTGGATCTCATCCCTTGGAGAATGGATCCAAAACTTCCCACTCTTGGCCTATAAATCTATCATAGGCATGGAGATTGGAAGAGGATTGTTGGAAGTAGGCTTATGTTGTTAGTGTACAATTTCCCATTGTAGATCAATAGATTATGCAATATACTAAAACACAATACAAGATCTACTTCTACAACACTTTGCGGAAGCTTAATCGAATTGAGCAAGGTCAAGAGAACACATATAACTGAGAATGAGAAATCAATGACACATAACACAGAAGAAATAACCCGGGGAAAGCCTCAGCCTAAAAACCCAATCTTTGTATTATCATACAAGGGGAAATCTTGTTCAAGTTACAAAAAGAATCAGCTCTCAAGCTATCTTGCGCTCTCTGCAATCAAACAATACAGCTCATAGACTGAATAGACATGGTATATGTGTTCCTCAAGCCCTCCAAGCCCCCTATTTCCTTGCACAGTTTTCCTTGGTGTCCAATGATGTCACATGTGTGAATTGGCCTCATCACACTCACTAAACCTGAAGAAGTAACTACGCAATCCTCAAGGAAAGAATTCCTTCTGCATGCGAGGAATATTCACAATGGAATATTCTAGTAACTGATAGTACAGTGCCCCTCCACCTGATCTCAACTGGGTCTCTATCTGAACTGACATGCATGAGTTATTTATGAGAGAATACTCAGTTATCTGAAGTGCAGTAGTTACATGCATGAAAGCATTAACTAACTAACCTTACATTAATTCAACAAACTGTTTGAATTAATCTAACTAGACTTGACTCAGTTAACTGAACCAACTAATTACAACTCAATATTACAACTCATCCTTATCTCTTTAACTGAGGGATAAATTCCTCAATTAATGGAGAAACTGTTGCATGTCCCCACATAAACTTCATGTTTGATTTTCCTTAACTAATTAACTCAAGATGAATTAATTAATTATTTTACAAACAGCTGCTAAGATCAAATTCGAATTTTACTTCACTATTTTAGTTTAGGAACTGACTAAAATAGGAAGGTATCTCGAAAAGCTATTTATAGAATGTTATTTTTAGCACTTCCATTTTTCCATCCATTGTTGCTAAGATCAACACTGGCTGAACTATTATTTATAGCAATTCTATTTTTAGCATTTCTTGTTGCTATTTTCAACAGTTAGAATAAGGTTGAAAGACTATTCCTTCAAGGAGATGGTTGGAAATTGTGGGAGGGGACTTGCAACATCAAGGCTTCAAGGTTGTAAGTCTATTCTCCATTTTTTATTAATACAAAGGAAACTGTTCTTCCTCAATTATGATTATATTGTTATAATTTGTAGGATTCCTTGATCACCTACATAGACATTGATTGCGTATTGATCCATTTCGGTATATGATTGGGTAAATTATTCAATTTATCTCATATACTATATGTTGTGTTATATGCCATTTTGTCACATCTGATCAGTAAGCCTCCTAATGGGATCAATCAACACCCTATCCCCCCTTGTCACCATCTTTCACAAATCCCTAAGCATGTACCTTTCATTTCCCAGAATTTTAGCCCTAAACTACTTCATCTGAGCCAGTTTGAGGACCAACGCTCCCTGTAAGCCTACTAGGGTGTGTTCACCAACAGGTTGCTCCACTATGGCCTGCGTTGGTCACCAGCAGGTTGCTCCCATTTTCACCTATGTTGGTTCTAGAAATCCAGGAGAATGATTGGGATTCTGGAAGCTTCCCCTTCTAATAGTTTCCAAAAGTTGTTACAACTACTTAGCTTGGATAAAAAATATAGATCCTATCCTTCCCTACATTGGATTTTTCACCACTTATCCTTTGATCTTATGCCTCCATCAAAGGTGGATCTCTTACCCTAGATTGGTAATTGGATAAGAACGCCCAACTTACCTTACTTCTCTATATATTGTCAACCTTCTATTTGGTTGGGGGTTGGCTTTTGGAGAGTGATTCTTCCCTTATGATGATGTAGTGAGTGGTCATCATCTCATGTATTTAGGTTGATTGGAGGTGCATATTGTAACAAGGAAAAAGTCAACAACTTGGAGGAGCTCTTCTACCAAAACAACTGCTAGTTATGGCTATAATCTCTTTCCATTTATAAAAATTCAAAGAATTCATTGTTCTCCTATATCTGACATTGTTATTTCACTTATTTCAATGGCATGTTAATCTATTGAATGAAGTACTTAGGTGATACTACATAGATTTCGTAGTTTCTTGGCTTGTGTTAACTGACTATTCAGGTTCTAATTTTGGCATTTGGAGATGGAATTGGAGCTTCCAAGATAAAGAAGGAGAGAAGTGTGCATATTATTCCAAGTAGGCCTCACTCCGTCATCTATTTACTTTAAGGAAAAACATTGAGTTACTTCTCTCCTTTTTGTTCTAGGTTATCCACCGACCTAGGAGAGATACTTTTATTTGCAAAAGTAAATCCCATATAACATGTTGGATTCTTTCATCTTGTTTATGTTTATGTCTATGAATATATCCTTCCGAACATATCGGAGAAGCTGTGGGAAGCGACGGGAAGATCTCAAAATCATTGGGGAGAAGCGGATGGTCAAAATCTCTAAATAAGACTTCATCATGAATTTTGATTTAAAGGGTAAGTGGCTTATATCATACAATTTGTTTTAGTCAATCATAGTCTAGAGAAAGGTAGCAGTTCCTGGTTGTTTGTTACTAGATTTCTCTGAGGCCTAGGGAGATCACTCTTATCTGCAAGTGGGATAAGTTCACATAAAAGATTATCGACTATGTTGGGGCTTCGTATCACTCTCCATTATTTTCCTTGTTTAACCTTTTGAAGCTTCTATAGAATCCCTCTCTAAGTGTTTGGAAAGTTTAAAAATCCGGATTTTGGGTTTTATTTGGCTTGTTTTTTATTTTTTTCATAATTTCCCATTGCATGGACTTTCGCTTTAGGCATAGAGCACATTTTTGCTTACTTTTCTTTCTGCAACAGTGCGTATGCGAATTGGTTTTCTCTATGACCTGTGCACATACCTAGAATTTTTTTAAAATTTCAGTTTTATCCTTATCAAGTCTAGAGTTTTTGGTTTTTCCTATTTAGTTACACTTTTTTGCACCTTCCTTGAGTCTCTGTCAAGTTGATTGGGTGTTTTGAATTTTCTTTTTTTGACAAATTCTTAATTTGATTTCCTTTGGTCATTACTTAGAGGTTTTTCTTAGTTCGTTAACATTTTTGTTTGAGTGTTAATCACCTTTGAGTGTCTTCACTTTTTATCTTTGGAATTTTCACCCAATTTCCTTTACTTACACTTGATTTATTCTTTAGTTACATTGGTGAAGGGAAATAGTCTTGTTATTCTTTTGCTGATTTGGAATAATCTTGTGTTTTTTTTGAAGAATACTCTTGCATAGATTATATTTGCATAGTTGGAATTCTCATTTTCATAACATGAATGGAAATTGTGCATATATTACATTACAAGATTTATCATTTAGGGCTTTGAATTGCATTGGAAAATTAGAAGTGGTGCATTTTGGAGTTAATATTTTAAAGAAGAACCTCTCTCCTTACTTTAGCAAGAATTCATCGAAATGAAAAGATCACAATATCATATTCGATTTCATTAAAGTTTTGAGTCAGGTCATAACACCATCTGTTTCATGTCCATTTACCATGTGAGTAAGTAACAACTTTAAAAAACAATGCTAATAAAATGAATCTAGAAATTTGTATTATTTTAGGGCTCTTTTCCACCTACATTATATTAGGTTGTAGGGCTTTGGAATAGGGAAGTGAATTAACTTTCCAAAACTACAAACAAACATTAGCATCTTGTGATAGGGAGAAAAATCCATTTACTATAATTTTTCTCTAGGAAGCTACCCTTACAATGGAGTCAAGTATGAGATCATATCAGACCCAGTGGAGTGATCGAACCCACTTCATTGGTTACGGTAGAGTGATCTACACATACTGAAAATGGTGTCAAAAGGTACTTGGGATTCACTTGGAAGTAAACCTCAGATTAACCATGTTGAGGAACATTCAAGGGGATTGAGCTTTGTTACTCAGCCCTTACATGTACGTCTGATCTATGAATACCCCCCAGGTTAAATTTTTTTACGTGGTAACCTTAGAGACTATAATATTAGGGCTTGTACCTAAGGTGATGATAGATGAAAAGTTTGTATTTTAACTAGAACAAACATTGGCTAGACTCACTTGGACCTTTGTGGAGGGTATTCTTCATCCGAGATGGCATAAATGAATTTTACTTACACTGGATCACGTACATTAAGCAGGTTATTAGCGTAACTAGTTCCACCCACTCTATCTATAGCCACTTTTCACTTTGATCTCTGTGACATTGAGTTTCATCACCAACTAGTGATTTCACTGTGAAAAGCTTGTTTGCATGCTCTGAATCCTTAGATTTTCTAGCGTGTGTTAACTATTTGTTTTTACTTTTCTATAGGCCTTAGGTGTGGATTGCGATTTTCAATTGTTAATATTGATAGTAAATTTATCTAAGTAGAATCTAATGGAAACAATTCTAGAATTTATTGATAAATACCTCCCTTTTAATAGGAACCCTAGTCTTCTCCCTGATTTTGCAAATATCGGTCCTCCTTATATGGCTATGTTGTCACTTCTCAAATTCACGATAGGTTTTCAAGTGTGGTTTTTTTCAACTTATTTGATCCAAAATACCAAAACTACTCCACCTAAGTTGAGTTTTTCACCTCAACCAAGTACATCATCTCAACATCACCACCATCTTCTTGACCCTTTACCTTCTTCGCCCAACACATCCTCCTCTCTTTCTTCTTATTCGCTTGGTAGAAGCCTTCATGCTAGTAACCATGTGACTACGAAGAAGAAGAACAAGAAGCCAGATAAGAAATATTTCAACCAACCAACCATGGTTGTAGATAATGGTAATGTTGAAGAAACTTCCAGTATGCATCGCAAGCCCAAATACCCTTGCAATATTTGTAAAGGTGGCCACTTCCTTATTGATTGTCCTAGTATTCCTAAAGTCCTGGAAGTATGGTAAAAATATTCTTATCAACCTATTGTTGATCCATCAACTAGTGATTGTGAGGTTCATGGGAAAAATATTGAAGTTAGGTTTCCTTGTAGGTTATGCAAAGCGATTCATTATAGTCACCTTTTCCCTCATATGGATGAAGCCTCAAAATTGTTGGAAAAACTTATTGTTCCACAACAATAACTTCCAATTGGTTACCGTAAATTTTCTCCCAGTGTACCATCTATTGACGAAGTGATTGATCTAATTCCAAGTAAAGTCAACCCCACTCTCCCATTAGAGAGTGAAACACATATCACTCAAGTTGATGAACCATTGGTTGATCAAGTGGTCGACTCGATTCCATCTTCAGTTGATCCCACTCTCCCTTTAGAGAGTGAAATTAATATCACACAGGTTCTTCTTGTTACTTTAAATTCTTTTATACATGGGAGAATTGCACCTGTTTCCATTGAAACCCCTCCAAGTAATGAGGCTATTTCCATTTATTAGAGTAGATTGAAAGGACCTCATCTTCCTTCTTCCAACCATTTCCAAATCATTGTCAAAGCGTATGGTAAGAATGTGCAACACACAAATGTAGATGAAGTTGTTTCTATCAATGTTTTATCCTCATCCATTTGGAAAGCTTTGGGTTACCCTTAGCTTGTTCCTGTTACACATAATATGTTGGCTTTTAACAGAACCATTAGTGAACCTTTAGGGATCCTTCCTAACTTACCTATTACTTTGAAAGGAAAAATTGTATGTATTGATCTTAGGGTAGTCCAAGGCCCCTTGGATTTCAATTTTCTCCTTGGGTGAAATTATTCCTATGCTATGAAATTTTTCATATCAAAAGTATTTCACGTGATGTCTTTTTCTCACAATGGAAATATTGTGACTATTGACCAACTTTCATTTGTTGATCCTGATTCGACTTCCAGCCATCTAGAATCCCTGAATGTTCCTTACATGAAAGTGGTATCTAGCCCATCACCAGTTAATTATGTGGCAACTAGTCCCATGTTCAATCACCAATGCAAGCGAAACTCTCACTATTTTCTTGACTTCCTATGACTTTGATTTACTAATTGACATAGGGGACCTTATCAGGGAATTTGAAATGGATTTTCTTACCCCCGTTGATTCTCTTCACATGTATTCCTTCCAAAGAGCTATTCTTCCATCTAATGAAGATCTCTTGGAAGCCATGGTCAGGAAAAATCCCTTAGCATGTGTTTCTTCCAAATGGAAGCCATGAGCCAATACCCACAAGGATAGTTCTTATACCATGTCAACCTCGTTAAAAAATGAAACACGTTCTTATGATCATAGTAATTTTTGTTTCAAGCTCACATAAACATGAAGCAACCCATGAAGATAGTTATTTTACTGTGTCAACCTCATCAAAAAATGAAACAGGTCCATGACCATAGTTCCTTTTCTTGTGTCAATCTTGTTAAAAAATGAAACAAGGTTCCATGAGCTTAGTTCTTTTTCTCTTTCAAGCTCGTTAAAAAATTAAACAAATCCTCCCCTAATTAAGTCGTGTCTTGATCTCGAAAATGAAACTTCATTCCATCCGCCTATTAGTAACCACTAGTCTACTTAGGCGCATGAAATGAAGCTTGGTGGGGGCATGTTCCTATGTCGTTATGCTCGGAGCATGAAAACTTGTCTCAAGCATAGTTTCCTCTTTGCTTCAAGCTTGTGTAAAAATGAAACCACTCTTAAGCATAGTTTTTCTCCATTTCAAGCTTGTATAAAAATGAAACCTATCTAGAGTCCATTTCAATGATTATTTTCAAGACTCATTAAACTCATGAAAATCCTGAACTTCTTTTGCTACCTTTTCATTGTCGTAAAACGTACATGAATACGCTGAGTTCTTTCCATCTTTTCCTACTCGTTAATTAAATCGAAAGTTGGTGACATGAGTATATTTTTATCAATTTTTCAAACTCATTAAAAACTTACAAAAAATAAAAATAAGCAGTTCTCTTTACGTCATTTTCAACCTCCCTAAACATGGAAATATCATCGAGTACTTGATTATTCAAAGTCACAAAATTAAATGAACAAACATCTATTTAGTATAAGTTTACCCCTTTTATGGAATGAACTAGGCTATTTATTAAAAAGGTATACATTGACTAATCATGGTCAATAGAGTTCTCTCCTACATTATTTTACCATTTTTCAGGCTTGAGAGACTCAATTTATGAAAAGGTACACTCTGGAGTTTACTTATGTTTTTCTCCTAACTCCCTAAAACTGAAAAACACTAAGCTTTACTTTCTCCAGGCTCATTAAATTTTACGTTGGAAGAGTTGAATGAGTTTACTTTTTGTGCCTTTTCAAACTCTTTAAACATGAAAATGACATTGATTTACCCCTTCACTGGACTCGTAAAACCTAAATAGCGCAGAATGTGTTAAGCATGATGAGACTGAACCACTCCTTCCTAGGATTCGTTAAAAATACTTCGGAGGACTCATCTGAAGGATGAGCTTATAGAACAATCATATTTTATCCTCCTCAGGCTTGTAAAAAATAAAGAGGTTCTATCCAGTAATGGTGCGAGAAAAGTGAGAAAGAAACTTTGTTTTTTTCTTTATAAAAGGCAGGATGTCGCTCTTGAACATGCCATTCTATCACTTTTGTGTTCGGGTTGGGAAATCCATTTGCCTCTAAGTTGACCATACCTCACTCAAAGTCTTCAGTTGGTTGGGTTTTATTTTTTAGTCAAATTCTACCAATTCATCATGTCATGTCTTTGATATGATCAAGAGAAGTTCAACTTCAGTCAAATTACTTTTCTAGTCATAGCCTTCGGTTGCATCGACCATTCCTGAGTTAGTCCTGAATTACTTTAAATTGTTATTCTTAAAAACTAGACATAATTTTCATGTCATAGGCCTTCCTGCTACAGGTCACTTCCTATCGACTTAAACTCACTATCTAGGAAGTAGATCTAGAAACCTTTAGTATCTTGGAGCTTTCATGCCTTAATGGCAGGTTTCTTCCCTTCGACAATAGGTTTTAATCATTGACCTCCAATCAAATGATTTTATGAGTGTTTGATATCAGAACATCAATTTACAATTCATTAATTGTAAGGGAAGTACCTTGAGAGCCATTGTGATTATTGGTGTTTTCTCTCACATTTGTTAATGATTCACATCATTGACTAGTAATCAAGTGGTTTCTATCATGTTCGATTTTGAAACATTCACTCGCATGACTAGATTCATACTACAGATCAAGAGATGGAGATCAAGACCCTGGATCTGGTTTCATCCATCCAAGCTACGTGGAGTTATTAAATATTAATGATTATAAACATAGATCTATTGATGGCTACATCCATACTATGTCTTCTGTTGACATGGATCTTCAGATGTATTTTTGTACTATTCTTTGAGACATTTATACTTTGAGTATGGGAATGCCTATCTCAGTGATGATTATATTTTTCATTGTAACATTTGATTGATTATTTCAGGTCTCCGACTGCAGTCTTTAACCCAAACCTTGGCATGATAAAGAGCTCCAGTCATCAAACATCTCTTATGACTTTACACTTTAGGGGGAAATCTGTTACACGTAATTTTTTCACATTAGGAAAATTAACATCAGTTTGGATTTTTCGTTATCCATAAATGTGTCCCAAAGTTTTCCCCTACAAAGTTAGAATCAAAACTATCCTAAACAAGGTGAAATTCCTATATCCCTTGATTTAAAACCATCTTTTTGGCTTCTTGCTCAGTTATCTAGTCAATCTCTATGCATACACAAAGAAGTCCATTAGAAACTGCACATAAGTGTGCTATGTCTTGCACTGTGGCCTACACACATGAATTAACAAATGTAAAAATAAAAAATAAAGCCTGGAATAATTATTAGTCGTATCTATCCCAATAACAAGCTTTAAATGGGTACCTATTTAGCCTTGATCCCTCCCATCATCTAGTAGCTCCCTTTCTTTATGGAACCCCTATCCCACCATTAGTGGATCTCATCCCTTGGAGAATGGATCCAAAACTTCCCACTCTTGGCCCATAAAACTATCATAGGCCTAGAGATTGGAAGAGGATTGTTGGAAGCATTCTTATGCTGTTGGGATAAGGCTGAAATGTTATTCATTCAAGGCGAGGGTTGGAGATTGTGGGAGGGGACTTGCAACATCAAGGCTTCAAGGTTGTAAGTCTATTCTCTATTTTTTATTAATATAAAGGCAACTGTTCTTTCTCAATTATAATTCTATTGTTATAATTTGGAGGATTCCTTGATTGCCTACATAAACTTTGATTGCATACTAATCCATTTTGGTATACGCTTGGGTTAATTAGTCTATTTATCTCTTATGCTATATGCTAGATCCTTTGATCTCATGTATGTTTATGTCTATGGATATCTCCTTCAGGACATCTCGGAGAAGTTGTGGGAATGATGGGAAGATATCTAAAGCATCAAGGAGAAGCAGATGGTCAAAAGCTATGAAAAGGACTTGATCAGGAATTTCTATTTAAATGGTAAGTGGCTTCTATCATACTATTTGTTTCAGTTAATCATAGTTCAGAGAAACACAACAATTCTTGGTTGTTTGTTACTAGATTTCTCTGAGGTCTACGAAGATCTCTCTTGTTCGCAAGAGGGATAAGTCCACATAACACATATGGCACATGTGAGATCATATCCACTGATGCCACAATTTAAAATAAACCAAAAAAATATAAACCAACTTTCCACACGACCTTATAAAGTATAACATAACTCAACACCCAGCCAAGAAATTCGCCCCTATCCACCTAGGTCCAAACAATTGGTCGTCAACATAGTCAATGCTTTCACCTTGTATTTCAAGTTATAATTGAAATTTGGTACTTATATTAATGAGGTTTGTTCTACCTATGCCAAAGAATGTGGGAAGATTCTTCGATGTATCATTGTAATGTGTCACTATATAAAGCCCATATCAAAATTGATGTGCCATAAATGTGGAATCACAGTCTACACATACACACTTATTTAAAGGCTAGATAACATTGTGTGCCATGACTTTGATTTAGACATAGGTAATAATTATAGTTTTCAACTTTTTGGTAATGAAACTAATTTTCTTCTCTTTTGTTTATAGGATTTTCATACCACATGCATAATCTGAGGAACAAAAATGCTAGGTGAGGATCACAATGCTTCGAATAGCTTGAGATGTTATCAATACTATCAAAGATTGAAAATCCCAAGAACTGAGGCTATGTATCTGTTTCCGATCTTAATCATTCAAACTTTGAACTCAGTTTTGGTCAAAATTGATTGTTATGATTTTAATTTCTCATGTCACCCTAATTTTTTGATATGGTAAAAATAATTCTTACCTACGCCATGTGTGCCTAAACCCCGACTCACATGGAAATACTCACACTGCAAGCCTATAAATCATGCAAAAGTGGTCAAACTCCACTTTGGACAACCCATATAATGAAGATAATAATTGCAATGTATTCCTCTTTTTGAGAGGACCAAAATCAACCTAAATATCACTTCATTTGGACAAGTATAGGTTGGTTTTTTAATTTATTTTATCCAGTCATGTGTATTGGAATAGGTCGGTCATAAGCACGTGTACAATTGAACAGGTCAGCCTCAACATTAAGTGGACCCTCATGGAAGCCTATAAATAGAAGAGACGTTAAGCTCGTTTGGACACATTGATCAAGCCATCTTCTCTTCTCTTCTATTGTCTTGGTTTGCACAGGTCTGGTGGAGAATGTTCGCACAATGGTCTGAAACTACAAGGTTGAAGCTTGCATGGATCTAGGGTTTCTGTTTCTCGATTGCACACACGTAACTGTGAATTTTTTACCCCATAAACATGCACAAAGTGAGCAAGGGTGCGATTGGGAAGTCTCAGACTCTCGCACATAAGCATGAAGGGAGCGTCTAAGGTTTCTGAAGCACATCAAATAGTTTGGGTCCCATAAACATGCATAGAGTGGTCAAGGGTGTGAATGGGTAGCCTCATACACTCACACAGTAGCATGAAGGGTGTGTCTAGGGTTTTGAGGCATATTTGAGTGTATTTGTCCCTAGTCGTACGCATATAGTTCACCAGGGAGTGTCCAGGACTACCATAGTTGCTCACACAACTTCTCCTCCATGTGACTGAGACTAAAAGATCAAATTTAAGTATTCCAAATACTACACTCAGTGACAATAGTTTTCAGAAGTTGACTATAGACAATGATAGTACATTACAGTCCTCATAATCAGGTTTATTTCATGGATGTCATAGTTGTTTTACTAGTTAGTTGCATAGACGAAGATATGGATCATTGTACTCTATTTTGTTGAATCATTTGACGATGATCTAAGAAGAAGAATTTGCAAGGGTTTCCCCATAGTGGCTTTTTCCCTGGTCTCGAACCAATCTTGGTGTCTCTATGTGTGCATGCTTTTCTTCTATTATTCCTTTATGTTTCACTGCACTGATGATAATGATGTTGTTCTTTCTACATAGTTGCATATGATGATTAATAATTATGTAAATCTGAAGAATGTAATGATGATATGGGGTGAACTGATTGTGTTAATGAAAAAAATGAAATTATCTGAGCCAAGATCAATAAATCCATAAGAAAAATTAACATGCTATCATAGATGTTCTTCAGAAAGTCCATGGAGATCACCCCAATGATGACACCATTGATGGAAGCAAGAAGAGGATGGTGGAGACCTAAAATAATTCTAGGGTTTGAAGAAAACCTTAGACAATTTGTGTATTAGGGTTTGATGGATATTATCAGGATATGGTTTGAGATAAACCCTATATTATGTAAAAAAATATGAGATATGAAACCTAATATGGTCAATGTGAATATGCTCAAGAACTTTTGAAAGATTTCATGAAGCCCTAGATGGGATAATCCCTAGTAGGCTTAGTTGGTTGATTAAAGGTGACATTGTTATGTGGACTATGGATGGTGATGGTTGGTTCAAGAGGGAGAGTATCACCTCTCACTAAAGATAAGTATTTCTGAACATAGGATGCCTCCTACTTTTGTTTAGACTTAAGGATCTGATTATTATGTTTATTGTTTATACTTCCTGCATATGTATTTGAGTATATGGATGTTTCTAACCTCCTTCATGAGATTTGATGAGTGCATCCTTCATGAGGATCATTTGAAATGTATGAAGGATGGCTAGAGCTAGAAAAGGTAAAGAGGCACTATATGAAAATATGATAGAGTGCTACAAACTGCCTATGTCTAATGAAAAGGTGCACAGGTATTTGAATACCATAAGATATGCATGGTATTTTGTATTTTAGCTATAACATTGGATGGCTAGGTAAGTCCTAAGGTATGATGAGAATCTCTCTTTCTTTAATGGCTCATACATGCATGTTAAAGTGATTTGGATTCGTGGTTCTTATGATGAAATGGTTCACTTGATATTGAACAAGTATCTTACATTTTAAACATTATGAACTTTGTAGCTACTTAATATTGGTTCTTAATACATTGATATACTTGACGTTTGGATAACATCTATCTGTTGGATATCTTGATCTGATAAATAAGGCTAGCACCTTGACTCTAGTAGATGATACTCTTGATACCTAACATGCATAAGACATGATGGATTTCACATAGAAGGTTAGCTCATTGATTCTTATACATGATACTATTGATGATACCTGTGATAAGAATGATGAAAGTATATGGAAAGAGTGATTAACACTCTTGGTGTTTTGGTAAGGTTTTGTTGAATGAAAAAACTTGATCGTATTAATAATGATAAGCATGGTAACCATGATGATAGAGGTATAACTATGCGATTGGTATTCTAGATCTCTTACTACCTGTGGTCATGTCTTGATGGCATATGGTAAAAATGAATTCCCTAATTTGATGGAGTGACTTGATAGAAAGTGTTATTATGTTCATGATTTTTGAGATATGATGTTACATATTTCTGCTTCCCTAATCACTTGACTCTAACCCTTGATGAAAGATTGATGTCATGATTCTTATGACCATGATGGATATATGTTTGATTTTGTGATCTAACATATCTGTTGTTACATGAAATTAGTATAGACAGGTACATGAATGAAGAGGAATGAAGTGAATTCCCATTCAGAGGGAGAATCTCTCCTCAATATTCTTACTCATATTATCATTTTCATTATATATTTTTGTACAGTTGAAGTATGATTGATATGCATCTGATATTGTTGAACGACAGAAAAGTGTTGATTTGAGATAAGAATAATTTTTCTCTGACTTAAAGCCTCAGTCGCATGGAAAAAAGGCTATAGATGTGATTATAGCCTCCTAGTCACATGGATACAAGCTCAAGGGTGCGACTAAGGCCCTGAGATAAGTTTTGGGTTGATTCAACCACAGTCGCTCACATAACATCTTAAAGAGTGTGAGTGTGAGTCCCAGTTACACAAAGGAAAGCCTATCAGTGCATCTATGCCTGAAAATCACATAAAAATGAAGTCTTGTGCATGAAATCATATGTTCACCTGGAGGATGTTAGTACTACATATGTGTTGCAAATAACAGAAAGATATGAAAGTAGGAAAAGCTTGAATGTTTGCTATAATATGAATATGTATACTGAAGTTATATTTGCAGGTGACCGAGAAACATATATTTCATTATGTTTATAGTTTTTGTTACAAGAGTTTGACATGATTTGGCTGATTGAGATAGATGAGAAATGTTTGGAGTTCTGACATGATGATTTATAATGACTTAGAGCTTGGACTTGATGATTAAGATATGTTTTGGACTATAAATCTCTCTACAATAACAAGTTTGGTTTTGATTTGATGATTAATCATTTGATTTGAAGACTAATGATTCTCCTTGATGACAATGATACATAAGAATAATGACTTCCAATGACTTATATGGGTATTTGAAAATGGTTTGGTATTGGCCTCCTTGTTCCTTGCACAAATGATAGTTGTGATTTACTATGAAAATGGAAATTTCATATGCCTTTGTATCTAGTGACAAAAATGACTTGTATTATGATTATGAGAATGACTTGATGAAGTTTGGATTGGTATTGCATGATAAATTACAAACATGTTGGAATGATACTAAATGAACTCAAGACTTGATATGAGGTCTACCAGTCACCCGGTTGAAATAATGGATATTGTGATATTGATGACTTTGATAATAGTTTTGATCTAGCTTCTAAATTTTGATGAGATGATGGTACAATATTATTCATGAAAATCTAAGAAAGATGGTCTGGTAAAGCGTTGTTTTTGCAAAGGGAATTGCATGCTGCAAGCTCCGTGATCCATATATGTCCATATTTGATAATTATCTGATAAAGTCACAATGATGAGTTCCAAGGTATGGCTTTGATTTTGATTATGGTTTTGGTTTTACACACTGATAGTCTACTCTTGATAGGTGATGAGCCTTTAATGATCTAAGTATGAGGGAGATGGATTTTGAAGCTAAAAATGATGTATCATGGCATGATGAATCAATTTGTGGAATTTGGGAAAGAAATTATATATTGCAAAGCTATTGAAAAGTGTTTTTGAATAATGGAAATTCAAATCCTTGGATACTCCAATTTAATTACAAGATGTTGTGAAAAGATACAGTTATGTGATTTTTATGATTATTTATGATCTAACATGATATTTGATTTGATGTCCTATATGAACAGGAAACAACTACTATTGAGACAAGTAGATACCATATTTGAGTATGATGAGAACAATGTTAATCAAGGACACTGAGCCAACTCTTCCTCCCTGTCTGAGTTCACAGGGTGAGGAATTGAGATAGAGGACCCTTGTGGTTGAGGGAACTTTAAACAATAGGGTATGACCCTTATCTGTTACCCATAGGGTTGTAGATATTTCTTCCTTATCTTCATAGGGTTGGAGAATGCTTCTCCCCTATTTGGTATTTGCAGAGTATACCTGAGTTGGCATCATACCCATAAGCAAGGCTTGTTGGGTATATTGCTCCCCATTTCACCAACAGGTTGAGATTGTTCTTGGGGTGTGCAACCCAAGTTGATTATGATGTAGGTTTTCTACCTATTCAGGGTCGTCGATGGGAAGATCAACAGGCAATAGGATGGGTTGAGATAACCCTATGTGATTCTGGGTTGAGATTGAGCTCCCTGATGTGATCCCAGGGTCGAGATGTGCTCCTCTGCATGTTTGGATATCCTATTGTAGAAATTCCCACTTGTAGATCACCTGATAATGCAATATACTAAAGCAAAATACTTGATCTACTTCTACAATCAATTCAGCGAAAGCTTAATCAAACATGAGCAACATCAATAAGAACACATATAATTGATAAGAAGGAATCAATCACACATAACACAGAAGAATTTACCTCGGGAAAGCCTCAGCCTAAAACCCCAACTCTGTATTATCATACAAGTGGAAATATAGCCAGTATTACAAAAAAAATTAGCTCAAAAGCTATCCTTCTCTCTTTGCAATACCTCTGCTATTCATAGATAGTTAAAGGCCTCTATCTAACCTCTGGTCTGCCCTCCAAGCCTCCTAGTTCTTTGCACAATTCTGATTGGGGTCCAGTGCAGCCACTTGTGTGAATTGGCCTCTTCACACACTCACGAACCTCTGATCCAACTGCGCAGACTTGAAAGAGATAAATCCTCATCATGGATGAGCTTCCTTTATAGGAAAAATATTCATCGAACTGATAGTACACTGTCCCTTCTCTGATCTCAACTGGGTCTCTGTCTGAACTAACATGCATGAGTTATTCATGAGAGAATATTCAGTTATCTGAAGTGCAGCAGTTATATGCAAGCATGCATTAACTAACTGAACTTAATTTAAACAAATTGTTTAAATCAATTATAACTGGACTTGACTCAATTAACTGAGCCAACTAATTACAACTCAATTTAAAACTCATCCTTATCTCTTTAACTGATGGATAAATTCCTCAATTAATAGAGAAACTGTTGCATGTCCTCACATAAACTTCATGTTTGATTTTTCACAACTAATTAACTCATGGATAATTAATTAATTTATTTTCAAACAGCTGTTAAGTTCAATTTTGAAGTGTACTTCCTATTTTAGTCCAGGAACTGACTAAAAATAGGAATCCATCCTGAACTGCTAAAAATAGAATGCTATTTTTAGCACTTCCATTTTTCGTTCCCTATTGTTCATTCCAGCACTGATACCCAAACTGCTATTTATAGCAATGTTATTTTTAGCACTTCTATTTTTGGCATTTCCTATTGCTATTTTCAGCACCTATTGCTCAACATGGGGTGAGAGTGTCCTGTAGGACCTTCCCCACTATCATGGACATGAGGTAAGAGTGTCCATTAGGACCTTCCTCATTGTCATTTGTTTGCAGGTGGAGACGTGCTCCCTGATGATATGCTCTCCAATGATGATTGATGATGAGATTTTGGGTAGTAGATTGCTGATAGAGATTTCATACCATAGTCCGATGGAAAATATTCTTCTTTTAGATTTGAGAATGTTCAGCAAATGAGCAAGAACAATCAAAAGATAAGAAGGAATAATCAAGGGATAGATCAAGATGTACATTGATGATTTGTGATGATGAGATACTTGAGATGGTCCTGGCATGATGATGTTGGCATTGTGGAACTGATTTAGAGCTATGGCACAGGTGTTGTCCTTGATGGCAACTCACTTTGGTGACAGATCTCAGTACAGGCTCTCAGAATAAAGGAAAAATATATATACACAGGTTCACCTAGACAAAGGCGCGTATACACGCGGGTTAGACGTTACAAAGGTGCGTATGCGTATACACGCACTTTCACGCAAGGAAAAGCGCATATATGTTGGAGAATTTACTTTTGGTCCATGGTAGTTAGTCCTTGGTATTTGAACCTATGGTTTTGGACCATGGTATCTAGTCAGAAGTGTTGATCCCAAGTATTGGATCCATGGTATTGTTTTATTATGGTTTTGAACCATGGTATTGTAAAAGGCCTAAGACTATAAAAGAGGAAGGAGATCATTTGGTAAAGTATTATCTGAATTAATTGAATATCTAATAAATGCTAGATCTAAAATATTGGTGATTGGGGTTATGGTGCAGATCTGGATCTGAATGAAGGAGGAACCTTAGTGCAAAGAGAAGGATAAGTTCTATTGATGGGTCATAATCTTTAGGCTTGAATGATAGTATCTTTGTATGATTTTGATCTGTTATATGTGGCGCATGCTTGATCTATAAATCTGATGATTTAGGTTAATTAATGTCTGAATATTTGAAAGAGTGAATTATCCTTTATAGATCTGTACGCAGGTTCAGTGAAGCGAAGGCGCGTATACACGCTGGTTCAGTGAATAAAAGCAGCGTATACGCAGGTTGGTCCAAACACAGAAGTGTATGCATGCAGGTTTCAGGTTATTGAAGTAGCGTATATCTTTTGAGTTGTGATCTAGCTGCTTCTGTTTATTGCTGCAGTGTTCTGGGTTCAGAATTTGGTGTGTGGTTACTGTTACTATGTTTTGGGTACAGCCGTTAGAGAAGTATCTACTTGATTCAGTTCTAATTGTTGAAAAGGAGATTGTTTGATGCAGGAATTTTGATGATTGATTGATGTTCATGGATCCAGTCTGAAAATTTATGAAACGTGGTCCCTGGAAGAAAGAGAAGGTTGTAGCCTTCTGTAGTCCAGCACCTATGTACTAGTATCTTGGCTGGTGCAAGAGCTAAGGGGGTTGTAGCTCCCTTCCAGGAGAAGCTAGAAAATGAGAGAGGGTTGTAGCTCTCTGCAGGTTGTAGCCTGCGTACTGGTAAAGGACTGCACCAGTACATTGTAAAAAGAAGTTTCTAATTAAAAGAAGATAGAGATGAATTGCAACAGGTGGTTTTCACCCACATTGGGTTTCCACCTTATATCTTGTGTTCTTGTGTGTGTGATTGTCTTCAGATCTGTTTTACTATTTCTGGTTACTGTTTATTTGATTCTAATACACAGATTAATGATCAACATCTGCAAGATAAATTAAATTATAAGTCTGCATTGCATACGCGGGTTTCCTTCTCTGTAGTTGCGTATATACGCGATTTTATCTAACTGAAGTAGTGTATATGATCTGGGTTTGAAAAAGAAAATAAGTGACTTGATAATACTGATTCACCCCCCCCCCTCTCAGTATTATTTCCAACAATTGGAATCAGAGCAGGTCCTTCTGAAGAAGCTTGATCGCTTGAAGGAAGATCCATCATCATGAGCAACTACGACAGAGAGGCATCAATCAAGCCACCAATTTTTGATGGGACCAACTTCGTCTATTGGATGGTAAGAGTCACAGCCTATCTACAATCTCTTGGTACAGAAGTCTGGGATATCATAGATACAGGGTATACTTTTCCATCCACAACTCCTACAGATCGGGCTAGTGAGAAGCAATATGAGACAAATGCAAAGGCTGTCAATACTCTATTAGGATGTCTATCTCAATCAGAATTCGTCAAGGTTATGCAGTATAAATCCGCAAAAGAAATATGGGACAAGATTGTTCTGAGCTATGAAGGAGATGAATAGGTAAAACGAGCAAAACTTCAAATCCTCGGAATTCAGTATGAAAATCTCTGAATGCACAATGATGAAAGTGTGGCTAACTATTTCCTTCGTGTAGATGAGATTGTTAATTGTATGAAAAATTTGGGTGAAGAAATAAAAGAGGCCGTTGTGGTTGAAAAGGTTCTAAGATCTTTGTCCCCTAGGTTTGAATCTAAAGTTTCTGCAATAGAAGAAAAAGAGAATCTACGAAACCTTACCATGTCACAGCTGCACAGAATTCTGACTGCTTATGAAATGAGGAAAGGAGGACCATCAGACAGGAGAGAAGCTGCTTTCAAGGCTTCAGGAAAAGGAGATTACTATGAGTCAGGACACGTGTCAGAAGAAGAGGAGGAATCAAATTTTGTCAAGAACCTTCAACGGGGTGCTGGAAGATTCAGAGGTAAGTTACCTTTCAAATGCTTTGCTTGTGGAAGAGTCGGTCACTATGCTGCCAAATGTCCTCATAAGGATAAGATTGACAAGGGTAAGGAACCTGTTAGATGGAACAAGAAACAGAACGTAAATAAGAAAAGCTATTACACTCATGAAGATAGTGATGGACTTTCAAACAGTGACGAAGATGAACAAGGTAATAAATATAAACTCTTAATGGCTTTTGAAGATGATGATTTTGTGGATGCTATAGATGAAGAAAGTCTTTATGAAGAGATTTATAGACTC
Organism: Pinus tabuliformis; assembly: GCA_031772625.1. Classification (NCBI taxonomy): domain Eukaryota; kingdom Viridiplantae; phylum Streptophyta; class Pinopsida; order Pinales; family Pinaceae; genus Pinus; species Pinus tabuliformis. Next base: position 794,792,883 of record CM062818.1, on the reverse strand, counting down.
AAAATCTGTTTAGAAGAGAAGAATGTGATCATAGATACTCTACAATTCCAACTTGCTGAAAAGGAAAAACATCATGAAAAGTTAGAATGTGAAATTGTGGGACTGAGAAAAGAGATTGATAAAACAAAAGCTCTTAATCTTAGATTTGTTAAATGATCTGACACGTTAGATGAGATTATCAAAGTGCAGCGCTCTCCACTAACCAAGATAGGTCTGGGATATGATGAAGAAACAACTTAAGCACAGAAACCATCTACCTCCAAGAGTTATATTGATGCTGCAAGGAGAAGTGAACAAAGACCCAATGGAAATCACCAGGTAAATCGGGGGCAATCTACTTTAAGGACAAACAGAAGCTACAACCAGCCACAGGTAAAACCTTCTCAATTTGCCTCAAGAATGGATGTCAATAGGAACTACAATCATTTGGCTGGTAGATTTGATAATCATAGGAATTTCTTCAATGGCCAATGTTTTTCTTGTCATAACTTTGGTCACAAAGTAGTTCAATGTGTTGCCTATAAGACAATCATGACTAGAGAAGCTCATAAATAGAGGAGTATGACTGGGATCATGAAAAGGACTTACAACAACTTCTCTGCACTTGAAAATGAAATAGAATGTTCTATTTGTAACAATTTCGGTCATGAAGATTTTGAATGCAGGAGCAGGTTTCGGTAGACAACTCAGAAGGAGCAAGCCTCAAGTGCCAAATCATGGAGAATAAAAGAACCCCAACCAGAAAGATGTGGTATAGCCTTATATGCGGAAGGGCAGGAAAATCAATGGTACATCGACAGTGGATGTTCGAAGCATATGATAGGTGATAAAGAAAAACTTCAATCATATGGTGCCTTAGAGAAGGAGAAGAAGGTTTCTTTTGGAAATGACACCCCTGCTCTCATAAAAGGTAAAGGTTCTGTTCAGTTGAAAGAAAGGGTCAAAGCTGGAAATGTCATGTATGTTGATGGCTTAAAGCATAATCTATTAAGTGTCAGCCAGATGTGTGATCAAGGAACTGAGGTAATATTTCGATCAAATGGATGTAGTGTTCGTGATCTTGATACAGGAAAAACAGTGATCAAAGGCGTAAGGACTCCAAATAATTTATACATATTCAAAGAAGGACAACATCAATGCTATCTGAGCAAGAATGATGAACATTGGTTATGGCACAGAAGATTGGGGCATCTTAGTTTCTCACAGATAAGGAAAGCATGCAAATACCAAGCAGTTCGTGGTCTTCCGGACATCAGAATCCCAGACAATATAATATGCAAATCATGTCAGTTTGGCAAGCAAACCAAAACTAACTTCCCTAAGAAGGAAGGATCAACCAGTAGATCGCTTGAACTTGTCCATACTGATGTATGTGGTCCAACTAGGAAAAGGTCACCTCGAGGGGAAGAATACTTTATATTATTCATTGATGACTATTCCAGGATGTGTTGGATAGGACTTATGAAGCACAAAGATGAAGCCTTTGAAAAGTTCAAATCATTCAAAGCCTTGGTGGAGAACGAATCAGATCACAGAATCAAATGCCTCAGGTCTGATTGAGGAGGAGAGTTTACCTCGAATGAATTCTTCGATTTTTGTGAAGAACATGGAATAAGAAGGGAATTCTCTATAGCTAGGACTCCTCAGCAAAATGGAGTAGTAGAAAGGATGAACAAAACGGTTCAACAAATGGCTCGTGAAATGCTTGATGAGTCTGGAACTCCCGCAACCTTTTGGGGTGAAGCCGCATTTGCTGCAGTTGTTATTCTCAACAAGACAAATGTTTGGGTGAACAACACTCAAACTCCTCATGAGCTCTGGTATGGTGAGACTCCTTCAGTAAAATATTTCAAAATTTTTGGAAGAAAATGCTATATTAAAAATAATGATGAAAATCTTGGCAAGTTTGAACCTAGAGCAGATGAAGGCATTCTCCTTGGTTATTCTCCCCACAGCAAAGCATATAAGTGTTACAACAAAAGACTTGGAAGAATTGTTGACAGCATTGATGTAGTGGTTGATGAAGAAGGAAACATTCCTAGGCAAGTGAATTCCGAAGATTTCGAAGATGATGAGGACTATCCTTCAACATCAAATCAGACGTATGATGAAGAAGAAGCTCAAGAGGCACCAGAAGAACAGATAAGAATAGAAGATAAGACTCCATCCAGGTACGTTCAAAAGAATCATCCAGAATCTCAAATTTTGGGACAAAAGGAGGCAGGTATACAAACAAGAAGAACAATTGCAGAAGCCTCAAGCTATTTGGCATTGCTCTCCTCCACTGAACCACAAAATGTAAAAGAGGCATGCAAAGATGAATGCTAGGTCAAGGCAATGGATGAAGAACTTGAGCAGATCGAAAAGAATGACACTTGGGAGTTGGTTCCTAGACCAAAAGATAAGAATGTCATAGGGACTAAATGGATCTTCAAAAACAAGTTGAATGAAAATGGGGAAGTGATTAGAAACAAGGCCAGACTTGTTTGTAAAGGGTATGCTCAACAAGAAGGAATAGACTTTGAAGAAACTTTTGCTCCCGTTGCTAGACTTGAGGCCATCAGAATGTTCCTTGCTCTCTCTAGCTTTCAGAAGTTCAAAGTCTTTCAAATGGACATGAAATCAACCTTTTTGAATGGAGACTTAGAAGAAGAAGTGTACATTGAGCAACCAGATGGTTTCATTCTTGGGAATGATCCAAATCTTGTATGCAGACTAAAAAAGGCTCTCTATGGTCTTAAACAGGCTCCAAGGGCTTGGTACTATCGTTTGGACAAATACCTTCATCAACAAGGTTTTTCAAGAGGATTAGCAGATAGCAATATTTATATAAAAATTGAAAATGACAAATTTCTAATACTTGTTGTGTATGTAGATGATATTATCTTTGGCAGCAATGAAGAAGCTATGAGTCAAAACTTTGCCTTGGTGATGCAGAAAGAATTCGAAATGTCATTACTTGGAGAGCTGACATATTTTCTTGGTCTACAAATCCAACAAAATGAAGGCGGTATCTTTTTGTCTCAAACCAAGTACCTCAAGCAGATTTTGAAGAAGTATGGCATGGAAGATTCGAAACCAGTATGTACCCCTATGGTTACAGGATGCAGCCTCAGTGCAAATGATGAATTAGCAGTAGTGCATCAACCAACGTATAGATCCATGATTGGAAGTCTTCTCTATTTAACAGGTACCCGACCAGACATCATGCATGCAGTGGGAATAGTTGGAAGATTTCAGGCAAATCCTAAGGAAACCCATCTTCAGGCAGTAAAGAGAATTTTCAAGTATCTTCAAGGAACTCAAAACTATGGCCTGTGGTATCCAAGAGATACAGATCTCACACTTCATGCTTATACAGATGCAGATTGGGCCAGAAGCGTAGATGACAGGAAAAGCACTAGTGGTGGTGCATTCTTCATGGGTTCCAGATTAGTATCTTGGTTCAGCAAGAAACAAAGTTCGATTGCTTTATCTACAGTTGAAGCGGAATATGTGGCTGCTGCATCTTGTTGCACTCAACTCCTTTGGATGATGCAAACCTTGCAGGATTTTCAAATCACTTGTACTCCCCCTATCTCCATCTTATGTGACAATACAAGTTCTATCAGTATCTCAAAGAATCCTGTCATGCTTTCAAAGACTAAGCACATACCGATCAAGTATCATTTTCTCTGGGAACAAGTGTTGGAACAAAAGGTCAAATTGGAGTATGTTCCCTTTAAGGAACAAGTTTTTGATATTCTCACCAAACCACTACCCAGGGAAACTTTTGAATACCTCAGACAGAAGCTGGGAGTAGTTGATGCATCATCTCACTGTTGAAACCTGTCTGTTTCAGAGAAAAATGGGTGTACGCGTGTTTCCTGATGAGTATCCGCATACATACACCGGCTCATGCAGAGACAATCATGTATATGGTAGTTTGAAAGAATTCAATGGGACAGACTCTGATTGAAGAAAGTTTGATATGGGTCTAACAAAGACCATCTGGCATAGGTTCAGGGGGAGTAGATAAACTTCTAATGATGCATTGTTGGCATTATCTTAGAAGCTTTTGGTTCTAGTTCACAGCTGTTGTTGGTTTTAGGTGGAACAAATGCAAAGGGAGAACAGAAGGAAATCATGGTTGCTGATCTGAATGGTGATTGACAGTTGCTACTGATATCAGTTATTGGTGACTCTCATAAGTCTTGCTCTAGATATTTTGTCTCTATGTCATGTATCTCTTTTATGGTGTCAAGGTCATGTAACGGCCTATTTTGGTTTCCCCACTATGCCTGGGATGAAGATGTAATGTACTTGGTTGTCGTATGTAAATTTCTGATCTATCCCCACTTGGTTGGGTGGATGATCCCCACTTGGTTGGGTGATGGATGTATGTATTGAGTCTTTTGGTGATAAGAAGGTCTTTTATGATGTATAAGTCATGGTTCTTCTTGAAGAACATCTTTTTGTAGATCTTGCCTACAGTCAGGGGGAGCATGGTCAGCACAGCCGCGCAAAGATTTCAGCATGTACTCAGGGGGAGCACAACCCTTTGCCCTTGATGACAAAGGGGGAGAATGACTTTGAGGATCTTGGGGTTGCAATCAAGTCCAAAGGGGGAGATTGTTGAAATTGTGGCACTGATTTAGAGCTATGGCACAGGTGTTGTCCTTGATGGCAACTCACTTTGGTGACAGATCTCAGTACAGGCTCTCAGAATGAAGGAAAAAGATATATACGCAGGTTCACCTAGACAAAGGCGTGTATACACGCGGGTTAGACGTTACAAAGGCGCGTATGCGTATACACGCACTTTCACGCAAGGAAAAACACGTATATGTTGGAGAATTTACTTTTGGTCCGTGGTAGTTAGTCCTTGGTATTTGAACCTATGGTTTTGGACCATGGTATCTCGTCAGAAGTGTTGATCCCAAGTATTGGGTCCATGGTATTGTTTTATTATGGTTTTGGACCGTGGTATTGTGAAAGGCCTAAGACTATAAAAGAGGAAGGAGATCATTTGGCAAAGGATTATCTGAATTAATTGAACATCTAATAAGTGCTAGATCTGAAATATTGGTGATTGGGGTTATGGTGCAGATCTGGATCTGAATGAAGGAGGAACCTTAGCGCAAAGAGAAGGATAAGTTCTATTGATGGGTCATAATCTTTAGGCTTGAATGATAGTATCTTTGTATGATTTTGATCTATTATATGTGGCGCATGCTTGATCTATAAATCTGATGATCTGGGTTAATTAGTGTCTGAATATTTGAATGAGTGAACTATCCTTTATAGATCTGTATGCAGGTTCAGTGAAGCGAAGGTGCGTATACACGCTGGTTCAGTGAATAAAAACAGCGTATACGCAGGTTGGTCCAAACACAGAAGCATATGCACGCAGGTTTCAGGTTATTGAAGTAGCGCATATCTTTTGAGTTGTGATCTAGCTACTTCTGTTTATTGCTGCAGTGTTCTGGGTTCAGAATTTGGTGTGTGGTTACTGTTACTGTGTTTTGGGTACAGCCATCAGAGAAGTATCTACTTGATTCAATTCTAATTGTTGAAAAGGAGATTGTTTGATGCAGAAATTTTGATGATTGATTGATGTTCATGGATCCAGTTTGAAAATTTATGAAACGTGGTCCTCGGAAGAAAGAGAAGGTTGTAGCCTTCTGTAGGCCAGCACCTACATACTAGTATCTTGGCTAGTGCAAGAGCTAAGGGGGTTGTAGCTCCCTTCCAGGAGAAGCTGGAAAATGAGAGAGGATTGTAGCTCTCTGCAGGTTGCAGCCTGCGTACTAGTAAAGGATTGCACCAGTACATTGTAAAAAGAAGTTTCTAATTAAAAGAAGATAGAGACGAATTGCAGTAGGTCGTTTTCACCCACATTGGGTTTCCACCTTATATCTTGTGTTCTTGTGTGTGTGATTGTCTTCAGATCTGTTTTACTGTTTCTGGATACTGTTTATTTGATTCTAATACACAGATTAATGATCAACGTCTGCAAGATAAATTAAATTATAAGTCTGCATTGCATACGCGGGTTTCCTTCTCTGTAGTTGCGTATATACGCGGTTTTATCTAACTGAAGTAGCGTATATGATCTGGGTTTGAAAAAGAAAATAAGTGACTTGATAATACTGATTCACCCTCCCCCCCCCCTTCTCAGTATTATTTCCAACAGATGACTACATGATATATATGATCATTGATGATACTTGATGATACTTGAATGGAATATTGATCGATGAATATACATCGGCAGGTGGAATTCTCCTTAGTTGAAAGGGAGTGTTAAAATTATGAAATTGTGGTCAAATTCCACTTTGTATAACTCATATGATGAATATAATAATTGCAATAGATTCCTATTTTCAAGAGGACCAAAATTGACCTAAAGTTCACCTCATTTGGACAACCAAAAGTTTGTTTTTGAATTTATTTTACCCACTCATGTATACTGGAATAGGTTGGCCCTAAGCACATGTACAATTGGACAGATCAGCCTCAACATTAAGTGGACCCTCATGGAAGCCTATAAATAAAATAGACCTTAAGCTCATTTGGATAGATTGATCAAGCCATCTTTTCTTCTCTTCAATCTTCTTGTTTCGCACAAGTCTAGTGGAGAATGTTCGCACAAGGCTCTGAAACTACAAGGTTGAAGCTCTCACAAATCTAGGGTTTTTGTTTCTCGGTTTCATGCATGTAACTAAGTATTTCGACCCAAGGTGCATGTGCAGAGTGGTCAAGGGTGCGACTAGGAAGTCTCATATGCTCACACATAAGCTTGAAGGGAGCATCTAGGGTTTCTGAAGCATATCCTACAGTTTGGTCCCCTGACAGAGGCACAGAGTGGTCAAGGGTGCGATTGGGCAACCTTAGATGCTCGCACAATAGCCTGAAGGATGCATCTAGGGGTTTGAGGTAGATTTGAGTGTATTTGTCTTAAGACGCACAGATATGGTTCACCAGGCAGCATCCAGGATTTCCATAGTCGCTCGAACAACTCCTCATTCGCATGACTAGGACTAAAATATGAAATTTCAATATTCCGAAGACTCCGCTCAATGACAACAATGTTCAGCGGTTGACTATAGACCGTGATAGTACATTACAATCTTCAGAATTAGTTTTTTGAGCATAAGCATGATTAGGTTGATTTCATGGATTTCATAGTTGTTTTACTAGTTAGTTGCATAGATGAAGATATGGATCATTGTACTCTCTTTTGCTGAATCACTTGATGACAATCTAAGAAGAAGAATTTGCAAGGGTTTTCCCCATAATGAGTTTTTCCCTAGTCTCAAAATAATCCGGGTGTCTCTATGTGTGCATGTTTTTCTTCTATTGTTCCTTTATATTATGTTATATTGATGATAATAATGTTATTCTTTCTACATAGTTGCATATGCTGATGAATAATGATGTAAATCTAAACAACGTAATGATGATATGAGGTGAACTAAATATGTTAATGAAGAAATGAAATTATCTAAACAAAAAACAATATATCTCTAAAAAGAAATAACATTTCTGAGTTGAAGCATTCAAACTTTAAACTGAACGTCACGCAAATTGATTGTTATGATTTTAATTTCTCAGGTCTCCCATATGTTTTGAGATGGTATAAACAATTCACACCTACTCCACGTGTGCCTAAACCCTGACTCACGTGGAAATGCCCATACTTTTCATTAACCAATCAGAATCTTCCAAAAACGCCAAATAAATCCATTCCTATATTGTGCATTTGATCGCTCAACCACATCGATTACCAAACTTATTTTCCATATTATGACGAGGTTTCATAAGTCTAAATTATTGCATATGATAATGATTTCATAAGCTTTTAAACGTTTAATTTAATTTAATTGAATTTTGGTAGATCGCGCAAAATTGACTTGTAATTTTTAAAATCCTTTTGGCTCGTTGGCAAGACCTTATTGCACCACTTGAATGTGAATGGAAATGATTGAGTCTAATGCAACAGAAGAATTTCACTATTGCAATTCTTTGTTATTTTAGGAGCTCGATTTAATGTTTTTATGTATGGGACACTATTTATTTTATTTTTAGTAAATCTTTCAATTTCATGTTTGATTCATGTGTATGGGTGTAATTGTTTATTACAGCCACTAATGTTGAATGTCCCCATGTCCACAATTTATGCTCATTTATAATTTCGTTAAGCTACTTTCTAGGGTTAACTAGTAATGAGTTTGAAATTGAATACTGCATAGGAATAGACCCTTATTGCTTTAAGTTGCTATTTATCTAACAATTTAATGTAATAGTTTTCCTAAATTACACGTCATTCTATTAGAACTATTTTTCTATCGTGATGTGATCATTTTGTTCTTAATGTGAATTTGTTTCACACAAATTTAGAAATGTTTACAAGTGAATATATGTTAATTATTTATCGGCTATTTGTTTGTGTGCATATTTTGGAATGAGGAATTGGTCTTGGAACTATTTCCTTGGCCTATTGCCTTTATCTCATTCTAAATTTTAGACAATATTATTCATTTTTCCTATTGGCATCTCGCTCTTAATTAGGACTAGAATCTATATTTTGTCCTCATTAAGATAGATTAACTTTTATTTCCATCTTTACTTTGCATAGTCTTCTTCTATAGAGGAAAACATATTGGTTCTTGGTGGTCTGTTTGAGCCATCATATCAATCAACCTTTTTTATTGGCCTTGATCTTTCTTCACACCACTAAAAAGATCAATCAAAAAGAAATTGTATCATATTGTATGTAAATTTGTTTTAAATTCACATTTGACAATTGAGTCATTTGAGATTATTGTTTTGTAATATCTAGAATTAGTTCTAATATTTAATTATTATCTAAACTAAAAAACATTAGCTTTTGTAGATAATAGTAATATATAACATAGCTTAATTTAATATTATAAATTTAATAGACGTTAGAAATAGATTAGATATATTATTAAACCCATTGAGGCAGTGCCTTTAGAATAGTTAGATAGTTGCATTACTTTGTAGAATCAACATATAAATATTTATTATCATTAACTTGTTAATTGTAGTAATAGAATTGTATTATAATATTCAAATAATATAGTTTAGTAATATAATTTGCATTTTTATATTGTAGAATAATATTAGTATAATATTTTGTTATCATATTTGGTATTATATTTATTAATATATAGTTATACATATAGTTTAATTAGACAATATTATATACATAATAATATGTTATAGATAATATTAACATACATTTACACTAATATCATAGCACATATATATTAACGCTTTAACAATTAATATAACATAACATAACTAGTAGTAATTGTAATATAACATAGAAATATATTTGCACATATTAATAGTATATTTATATCGCATGATGGTATGTAGCATTAATGCATAGTATGTATAGTATAGTTGGTTAGGATTAGATTAGGATAACCTTTAGGCTAGTCTTAAGAATTTGGATAACTAGTCCCATTACCAGTCGAAACCACTATTATTAAACAGAAAAGGGTCTAATTTGGGGCCTTGACTGGGTGGTCTCCCTTGATGTTGATGTAGTTCATTTCCAACCATCAACACTTCCTTAAAATCAGATTCAGGAGATGGATTGTAAGTTGAATGAGGAGAACCGAAAGAGGTTGCAAATATCTGGTGGAGATCTTTATGGATATTTTTAAAAGAAAACTCAAAAAAATCTTCTACAGAGTCAAACAAGACATCATCTTTAGTAACAAGTATGATGGTTGTTGCACATAGTGTTGTGATTAATGGAGAGGAGATGTCATTAATGTCAAAGTTTATATAGGAGACAACAAAAGTATCATTCATGAAGCCTAAGGAAGTAGCAAGACTCTCTATGAAGCAATATGATATCTATATTTATTTGAGTAATTGATGAAATTATGTTACCCAAATGATCTTATGAAGTACATGGTTTCATTGGCCTCATCAATACCTTTCCAACATTATATCATGCTCTGAAAATATCCTCCCAACTGGGAAGTTATGGCTAACTGAATTTTAGTATTAATTAATGGATAAAAAATTAAGGGAAAAACCCCAAATGTCAAATTCGTTAAATAGTGTGGAAGTATTGGGCAGGTCCATGGATAAATAATTTAGTCAATGGCATAAGGTAAGTGAACTTTCACATTGGTTATTGTAGTTACCAAATTTGCACCTTTTAAATAATCCAACAATTATCATAAATATAAATGGTGGAATGAGATTAGAGAGGCATGGTACTTAACTAAACCTATCAGTCCAATTGATGATTGACACATGGAAAACATTCATTGGAGAACAGGTGGCCTAATCTCGTGTTAACATTTGGCACATTTGGATAAGTTAGATATAAGGACATCACAATCCGCTTATATGCAACATGGAATCACACGAATGGATGACACAGAAATAATGTGGCATGACATGTCATCTAATGATGTCATACAAGTGACATGGAGCAACCAGAGGCTTCCACGTGGCAAGATTATTTTGTGTATTTTTATTTGTGAAAGGGCTGAAAAATGGTGACACATGGCACCCTTCATAGGCTACCACATGGCTTGATGATGCCATGATTATGTCTTCAAGAAAACGACTAGTGATCCTAGGGTCTAGGTCATATGGGAGCACTCATATGGTTTCCAAATATGTTAGCTCGGTCATTGATGCCACATCAACCTGAATAAGGTCTTGTACCACCCCACAACACTACATAAATACACATGACCAAGGGGTAGAATGGTAAGAAAGTTGTGTTTTTATAACAATGTAATGAAAATCTCTTTGGTTTGAGTTCCAAACATGCTGAACAGTTTCATCTAATATGGTTGTTTTTTTTTTATTTTGCTCTATTTTATTTATAGGTCCTAGTGAAATGATGAGTTGACTATGGTTTATATAACACGGAGCAACGACAATTATTTTTATCCTAATGAAGGTTCGGTTTAGTTAAATTTTTGCATTGTTCTAGTTTGATTGGTTTCACACACGATCACTAGTTCAAAGGTTGTGGAAGCCCTATGTTTGAAGGATTAATGTTTGGCCACATAGAATGATTTGTCTATAGTGATGACTTTGGAGATCAACTACCTATGGTTTTAACTCTATAAAAAAATTGTAACATAATTAGCATAGAAAATTATCACTATGCTGCGTGGAGATGGATATAAGCAAGACAGGACATGGCTCTTGTAAGACTCAATAATTCATATCATTGGTCTAGATTTGTTGCAGTGATAGGATGTAAAACACATCATGTTATAACATTCAAATAATGACATAACTAACTGAGGGTATTGAGAATAAGAAACAATTGTTTGACTTTTCATACAAGGGTTTCCATGTTAAAGGACTAGCTAATGAATGGTCACCGCATGGACATACTATAAGTAGGGTTCTAGATATTGCAAAGTGGATAGGTGTCAAGGCTGCAATATGCAAAAGGACTGTTCACATGGATGGTACCCATTCTCAACTCTTTTGAAGTCACTATTTCTTATCAAAAGAATGTGATAACATATCATTACACGCAACACCTAATGGCGCAAATGGTGATGAATATGTAGTGGGCACAAGAAGTTATATGTTAGATCCCCCAACAGTAATGAGGTTAATTTGTTTGTTTACTTTATTTTTGGATCATAGGATCATTTTGTCGAATAATTAAAGAATTCGATGATGTTCTTTTTGTAACACTAGTGTCAAGATGTATTCCTTTTATAGAATTACAGCCAAAAAGTGATAATTTTTATAACATGTAGTTTATTATATAGTTTTATACGGTTTTCATGAGTTTTTGGGGTCAATATTTGTCCAAATTGAGTTCTAGAAGAATCTGGGTGATCAAGGCTTAGAGATGAATCTACCTAATGGTGTGTGATGCCATTTTACACTTATATGATGACCATAATCCCTTTTGTATGTTTTGAGAGGCTATAACCAGGTTGCAGTGGTTTTGGATACATTGTGAAAATAGGTTCTAAGGAGGGGATTGAGTGGAAAAATTGATGAACTAGTTGGAGAAAAGTATGGGTAGCAGTATGATAACTAACAACAATGTTTGATATGAATTTTATGCCAGTAATTACGGTATAGTGGTTGCATGGTTGTGGAAATAATTATGGTTGCAGATTATGTAATGATAGGGATTAGAGATAACAAATTGTGACATTACTTATTATTTAATGATTGTTGGCCATATATGGTGATACTTGATCCATTTTGAAAATTATATTAAAGAGATATCCATAGGGAGTTGAAGAATGGGGTTGGAGCCTCAATCAGGTTGGAGCATAGAGCAGGTTGGATCGCACTCATTATGAGGGTTGGAGCCTAGAGTAGGTTGGATCCCACGCATTATTGAGGTTTGGAGCCTCAATCAAGTTGAAGCATGCTCATCATCAAGGTTGGTGCCTCAATCAGGTTGTGGCCTACAGTGAGTAGTTGCTTGCATATTTCTGAAGTTGGTGCCTCAATCAAGTTGTAGCCTACCACAAGTGGTAGCTTACATAGCTTGGGGGTAGTTTCCTCTAGCAGGTCATAGCCTACAAATCTATGTAATGAATTGAATATAAATAAGAAGAATATTTGTGGTTTTCTCCTGTATGGGTTTCCACGTAAAAAGCTCTTGTCTTATTTTGATGTGATGGCTTCTTGATATGTTATTGATATGATGGTAGATTGATGATCCATTGTTATGGTGGATGATATAATTCTTATGATTCATTGCTATTTGGTTGTTTGATTATGAAAAGTTGTAAAATAGAAAAAGTGATCTCACACTGATTCAACCCCGCTCTTACTATGACCTTTAGGCCAACAAGTGGTATCATAATAGGTGACTCCATGAATAGTTAACTATTGGAAGCTAGATCAAGGAAGCCATGGCCAATAAAGGAAAGAGAAAAGAAGGGTTGCAATCTTGTAATTAGTGTATGTGATCCCCAAAGAAAATTCTACATACACTTGGATGCTAAAGAATCATGTATTGTGATTCATTGTGATTGTGGTAAAGAAGGTCATTATACTTATTTGCATCCATATCCTTCCATAGATGATGAAGATGCCATTCCTCAGCTAATGAACAAATAAGTAAATAAATAAATTGAAATGAAAGAAAATTATGAAGGAGAAATGGAGAGTTCCATAAAATAACTTGAAGGTTCAAGAAGAAAGGTTAATAAATTAGAAGAGTGGAAACAGGAAAGAGATGAACTCCAAAAAAATAAGGATCATGATATTCTTACTCAACTAAAGGAAGCAAGAATATTGGATGAAGTGTGGCAAAGTGAGCTGAAGGAAAATGAAGTCCATTGTGAAACCCTAAGAAAGGAGAATATCTCTTTGAAATATAATGTTGGGGCCCCATAGTCACACTATGCTATGTTATAGTGCAAAGCCTAGGAACATCTAATGCTTCTAAAATTCAGGGTTTGTTATATTTTATTCTTTTGGGAAATTATGCAGGAAAGACATAATCCTTTTGGAAAGGACTAATGGGGTTTGATTCCTACACCTATTTTCAAAATGGGAATTCATACACTTTTGGTTAGACATAAAATTTATGTGTATATTGAGGAAATTGAGAAAGTAATTAACATGAAAAGAACATGGTTGGGCACTTAAGAATCCAACCATTTGACATAGACATAAAATGAATTTGTAATTATAATTCCAAACCCATGTCAATTTCATCAGTATTTCTATGAATACTTCATATGGTCTTAAATCATAGCACAAAAATGAGATGAAAAATCAAACTAATTTAATTATCCTTATCTCATAAACATAAAATCATTTCATTCACACAACAAGATGTATCACCAAGAGATTCCATGAGACACTAATAATACTTAAATAAATTAAAATTGTAAATTAAAATTACATAAGAGGAGTGGACTTGCATAGTAACATGAGAAGAGTACTTACATCCCATCATGTACCTTGGAATCACAATCCTTATAATAGATTTATATTACAAGCCTAACAATCTTTACCAAATTTTAGCATAGATTTTTTACACAAAAATCACCCCCTTTTCATTATATATATATATATATATATATATATATATATATATAGAGAGAGAGAGAGAGAGAGAGAGAGAGAGAGAGAGAGAGAGAGAGAGATGACACACCACCCTAGGACCCTAACCCTAAACCATTAGTTGTATCAAGAAACCACTAGGCTATTTTGTAGCTAGCAACTTGGCACTTTTTAACTAACTACCTAAAACTTATAGCTATCAGGGTTGGCCCCATCTTCCTACTCAATCCTCCTCCTATTGTACGGATGGTTGTTCAGACTGCGTAGATGAGAATGACTGAATAGATTACGATGTGGACGGGTAAGGTTTATGTTGTGTTCCTACTGCTAATGTTAAATGTTTCCTTTCAGTTAAATTCAATGTTCTTGGTGTTGTTGGCTTCTTGATTTCCTTCTAATACCACTTTTGTGATGCAATTGTGTATTGTGATATAAGGCTTCAATCCTTGGTCAAGGAAAACTTGTAGTCCCATGCCATTCTAATTGTGACTGCTAAATCAATGGTAGAGCCAATTCTATCAGATGTAGGCTCTTGATGATCTCCTTTACTTTGAACATTATGTAAAAGTAGGCTTGCATGTGTTTGATGTTATCCTTTGTTACCACAGTATCCCCTTCCATTTTGAACACTATGGGGTTGTTCCTAACTACTTCTAAGAAAATATGGTAGTCTTGTTTCTGTATCACTATAACACTTTTTTCGATGAACATGGGTAGGCATCTCTTGAAAAATGACCCAAATTCCCCTATGGTCCCCTTCACCATATCTTATGTCTCCTTTACCTTCTTCTCCATTAGTTCTATGAGCTTGTATTTATGAAAAATCATGTTGCATTTTCAGATTAAAAATGTCATGTCATTGAGTGAAAACTCTTTCCATGTTCTCGTTAATGGAAATATATTTTCATTAATGGAAAATTCAAATCATTAATGGCCAAGAAAAATAATATGATGGAAAAGGTGTTGCAAGGCTCAGATGTTTCCAAGTAGATTGGTGAGGCAAGTAGTAATAGTGCAGAGAATTTGGAGCTATTTGTGATACAAAAAATCATGTCAAATGCAACTGAAACCCACTTATATGGATACAAATTTGAAATAGCTTTCCAATGGTCTATGGAATACTAGAAATGGCCTCATATATCAAAAGTTATAGCCAATCAAAGATAGGGACCCCAAAGTCAAAATTTGCATAGCTAAGTGATTAGAGACACTTTTGGAGAGTGTCTTAGTTTGGTAGAGTTTCTAAACATAATAATGATATTTGAGGATTCAATATCGAAAGGACTAGACTAAGATGGAGTAGAAAATGTAGTTGTAGAAAGAAATGTTATTGGTTGTAGGTGGAGCTCCCATAACAACTTGGCCGAGTGGAGGTAGCCTAGCATTTATACACTAGAAAAAACTTAAGGAGCACTATAGGAAATGAACGAGATGACGTGGTCTAGGAAGACATGACAGTGTGGTAGCATAAGGACCACTGGAATTATAACCAAGCTGGCATGGCAGAGTCAATAGCAATAGAGTGAGAGCCCCCCACTTGATGGTTAAATGGTGTGCAAGTTCTGAGGCAGATCAGATGCCATGAGTCCCTATCGATATATTGATATAAGTGCATGGCAGCAAGAAATTTCAAAAGTTAACAGGAAGGGGGGTCAAAAAATGGTTAGTTTTCCCAAACAATTGATGGTCAGATTGGCAGTTATGGTTGATTGTTTTAATTTGTGTTGCCCCCCTTTCAAAAACCACAAACACCCTAAAGGGGGTTGTGTAAACCAAAATTGGTTTCATGAAAATGGAACATGATGGGAAACATGGAAAATAGAGAGAGTCAGCACAATTTTAAAATTCCAGGACCCATGACCTTTTTATAAATGACAAATTAGGAAAAATCAATGCTTGGGAACCTTTTTCTCTCTCCTCTAACAATAGATGCATGGAAGCATTTGATTAGCTCATAGAGATGACGAAGGTGGCAAGTGTTTTTTTCCTTTTTGGGTGGTCGAGTGGGCCATTTCCAAGTGACACATGGACCACTTTGAAAGTGACACGCGGCATGTGTGATTTCAGCATGACATCATCCTAGTCCCTCGACCCTAGAAGGCTTGAGGAAGGTGCAAAGGAAGATTTGCAGGCTGACTAGACATCAGGTAGACATAGACGATGTTAGTGACAAGAAAGCCTAAAATTGTAGTGATTGGGCATAGACGTAGTGGGTGGACCCCACTACGATAACTCGTCTAGTAAGGAAGACTCTGAAAAATGATAAAGGAGCACACGTTATTTACGTTGGGGTCTATGGCAAGAGATGGAGCAGAAGACAAAAATATTTCCATCAAGTGATGATTCTGTTAAGTCTCAGAGAGCATGTACAAGATGTGCTTTTGCAATATTTTTAAGTGTTAAGTAACAAGGTCCCAACACAAAGGTTTTTGTTATAAAACATTCGCTTGGGGATTCATGCAAAACTGGGTCTACAGTCTTAACTAGTCGTGTAGTGGAGCCTTGTCGGAGCCCTAATTGATAAAGTAAGTGCTTGGGTTAAGATTTATATGGTGGCAATGCTTAGCAGCAATGACTTATTGAAATGCCTTGGGATTATGTTACAATGCTTTGGGAGCACAGACAAATGGTTTGACATCTATATTTGGCAACAATTTTATGAAAGCCTTCGAGTTTTGGCATGAACAAGTCAACAGGTATATATGGTAGCACTTTGGAATAAAACAATGTGGCAATATTTTTCATTGGACGAATGATCAGTAGCTTTAGGTTTGGAATTTATGCTAAACATAATAGTTGACAACAAATTGCTAAAACATGGATGAATAAGGTAAGTGCAAGAATTTAGTGGCATGGATGAGTTAGGCACAGTTTTTAGCATTTTTTCCAAATAAAGTGGCAACTAAGGTTGGAATTGGAGTAAAAAATGTAGCTAAATCCTGTAAAAGTCCTAGATTGCATGAATAAGCATATTTAATCACTTTAACTTGAAAAAAAAAGTGATCAGGGTCTAATGACTTGAAGGGAATATTTAGAAGACTAAAATGAATAGGACGAAGAAAAAATTAGAAGACTCATGCAAAGAGTCAAAGTGGAGTTACCTAAAATATCAAGAAAATTTCCTTTGAAGCAGAATTGGTTGACAAAATTAGGAATTGTGTGAGTGAAAGAATTGGTGAAAGACTTGGTGGGGAAGCAAGGTGCTAGTGTGTTGATGTATTTCTCAATAACCAGATATTGTTGAAGGTGGTGCTAGAAAATTTATTTTATTGTGTAATAAGATGTGGCATTCATGGTTCTAGTGTGAAAATGGATGAAAAATGAATCATTGGTGTCAAGCAAGTTGTATCTTGTAGATAATGTGTTGTAGGTCCTTGTAGTAGGTGTAGGTAAATATTTGGGGTTGTATCTATATTCAGTTGTAGCTAATAAATCAGGGAGTTGTAGCCTTTTGCTAGTTGTAGCTAGAGAAAGTTGTAACAACAAGTTGTAGCTTTCCTTGTGAAGGAATTGAAGAGTAGTTTGACGAATTTTTGTGTTCCTTGTGTTACTAAAATTATTTCATGTCATGCTCATATGAATGGATTGTTGAAGTTTTTTATAGTCTCCTAATATCATTGCATAACTGAAAAAAAAAAAAAAAAAAAAAAAAGGACTTTTAAATTTATGAAAATCCCTACAATATTGATTCACCCCCTCTCAGTATTGTCCTCATTTCGAACACTTTTTGTATGAATTTAGTGAGAAACCTGCATTGTTATGGTTTTTCCTCCAATTATTTTTTCATCTTTTCAGTTCTCTTTTAGCTTCTAAGACAAGTGACCATTTTTTCTGCAATAGCTGTATTTGTTCCCATTTTTCTTCATTTAGCATATCCCTCATGATCTTATCCCATATGGTATGTGTTATACATGAAAATACCTCCTCATCATCTCAAAAGAGATTACTATGCTTTTGGTTGAAATACACCCTTTTTTTGGCCTATTTAAGACTCTAACACAAGTTATGCACAATGAGGACAAAGTTATCATATTCCATAATGTTTTGTTTCTTCATCTAACTTGTGTTACCAAATTCTCACTCATTCACAAGGGAAAACGCTTGATTTAACTCACTTTGAAACTCTTGTTCACTTAAGGAAACTCCTAAAATGTGGAATGTGATTGCCTTTTCCTCACCTATAGCTTTTTATTATATAAATAAATCATTTAAAAGCTTATAAAAGTATTAGAATGAGGACTTTTTTTTCTTAAACAAATAAAATAACATAAAGCATTAAAGAATGAGGAAACATAATCCAACCCAAATCTTTTTCCCAAATTTCACTAGAGAGAAAGTAATAATCTTCATAGCCTCCATTTTTCCTATAAATTGAAGGCTTGTCCATTAAGAAAGAGATTGGAATCTATTACATTGTTATGTTGTCAAGATCTTCATTGAGAGAGAGAGGTTTTGGAGCTAGGAGGTGGATGAGGTGTTGATGAGGCTACATATATTGGTTTTAATCTCATTCCCATTTAATAATAAATACAGATCGATTGTTCTTTCTTCCTAATTTCTATTCACTATTAAATTCTTATGTCTAACTAATGATTGCTTGGAATTTTTGCTTACACTGACTCATTTAGTAGTATATGCTTGTTTAGTTACTATAACTTTCGATTGATAATATTAACATGAAATAAAGTTTTTTTCTTCTTTATGTGCAAGACCAGGCTTTGGAGCTATCTAGGAGCACTTCCCAGCTACAGTGACCACTATAATGGATTTGCATTCTAGGACTAACAATCTCACCTTCCTCTTATCTTATTAATATTTGCTTTACTTCTTGCATTACTTAAATATTCCAGCGTTAGAATAATCCATATTTGCTTTAATTCTATTGTAGGGATTTGTGCTGGGTTGGAAAAACAACAACCCCTCTTAGGTCTTCCCAGAAACCTGGGACAGATAGTGTAAGGGATAGATTATTCTAAGGTTGGACTCTTTCAACAATGAAAGAAGTAAAAGAAAATATTGAGAAGATAAGAGGAAGGTTAGCATGTGAGTCCTCATATTAAAATCCATTGGAGTGGTCAGTGTAGCTAGGAAGTGCTCCTAGCTAGCTCCAAATCCTGGTCTTTCACATAAATAAGAAAAAATAGACATTTATAGCATAATAATCTTATCAATTGAAAGCCATATTACCTAAAAAATTATATAATATTGAATGAATCAATGTAAGAAATACTTCAAAGAAATCATTAGGTAGACACAGGATGTGACCAATGAAGAGCAGTTAATTAGAAAGAACAATCCATCTATATGTATTAATCAAATGGGAAGGAGATTACAATCAATAGATGTAGTCGTAGTAGCACCTCCTTTAGCTACTAGCTCAAAAAACCCTGTCTCTCAATGAATATCTTTACAACATAACAATTTAATAAATTCGAATTGCTTTCTCAATGGTCAAGGCTTCAGTTTATAGTAAAAATGGAGGTTATGGAGACTATTGGTTTCTCACTAGTGTAATTTTGGAAAAAAATTAGGGGTGGATGATGTTTTTCATGCTTTAATGCTTTATGTTTATTTATTCATTTAGGAAAAAACTTCCTCATGCTTTAATGCTTTTATCCTCATTTAAATGATTTTTTTGTTTAGGAAAAAGCTATAGATGAGTAAAAGGCAATCACATTCCAACTGGTAAGAGTTTCCTTAAGTGAGATTCACTGTCAAAGTGAGTTAGTTCAAGCTTTTTTCCTTCTGACTATGTGAGAATTTGGTAACACAAGTTAGATGAAAATACAAAACGTTATAAACTAGGATAATGTTGTCCTCATGGTACATAACTTGTGTTATAGTCTTAAATAGGCTAGAGAAAGGGGTGTATTTCAACCAAAGCATATTAATATCCTCTAAGATGATTAGGAGGTATTTTCATGTATAGAAAATTCCCCCTAATGTGTGAGGTCAGAGAAGAAAGTGATGGCTGAAATACTTTATTAAACATCAAGGAAAGAGAGTAATCGGAGTGTTGGAATAGAAGGAGGCCTGCAAACAATAAACATGTTAGATATAAATCATGTCCTGAGTCAGGCATTCCCATGCTCTCTATCTAAATTAGAATAATAAATTGTGGATCCATGTAGAAAATGAATAGATCATTTCCACCAGCAAGTACAATGTGGATCTATGTTGCAGCGTAATAAGTCTAATATAAGATGTCTCTAGAAATATAAATATGTGTCTTAGGAGAGGAAACAAGGTTGAGTGATGTAAGACTCTACCAAAGGTCTTCGTCACAGTCTCAAAATAGAATAATTCTACACATGTGAATAAATGAGTTGATGTCGAACATGCAAGGATTCATCTCATTACTAGTAAATAATGAAAAATGTTAACAGATGTGAGGAGGGCCACCAAGAAGGATGACGGTCTCCAAGATCTGTGGTACAATCTAGTGAGTGTTAATGAAAGAGTTGATGTTAACACTCGTAGAATATTTCAACTAGGAGCCAATAATGAAAACTCTTTATCAAATTCATGGAAACTTTCCACTAAGGACTACAAGCTCTAGGGTACTGTGATGTTTCTCAACCCTCTTCCCAGATAATGCTTTGAATTCAATAGGAAGGGATCTACCAAAGGTATGAAATAAGGAGTTCTATATCAATTGACACGAAATGGGACAAAACTGATTTATTTTGGAGATAATATAGAACAATGGGATGAACTAACTTAGGTCAAAAGGACACATGATAAAGTGGTTGATAAGGTCAACAAATAGTAGACTTCCTTGAAAAGAGGAAGGCACACCAATAAGACTAGGTAGTTGAGACTCAAGAAGACTAAAAGGTGTTGGATAAAATGATTTAGGAACATCAGGGTATCAAGGAAAAAATCACAATATTGTACGGTTCAAAGATAAGCTAACAAAAGCTGAATATATTGGACGAGTTCCTTGTTCAAGGGAGAGATAGTATATTGCTGCCATAAAAAATCCAACTGATATAGATGGTAGTAACCATGATTTCTTCCAACTTTTTCGCAATCTACTTAGGCTTAACGAGTATAGAAAGGGTAAATGAGATGATATTTTCACATTTAGAGAGTCTCAAATGAGCTTAAACAAGACTCCAAAAGGTACCTTTGTCATGATTGGTGATTAGGTGTGACAAAGATTTAACAGTATACCCGGCACAATTCCTTTTCCATAATTAGCCCATTGAGTCTAGATAAAGTGATAAAACTATTCTTAATAAACGTTTGCCTCATTTTGTTATGAGTATGAGGAGAAAAGGGTAAACTCGATAGTCTTCATAAAATTTGTTATGTGTCAGATGAAGAAAAATCGTGGTATCTCTTTTAGATTGGAGAGCAAGAAAAAGATAAAAAATAAATAATGGATCAACCTTTTACGTGGGAGTTTTATTAACCCAAAAAAGTAAACTTGATTTCTTTTTGGTTTAACAAGTGAGAAAAATACCACAAAAATAATTATAATTCTTCTTTGTGGGAGTTTAAAGATCCTGAAGAAGTAAGCTTGAGGTTTTTCAGATTAGCAAGTGAGAAACAATGCCATAAAAATAATGCTCAACTTGTTCCAATGTATTACCTAAGTTTCCTTATGAGTATAACTCTTGAATAAGTGTCAAAGAGGAAGGAACAATCTCAATTTCATTAGGTGGAAATATTTTCAGAAGGCCCATGTTGACTTCAATTGGAAAGGGGACTAAGACAAGATGGAGAAATTCATCCCAAGGTTGCTCATCTAGAGACATTATTTCCATGATATCCTCGTTGGAAGGAAAGACAATATCAAGAAAATTAGTAGAGGGAGTATCAATGCGTAAGGTTGTAGTACCATTAGCCTTAACCAAGGAAGACAAGGAGTTAGATGTAGATTAGATAACTTGATAAGTTATCTCTACTGGTGATAGAAACGTCTGCTCTCCAAAAAAAATAATTGTGGAAGGAGTCAGGAGGATCTAAGGATCCATAGGTCCATCAAATATAGTAGAGACCATTGAATCGATCAGAGGAACCTTGGGTGGTGGGAGAGGGAAACACCCTAAAAATGAGGAGCCCTTCAAAAGGTTGGTACCAATATTGACAAAAGTATCAGGAGAACCACCCACTAACCGAACGTTGCTAGAAGTCATCGGTTGAAATTCAGGGGTGCAGAAGGACAGTTAGTCCACTTTCACAATTTTTCCTTGGTGAGGAAAAAATATATGCTAGAAGATCAATGAGACAAATGATTTCATGGCATAAGTCAAACTATGCCCTAACAGAAGGTTGTAATTGAGTGGGCAATCAACAAGTTCAATATCAACCAAAATCATTTTCTCTCCAAGAGTGATGGGAAAAGTAGTGAGATATATCTTAGGGATGAAAGTGTGGCCATCGAAATATTTTAGTGAATTATATGCTGGAGTAAGAGTAGCTGAACCTAGGGCGAGCCAACAAGAGGTAGCCATTACATAGGTAGATGAACCTTCATCAATGATGGTACATTGAATAACTTTTCCTTTCATGTGAACCTACACTATGAATGTAATTTAGTGTGAAAGGGGAGGTGTACTATTTTTCATGTCGAAGATGACTAGGTTGGAATCCAGGGGGTCATCCCTGCCTATAGTTGAGAGTAAGGATTTTCGTTTTGCTAGACAACTCTGAAATACTTCTAAGGTAGACATAACACAAGGTGCCTACACTAGATCTTCTACAATATTGTAGCTTTAGGCAGCGTGGGTAGACAAATTATGTGTAGTTTAGTGAAGTTTTCCTTTGGGGGTATGAATCATAGGGTCAACAACCAGTCTCTCAATATGACGATCTTCAAGAAGAGGTGGAGTAGAGGTCAATGGAGTATCCAATGTGTCTAGGACATCGTTCCCATATTTTTTGGCTTAGGTTTGTAAACAAACCACCTTAAAATCATATATGGTAGACGATCCTTCTCTAGGAGGAGGGGGAGTAAAGCCATAATTTCCCTCTTGCAAGGGTGGAGGTGGGTTCGCAACCATATGTTTCTACTATTTATGTTGTTGAGTCTAAGGGAAAGGGTTGTTAAGGATAGAAGGGGTACTAGAATCATTTTGTGCAACGACATCAATGAAATCTTGTAGACTAGGAAATTTTTAACTTAAATGATCCTCAATGCATATATTTCAAGGAAATTTCATTGAATTCTGTTTCCCCTTATCAAATTTAGGAGTAAAAGTTGCTTGAACTTGGGTGTTCTAAATAGATGATTGCTCCTCAGAAGGATAGGTCTTATTCTTATTCTTCCTTTTATTACCATTGGATTATTTTGTAGACTACACAATGATAATCGTAGTGGACATAGAACAAATAATATGATTAGATGTAGTTGAGGTGCTGGTAGTAGTAATGGATAACTAGGTAGTTTTCCCACTCAGCTAGGTGACAACAGTCCCAAAGGTATCACTGATGAAGCCATTAGTGTGAGGACCAGGTTTCTTGAGTAACAGGAGTATTTGAATTCCGAGTAGAATTAGGGATTAGGTCATAATGTGTCACCAAACTAAGAATAAATGATATCTACATGTTGGGAACATTGATTGGACTAGTCTTTAGTAAGAGCTCCAAACATGGAAAATTTATTTGCAATAAGAGGTAGGAGTGACTTGCACAACCAATCAACTAATAGGTAGTCTGGAATGCAGGCCTTTACTAATATTTGTCTCTATCACCATTCATGGATATGATAAG
Source organism: Pinus tabuliformis (assembly GCA_031772625.1). NCBI lineage: Eukaryota > Viridiplantae > Streptophyta > Pinopsida > Pinales > Pinaceae > Pinus > Pinus tabuliformis. The sequence goes on along the minus strand of CM062818.1, from coordinate 794,769,111 downwards.
AGATGTGGGTGGAAGTGTTCTGATGCAAAGTGGTTAAGGGTTTTGTTTTGGTTTCGTAACGGATTGGTGTGTGGAAGTGTTTCAATAATTCAATGGTGATGGTATTAAAATTATTAATAGAAGCATGTGATAATTCAATATACCACTTGGTTGCATTGACAATCAAGGTGCATGGGAAGAGTCTGAGTCAGATGTTATCATCAATAATTAAATTGGAAACACACAAAAGGTGGTATGTAGTGATGTGTGTAGCTAATTTATCTCCCTATTTTCCCTCAAAATTAGGAATTCCATAGGAATCTTATGTAGGGTCAGAGGCCAAAGCAAGTTATGGTTGATGGGATCTTTTTTCAACTTATATAGATCTAGTATGTCCAGTGTAGTCAAGAATGGAAGATGGCTAGAATGACCAGGAGATCCTCCCATCAATGGGTTTCCATTAGGGTACATAGATTGCAAAGGGTAGTAGTTTCCTAGAGGTGGTGATGGGGTAATGTAGAAGCACGGGCCATGAGGCATGCCCCTAGCTTGAGGAAAGATACCAGAGAATTGGTTACCCATAGGATAGAGGTTGACTACAACCTGAGGAAAACTACTTGCAAATGAGTTTGCATGAGGATAAAAGTTTCCCCCATTAGATAAGGGTGGTTGAATTGGGAGACCTCAAGGAGATACAATAAGTCTTGGAAACAGAACACTGCAAACCACATAAGATGAACTAGCTATGGGCCCACCACTGACAACATAAACACTAGTAGTAAAAGAATTAATCAACCAAAAACCTGGTTTTACTGAAGGTTGCATGAGGATAGGAATTCCCCCAATAGGAAGATAGGAGTTAGAAACATTGCCCCTGCTCTGTAGTGGTGGGGAATTTGAACCAAGCCATGGATTCCAACCAAACGTTTTGTTCAAGGTTGTCAAACTAGGAACACGAGGAGCTAACACAAAGGGAGTAGGGGCAATGGAGGCAACATATGGTTGAGCACCACCCCAAGTGGTTGTAGCTAAGGTTCATGGAGTGACCATAGGTTATATAGTAGGATAACAAACAACAAGTGTGGAACTTGATACATGTGGCTTAAATGGTGGTCGAGAAAAGGTGCCCATAAAATACCATGACTCACCAGCAATCATCATGTTGTTTAAAGGGGAAATTGATGAAGGAACTGTAGGAAACGATGCTACCTGAATTAAGAAGTACACTAGAGGATTAGTAAGTGGAGGATTATAAGGAGATACAAAACCTTCCGTGAAAGGGTCCTTTGGTAAGATATAATTTGGGTAAGTGTTGGGTCTCCAAAATGCCATCCACTTTCACCTTCATTTCCATCATTTTACGCTCATTTCGTGACCCTATAGCCCCATAACCTTACATTAAGTAACCATTTTCATCATTACATGGGATTATCAAAATTATTTTCCAAGTCATTGGTTTTAAGTATTTGTTGACGGTGCTAGACCTACCAACATGTCAAGGGCATCTCCCCGATAAGAAGTCCCAATTAAACCTCAGACCGTTTGGTGTAGGAGTCCTGGCAGTGGGTTGTAAGGTAATGCCTTGACCACGATGTCGCACAGAGGCAAGGGTATGACTGTTAGAGTGAGTCTAAGAAGGTGCATGAGAGGTTCCAACACAAAGGGGGTGGGATGAGTGTGCCCCTTGACAACCTGTATCAGTACTCAGTTGGGAAGGGAACATGTAGATATTATCACTGTAGATCACCTGATAATGCAATATACTAAAGAAAAATACTTGATCTACTTCTACAAACAAACTTGCGTAAGCTTAATTGATTTTGAGCAAGATCAAATAGAAGACATATAACAGATGAAGAAGAAACAATCACACATGAACACAGAAGAATACTCTGGGGAAAGCCTCAGCTAAAAACCCTGATCTCTGTATTATCATACAAGTGGAAATATCTTTGGATTACACAAAGCTTTAGCTCACAAGCTATCTAGCTCTCAATACAATCCCTCAATGTTTCTCATAGACAGAATAGACAACACATATGCCTTCTTTCAGTCCTCCAAGACTTCTATTTCCTTGCGCAGTTTCTCCTGGGTCCTCAAGCTACCACCTGTGTGTAATTACCTCACACACTGCTCAACAAACTCAGAAATAACTGCGCAATCCTCAAGGAAAGAATTCCTTCTGCATGTAAGAGATATCCTCATGGGAATATTCCTGCAACTGATAGTACATTGTCCCATCCTCTGATCTCAACTGGGTCTCTAACTGAAATGACATGCATGAGTTACTTATGAGTGAATATTCAGTTATCTGAAGTACACTAGTTACATGCATGCATGCATTAACTAACTGAACTCACAATCAGTCCACAAACTATTAGAACTAATCTAACCGAACTTAACTCAGTTAACTAAGCTAACTAATTACAGCTCGAAGTACAACTCAACCTGATCTCCTTAATTAAGGCATAACTTCCTCAATCAAAGGGATAATTGTTGCATGTCTTCACATAGACTTGATGTTTGATTTTCTCCAACTAATTAACTCCAGATGAATTAATTAATTATTTTTCAAACAGTTGCTAAGATCAAATTCGAATTTTAATTCTCAATTTTAGTTCAGGGACTAACTAAAATTGGAATGTATCCTGAAATGCTATTTATAACAATGCTATTTTTTATCATTTCTATATTTAGAATTTCTTGTTGCTATTTTCAACACTCCCTCTCAACAAGAAAGGGATTATTTGTCACCCTGATCCTGTCTCTGTGGAACTCGAATTTTCATTTTGAAAATGCCTTAGTCAAAATATCTGCATCCTTATCCTCGGTCAAAACATACTGCAACAACATGATCCTCTTCACCACATAGTCTCGAAGATGATGATATTGGATATTGATGTGCTTGGACCTGTCATGAAATACTGGATTCTCAGAGAGTTTGATACAACTCTGATTATCACAATAGATCACAGTTGGATCCATCCTCTGATCAAACAATCCAACTAGAATTTTCCGCATCCAAATGGCCTCACATGCTGCTTGACTGGTAGCCATGTATTCAGCCTCTATTGAGCTAAGTGCAACTGACCTCTATTTCCTGCTGTACCAAGAAACTGTAGCTAAACCAAGGTTGAAAATTCCTCCTGAAGTGCTCTTCCGATCTGATGGACTCCCTGCCCAATCTGCATCTGTGAAGCCCTGAAGCTTCACTCCCTCTGTCCATTTGTACCATAATACATACTGAGATGTGCCTCTGAGGTATCTCAGCACATGCTTCATTGCCTTCCAAAATAGCTTAGTAGGCTGAACCATAACTTGACTCAGCTGGTTCACTGCAAAGCACAAATTTGGTCGTGTGTTCACTAAATACATTAATGAACCCACAAGCTACCGATACAGTAGTAGCTACTACCTCACCTGAAGTAGCATCCTCCTTCCTCCAGTTACCTGCTAGAGGAGTCTGCATGGGCTTGCACTTCTCCATGTGGAATCTCCTGAGTATCTCATTGGCATACCTGCCTTGAGACACAAACGCTTCCCCATCCTTTTGCCACACTTCCATGCCTAGAAAGTAGTGCATGAGGCCCATGTCTTTCATCTCGAACTCTCTTGCAAGGTCCTCCTTGCAAGACTTGATCAACTAATCATCACCTATTAATATCAGATCATCAACATAAAGAATAATGATCAATGGCTTAAATTCTACCATGATGTGGTATAGGTTCGCATCCGCTTCACTCTTGGTGAAGCCCAACCTGGCGGAATAGCTGTCGCTCCTGGTGTACCAAGCATGAGGTGCTTGCTTCAGCCCATACAAATCTCTCTTGAATCGGCACACATGCGACTCATGATCGAAGGTCTAAGATCCTTCGGGCTACTCTATGTACACCTCTTCCTTAATCTTGCCATTGAGGAATGCAGTCTTCAAACAGGAACGAACCACTCCTTCTTAGGGTTCGAATTTTAAACTAAGTTGGACTCATCCGAAGGATGAGCTTAGAAACAAGAAAATGTTATCCTCCTGAAGCTTGTCAAAAATAAAGAGGTACTTGCCAGAAATGGTGGGGGAAAAGAGAGAAAAATGAACCTATTTGTTACGCTTTATTTTATAAAAACCTGTCAACCACTCTTGAACACAACATTTTTGTTCACCTGGGTTGGGAAAATCCTTTGCCTAATAGTTAATCAAACCATATTGAAAGTCTTCAGCTGGTTTCTAGGTATTAGCTTTGGGTCAATTATCACCAAAACATCTATAGTGTCATTATGTGTTCAAGAGATCAGTTCAAACAAACCATTCATCTACAAAATATTTGTCATCCATTTTGACCATCCCTGATTCAGTCCTTGCTAATATATTTATTCAAAACTTGATCTATGATTTCATGTTGTGGGCTTGCCTACGACAGATCACTTTCTATTGAATTTAGCTCATTATCTAGGAAGTTGATCTAGAAATCATTAGTACCTTGAAAGCTACATGCCTTAATGGTAGTTTTCTCGCCTTTGACGATAGGTTGCATCATTGCCCTTCGATCGAATGATTCTATGACATGTTTGACTTCGACTCATTTATTCACAATTCATGGATTGTACTGGGTACTTTGAGAGCCATTGAAATTACTGGTGGTTTCTCTCACACTTGTTAACAGCTCACATCATTGACTGGTAATCAAGTGGTTTCTATCATGTTCAACTTTGACACATTCATTCACATGGATAGAATCGTACTAGTTCGGGAAGCGGAAATCAAGACCCTGGATCTAGTTTCTACCATCCAGGTTGCGAGCAGTTTTGTTATTCATTATGTAGTGGACTATTCATAAATAGATGGTTGCATCCATACTATGTCTACACATCTCTATACTCTTGATGTATTACAAAATCATTCATTTATCATAATAGTTTAGTCAGTTTTCTAGTTAGTTTTGATCTAAGTATGGGAATGCCTACCTCAGCGATGATATGTCTATATATATATATATATATATATATATATATATATATATATATATATATATATATAGATATATATATATATATATATATATATTGCATTGAATGTTTTTACAGGTTCCGACTAGGGTGTCCATAGGATGATCATTGAAATGATAAAGTACTTCACTCTTCATACATGAAAGAATTCATCTTCATCTACTACAGACTTCGCACTTTAGGGGGCAATCTGTTGCACTAAAACTTGTCACCTTGACATTCTGCAATCTATGTGAGTCCATTATCACTCATACTTTCCTCCTTTGCAAGTCTAAAACCTCAGTTCTTTATATCAAGCCTTGAAAGTAATAGAAAAGCCCTAAAAGTCTCTAAAACTCTGGTTTCGCACTTTCTCTTTGCATTACCTGCAGTCCTGCACCTAATAGTCATGTTCCCTATGCACCTGACCACTCTGTCCCTGTGTTATGGTTGCAGACCCCTATAAAAGTTAAAAAGGTGTGAGTACATTCTGAAAAAACTCACTTTCAGTCATTTCTAGAAGCTTCTGGAATGAATCTTGAGGTGGCAAGTTCACTCTCTTAAGGTTCATGCATCCCATACCTTAAGGAGCTAACCCTTTGATGTGAGGAGCTTATCCCTTTGAAGGAGGATTCTATCCCTTCATAGGTGGACCTGTAACCTCCTCCTCCGCACTATAAAATGAAGCATTGGGCTAGTTACTTGGGAGGTTAGAAGCTGAATATTTTTGAGGTGAAATGCTGCTGGAACTTAGTCTTCTTTAGTTGAGTTTTTACGAGGAGAGATTACATACCTCTAAGATCTCATTTGGAAGAGTGCAAGGCTTGTCAAAGTAAAGGAAATTCCTGTTTTGGACCCTAGGAAGAGCTTGTTCAACATAAAGGCTGAAAAGGTTGTAAGGTTCTTCTACTATTCAAAGTTAATACAAATAAGGTTGTTTTTCTCAATAAGCTGTTCATTGATGGTTTATTTTATGGATTCCTTGATCACCATAATAGACATGATTTATGATATTTGCTATGCAGGTGCTATTTAATGTTTGCCTGTTTGTGATTGTAGGTCCTCAAAGGCAACTCTTTCGAACGACCAGGGGATGACTACTACGAACAAGCATTGGATCTAAGGTAGGATCTTAACACCTCTATAGTATTTACTTATAAATTGCATATGTCTAGAGAAAGATAGGTTTGTTTGTCTGTTTGTTGCTAGACTATCTTCTGATACTAGGGAGATCGGCCTTGTCCGCAAGATCGATTTATCCAGCCAACATATTGGTGACTCCACTAGGGATCGAAACATGAATTTCTAGTTTCGCAGACCAGTCAAAAATAAAAATAAAAATTAGAACTTAGAAAATGTTGAAAATGATTTTACCTGAATCATCCCATTATTCTCTTGGTGGGAGAATCATGTTTGGGTCACCACGATAATCCATCCCAGCGTATGGAAAATCCTGAATCGCAAAAAGTTGGTTGTTCAACCAATGAAAATATTCAAGCGGAAATCAAACAACCTTTGTGCCCTCCTCAGGGTGACGGGCCATCAAGACAACCCAGCAAATTATTCTAGGCTCTCGAGGAAGACCAGCATCAACAGGAATATGTTGCGGGGCTAACATGGGGATCCTCTCTAGAGAAAAGATGACTACGATAAATCCATATCCAAAGTTCTTCAGCTATCCATTCTTTTCTTTGGTTAGTTGGCCTTTCACATTTGCCAGCATAGCCTCGTACCAGTTGAATATTCTCCCTCGAAAACAGTCTACTGCCATCTACATCTGGGATCCTGTAGCCACATGTGATGCTGCACTCCCACATAACTTGGTAACAGTGAACGCAATGACCTTGAGTTCAGGACGACTGATAGTTTTAATATCAATCCGTTTATCCGTTGATTGAAAATCGCAAAACTCCAATCAGAGACTAGCGACAGACTGACCACCTGGCCTAGTCTCGAAAAGAGATAATTGTTTGCCCCTCTTGGACAAACGAGTCAAACAATATATGTCCTCTAGCTTGATTTCGAGCCGGTGGCCACCAATGATGAAACACTGGTCCTGTATGTTCCACCTATCTACCAGCCATTGCAAGAGGTCTACTTGGGCCCTCATGCCCTATATGCCCCAAAACTTAAGCAACCTGCATGCTTTCGATGCTCGCAATGTGGGCATATGATTTAGTGCAGCAAAATCTACATCCTCGTGCTCGCGTTCTCACCAAATAAGCATTTTAATGTCCTACAATGCATAAAAAGACATAGTAGAACAAGTTAGTTCAAAAAATTTTGGGCAAAAATGGAGAAATTTAAGTTTTTAAAATTCATTTCGCGGGGTCCGCACCTGCTGCTTACAAACAGTACGTAGGTCTGCACGGGTTGTGAGCAATAGGTGTGGACCCATGATTTCCTTTATAGAAAAAATTCAAGGTCCACAGGGGTCGTGTGTTGCATCCGTGGACCCCCACAAGTGACCTTTTAAACCTATTTTTCCTTCAAAAATCAAATTTAAAGCCTAACAATGAAATGTAAATGGATGAAATGCAAGTCAAGGAGGACGTGGATTACTTGGAGCTGACAGTTTTCGATTCTGACGGATGGATTTTCTAGAATCTTCACAGGAACGTTTTTATCCAAAAGCTCTCACTTCTCACTTTGAACTCAAATGGTAGAAATGAAGTTAGAAAAGCCCTTTTTATAAATTTTTTTGAATAAATGAATTTTTAATTTATTTATTTTTCACTTTAAAAAGGTAAATTTTTAAAACATTTTTATTTATCTTAAACAGGTATGTGTAATGTTTTGAGTTTTTGTGCAAAATATTGGAATTTTTGGGAAAATTGATCATTTTTCAACAAAAAGCGTACTTTTATCACTTTTTCAAACTCTTTGAAAAATTTACGAAAAAGTGAAACATTGGAGTCCTCTTTAAGCTCTTTTCAGACTCTTGAAAATTGAAAAGATTGTTGAGCACTTGATTGTTCGAACTCATTAAAACAAATGAATAATCGTCCTTTCAGTATAAGTTTACCCCTTTTATGCACTGAAATGGACTATTTACGAAAAAGGTATATGTTGACTAATTACGGTCAATAGAGTCCTGTTTAAACCCTTTTTAGACTCATTAAATATGAAAATATTGTTGAGTGCTTGTCTTTTCAGCTTGTTAAAGTATTGAAAATGTCATCCCTCCTGTATTATTTTATCCTTTTTCAGACCTAAGGGATAATTTTACGAAAAAGTACCCCCATGGAGTTTTCTAAGTTTTTCTTCTGACTCCCTAAAATTGAAAAACACTGAGTTTCTCCTATACTAGACTCGTTAAAATTTAACAGGAAGGACCGATCTCCCTAGTATCACAAGATAATCTAGCAAAAAACAGACAAATAAATCTATCTTTCTCTAGACATATGCAATTTACAAATAAAGACTATAGAGGTGTTACGATCCTACCTTAGATCCAATGCTTGTTTGTTGTAGTCATCCCTTGATTGTCTGAAAGAGTTATCTTTAAATACCTACAATCACAAACAAGAAAACATCAAATAGCACCTACATAGCAAATATCATAAATCATGTCTATTATGGTGATCAAGGAATCCATAAAATAAACCATCAATGAACAGCTTATTGAGAAAAACAAACTTATTTGTATTAACTTTGAAGTAGAAGAACCTTACAACCTTTTCAGCCTTGATGTTGAACAAGCTCTTCCTGGGGTCCGAAACAGGAATTTCCTTTACTTTGACAAGCCTTGCACTCTTCCAAATGAGATCTTAGAGGTATGTAATCTCTCCTCATAAAAGCTCAACTAAGAAGACTAAGTTCCAGCAGCATTTCACCTCAAAAATATTCAGCTTTCAAACCCCCCTAGTAACCAGCCCAATGCTTCATTTTATAGTGCAGAGGAGGAGGTTACAGGTCCATCTATGAAGGGATAGAATGCTCCTTTAAAGGTATAAGCTCCTCACATCAAGGAGTTAGCTCCTTAAGGTATGGGATGCATGAACCTCAAGAGAGTGAACTTGCCACCTCAAGATTTGTTCCAAAAGCTTCTAGAAATGACTGAAAGTGAGTTTTTTAGAATATACTCACGCCTTTTTAACTTTTATAGGGGTCCGCACCCATAACACAAAGACAGAGCGGTCAGTTGCGTAGGGTACATGGCTATTAGGTGTGGGACCATAGGTAATGCAAAGAGAATGTACGAAACTAGAGTTTTAGAGACTTTTAGAGACTTTCTATTACTTTCAAGGCTTGATATGAAGAACTGAGGCTTTAGACTTGCAAAGGAGTAAAGTATGAGTGATAATAGACTCACACAGATTGCAGACTGTCAAGGTGACAATTTTTAGTGCAACAGATTGCCCCCTAAAGTGCAAAGTCTGTAGTAGATGAAGATGAAGTCTTTCATGTATGAAGAGTGAAGTACTTTATCATTTCAAGGATAATCCTATGGACACCCTAGTTGGAACCTATAAAAACATTTAATGCAATATATATATATATATATATATATATATATATATATATATATATATATAGACATATCATCGCTGAGGTAGGCATTCCCATACTCAGATCAAAACTGACTAGAAAACTGACTAAATTGTTCTGATACAAGAATGATTTTGTAATACATCAATAGTACAGACATGTGTAGACACAGTATGGACGCAGCCATCTGTTTATGAATAGTCCACTGCATAATGAATAACAAAATTCCTTGTAGCCTGGATGGTAGAAACTAGATCCAGGGTCTTGATCTCTGCTTCCCAAACTAGTACGATTCTATCCATGTGAATGAATGTGTCAAATTCGAACATGGTAGAAACCACTTGATTACCAGTCAATGATGTGAACTGTTAACAAGTGTGAGAGAAACTGTTAGTTCTAGTTTTCGCAGCCTGTCACCAGGGATCAACATGAGCTCTTACTATGTATGGTTTTGTTAGATGCTTTGCACATGATGTTTAGCACAAAACATGTCACAAGTGAGTTCATCAGAAGAAGCTCGAAAAAATATTTCCAACGGTATATCACACTCCCATAACTGGTTCCTGGATTAGAAGAAATGAATGAGTGATTCTTGGTTATGCAAGTTTTGAGGTCAGTTGCTGCACACTATGACAAGTTTAGTACAAAATCAGTTTTTGAAATAATGGTAAGGAATTTTTCAAAAGTGAAAGACATTTTTGTTCATAACATACAAACTAACAAAAACCTCCTTTAGTTTATGCACAGGTGCTACTATGTGGAAGATATACAGTGATATTTGAAGCCTACATTAAAACAAAGCAAAATTTTCATATCTTTTTACTGTTTTAGTCATTTTAGTGTGAGGCCATTTTACAACAGATGGAAAGTAATTTTGAAAAACCCAAGGAATTTTTTGTTAATAACAAGCCATATAACAAAAATCTCTTTCAGTTTATTCACAGGTGTCATGGATTGGGATATGTGACTAGATCTTTACAGCTCATTTTGACAGATTTAAATTTTTAATGATTTTCTGTTTTAGAGATCACTTTGTGGAATAGATTGCGAGCTACTGGAAATGAATTTCCAAAATTTGAAAGAGATTTTTCTCCAGAACGACCTTATCTACAAAAACCTCTTTCAGTTTTGTAACAGGTGTTATGGTTTGGGAGATACGAGTTCATCTTCAACACCTATTTTCATAAATTCGGCCCAACTTTAATGTAACTAATTCTATTTTGAAGAAAATGGTTGAGCTCAATCCCTTAGTACAAGGATGAGAAAATGTATATGTTTTATTAATTTCATAGTGTAGGGGTTGGATTTTGATAGAAGGTTGGATACTTGGGATTGCTTGGCACTCTATCGTACATTTCATTTTTGCAATTTTGGCAAAGGAAAGACCAGGGTTTTGCAGCACTTGTTGGGATCCATGTGGCTCTATGTTTTGATGGTGTTTTTCTCTATGTATTTATAAGTTCACTGATGTTTATGTGTATCATTTTCCCTTCTCTTTTCTTCTGCAATTAAAAAAATGAGTGATTAAGGTAGAATTCATTGGACTGCTATGCTCTGACTTGAAATTTTGTTTAATTCTACATGTTTTCATCTGTTTGAGGAGGACTCTTGAGATCCTCTTGCCCTCCTTAGCTTCTCACCAATATGATCCATCCATTCATTCAATCCAAAGCATCAAAACAATTGCCTTCCTTGCCCCAATCAGAACTCTGCAAAAACTAGGCCTCATCCCCAGACCCAAAATTTGCCTGTCCCTTATTCCAACAAAAACCTTCAAAAACTTAAAACAAATATTTTCACTTCATACCTAGCCTAAATTAGTTTGTATTTCCGTCATCTCAAGCCCCATTGATTATCTTTCACTGAGATTGACCCGGAGGGAGCCCTCTCCTATCAATGGCTCTCTCTATACCTAGTACAATCCATGAAATGTGAATAAATGAGTCGAAGTCAAACATGTCACGTAATCATTCGATTGAAGGTTAATGATACAACCTATCGTCAAAGGCGAGAAACCATCAGTAATGTCAATGGCTCTCAAAGTACCCAGTACAATCCATGAAATGTGAATAAATGAGTCGAAGTCGAACATGTCACGGAATCATTCAATCAAAGGTCAATGATACAACCTATCGTCGAAGGCGAGAAAACTACCATTAGGGCATGTAGCTTTCAAGGTACTGATGATTTCTAGATCAACTTCCTAGATAATGAGCTGAAGTTGATAGAAAGTGATCCGTCGTAGGCAAGCCCACAACACGAAATCATAGATAAAGTTTTGAAGAAATATATTACCAAGGACTGACTCAGGAATGGTCAAAATGGATGACAAATATTTTGCAGATGAATGTTTGTTTGAACTGATCTCTTGAACACATAACGACACTGCAGATGGTTTGGTGATGATTGACCCAAATCAAATACCCAGAAACCGACTGAAGACTTTCAATATGGTTTGATTAACTGTTAGGCAAAGGATTTTCCCAACCCAGGTGAACAAAAAGTGTCGTGTTCAAGAGTGGTTAATGAGTTTTTATAAAACAAAACGTAACAAATAGGTTCATTTCTCTCTTTTCCCCCACCATTTCTGGCAAGAACCTCTTTATTTTTGACAAGCTTGAGGAGGATAACATTTTCTTATTTATAAGTTCATCCTTCGGATGAGTCCAACTTAGTTTAAAATTCGAACCCTAAGAAGGAGTGGTTCGTTCCTATTTCAAATTGAACAAGTCCTTTACTATAAAATTTTAACGAGTCTAGTATAGGAAAAACTCGGTGTTTTTCAATTTTAGGGAGTCAAAAGAAAAACTTAAGAAAACTCCATGGGGGTACTTTTTCGTAAAATAATCCCTTAGGCCCGAAAAAGGATAAAATAATACAAAAGGGATGACTTTTCAATACTTTAACGAGCTGAAAAAGACAAGCGCTCGACAATCTTTTCATATTTAACGAGTCTGAAAAGGGTTTAAAGAGGACTCTATTGACCGTATTTAGTCAACGTGTACCTTTTTCGTAAATAGTCCATTTCAGTCTGTAAAAGGGGTAAACTTATACTGAAGGGACAATTGTTCATTTATTTTAACGAGTTCGAACAATCAAGTGCTCGACAATCTTTTCAATTTTCGAGAGTCTGAAAAGAGCTTAAAGAGGACTCCATTGTTTCACTTTTTCTTAAATTTTTTAAAGAGTCCGAAAAAGTGATAAAAGTATTCTCTTTGTTGAAAAATGATAAATTTTCCCGAAAAATCCAATATTCTGCACAAAAACTCAAAACATTACACATACCTGTTTAAGATAACTAAAAATGATTTTAAAATTTCCTTTTTAAAGTGAAAAATAAATAAATTAAAAATTCATTTATTCGAAAAAACTTATAAAAAGTGGTTTTCCAACTTCATTTTTACCATTTGGCCGGATAAATCATTCTTGCGGACAAGACCGATCTCCCTAGTATCACAAGATAATCTAGCAACAAACAGACAAATAAATCTATCTTTCTCTAGACATATGCAATTTACAAATAAAGACTATAGAGGTGTTACAATCCTACCTTAGATCCAACGCTTGTTCGTTGTAGTCATCCCTCGATCGTCTAAAAGAGTTATCTTTAAAGACCTACAATCACAAACAAGCAAACATCAAATAGCACCTGCATAGCAAATATCATAAATCATGTCTATTAGGGTGATTAAGGAATCCATAAAATAAACCATTAATGAACAACATATTGAGAAAAACAAACTTATTTGTATTAACTTTGAAGTAGAAGAACCTTACAACCTTTTCAGCCTTGATGTTGAACAAGCTCTTCCTAGTGTCTGAAACAGGAATTTCCTTTACTTTGACAAGCCTTGCACTCTTCCAAATGAGATCTTAGAGGTATGTAATCTCTCCTCATAAAAGCTCAACTAAGAAGACTAAGTTCCAGCAACATTTCACCTCAAAAATATTTAGCTTTAAACCCCCCTGGTAACCAGCCCAATGCTTCATTTTATAATGCAAGGGAGGAGGTTATAGGTCCATCTATGAAGGGATAAAATCCTCCTTCAAAGGGATAAGCTCCTCACATCAAGGGGTTAGCTCCTTAAGGTATGGGATGCATGAACCTCAAGAGAGCAGACTTGCCACCTCAAGATTCCTTCCAGAAGCTTCTAGAAATGACTGAAAGTGAGTTTTTTAGAATATACTCGTGCCTTTTAAACTTTTACAGGGGTTCGCACCCATAACACAAGGACAGAGTGGTTAGATACACAAGGGACATGACCATTAGGTGCGGGACCGTAGGTAATGCAAAGAGAAAGTGCGAAACCAGAGTTTTAGAGACTTTTAGGGCTTTTCTCTTACTTTCAAGGCTTGATATGAAGAACTGAGGCTTTAGACTTGCAAAGGAGGAAAGTATGAGTGATAATGGACTTACACAGATTGCAGAATGTCAAGGTGACAATCTTTAGTGCAACAGATTGCCCCCTAAAGTGCGAAGTCTATAGTAGATGAAGATGAAGTCTTTCATTTATGAAGAGTGAAGTACTTTATCATTTAAAGGATCATCTTGTGGACACCCCAGTCGGAACCTATAAAAACCTTCAATGCAAAATATATATATATATATATATATATATATATAGATATAGATATAGATATATGATTCCCATAGTCAGATCAAAACTGACTAGAAAACTGACTAAACTTTTCTGATTCAGGAATGATTTTGTAATACATCAAGAGTATAGACATGTGTAGACATAGTATGAACACAACCATCTGTTTATGAATAGTCCACTGCATAATGAATAACAAAATTCCTTGTAGCCTGGATGGTAGAAACTAGATCCAGGGTCTTGATTTCCGCTTCCCGAACTAGTACGATTCTATCCATGTGAATGAATGTGTCGAAGTCGAACATGGTAGAAACCACTTGATTACCAGTCAATGATATGAACTGTTAACAAGTGTGAGAGAAACCACCAGCAATTTCAATGGCTCTCAAAGTACCCAATACAATCCATGAAATGTGAATAAATGAGTCGAAGTCGAACATGTCACAGAATCATTCGATCGAAGGTCAATGATGCAACCTATCGTCAAAGGTGAGAAAACTGCCATTAGGGCATGTAGCTTTCAAGGTACTGACGATTTCTAGATCAACTTCCTAGATAATGAGATGAAGTCAATAGAAAGTGATCTGTCATAGGCAAGCCCACAACATGAAATCATAGATCAAGTTTTGAAGAAATATATTAGCAAGGACTGACTCAGGGATGGTCAAAATGGATGACAGATATTTTGCAGATGAATGGTTTGTTTGAATTGATCTCTTGAACACATAACGACACTGCAGATGGTTTGGTGACAATTGACCCAAAGCTAATACCCAGTAAATGGCTAAAGATTTTCAATATGGTTTGATTAACTGTTAGGCAAAGGATTTTCCCAACCCAGGTGAACAAAAAGTGTCGTGTTCAAGAGTGGTTGACAGGTTTTTATAAAACAAAGTGTAACAAATAGGTTCATTTTTCTCTCGTTTCCCCCACCAGATCTAGCAAGTAAATCTTTATTTTTGACAAGCTTGAGGAGGATAACATTTTCTTGTTTATAAGCTCATCCTTCGGATGAGTCCAACTTAGTTTAAAATTAGAACCCTAAGGAGTGGTTTGTTCCTGTTTGAAATTGAACAGATCCTTTACTGTTAAATTTTAATGAGTCTAGTATAGGGAAAACTCGGTATTTTTCAATTTTAGGGAGTCAGAAGAAAAACTTAAGAAAACTCCATGGGGGTACTTTTTCGTAAAATAATCCCTTAGGCCTGAAAAAGGATAAAACAATACAAAAGGGATGACTTTTCAATACTTTAACGAGCTGAAAAAGACAAGCACTTGACAATATTTTCATATTTAATGAGTCTGAAAAGGGTTTAAAGAGGACTCTATTGACCTTATTTAGTCAATGTGTACCTTTTTTGTAAATAGTCCATTTTTGTCCGTAAAAGGGGTAAACTTATACTGAAGGGATGATTGTTCATTTATTTTAATGAGTTCGAACAATCAAGTGCTCGGCAATCTTTTCAATTTTCGAGAGTCTGAAAAGAGCTTAAAGAGGACTCCAATGTTTCACTTTTTCGTAAATTTTTTAAAGATTCCGAAAAAGTGATAAAAGTATGCTCTTTGTTGAATAATGATAAATTTTCCTTAAAAATCCAATATTCTACACAAAAACTCAAAACATTATACATACCTATTTAAGATAAATAAAAATGATTTAAAAATTGCCTTTTTAAAGTGAAAAATAAATAAATTAAAAATTCATTTATTCGAAAAAACTTATAAAAAGGGGTTTTCCAACTTCATTTTTACCATTTGAGTTCAGAGTGAAAAGTGAGAGATTTTGGGTAAGAAAGTTCCTATGAAGATTTTGGAAAATCCATCTGTTGGAATCGAAAACCGTCAGCTCTAGGTAATCCACGACCTCCTTATCTTGCATTCTATCTGTTTACATTTTGATTTTAGGCTTCAGATTTAATTTTTAAGGGAAAAATTGGTTTAAAAATTTGCTCGCGGGGGTTCGCAGGCACAACATGCGACCCCTGCGGACCCCGAATTTTTTCTACAAAGAAAAAAGTCGTGGGTTCGCACTTGTTGTTCACAGCCCATGTGGACCTACGCACTGTCTGTAACTGGCGGGTGTGGACCCCGCGAAAATGAATTTCAAAATTAATTTTTCTCCATTTTTGCCCAAAATTTTTTGAACTAGCTGGTTCTAATATGTCTTTTATGCATTGTAGGACATTGAAAATGCTTATTTGGTGAGAACACGAGCATGAGGATGTGGATTTTGCCCCATTAAATGATATGCCCACAATGCAAGCATTGAGAACATGTGGATTGCTAAATTTCTGGGGCATACAGGTTATGAGGGCCCAAGTAGACCTCTTGCAATGGCTGGTAGACAGGTGGAACATACAAGACCAGTGTTTCATCATCGGTGGTCACCGGCTCGAAATCGAGCTGGAGGACATATATTTTTTGACTGGTTTGTCCAAGAAGGGCGAACAATTATCTCTTTTCGGGACTAGACCAAGTGGCCAGTCTTTTGCTAGTCTCCGATTAGAGTTTTGCGATGATCAAACGAAGGAAAAACGGATTGATATTAAAACTATCAATAGTCCTAAGTTCAAGGTCATTACGTTTATTGTTACCAAGTTATGCGGGAGTGCAGCATTGCATGTGGCTACAGGATCCCAGATGCAGATGGCAATAGATTGTTTTCGAGGGAGAATATTCAACTGGTGAGAGGCCGTGTTGGCAAATGTGAAAGGCCAACTAACTAGAGGAAAGAATGGACAATTGAAACTTTTTGGATATGGATTCATCATGGTTAGCTTTGCTCTAGAGAGGATCCCCATGCAAGCCCCACAACATCTTCTTGTTGATGTTGGTCTTCCTTGAGAGCCTAGGATAGTTCGCTGGGTTGCCTTGATGGCCCGCCACCCTGAGGACAGTACAGAGGTTGTTCGATTTCTGCCCGAGTACTTTCATTGGTTGAACAACCAAATTTTTGCGATTCAGGATTTTCCATACTCTGGGATGGATTATCATGGTGACCCAGACATGATTCTCCCACCAGGAGAACAACGGGATGATTCAGGTAAAATCATTTTCAACATTTTCTAAGTTATATCTTTTTTATTTCTTTTAAATCATTAAACACTGATAATCAAAAGTTTAAATGCAGATGTGGGTCCACGATGACCAGCCGCTCTCCAACCTTTCAAGAGGAGACACCCAGCTACAATAGCACCAACCCCACAGGACTAATCAGCAGAGATCCTGACCAATTTGGAGCATCATCTAGAGTGCTTGACGCTAGATATTCTAGAGACAGATATAAATGATATCCCACTTGGGTTGTAGAGATATGTGATTGGGGTCCCAGGACCTTTTAGGAGGTTCCTATGTAGGGTGGCCCGAGCAGTGGTTTCTTATCATGATCATCGCTAGGGATAGGATGATCGACTTTGTAGACTCATGACATTTTTGACTTTTGTGTTATCATTTTTGCCAATCATAAGGTGTTTTTCAACCTATGATCGAAGACGATGTATATTTTAAACACTACTTCTATGCTATGATATATCATTATTACCAGCTATCTTGTGTAACATGTCGAATGTTTTTAAATTTACTGTTTTGATTATTGCAAATGTCTATTTATCATACTAGAAGCAACTGCATCTGCTAATGTATTTAAATGTCTTGGAATATGTTGATATTCAATGTAGTCAAATTCACGTTCCAAGAGACGAACTCTCAAAAATAACCTTAATAACACTAGATTTCTAATGGCATAAACCTTGTTAAGTTGTAACACAATGAGTTCAAAATCCAACCTCACAATCAAACTTTGAATCCCAAATGAAATAGATTCAGATAATAACTCAATCACTGCACTATACTCTGTAATGTTATTTGTTGTTTGACTGAGGCTTACCCCATGCATAGATACTAACTCTTCAAAGGGTGAATAGATAACCCAGGCTGCGGAAGAATTGTTCTGTGCATTATGACAAGCACCATTAGCAAAACCAATGTATGTTTGAAGGGACGTCGACATCTGCATTATCAAGAGTAAAATCAAGATAAGCAGGAATAATGATAAGAGCACTCTCTAAACTAGGCACACTTTTCTAATGTAAAACACACCAGCAGTAAAGAAACTAATCTAAGAAAAAATCTCCACACCGAATATAAGCATAATATCTCTTTAGATAAAGTCCATTTCTGGGTTTACCCAAAGAGACACCATCAAAATCTATTAATTCATAAGCTCCTTTTGCCAGCTTTTGCTTAACAATGTAAGGACCATGCCACATAGGTACAAATTTTCTAGCCCCTAGCTTATCGTTTGCTTGATCATATAGTAAAACTAGGTCTCCTTCTGAAAAATTACGAGGTGTAACATTTCTATCGTACTGAGCTTTCACTCATTTCGCATGAGTCTCATTTGCTATTGTAGCAGCGCATCGATTCTCATCTAGCTGAGCTAAGTACAATTTTTTTTTTTCCTCTTCAGAAGTAGCTGGGAGTAATTCTATGGTTGATTGCAATGACAGAATTTCACCTTCAATAGGTAACACTGCTTCCAAATCATAGACCAGTTGAAAAGGAGTGAAACCAGTTGATGTTTTTACTGAGGTCTGATATGCCTAAAGTGCTGAAAATAACATGGTATGCCAATTCGACTTATGAATACCAATGATTCATCTGATCATAGTGACTAAAACTTTATTGATAGCTTCAACCAGATCATTAGCCTGCGGGTAATACAAAGTAGAACTATCATGGCATAGGCCAAGTTGATCTGTCAGTTTAGTCATCATGAAGTTTCGAAAGTGACTTCCATGATCAGTAATAATAACTTGAGGAACACTGAATCTAGCAATTATATGATTGAATACAAAAGTTGCAACAGTTTTGCTATCTGCCGAAAATGTAGGCATCGCCTCAGGCCACTTAGTAAAATAATCTACCGCTAGGATAATATATGCATGCCCCCCAGCCAAGTGAGGGTTACATGTAATAAAGTCAATGCCCCACTTTACGAAAGGACCGATAACAATTATAGGGTGAAGAGGAGCAGGTGGAGCATGCATCTTACGATAAAAAATTTGACAGTTATGACATTTTCGGACTCCATAGATACAATCTTTGAATAAGGATGGCCAGAAATAACTTGCGCGCAATATCTTCTGGGTTGTGGCATACCCAGACATATAACTGCCACATGATCCAAAGTGACAACCATTTAGAACCTTTTTAGCTTCTTCATGAGTTAAACAATGTTGGAAAATAGAATCCGCTCCACGACGATAAAGTGTATCACCAATAATATTGTATTGTTGGGATTGGAAACATATTTTCGTCATTGAGATCGTGAGATTTCAGGCCAAAAAGATTGGGTAGATAAACAATAATATCTACATACCATGGATCAAGAGTACTGATAAGAAACAAGGATTCATCTACAATAGGCTCTTCCGCCACAGTTTCAGTATTAGTACGCTGAAAATCACACATCAGTTCGACAAAAACAAAAGATTTCTTTGGCCTGGATTTTTCAAATTCCAAGTCAAATTCCTGCAGGATAACTATCCATTTGGAATACTTGCCCCCTAGCAATTGTTTGGTCAAGATATACATCGTAGGGTTACAGTCAGAAATTACTGTGGTTTTGTGTAATAAGATGTAGTGACGAAATCTTTGGACATCTTAAACAGCTGCCAAGGCCAATTTCTCCACATGCGAATATTTAATCTCACTTGGATGCAAAGTTCGAATAAGATAGTAAATCACATGTTCACTGTTGCATTCATCTTCCTGAACTAAAACCATCTCAATGGTGGAATGAGAACCGGTGAGGTACAAAAAGTAATCTTGGTTGTAATTGGGAGGATGCAGTAACGGTGCATGGGTCAACGCGTGTTTGAGTGCATCAAAGGATCAATCAACGAGCTCATCCCAAAAGAATGGAATGTTCTATTTTAACAACCTGGTAAAACCTTTCGTTAACTCGGCATAGTTAGGAATGAAACAACATAAAAAGTTTGTTTTCCCTTGCAAAATTTAGAGTTGGAGAAGAGTCGAAGGAGGAGGTAGATTGACAATAGCTTCCACCTTTGAGGGGTCAACATGAATGCCTGCCTTTGATATGATAAATCCCAGTAAGCGACCTGCTTCTACATAGAATACACATTTGTGTGGATTCAGCAGAATTCGATAATGCTTAAATCTCATAAAGATAGCTCGTAAATGAATGAGATGATCAGCTCTACGTAATGAATGGGCAGGTAAATCATCGAGATAAGGCCACACAATGTGCTTGATGTCATGAAATGCATAAGACATAACCCTTTGAAAAGTTGCTCCAACGTTCTTCAATCCAAAAGGTAATTTTCAATAAGCAAATGTCTCCCATGGACAAATGAAAGCTATTTTAGCTTGATTAGTAGGGAGTATGTTGATTTGATTATAACCGGAAAAGCCATCCATAAAGGAAAAGATTTCACTATCGGCACAATCATCAATAATTTGATCAATATAGGGTGTTGGATAATTGTCTTTAGGACAAGCTCGATTAATATCCCTATAGTCGATACATACTCTTATCGTTCCTTGTTTTTTGTTGACAGGAACAATATTCGATACCCAATCGGTTAAAGCAATTGGATAAATGAAACCTGCGTGAAATAATTTCTCAATTTCATCTTTAATAGTAGTAACCTTTTGCGGATGTATCTGACGTAAGCATTGTCGAACAGGTTTAGCATCCGAGTATGTTTTAATTTCATGGACAACAATTGACAGATCGATTCCTAGCATTTCTTCATATGACTAGGCAAACACTTCACGAAATTCTTGAAATAGGGCTTTATAAGTTTGGATTTTATTGTCCATACAACAAGCACCTATATGAATGTTTTCAATAATTCCAGGCTTAACTGAAATGTCAATAGGAACCGTTCGAGAAATATTTTCCAAATTTAACTCAGAATCAGAATGTTGCAATGGATTCTGTGGTTCTTTGACATAGTCAGTTGTAAAAATAGAAGAGAAATCATTTTCAAAATGATCAAGCTCAGGTAAAAATGAAGACCGGTGATGCAGATCTTCCCATGGTAAATCATCAACAGACAATAGTTCACGAATCTTCTCATCAGAATGAACAGGATCAGAAAGTGTTGATGAAGTTGAGTTTGATATTGAAAGTGACTCTCCATGGATCACATTCATTGGATCAGTTTCGGTTGAATAGGCATCAGAAAATGACTGTACGGCCTGATATGCAATTTCAAAGGGACTCAGAGGCATCGTGCCACCAAATGAATCCACCTCAGAATCAGAAGGTACGATCCAAGGATCATCAAAAGTAAGAGTATTCGATGAAATCATATGGATAGTTGCAAAGGTGATACGTTAGGAAGAGGGAAGGAAAAAGTTCCTAGTAAACCAGAATCTTTGATCAAACCTATGCCAACATCCTTGTAAGGGATAGTCGTTTTACCGATGTGCTGAATACTATCTATAGAGGCTGGGTCGGATGAGAAATAAGTTCGCTGGTCTATCGTAACTATCTTTCCATTATGAGGAAACTTGATAAGCCGAAAGACTGATGAAACAATAGCAGTCATAGCATAAGACCAACTGCGACCCAAGAGAAGGTTGTAATCTAGAGGGGCATCAACCACCTCCACATATAGATTTACAGTTTTTCCCTCGACTCCTATAGGAAAATCCTGCAAAATGCCAAAAGGATGGAACCCGCGGCCATCAAAAGCCTTTAGAATTGTCAGAGACTGATTGAGTGTGGGAGAACCAAGAGATTTCCAACACTGAATCGACATAATACACGTAGAAGCCCCTTCATCAATCACAGTCCTAAAACAAGGTCTGTTTTGTTACTAACACTGGAATCTAGAAAGCCATTTGATGAGGGAGGTGGGGTGTATCATTCTCTAAATCAAAGATTATTAAGTTCAAAACCTGAATATCGACATCTCCTATAGCAGACAATAGTAATTTACACTGTGCTGGGCATGATTGCAGCACTTCCAAAGCCGACATTGCTGAAGGGGAAACAACTAAGTCTTCAACAATGTTATAATTCTGAGCAGCTCTCGCATGTGGATTGAAAGCTGATTTCTGAAGTATACCTTTAGCAGGCGGTTTGATTACTAAGTCAGGGTTTGGTTTCTCGATCTGTAGTGGATCGAAACCAGGAGGAGGTGTAGTTGATGTGTTTGAATTAGAAGATTCTGCTTCTTTACCACCAACAGGATTTTTACTACCATAATCTTGCGATCGCGCCGCAATCCTGACATGAGACATCATCATAATGGGTTCTTCTGAGGCATTCGAGGAAGAACCAATCATCTTACTATCTTGAGTAGGAAAAGGATCCTTCAAGACAACAAGCATTTGAGAACCTTTAACGATCTTCGAAACCTCTACTCGATGTGGGTAGTCTTTGGTAAAATGATCCTCGTCACAAACGAAATAAGGATAACAAGGTTTTCATTTTTCGTTAGTAGATTCATTTTTATCTGTTTTATCTTTTGAATTTTGTTTAGTTTTCTTCTTCCCCTTCTTTTTGCTACCAAATTTTGATTTGGCCATATATGATTCTACGACATGGATGTCAACAGAAACTTCAGTGGAAGATTCTCTTGTCGGGGAATCAGGTAAAGTTATATAGGAGAAGAATTTTTTGAAGATTTCTTTTTACTTTTAGTGCTAACTGTACCAATCATACCATCAATGACATGATACCCTGAAGGAGCTGCAGTTATTTGACCGTCTTCTGGAAGATCAAGGATTTTTTCATGTAAAGTACTTGACTGTGTATAAACGAGGTCAAGGTACTGAGCTTGAGCAATGACTTTCTCCTAAGTAACAACTCCTCCCTTAGCTACAACTTCAGTGACTTTAGGTAACAATGATTTAATAAACCATTCCGCTAAAATTTGATCCGGAATGAAAACTTTCACTAAACGCCTTCTATGTCACCATTCATGAATGTGATCAGAAATATATGTGGACGTGGATTGTTTCAGTGAAGTTAACAGTTTCGTGCCATTATCATATCTGACAGGCAACTGAAAATGAGTTAAGAAAGCAGTGGCTAACTGATTGAAATTATAAAAAGAGGCTCGTGGTAAGTCAATGTACCATTTGGTTGCAAGACCAATAATAGTTCATTGAAAAAGAGACAATCGAATTGAATCATCAATGATGGAATTAGATGCACACTAGAGGTGATAAGTCATAACATGATTTGACGGATCCTCTCCCGACTTACCCTCAAATTTTGGGATATCACTAGGCAACTTATTAGGCATTGGTAGCCAATACGAAAGATAGTAAATCTGATCATTCGTAAGGTGTGACAAATCAGGTAAATCCAAAGTTGCAATAAATGGTAACTGATGGTTAGGATCATGAAAACCTTGAGTAGTGAGACCAGTTCTAGGAGGAGGATATCCAGGATAAACTGGAATTGGATTTGCATTAGGAATGTTATAACCTCCTGGGAAACTAGGATTAACTGGACCAAACTGGGGTTGTTGAGGTTGTTGATAAGTATAGCCAGGATACAGTTGATATTGATAAACTAGGTTTTGCACAGTAGGACTGAACTGATATTGCCCCTGGTACAGTTGATATGTAAATTGTGGTTGAATTGTAGCAATGGTAGCAATCGTACTAGCTTGTCCTGCAGGCATCTGGACCAAAGTTTGAACCGTAGGTCTTGACTGAGGCACAAAGACTTGAGGAATTTGCATTGATGCAGGGGTAGTAGAAATTGGAGCTACTGATACTCTAGAAATAGGTGTTGTAGGTTGAACAGAGGTTGCAGTAGTTGCAGCAGTTTGGGGTGGAGTACGAGGTGAACTAGGCCCAGGCTACTGAACTATACCAGATGCAGGGGTTTGAATAGTAGGCTGGACAGGTTGTTGGGTTAGACCAGAAACCAAAGGCTATCTAGGTTGATTAATTAACTACACATTAGGTTGCAAAGTCTATTGAGTTTGAGACGAATCCCACACCATGTTCATTCTGGAGTATGGACCCACAAAAGGTTGTGCATATGCAGGACCATAACCTGGTTGAACGTAGGGTTGATAATTAGGTGGTATGTTTCCAGCTCCTTGAAGAAAAGGTTGACCAGAAGGTGGTTGGAAACCTTGAGTTGGGTACTGACCTTGGGGTTGATAACCTTGAGGCACATACTGAAACTGGGGTTGACCTTGAGGTATGTACTAAAACTGGGGTTGACCCTGGGGTATGTACTGAGTCTGAGGTTGACCATGGGGTATGTACTATCCTGACGGTTCATATGTTGGAAATAATACTGAGAGGGGGGGGTGAATCAGTATTATCAGATCAATAAAACTTTTCAAATACTCTGAAACATATACGCGACTTCAGTTAAGTGAACCAGCGTGTACACGCTACTATGTCTAAGGAAACCAGCGTATAACCAGAAAACTTATGATTCAGTTAGTTTATCTTTAATAAATGCATCAGGACATTATTAACCATATTACACGTAGACAGATGCAATATAACAGATCATCACACAAAAGCCACACACATGAACACCATGATATAAGGTGGAAACCCAATGTGGGTGAAAACCACCTGCTGCAAGTTGTCTCTATCTTTCTTTAATAAGAGCTTCAGTTTACAATCTTTTGTACTGGTGCAGCCTTATACCAGTACGCAGGCTACAACCTGCAGAGGGCTACAACCCTCTCTCATTCTCCAAACTTCCTTGGAAGGGAGCTCCAACCCCCTTTGCTCTTGTACTAGCTAAGATACTAGTACGTAGGTGCAGGCCTACAATCTTCTTTCCTTCAGGTACCACTTTTCATACATTTTCAGACTGGATATTCCTGAAGCACAACATTACAATCTGAAGACCACAATTCATTCAACTTTCATAGCAGATTACAAAACAACCAATACTTGCATCAAAAATCTCTGAATCACTGAACCACTGATACCTTGTCAAACCCAGTCACCAGAACACAGAGCAGACTACAGAACACTGCAATAACAGTCAGACCCAACTGCAACCCCAAAAATCAAGCTTCAAAAGATATACGCTACTTCAATGAGAGAAACCCACGTATACACGCTCTTTTAACGAAGACAACCTGCGTACAGATCTAAAAATAAATTCTCTCAACTTGCAGCTGTACCAGACATTAGTTAGATCCAAAACATAACATTGCGTCAGTATGCAGATCTAGAGATACGAATAATCACCCATATCATAATAGAGCATTTCAAACCATTAGATCCCGATCTGTCCTTAGATCTAGTCTTCCATCAACCGATGTGATCTCTCCTTAGCTTAGATCAAGCAACCCAGAACCTGGATACGAGATCTCTTTCTTTATCAGATATTCAAGACTTTTTCAGTGTACTTGCCTAATGATCTTCTTCTCCTTATATAGCCTTAGGCCTTGCTCAATACCAAGGGCCAAACCATAGAAATCCAATACCATCAGCTTCAAAACTAGAGATCAACACGTCTGTCGAGATACTTTGGTCCAAAGACATAGGCTCAAGTACCGAGGACTAACTACCACGGACCGGGAAGCTTCTCGACATGCACGCCCTTTTCTGTTCATGAATCTGCGTGTATACGCGACTTTATATATATCGAACCTGCGTATCCGCGACTTAGTCTATAGAGTACCTGCGTGTATACGCAAATTTTGCTTAATGAATCTGCGTATATGAAAATTCTCTTCATACTTGTAGTCTAGACTGAGATCTGTCATCAAAGAGAGTTGCCATCAAGGACAACACCTGGATCGTAGCACCACACTTGTGCCAAAATGCCAACAATCTCCCCCTTTGGACTTGATGGCAACCCCAAGATCCGTAGAATCATTCTCCCCCTTTGTCATCAAGGGCAAAGGGCTGTGCTCCCCCTGAGTACATGCTGATATTTCTGCTTGGCTGTGCTGAAACATGCTCCCCTGACTGTAGGCAATATCTGCAAAAGATGATCTTCAAAAGAACCAAGACTTATACACCATAAGGGACCTTCCTATCACCAAAAGACTCAATGCATACATCCATACTCCCAACTAAGAGGGGATACATCAGAACCAACCAATTATATTACATCATTCATCCCAGGCATAGTGGGGAAACCAACAAAGGCCGTTACATGACCTTGACACCATAAAAGAGATATCACAGAAGAGATACATGACATAGAGACAACAAATCTAGACCAAGACTCATGAAAGTCACAAGCAGCATCTGATATACATCTTTTAGATCAGCAACCAAGATTTCCTTCTGAGCTCCTTCTCCTGAAACCAACAACAGTTGTGTACTAGAACCAAAAGCATCTAAATGCCAACAATGCTTTATGAGACTTTAAGCTGCTCCCCCTGAACCTGTGCCTGCTGCACCCTCTGAAACTGTGCCTGAAGAATTCTGTCATACCCATCTCAAACCTTCTCCAACCGGAGTTTGCCCTTGCTGTTCAGACCTCCATATACGCGATTTCTCCTGCATAAAACGGCGTATGCACGCGCATATGCTTTCGGCAGAATGCGTACACCATACACGCTACTTTCCCAGCATAAATCGGCGTATATACGCGGATATTCTTTACGTAACTTGCGTATACCAACTTTTCTGTAGAACAGACAAGCTTCAACAACAAGATGAATCATCAACTACTCCTAGCTTTTGTCTGAGATATTCAAAAGTTTCCCTAGGCAGTGGTTTTGTGAGAATATCAGCAACTTGTTCCTTAGAAGGAACATACTCCAGCTTGACCTTCTGCTCAAGCACTTGTTCCCGAAGAAAATGGTACTTGATTGGTATGTGCTTGGTCTTTGAGTGCATGACTGGATTCTTTGAAATGCTGATTGCACTTGTATTATCACATAAGATAGAGACTGGTGGAGTGCACATGATTTGAAAATCCTGCAAGGTCTGCATCATCCAAAGAAGTTGTGTGCAACAAGATGTCGTAGCCACATATTCTGCTTCAGCTGTAGATAAGGCAATCGAACTCTGTTTCTTGCTGAACCAAGATACTAATCTGGAACCCATGAAGAAAGCACCACCACTTGTGCTTTTCCTATCATCCACACTTCCGGCCCAATCTGCATCTGTGTAAGCATGAAGAGTGAGATCTGTATCTCTAGGATACCATAAGCCATAGTTTTGGGTCCCTTGAAGATACTTGAAGATTCTTTTGATTGCCTGAAGATGAGTTTCCTTTGGGTTGGCTTGAAATCTTCCAACAATTCCTACTGCATGCATAATATCTGGTCGGGTACCTGTCAAATAAAGCAAACTCCCAATCATGGATCTATAAGTTGGTTGGTGAACTGCTGCTGATTCATCATTTGCACTGAGGCTGCATCCTGTAACCATGGGGGTACAAACTGGCTTTGAATCTTCCATGCCATACTTCTTCAAGATCTGCTTGAGGTACTTGGTTTGAGACAAGAAAATACCTCCTTCATTTTGTTGGATTTGCAATCCAAGAAAGTATGTCAATTCTCCAAGTAATGACATTTCAAATTCTTTCTGCATAACAGAGGCAAAGTTTTGACTCATAGCCTCTTCATTGCTGCCAAAGATAATATCATCTACATACACAACAAGTATTAGCAATTTGTTATTTTCAACTTTCATATAGAGATTGCTATCTACTGATCCTTTTGAAAAACCTTGTTGGTGAAGATATTTGTCCAACCGATAGTACCAAGCCCTTGGAGCTTGTTTGAGACCATAGAGAGCCTTTTTCAATCTGCATACAAGGTTTGGATCATTCCCAAGAATGAAACCATCTGGCTGCTCAATATATACTTCTTCTTCTAAGTCTCCATTCAGAAAGGCTGATTTCACGTCCATTTGAAAAACCTTGAAGTTTTGAAAGCTTGAGAGAGCAAGGAACATTCGGATGGCCTCAAGTCTTGCAACGGGTGCAAAGGTCTCTTCAAAATCTATTCCTTCTTGCTGCGCATATCCTTTACAAACAAGTCTGGCCTTGTTTCTAATTACTTCTCCATTTTCATTCAATTTATTTTTGAAGACCCATTTAGTCCCTATGACATTTTTATCTTTTGGTCTAGGAACCAATTCCCAAGTATTGTTCTTTTCGATCTGCTCAAGTTCTTCATCCATTGCTTTGACCCAACATTCATCTTTGCATGCCTCTTTCACATTTTGTGGTTCAGTGGAAGAGAGTAATGCCAAATAGCTTGAAGCTTCTGCAATTCTTTTTCTTGTTTGTATTCCTGCTTCTTTCTGCCCCACAATCTGAGATTCTAGATGATTCTTTTGAACATATCTGGATGGAGTCTTCTCTTCTATTCTTGTCTGCTCCTCTGGTTCTTCTTGATGCTCTTCTTCTTCTTGAGGTTCTTCTTGAGGTTCTTCTTCTTCATCATTCTGCCTTTGAGGGTAGCCTTCATCTTCTTCAATGTCTTCATGATGAACTTGCCTAGGAATATATCGCTTCTCATCGACCACTACATCAATGCTGTCAACAATTCTGCCAAGTCTTTTGTTGTAGCACTTGTATGCTTTGCTATGTGGAGAATAACCAAGAAGAATGCCTTCATCTGCTCTTGGTTCAAGTTTTCCAAGTTGCTCATCAGTATTCTTAATATAACATTTGCTCCCAAATATTTTGAAATGCTTCACCGAAGGGGTCTCACCACTCCAGAGCTCATGAGGTGTTTGAGTGTTGTTTACTCGGACATTTGTTTTGTTAAGAATAATAACCGCAGCATGTGTAGCCTCACCCCAGAAAGTTGCGGGAGTACCTGATTCATTAAGCATAGAACGAGCCATTTGTTGAATTGTTCTGTTCATTCTTTCCACAACCCCATTTTGCTGAGGAGTTCTAGTTGTAGAGAATTCTCTTCTTATCCCATGTTCTTCACAGAAATCGAAGAATTCATCTGAGGTAAACTCCCCACCTCTGTCAGATCTGAGGCACTTAATTTTGTGTCCTGATTCATTTTCAACCAAAGCTTTGAAGGATTTGAATTTTTCGAATGCTTCATCTTTGTGCTTCATAAGCCCTAACCAGACAAACCTGGAGAAATCGTCAATGAATAATATCAAGTATTCTTCTCCTCGAGGTGTTCTTTTTCTGAATGGACCACATGTATCTGTATGTACTAACTCAAGAGGCATGCTAGCTGATCCTTCCTTCTCTGGAAAATTAGTTCTGGTTTGCTTCCCAAACTGACAAGATTTGCATATAGTGTTGTCTGGAATTTTGATATCTGGAAGACCACAAACTGCCTGATATTTGCATACTTTCCTTATTTGTGAAAAGCTTAGATGCCCCAACCTCCGATGCCATAGCCAGTGTTCATCATCCTTGCTCAAATAGCATTGTTGTGGTCCTTCTTCAAATATGTATAGATTATTTGGAGTCCTTCTTCCTTTGATCACTGTTTTACCTGTATCAAGGTCACGAACACAACATCCATTTGATCTAAATATTACCTCTGTTCTTTGATCACACATCTGACTGACACTCAGAAGATTATGCTTCAATCCATCAACATACAAAACATTTCCAGCTTTGACCTTCTCTTTTAATGGAGCAACACCTTTTCCTTTTATGGCTGCAGAGATGTCATTTCCAAAAGAAACTTTCTTCCCCTTTTCTAATGCGGTATATGACTCAAGTTTTTCTTTGTCCCCTGTCATATGCTTCGAACATCCGCTGTCAATGTACCATAGACTTTCTTGACCTTCTGCATAAAAGGCTATCCCACATCTTTCTGGTTGCGGTTCCTTTATTCTCCATGTTCTGACATTTGAGGTTTGTTCCTTCTGAGTTGTCTTCCGGAACCTGCTCCTGCATTCAGAGTCTTCATGACCAAAGTTATTACAAATAGAGCATTCAACTTCATTTTCAAGAACTGAAAAGTTGTTATAAGTCCTTTTCATGATTCCAGTCATTCTCCCTTGCTTTTGAGCTTCTCTAGTCATGATTGTCTTGTAGGCAACACATTGAGCTGCTTTGTGACCGAAGTTATGGCAAGAAAAGCATTGGCCATTGAAGAAACTTCTGCGATAATCAGATCTATCATCCAACCGATTGTAGCTTATATTCACATTCATTCTTGGAGCAAATTGGGAAGATTTTACCTGAGGCTGATTGTAGCTTTTGTTTGTCCTTAAGGTAGTTTGTCCCCGAGTTTCTTGATGGTCTTTATTTGAGGTAAACTGTCCCTGATTCACCTGATGACTTTTATTTGGCCTTTGCTCGCTTCTCCTTGCTGCATCAAGATAGCTTTTAGAGGTAGATGCTTGAGATGTTTCTCCATTATATCCAAGACCTGTCTTGATCAGAGGAGATCGCTGCACATTGATAATCTCATCCAAGGTTTCAGATCCTTTAACAAATTTAAGATTAATCGCTTTTGTTTTCTCAATCTCCTTTCTAAGACAAACAATCTCACATTCCAATTTTTCAAGATGTTTTTCCTTTTCATCAATTTGAAATTGTAGAGTATCAATAATCATATTCTTTTCTTCTATACATCTCTTGAGTCCAGTAATTTCATCATAAAGGTCATCCACATTTACAGCATCCATATAATCATCATCTTCAAATGCCATTAACAACTTATATTCATTACCTCGTTCATCTTCATCACTGTTTGATAGACCATCGTTATCTTCATGAGTGTAGTAGCTTTTCTTATTTGCACTCTGTTTCTTGTTCCATCTAGCAGGTTCCTTTCCCTTGTCATTCTTATCTTTGTGAGGACATTTGGCAGCATAATGACCTACTCTTCCACAAGCAAAACATTTAAAAGGTAACTTACCTCTGAACCTTCCAGAACCCCTTTGAAGATTTTTGACGAAATTTGATTCTTCTTCTTCATCTTCTGGCATGTGACTTGTCTCATAATAATCTTCTTTGCCTGAAGCCTTGAAAGCAGCCTCTCTTCTGTCTGATGGACCTCCTTTTCTCATTTCATAAGCAGTTAGAATTCCGTGAAGCTAAGACATAGTAAGAATTCGTAGATTTTCCTTTTCTTCTATTGCAGACACTTTAGATTCAAATTTGGGGGACAATGATCTTAGAACCTTTTCAACCACAATCGCCTCTCTTATTTCTTCACCCAAATTTTTCATGCAATTAACAATCTCATCTACCCTAAGGAAATAGTTAGCCACACTTTCATCATTATACATTCTGAGAGTCTCATACTTAATCCTGAGAGTTTGAAGTTTAGCATGCTTTACCTGTTCGTCTCCTTCATAGCTTGTGATAATTTTGTCCCATATTTCTTTTGCGGATTTATAGTGCATTACCTTCATGAATTCCGATTGGGATATACATCCTAATAGAGTACTGACTGCTTTCGCATTTGTTTCATACCTCTTTTTCTCGGCTGGATCTGTAGGAGTAGCTGAAGGAAAAGTGTAGCCTGTCTCTACGATGTCCCAAACTTCTATACCAAGAGATTGAAGATAGGCAGTAACTCTTACCTTCCAATAATTGAAGTTTGTCCCATCAAAAACCGGTGGCCTGATTGATGCTTCTTTCTCGTAGTTGCTCATGATGAATGATCTTCCTTCAAGCGATCAAGCTTCTCTGAAGGACCTGCTCTGATACCAATTGTTGGAAATAATACTGAGAGGGGGGGGTGAATCAGTATTATCAGATCAATAAAACTTTTCAAATACTCTGAAACATATACGCGACTTTAGTTAAGTGAACCAGCGTGTACACGCTACTGTGTCTAAGGAAACCAGCGTATAACCAGAAAACTTATGATTCAGTTAGTTTATCTTCAGTAAATGCATCAGGACATTATTAACCATATTAAAAGTAGACAGATGCAGTATAACAGATCATCACACAAAAGCCACACACATGAACACCATGATATAAGGTGGAAACCCAATGTGGGTGAAAACCACCTGCTGCAAGTTGTCTCTATCTTTCTTTAATAAGAGCTTCAGTTTACAATCTTTTGTACTGGTGCAGCCTTATACTACTACGCAGGCTACAACCTGCAGAGGGCTACAACCCTCTCTCGTTCTCCAAACTTCCTTGGAAGGGAGCTCCAACCCCCTTTGCTCTTGTACTAGCTAAGATACTAGTACGTAGGTGCAGGCCTACAATCTTCTTTCCTTCAGGTACCACTTTTCATACATTTTCAGACTGGATATTCCTGAAGCACAACATTACAATCTGAAGACCACAATTCATTCAACTTTCATAGCAGATTACAAAACAACCAATACTTGCATCAACAATCTCTGAATCACTGAACCACTGATACCCTGTCAAACCCAGTCACCAGAACACAGAGCAGACTACAGAACACTGCAATAACAGTCAGACCCAACTGCAACCCCAAAAATCAAGCTTCAAAAGATATACGCTACTTCAATGAGAGAAACCCGTATATACATGCTCTTTTAACGAAGACAACCTGCGTACAGATCTAAAAATAAATTCTCTCAACTTGCAGCTGTACCAGACATTAGTTAGATCCAGAACATAACATTGCGTCAGTATGCAGATCTAGAGATACGAATAATCACCCATATCATAATAGAGCATTTCAAACCATTAGATCCCGATCTGTCCTTAGATCTAGTCTTCCATCAACCGATGTGATCTCTCCTTAGCTTAGATCAAGCAACCCAGAACCTGCATACGAGATCTCTTTCTTTATCGGATATTCAAGACTTTTTCAGTGTACTTGCCTAATGATCTTCTTCTCCTTATATAGCCTTATGCCTTGCTCAATACCAAGGGCCAAACCATAGAAATCCAATACCATCAGCTTCAAAACTAGAGATCAACACGTCTGTCGAGATACTTTGGTCCAAAGACATAGGCTCAAGTACCGAGGACTAACTACCATGGACCAAAGGGAAGCTTCTCGACATGCACGCCCTTTTCTGTTCATGAATCTGCGTGTATACGCGACTTTATATATATCGAACCTGCGTATCCGCGACTTAGTCTATAGAGTACCTGCGTGTATACGCAACTTTTGCTTAATGAATCTGCGTATATGAAAATTCTCTTCATACTTGTAGTCTGGACTGAGATCTGTCATCAAAGAGAGTTGCCATCAAGGACAACACCTGGATCGTAGCGCCACACCTGTGCCAAAATGCCAACATGATAAACTTGAGGAAGTCCTTTAGGCGGTAACTAACTACCTTGGGGTTGCCCCCCAGGTGCTAACTGACTACCTAGGGGTTGCCCCCCAGGTGCTAACTAACTACCTTGAGGTTGCCCCCCAGGCAGTAACTAACTACCTTGAGGTTGAGGATTTGGAATACTACCAAACATCATAAGGATTTGTTCTGTGTTCAATGGTTGAGTTCCATTATTTCGAGATGATAACACTTGTTCAATCGGTCGAGGAGATGCTCCTGAAAAAGTACCAGAGAGTGACTGGTACCCGTAGGAACAGAAGGACCACCAGATAAAAATGTTTCCGGTGTTTGGGAAAACATGGATGACTGTCTTGACATAATGGATGATGGATAATAACCTCTTGGTGTAGGATGAAAAGGAATTCGAGGTGGAGAAAAACTAAGACCCGAATTTTATAAAAATTTTGTTAATGAAACATACCAAGAATCACTTCTAAAAGGACTATAGAATATTGATTCACGCTCCCTAAGATTTAAAATCTGTTGGTTTTCAGGAAGAGTTACATCTTCTTCTGGATTAACAAGTTCTTCAATAGAAATGAGGCTAGAAGGAAGATTTTGAGTAATAATATTGCTTACCCTAGATGAACCAGGATTACTAGAAGCTGGAGAAGCAAATCCTGAAGTTGGAGTAACAACAGGTTTAGTGTCAGGTTCAGAAATTTTAGGTTCTTCAGCTAATTCACTGGAAGGAGAAATACTACCAGTAACTTCGGAAAATGAAATTGGCTCTTGAATAGAATCTGTTATTTGTATTTGATAATCAGGATGAAGAATTAAAGATGACTCTCTAGCTTCTGGTGATCCAACTCTACTGTCACTAGGTGATACAAGAGCTTGTAGCCTTTCAAGCTAGCTTGGTGAATATTCAGGAGGTTTCCCCTAAAGTCTACGAGATTGTCTCGGTAATTCAACCATGATTCAATACTAATTATTCACACGCAAACAAAGAAAATTTCAATAAAACCACCTAAAGTCTCTAAAGAAACAAATGATTGAATCACATGCCTAAAAAATCTAAGAGTTCAAACCACACACAAACAGTAACTTCCCATACTAAAAACACTAGTTGGTGATGAAATCCAACTGAGTAGAAATTTAATACAAAAAGGACGGTTGGAACAGTTACCCCAACAACCCGCTTAATGAAATAGACTGGCACAAGTTTCTTCACAAAACTATCTCAAGTGAAGAGAACCCCCCAGAGAGTCCAAGTGAGTCTAGTCAATTCCTACTCCAAGTACAGTGAGATCCATCCTTCACTGTCACCTTAGGAAATAATCTTAAGTTTATGGATACTAAGGTTACCAACAACAACAAATACAACTGGGGGAACAGTCTACGATCCAATCTACGTGTAAGGGCAGAGTAACAAAGCTCAATCCCCTTGAAGGCTCCTCAAC
Source organism: Pinus tabuliformis (assembly GCA_031772625.1). Lineage (NCBI taxonomy): Eukaryota > Viridiplantae > Streptophyta > Pinopsida > Pinales > Pinaceae > Pinus > Pinus tabuliformis. The sequence goes on along the minus strand of CM062818.1, from coordinate 794,734,502 downwards.
ATGATCAATCTAAGGTTTACCAACAAGTGACCCCAGTCTCCTCGACAACAGTTAATCTGAGGTTTACCGTTTATAATACGCGCAAATCTTCTATCTTTCCCAATGAAATAGACTTGATTGTCTCAAAGGTTCGAACATGATCTCGTGATTGACTCCTTTAAGAGAAGCTTCCCCAAATGTATCAATTACAATTGGATTTATTTCCTACCGCAAGATATATCTACTTGTTTGTTTTAACTATCTTGGAGCGTTAATTACTCCCTACTCCATGATACTAGCCTAAGCTATATTGGTGATAAGAGCCCTAGAAACAAAAAAGATTACTAGATCAATTTTAATTAAGCATTTCTTTTATGGGTTGTTCCTGAAGTCAATAGGTATGGAAATGAAACTTTGATGGTGTGAAGACTCCACTCCAAATGCTAAAAGATGCACCTAAAATGATAAACAATTCATTTTTATTTCAATGAAATTCTAGCTAAAAGAAAGAGTTCGAGAATGAAATTCTTTAAGAAACAAATCTTTCTTTCAACATGGAAATGAAAAGAAAATCTTTTTGTCTTTTTCAATAAGAACTCATAATGAGACTAATAATTAATGCTCACAATAAATCCCTTTAACTTTTCAAAACTTGAAACTACAAGAAAAACAATTTTCCTTTCAAAAGAGATCTACAAGTTCTAGAAAAGCACTCAAAACTACAAAAACTAATTTTGAGATCTAAAAAATTTAAAATCTAAATAAATGAAAGATTCAATTATTTTTGAGGACGTTTTACTTAGTTGTTGAGAAAACTAAGGATTCATTTGTTTAGAATAACAAATCAACCAAAAAACATCCAGATATGTTTTCTTTTGTAAAAATGAAATTCAAAACTTATAACAAAGTTTGTTCAAAGATTTGCAACGACAAAACTGAATCTATTTTTCACTAAGGATAGATTTCACAACCAAGTCAGACTCATCAAGAAGACAAAAATACACTAGGGTAATCTAAGTTTTCTCAAGCTTCTGATCTTTGAGTTACCACAGAGACCAAGTGAAAATCACTCCAAGCATGCAAACTTCTAGAAAATCATCTAAAACAAAAATACTATCGGAACTCACTCAGAAGAGGTTTTTGACAGGAAAAACACAGATCTGGGTAGACCCTAAAGCTTCTAAAGCAAACCTAAACCTAACTAGAAAAAGGAATTTTATGTTTTTCAAAATAATTTACAGGGTTCGCAGGCTCCAGAAGTAATAGGTGCAGTCCCTCTCTGTTTACTAAAGGAAAAGTTTGGAGATGCCTGCACTGTTTGCAAAAAGAAAGTGCGGTCCCCTGAAAACTTTGACAAAAAATAAAAAATACTTCCAGATTTGAAAACTACCCAAGCCAGCATACATCAATCAAAAACCAAAAATGAAAACACGTTTCTCAAGTCAAAACAAAGGAAAACCAAAAACCAAATCCATTCCCCAACAGAGTCACCAATTTGTTGGTCGGATAAATTGTTCTTGTGGACAAGACCGATCTCCCTAGTATCACAAGATAATCTAGCAACAAACAGACAAATAAATCTATCTTTCTCTAGACATATGCAATTTACAAATAAAGACTATAGAGGTGTAACGATCCTACCTTAGATCCAACACTTGTTCATTGTAGTCATCCCTCGATCGTCTGAAAGAGTTATCTTTAAAGACCTAAAATCACAAACAAGCAAACATCAAATAGCACCTGCATAGCAAATATCATAAATCATGTTTATTATGGTGATCAAGGAATCCATAAAATAAACCATCAATGAACAAATTATTGAGAAAAACAAACTTTTTTGTATTAACTTTGAAGTAGAAGAACCTTACAACCTTTTTAGCCTTGATGTTGAGCAAGCTCTTCTTGGGGTCCGAAACAGGAATTTCCTTTACTTGGACAAGCCTTGCACTCTTCCAAATCAGATCTTAGAGGTATGCAATCTCTCCTCATAAAATCTTAACTAAGAAGACTAAGTTCCAGCAGCATTTCACCTCAAAAATATTCAGCTTTCAACCCCCCTAGTAACCAGCCCAATGCTTCATTTTATAGTGCAAAGGAGGAGGTTATAGGTCCATCTATGAAGGGATAGAATTCTCCTTCAAAGGGATAAGCTCCTCACATTAAGGGGTTAGCTCCTTAAGGTATGGGATGCATGAACCTCAAAAGAGCGAACTTGCCACCTCAAGATTCCTTCCAGAAGCTTCTAGAAATGACTGAAAGTGAGTTTTTTAGAATATACTCACGCCTTTTTAACTTTTACAGGGGTTCACACCCATAACATAAGGACAAAGCGGTCAGGTGTGCAGGGGACATGACCATTCAGTGCGGGACCGTAGGTAATGCAAAGAGAAAGTACGAAACAAAAGTTTTAGAGACTTTTAGTGCTTTTCTCTTACTTTCAAGGCTTGATATGAAGAACTGAGGCTTTATACTTGCAAAGGAGAAAAGTATGAGTGATAATGGGCTCACACAGATTGCAGAATGTCAAGGTGACAATTTTTAGTGCAACAGATCCATACTCTGATCAAACAATCCAACTAGAATTTTCCACATCCAAATGGCCTCACATGCTACCTCATTGGCAGCCATGTATTCAGCCTCTACTAAGCTAAGTGCAACTAACCTCTATTTCCTACTGTACCAAGAAAATGTAGCTGAACCAAGGTTGAAAATTCCTCCTGAAGTGCTCTTCTGATCTGATGGACTCCCTGCCCAATCTGCATCTGTGAATCCCTGAAGCTTCACTCCCTCTGTCCATTTGTACCATAATACATACTGAGATGTGCCTCTAAGGTATTTCAGCACATGCTTTGTTGCCTTCCAAAACATCTTGGTAGGCTGAACCATAGCTTGACTCAGCTGGTTCACTGCAAAGCACAAATTTGGTCATATGTTCACTAAATACATCAATGAACCCACAAGCTACTGATACAATAGCAGCTACTACCTCACCTGAAGTAGCATCCTCCTTCCTCTAGTTACCTGCTAGAGGAGTTTGCATGGGCTTTCACTTCTCCATGTGGAATCTCCTGAGTATCTCATTGGCATACTTGCCTTGAGACATAAATGCTTCCCCATCCTTCTGCCACACTTCCATGCCTAGAAATTAGTGCATGAGACCCATGTCTTTCATCTCGCACTCTCTTGCAAGGTCCTCCTTGCAAGACTTGATTAACTGATCATCACCTATTAATATCAAATCATCAAGATAAAGAACAATGATCAATGGCTTAAATTCTACCATGATGTGGTATAGGTTCGCATCTGCTTCGCTCTTGGTGAAGCCCAACCCAGTGAAATAGTTGTTGCTCCATGTGTACCAAGCATGAGGTGCTTGCTTTAGCTTGTACAAATCTCTCTTGAGTCAGTACACATGCGACTCATGATCGAAGGTCTCAAATCCTTCCGGCTGCTCTATGTACACCTCTTCCTCAATCTTGCCATTGAGGAATGCAGTCTTCACATCCATCTGATGGATCTTCCAACCCATCTGTGCTGATAGTGCCAACATCGATCTAATAGATGAGTACCTTGCTACAGGAGAAAAAGTCTCATCATAGTCGATCCCCTCGACCTGTGAGAAACCACGGGCAACAAACCTTGCCTTATGTTTCTCCACACTACCATCAGCTGCTTGCTTTACCTTGTAAAGCCATCGGGAACTCACCACTGATTTGTTCTCCGGTCTTGGAACAACATCCCAAACACTGTTCCAAACTATGGAGTCATACTCCTCCACCATAGCATCAACCCAGACTGGCTGCTGCACTGCTTTCAGGAAGGAAGATGGTTCGGTTTCTACACACTCCCCAACCAGGGCCATGTAACCAGTGTACCACTTAGGTGACCTCTTTTGTCTGCTCTGAGAATATGGCTATCCCACATTCTATCTGGCATCCATCAACAATCTGTCAGCTTCCCTTGAGCGTCTCCACCCATCTCTAGAAGACTCTGCATGAGTGGATGTCTCCACTCCTGGATCCTCTGCATGCGGCTGCTCTGCATCAGTCTGAGGCTCCTCGTTCTTAGGAACCAAAAGTTCCTCCTTTGCATGCAACTTGAGCTCCCCCTCAAGGGAAACTTGCATGGCCTTCTGCTTTTCGAACTTCAGATATTTGCATACCACTGTCCTCTGACTGGTAGGCAAGAACACTCGATAGTTGTGGGGTGTATCAGTGTACCACACAAGTATCCCCAACTTAGCTGTTGGCTTTAGCTTCTTTCAGGCATCTTTGGTCACATGCCAAAATACCGGTGAGCCAAACATCCTAAAGTGACTCACATCTGGTCTCTTGCCGGAGAAAGCCTCCTCTGGTGTCTTCATCCCCAGTATACGATGTAGGCTTCTATTCTACAAGTATACTACTATATTGCATGCCTCAGCCCACAAATGAAGTGGTAGGCCTTGGTCATGCAGCATCGCCTGAGCTGCTCCCACAATCATTCTATTCTTCCTTTTAGCCACCCCATTCTTCTATGGGTTATGGGGTGCCATCAACTCTCGTTTAATTCCTTCTGCTACACAAAAGTCCTTAAACTGTTGAGAGACATACTCTCCACCATTGTCACTTCACAAGGCCCTTATTTTCTTTCCAAATTGTTTCTCAACCAAGGCTTTGAACTCACAAAACCTTGAGAAAGTTTGATCCTTCTTCTGCATGAAATAGATCTAGCATCTACAAGAAAAATCATCAATGAAAATAACATAATACCTTTGTTTAGCTGTGGAGGCTATCGAGAATGGTCCACACACATCTTTATGAACTCGCTCCAGGATTGGTCGAGCTCAACGGTCTCGATCCTGAAAGGAAGATTTTGCATACTTACCCAAGGTACAACCTTTGCATGTATCCACTTGCTCAAGTTTACCCTTGGGAAGTCCGATAGAAATCTGTTGCATGATCTTCAAGTCCCTATGGTGCAAGTGGCCCAATATTTTATGCCATAGCTCACCAATATCTTGGCTTTGCACCAACTCTGCTTTGGAACTCAATGTAGCATAGTCATCTACCTCCAGCTTGTAGAGATTCTTCACTCGAATCCCAATCCACTTGGTCTGTCCCATGCCGATGTGTCTTAGGAATGCCTTTCCTTTACTAAAGACTACATCATAGCCTTTGTCTTCCAACATTGCGATAGACATCAGGTTCTTCTTTAGTCTAGGCACATATTTTACATCAGTCAGGGTGAGAGGAGCTCCATGCTCCCTCTGAAGCACAACCATACCTTCACCTGAAACATAGTACTTTCCATCATCGCCCATCTCTATGCGCATCTGGAGGTCCTTCTCCTCCAAGGTATTGAATAGACTCTTATCGCTAGTCATGTGGAATGAGGCTCCAATGTCCAGGTACCAAACACAACCCACCGTCGATGAAACCATGCATGTGATGAGGGTGAAATCCAATTCGAATTGTGAGGCTAGTGCCTCACCATTTTATCCTTTCGAGGATCCCTTCTTGGATTTCTTTTGTGGACAATTTGTAGCATAATGGCCCACCTCATGAAAATTAAAGCAACGCACTTTAGATTTTTCAATCTTCTTCCCACCATGGGAAGAACTTGATTTGGAATGGGAAGCCCTCCCTTTCCCTTTCCTCACCTTGCTAAAAGCTAGATTTTCTTCATCATCATGCTTTGATGAAGAACCATCTTTGGTGCTTCTCCTGATCTCCTCCTGCATCAGATCTGACCATAGTTGTTCCCATTCTGGCAGTTTCTCTCTTCCATTTACTGAGTCTTGGTAGTTATGCCAGCTCTTAGGAAGACCGAGGAGAGCAATACTAACCATGTCATCATCAGTTGTCATGATTCCTACACTTCCAAGCTCAACCCTGCAGGTGGTGAGCTTGTTTAGATATGTAGAGATCATGTCACCCTTTTCACACTTGATTTTCCAAGGCTTGTCTTTCAGCACCAGCTTCCTCTGATCACTACTATTCTGATATAGATCCTTCAATGTTTTCCACATTGAAAATGTTGTCTCCTTCCCATGGAGACTCGAGACAATGTGGTCTCGAACTCCCTCCAGAAGAATCCTCCTCACTCTAGCCACACATTTCTTCCATTCCACCAATTCTTGGGCATTAGCAGCTACTGGCTTGGGGACTTCTTGATCAATGAAGTCCTTCAAACTGTTGTCCTCTAATACTGCTTCCATGCGATCCTTCCAGGATATATAATTTGAGCTGCCATCCAGGGCATACTTGAGTCCCAGACCATTGAACGCCATTGGTGAAATTTGAGATGTGATAAGATATCAAATTCTATAATCAAGAACTTCAACCTTCAAACTTCTCCCTTCTTTGTATAATGTTCTCCACTTTGATAACCTGGCCCTGATACCGTGTAGAAATTCCACTGTAGATCACCTGATAATGCAATATACTAAAGAAAAATACTTGATCTACTTCTACAAACAAACTTGCGGAAGCTTAATCGATTTTGAGCAAGATCAAATCGAACACATATAACAGATGAAGAAGAAACAATCACACATGAACACAAAAGAATACTCTAGGGAAATCCTTAGCCAAAAACCCCGATCTTTGTATTATCATACAAGTGGAAATATCTGTGGATTACACAAAGCTTTAGCTCACAAGCTATCCAACTCTCAGTATAATCCCTCAATGCTGCTCATAAACATAATAGACAACACATATGCCTTCCTTTAGTCATCCAAGCTTCCTATTTCCTTGTGCAGTTTCCCTTGGGTCCTCAAGCTGCCACCTATGTGTAATTACCTCACACACTGCTCACCAAACTAAGAAATAACTGCGCAATCCTCAAGGAAAGAATTCCTTCTACATGAAAGAGATATCCTCATGGGAATATTCCTACAACTGATAGTACACTGTCCCATCCTCTGATCTCAACTGGGTCTCTAACTGAACTGACATGCATGAGTTATTTATGAGAGAATATTCAGTTATATGAAGTACACTAGTTACATGCATGCATGCGTTAACTAACTGAACTCACAATCAATTCCACATACTGTTGGAACTAATCTAACTAGACTTAACTCAGTTAACTGAGCTAGCTAATTACAACTCAAAGTACAATTCAACTTGATCTCCTTAATTAATAGATAGCTTCCTCAATCAAAGGGATAACTGTTGCATGTCTTCACATAGACTTCATGTTTGATTTTCTCCAACTAATTAACTCAAGATGAATTAATTAATTGTTTTTCAAATAGTTGCTAAGATCAAATTCGAACTTTAATTCTCAATTTTAGTTCAGGGACTAACTAAAATTGGAATGTATCCCAAAATGCTATTTATAGCAATGCTATTTTTTAGCATTTCTATATTTAGCATTTCTTGTTGCTATCTTCAACGGAACACATGAGCAAAGATGCATCACAAGCTGGAAAGTAGAGTAGTCAACAATCCAAAGTGATGGTTAAACTAACAACACATTTGCAACAAGATTCATATAATTACATACAAATTAGTTCATACACAAATACGTAAGTTAAAAAACATATATCATTAAGGCAACCAGAACAGTCCAACTACAATAACAACATATGCATGAAAATGTATTGGGTCTTATCATATAAAGAAATGTAAGTTCCAATCATACAATACATCCATGTAAACCTGCTAGCCCCATCAGTGAAACATTGTAGCCACATCTGCCTGCTCCTCCAAAGAGATGTATTAGCTCCATGCAGTGGAGAAGCCAAGGCATGTTACAATACTGTCCAAGCTTTCTTCAAGATAGTCTTAACCGAAGCTTGGCTAACCAAAAGCCTATACAATGAGTTATGAGGGACTATTTATAGCAAAGGGTTGTGTGACCCTTAACATTCCCCTTTGTGAGCATTCAACTACCCTCATGACTCTTCACCTACTCTATGACTATTACATCCACTATTGACACTTGACTTACACTTGACATGACTCAACATTACAATGAACATGTACCCATGTGAACAATGGCTTGAACAAGCCAAACTAGACATCATTCTGACTTAGACAACTATAGAAGTCCAACTGCTCGACATCCTAATGCTGATCAATAGTAACATATTGATTCCAAGATTGGTAGTCCTTGATAGTGTCCGTGTGTCCTGCTGTGACATCTTTCAAAAGCTTGAACCTTGCCTCCATAGCATTAGGGTACACTACTTGGGCTCCTTTGTCCAACTTGTCTGAAAGCATGTGGATCATTCTCTTCAATGTGGTCGGACCAGCAACATACTTGCACATGATGTCTACATTGATAGGCAAGTTTGGTCTAGTGGCAGTGTGCATCAACTCTTCGAAATACGAGTCAAGATCCTATCATACCTGCTTCTTTGTCTTCACCTAGGTGAGAGTCCCAAGTGATGGGATCGGATGTGTGTGCACCACAACATCCATGCTCTTGAATACTTGTGCATGTGAAGCCTGTATGCTAGTGATGAGTTGCAGTGGGTCCTCATAGTTCTAGATCTGACTCTGGATAGATGCTTGCAGCTCAGCCACATTGGCCCTCATCATCTTTGGTAAGTGAAGAGGGGCTCCCTTGTACTTCATCATCCATGCTTTCATGTTATCAATATCAGCATGTATGTTCTTCAAGATGTGTGCTCTTCTTGTACATCGCTGCTTCCATCCATGGAGATGGACAACTACTTGGTGCACGATACCAAACTTGGAGTACAATGCTCGCATAAATGTATCAAGGGACAATACTTCATCTAGTATTGCCTTCTTTAGTTCAACTCGGGTGGACATTGTCACCAATTCTCCTCCTTTCTTGGCCACCTGTAGTTCCATCGCCATTCGCTCATTCTCAGCTATGAGGAAACAAAAACTTGAGCTAGTGGCTTCAGCGTACACTCTAGTTGCATCGGCAAAAGCAGTTGGATGTTTGTGCATATCAGTCACAAGCACTCATTCTTCAACTTCCGCAGGGGATGTTTGGTCCTCCGGAGTCAGTACTTTCTAAGACTACACAACTCTGTGATGAGATTTGTCAAAGGAGATGTTGTGCATCTCTGCTTTCAGCTGACCACCAAGGATCTCAATGCCTCCTTTGTCATTTGAGACTTACTCATCATCTAGATGAAATGAAGCAAGTGAGTCGACCTCTTTGTGGTGAGGCATGAGGTCAGTGTCCTATTCCAACTCCTGCTGCTCCATGTCTACGTCCAACTATTCAAGCGCCTGTTCTATCTCATGAGCAAAGTCTTGCCCCTGTCATGGTTCACCTTATTCACCTAATGCCAACTGTTAACATGAATCAATTACTTGTACAGGTGCTGCTTCATCTATCTGCACATGATGTGCCCCCTGATGTATCTGCTGTTGTTGCACTTCCTTCTCCTGTTGGCACAACTCTTGTTCTTTCCAGAGTTTCTCTTCTTATCCCTCTGCCTTCGCACAATGCACTTGTCGTGTCGCTGCCTCTTTACCTGAATAGCCATAGTTGCTTGTTCTATGAGTGGATCTGCTTGAAACTTGTAGATTTTCTCCTCCTCCATGTGATCAATAAACTTCATCTTCCCTTTGTTGCACATAGTTATGCTTGGCTCTGCTGCCTCTACTGTTGCTACTACTACTGGTGCTCTCTATGATGTCGCTTCATGTTGCTTCGCTAACTACTCCACGACGAAGCTAACTTGTTCATTGGGTTTGGAGGAACTATAGAAATACTTCCATGAGTCTTCCTCAGCCCAATGAAATGCCCCATGGACCCATTTGAATTGAACTCTCGTGCAGTGATCCTTCGCAATGCAATGTGGGTCATACGAATTGAAGCTTCGGAGGTCAAACGAGTACTTCTTCATCTGTTCTACTTTGACATCCACTTAATTGATACTTCAAATGTCATATAACCTAATGCGCAATGGAAGAGTGGGCCAAGGTGACTTCTTCTTCTACTAAAGTCTAGCTGTCAATCCTGCCAAAATGTGATACACTACTTCCTGCATGACAAGTAAATCCAAGGCAAACTTTGGCAGAACATGTAGAGGCTTCTCCACACTGGAAATTCAGATGAAAGTGTCAGACGGTGAGGCATACAAATATGCAATGCCTAACAATGCCTCCATCACTTCCTCTAGCATTCGGGGGTGGATCTTGTTCGAATATCATCCTATACACTGGGGTGACAAAATGGTTGGACAGCCGTATGATTACTCCTCTGAAGCTACATTTGGACAACAACTTGAAATATGTGTTCACAACAGTCTCCGTCGGTGACCATGCCCATTCCAAGCATGGGAACTCATGTCGGTCACAGACTACATCTAGATGTAGGCGAACATGTAAATATCTACATGCATACCTTCAGGTGACTATCAAGCCTTTGTGACTTGTTCCTTCAGCTGATGAGCCAGTATGCTGGACCAGTTGCATGGTTTTCCTTCTCTAGCCAGTTGGTCCAATGCAATCACCCAGCTCTGAGGAAAGGTTTCAGTTATTGCTTGGCCACATAGTCGACATGTGAATATGACCAAGTATTGGTACGCCTTCCTCAATATCTTCGTCTTGTAGATTTGGTTGGGTGTCATCCTTAAACGAGCTGGAACCTTTACCCAATCCTTCAGAATGTCTCTAGAGTTAGCTCTGTAGTTGGGCAAGCTAAATGGAGGAGTCATGACAGTCACGGGATCAGACATTTGATCCATCTCATCATAATCTTGTGGCCAGAAGGTTGCAAGCTTTGCCCCACTGACATTGCTCAAGGTCATCGTCTCGGGGTCAGTGTGAGAGATGATCCAGTGAATCATGTCCATGCTTGGGAACACGAGGTATCTGCATGCAATCCAGTACAAGAAGGACTTGTGAATGTTCACGTACATCTGAAGGTCTTCGAGTTCTTCCCCAAATGTTCCTGTGAATGTTTCATTAACCTCTCGCCACTTCAGTTTGATGTCCTTGTCTAGATACAACTTTGTGTCTTCATAGATCGGCACGCTAGAGGACATCTACTCAGCTACTGCTCTAGCTGCAATACCATAAGTGTCCTGAGATTATGTTCTCTTGGAAGCCATTGAGATAGATGAACACCTGAAAGATATGGAGACAAGAAACATGCATTGCAAGAAATATGTCAGTGAAAACAAAGTAAATTCAAGGAAGGACACAACACATACCTAGGAAACCAGTGAGCAAGATTGCACAAATTTTACTGGGAGGCTGGGTGACTGGTACGCCTTCCTCAATATCTTCGTCTTGTAGATTTGGTTGGGTGTCATCCTTAAGCGAGCTGGAACCTTTACCCAATCCTTCAGAATGTCTCTAGAGTTAGCTCTGTAGTTGGGCAAGCTAAATGGAGGAGTCATGACAGTCATGGGATCAGACATCTGATCCATCTCATCATAATATTGTGCCCAGATGGTTGCAAGCTTTGCCCCACTGACACTGCTCAAGGTCATCGTCTCGGGGTCAGTGTGAGAGATGATCCAGTGAATCATGTCCATGCTTGGGAACACGAGGTATCTGCATGCAATCCAGTACAAGACGGACTTGTGAATGTTCACGTACATCTGAAGGTCTTCGAGTTCTTCCCCAAATGTTCCTGTGAATGTTTCATTAACCTCTCACCACTTCAGTTTGATGTCCTTGTCTAGATACAACTTTGTGTCTTCATAGATCGACACGCTAGAGGACATCTACTCAGCTACTGCTCCAGCTGCAATACCATAAGTGTCCTGAGATTATGTTCTCTTGGAAGCCATTGAGATAGATGAACACCTGAAAGATCTGGAGACAAGAAACATGCATTGCAAGAAATATGTCAGTGAAAAAAAAGTAAATTTGAGGAAGGACACAACACATACCTAGGAAACCAGTGAGCAAGATTGCACAAATTTTACTGGGAGGCTGGGTGACTGGTTGCCAAAACTACACATAAGGTAGTTTGGGCTATCTAGGAGGTAGGACTAGCTACTGGATCTGCGAAATGCGTAATCTAGTCAAGCTGATGGCTGCTAAGATTGCACAATGTGCAAGTCCAGCTGGGAAGGACTACTGGCCCAGGGATAGACTTGCGTAATTTCTTGGGCCAAGTAGCCACTGTCCTCTAGAAATGCGCAAAACATTCCTGGAGGCTAGTGTTGGGTAGGAATGGGCACTTATGGAGAGGAAGGTGAGCTGTTGGGCATGGAATCCCCCCAATACATGTTTTGGGGCTCAAAACCCAAGTTTTGACCAAATCTTGTTGTAAAGCTCTGCGAATTTCGGATGTGGGGCACAAAAGTATGATAGAGTCACAGGGTTGCCTACCCTATTTTTGTAATGTAATGTTGGCTGGATAGACCATGGGATTTTATAAATAGAGCAAGGCTCAAGTGTAAAATAAGAGGAAGAAATAGAAAAAATTCTAAGTGATTAAGTCGCAAGTTCAAGTATGTCTTTGGGTCATAGAGTAGGAGAAGGCTCTGCAGCTGAGTGCACAGAGGCCTAGTAGTCTGCAGCTGAGTGCATGGACCCCTACAACTGAGTGCGCAGGGCGAAGTCAAGTTTGTAACCGAGGAAGGAATTAATAAAGAGAAGGTTTTTTATAATTCTATGTATCTGTTCTTGGGTTAATGAATGATTCATATAATTTGCAAATATACTGTTTATTTACTACACGCACCTGTATGAATGGTTTATATTGTTAAGTATACTTAAAGCACTCAAGTAGGCAAAGCTAATTAACTAACATTAGAATACCAGTAAGGTCTTGGGTAATAACGCAAAGCACAATGTTTAGCCCCTGGGTAGGGTTGCGCAATGGTAGTATATCAGGCTACAAAGTATGGGAAAGTGTACAAAGCAACCTGCAGGCAGGGTCAAACCGTGAACCAATTGAACTCCTCGAACATCTCCAGGGTACGGAAACCTGGTTCTAGCACCCTCCCATACTACTTTTGGTGAGACCTCAGTCTGCACTCCACAGACTGTTGCCGAAAGGGCCAGTAGTACCGGGATTTGTTTGGCTAACTTAACTTTGAACCTGGGTCAGGCCCCAATAAGCCAACAAATGGTTCCATTGTTGGGACCAGGATCTGCATAGAGATGTCTGATGTTGTATCACTGGATTCCAACAAAGAAAGGAATTGAAGAGTAGTTGGACAGAAAGATTCATGAATTCACAGCGCAGGAAAATAGGAATTTGCAATTATTGAAGGAAGAGTGGTTAGATTGCTACTTATATACAGAAATCCACAAAATTTTCTTTACATCCTTCCCCTTTGAGTTGTACGAGTGGATCGCGAAGCTAGCAAATATTCAAGGAAGGTGTATGCTCAACAAACCCATTGTGTGGACTCTAGAGTTGGTGCACAGACTGGGAGCATCGTAAGATAAGATCGTGTGCACTATGGATCATTGGCTCAATCGAATTATAGGAAAATTTATCACCAAGTTTGCGGTAGATACTTCAGTCAGCTATAGTGAGGCAGAATGATGCTTCCTCAATGGATTGTGAGGTAAGTACGTTGAATCTTTGAACACTTGGATTAAAATGCTACTGTGTGAAAAGCGGGTTATGTGAATAAATTGATGTTTGGGGCTACGCAGAGTGGGAGGATCTACAGAAATGAAGGTAGCGTAGAACTAGAAACTATCCCCTTGATTTCACCTCCGTGAGAAAGCGAGGAAGAGCTTGTGAAGGTTTCACCAAGAAGTGCAATCAGTTTGATAAAGCAGTGAATTCCATGCATACCACTCCCACCTACACCGCTGCCAGTTTCACCATCTTCAACCCCATCATTGCCCACACCACCTCCGCCACCACCACAGTTTAATATGGCAAGCGTGATAAAGTTTTTGGTGTTCAAGGGAGTATGGAATGAAGATCCGGACCAGTTTTGGTTTGTGGTAAGGGTTGTATGGGAAGCGCAGGGAGTCACGGATGACAATATAAAGAAAGCACCACTGGTTAGTGCTCTGTAGGATCGCGCACAGACTTGGTACATTAAGCATTCCAATGATAATGCAAACACAGGGATCACGAATATCCAAACTGTGCTAAACAAGGAATTTAGCAAGCCAAAATCAGAGACATAATCGATCATTGGATTTAAGGAAATCGTGATGCTTCTAGGCGAGACCCCCTAGGAGTTGGATCAGAGACTGAAGGGTACAATTCATGAAGCCAATATGACCTTGATGGATGGGAAACGCTATGCATAGTTTGTAGCATCACTAATGCCGCATCCAAGGAACACATTGTCACAGCAGAAGCTAACCACTCAGGCTGAGGCCTTGGAGATCGCAATGAGGCTGCATGAGACCCTGATACAAGATCCTAACCTGGGAGTTCAACAGATCCATGTGTAGTTGAAAAAATTGTACCTTGAGATGCAGAGTTTGAAACAAGAAAAGATAGCTCGCCCAGAAGCAAGCAAGGAGGTATGGTGTGCAAAGTGCAAAGGCTAGGACATGACAAATGCCATTGTCCAGTATTTGGGAACTACCTGGGAGGAGGAGGACCAATGACATTGAGACCGGAGGCACAAGCAGGACCAAGCACAGCGCCTACATTATGGTGCACAATTTGTCAGATAGGAGGGAAGCATGCCACAAATAACTACCATCTATTACAGAAGTATACACAGAATTCCCAACAATTTTTCTATAATTTTTGTAGGTGAATACCCCACGATGAGCGTACCTGTAGAAGTTATGAACTGATGATGGATCAGACTCTTACCTACAAAGCTCAGATTGAAACACAGGCCCTCGATCAAAATGCAAGTATGGTGCACACTAGATTTCAAGGGCGTGGACAAGGTCGAGGTGGAATGGGACCAGGAAGAGGTCTTGGACAACTGATATGTTACAATTGCAGAGGAAAACGACATTATGCCTGAGATTGTACAAATCTAACGAGACCATCATGCTTATATTGTACCAAGTTTGATGATGACATAGAGGACTATCCCACGCTGATAACGAGGTTGCGTGATAAAGGAGCACTCCAACCTCCCTCGACTCAGAACCTGCAAATGATGAGGTCTGAGCCGCGCGAGGAACACCAAAATGTAAATATCATGCTCTGAAGTGGTATCACAATAGGAGATGAAAAAGGCAAGCAGCTCGAAGAAAGTACCTGGGTTTGCAAGGCTCCAACAAACGAACCAAAATTTGATTTAGAGTGTGCTAAGGAGACATTCATGGAAGCTAAGAAGAGCTTCGCGGATGCCTCCACTTCAGGAAGTAAAGACAATCTGGAACTCGAAATGGACCCATCAACGCTCACTACATTTTTGGATACATGCATGAAGCTGTTGCACGACAACAAAGTTGTGAAGGGGATGCAAGAACTCATCACTAGATGTGCTGGAACCACACCAGGAGAACCGCGCATAGTCCGAAAGCTCGGGAAGAACACAACGCGAACAGGAAGAGAGATGAGATTGACCATGCAGATCAGGGAATATGAAATGGATCAAGTGATTTTGGATCTAGGATCGGACACGAATGTCCTGCTAAAGCAGACGTGGGAGCACATGGGCAGGCCTGCGCTGCAATGGTTTCCTATTCAATTGCGAATGGCAAACTATCAAAATATCCTACCTATGGGAAGATTGTAGGGAATAATGGTAGATATCGAAGGTGTGTGTGCACTAGCAGATTTCAAAGTGATAGAGATTGTTGATGACAACAATCCCTATCCTGCACTACTAGGAATAGATTGGGCCACTGACATGAATGGAGTGATAAATCTAAAGAAGCGCAAAATTATTTTTGAGAAAAAGTCATTGTGCATAGTGGTACCTTTAGACCCGGTGGAAGGATCGTGCTACATAGAGCCAGTGCACGACTACGATAGTGATGATGATCTAGACTATATCTACAAGATAACTGCGTGGGAGCAGGACTGGGTATGTAAGGCCATCGAGTCATGGAGTGTTTTGCGACGGGCACACAATGGGCACAGGGCAGCCAGCTGGGGCAACTGGCGAGCTGGGGTGCGTCCGCACGGTGCAATAAGCCAACCTAAATGACGAACGTAGTAGACATGTGAAAGTCAATTTACGAAATGGCTAAGTGTGGAGCCAGGGTGAGTTTATATGGCGGGGCGGTCCAGGGTGGGGCACCCACCACCTTTGCTAATGTGAGAAAATATGATGGAATGCTAATTGGTGGGTTGGCTTGGCCATAGGCCGAAGCCCCTACCGTGGGCAAACAACCATATATATACATGAAGGTGGAGATGAAGAAAAAACATTGAAGTGCGAGTTCACAAGTGTAGTGCGAGCTCAAAGAGGGTCAACCAAGAGTGAACGCAGAAGAGGTGTGGGCGACCTTGATCGCAGCACCAAACGAAGAGCTGACAGAATGCAGAATCGGGTATCGTAGGGCGCAGGGTGGGAATTCTACCCGACAGTGAGTTGAGCTGAACGAGTGAGCAGGGCAAGGACAGGGTGACCCATTGAGGGCGCGTTTCACGTTGGCGAGCTAGGTTGAACGACCGACGGGTCTGCGGTGCGTTGGACTAGCTCAGGTGAGGGTGCCCAGGTGGGTCGAACATTTGGCGCGGGTGCATTTCAAGTGACTCGGCCAATTGAACTACGAGTCGAGTAGAGGCATTCGTGCAAAGTGTGAACATGCATGGGTGAGTTGTGATGGTCGGGTGTGGGCAACATGAGATCGGCGGATGAGCTGGGTGGTGAGGCGCCACGGGGATGAACGCCAAGTGTGGGCATGTACGAACAGTTGAAACGACGGGCTAGGTAGGTTGACATTGTTTTTGGCGAACTTGTGTGGGAGCACCCGAGGTGCACGAGACAGGTGACCGGTGAGTCAGTCGACCCAACGGTTTGGTGAGTTAGGCAGGAGCACCCACGAGCTGAACAACAATGTACGGTGCGACAGTGAATGCTCGAAACGGTGGTTCGGGTGGTCTGAACGGTGCAAGGTGACTTGCACGATTTTGGTAGATATTGTTCCAAGGAAACTTGGGGTTTCCTACAAAGACTGTAAAATTGTATATTTATGTAAAGTTGTTATTATCATCATGCAGACTCATATTTCAGGGAGTTGCCCCTCCCATTAAAGATTTCTACTATGCATATAGATAAATGGCCATAATGATGATGATGTTAATGTGAATGTTTCCACTGTGTTTAATGAAGATTGTACTTAGCAGTTGAAAAATAAACTAAGTATAGAAAGTAGGCGTAGTCCACGATCGCAAGTATTGGTGAAAATAAAGTGGTCGGTGGTGTTGCACGTCCTATTGTTCGGTTGGAAGAGTACCGACGGGGTAGGGGCATGATAGTTGGTATCAGAGCCCTGATTCAGAGAATCGGATTTGCAGAAAAGATGATCCCACTGCACTTCATGACAGTTGGTATCAGAGGCTGATTCAGTTGAACTAGGCGTACCGAAGGAAGTGTTACACTTCGTGATAGGTTTAGCAGGGGTGAAGCTTCGTGCTTGGGCCAACTTGAACGACAAGACATGGTAGGTTTGGAATAATGCCAAGGGAGGCTCTTGCTGACCTTATATAGGTTGAAGAGGATGAAAGAAGAGAACCCACGGATTCAAGATGAACTTGAAATCTTGGAAAAGAATGTTGACGATGAACTTCTTCGACTTGGTTGGGAAATGGAACAGGATGTAGTTTCAGATTGCGATGAAGAAGAAGAAGTCGTGATGTTTGAAGATGTTGCAGATATAGCAGCAATGGAGGATGAAATTGAAAATGTTCAAGTTGGACTAGGATCATGCAGTTTTCAGACATTGGTGGATGAGGATACTCACATGGAGGAGCCTCATGATGAAGTACTACTTGTGTTTCATTTGAGGTTTTGGTAGATGGGCCATATGCAGGGAAGGGTAAAATCAATTTTCTGATGCAATGGGAGGTCTTACCATGGATGCCTACGATGAGACCTTGTATGGAGAAGCAAGGACCATTACCTGTTGTAGAACTTATTAGGGCTATTTTTGATCTTATGGTAGAAGGTGCAAATGCCCATGACAAGGGAGGAACATGATGATCATTGCGGAGGAATGGGTCATGCTTTAGCCATATGGAGAAATCGGCTAAGTGCCCGGCATGACTCATGGACAAATTGGAGAGGGGCATGCACTTGAGTTTGATGATACTTGTGTGGAATTCTCATGGCCGAGACCAAGAGGAAGTCTTAATGGAACCTTCAGTGGGGGGAGCCATGGTGGAAGAGACTCATGTGACGATGATATGGTTTGGGTGACAAATTTCACTAGACCAGATTGCAGACTTGGATGAGGATGATCGATTGTTGTGATGGATCTACTTAGTTGGAAAACATGGGCAACTTGAGTCATGGACATCGAGTTGGAGACATGAAGCATGGCAATCTTATGTAGGGACATTATGCAGGAGCACTTTTAGAGGTGTCACTTATGGGCATCTAATGAGGAGTGCCAAGGCAGGGATGTTGTGCAGGTGGATTTGACAATGTGACATGGAGATGTTTTATTTATAAGCCGATGGAGAGGTTGTGCACTATGGAGCATTGGTTGGATTTGTGAGCAGACTATGGAGCATTCCCACTACATGGAAAGCTGAGGCATCTTGTAGGGACCTGTGGGCTGAGACATGTATGCTTGCTGGGATGTTGGTTGGAGATGACTCATGGAGCTCATGATGACATGAGGTTGTGACTTTTGGAGACTTCATATTATGGTGGGCTTGGAGGATTTGATGCATTGAGGAGCTGAGGTCAGAGACTTTGATGCTGTATGGGGTGCATACTTTTGAGTACATGTATGGGTGTGCTTGAGAGAGTGACTTAATGTGGAGGATCGATATGAGACATTTTGGAGTGATGGAGTTGTAGCGATGATGATGCCTTCATGGTAACACTTTGGCATGGGTTGAGCCGAGACTTAACCACTTTTGATGCATGGGAGCTGATTGATCTATGATCATGGGTAGCACATGGATGATGAGACAGGTGTATACTTGTTTCTTTGGCGGACTTGAGGGATGGCACATTACAGATATGATGGAGGTTGCTTCATGGACCTGGATGTGGAATATCGAGAGTTGATTTGATGAAAGGATCTCTTCATTTTGAGGAGATGGATTTTACACATATGGATGATGATGTTGGGATAGATGTGGTTGATTTCATGTAGCACATTGACACCAAACATCATGGGAAGCATGTTGCAGATGAGATGGAGTTTACTTCATGGACCTAGGCATGGCTTACATTTATATGGAGATGAATTCTTGATCGAGTTGGTGTTGTGATAGGAGGCTAGGTGAAACGACTGATGATGGCATGACGATGTGCATTCTCATGGTTTGAGTGTGACAGTTGGATTAGCTACCTGACTAGTTCGAGTCATGAGCGTCGATAGTGTGCAGAGATGTGTTAGCATTGTGTTGGAGTATCATGGCAACAGTTCACACGATGGTGATACATGATAAGGTCGACACAATATGTTGCAGTGAGCATGTAGTTTGAGCTGGAGGGACCAGCCTTCGATGGTGGGGCAGCATGTGGAGTTGTGACGGATGTGGTTGATGATCATGGATTGAGGAGACTTTCCATTTATTAAGGGCATAGACTAATGGTTTATGTGACATTGGAGTGAAGGCAGGCAGTATGAGCATCTTGGATATTGGAGCTAGTAGTACTTTACGACAATGGCTAATTGGAAGACTTAGTGACAGATGGTTGTTAGGATGAATATTTTTCAAGGACGATAAAGACTTGAAGTGGGGGAGGATGTAAGGCCCCTGAGTCATGGATTGTTTGGCGACGCACACAAGGCAGCAAGTTGGGGCAACCAACGAGCTGGGGCGCATCTACACTGTGTGACGAGCCAAGCCGAATGACAAACGTAGCAGACGCGCAAAAGTCAATTTTTGAAATGGCTAAGTGTGGAGCGGCGGTGAGTTTATATGGCGAGGAGGTCCCAGGTGGGGCACCCATCGCCATGGCCAACATGAGAAAATATGATGGAATGCTAATTGGAGGGTCAGCTTGGCCATAGGCTGAAGCCCCTACCATGGGAAAACCACCATATATATACACGGAGGTGGAGATGAAGAAAAAAAATCGAAGTGCGAGTTCACAAGTGTAGTGCAAGCTCAAGAAGGGTGAGCTAAGAGTGAATGTAGAAGAGAGGTGGATGGCCTTGATCGTAGCACCAAATGAAGAGCCGACAAAATGCAGAACTGGGTATCGCAGGGCGCAGGCTGGGCACTTTTCCCGACAACAGGTTGAGCTGAGCGAGTGAGCAGGGTGAGGGCAAGGCAACCCACGGAGGGAGTGCTACACACCGACGAGCTAGGCTTAACGACCAGTGGGTCTATGGTGCAGAACAGCATGCGGTGCGGTTAGGTGGTTCTACTGTGTGGTGGATGAGCTCAGGTGAGGGCACCCAGGAGGGTTGAATGTTTCGCATGGGCGCGTTTTGGGTGACTCAGCCAGTTGAACGGTGAGTCAGGTAGAGGCATCTAGATGAAGTGTGAACGTGCACAGGCGAGTTGCGATGGTCGAGCGTGGGCGACATGAGATCAGTAAACGAGCTAGGTGGTGAGGCACCTAGGTGGATGAACGCCAAGTGTGGGCACGTGCGAATGGTTGAAATGACGGGCTGGGCAGGTTGACGTGGTTTTGGGTGAACTCATGTGGAAGCGCCTGAGGTACACAAGACAGGCAACTGGCAAGTCGGTCGACCTGACGGTTTGGTGAGTCAGGCAGGAGCACCCCGCAAGCTGAATGATAGTGTTCGGTGCGATGGTGAATGCTCCGAATGGTGGTTTGGGTGGTCTGAACGGTGCAACATGACTTGCATGATTTTGGCAGATATTGTTCCAAGGAAAGTTGGGGTTTCCTGCAAAGACTGTAAAATTTTATATTTATGTAAAGTTGTTATTATCATCAGGCAGACTCATATTTCAGGGAGTTGCCCCTCCCGTGAAAGATTTCCATTGTGCATATAGATAAATGGTAATAATGATGATGATGTTAATGTGAATGTTTTTGATCTGCATATAGATAAATGGTAATAATGATGATAATGTTAATATGAATGTTTCCGCTGTGTTTAATGAAGATTGTACTTAGTAGTTGAAAAATAAACTAAGTATAGAAAGTAGGCGTAGTCCATGATCGCAAGTATTGGTGAAAAGAAAGTGGTCAGTGGTGTCGCACCTCCTATCATGCGGTTGGAAGAGTACCACTAAGGTAGGGGCGTGACAGGGTAAATCCAATAGTGGGTGGTGACTCTTGTGGGAGCGCGAAAGCTCCTGCACCTTAGATTCAGATGAGGAAATAGAACGATGGTAGAACCAATTACACGATGTAACCACGCTCAACTATAACATGATGACAAGGTCATTGTGCTACATGGAAATAGAGGTAAGAGATCTACCTATGTATGATGGGTTGAGCAAGGTGGATGATTTCCTGAATAAATTTGAAAGAGAAGTACCAGAACATCAATGTTTCAATGCTCTCAAATGGGTACTATGCGCTACTCCTACAAGATGGTGGGGTACGCATCAAAGAAGTTTTGAGGATTGGCACGAATGCAGAAGGATGATGGGCATGTGGTTTGGAAAGCCTCAGATGTGGATGAAGGCTGAGTATGACGGAAGAAACAGCCCACGCGCCAACATTTCCAGATGGGTACAGCCGTATGGTGTGCAACTTGCACAAATGCACACTATCCTCGCGATAGGAAACATGACCGACAAGCAAGAGTGGGCAAGAGAATGGCTTGAATGACCCCAACAGTTGGGACCAAGAAGTATGGTAAGACCAAGCACGTAGAAGCATATTCATGCAGAAGCTTTTGACAAAGTACGCGAAGCACTGAACGCGGTCCACCATGTGAAATGAACTGACTGGGACCTGCGCGTACCAATGGTTCTCTGGGATTATAGGACCATGTGCAAAACCCTGACCATGCGGGCACTTTCGAAGCTGAAGTATGAAGCAAATACTGTAATCCCTATGGAGCATCCAAAGCCTAGTCCACGCATAGTAGCACCAGTAGATACGATGGTTCGCGAAGCCTGGAAAGAAGGGATCACACAGCTGCAAGAAATAGAACGCATGGGACTTGAGGAAGAAATCCAATAGGGAAACCTTAGACTCCACAAACTTGAAGAAGAAAGGGTACGGTTAAGGAAGAAAAGTGCTTTGATGGACATGGAAGTCAAGAAGATGGAGGATGAAATAAAGAAAGATTTTCTCGACAAAAAGACCAGAATGGTAAGGCAGGGTGCATGCGATCACGATGACAGGGTTAAGGCCTATTGTCGTGAATTGATCAGTTTGATGCCTTGGCTTGGACCGCATATTGCTAAGCATAATGACCAGGCTACCACGTTGCAAGTAATGAAGTATGCGATGTCTACCATAATAGTAAAAGGTAAAGATTCTCCAGGAAACATGATGAATGATCGGATGAAGCTTTTCACGGGTGGTGTGACCACCTGATTAGCCAATGGAAGGATAGTCTTAGCACTCCAGGTAGTTGGAAGGGAGCATGGGACTGTAAACTATTCTGCCCTAGAGCTGCGCAATATTGGAGATGCGCATAGAAGCAAAGAGTCACAAGGTCCGCAACTGTGCACGGGGGGGGGTACGCTGCCACATGGGTTGGCCAGAAAGTGACCGTTGAAGTCACTATTCATAATGGGATGCTCAACTTGAGGCCAAATGGAGCGAGCAGCCGGCATTTAAGACGTGATTTATGGGCAAAATTTGGGAAATTTGCTGCCAAGGGGGCATTAATGAACCAGGTTTGGGAGCAACAGTCAAATTCAAATTCCAAAAGTGCTATAAAATATAAAGGGCTGCCCAGCAAACAACACTTGGCCATTTGTGAATTGAGCGGTTGAGCAAAACCCTGATTGTTGTGAACCGAGCGTTGATTAAGCTATTGAATTCACGAGTGATAGATTGTTGCACAGATACAATGGCAACAACTGAGGATGGTATGGAGATAGTAGAAGTGACCGCCGAGGAGGCCACGTAGGCCCTAATTGTGGGGTATGTTCTAGAAGGTGCCTGGATTGTGGCAGAAATCCTGAAATCACTGCAGATGCTAAGACCCAAGAAGGACAAACAAGCGATGGCTCCTGTACATGTGTCCCCGTGGAACCCACTATGCAGTAAACTATTAATGGAGGCGAAGGGGAAAGTTGTCACTATAGAAACAGATGAAGAAGAAGAAGATCTGTAGGATCATACCATCATAGAAGAAGAAGATGAAGGCATGGAGGTGGACACTCAGCCTACGCACTCTGCAACAAAACTACCTGCCTATGTCCCCCCGTGAAAAGGGAAGGCCAAAGTGCCCAAGGACCTGGATGAGACCAAGAGTTCGCTCTAGACCCCGCTCCTCCCACATGGCATTATGTTTGAAGGCACGCACCTGGGCCACATGCTGAGCTTGAAATTTGAAGATTGGGACCTCGCTGACCATCAGAAGTTCCCTCACCTTGAGACTAGAAACCTCATGAAGCAGAACACTGCAGGGGGGGTGATAGCACTAGAGTCACGGAAGTCGTTGCATGAAGTGGAAAAGGCCGAGCTACTGAACCTATTTTGGGTGCCACATTTCCATTGTGCCCCAATAACCATTTTTGTCATCAGGTTGCTACTCTGCCTAGTGCATGATGGGTGTTTATGGCTGGAGGAGCCCATCACCATCACGGCAGACTTGCTTCATCAGGTCTCCTGGCTTCCATACAAAGGAGAGGACCCCATGGCCATATTGGAAGGGAAGGGTAGTGATTTGGCCATCACGAAGGCCATGAAGAAGAAGTACAAGCTGGAAAAGAAGAAGAGGGGCTACCCCATCTCTAGCATCAAGGAAAAAGTAGTACGCGTGGCAACCCAAATCCTCGTAGGAGAGGTTATGCGCAAGTGCCACATACGATGTACCTGCACCTATGGTCGCACTGGCTGAGTAATGCGCGAAGGGGGTCTAGTTTAACTAGTCTGAATTCCTCTGGATGAAATTTTTAGAGAATTTCCGTGAAGCCTAGGAATAGGGTAAAACATTCCACTATGCATGGCTGTTGCTATCCATAGTGCTTGTAGCTGGGGAATCATCAGAGGATAGTTAATTCCCCATAATTGACAGATATTTCCCTAAGGCTGCGAAGTACGCTTTGCTTTGGACCACGAAGGATACTAAAAGGATACGTGATAGCAAGATCTTCGGGGTGTTCATGGAGATGAACCTCAGAATGTGGATCAACCGTAAGCCACGGTAGTCACCCATGGTTTACAACAGCCTGCAAAGTTTTGTAGAATTTAAGGCAAACATGCATAACATATATACCAGGGCACGCAAGGACCTGACTAAACAATGGACAAAGCTACCCTTTGTAGCCACCGACGATGCCATTTTTAATGTCCTAGAGGCATGGCCACAGGAATGCCGTGCCCTAGACATTGCAGAAATTGAGAAGTCAACAGCGCAAAAGAACAAAGATGAGGCCAAGCTACGCATCACACAGTTGGCCGAAAAACAAAGGAAGGAAACAACAACAGCAGAAGTGTGGGTAGCGCACGATGTGGCACAGAAAGAAACTGAGTAGGAAAAGGCCACAGCAGCAACAACAACACAGGAAGCAGCCGTGAAGGTAGGCGAGGGCCAAACAACGTCTTTGCAGGGATAGGAAGCAGAGGAAGTAGAAATAGATGAAGGAGGCATAGACCCATGAACCTTATCAACACAACTGAAGCACCAACACCCAGCAGAGTGGGCAGGGTCACGGAAGAAGGTCAAGGCATCAAAATTGTCCATTGACCCGATCACCTTAACCAAGGGTGATATGCATTACATCGGCGAGATGGTGCGTGATGTCACCAATAAGGCTCTCCAAGATTCCATGCAGGAGAACCAGATTGTGTTGGGGGCCATCAGAGCGTAATTGTAGCAATTAAAAGCATGACCCCCTCAGGTCGATACCCTTTCGACCAACCTCGTAGTAGGATCCACGGCAATAGAGAAAATGTTGCACACGTAGATGATGAACACAATAGTGCTGCCAGAACACGGGGGCTTCACTCAATGAACCTCTGACATAGCATGTGCATTCATGGCATACTAAAAAATACCCTTAATTTGACTACATATTGGAAAATACCTCTAAAAATAACATTATTTAAACCCTTACCAATACAAACCCTATACACCTTCCCAATTTAAAAGACCCCTATTTCATTAGATATTGTAGGTATCCATTTTTTCATTAACATTTTTTATACCCCTTTATATTTTTTTTATTAACTTTGAGCTCCAATTTGTATACTTTCCAATATAAAAACCCTTTACCCCCTATTATATGCTCAATATATTATGTCATTTTTTCCTCAATATATATCCCCCAATATGAATGCACGTGATATGGTATTTCTCCCCTAATGAAGCCCCCGTGTGCTAGAAGGGGCACTAGTGACATTAAATGAGGCCGATAGGCCTTTGGTTAGTGCACTGAAAGGTCTCAGTGTTAATCTAGCTGCCCTCCCATGCGAGACATTATATGTGTTGTAGGATGGGATAACTGTAGAGCTGCGAGCTAGGGAGAGCCGCACGCTCCAAGTACTCAGTGAGAATAAAATAAATAAGGAACAACTAAGCTTGCAACATGACGAATTGGTGTCGCAAAATTAATAGCTGGTACAAGTGATAGATGATGCCTGCCAAAGCATCCCAAAGCTGGCCATCCCAGCAGATATACCAGTGGAGGCGCGGATCCATAGGTTAGCAACAGGGGTCCACAAGGCCAGGGAGGAAATGAAAAAGGTTCAGTTGGAGTTGAATCTTCAGATCGCCGAGTTGCGGTTAAAGGCACAGCCATCCACTCCCCCGAAAGTCAGAGAACAACGTGATAGCACTATCACAGTGGGATTGGAGGAAATCGAAGGTGCAGTACGAGACTACACCAGCATGTTGGAAGAATCACTTGGGGTCCTCACAACTTTGCAGGAGGACCCCAACATCCAGTGCTTAGAGACAGAGGCGCAAGAACTCCAACAGCAGTATGACAGCATCCAAGGAACTACATAGATGGTGGTCCTCACTCAAAGGCTTGCGGATGCAGCAGGCTAAAGCACTGAAGGAGAAGGTGGACGCGGCATGACATAAGGAAGCAGTCCTCAAAGCACGTGTCCAGGCTTGGATCAACGAGGCCTTCACCATCACGGTAGATATTGGAGGCAAGCTCGTACACATGTAGGGGATGCATACATTAATGTAGAGAAGTACTCCCGACATAAAGGTCTTGGAACAGCGTATGCAACAGATCCAACAAGTAGCAGCTCAGTGCACTGCTGACCTTCGTGTAGTTCAAAAACAGTTGGGGGGGCTACACGCAAAGATCGCCGCACCAAAAAAATGACTTGAGGGCGAGTCACGATGTTTGTGTTGGGGGCCTGTTGGGCATGGAATCCCCCCAAGGCATGTTTTGGGGCTCAAAGCCCAAGTTTTGACCAAATCTTGTTGTAAAGCTCCGCGAATTGCGGGCACGGGGCGTGAAAGTATGATAGAATCACAAGGTTGCGCGCCCTAGTTTTGTAATGTAATGTCGGCTAGATAGACCTACCCATGTTTCGTGGACCATGGGATTGTATAAATAGAGTGAGGCTCTAAGTGTAAAAGAGAAGGAGGAAGAAGTAGAAAAAAGCCTAAGTGATTAAGTTGCAAGTTGAAGTGTGTCTTTGGGTCATAGAGCAGGAGAAGGCTCTGCAACTAAGTGCGCAGAGGCCTAGTAGTCTGCAGCTGAGTGTGCGGACCCCTGTAGCTGAGTGTGTAGGGCGAAGTCGAATTTGTAACCGAGGAAGGAATTAATAAAGAGAAGTTTTGTTATAATTCTGTGTATTCGTTCTTGGGTTAATGAATGATTGATATAATTTGCAAATATATTGTTCATTTACTGCGCGCACCTGTATGAATGGTTTATATCTTTAAGCATACTTATAGCACTCAAGTAGGCAAAACTAATTAACTAACATTGGAATACTAGTAAGGTCTTGGGTAATAATGTAGAGCGCAACGTTGAGCCCCTGGGTAGGGCTGTGTGAAGGTAGTATATCAGTGTTAATGGGAAAAGTGTCTACTCAGAACGACCCTATCCCACTAAGGTGTGACAGTAACCTTAGAAACAAATAGGGAAAACTACTTTCGTATTCTTCTTTATGAACAATAAAAGAAGAGGAATAGGATGAACCAACCTGTGTCTTGCGCTAGTCCTTTGATCCAATCTCTCTCCTCTTTGACAACTTCTAGCTACCTACTCCCTTACTCGCCCAGCTTCACCAAGCTCCTGTAAGATCACAGAAGAAGAAAACTACACAAAGACATGGATTTATATTCATAAATAGCTTAGGATCAGATTTAAGCTAAACATACAAATGTAACAAACATCAATGATACACAAGCATGTAGGAGAAACTCAAATAGTTTTATTGATATAACAAGAAGGTCCAGGAGGAGTTACAACCAATGATTCCTGATCCAGCATCAACCTCCCAGCAAAGGAATCCCCTATTCACCTCCAACAAAGCATAAATCACCCAATACTCTGATATCTATCTCAAAACCAACAACAATTCTCTGCAATGTACAAAATTCCAGCCTCTGGATCTCTGGGATGAGGGATCCATATATAGATGTATGCAAAGAGGATGAGTCAGCTCATGATTTGACTAGTGTCTTCTCTCTATCAGTTCTTGCTTCCACTTGGAGACTGAGAGCCTCTTACTCATCCTTGGTCGAACTCAGTGAGGCAAGTGTCATTGGGGAAGATTCTGGAAGCTTCCATTGTCTGTCCACCTCGCGGAATGACACTGCCATTTGTCATTTCCCGCTCAACGCACCCTGGTAGTGCATTTAGGTGCATTGCAACGCACCTAACTAGTGTACTAGGGTGCTATGCAACGCAGCTAGCTAGTGGAGCAGCTGAAATGATCCTGATTTGACTGATTCTGAGCGGTTTCTGGTGGAGAACTTCTGGGAGAAGCTGTAATTTGTTTATGGAAATTTCATGCTTAGAGCTGTAAGGCACAAAAATGTCTATAACAGTTGCCCCCTAAAGTATGAGGCCGTTTATCGGGTGAAATGCTTTATTAGGAGGATCCGAAGTTCTTTCAATGTTGGGAGGAGACCTGTAATAAGATACAATACAATACATTATCTTCATACTGTTTTCATGATCTAGCTGAGGCGGGCATTCCCATGCTCAGCTTTATAAATTCATTTTCATGTACATAGGACAGACAATCATCTGATGGTAGACTGATGATTTTGATAGAGCCATCATCCTTTTGGTAGGATGATTATCTATTCTGCAGTGCTATACATTTCAATGTCTTTATTTTCCTGAATATATATCGCAGCCCGGATGGATGAGACTAGATCCGGGGTCTTTAATCTCGTCCGATCTTCACTCGAAGTAGAAGTCGATCCATGTGAGAAATGTTCTGAAGTCGAACATGGAAAGACATCGCTTGATTACCAGTCAATGATGTAAACTGTTAACAAGCGCGAGAGGAATCACCGATAATGATGATGACCCTCAAGGTACTGCAGTACAATTCACGTGGTGTGAATAAAGGACTTGGCATCGAACACCACGCAAAATCTTTCGGTCAAAGGTCATTGATGTATACCTGTCGCCGGAAGTGAGAAACTTGCCATTGAGGCATGCAAGCTTCAAAGTACTGAATGGGGTGTTCCTAGATCAACTTCTTGGATAATGAGCTAGTGTCGACAAGAAGCGATCTGTCAAAGGAGGGCCTTAATGAATCCCACATCAATGACATGGAACGGAGCAAATGATTTTGAGGGAGGTGAAAACAATCTGATGATATACGGTTCAGGATGGCGGTCATGAAAGAATGAAGTATAATGTATGGCAGTGGATGGGACACGGGTGACTTCTCTGGATGACTTCTCTTGAACATGTCGGCGACACTTATGTGATGGATTGGTAGCATTTACCCCAAATGTGGATGGTATGGCGCGACCATGGTGATGTGACCGGTGAATGAAACAACCCAACCCGACTCAGGCACGGAGTGGAAGTGTCATGTTCAAGAGCGACTTGCTACCAATAAAGATTCTTTGAGTTTTCTTCCCAATTTTTCCCCAGTCATTGCTGACCAGTACCTCTTTATTTTTGTCAAGCTTGAGGAGGATAACATATGCTTGTTCTATAATTTGCCCTTCGGGCAAACCCATCGCTATGTTTTAACGAGCCTAGCGATAGTGAAACTCGTTCTCGTCTAAAGACAAGTTTGTCGCTATTAATCTTTTTAACGAGTTTAACGACAAAGATAACTCGGTCCTTTTCATTTTTAGAGAGTCTGAAAAGGTACATAAAGGTAACTCCAAAATTCCTTTTTCGTCATCTAATCCCTTAAGTCCGAAAAAGTATAAAACAATACAGAAGGGATGAATTTTCGATAGTTTTAACGAGCTGAACAAAACAAGCGCTTGATCTTTTTGTGCAATAATCCCTCAGGTCCAAAAAGATTAAAATCTAGAGGAGGGATAGCACTTCCGGTCACTTTAATGAGCTGGAAGGCCAAAACTCGGCAATCTTTTCATATTTTACAAGTCATTTGAAAAGAGCTTAAAGAAGACTCGTCTTTTGAGGAACGAGTGATAAAATGGGTAGCAGCTGATTCCACGTAAGGCTTGGAATTTTCCAATCACGGCAGTGTCACAAGGATGGCTAGTGAAATCACTCTTCGCAGCTATTCCTCAAAATGGGTAATCAATCAAATGGAGGTGAATGAACGGCCAATGAAAAAGTGGAGGTGACGGTGCAAACACGACCAAGGCTTTAACGGCTGAAATACTTCATTCACGGTGGTTATTTACCGGGGAATAGTTCATTTTTTAACGAGCTTAAACGCGGGTGGAAACATTTGCTCATGTCTTATGTTTATTTTTTAACGAGCTTGAACTATGTGCTAAAACTGCTCGATGCGGGTTTATTTTTTAACGAGCTTGAACCCTGCAGTAACACTGCTCGTTGCGGGTTTATTTTTTAACGAGCTTGAACCTTGCAGTAACACTGCTCGTTATAAGTTTGCATGCCCCCAGCATAATAACGCAAATCAAGGTGCATGCCCCCCAAGCTTCATTACATTCAACTTGGTGGTTGGAATGAAGGTTTACCTTTGATATTTGGAAAGGGGATTTGTTTCATTTTTTAATGAGGTTGAGACAGTAAAAGAATTATCCTCATGACTCCTTGTTTCGTTTTTTAACGAGGTCGACACGAGATAAGAACCATCCTCAAAATCCACCATATTTACAGTATTTGATAGGAAATCAAAAACTGATGGATGATTAAGGTTGCTGGAATAATCTTCGTGGTAATCCAGAGGATGGGAGAGATGGTGGTAATCTTCCCATGGTGCCTCTCCTATCATCATTGATTGAATGATTCCTTCGTCTGTAGAATGTACATGCGACCAAGGATCTGAAGAGGTACCATATTCCTTAGACCTATCTATCCAAACACTCGATGAACGTTGATTTGGGTTTGCCCCCCAGGCCAAGAAAATTGATTGCTACAATATTTCTATTAGGGCGATGATCCATGCTGACAAAATGTTTAGGAATCTTCCGAATCCATTAGATATAGAAGATTTCATATTGCAGGTTTCCACTATGGCCACTTCCGCCAGATTACTCGAAGGCGGTAGGGAAAAAGTACCTATTATGGCAGGGTCTTTTAGGAGACCTACTCCGATATTTTGAAGCGAATGATTGCTTCCATGGATCATTGGAATGCTTCCAGTAACTTGAGAACCATTGAGGAGGAAGTTTTGTTGATCGACGATTGTAATCCCTCCTTGAAAGGGAAATGCAATCTTTCTAAAATAGGTCGACACAACAGCTGCCATGGCATATATCCATGGTCGTCCTAGTAGGATGTTGTAATCAAGATTCCCATCGATGACTTCAACATCTATTTCTACAGTTTTCCCTCCTAGTTCAACTTTCAAGTTATTTAGGATACCATATGGGGTATATGTCCTTCCGTCGAATGCTTTTAATGTCGTCGAAGACCGTGACAAGGTTGGATATCCTAAAGTTTTCCAGCAACTCATCAACATAATGCATGTAGATGCCCCCTCATCAATAATTGTTCGATGAACAGTTTTGTTGAGGGCTTTCACTTGAACAAGGAAAGCTAGTTGAGCTGGTAACTGAGGATCGTATCCTTTGTGGTCGAAGGATACAAGATTGGAATCCTTTGGATCAATCCCACCAATGGCTGATAATAAAGCCTGCCTTTGGCATGGGCAATTCTGTAGTACTTCAAGAGTCGACATAGCGGATGGCGATTGGGCCAAATCTTCCACTATATTATAATGCTGAGCCACTCTAGCGCGGGGATTAAATGTCGACTTGTGTACTACTCCCTTTGGCGGTTTTATCATCAATTCAGGGATGGTGGGTGGTACAACTTCTGTCGAAGTTGTTGTCGAACTACTTGGTTGATCTTTATCCTTGTTGTTCGACAGCTGCGGATTCCCATAATCTTTGTTCCTTGTCGATATCAAAGCATCATTTTGCTGTTTTGAAACCGACAACATTAGCACTTGAGACGGGGAAGCATTTCCACTTTCAACCAGATTTGTTCCTGGATTTGGAAACGGATCAGTTAACACTGCGGAGGTTTTTGAATTCTTGAAGAATTTCTTAACCTCAGCTTTGTGTGGACAATCTGTGGTCCGATGGTCCTCATCGCATATCATGCATGGAAATTTTAGTTTCCTATCTCCAGGAGGGTTTGAAGAAGATTTTTTAGGGGATGATTCCTCCTGTTTCTTCTTCTTCCCTTTGCCTTTTTTCTTACTCCCTGGTTGTTTGGTTTCTTTGCCTTTATCTGTTGATACGACATTTACTTCCGAAGCAAGAAGTTCGTCTTTTTCATTTTGACCTGAAATCTTACGAGCCTTTTTGGATGTAGCCTTTGTCGATTTCGTGTCTGCCGTGCCAATCACACCATCGCCGGTATGAGAGTCATTGTTTGATTTAGGAGGAGGAGGAATTGAGAATTCCGGTCTAGGGGCGTCAGGTATTTTGTCGTAGAGCGTGCCAGACTGAGTGTAAATCAAGTCCAGATACTGTGCATGAGCGATAACTTGCTCTTCTGTTACGACTCCCCCCTTTGCCACATCTTTCGCGATGGAAGGCAGTAATGACTTGATAAACCATTCAGCTAATAGTTGATCGGGGACGTACGTTTTTACCATCCTACAACGACGTTGCCACTCATGTATATGATCAGATATGTGAGTGGTTGTTGTCTATTTGAAGTTGGTAAGAAGTTCCGTTCCCGATTCGTAACTTATTGGTAATTGAAAATGGGTTTAAAAGGTTGTGGCTAAGGTACTGAAGTTGTCAAACAAAGCTCTAGGCAATTCAATGTACCATTTTGCCGCTGGACCCGTTAACGTCCTCTGAAAGAGGCGAAATCTTATCGAATCATCATTTAGGGTGTTTGATGAACACCATAGATGAAAGGTCATCACGTGATTCGATGGATCTTCACCCGGATTTCCATTAAATTTAGGAATATTTGATGGAAGTTTATGCGGAATCACTGGCCACCAAGGGGCATAAGCAATTGGATCATTTGTCAGCCGGTTTAGATTTGGTAATTCTAGAGTTGCTACAAAGGACAACTGTTCATTCAGGTTAGGCGAAGCATACCCAGGATAAGATGGAATCGCCTGAGCAGTGGGTCTTTGTATACCAGCATAATGTATTTGATGCTGGAAACTTTGACAAGGTTGATGGGCATAATCATTATAATATGATTGTTGATAACCGCTTTGGAAATGTGGTTGCCCATTACTTACAAAGACTTGTTGCTCGGGTCCTTGATATGATTGTTGGAATTGCGGTTGTTGAGATTGAACCAGCCATGGTTGTTGGACCATTTGCTGTTGCCAAATACTGGATGATTGACCAAGATGATGAGTCACAGTACTTGTTTGAGCCTGAGTCGCTCCAGATAAGGAGTCACTAACCTGAGGTTGTGATTGAGTCGTTGAGACAAGAGGCTGTTGTATTGCAACCTGAGAAACTTGGGGTTGACATACAACAGGTAGCGCTTGTACTTGCGATGCAGTCACCATAGCAGGTATAGTGGGAATATCCGACACAGGGTGGACTGGTTGCATTGAATATACAACCCTTGGTTGTTGAGGCAGTATTGGTACCCAACCACTGGATGTAATTCCAGTTTGACCTAAACTTTGTTGTAAACTCCCATATGGTTGTTCTCTGGGAGGGAACAATGAAAAAGCATACTGCCGTCCATATGGTGGCAATCCAGTACTTAAAGGGTAGATTGGCCTTTGAAGACACATTGGATCAATTTGTTGAGTTTCAACATAAGAAATACCAGATGATAATCCGGATGAAGAAATAGGAACTAACCATGTCGTCGAAGCAGTCCCTGATTGGACTCCGGCTTGTTGTTGATAACTTGCCGGGACAGATGGTATACCGGCAAACATCGCTGGAGTAGCAGCAGGAGGTTCTGCTGCTGCTGTGTCGGATGACACAGTCCTAGATGTCGACGGTTGTTCAGACATATCTAGTCTATCCAAAAGATTTCCTAGCAATTCTACAAGAACTTGCGATGAAGGGAGACTAACTCCGAAGACCAACAAGGGAAAGGTGATAATTATTCCGTTTAAAATAAATTTTAGACGCTTTGACAGAACTTGTTTTTTCAATTTTTAAGAGTCAAGAAAAAACAAAAGATGACTCTAGTCTCCTTCGATTTTTAATGAGCCTGAAGTGACAAGTGCTCAGATGGACCTTTTCCGTTAAGGAGTCTGAAAAGGAGCGAAAGGGACTGCTCTGGAGGTCTAGGTAGAGGGAGTACCAAACCAATTGCAAAACTGTAGAATACTTTTTACGATACGGCAGTCAATCTTCCCGAATGCTGTGTTCGGTGCATTGTGATCAATAGGGCGGCCGACACGGCTTCCTATGGATAAAAGGTTTTAAGCCTATAGGGGTCTCCCAATATATACTCGACGGTACGTGGGAGCACAAGTCCGTACTGGCACTTATCGTCTCAAAGTGGAGGAATCACCCAACCATCAGTGAGGACAACAGTTACCAGGCTTTACGACGCCGGAATACGTCTCTAGCCTAGACCTCTAAATGTTGTGCGTTAAGTTCCAAAGCGTTGTTAGATTCATTGAATTTATTTTAAGTTGATCTTTCTTATGAAGTTTGCCTTTCGGGATCACCACGAGATGTAGATGTAATTCCTAAAATGCAATCTAAAGATGATAAGCAAACTTTTATCTCTTTTCAGCAATGAAAATCCTAGCTACAAGGGGAAAAGAAAGACACAATCTTTTCACAAAGAGCAAAGAGCACACTGTAAATGCACTTTTCCTAAATCAAGCCAAACAGATTGTCAATATGCAAATGCACAGGTGCATGTATTTGTTTTTCACTTTCTTAATATTGATGCCTAAAAAGAAAGTTGATGTACAAATTTGAATTTGCTTTCAAGTGACAAATACAAACAAGCTTCTTTTCGAAATCAAAAGGTAGAGATGATTACGACACTTTATGATTTTGAAGTAAATACTCGTTTCGACACTAGAAAGTCACAAATTCAAACCAAAGGCAAAAGTAAAAGCATAATCAACTGTCAACAGCAAATAAACTTTCTCCTAAGATCAAAATTGACAGTTACGACAGATCTAAATCAAAGGACGACAGTATGACTATTCTACTTTTTCAATGGAAAACTGTAAATGATGTAACAAACACAAAAAAACATCTACAGTCTTTTTGTACAAAGGAGGCGGAATTAAGGCAAAGAAAAGGGGTTTTTAAACAGACACATACACTGATCACAGGCTGCAAAAATCAGAGACAAAACTGAAAAAATGAAGCAAAGAACCTCAGCTGCACAAGGCTAGGCTGATCAGCGCACCTGTTACACAAAGAAACTGGATTGCAGCGCAGGTAGCCCTCTCGGGAACTGCGTTGAAATGCAGAATCTCTTCACAGAGCCTGCACTGGGGCAGAAACGAGAATTCTATCCGGGTTCTAGGTCACGGTTTGCAGTTTAATCTATGGTTTTTGGCCGAGTAAAAACAATCAGTAATGCACAATCAGAGGGTAGATTTAAAGGAGGTCTAAGAGCTATCACAAAGGGAAATCAAATCATTTGCGAATCAGCTGTTCAGATCATAAATAGATCCAGTGAATGGATTGAAGTAGCAGATATCTACTTTGCATTTGTTAATGGCAAATGCAGTTCGATTGCTACTTCTAAGTTTATGAAACAAATAACAAGAGAAACACAAACAAACTAATTAGACACGATCCCCAGTGGAGTCACCATTTTGTTAACGGGAAAAGTGTCTACTCAGAACGACCCTATCCCACTAAGGTGTGACAGTGACCTTAGAAACAAACAGGGAAAACTACTTTCGTATTCTTCTTTATGAACTATAAACGAAGAGGAATAGGATGAACCAACCTGTGTCTTGCACTAGTCCTTTGATCCAATCTCTCTCCTCTTTGACAGCTTCTAGCTACCTGCTCCCTTACTCGCCCAGCTTCACCAAGCTCCTCTAAGATCACAAAAGAAGAAAACTACACAAAGACATGGATTTATATTCATAAATAGCTTAGGATCAGATTTAAGCTAAACATACAAATGTAACAAACATCAATGATACACAAGCATGTAGGAGAAACTCAAATAGTTTTATTGATATAACAAGAAGGTCCAGGAGGAGTTACAACCGATGATTCTTGATCCAACATCAACCTCCCAGCAAAGGAATCCCCTCTTCACCTCCAACAAAGCATAAATCACCCAATACTCTGATATCTATCTCAAAACCAACAACAATTCTCTGCAATGTACAAAATTCCAGCCTCTGGATCTCTGGGATGAGGGATCCATATATAGATGTATGCAAAGAGGATGAGTCAGCTCATGATTTGACTAGTGTCTTCTCTCTGTCAGTTCTTTCTTCCACTTGGAGACTGAGAGCCTCTTACTCATCCTTGGTCGAACTCAGTGAGGCAAGTGTCATTGGGAAAGATTCTAGAAGCTTCCATTGTCTATCCACCTCGCGTAATGACACTGCCATTTGTCATTTCCCGCTCAACGCACCCTGGTAGTGCATTTAGGTGTGTTGCAACGCACCTAGCTAGTGTACTAGGGTGCTATGCAACGCAGCTAGCTAGTGGAGCAGCTGAAATGATCTTGATTTGACTGATTCTGAGCGGTTTCTGGTGGAGAACTTCTGGGAGAAGCTGTAATTTGTTGACCTTGTCCCTTTAGGGGCCAGAACAACACTTTTAGGGACTTAGGATCCCTTGGTTTATGGACATTTCATGCTTAGAGCTGTAAGGCACAAAAATGTCTATAACAATCAGGCCACGAAGTATGGGAAAGTGCATGAAGCAACCTGTGCACAGGGTCAAACCACAAAGCAGTTGAACTCCTCAGACATCTCTAGGGTGTGGAAACCTAGTTCTAGCATCCTCCCATACTATTTCGAGTGAGACCTCAGTCCGCGCTCCATGGAGTGTTGTGGAAAGGGCCAGTAGTATCGGGATTTGTTTAGCTAACTTAACTTTGAACTTGGTGTTATAGACATTTTTGTGCCTTACAACATTGAGCATGAAATGTCCATAATCCAAGGGATCCAAAGTCCCTAAAAGAGTTGTTCCTGCCCCTAAAGGAACAAGGTCAACCAATGACAGCTTCTCCCAGAAGTTCTCCACCAAAAACCACTCAGAAACAGTCAATTTAGGATCAATTCAGATGCTCTACTAGCTGCCTGCGTTGCAATGCACCCCAGTACACTAGCTAGGTGCGTTGCAACGCACCTAGATGCACTACCAGGGTGCGCTGAGCGGGAAATGACAAATGGAAAGCTCATTCAATGAGGTGGAAAGACCATGGAAGCTTCCAGAATCTTCTCCAGTGACACTTGCCTTAATGAATTCGACTAGTGATGAGTTAGAGGCTCTCAACCTCCAAGTGGAAGCAAGAACTGACAAAGAGAAGCCACAAGTCAAAACATAAGCTGACTCATCCTCTCTGCTTACATCTATATATGGATCCCTCATCCCAGAGATCCGGAG
This sequence comes from Pinus tabuliformis, assembly GCA_031772625.1. Classification (NCBI taxonomy): domain Eukaryota; kingdom Viridiplantae; phylum Streptophyta; class Pinopsida; order Pinales; family Pinaceae; genus Pinus; species Pinus tabuliformis. The sequence goes on along the minus strand of CM062818.1, from coordinate 794,697,393 downwards.
GCTGGAATTTTGTACTTTGCAGAGAATTGCTGTTGGTTTGAGATTGAGATTAGTACATTGGGTGATTTATGCTTTGTTGGAGGAGAGGAAGGGATTCCTTTGCTGGGAGGTAGATGCTGGATCGGAACTCACTTGGTTGTATCTCCTCTTGGACTTTCTTATTCTATCAATAAACTATTTGAGTTTCTCCTACATGCTGTGTACCAATGATGTTTTGTTATGCTTACATGTTTAGCTTAATCTGATCTTGAGCTTTTTATGAATGTATATCTATATCTTTGTGTAGTTTCTCTCTCTTGTGATCTCGCAGGAATTCGGTGAAGCTGGGCCGGTGAAGGAGCGAGGAGCTGGGAGCTACTGAAGAGAGGAGTGATTTGGATCAACAAACTAGCGGAAGACACAGGTTAGTTACATCCCTCCTCCTCATTTACATTTCATAAAGAAGAATACTCAATTAGTTTACCTTGTTTGTTGCTAAGGCACTATCACACCTTAGAGTGGGATAGGGGCATTCCGAATTGGATACTTTTCCCAACAACAAATTGGCGACTCTGCTGGGGAGAGTATCTTGTTAGTTTATTTGTGTGTCTATTGTTGTTCTTCTCATAAACTCAGGAGTGCCGAATCGAAATGCATTTGCCATTTTCAAATGCAAAGTAGAGATCTGCCACTCTAGTCCACTCACTAGGCCTGTTTATGATCTGAACAACGGATCCACAAGTGCTCTAACAGCCCTTTGTGATAGATCTTAGTCCTCCTATAAATCATCCTCCTAATTGTACCTAATTGATAGCTTTTATCCGGCCAAAAACTGTAGATTAAACTGCAAACCGTGACCTAGAACCCAGAGACAACTCTCGTTTCTGCTTCAGCGCAGACTCTGTGAAGAGGTTCTGCATTTCAACGCAGGTCCCGTGAAGGCCACCGGCGCTGAAGTTCAGTTTCTCTGTGCTGAGGGTGCGCTGATCAGCCCTTGCCTTGTGCAGCTGTGGTTCCCTGCTTCCTTTTGCTCAGTTTCATCTCTGATTTTTGCAGCCTGTTATCAGTCAGTGTACCTATCTGAAACCCCTTTTCTTTGCCTCAATTCTGCCTCAGTTGTATAAAGAAACTGTATTTGTCCTTTGTGTATTTGTTACATCATTTGCAGTTTCCCATTACAAAAGTAAACTAGTCATACTGTTGCCCTTAGATCTAGACCTGTCGTAAGTGTCATTTTGATATTAGGAGTGAGTTTGTTTGCTATTTGCAGTTGATTGAGCTTTTACTTTTGTCATTTGGTTTGAATTTATGCATTTCTAGTGTCGAAACAAGTAAATCATAGAGTGTCATAATCGTCTTTTTGATTTCGAAAAAGGAACTTGTTTATGTTTTCACTTGAAATCGAATTCAAATTTGTACAACAACTTTCTTTTTAGGCATCAATATTAAGAAAGCGAAAACAAATACATGCATATGTGCATTTGCATTTTGATAGTTTGCATGCTTTGATTTATGAAAAGTGCATTACAGTGTGCTCTATGCTCTTCGAGAAAAGATTGTGTCTTTCTTTTCCCCTTGTAGCTAGGATTTTCATTGTTGAAAAGATATAAAATCTTGCTTATCATCTTTAGACTGCATTTAGGAATTGTATCATACATCTCGTGGTGATCCAAAAAGGCAAACTTCTAAGAAAGATCAACCTAAAATAAATTGAATGAACTTAACAACGCTTTGTAACTTAACGCACAACATAGAGGTCTAGGCTAGAGACGTGTTCCGGCGTCATAAAACCTGGTGACGGTCGATCTCGCTGATGGTTGGGTGATTCCTCCTGAGAGACGATAGCGCCAGTACGGATTGTGCTCCCACGTACCGTCATGTATATATTGGGAGACCCCTATAGGAATATAACCTTTATCCATAGGAAGCCGTGTCGGCCGCCCTACTGATCGCAATGCACTAAACACAGCATTCAGGAAGATTGACCGCCCATACCTTAAAAAGTATTCTGCGGTTTTGCGAAAAGTTTGGCACACCCTCTACCTAGAACTCCAGAGCAGTTCCTTTTGGCCTTTTTCAAACTCTATAACGGAAAAAGTCCATCCGAGCATTTGTCACTTCGGGCTCGTTAAAACATCGAAGGAGACTAGAGTCATCTTTAGCTTTTTCTCGACTCTTTAAAATTGAAAAAGCAAGTTGTGTCTAAGTGTCGTTAAAATTTATTTTAAATGGAACAATCACCTTTTTTTTCCTGCTCTGATCTTTAGGTTGAGAAAATGGAACCCACCAACCAAGGAATTGCCCTTAGTGGAAATCCTAGTCCCTTCTCCTCTTGGGGAGATGTTGGTGCGCCCCATATGGCCACATTGTCGCTTCCAGGACTGACAATTGGCCCGCCAGTCTGGCTCTTCTCAACCAATGTCGTTCAGAACACCACTATCCCTGAACAGTCGAATCAACAGTTAGACCAGTCTAGAGTTGCCCACCAGCCTTCTACTTCCTCTAATTCTTCCTCTCCTCCTTCCTCTTCGCTTGACGGAACTGCTAAAACAAAAAACCAAGTTCCTAAGGAGAAGAAGGAAAAGAAGAAGAAGGAGAAGAAGAAGAAGGAGCCAAAAGCGACCGGGGGCAAACAAGTGTCGTCTGACAAAAATCCACACACAACACTGAGTAGGCCTAAATCGCCATGTGTCATATGCAAGGGAGACCACTTCCACAGAGATTGTCCCTACATCCCTCGGATACTAAGGGACTGGTCTCCCCGTTTGCACAATCCGGTGGCATCAACCTCTGATAGCCATGTTGAATGCATACCGTCAACTAGCGAAAGTGAAGTCCTTGGACAAAAAGGGAGAGCTAGATCCCCCTGTAGACTGTGCGAAGGCAACCACGCCATCCACCATTGTCCCTTCTTAGACGAAGCGAAAAGAGCTTTGGAAGATCGTCCGGTTTCACCATTACGACTTCCTCCTGGATATAAAAAACTCTTGCCGAATCCTTCGTTAGTTGAGAATCCAGCTAGCCCGCTCAAGTGGTCAGCTGAAGCACCGGTCATTGAAGATGAACCAGCTGAATCCATACCCGACGAAAGTCAAAAGGTCGAGGCGACAGTTGACCCGGTCTTGCCTTCAGAGGTTTTGTCTTCGAATGATACAGTCACTGAAGAGGATAAAGATGACACCATCCAAATTCTCTTCATCAACACAGACTCCGACGAACACGGGGGCAATCCCCCCATTCCTTTATCGCAGGAAGGAAGTTCGTCAGAGCGATACCCGGTCGTCTACTCGGTCCCACCACCAAGCAACCTAGTTGTATCCTTCGACTGGAACCAACTAGGCAGACCCCGTTTGCCAGCAAGCATACCGTTCAGAATTATCGTCCAAATATACAGAATGGTCATGGCTGGCACCATCATTGATGAGGGGGCATCTGTGAGTATCCTTTCCTCTATTGCTTGGAAAGCGCTTGGTTCACCAGCGCTTTTGCCTGAAATGAGAAATCTGACAGGCTTCGATAAAGGAACCAGTCGACCTTTAGGGATCCTCCCCAATGTTCCTATCACATTGAAAGGAAAGATCGTTCAAATGAATGTGATGGTCATTCAAGGACCCTTGGATTATAACCTACTCCTTGGACGAGACTATATATATTGCATGGGAGCCATCGTCTCCTCACTCTTTGGAGTAATGTGTTTTCCGCACGAAGGAAGAGTGGTCAAGCTCGTGGACCAGCTTTCATTTCCCGGATCACGCATCGCAAATAGTCACATACCGTCCCTAAATGGTCTCTTCATGCAAGAAATGTCTCAACCTACGGTCCGTCCTCCCGATGAGCGCGAGTAATTTGGAGGGATATGACTGGAACCCAGGGGGCATGCATCCTGGTCTGCTTCGGCAGGAAAACTTTGGGTATAGGGTAGATTTCCGCGGGAGAATATGACTAGTCTGTACCCCATCCGTGATTGGAAGAGGGGTTGTTCTAGAATAATATTCTCTTGTCAAAGTTATGTGAGTTGACAGAACTGAGTCAATCACCTTTTTCTATCTCGGTAGACATTGCCGAAGAAGTGTTTTGTTTGAAAGATTAATAGAACAATCTTTGGGTGACCTGTAAGAGGTAGGCCTCTCTCGCTGAAACAAATGTTTTATCGGACTAAAGTAGGGGTAACCTTGAAACTTTGTTTTATACCTGGGGGCATGCAACCCTTTTGGAGTGCAAGCAAGGGGTGGCTATTTATTTTTTTAAATTTTTAGGTCCTCCCTTTAAACCTGTAGGTCTAACCCTTTAAACTCGTAGGATTAGTCGTTTCTGAACTTGCATAAAGAAAGGATTCCAGGAGCAAAGCTTTGTAAGGCGCAAGCTCCATAAAAAATGGGATCTTACATGAGACATTCTTATCATATGACTGGATAATCGAGCAGTTTTAGCACATAGTTCATGCTCGTTAAAAAATAAACATAAGACTGAGCAGTGTTTTTCCGCGTTTAAGCTCGTTAAAAAATGAACTACCCTTCGGTAAATAACCACCGTGAATGTAACATTATCAGTCATTAAAGCCTTGGTCGTGTTTGCACCGTCACCTCCACTTTTCATTTGGCTGATCATTCACCTCCATAATGATTGTTTACCCATTTTGAGGAACAGCTGCGAAGAGTGATTTCACGAGCCATCCTTGTGACACTGCCGTGATTGGAAAATTCCAACCCTTACCTGGAATCAGCTGCTAACCCGTTTTATCACTCGTTCCTCAAAAGACGAGTCTTCTTTAAGCTCTTTTCATCTGACTCATAAAATATGAAAAGATTGCCGAGTTTTGGCCTTCCAGCTCGTTAAAGCAACCAGAAGTGCTATCCCTCCTCTAGATTTTAATCTTTTTGGACCTGAGGGATTATTGCACAAAAAGATCGAGCGCTTGTTTTGTTCGGCTCGTTAAAACTATCGAAAACTCATCCCTTTTGTATTGTTTTATACTTTTTCGGACTTAAGGGATTAGATGACGAAAAAGGACCTTTGGAGTTATCTTTACGTACCTTTTTAGACTCTCTAAAAATGAAAAGGGACCGAGTTATCTTTGTCGTTAAACTCGTTAAAAAACATTAATAGCGACAAACTTGTCTTTAGACGAGAACGATTTTCACTATCGCTAGGCTCGTTAAAACATAGCGATGGGTTTGCCCGAAGGGTAAATTATAGAACAAGCATATGTTATCCTCCTCAAGCTTGACAAAAATAAAGAGGTACTGGTCAGCAATGACTGGGGAAAAATTGGGAAGAAACTCAAAGAACTTTATTGGTAGCAAGTCGCTCTTGAACATGACACTTCGACTCCGTGCCAGAGTCGGGTTGGGTTGTTTCATTCACCGGTCACATCACCATGGTCTCGCCATACCATCCACCTTTGGGGTAAATGCTACCAATCCATCACATAAGTGTCGCCGATATGTTCAAGAGAAGTCATCCAGAGAAGTCAACCGTGTCCCATCCACTACCATACATTATCCTTCATCCTTTCATGACCGCCACCCTGAACCATATATCATCAGATCGTTTTCACCTCCATCAAAATCATTTGCTCCGTTCCGTGTCATTGATGTGGGATTCATTAAGGCCCTCCTTTGACGGATCGCTTCTTGTCGACATCAGCTCATTATCCAAGAAGTTGATCTAGGAACACCCCCTTCAGTACTTTGAAGCTTGCATGCCTCAATGGCAAGTTTCTCACTTCCGGCGACAGGTATACATCAATGACCTTCGACCGAAAGATTTTGTGTGGTGTTCGACGCCAAGTCCTTTATTCACACCACATGAATCGTACTGCAGTACCTTGAGGGTCATTATCATTATCGGTGATTCCTCTCGCGCTTGTTAACAGTTTACATCATTGACTGGTAATCAAGCGATGTCTTTCCATGTTCGACTTCAAAACATTTCTCACATGGATCGACTTGTACTTAGAGTAAAGATCGGATGCGTTTGAAGACCCCGGATCTAGTTTCATCCATCCGGGCTGCGATATATATTCAGGAAAAATAAAGACATTGACGTGTACAGCATTGCAGCACAGACAATCATCCTACCAAAGGGATGATGATTTCAGCAGGATCATCAATCTACCATCAGACGATTGTCTGTCCTATGTACATAAAAATGAATTTATAAAGCTGAGCATGGGAATGCCCGCCTCAGCTAGATCATGAAAACAGTATGAAAAATAATGTATTTTATTGTATCTTATTACAGGTCTCCTCCCAGCATTGAATGAACTTCGGATCCTCCTAATAAAGCATTTCACCCGATAAACGGCCTCATACTTTAGGGGGCAACTGTTATAGAAATTTTTGTGCCTTACAGCATTGAGCATGAAATGTCCATAATCCAAGGGATCCAAAGTCCCTAAAAGAGTTGTTCCTGCCCCTAAAGGAACAAGGTCAACCAATGACAGCTTCTCCCAGAAGTTCTCCACCAAAAACCACTCAGAGACAGTCAATTTAGGATCAATTCAGATGCTCTACTAGCTGCCTGCATTGCAATGCACCCTAGTACACTAGCTAGGTGCGTTGCAACACACCTAGATGTACTACCAGGGTGCACTGAGCGGGAAATGACAAATGGAAAGCTCATTCAACGAGGTGGAAAGACCATGGAAGCTTCCAGAATCTTCTCAGTGACACTTGCCTCAATGAATTTGACTAGTGATGAGTAAGAGGCTCTCAACCTCCAAGTGGAAGCAAGAACTGACAGAGAGAAGCCACAAGTCAAAACATAAGCTGACTCATCCTCTCTGCTTACATCTATATATGGATCCCTCATCCCAGAGATCCGGAGGCTGGCATTTTGTACTTTGCAGAGAATTGCTGTTGGTTTGAGATTGAGATTAGTACATTGGGTGATTTATGCTTTGTTGGAGGAGAGGAAGGGATTCCTTTGCTGGGAGGTAGATGCTGGATCGGAACTCACTTGGTTGTATCTCCTCTTGGACTTTCTTATTCTATCAATAAACTATTTGAGTTTCTCCTACATGCTGTGTACCAATGATGTTTTGTTATGCTTACATGTTTAGCTTAATCTGATCTTGAGCTTTTTATGAATGTATATCTATGTCTTCGTGTAGTTTCTCTCTCTTGTGATCTCGTAGGAATTCGGTGAAGCTGGGCCGGTGAAGGAGCGAGGAGCTGGGAGCTACTGAAGAGAGGAGTGATTTGGATCAACAAACTAGCGGAAGACACAGGTTAGTTACATCCCTCCTCCTCATTTACATTTCATAAAGAAGAATACTCAATTAGTTTACCTTGTTTGTTGCTAAGGCACTATCACACCTTAGAGTGGGATAGGGGCATTCCGAATTGGATACTTTTCCCAACAACACTTGGGTCAGGCCCCAATAAGCCAACATGAGCCTTCCTTCCCTAGATTGCATAATGCAACCTTTGTGGAGGCAGAGTCGGGCCAAGATTGGCTCGACTCGGTGATGGGAAACTGAAAGAAAATAAGATAGTGAATGCATGGTGACACTAAGTGATATCAGAAGTGATTGACAGTGCATGAAAAACATGAATGAAAGATTCAACAAATAGGTCAATCACGCATGTGGGTGAGGAAGTTCGTCGGTTGGGCAAAAGTTCGTGCAAAACAATTCCATGAATGCGACAACAGTGAGATAGGAATGAAAACTAAAATAGATCTAGGACAAGCTAGTATACATGTAAACAATAGCAAGCATTCAAAGAAATCAAGAAAACAACAATCACATAAGAAAATACACAAAAAGTGACAGAAATGCTGAAAAAGACAAGTTGAGGCCACTTACCCATGAATAGGTGAGCTGGATGTGTCAAAGAGTCTTGGATGTGTTGTGGGATGTCAAAGCTCCAAGATCGATGTGAATGAATGATCTCTAATGCATCGAATAAATAAGTTTGGTCTCATGACGTGCATGGCACAAATCTAGGAAAAACGACACTTGGAGGGAAACTTCTAAAACAACTTTGCATGTAATCCCCGACTACTGAAAATAGCTCCCTGAATCATGGGATGTCCTTTGCATGTTTCCTTTTTCTATTCTAGGAAGAATCAGTCATGCATGCATGCAAGTAAAGTTTCCTCAGTCCCGGGTGGAATTGGTCAACTGGATTGCTTATGCATGCAGCTGCTCGACTGCTTAGGAAAAATGTGCATTTCATGTTGGGAGCTGGGCTAACTTCCTAAGAGGTTTGCGTAATTTCTAGGTAGAGCAACTGACTACTGCCATATTTATGCAAATCCTAGGCTAAATAACCCTTCTAGGGAAATTTGCGCAAATCTTGTTGGGAGTGTTGGCTGGAAGGATTGCACAATACTGGAGCCTAGCAGATTGTCTGAGAGGATTGTGCAATTTTTGGAGGGAAGGCTGGTTGCCCTCTAGAAATGCACAATTTTCAAGGGGAAGCTGCTCAACCTGCATCTGGACCAAGTCTGCATGAACAGCCTGTCAGGGGAATGGATCAACTATGATCAATATGTTGCCTTTGTGCAAGGAGAACACTTGAAGCTTGAGTACTTGACGAAGCAAGACAAAGTGTTGTGAAAGGATGGTAGGGAGGCTCTAAAATAGGCTAAGGAAAAATTTTGGAGGGTGGTTCTAGCTGCTACAACACTTGGCGACACACTGGTAGAATTCCAGCTCTCTGAATGGACCTTGTTCGTGAAAAGAAAGCATAACACCTCTGGAAGTATTGTTCAGTTCTTAGCTCATCTTGGTTTCACACTAACTTGATTGTAAGATGTAGCATCTTCGAGAATCTTCATCGATTGACACACATTCCAAGCCAAGGAAACATGGTTGTTTCGATTGGGGTTGAGGGGTATATAGGTGCACAAGCAGTATAGTCATCAGACTCTTAGTTTCATCTCTGGTGTTTCTCCACTCCCAACAGGCCTAGACAGTACCCTGGTGGAGTCACATAGGAATAGAAGCATGGATCTGGTGCCAACGAGCCTGGTCAGTACCCCGATGAAGTTACTTGCATCACCTCCCTACGCAGGAAGCCCTTCTCTTCTTTCGCCTTATTCATTTTTCATTTTGAATTTTTTGACTTTTCATTTTTTTCATTTTCATAACTATGCATAACACTTATTCATTTTAGAGGCAAAAAGGGATCCTAACTTATTGATGGAACAAGAGGTTGTTTCAACAAAGAAGTAGTTTATTATATCTCTGACGTGCCTATTAAGGTTTTATCCCTCACCTTACTCTACTTGACGGAGCTAAAAAGGGTTAACCCAAAAACAACCAACTAGAGAAGGTGACACTAGTTAGCATGCAAGCATTGTGTTCTCACCAAGGTTCACTTTGAACAGTATGTATTTTCCTTCAATGTATCATGGACTAAGAGTAACAAGCTCATCATATAGAGGCAAGATGACAGATAACCAAGTAGTGATAGCTATACAAGCCCTCTTGTACTTTACCTAGCTTGCTTCAAGAGTCATACATGGTTTCATGCAAAACTAACCTACGAACAAAACAAGCGAATTGACAAACAACAAAGCAAAGTAAGAGCAGAAGAAAAAGTGAAAGCTAAGCAAGAAAACAAACAAGCAAACAAAGCATGTAAGCAAACAAGCATGCAAGAAAACTACTGAAAGCAAACACTACTCCTACACCTACACTAACGTTGCATGGGTCTGATCACGTGAAGTGATACTTCCAATGCAGCCACCGACAGATTAGTAGACCCATGTTGGTGAAGGCTTGGTCCGCGAGCAACCTAGTTGTGCGAACTAGAAAGCAAGAAATATATAACAACGAAGATAGCCACACTTCGTGTTTCAAAGTTCCCACGGGACATAAGTGAGTGCATGTGCATGATGGGCAGTCCGTGGACTTGTGATGGTGTTGTGTGACACTACGTGCAACTTTGAAACACAAGCACACTCTTGATTGTGACATGCAAGCAAACAAAAGAAACAAAGATAACTTGCATCACACACGAGTGCTTGCAATGTAAGACTCCTCTAGTGCATGAGTGATGGGATCGTGCAGTTCGAGTGGATGAAGTGTGATCTATGAGTGACATGGATCTTCAATGCATACAAATGAGTGATGAGGAGCCTTGGGTGATTGAACAATTTTATGATCGGAAGTGAGACTAACCCCAAGAGAGTGAGGACCTAACATAACCATCAGCTCGGGCTAAAGTGCCTCGATAGTCTTGGGTGTCTCAACTTCATCATCAAGTAGATCATCATAAACTGGAGGCTTCAAAAGATCAACTATGATAGATTCATGATCGTGATTAAAATTGCAAACAAATGGATCACGACTGCCACGATCAGAAAAATCAATGAATTCCTCTACATCCTCATGATCAGATGAATCAAATAGAGGGGTAGATGAAAAGCAAACAAACTCATCCTCTGTATCTCCAGAAAAGATAAATGAAGGGTCAAGTGGATTTTCAACGAATAACTTATCCTCTCCATTTTTGAATGATGGACCAACATCTGGTGAGTCCTGCGAGTGACCAACAATGGGTGCATCCATGGATGAAGACACACATGCAAAATCATGGATGGTAGGTTCACTAAAGAGGTTAGGAAAGAATGAAGGGGGCTCAGATGGAAGGGAGTCATCCTTCGCCAAGTTTTGATGCTCAAGCTCCCACTCATACTCTTCATGAATGACAACGCATGTTGGTTGTGCAACACCAACTTTGTTAATGGGTTGTTCCTCGTTCACAACAAGTGAAGAGTCTGAAATGGATGAACACAAGAAAACATCATTCATAGGAACACCCAAGTGCGAAGACGGAGGTCGTAGACAAGAATGCATATGAGAACTTGAAGGACTCACAACCAAATCTGCATGAAAATTGAGTGAAGTGATGTTGGGAGAATGTGAAAGATGAACAGGCGTGTGAGCATGCTCTTCAGCATCACTTGGCAGTGGTGGAGCTGTTGAATGAGAGGTAGGCAGATAGTCAGTTGAGACAGTGTCCACATCCATACGAGATTGTACAGCTCCCTCAATGAATAATGTTGAGCGAGGCTTGATTTCAATCTTTCTCTTGGGACGGGCATATTTCTTAAGGAAATAGTTGAAGCTGTCCCAAAGATAAGTAAATTTCATCTAGCTCCTCAGAGCTTTAAACTGCAAGTCATGGAAGCACTGCCAAAAATCAAAAACTGATCATGCAAAGCCCTCCGTTGTTGTAACAGTTTCTGGTCAAGATGGTCTAGATCAAAATGATAGAACGTGTCTTCAATGAGATCACAGAAGTGCTCAAAAGAGCGCTTGGTGTCAGCCAGTAGGCTGAGCACCCAACGAAATGGAGATTTGCGAAGTGTGTATGCAAGCAGCAAATCGACCTGTTCACCAGAAAACTCATCTTCCTCATGCAGCATGGAAATAAAGTTATGTAAGTGCTCAGGCTAGGCCACTTCGCCTTCACCATCATACGTGAAAGTGGATAAGAGATCGAAAAGCTTCCCCGTGATGGATACATCTTCACGATTTGAAAAACACTGTGGGGGAAGAAGAGTGCAAGACTTCATGAAAGATGCGCAAAGGTTCAAAACTAGATGAGAGGACACAGCTTGTCATCAGACCCTCCTTCTAGTGCCATAAATGTTGATGGTACTGGACCTACCAACATCTCAGGGGGATATCCCCAATAAGAAGTTCCAATTAGACCTCAGACTATTTGGTGTAGGAGTCTCGATAGTGGGTCATAAGGTAATGCCTTGACCACGATGTCGCATAGAAGCAAGTAAGATAACTCTGTTAATAGAAAGGGTGTGACCACTGCAGTGAGTCAAGGAAGGTGCGTGAGATGTTCTAACACAAGCTAGGTGGGATGAGTGTGCCCCTTGACAACCTGTATCAGTACTTAGCTGGGAAGGGAACACACGAGCAAAGATGCATCACAAGATGGAAATCAGAGCAGTCGATAATCCAAAGTGATGGTTAAACCAACAACACATTTGCAACAAGATTCATATAATTGCATACGAATCAGTTCATACACAAATACATAAGTTAAACAACATATATCATTAAGGTAATCGAAACAGTCCAACTACAATAACAACATATGCATGAAAATGTGCTAGCTCTTATTATATAAAGAAGTGTAAGTTCCAATCATACAATACATCCATGTAAACCTACTAGCCCCATCAGTGAAACATTATAGCCACATCCACCTGCTCCTCCAAAGAGATGTACTATCTCTGTGTAGTGGAGAAGCTAAGGCGCATCACAATACTGTGCAAGATTTCTTCAAGATAGGCTTAACAGAAGCTTGGCTGACCAAAAGCCTATACAATTAGTTATGAGGGACTATTTATAGAAAAGGATGGGGTGACCCTTGACATTCCCCTCTGTGACCATTCAACTAACCTCATGACTCTTCACCTACTCTATGACTGTTACATCCACTATTGACACTTGACTTACACTTGACATGATTCAACATTACAATGCACATGTACCCATGTGAACAATGGCTTGAACAAGCCAAACTAGACATCATTCTGACTTAGACAACTATAGAAGTCCAACTACTCGACATACTCATGTTGATCAACAGTAACATATTGATGCCAAGATTGGTAGTCCTTAATAGTGTCTGTGTGTTCCGTTGTGACATATGTCGGAAACCTCAACATTGGCTCCATAGTATTTGGGTACATTTCTTGGGCTCCTCTCTCCAACTCGTCTGAAAGCATGCGCATCATTCTCTTCAATGTGGCCGGACCAACAACATACTTGCACATGATGTCTGCACTGATAGGCAAGTCTGGGCTGGTGGCGGTGCGCATCAACTCGTCGAAGTATGAGTCAAGCTCCTATCGGACCTGCTTCTTTGTCTTCACCTGGGTGAGAGTCCCAAGTGATGGGATTGCATGTGTGTGCACCACAACATCCATGCTCTTGAATACTCGTGCATGGGAAGCCTGTATGCTAGTGATGAGTTGTGGTAGGTCCTCATAGTTTTGGATCTGACTCTGGATATGTGCTTGCAGCTCGGCCGCATTGGCCCTCGTCGTATTTGGTAAGTGAAGTAGGGCTCCCTTGTACTTCATCATCCATGCTTGCATGTTATCAACAACATCATATATGTTCTTCAATATGCATGCTCTTCTTGCTCATCGCTACTGCCATCCATGGAGATGGATGATTACTTGGTGCATGATACCAAACTTAGAGTACAATGCTTGCATAATTGTATCAAGGGACAATACTTCATCTAGTATTGCCTTATTTAGTTTAGCTTTGGCGGACATTGTTGCCAAGTCTCCTCCTTGCTTGGCCACCTATAGTTCTTTTGTCATTCCCTCGTTCTTAGCTATGAGGAAATGAACACTTGAGCTAGTGGCTTCAGCATACACTCTGGTTGCAAAGGCTAAAGTCACTAGATGCTTATGCACATCAGTCATGATCACTCATTATTCAACTTCCGCAGGGGATGTTTGGTCCTCCGTAGTTGATACTCTTTAATACTGCACAACTCTATGATGAGATTTGTCAAAGGAGATGTTGCGCAACTCTGCTTCTAGCTAACCACCAAGGATCTCAGTGCCTCCTTGGTCATTTGAGACTTTCTCATCATCTGGATGCAATGAAGTAGGTGATTCAACCTCTTTTTGGTGAGGCATGAGGTCAATGTCCTATTCCAACTCCTGCTGCTCCATGTCTGCATCCAACTGTTCAAGCATCTATTCTATCTCATGAGCAAACTCTTGCCCCTGTGATGGTTCACCCTGGTCACCTGATGCCAGCTATTCAAAAGAATCAACTACTTGTACGGGTGCTGCTTCATCTATCTGCACATGATGCGCCCCCTACTATATATGCTGCTACTGCGCTTCCTTCTCCTATTGCCATAGCTCTTGTTCTTTCTGGAGTTGCTCCCTCATCTCATGCAACTCCTTGTCTGCTTCTTCCATTCTCTTCTTAACCATCTACCTTCACGCAATGCGCTTGTCACGCTATTACCTCTTTACCCAAATAGCCATAGCTTCTTGTTCTATGAGTGGATCTGCTTGGAGCTTGGAGCTTTTCTCCTCCTCCATGCAATCGACAATATTCCTCTTCCCTTTGTCACGCACAGTTATGCTTGGCTCTGCTGCCTATGCTCTTGCTGCTACTGCTGGTGCTTTCCGTGATGCTACTTCATGTTGCTTTGCTAACTAATCCACGGCGAAGCCAACCTATTCATTGGGTCTAGAGGAACTATAGTAGTACCTCCATGAGTTTTCCTTGGTACAATGAAATGCCCCATGGAACCAGTTGAACTCAACTCTCATGCAGTGATCCTTCACAATGCAATGTGGGTCATGTGGATTGAAGCTTCGGAAGTCGAATGGGTACTTCTTCATGTGTTCTACTTCGACATCCGCTTGCTTGATACTCTGGATCTCATACAACCCAATCCATAATGGAAGAGCGAGCCAAGGTGCCTTCTTATTCCGTTGTAGTCTAGCTATCAATCCTATCGAGATGTGATACGCTACTTCCTGCATGACAAGTACATCTAAGGAAAACTTTGGTGGAACATGTGGAGGCTTCTCCACACTGAACATTCAGATGAAAGTGTTGGACGGTGAGGCATACCAATCTACAATGCCTAACAATGCATCCCTCACTTCCTCTGACATGCGGGTTGGATCTTGTTCGAATATCATCTTGTACACTAGAGTGACACAATGATTGGATAGTTGTATGATTACTCCTCTGAAGCTGCATTAAGAAAACAACTTGAAATATGTGTTCATAATAGTCTCCACTAGTGACCATGTCCATTCCAAGCCCGGGAACTCATGCCAGTCACAGACGGATGTAGGAGGACATGTAAATCTCTGCATGCATACCTTCGAGTGATTTTCGAGCCTTCGTGACTTGTTCCTTCAGCTGATGAGCTAGTATGTCGGACCAATTGCATGGTTTTCCTTCTGTAGCCAGTTGGTCCAATGTGATCACCCAGCTCTGAGGAAAGGTTTCAGTTCTTTCTTGGCCACACAGTCGACATGCAAATATGACCAAGTATTGGTATGCCTTTCTCAATATCTTCATCTTGTAGATCTGGTTGCATGTCATCCTAAAATGAACTGGCTCCTTTACCCAATCCTTCAAAATGTATCTGTAGTAAGATCTATTGTTGGGCAAGTTGAATGGAGGACTCATGAGAATCACGGGCTTGAAAATATAATACATCTCATCATAATCTTGTGCCCAGAATGTTGCAAGCATTGTCCTACTGACACTCCCCAAGGTCATCGTCTCGGGGTCAGTGTGAGAGACAATCTAGTGAATCATGTCCACGCATGGGAATGCAGGGTATCTGCATGAAATCTAATACAAGCCTGACTTGTGAATGTTCATGTACACTTGACATTTTTCGAGGTCTTCCCAAAAGTTCCTGTGAATGTTTCATTAACTTCTTACCACTTCAGTTTGATGTCCTTGTATAGATACAACTTCGTGTCTTCATAGATCAGCAGGCTAGAGGACATCTACTCAGCTGTTGCTCCAGCTACAATACCATCAGTGTCCTGGGATCCTATTCTCTTGGAAGCCATTGAGACAAATGAACACCTGAAAGATCTGGAGACAAGCAACATGCATGGCAAGAAATATGTTAGTGAAAACAAAGCAAATCCGAGGAAGGACACAACACATTCCTGGGAAACCAGTGAGAAATATTGCACAAATTTTACTAGGAGGTTGGGTGACTAGCTGCCAGAACCACAAAAGGTAGTCTGGGTTGTTTGGGAGGTAGGACTGGCTACTGGATCTGCGAAATGTGCAACCCAGTCACACTATTGGCTGTTGGGATTGCGCAATCCGCAATTCCAGCTGGGAAGGATTGTTGGCCTAGGGACAGATTTGCGCAATTCCTTAGGCCAAGTAGCCACTGTCCTCTAGAAATGTGTAGAACAGTCCTGGAGGCTAGTGCTTGGAAAGAATGTGCATTTCTGGAGAGGAAGGTGAGCCTTCCTCCCCAGATTGTACAATGTAACCTTGGTGGAGGCAGAGTCCGGGCCAAGATTGGCCCGACTCGGCGACAGGCAACTAGAAGCAAATAAGATAGTGAATGCATGGTGACACTAAGTGATAGCAGAAGTGATTGACAATGCATGAAAAACATGAATGAAATATTCAACAAACAGATTGATCATGCATGTGGGTGAGGCAGTTCGTCGGTTGGGCGAACATCCGTGCAAAACAGTTTCATGCATGCGACAGCAATGAGATAGCAATGAAAACTGAAACAAAGCTAGGAAACGCTAGTATACATGTAAATGATAACAAGAATTCAAATAAATCAAGAAAACAACACTTACACAAGTGAATACACAAAAAGTGACAGAAATGCTGAAAAAGACAAGTTGAGGCAACTTACCCATGAATAGCTGAGTCGGATGTGTCGAAGAGTCCTGGATGTGTTGTGGGATGTCAAAGCTCCAAGATCGATGTGAATGAATGAGCTCTAATGCACCAAATAAATAGTTTTGGTCTCATGACGTGCATGCCACAAATCTAGGAAAAAGCAACACTTGGAGGGAAACTTCTAAAATAACTTTGCATGTAACCCCTGGCTACTAAAAATAGCTCCCTGAATCATGGGATTCCCTTTACATGTTTCCTTTTCCTATTCTGGGAAGAACCAGTCATGCATGCATGCAATTTGAGTTTCCTCAATCCTGGGTGGAACTGGTCGACTGGACTGCTTATGCGTGCAGTTTCTCGACTTCTTGGGAAAAATGTGCATTTCTAGTTGGGATCTAGGCTTACTGCCAAGGAGGTTTGCGCAATTTATGGGTAGAGTAGCTGACTACTACCCAAATTTGTGCAAATCCTAGGTTGAACAACCCTGCTGGAGAAATTCATGCAAATCTTGCTAGGAGTGTTGGCTGGTAGGATTGCGCAATCCTGGAGCACAACAGGCTGTCCGAGAGGATTGCGTAATTTCTGGAGGGAAGGTTCATTTCCCTCCAAAAATGTGCAATTTTCAAGGGGAAAGGACCAAGTATGGGTGAACAACCTGTGAGGGGAATGGATCAACTGTGATCAACAGGCTGCCTTTGTGCAAGGAGAACACTTAAAGCTTGAGTACTTAACGAAGCAAGACAAAGTGCTGTGAAAGGTTGGTAGGGAGGCTCCAAAACAGGCTAAGGAAAAATTTTGGAGGGTGGTTGTAGCCACTACAACAATATTATAATTGAATTTGTGATTTAATATTAGGAAATTAACATGTTTTCATATATATCTTAAAGTGTTACGAGTTTTGTGATATTGTAGGCCTACTTGGAGATTCTAGAAGGGTCCTACTTGGCCACCCAACCACAAATTCGAATTTGTGGAATAATTGTAGAAGATGTGGATTGTTAACTATTCACATCCAAAGGCAAAGAATCATGGATGAGAGGATTTTGAGAGGATTTGTTTCTTACATTTTTAGTAGATTGGTTGTAACCACAAGAGATAAATGTGGATTTAGGAGAGATCTAAAGATCTATATTTATTGAATAGTTATCCTTAAATTTTGTATAAATAAGAGTGCACCCTTCATACAAAGGGTTGTTAGTTTTCAATTGTAACTAGTTAGTGTTGTTGTCAGGTTGTTAGATGCAAGTTAGAAGTTGTGAGTGTTAGTTTTAGTTGCTCATTGCTAGTTGGAGGTTCCAAGTTCTAGATGTAATTTGTAAAGTGAGGATAAATAATTCCTGAGATATCTTGTAACTTCATTTTTATGAAATACATACTGCCCCATTGATTTTCGCGATGTGATAGTTGATTCAGTGTACTTTTTGAGGAATGGAGGGCCCCTGTCAACCACAGTTTGCACACCTCTGTACATATTGGTAACATAGTACTTATTTCATTTCTTTTCATGCAACTGTGCTTTTACTTTCAACAATTGTGATTTCATTTTAGGAGGTGTGATTTACTTTCCAGCAAGTGTGATTTCATTTATGCAAGTGTGGTGTGATTTCAATTCTGCAAGTGTGATTTCATTTATGCAAGCGTGGTGTGATTTAATTTATGCAAGTGTGATTTCATTTTCAAGAAAGTGTGATTTCATTTATGGAAGTGTGATTTCAATTTCTTTGTGTTTTGTTTTGTTTGGATTAGATTGTTTTAACTTGTTTGGTAACTAGCATTTGCACCTTATGTTGCAAAGGAAACGCCGTAAGGCATAGAGTGGTGAAGAATAGCATAGAGTGGGGAAGAATAGCATAGAGTGGGGAACAATAGGGACATGGGAATGGACATTGTTGAAAGCAAGGGTGGATGATAATGAGTTACAATTGCAATAGTTAGTTATGTGTATTCTGGAAATGGATATTTTGTAAATAATAATTGTTTGTGAAAGAATAGCGACATGTGAATGGACATTGTTGAAAGAAAGGGTGGATGATAATGAGTTAGAGTTGAAAGTATTAGTTATGTGTATTTTGAATATGGATATTTTGTAAATAATAGTAGTGTGTGGAAAAATAGCAACATGTGAATGGACATTGTTGAAAGCTAGGGTGGATGATAATGAGTTATACCTGAAATGATTAGTTATGTGTATTCGAATATGGCTATTTGGTAAATAATAGTAATGTCATGTAGAGGTTATCCATTATCCATGTAGTTGTTTTTGTTTATGTGAACATGTTTTTGTACATTATTTTAAAGGTTTTTTTTTTTTTTTTTTTGCCCGACAAGATTTAATTTTTCCATATCCTACCTATTTATGGTGTTATTAGAAAATACTATTATATTGTAATGGAAGAGGTGAAAGAAACGATACGACATTGTGAACAACATCATGGTCGTCGTTCCATATTTGAAAATGCATGAAAAATTGTTGGAGCCATCATGATTAAAATGTTATAGAATGTTTAAGGTTTAGGGGTTTAAAATGTTACAAAACACTTGCTAAATTGTAATAAAATGCTTAGGGTTTAGGGTTTATAACAATCTAGTAAATTATTTAAATAAACACTTCAAAAAAAAGTTACAAACGCTTGTTAAAATGTTATAAAATACTTAGGGTTAAAATGACGCAAGCATAAAAGTTCAATGCAGTACTGCAAGCCTCCTGGTCTGGTTGAACTCATTCTGTCAATTTGTGATTCTTATATAACATATAGTCTTTAAGGAAGCAACCAAGAAAACTTTAGTACAGTCCCATAAGCCTCCTGCTTTAGTTGACATTCCATTCATTTACATTCCAAGGAAAATTGTAAAGTTATAACTAAAATTGTAAGTTGTTTTGGATGGCCTAAGACTTGACATATCAAATCAGCAAAGGTAATTACTAAAATTTAGGTTATAAAGTCCCAAAGCCGTTGGCATTGCTCCACTATGAAAATTATTGATCTTAGTGAAACCGCATATTTATGATACAAAGAAAGTGTAGATACAATATGATCTTTGGATGATAAGCCTTCACCTAAAGGCTAAAGTGTCAACACATCCTTAGCCTCAGATATCTCTAAATAGAATGGACACAATAAGCTTTAGAACATGAAATTCACTAAACTCGTACTTTGAAACCAATTTCAAAGTATTCTCAGTTATTAACTTGCATATCTACAAGCATACAGTGCAACAGGGTAAGTATAAATAGGGCAGGCCACAACAGAAAAGGTTTGAAGCTGATGCAGCTTCTCCTGGTTACAGAGCCTCTCTTCACTTTGTCCGTTGTATGATAAGTACATCTAGAAAAGCTGGAAGTCGAATAGTTCTGCTGGCACATCCTGGCACCCCAAGATGATGCTTGACCCGCATCTCTAACATTAGCTCTCTGCTTTAAATTGTATAGCTGGTCTTCCCATCTTGATCTCCATTCTTCTTTTGCAAGTTCCTTCCAGAGGACAAGTAAAATAGTCAAAACAAAATAGCAAGCATTGTATGTGTCAGCCACACATTTATCATGCTAAAGCAACCCCTGGTTAGCACATTATACGAGTCATGGATCACAACACAATACCAAACGACACCCACATCATGACATGCATAAAAAAGAGGTGAATGAAGTTTTCCAGTCATTGTTTATAATACAAACCTAACATAAGATAGTTCCAGATTTTGAGATCCAAAGATACACAAATTCAACATCAAACTAAGCCTCACCAGACAAATATTTCAAATGCAATCCAGCATACCATTACATTTCCTCGAAGAGCTATTTAATCATAATCCACATACGAAACCATTAACAACTCACAACCAGTGCAACATAAATGTCTGCCAAATCATGGAAATACATGTAAACAAAGAAAACTACTATGCTAGGCATACTAAGCAACCTGGAGTGCTTTGATTTTTGTTCACCTTAAAACTGTTAGCAGTTTGACGAAGTGTATTCAAAACAATAGAATGAATATGTTTGGACAATACAAATTGTGTCTATTTCCATACAGATCAAACTCTATGAAATTGACACAAGCAGTCACAAATGCTTTGCTAAACAGAATGCAGTCTTCACCAATTAAAAACCAATGTAGCTATAGACCCCAAAATTGGCTCCCCTGAAATAGAGATTTCCACTAAAGATCATTATGAAGGGCTGCAGGCCCACAAAAAAACCATCTACAGCACTAATATGATTTCACTTACTGACAATCCAAGCCTGATATAATTACAAACTAAGAATTTGTTATCATATTAAAACCTATCACACATGTGAGATCTATAGTTCCTTGAATTCAAATGATCAAGCACGCTCACCATCTTCAGTGTACAAGGGCCTCTTCCTATATGTCGGATGATAAGGAAAAACAAGGCAATATCAAAATTGTTGTTTCTTCGTGGAATAAATTTCCCAATTGGAAAATGTCGATCAACTCTAGGAAAATCAATCTATTTTTCACCCACTGCCATATGGAATCAATAATCAAATCCCCCATCTTTTCAACCTTCTCTATGAAATTAGATGCATCTTGAAAAATATAGCTAATATTTGCATCATCAACATTATACATCCCAATTTTTTTATACTAAAAAAGGTCTCGATATTGTGCTTCTGATTGACTAAATTGATTAGCACAAAAGCATAGAACATGAGTGACATCCAAAAACTGTAATGTAGTTATAGACCTTGAAGCCAAAGATCCACCAATAAAAAATATTCTGTAACATGTGATGGCCGCTCTGAGCCGACAGCCTAAGAGAGCAAAGCCATCTTTTCCAAAATGTGTTCACTATCAAGCTTTGAAATCTTGTTCAAATATTTCAATTTAACTATCAGGGATATACTGTGACATGAATCACTATTTCCTTTTGGATATTTTCCATGATAGTTGTCCTGGAAAAATGGTGACATTTCTAAGTTATCCTTATAAGGTGATTTTGAGAATGGATACTGAGAAAGTCCTGTAAACCTATACCACTAGTATATGCAAGATCTTGTGGTTTTGTGTTTTCCCCATTTTCAAGCATTCTTTACCTACAACATTTAACTGGAAAGAAAATAATTGAAATGATGAGTGCAAGTGACCTAATTTAGTGGCCCTGGAATCTTCTTTCTCGTCATCCCCTGGAAGATATTTTCTTAGAAATTTATTTATCAAAACATCCAATTTATGGTGAAGTTCGAATATGAATGGTTGCAACTTCATCATTTCTCTTGATCCTCCACGAAAGCTAGCTTGAACTCATGCACAAATTTGTTTTGGTCAATATCTCCATAGATAAATTGATCCATTGATCCAATTGTTGTTTCTAAAATGTAACAACCAAGCTTTTCCCCTGATATCTCATGTAACAAATTTGAAGCAATTTCTGGACTATTTAGAAAAAGTTCGACTAGTCTTGGATGCTGTGAAATATCAAACGATATTTTTCCAGTGGAAGGATGTCCTGGAACCCCTGATTAAATTGCCACAATATGAAAATCACTATCATGTGTATTTTTGTCTTCAATGGTAAGGAAAATTCCTTCAAAAGTAGTCTCAGTCGCATTGTAGAATGCATCCACACGAACCTTATCATATCATGCCTTTAAAGCATTGATCCATCTCCAGTTTGAAATACAATTGATATTCCAAGGACAAAAATTCCAGAGCATTTACCATAGAATATTAACTTTGGTTCCTTGTGTTCCAAACTTTTATTTGAATTTATTTAAGGATTTTTCCTTTCTTGAATCATGGAGTCTCTCTCCATGTCCTTTTGGATGCCCATTCACGATAATATCAATTGACTCATCTTGAGGTGAACCAAACTTGCCACAGGAGATAGCCTGAAGATTTGTTGCATTTGATCCATTAATTACTGTCTCTTGGGTAGAATGAAGGTATTTTCCAGTAATTTCATGTTAACTGCTGCCTAATAGCCCCGTACGTTTTCTTTAAAGTAAAAGAAAAAATGAAGTCCCGTCAATGACAAAAAGTCGACAACAGTCTTTTGTAACATAGTGTGACATGCTGCTAGACGATGCTTAACAATATCAATGCCAATCAGTGTCCCAGACCTCCTCAAAATTTCAGCGAGCATACAGATTTCAACACTCGTGCCATCAAATCTAGGAAGTGCCCTATCTGTGATTTCATCAGGTCCCATGAATAACCTGACAAAATCGTGACAGTGTGTCCCTCAAAGAGGTATTCCAAATCATTTCCCAACATCAACATTGTTGATTGCATCAAATCCTTCTAGGTAACAATATTTTGATGCATTGATCACTCCAACAGGGCCTTGAACATGGTGGAGTCCAGAAAAAAAGCTTAGAATTCCGAAGCAACACACCTATGCCTTACGGCATATGTAGAAACCAATGATGCATAATTGATCAAATTCACAAATGGTGTTTCCAATAATTGTAAAACTGCAATTGAGCCATCGACTCTCCGAAGGGGTATCTTAGGAAAAACAATGGAACTCTATAGTATTGCATATATCTCAATGTCTAAACAATTAGGTTCTCACGGATAACTAAAGAATTTGTCCTCACATGTGGGAAAGAATGTGCGTAGGAGATCAATTTCCTCCTCTTTAAATTTGAAAATTGCAACGAGACGTATATGCTCTTCTAATCCAACAAAGACAGTGTACTCCCCACCTAGGCGCACTCCATTGGGGTGGGCTTTGAATATCTAGTCAAAAGCCTGACAAATCTCTAGTTGTCTTCCAACATATATAACAATCAGCTTTCTGAGGTGACTTGATTCTGGTATGATTTCAACAATTGTTTTGTTGATAAGTGACTGAAGGCGTGGGATGCATGACTTAATTACAGTTTCAAGATGCTTCCATTTCAGGTCATTTTGAAAAACAACCTTGTTGATAGTGTGTAATATGTTACAATTGATTATATCCCATAGTTCAACAATATGTCCAACTGGAGCAAGATGTAGAGTGTTTTTTATTCTTCTGCCATAAGCTCTTTGGAAAGATGTCTCATGGTGGAAAAGAGAACCCATTTACCCACTTCTTCACCATCCTCTTCACTGGTAATCTTTGTTATGTCAAATAATTCTTCCAAAATCTCACAGATATTTCCAACACTTTTGTCATGTTTTAGATCAATTGCACCTTGGTCTATTCTTTTTTCACTCGTATATTTTCTTCTTATACTCAACTTGATTGTAGGAAATGGTGTTCATGCATCTGTAGAGACACTTTGTAGAGAATCAGACACAAGCCCTGCATGATTGTTTTTCAAAGCAATGCTAACATGTTCATTTTGCTGACTAATTTCTTTTTTCCATAACTTACTCATTGGATGGAATGGATTAGAACATTAATCAAGTCTTTTTAGAGATTATCCTTCTCACTCATCTACAAGGAGAAAAAGTGTGTGGAAAATCTCCTATCTAAGGATGGATGTTGTGGATTATTGCGTATGATTAATTACTCTGCTTTTGATAATGAAACATTTCAAAGATCAGAAGTATAAAAATCTAAAGGATCTTCGTAGACAATTTCTATAAACAACTGTTTGATATTGTTGATACTTAAAAAGATTATTTTCTCTTTTTGTGAAGAAAACTTTTAGATATTTTAAATAGGATCAACCAAGGTAAGATAGATTAGGAAGATCGATAAAGATGGAAAGGTAGATCTTTTGAATTTATATATTATTTATATGTAATGATGAAATAAGATATAATTTTGAGGGGCATAATAAAGGGATCAAAGATGTATGGGGATGACATAAAAAATATTGAATATGTAACTAATTTTTGATAATGAAAATATGTGGGTTTTTTCTTATTGGAAAAAAAAAAGATGCACTCAGCAGCTCTAAAACCTATGAATCAACAATGTAGTTCACAAATCAACCCTATAAATTCAATAAACAACACATTGCACTAATGGGGTGTTGGATTCTAGGTGTGGTTTCAGCAAAACAGATTTATCAGTAGTCATATAGGCCACATTTATCTCTCGGCTTGTGTTCTTGTGGAGACTACTGGTAATATTGAGTGAAGAGGATTAAGAATCACTGGAAAGAAAAAAATTGAAATGATGAGTGCATGTGACCTAATTTAGTGGCCCTAGAATCTTCTTTCTTGTCATCCCCTGGAAGATATTTTCTTAGAAATGTATTTATCAAAACATCCAATTTATGGTGAAGTTTGAATATGAATGGTTGCAACTTCATCATTTCTCTTAATCCTCCACGAAAGCTGGCTTGAACTCATGCACAAATTTGTTTTGGTCAATATCTCCAGAGATAAATTGATCCATTGATCCAATTGTTGTTTCTGAAATGTAACAACCAAGCTTTTCCCATGATATCTCATGTAACACATCTGAAGCAATTTTTGGACTATTTAGAAAAAGCTCGACTAGTCTTGGATGTTGTGAAATATCAAACGATATTTTTCCAGTGGAAGGATGTCTTGGAACCCCTGATTAAATTGCCACAATATGAAAATCACTATCATGTGTATTTTTGTCTTCAATGGTAAGGAAAATTCCTTCAAAAGTAGTCTCAGTCGCATTGTAGAATGCATCCACACGAACCTTATCATGTCATGCCTTTAAAGCCTTGATCCATCTCCAGTCTGAAATACAATTGATATTCCAAGGACAAAAATTCCAAAGCATTTACCATAGAATATTAACTTTGGTTCCTTGTGTTCCAAACTTTTATTTGAATTTATTTAAGGATTTTTCCTTTTTCACCCTCCTAGATAGTAAATTGGATTTTTTTTTAATTAGATAATAATGGTTGAGAATTGGATTTTTTTCAATTAAATAAATAAATAAATAAATAAATATATATATATATATATATATATATATATATATATATATATATATATATATATATATATATATTCTTGTTAGACAACTAATTTTTTTTCCATATTGAATTTAATTTGAATTTGACCTGAAACTCACTTTGACTTCATAATTATGAAATAAAACAAAGTGTCTCGTTCAAACCCAAACTCCTACCTACCTATAAAATAAAGCATAATGTCTTCTCCATCTAGCATGCACTATCGTGGGAGTCCAATGGTCATCACAGTTACTTAATTTACTTAATTTTGTAAAGGTCTTATTTTCAAGTAGTTGAATATGAAAATTTAAGGTAGCACTATGTTTTAAAGTTTTGATAATTAAACAAAATTGTAATATCATTAAATTTCTTCATAAATATATGAGATATATGACTTCGGAATAATTGGTGAAATTTTGAACAAATATTAAAAATAAGAAAATGAAGTTGTTTATATAAAGCATTTAGACTATCCAATTTTATCTAATTTTATCTATTTTTTATATAGTTTTATTAAAAATAAATAAAAAAACATCACACACTTTTCACAACCCAACTTCAATTAAAGAAGTGAGCCTCTAAGTGTATCCTATATTCATGAATATTTTATTTTTGTTATTTTATTTTATTTTATTCAATTAAAGAAGTGAGCCTCTAAGTGTATCCTATATTCATGAATATTTTATTTTTGTTATTTTATTTTATTTTATTTTTATTTTTTAATAAAAAGAAATTATTGCATTACAATTTTGACATCCCAGTATTAGAGTACATAACTTGTAAAGAAATGATGGTGTATGCATTTGCATTTTCCATTAAATTGTCCAATTACAAGCTATAATATCTAGCCACACGGTAAAGTGATCTATTCTAACTTGTAGCCACACAGGAAAGTGAACTATTCTAACTTGTAGCTACGTGGGAAAGTGAACTATTCTAACTTGTAAAGAAGAAATGATGTCGCATGTGTTTGCATTTTCCATTAAATTGTCCAATTACAAGCTACTATATCTAACCACCTGGGAAAATGAACTTGCAAATATATAATAGATTATACTAATTCAAAGAGAAAAGCCAGCGATCTTATGGATACATACTTGATTAACCAGATGCACTTCACTCTCAGAATTCCTCGCTTCTGAGAAGAAGGCCCCTCATGCTTTTTATTTTCGATTCAATCGTGTATAAACCGAATAGAGGTACGACTGTAAATTGTTCAGAGGCACCAAAGAGAACATTGAACGTCTAGCTATTATGCCTGATGAGAGAGGAAGATGGAAACCCGTTAGAAATTTACGCAGCAGAATAAAATCAAAGACGACAGAGCTCACCCAAACCAAGAATGGAGAATAAAAAATGAGCCCTAAACAACTTTCAAATAACGAACATGCCATTTCCCAATTTTCTTTGTTTCTTTTGAACTCCTGTAACTAGACACAAGTTGATTTGAAGTTCCCATCATCCCAAGCTCGACCTGGTAATCTCATAAGCAAGGAAGCAGGCGACATTGGCAGGAACACTTCTGGCCATGGCTTTGACCAAGCCTTTTAGACAAGCCTTTAAGCCCTTCTAAAGCAACAAGTTTCTTGATGACATTAATTGTACCAACATACTTTGGATGGTGAAATTCATCAATCTGAATGACACTCTTCAACTCTTCAAAGCATCAGTTGGATATACAAGTGTCCAGCTAGAAGCGCCAGAAATCCCACCAGAAACAAGCAGGGTACCCATGCCCAATTGAGATGCATCATGTCGTCATGCCATGAACGGCTTTAGAGCCTTATACACGCCATATGCAATGCCATTTACAGATACATCCCTTAATAAAGTAGGATAAAGCCCTTAAACAATTCTCTGGCTCCTTCGGATCTTAAGACATGCTTAGCTACATCAACTAGGCCATTGTGTTTAATAGAAGCTGTCACTCTTGTTACCCCTAAAGTTGCAACTGAAGCAGTAGCCAAAGCACTCTGAGCTTGCAATCTACATCTGATAAGCTTAGTTGGGTAAGTCAAGAAAGATAAGCAATCCCTGCCCCTTCTCCACACACCACCTGCTGCCCTACAGTGGCAAACCAGGCTCAACCCTAAATAGGGCTTCCATCTGACCTCTTGCACTAAACACAACTGCATTGCAAGCTGCGACAGTGGACAAAGGGGCTCCCATTCCTTTGTACATCCCTGTGAGGCCTTCTTTGGCAATGGTCTGCTTGACAACATCCATTGCACCGACATAGCGAAGATGCTGGCCAGGAAGAAGCAATGGTTGACTCTGGGGCTTCACCTCAATTGTGTCAAAGGGATGCCCAGATATCAGTTGTGTTGTTCCCCCAACAGTGCTAGAAATTAGATCCTTTGCTACAACGATTACCATAATTGGAAGCGACTAATCCTAAAACCTAATATCTACAACACACGGCTTTACTTTATGTGGAACTCTATCTGACATTTAATATCGATAAAATCCAGCCTTTTATTTAGTTTTCAATAAACGGAAGTATTCTAAATGCAGAAAGCTTCCTTAAAATGGGTGTTCAAGGTCACTCAAATTGTACATAGAACCTTAAAATGGGTGTTCAAGTCCACTCAAATTGTACAAAGAAGGCGGATGAATTGCTCACCTGATCAACATGCCTTGTCCAACAGTAAAAACAACTTAATGTAACCTAGCGGAAAACCTACAAGCAGAACCCTGCATGAGATGGACCAAGATTCAATAACTTGGAAGCAGCAGAACCTGGAAGTCAGTTGTTGGTTGGGGCGCTCATCCTCGATAGCATTTGCGGCAGATAAAGTTGAGCTTAGAAGGAGTTGAGTACCCACCTGTACAAATATCAAATCCATTAAAAACCCATATTAAGCTTAGAGGAATTAGAGGTTAGCAAATCGGAAAGGGCATTGAATTATGCCAGAGGACAACTTTCTCACCTGTGGTGGCTTGGAAACACAAGGCTTGACCTGCCATAACAGGAAAAATATTAGTTACCGTAAGTAGGCACAATGGCCCTCTGTACATGTATAGAAATGGAAAGAAAAACCATTAGAAAGAACAAAAATATATATATATACTTGCTCCTTAGTATTATTTTCGAATGCAGATAAGACAGTACTTCTTTGGACATTTGGAACAATAGACCACTCTGCCTTTGTCATTTCTTTTACAGTGATGGAAATTCGTATTCACAGTGTTCTGTGATGTTGCCTTCATTTTATTCCCCTATGCTGGAATATTGTGATGTTGCCTTCATTTTATTCTCCTATGCTGGAATATACTATCCACCCCCATCTGCATTTTTCTGACAAAATTCTTGGTATTCTTAACCTTGAAAACATCAGGAGTTGGGGTAATATTTAACCCCTCGTTGCTTAAATTCAGTGGCGCAGGTCATTTAGGCTCTGTGTTCGAAACCGATGCACTGTACTCCAAAAAGCCATTGGTTGCTTCCTTATTGTGATCCTCGTCAATTAACATCATCTTCGTTACCCGCATTCATTAATTTCAAAACCCCAAATTCTGCCCCAATTTCTTCCTGCTCCTCTTTGACCTTGCGTTTCCGCCCTCTCTTCTTCACACCACCATCAATGCCCTCATGTAACACAGTCCGGGGCTTCCTGCCCCGCTTCTTACCCTGGCCTCTGGTGCTCGCAGTGGCCTTGGACTCTTGTTGCTACTGCATTTGATGTTTCTCGCATTCCGACATTGGTACATTAGTGGGTTTAAGCACTGCAATTCCACAGGCCACAGCGCGGGGCTTCCTGCCCCGCTTTCTGCCTTGGCATCTGGAGCTCCCAGTGGCCTTGGGTTGCTGCTGCAGCAATTTTCTCGCAATCCCCAGTCCTCGGCATGCCCCGCTTCCTACCCTGGCCTCTGATGCTCGCAGTGGCCTTGGACTGTTGTTGTTGCTGAAATTGATGTCTCTGGCATTCCGACATTGGTGGTTTGAAGCTCTGCAACACCACAGCCCTGGGCCTGCTCCCATTGACCTTAGGCCGCTAGCGCCACATTGCTCTGAGCTCCTTTCGCTGCAATTCTCTCCTTGTGAGCATTCTAGTGTCGTCATTGTTCATCGCCATAACCTCCATGAAGAATTCAAACGGACTCTACCTGGAACTCCTGCGTAAAAAGCGCACAGATGTGGAGCGGAGAGCATTGTTCATTGCCATAAACTCCACTAAGAATTCAAATGGACTCTACCTGTAACTCCTCCATAAAAAGCGCACAGATGTCGAGCAGAGTTTTTTTAAGGGTATTTTAATGTTTTAAAACATTTTTATTAAATTAGACGGCTGATTTTTGTTCAATCATCTAACAAAAATTCTAACGGCTACGATTAGGACAGAAGGGCATTTTGGGGAGTTCATTTCAAATGGAAACGCCTTACGGCGTATATATATATAAAATAATTTTTTATTTAATATAATAATAAAAATTTTATAAAATAAAAAATATTAAACATAAATTTTAAGAATGATTTATCAACTCCTTCGCACTATGTCCCTCGGTTTTGTGCAAATGACTGATAATTCAAATATATTTGCATCCACATTCAAATATATTCAGTATTATATATTTTGTATTCTGCTTACATATTTATTTATTTTTTGTTATTTTTAGAGTAAATTTATTTATATTTTATCTATTTTACAAATCAGAAAATTATAGTTTTATGATATAAATTTACAAAAGAGACACTAAATTCATTTTAGGATTAAAACATACAATTTAAATAAAAGCCCATCACTGTCTCATGAAAAAAATCATATCGCCAAATTACAAAGGGAAAAGAAAAACAAAATGTTTCTGCGTCCATCTTCTATCTATCAAAACATCAATTACCTACCAATATGGAAAGGTCAAACACACAATTCACGTTTTTACTCAGACAGACCCTGACATCTTGTAGATGAGGGTTGGTGTGGGCCTCTTAAGCAACGAAAAGACTGTCCCACAAAGTGAAAGTTCCACCAAATGTATTGTAATGATGTACTCAACAACAATGAACATCTCATCTTTTTGGGTTTCCTGTGAACTAATGTACTTGATGATGTTCAATGAAACCAGCCACTCAAATCAATAGAAATTACAAGTATATCAAGGTAAAATCGTTTATTAATCTCACCTATCGGGCTCCATAGACAACTTGTAGTTGGCCTTTCAGAGGGATGACATGGATTTACCATGGTGTACTGGTAGTCTGGTAAAGGTGCCCTCTAAGCAACAGAGTACTGCAATGATGTAATATTAATCTCCAACTCAGTTTGTGGAGGTTATCTCTGGAGCTAATCAAGTTATCGACAACAACTCATCTTTTTGGATCCCATCAACTAATATAATTGATGAGATCTAACGAAGCCAACACCTCATCAATAGAAATTACAAATTTGCCTGGGAGGGTCACAGGCAAAATTGTTTACTAATCTCGCCTATCGATTTCTATATACAACTTGTACATGGCCTCTGTGGCCTCTCATAGGTGCTAGCGAAATGGTGCACGGGTTGGATTAATCCATGGTGTATTGCTAAATGCTTGTAAATGATTAAGAGAGGTTAAAAGTACTCAGGGGTTGATATTTCACATTTGCATAAACAAGCCCATACTCTGAAAGAATACTCAATATTTATTACAAGTACACTACAATGAAGTCATACCAATTTTAGAGATTTTAATTCATATTGATTCATTTACAGCAATTATTGAAGATAAATCTCATCTTGGTTGCAACTTTTCATTCTTCTCCAAGGGCTTCACTCTGAAGTTACAAAAGGAAAAAGTATTTAGATTCTTCTGAATAGCGCATCATTTATAATGCCATCTAATAGGAGTTAGAAAAGGGAAAAAAATGCTTAGATTCTAGCGAATAGCACATCACTTAAAGTACATACATGGCAAACATTTCCTAGCCTTTTGATTACTGCTTGTTATTTTGAATGCCCTTTAGTTCAAAAAGATATCATCCATGCTAAAAATGGTGGCCATCTTTTGCACGCAATGAACAATTTCATCTGTAGTGCAAATAAGGGAGCTCTCTTCCTTATTAGATCCCCAACATCCTGTCCCCAAGTGTTGTTAGTTAAAACCCAGATATGCTTAAATCTCGCTGCAAAAAGAATTTGTTGATTCAGCTCCTCGAGGATTGAATTTGAAGACTTCAATAACCTCCAACTATCATTTCGCTCTTCATAGATCAATCATGAATATTTCCCCTCCATTAGAAAAGTTGCATTTGAATTTTACTCCAATTGGTAGGAGATATTGGTTTGATTTTCATTTTTTGGACCGTGAGTATTATTATTGATTTTTGGAGTTAACAGGTTAACTTCTTCCCAATGGCAAAGCCTTTTCCATAAAAAGGAATACCCTGCCCTTTAAACTTCATCTCTGATTCTCCACAGCATGCTGGACAAATCATGCTGCAATGATCTGCTTAAAATTATTTTGTGACCATGGATTAGTTCCAGCTTTTTATGTTATAGCGGGTGCAACCCATTTCGTGCATGGAAAGCATGCACCTGCTTGTTGACTGCAATCCAACTGCATCCAGCCGTTGGTTTAATCCCCCTATCTTTCATGGTTTTTCTCAGCTTTTCAATACCATCCCACCGGCCCACTGAAGCATAGATATTTGAGAGCACAACATAAGTTGCTGCATTTTTCCAATCCAACTCAAAAAGGTGTTCTGCAGCGTATTCTCCTAACTCTGTATTGTTATGTATGATATAGGCACCAAGAAAACACCCCCAGACTATAGCATCAGGGGTTATTGGCATTTTTCTTATCAAGTCTTTAACCTCTTCCAGGTGCCCAGCACGGCCAACAAGGTCAGCCATGCAGCCATAGTGTTCTATCACAGGTGTGATCTGGTAACATTGACTCATAGAATTAAAGTACTTTTGGCCCTCATCCACTAGGCCTGCATGACAGCATGCCGACAACACATTGACGAAGGTAACACTGTCCGGTTTCATACCAGATTGTTGCATTTCTTGAAATAGTTTCAGGGCCTCCTTGCCACATCCATGCATTGCATATCCTGCAATCATTGAATTCCATGAAACCACATCTTTTCCATGTATTTTGTCGAAAACTTCATTTGCCTTGTCTATGCTTCCACATTTTGCATACATGTCGAAATACATTGCACTGAAAACCACTTCTAATTATTTCTTCATGGATTTCCATGCCCTGTTCCAGAGCTGCCAAATTAGCGCATGCTGGGAGAACACTGGCAAAGGTTTTCGAATCTGGCTGCACTGCTGCTTGTTGCATCTGTCGAAAAATCTCCAGAGCTTCCATGTTGTGCCCATTCTGTGCATAACCTGCAATAATGGCGGTCCAGGATGCAGCATTTCGTTGAGGCATTTTGTCAAACACTTTGCGTGCAATGTCTATTCTCTCACATTTTCCATACATGTCTACAAGGGCAGTTCCCACAAAGACATTAGATTCCAACCCACTTCTGATTACTTCTCCATGTATCTCTATACCCTGCTGCATAGTTCCCAAGTTCGCACACACTGGGAGAACACTGGCAAAAGTTTTTGCGTCCCGCTCAACGCCTGCCAGATGCATTTGCCTAAACATCTCCATGGCTTCCAAACTGAGTCCATTCTGCACATACCCAACAATCATCACAGTCCAGGAGACTACATTACGTTGGGGTATTTCTCTGAAAAGCTTCAATGCCTCATCTATGTATCCATTGTGCAGGTATCCCGTAATCATGGCGTTCCAGGAAACAATATTTCGTTCAGGCATTTTGTCAAACACATCGCGTGCTTTCTCAATAATACCACATTTTGCATACATGTCCAAGAGGGCAGTGCCTACAAAAACATCATACTGAAACCCTCGTCTGCTTATGGCCTCATGAACTTCCTCGAGGGTTTCCAAGGTGTTACATGCAGGAAGAACACCGGTAAAGGTGAATTGATCGGGTTGAATTTCACTCTGTTTTTTCATTTGACGAAACAGAACCAAAGCTTCCTGGGAAAATCCATGTCTGGCATATGCTGAAATCATGGCATTCCATGAAAAGGCGTCTCGTGTTGTCATCTGGTCGAACACTCGCCGAGAATCCTCCGGGCTCCCGCACGTAGCATACATAGTGATAAGAGTGTTAAGTAAGAATCTATCTCCGACAAAACCCCTCTGATGCATTTGGGCGTGGAATATTTTGCCGCCCGATAAGGCCTTAAGCTTAACGCAGCCCTGCGGGAGAGAAACACATGCACTTCTATCTACAACGTTGTCGGTAGCATGCAAGAAGCCGAGGGCGTCTTTTAGCAGGCCCACTTCACGCAGTGTTACCCCATTCTGTACAGACGGAGTGTTTGTGTTAGCTCCTGTTTCAAGTACAGCAATGGCAGACTGCCTAACTTGAAGATTAAGCACGAACCCAACGAGCATTACAGTCTTCTTCTTTTTCGGGTTTCTTAATGGCTGTCTCCTTAGCAACCTGTTCATCTGAATATGTTAAAGTTCAAATCTATGGCATCCCTGCTCCATAAATCTGCCGAATATAGGCAGATTTATTTCAAATTCGAGAACGACGAAAACGACACTGATCAAATGAAAAATATGTTACTGCTGCGTAAAAAGCGCACAGATGTGGAGCGGAGAGCATGGTTCATTGCCATAAACTCCACTAAGAATTCAAATGGACTCTACCTGTAACTCCTCTGTAAAAAGCGCACAGATGTCGAGCTGAGTTTTTTTAAGGGTATTTTAATGTTTTAAACATTTTTTTATTAAATTAGACGGCTGATTTTTGTTCAATCGTCTAACAAAAGATCTAACGGCTACGATTAGGACAGAAAGGCATTTGGGGGAGTTCATTTCAGAGGGAAACGCCTTACGGCATAATTAGTTTTATCGGCATTAGATTAATTTGTTTTAATAAATAACCACCTAGTACATATAGTACATGTCTACCTCGTCAGTTCTATGAACCCTGGCTTGACAATTAATGATAGGGATCTAATTCGCAATTAAATCACCCAAAATTTTGTCACCGTTGTTGGGGAGGTATACATAGGTTTTTATTTTGAAGTTTAGATAACTCATTATAGTTGCATTCATTCTTACATGCGTGATTAAAAGCATATAAAAATCATTTAGGATGCATATTAGATTTGGAATTTTTTTTCAAAATTTTGTACTAATCTATGTGCACAACAGTAATTATCAACAAGTTGGAGTAATTCATAGACAATTAAGAATTTGAAGAATGTTCTTCCAAGAACTTTCCTGAATCTTAGAAACATCTAGGATATCTACCCCTCAAGAAGATTATATTTTAACTAGATGCAAAAACTTGTTTGTCTCTCCACCTCCCCTGTTAGGATAATCCGACACATAGGAAATAGTTAAGTATAACTTGGTCTAGTGTAGAGTTAAGGAAAGTGTGGTTCTTTACTATGTACTTTTGTAACTCACAATCTGACGGTCATGATATGTTCTAGACATGAAGTGATCCGACTATTCATTCTCTCCTCGGTATTTTCGACACTTGATCCATGGCTTAACACCCGAATGATCCATGATCTCTATTTAAAGAGCATGGAGGGTCATTCATAGGGTGACCATTCATGAGAGAAGATTTTGTAAATTTTATTTATTTTATTAAAAAATTTCCTGAAGAGGCCGTGTTGGCTCAGGCCATGAACCGTTTCCCTCTTTGAGGGTTTTAACCACATCAAGAATACCGGTGTGTTGATCTGTGATCTTTTTGTGAGCAGTGTGCTTTGGTCTTCTATCTGAGGAACTTACCCTGTAAATTCCTACATGGTATTAGAGCTATATGAGGGCCGCATCTGTTGGTGATCCAAATCCGAAGCTAGTACAACTCCATCTGACAGTTGTTTCCTATATTTACTATTTTTGACAGCTTTTGGGCCGAGCAGATTGCTCTATTGTGTTAGGAGCATCTGTTCTAGTGAGGAAGCCCTTTCATTTCATGCCAAAAGGTTTCCTATAGCCCTAGCTACATAATTTTTAATATCTGGAGGTATATAGTCTTTATTTGCAGTTTTATTTATTCATCTCTTTGTTTATTTTAGTTTATTTAGCTCTCTATTTTTTTTATTACCATATCTATACCTTTCATTTCTGTGTATTCTCTTTGCCTTGTGACTTTGTGTGATTTGGGCGAATCAGAAATAGAAAGGAAGGATTTTTCTCAGGCATATGCACTTTTCTGCCACACCTTAGTCTGATTTTCGAAAATTAGAGATATTGAGTAAAATATTTAGTTTCCGACAAAAGCTAACTTCAAGCCATAAGGTTTGGTTTTTTTTGCATGTCCATGTTGGGTTGTGTGGTATTTTGTTTTGTAGGCAAAAAGGTCTTTTTCAAGTAATCATGCACTCCAAAGCTTCAGTGACTAAAAAAAAAAAAACAAACAAACAAACAAAAATAAAAACTCCTTCCTCTTTTCCAAAAATAACTAACCTTTTAAACTAGCTCACTTGGTTCAAAGTTACTTTATGAGAATAGAGGTTTTGGGTTCAAGTCCTTCTTTCTATTGGTTTACTTTTTCAAAAATCACATGTAACATATGTTGTAAAGTTAGTTTATGTAAAAGTGTTTTCACACATTATAAAAAGTGAGTCATTTATAATTCTAAAGTCTCTTTATCTTTTATTTAAGTTACAATTTAGTGGGTAGCTCATAATGTACCATTGTAAAAGTGACTTTCACTTATTTATAAAGGTGGGTCACATAATTTTTTTAAAGTGAGCTAATTAGACTAAGTTTGGTCATTTGAGACTTTCTCATCATCTAGATGCAATGAAGTAGGTGAGTCAAACTCCTTGTGGTGAGGCATGAGGTCAGTGTCCTGTTCCAACTTCTGCTGCTCCATGTCTGTATCCAACTGTTCGAGCATCTGTTCTATCTCATGAGAAAACTCTTGCCCCTACGATGGTTCACCCTGTTCACCTGATGCTAGCTGCTTAAAAGAATCAAATACTTGTATGGGTGTTGCTTCATCTGTCTAAACATGATGCACCCCCTAATATATCTACTGCTACTGCGTTTCCTTCTCCTATTGGCGCAGCTCTTGTTCTTTCTGGAGTTACTCCCTCATCTCATGCAACTCCTTCTCTGCTTCTTCCATTCTCTTCTTAACCATCTACCTTCACGCGATGCGCTTGTCACACTGCTGCCTCTTTGCCTGAATAGCCATAGCTTCTTGTTCTACGAGTGGATCTGCTTCTTCCATGCAATTGACAATATTCCTCTTCCCTTTGTCGCGCATAGTTATGCTTGGCTCTGCTGCCTATGCTCTTGCTACTACTGTTGGTGCTCTCTGTGATGCTACTTCATGTTGCTTTGCTAACTACTACACGGCGAAACCGACCTATTCGTTGGGTCTAGAGGAACTGTAGCAGTACCTCCATGAGTTTTCCTCGGTCCAATTAAATGCCCCATGGACCCAATTGAACTCAACTCTCATGCAATGATCCTGCGCAATGCAATGTGGGTCATACTGATTGAAGCTTCGGAGGTCGAATGGGTACTTCTTCATGTGGTCTGCTTCGACATCCGCTTTCTTGATACTCTGGATCTCATACGACCCAATCCGTAATGGAAGAGCGAGCCAAGGTGCCTTCTTATTCTGTTGTGGTCTAGCTATCAATCCTATCGAGATGTGATGCGCTACTTCCCGCATGACAAGTACATCTAAGGCAAACTTTGGTTGAACATGCAGAGGCTTCTCCACACTGAAAATTCAGATGAAAGTGCTGGACAGTGAGGCATACCAATCTACAATGCCTAACAACGCATCCATCGCTTCCTCCAACATGCGGGTTGGATCCTCTTCGAATATCATCTTTTACACTGGGGTGAAAAAATGATCGGATAGCCGTATGATTACTCCTCTGTAGCTGCATTTAGAAAACAACTTGAAATATGTGTTCATAATAGTCTCCATTGGTGACCATATCCATTCCAAGCCTAGGAACTCATGTCAGTCATAGACGGATGCAGGAAGACATGTAAATCTCTGCATGCATACCTTCAGGTGACTTTCGAGCCTTCGTGACTTGTTCCTTCAGCTGATGAGCTAGTATGTTAGACCAATTGCATGGTTTTCCTTCTATAGCCAGTTGGTCCAATGCAATCACCCAGCTCTGAGGAAAGGTTTCAGTTCTTTCTTGGCCACACAGTCGACATGCAAATATGAACAAGTATTGGTACACCTCTCTCAATATCTTCATCTTGTAGATTTGGTTGCATGTCATCCTAAAACGAGCTGGCTCCTTTACCCAATCCTTCAGAATGTCTCTGTAGTAAGATCTACTGTTGGGCAAGTTGAATGGAGGAGTCATGAGAATCACGGGCTCGAAAATCTAACACATCTCATCATAATCTTGTGCCTAGAACATTGCAAGCTTTGTCCTACTGACACTCCTCAAGGTCATCGTCTCGGGGTCAGTGTGAGAGACAATCCATTGAATCATGTCCGCGCATGGGAACGCAAGGTATCTGCATGCAATCCGGTACAAGCCTGACTTGTGAATGTTCACGTACACCTGACGGTCTTCGAGGTCTTCCACAAAAGTGCCTGTGAATGTTTCATTAACCTCTTACCACTTCATTTTGATGTCCTTGTCTAGATACAACTTCGTGTCTTCATAGATCGGCAAGCTAGAGGACATCTGCTCAGCTGCTGCTCCAGCTACAATACCATCAATGTCCTAGGATCCTGTTCTCTTGAAAGCCATTGAGACAAATGAACACCTGAAAGATATGGAGACAAGCAACATGCATGGAAATAAATATGTCAGTGAAAACAAAGCAAATCCGAGGAAGGACAAAGCACATACCTGGGAAACCAGTGAGCAATATTACACAAATTTTACTGGGAGGTTGGATGACTGGCTGCCAGAACTGCGCAAAAGGTAGTCTGGGTTGTCTGGGAGGTAGGACTAGCTACTAGATCTGCAAAATGTGCAACCCAATCATGTTGTTGGCTGTTGGGATTGCACAATCTACAATTCCCGCTGGGAAGGACTACTGGCCCAGGGACAGGTTTGTGCAATTCCTTAGGCCAAGTAGCCACTGTCCTCCAGAAATGTGTAGAACAGTCCTGGAGGCTAGTGCTGGGAAAGAATTCACATTTCTGGAGAGGAAGGTGGGCCTTCCTTCCCCAGATTGCACAATGCAGCCTTGGTGGAGGCAAAGTCCAGGCCAAGATTGGCCCGACTTGGAAAAAGGTAACTAGAAGCAAATAAGATAGTGAATGCATGGTGACACTAAGTGATAGCAGAATTGATTGACAGTGCATGAAAAACATGAATGAAATATTCAGCAAACAGATCAATCATGCATGTGGGTAAGGCAATTCGCCGGTTGGGTGAACATCCGTGCAAAACAATTTCATGCATGTGACAGCAATGAGATAGCAACAAAAACTGAAATAGAGCTAGGAAAAGCTAGTATACATGTAAATGATAACAAGCATTCAAATAAATCAAGAAAACAACACTCACACAAGCGAATACACAAAAAGTGACAGAAATGCTGAAAAAGACAAGTTGAGGCCACTTACCCATGAATAGCTGAGTCGGATGTGTCGAAGAGTCCTGGATGTGTTGTGGGATGTTAAAGCTCCAAGATCGATGTGAATGAATGAGCTCTAATGCATCAAATAAATAAGTTTGGTCTCATGACGTGCATGCCACAAATCTAGGAAAAAGCAACACTTGGAGGGAAACTTCTAAAATAACTTTGCATGTAACCCCCGGCTGCTAAAAATAGCTCCCTAAATCATGGGATGCCCTTTGCATGTTTCCTTTTTCTATTTCGGGAAGAACCAGTCATGCATGCATGCAAGTCGAGTTTCCTCGGTCCTGGGTCGAACTGGTCGACTGGACTGCTTATGCGTGCAGTTTCTCGACTTCTTGGGAAAAATGTGCATTTCTAGTTGGGATCTAGGTTGACTGCCAAGGAGGTTTGCACAATTTATGGGTAGAGTAGCTGACTGCTACCCAAATTTGTGCAAATCCTAGGATAAAAAACCCTGCTGGGGAAATTCAAGCAAATCTTGCTAGGAGTGTTGGCTGGTAGGATTGTGCAATCCTGGAGCCCAGCAGGCTGTCTAAGAGGATTACGTAATTTTTGGAGGGAAGGTTGGTTGCCCTCCAGAAATGTGCAATTTTCAAGGGGAAAGGACCAAGTCTGGGTGAACAACCTATGAGGGGAATGGATCAAATGTGATCAACAGGTTGCCTTTGTGCGAGGAGAACACTTAAAGCTTGAGTACTTAGCGAAGCAAGACAAAGTGCTGTGAAAGGTTGGTAGGGAGGCTCCAAAACAGGCTAAGGAAAAATTTTGGAGGGTGGTTGTAGCCACTACAACAATATTATAATTGAATTTGTGTTTTAATATTAGGAAATTAAAATGTTTTCATATATATCTTAAAGTGGTATGAGTTTTATGATATTGTAGGCCTACTTGGGGATTCTAGAAGGGTCCTACTTGGCCATCCAACCACAAATGAGAATTTGTGGAATAATTGTAGAAGATGTGGATCCTTAACTATTCACATCCAAAGGAGAAGAATCATGGATGAGAGGATTTTGAGAGGATTTGTTTCTTACATTTTTAGGAGATTGGTTGTAACCACAAGAGATAAATGTGGATTTAGGAGAGATCTAAAGATCTATATTTATTGAATAGTCATCCTTAAATTTTGTATCAATAAGAGTGCACCCTTCATACAAAGGGTTGTTAGTTTTCAATTGTAACTAGTTAGTGTTGTTGTCAAGTTGTTAGATGCAAGTTAGAAGTTGTGAGCATTAGTGTTAGTTGCTCATTGCTAGTTGGAGGTTCCAAGTTCTAGATGTAATTTGTAAAGTGAGGATAAATAATTCCTGCGATATCTTGTAACTTCATTTTTATGAAATACATACTGCCACATTGATTTTCACGATGTGATAGTTGATTCAGTGCACTTGTTGAGGAATGGAGAGCCCCCATCAACCACAGTTTGCACACCTCTGTACATATTGGTAACATAGTACTTATTTCATTTCTTTTCATGCAATTATGCTTTTACTTTCAACAAGTGTGATTTCATTTCAGGAGGTGTGATTTACTTTCTAGCAAGTGTGATTTCATTTATGCAAGTGTGGTGTGATTTCAATTCTGCAAGTGTGATTTCATTTATGCAAGCGTGGTGTGATTTAATTTATGCAAGTGTGATTTCATTTTCAAGAAAGTGTGATTTCCTTTATGGATGTGTGATTTCAATTTCTTTATGTTTTGTTTGGTTTGGATTAGATTGATTTAACTTGTTTGGTAATTAGTTTTATTGGCATTAGATTAATCTCTTTTAATAAATAACCACCTAGTACATATAGTACATGTATACCTCGTCAGTTCTACGAACCCCAGGTTGACAATTAATGATAGGGATTTAATTCGCAATTAAATCACCCAAAATTTTGTCACCGTTTTCAGGGAGGTATACATAGGTTTTTATTTTGAAGTTTAGACAACTCATTATAGTTGCATTCATTCTTACATGCATGATTAAAAGCATATAAAAATCATTTAGGATGCATATTAGATTTGGATATTTTTTTCAAAATTTTGTACTAATCTATGTGCATGACAGGAATTATCAACAAGTTGGAGTGATTCATAGACAATTAAGAATTTGAAGAATGTTCTTCCAAGAAATTTCCTGAATCTTAGCAACATCTAGGATATCTACCTCTCAAGAAGAGTATATTTTAACTGGATGCAAAAACTTGTTTGTCTCTCCACCTCCCCCGTTAGGATAATCT
The DNA here is from genome assembly GCA_031772625.1 of Pinus tabuliformis. NCBI lineage: Eukaryota > Viridiplantae > Streptophyta > Pinopsida > Pinales > Pinaceae > Pinus > Pinus tabuliformis. The sequence continues at coordinate 794,656,396 of CM062818.1, read as the reverse complement.
AACACATAGGAAATAGTTAAGTATAACTTGGTCTAGTGTAGAGTTAAGGAAAGTGTGGTTCTTTACTATGTACTTTTGTAACTCCCAATATGATGGTCATGATATGTTCTAGACATGAAGTGATCCGACTGTTCATTCTCTCCTCGGTATTACTGACACTTGATCCATGGCTTAACACCCGAATGGTCCATGATCTCTATTTAAATAGCATGGAGGATCATTCGTAGGGTGACCATTCATGAGAGAAGATTATGTAAATTTTCTTTATTTTATTAATAAATTGCCTGAAGTGGTCGTGTTGGCTCAGGCCGTGGACTGTTTCCCTCTTTGAGGGTTTTAACCACGTCAAGAATACTGGTGTATTGATCTGTGATATGTTTGTGAGCGGTGTCCTTTGGTTTTCTATCTGAGGAACTTACCTTGTAAATTCCTACATGGTATCAGAGCTATATGAGGGCCACATCTATTGGTGATCCAAATCGGAAGTTGGTACAACTCCATCTAACAATCGTTTCCTATATTTACTATTTCGGACAGCTTTCAGGCCAAGCAGACTGCTCTATTGTGTTAGGAGCATCTGTTCTAGTGAGTAAGCCCTTTCGTTTCACGCGAAAAGGTTTCCTATAGCCCTAGCTACATCATTTTTAATATCTGGAGGTATATAGTCTTTATTTGCAATTTTAATTACTCATCTCTATGTTTATTTCAGTTTATTTAGCTCTCTATTTTTTTTATTACCAGATCTATACCTTTCATTTTTGCGTATTCTCTTTACCCTGCGAATCTGTTCAATCTGGGCAAATCAGAAACAGAAAGGAAGGATTTTTCTCAGGCGTATGCACTTTTTTGCCGTACCTTAGTCTGATCTCGGAAAATCAAAAACATCGAGTAAAATATTTAGTTTCCAATGAAAGCTAACTTCAAGCCATAAGGTTTGGTTTCTTTTGCATGTCTGTGTTGGGTTGTGTGGTATTTTGTTTTGTAGGAAAAAAGGTCTTTTTCAAGTAATCATGCACTCCAAAGCCTCAGTGACTAAAAAAAACAAACAAATAAACAAACAAACAAACAAAAATAAAAACTCCTTCCTCTTTTCCAAAAATTACTAACCTTTTAAACTAGCTCACTTGGTTCAAAGTTACTTTATGAGAATAGAGGTTTTGGGTTCAAGTATTTCTTTCTATTGATTTACTTTTTCAAAAATCACATGTAACTTATGTTTGAAAGTTAGTTTATGTGAAAGTGTTCTCACACATTATAAAAAGTGAGTCATTTATAATTCTAAAGTATCTTTATCTTTTATTTAGTTACAATTTAGTGGTAGCTCATAAAGTACCATTGTAAAAGTGACTTTCACTTATTTATAAAGGTGGGTCACATAATTTTTTTAAAGTGAGCTAATTAGATTAAGTTTGGAAAGGGGGGGAATTTTTTTTAAAACATAACATTATCATTCACTTCCGCACATTCACGTACTTTGTCGACATCTTCAACAATGTTTCTTCAGAAAGTCATAAATTCTTCATCTTGAAGTTGTTTTCAAAGCCGTTTTTTTTAATTGGCCTAATTTTTCGAGATATTTCCATTGGAACACTTAGTTTCAACATCTACAACTTCAATTTATGTTAAAATGGAAAGTTCATCCCAAGTTATTCTTGACAACACCAACTACTTCCAATGGTTATCCTAAATTGTGGATTTACTTAGAAGTAAAGGTCTTTATAGAATAACCTCAGGCCAAGAATATAAACCTAAAGATGAAGATAAGGCAGCCAAATGGGAAAATAGGCAAGATCAAGCACGTGGTTTGATAGGGATGTCTATTTCTCCAGACCTTAGATTCCATATCGCAGAACTTGATACCTCTGATGAAGCAATGAAATAACTCAATAAAGTTTTTGGAATTAAAAATGAAATTAGAGCCCATCAACTTGAAAATGAGTTGCTTATGTTGGACCCCAATAATATTTCTTCCATTGAAGATATTTTTTGTCCAAGTTCAAGACCCTTAGACTTCTCTTGGAAGGTGTTAAGGTTAAGAAAGAAGATGGTAGCCTTATCTATTCCATTCTTACAAAGTTAGGACCAGCCTACTCTGTGTTTGTTTCCACCTTCCATTCTACTAGAGAAGCCTTTATTTCTCAAGGACAAGCCTACATGTCCCCCTCTTTTGATGCCTTTTGTGATTCTTTAATAAGATAACAAGAAAAACTCTTACATCTTGGTCTTCTTAATCTTGGAAACTCTTCTAAGAAATCCTTAGCCTCCCAACAACAACCAAGTTCAAAGAATCCTAAGAAGCAACATCCTAAAAAGAATGGTCCTAAACCAACCAAGGGTCCTAAGCACTTTCAGTCTCAAAATGAAAAATCAATTCAACAAAATAATAAGGAAAAAAAAAAAAAAGGAAGAAGATTGATAGAAATTGCAACTTTTGTAATCGAGATGGCCACTTAGAATCCAAATGCTTTAAGAAGATGGATGCCTTGGAAGTAACAATGAAGAATCATAACCTCCATTTGGAGCACTCTTCAACTTCAACTTCATATTCAGGAATAACACTTTCTGCATGTGGTTGTCAAGCATCTTGGTTTGGTTATGCACTAAATGTGCCTTCTTCTTCTCATTCCCATGAGTGGCTCATTGATTCTGGAGCTTCTTATCACATGGCCAAAAACAAAGCCATGTTTTCTTCTTTAAATGATTGTAACACCAAAAATATATATGTTGGTGATGATAGATCTCTTAGTGTTGTAGGGACTCAAACTATTCATCTAGACAATGGTCAATTTAATGATGTATTATGTGTTCCAAACTTATCCTGCAACCTTCTATCTGTATATCAAATAACTCATTCAGGTGAAGGTAGAATCGTTTAATTTTCACCTCATGATGTTCTAATTAAGAACCTAAGAGATCCTAGACAGATTTTAGCTACTGGAATTGTTGATGATTCTACAAGGTTGTATAAGTTTAACAACTTTGGGTCATTAACTCTTCACTCAGTATTTTTTGCTCATAATGATGAAGTGAGAAAACTTTGGCATTAGTGATTTGGTCACTTAAACTATCACTCCCTTCAAAATCTATGTAAAGAAAATATGGTGACAGATCTTCCTATAGTATCTTGTAGAGATGGTGTTTGTTCTAGATGTGTACTCAGAAAACATCATTGGGATAGTTTTGAAAAATGTGCCTCTTGGCCTACCTAGACCTTTTATAGCTTGTGCATAGTGATTTATGTGGTCCACTTCCATTTGTTTCATTCTCTGGCTACAAGTATTTCTTAACTTTCATTGATGATTTCTCTAGACGCACTTGGCTATACTTCTTAAAACTCAAAAGTGAAGTATTTAACATGGTCTTGGCCTTTAAGGCCTTTGTTGAGAAACAATCTGGACATAAAATTCTTAAGCTAAGATCTGATAATGGCGGAGAATACGTTAACAACAAATTCATCAACTTTTGCACTGAGCATGGAATTCAAATGCAACATACTGTTCCATATACTCCACAGCAAAATGGTGTAGCTGAAAGGAAGAATCGCACCTTAAAGGAAATGGCTAATTGTATGCTTCAATCTAAAGGACTTAGTCTTAATTTTTGGACAAAAGCAATTAACTATGAAAATTACATAGTAAATCACACTCATACTAGGGTTTTAAATAATATCACTCCAGAAGAAGCATGGAGCTCAATTAAATCAAATGTGAGTCACTTTCGTGTTTTTGGAAGTGAAGCACGGGCCCATATTCCTGATGAGAAACATAAAGCCTTAGAACCTAAGAGTGAAAAATGTATTTTTGTTGGATATTCTGAAGATGTCAAAGGATATAGACTTCTTTCACCTAAATCCAAAAATGTTATCATTAGAAGAGATGTAAGGTTTCCTAAAAATATATCGGCCTACGAGCCTAGTTCGACGGATGTGCCACCTCTCCCTATCCCTTCCACTTCTGAAAATATTTCCTCTTCAGATGATGACAGCGAGGATGAAAATCCTCCCCCACCTTCTCAGGATCCTCCTTCAGCTCCTTAGCTTCCAAAATGGGTCCATGCTACTCAAGATGTAGCAGGTTCTCTTGCAGATGATCCCACAAATCATCGACATACACATTCTTAGTTCGATAGAGCCTCTTCTTTACTGGCTCAAGCTTTAGCAAATTATGATCCTTACATCTTTGGAGAAGCTTCAAGCCATCCAGATTAGGATGCATCTATGAATGAAGAATATCATTCATTATTGGAAAATGATACATGGGATCATGTTCCTCTTCCAAAGGGAAGAAAACTCGTTAGATGTAAATGGGTTTACATAACCAAGTTTGGACCATATGGAAAATTTGATAAACATAAAGCTCATCTTGTTTCTAAGGGCTTTTCACAAGTTGAAGGAATTGACTATACTGAAACCTTCCCCTCTTGCCAAAATGAACTTTATCTGCCTTGTTATTTCTCTTGCTACCTCCTTCAAATGGGAAGTCCATCAGATGGATGTTAAATCTGCCTTCTTGCATGGGGACTTGCATGAAGAAATCTATATTGAACAACCTCCTAGCTTTATACAAACAGAATACAGCCTTGTATGTTGGCTTAAGAAATCCCTTTATGGTCTCAAGAAAGCCCCTCGGGCTTGGTATGCCAAAATTGATAACTTTATTTTAGACATTGGATTTTCTAGGTGTCATTTTGATAATATTGTCTACACCAAGAAAGTGGGTAAGTCTCTTATCATTCTTGTTCTTTATGTTGATGATCTTATCCTTACTGGTATTGATCCCAACCTTATAAACCATGTGAAGAACAACCATAAAAAGAAGTTTGAAATGACAGACTTAGGACACTTGCATTATATTCTTGGTCTTCAAGTCTTACAATCCAAGGAAGGTATTTCCCTTTCCCAATCCAAGTACGCCTGTGATATTCTACGCCACTTTCACATGGAAGACTGTAAGCCTACTCCTTCTCCCTTTCAGTCGGGAGCCAAAATTTTAGTCACTTGTACTTCCCCTGAAGTTGATACTACCTTATACTGTCAACTTGTAGGAAAATGTTTGTATCTGACCCATACCCATTTTGACCTTTCCTTTGTTGTTGGCCTTATTGCTCGGTTTATGAAAAGGCCACATGAAAGTCATTGGAAAGTAGCCAAAGGAATACTTCATTATGTACGAGGTATAGTTTAGTTTGGGATTCATTATAGTGCAGAAGCATCTCCTCTATTGGTTGGTTTCACTGATTTTGATTGGGTTGGTGACCCTGATGATCGGAAGTCTACTGCAGGTTATGTCTTCACTCTTGGTTCTGGACTTATTACATGGGCTTGAAAGAAACAAAGTGCAATTTCTCTTTCTTCAGCAGAAGTAGAGTATCATGGCACCTTAGAAGCTAGTAAGGAAGCCTTGTGGCTTTGTCATATCCTGTCAGAGTTTGGCTTTTAGTAGCAGCATCCGACTACACTTTGGTGTGATAATCAAAGTGCCATTCAACTATGCAAAGATGTAGTCCAACATCAGTGCAGAAAACAAATTTAAATACACATTCACTTCATCAGAAATCTCATTCCTGACCATGTTCTTGAAGTGCGATATTGTTCAACCGATGATCAAGTTGCATACATCTTTACAAAGGTTCTCACAGAGGTGAAGTTTACTAAAATTCAACTTATGGTTGGAGTTTAGGAAGTTGTCACTAAGGGGGATAGGCTCTAATGCCTCCTTCCTTCTCCTATCGTGTCATATGTGTACATCCTTCAATCTTATCCCAAGTTGTTCTTAAGGGGGGATGTTAGGATATTCTGACACATAGGAAATAGTTAAGTATAACTTGGTCTAGTGTAGAGTTAGGTAAAGTGTGTTTCTTTACTATGTACTTTTGTAAGTTAAAATCCGACAGTCACCATATGTTATAGACATGAAGTGATCTAATGGTTAATTCACTCCTTGGTATTACTGACACTTGATCCATGGCTTAACATATGATTGGTCCATGATCTCTATTTAAAGAGCATGGAGGGTCATTTATAGGGTGACCATTCATGAGAGAAGCTTATGTAAATTTTCTTTATTTTATTAATAAATTTCTTGAAGTGGCCACGTTGGCTTAAGCTATGGACTTTTTCCCTCTTTGAGGGTTTTAACCATGCCAAGAATACTGGTGTATTGATCTGTGATCTATTTGTGAGCAGTGTCCTTTGGTGTTCTATCTGAGGAACTTTCCCTATAAATTCCTACATCCACAAGAAGATCTTCAAGTTTCTTTTGATTCCTCTTATGTTGAAGAGACTAAAGAATCATGCAATATGTTGTTGATGGGGAGAAACTACTAGAATATGAGGAATGCATAATAAAAGAGGATATTCAATGTGATCTAAACCAAGAAAGGAATTAAGAATGTCATGACCTTATTGAAAGATGGTTCCAATCAAGGATCAAGTCACATCACTCTTCCATTCTTCCTTAATTCATGATTGCATTATCAAAACAACTTGTTTTTCATCCTTTGATGTGTTTTATTGCATATTTTTCAAAAATAAGCATGAATATATTTTTACTCCTGTTACACACATGGTTACACTGGAAATATTCATACACTTGAAACAAATTTTCTATTTCCAGTAGAGTAGACTAGGATAGAATTAATGAATAAAACCAAGTTTGGTTATGCTTTGTTTTTTAAGTTTTTGAGTTAGATTTCATTTTATTTGAAATTTTATTTTTCGGGTGTAGTAAGAGGCACCCAAATAACTAATCATTTGTAGGAATATAAAGAAACAGAAGGAATATTTGAGAAGAAGAAGACAAACAGAGTTTTGAGAGCCATAATTTGACATTAGAAATCAAATCCTTTTTCTTTGTTTTTGAATAAAGAGTTTCAATATTGTTGAGTATGCTCTCTTCTTGCACTCTCTGTGATCTGGAAGATCAGAAAAGACAATTGAACAAAATTAGTTTTAAAAATTTGCAATAAATACTAGATAAGAAATCTAAATTCATAATAAAAAGTATAATTATAGAATTTCAGAAATCTCAAAAATAAAAACTGATGTCTTCAATGGATCTAGCACTGTCAAAAACCCCTATTTTGACTCTTTTCACACCTCATTTGGCCAAAAATTGAGAAAGATATCATTATTTTAAGTTGTTGCCCAATTATGTGTTTAATAAGCCTACAATTCAACCCAAACCTGACTTGTGCACCCAAAAAATGGGAATGGTACCCGAATTTAGCCTTCCCAACCAGTGGTTAAATTTGTAGGATAGTTAAAGTTAGCCCCAAGGTCTGAAAATCTTGGTCACGTGGCACCATGTGACCATGTTGGGTGCCGAAAATCAGGGGCTAATCCCCATTCCTCCACTCGCTTCTTTAACTTAAGCACCTAGTCATTTGAGGTAGCATGAGACCATGGGCCAAGCTAAGGCCTAGCCCTCGGCCACCACCTATGGTCCTATGGCACTATAGGGCCAGGGGCTAGGGCTTAGCCCGACCCCCTTCCCCCAAAAGGTGCACCCATCAACCTTAAATTCAAAATTCCGACTATGGTTAACAAGACATGAGTTAGAGGAGCTAGTTAAGAGCTTTATTGTTGGACAACAGGTCTCGGGTTCGATTTTCATGGAGGTAATTTGACCTCCAACAAAATGTTGGCCCACCACAAGGATGCCATGTGGCACTCCCTCATTGGGCCACCGCAACAACCTATAAAACAATAAAAAACAACCACGTGTCAACTAGTAAAACAGTGCCAAGTGTCAAACACTTATTGGTCGATGAGGAACAATCAAACTTACTATGTCATGACCAAGTCAATGTATGGACTGTTGACTGGGCATTCCCGCAACTCAAAATATATTTTTTTAGTTGTTTCACAAAACGATGAGAACACGATTATGAGAGCATCCGAAGTTGGATTTCAGTGAAATGAGTTACGTTGGATTCAGGATGATGAGATCTACACTTTGGCACTAGTTGCAAGATGATCCAAGAATTTTGAATTTTGAGCATTTTCTTAATCCACGAGATCATGGACAAGGGTGGAGTGCTAGAGAAAAAGAACAAACGCAGTTATACACTTAGAATTGCATAAAATCCCGCAAACATTAAAAACCCAACTATGTAAAACCACCATCCAAGTCTAAATCAAAGTTGTAAAAGCAGCAAGGCAATGCAATGATCCGTGTTTTTGGTAGCTCCAAAATTGACACAATTCAGTAGCTTATGCAAATTTGGTCTATGATTTATTGATGAAGCATTAGGTGTGTGTAGAAGAGGTCTCAAGCTCAAAATTGGTTAGAAACACAATGAAGAAGTCACCAACAAAACAATAACAAGTGATACATGGTACTGATCAGGTAAAAGTACATTTATTTTTTCATCCTTGAATTTGTTTTATTAGTATTATTTATGAGTTTTTTGTGTATATATTAAATGAAGAGGGACTAATGACCTCTCTCTTTTGATATTCTTACATTTTATTGCAGAATTTTTTTGGCATTATGACACAGGTTTGGCGCTATGACACAGGTGTTGTCCTTGATGGCAACTCACTCAGATGACAGATCAAAATTCAAGCTCTCAGAATGAAGGAAAAATATATATATGCAGGTTCCTCTTAACCAAGTTGCGTATACACGCGGGATAGACGTTCAAAAGGCGCGTATACGTATGCATGCACTTTGATGCAAGGAAAAGCACGTACATGTGGGAAAACTTATTTTTGGTTTGTGGTATTGAGTCCTTGGTATTTGGACCATGGTATCTCGTCCGAAGTGTTGAACCCAGGTATTGGATCCATGGTATTGATTCTTTATGGTTTTGGACCGTGGTATTGAGTAGGGCCTAAGACTATAGAAAGGGAAGGAGATCATTTGGCAAGGGTATTTTTCACTCAAGCATTGAATATCTTATGAAGAGCAAGATCTAGAATTGGGTTATGGTGCATTGCTGGATCTGAACCAAGGAGGAACCTGAGCACTAAAAGATGGATAAGTTCTATTGATGGGTCAAGATCTTAAGGCTTGAGTAGTAGTATCTTTGTGTGATTTTGATCTGTTATATTTGGCGCATGATTTGATCTATAAATCTGATAATCTGGGTATAATTGATGTCTGAATAAGTGAAAAGGATAAATTATCTTTTATAGATCTGTATGCAGGTTCAGTGAAGCAAAGTCACGTATACACACTGGTTCTATAATTCAAAATCACGTATACGAATTCAGTAGTGTATGCACACAGGTTGTACACATTGAAGTAGCGTATGTCTCTTGAAATATGTTTTAGCTACTTCTGTTTATTGCTGCAGTGTTCTGGGTTCAGAATTGGTGTCTGGTTACTGTTACTATTTTCTGGGTATAGCATTAAGAGAAGTGACTATTTGATTCAGTTTTGTTTGGTGCAAAGGAGATTGGTTGATGCAGATATACTTGATGTTTGATTGATGTTATTCATGGATCCAGTCTGAAAATTTATGAAATGTGGTCCCTGAAAGAAAAGAGAAGGTTGTAGCCTTTTGTAGGTCAGCACCTACGTACTAGTACCTCAGCTAGTATAAGAGCTAAGGGGGTTGTCGCTCCCTTCCTGGAGAAGCTAGAGAATGAGAGAAGGTTGTAGCCTTCTGCAGGTAGTAGCCTGCATACTGGTATAAGACTGCACCTGTACAGAAACAATGTAAAAACAAGTTTCTAATTAAAAGAAGATAGAGACAAATTGTAGCTGGTGCTTTTCACCCACATTGGGTTTCCACCTTATATCTTGTGTTCTTATGTGTGACTTCTTGTTCTGTTTTATTGTTCCTGGTTACTGTTTATATGGTTTGATGCACAGATTAATGATCAACATCTGAAGAATAATTTAAATTACAAATCTGCTGGTTATACGCTGGTTTCCTTAACTTTAGTTGAGTACATACGTGGTTTTCACTAACTGAAGTAGCGTATAGAAATCTGATTGTGAAATGAAAAATAATTGACCTGATAATACTGATTCACCCCCCCTCTCAGTATTATTTCCAACAATTGGTATCAGAGCAGGTCCTTCAAAAGAAGCTTGATCGCTTGAAGGAAGATCTATCATCATGAGCAACTACGAAAAAGAGGCATCTATCAGGCCACCAATTTTTGATGGGAGCAACTTCGTCTATTGGAAGGTAAGAATCACAACCTATCTTCAATCTCTTGGTACAGAAGTTTGGGATATCGTGGAAACAGGTTACACATCTCCATCAGCAACTCCTACAGATATGGCTGGTAAGAAGCAGTATGAAACAAATGCAAAGGTTGTCAATACTATATTAGGGAGTTTATCTCAATCAGAATTCATCAAGGTTATGCAGCTCATAACCACGAAAGAAATATGGGACAAGATCGTTCTGAGCTATGAAGGAGATGATCAGGTAAAATGGGAAAAACTACAAACTCTTAGAATTCGGTATGAAAATCTCAGAATGCACAATGATGAAAGTGTGGCTAACTATTTCTTACGTATAGATGAGATTGTTAATTGTATGAAAATCTTGGGTGAAGAAATAAAAGAAGTTACTTTGGTTGAAAAGGTTCTAAGATCTTTGTCTTCTAAGTTTGAATCAAAAGTTTCTGCCATAGAAGAAAAGTAGATTCTACAGAGCATTACCATGTCACAACTGCACAGAATCCTAACTGCTTTTGAAATGAGAAAAGGGGGACCATCAGACAGGAGAGAAGCCACATTCAAAGCCTCAGGAAAAGGAGATTACAAAAGGTCAAGACATATGTCAGAAGGAGAGGAAGAATCAAACTTTGTCAATAACCTTCAATGGGGTTCTGGAAGATTCAAAGGTAAGCTACCTTTCAAATGTTTTGCTTGTGGAAGAGTCAGTCACTATGCTACCAAGTGTCCTCATAAAGGCAAGCTTGACAAAGGTAAGGAACTAGTTAGATGGAACAGAAAACAAAATGTAAGTAAGAAGAGCTATTATACACATGAAGACAGTGATGGATTTTCAAATAGTGATGAAGATGAACAATGTAATGATTATAGACTTTTGATGGCTTTTGAAGATGATGATTTCTTGTATGCTATAGATGAAGAAGGTCTTGATGAAGAAATTTATAAACTCAAAATTTGTTTAGAAGAAAAGAATATGATTATAGATACTCTAACATTCCAACTTGCTGAGAGGGAAAAACACAATGAAAAGTTATAATGTGAAATTGTGGTACTTAGAAAAGATATTGAGAAATCAAAAGCTCTTAATCTTAGATTTTCTAAAGGATCTGAAACTTTAGATGAGATTATCAAAGTGCAGCATTCTCCTCTAATCAAGACAGGTCTTGGATATACTGAAGAAGCATCTCAAGCACAGAAGCCATCCACCTCCAAAAGTTATCTTGATGCAGCAAGGAGAAGTGAACAGGTTGACAATTGACAGAAAATGCATAATGCAGATCACCAGGTAAATCAGGGACAATTTACTTCAAGAATGAATAGAGATCACCAAGTAAATTGGGGGCAATCTACTTCAAGGATGAACATAAGCTACAACCAATCACAAGTAAATCATTCTCAATTTTCCTCAAGAATGGATGTCAATAGAAACTACAATCATTTGGTCGGTAGATTTGATAATCGTAATAATTTCTTTAATGGCCAATGTTTCTCTTGTCATAACTTTGGACACAAAGATGCTCAATGTGTTGCCTACAAGACCATCATGACTAGAGAAGCACAAAAACAAAGGAGTATGACTGGGATCATGAAAAGGACCTACAATAACTTTTTAGCTCTTGAAAATGAAATAGAATGTTCTATTTGTAACAACTTTGATCACGAAGATTCTGAATGCAGGAGTAGGTTTTGGCAAACATCTCAGAAGGAGCAAGCTTCATTGAGTCCCAAAACTTGGAGAAAGAAAGAACCACAACCAGAAAGATGTGGTATAACCTTATATGTGGAAGGGCAGGAAAATCAGTGGTACATCGACAGTGGATGCTCGAAACATATGATAGGTGATAAAGAAAAACTTCAGTCATATAGTGCCTTAGAAAAAGAAAGGAAGGTCTCATTTGGAAATGACACCCCTGCACTCATAAAAGGTAAAGCTTCTATTCTTTTGAAAGAAAAGGTCAAAGCTGGAAATGTTATGTATGTTGATGGCTTAAAGCATAATCTTTTGAGTGTTAGTCAGATGTGTGATCAAGGAAATGAGGTAGTATTTCAATCAAATGGATGTATTGTTCGTGAACTTGATACAGGAGAAACAATGATCAAAGGCATAAGAACTCCCAATAGTTTATACATACTCAAGGGAGGACAACAAAAATGCTATCTAAGCAAGAATGATGAACACTGGCTATGGCACAGAAGATTGAGGCATATAAGCTTCTATCAGATAAGGAAAGCATGCAAATATCAGGCAGTTCATGATCTCCCTGAAATCAGAATTCCAAACAATACAATATGCAAATCATGTCAGTTTGGTAAGCAAACCAGAACTAATTTCCCTGAGAAGGAGGGATCAACTAGTAGGCCACTTGAACTTGTCCATACTGATGTATGTGGTCCATCTAGGAAGAGTTCACCTTGAGGAGAAGAATACTTCATATTGTTCATTGATGATTTTTCCAGGATGTGTTGGATAGGACCTCTAAAGCATAAAGATGAAGCTTTTGAAAAGTTCAAAGCATTGAAAGCTTTGGTTGAAAACCAATCAAATCACAGAGTCAAATGCCTCAGGTCTGATCGAGGAGGGGAATTTACCTTGGATGATTTTTTCTACTTTTGTGAAGAACATGGAATAAGAAGGGAATTCTCTACAACAAGGACTCCTTAGCAAAATGGAGTAGTGGAAAGGATGAACAAAACGGTTCAACAAATGGCTCGTGCTATGCTTGATGAGTCTGGAACTCCCGCAACCTTCTGGGGTGAAGCTGCATTTGCTGCAGTTACTATTCTCAACAAGACAAATGTCTGGGTGAACAACACTCAAACTCCTCATGAACTTTGGTATGGTAAGACTCCCACGGTAAAATACTTCAAAATTTTTGGAAGCAAATGTTACATCAAAAGGACTGATGAAAACCTTGGCAAGTTTGAACCTAGAGCAGATGAAGGCATTCTCCTTGGTTACTCTCCCCATAGCAAAGGATATAAGTGTTACAATAAAAGACTTGGAAAAATTGTTGAAAGTATTGATGTAGTGGTTGATGAAGAAGGAAACATTCCTAGGCAGGTAAAATCTGAAGATTTCAAAGATGATGAGGACTATCCTTCAACATCAAATCAGACTTATGATGAAGAAGAAACCCATGAGGCTCCAGAAGAACAGATAAGGTTAGAAGAAAAGACTCCTTCCAGGTACGTTCAGAAGAATCATCTAGAAACTCAAATTTTGGGGCAGAAAGAGGTAGGTGTACAAACAAGAAGAACTATTTCAGAAGCTTCAAGCTATCTAGCATTGCTCTCATCCACTGAACCACAAAATGTAAGTGAAGCATGCAAAGATGAATGCTGGGTCAAGGCCATGAATGAAGAACTTGAGCAGATTGAAAAGAATAACACTTGGGAGTTGGTTCCTAGACCAAATGATAAGAATGTCATAGGGACAAAATGGATATTCAAAAACAAGCTGAATGAAAATGGAGATGTTATTAGAAACAAGGTCAGACTTGTTTGTAAAGGGTATGCTCAACAAGAAGGTATAGACTTTGAAGAAACTTTTGCACTGGTTGCTAGACTTGAAGCCATAAGAATATTCCTTACTCTTTCTAGCTTTCAGAAGTTCAAAGTATTTCAAATGGATGTGAAATATACCTTTTTAAATGGAGACTTGGAAGAAGAAGTGTATATTGAGCAACCAGATGGATTCATCCTTGGAAATGATCCAAAACTTGTATGCATACTTAAGAAGGCACTCTATGGTCTTAAACAGGCTCCAAGGGCTTGGTATTATCGTCTGGACAAATACCTCCATCAACAAGGTTTTTCGAAAGGATCAACAAATAGCAATCTATATATAAAAATTGATAATGATAAATTGCTAATACTTGTCGTGTATGTTGATGATATCATCTTTGGTAGAAATGAAGAAGCCATGAGTCAAAGCTTTGCTTTGGTGATGCAGAAAGAATTTGAAATGTCCTTGCTTGGTGAGCTGACATATTTTCTTGGTTTACAAGTCCAACAAAATAAAGATGGTATCTTTTTGTCATAAACCAAGTACCTCAAGGAGATCTTGAAGAAATATGGCATGGAAGATTCGAAACCAGTATGTACCCCTATGGTAACAAGGTGCAGCCTCAGCACAAATGATGATTCAGCAACAGTACATCAACCAACCTATAGATCCATGATTGGTAGTCTGCTCTATTTGACAAGTACTTGACCAGACATCATGCATGCAGTGGGAATAGTTGGAAGATTCCAGGCAAATCCGAAAGAAGCACACCTTCAGGCGGTTAAAAGAATTTTCAAATATCTTCAAGGGACACAAAACTATGGCTTATGGTATCCTAGAGATACAGATCTCACACTTCATGCATATACAGATGCAGATTGGGTAGGAAGTGTGGATGATAGAAAAAGCACTAGTGGTGGTGCATTCTTTATGGGTTCCAGATTAGTATCTTGGTTCAGCAAGAAACAAAGTTCAATTGCTTTATCTACAGCTGAAGCAGAATATGTGGCTACTGCATCTTGCTGCACACAACTCCTTTGGATGATGCAAATTTTGCAAGATTTTTAAATCACTTGTACTCCACCTATCTCCATTTTATGTGATAATACAAGTGCAATTAGTATTTCAAAAAATCTAGTCATGCATTCAAAGACCAAGCACATACCTATCAAATATCATTTTCTCTGAGAACAAGTGCTTGAACAAAAGGTGAAATTGGAGTATGTTCCCTCCAAGGAATGGGTTGCTAATATACTCACCAAACCACTGCCCAGGGAGACATTTGAATACCTCAGACAAAAGCAGGGAGTAGTTGATGCATCATCCTACTGTTGAAACTTGTTTGTCTCAGAGAAAAGTGGTTGTACGCGAGTTTCATGAGGAGGATCCGTGCACATATGCCATTTTATGTGGATACAGTCACATATATGTTGGTTTGAAGACAATAGTGGGCTAGGCTCAGGATGAAAAGAGTCTGATATGGGTCTGATAGAGACCATCTGGCACAGGTTCAAGGGGAGCATATATTCTTCTAATAATGCATTGTTGGCATTATCTTAGAAGATCTTAGTTCAATTTCACAGTTGTTTTTGTTTCAGGTGGAACAAGTGCAGAGGGAGAACATGGTTGCTGGTCTGAATGATGATTGACAGATGCTGCTGATGATAGTTGCTGATGACTATCATAGTCTTGTCTTAAATATTTAGTCTCTATGTCATGTATTTCCTTTATTATCAAGGTCATGTAACAAACTATCTTGATTTCCCCACTATGCCTGGGAAGGATGATGTAATGTTCTTGTTTTATCATGTGTAAATTTTTGGTGTATCCCCACTTGGTTGGGAAATGATTGTATGTATGAATCTTTGGTGAAAGGAAGGTCATGTTTCTTCTTGTAGAACATGTTTTTGCAAACCTTGCCTATTGTCAAGGGGAGCATGGACAGTAGAGTAGACCAGAGATTTCAGCATGTACTCAGGGGGAGCATAACCCTTTGCCCTTGATGACAAAGGGGGAGAATGAATTTGAGGAACTTGGGGTTGCCATCAAGTCCAAAGGGGCAGATTGTTGGCATTATGACACAGGTTTGGCGCTATGGCACAGGTGTTGTCCTTGATGGAAACTCACTCAGATGACAGATCACAATTCAAGCTCTCAGAATGAAGGAAAAGGATATATACGCAGGTTCCTCTTAACCAAGTTACGTATACGCGCGAGATAGATGTTCAAAAGGCGCGTATACGTATGCACACACTTTCATCCAAGGAAAAGTGCGTACATGTGGGAAAACTTATTTTTGGTCCATGGTATTGAGTCCTTGGTATTTGGACCATGGTATCTCGTCCGAAGTGTTGAACCTAGGTATTGGATCCATGGTATTAATTCTTTATGGTTTTGGATCGTGGTATTGAGTAAGGCCTAAGACTATAAAAAGGGAAGGAGATCATTTGGCAAGGGTATTTTTCACTCAAGCATTGAATATCTTATGAAGAGCAAGATCTAGAATTGGGTTATGGTGCATTGCTGGATCTAAACCAAGGAGGAACCTGAGCACTAAAAGATGGATAATTTCTATTGATGGGTCAAGATCTTAAGGCTTGAGTAGTAGTATCTTTGTGTGATTTTGATCTGTTATATTTGGCATATGATGTGATCTATAAATCTGATAATCTAGGTATAATTGATGTCTAAATAAGTGAAAAGGATAAATTATCTTTTATAGATCTGTACGCAGGTTCAGTGAAGCAAAGTCACGTATACACACTGGTTCTGTAATTCAAAATCGTGTATACGCAGGTTTGCCTTAATTCAACAACGTATGCATGCAGTTTTCACACATTGAAGTAGTGTACGTCTCTTGAAATATGTTTTAGCTACTTTTGTTTATTGCTGCAGTGTTCTAGGTTCATAATTGGTGTCTAGTTACTGTTACTGTTTTCTGGGTACAACATTTAGAGAAGTGACTATTTGATTCAATTTTGTCTGGTGCAAAGGAGATTGGTTGATGCAGATATACTTGATGTTTGATTCATGTTCTTCATGGATCCAGTCTGAAAATTTATGAAATGTGGTCCCTGAAAGAAAAGAGAAGGTTGTAGCCTTCTGTAGGTCAACACCTATGTACTAGTACCTCAAATAGTACAAGAGCTAAGGGGGTTGTCGCTCCCTTCCAGGAGAAGCTGGAGAATGAGAGAAGGTTGTAGCCTTCTGCAGGTAGCATCTTGCGTACTGGTATAAGACTGCACCAATACAGAAACATTGTAAAAAGAAGTTTCTAATTAAAAGAAGATAGAGTTGAATTGTAGTAGGTGGTTTTCACCCACATTGGGTTTCCACCTTATATCTTGTGTTCTTATGTGTGATTTCCTGTTCTGTTTTACTATTCCTGGTTACTATTTATATGGTCTGATGCACAGATTAATGATCAACATCTGAAGAATAATTTAAATTACAAGTCTGCTGGTTATACACTGGTTTCCTTAACTGTAGTTGTGTACATATGTGGTTTTCACTAACTGAAGAAGTGTATACAAATCTAATTGTGAAATGAAAAATAATTGACCTGATAATACTAATTCACCCCCCCTCTCAGTATTATTTCCAACAAAATTGCTATTTTTTTGCAAGTTTCAGGACGATGAAAGAAGATCACTATATGCATGAGTACCTTTTTAAAACATCAAGTTTCTTTCAGAAGAGCATGATCATTCAATGTAAAATCAGATCCACTACACCATTGCTAATAAACACATACCAATTTTACCATTGCTACACATTTTAATCCTGTAGTTGATGCATAATTGTCCATCTCCCTATTACCAAAAACCCATTTCCCTTTGAAATCTTCATATTTTCCTGCCTCATTTGTACTCACCTTAACCCAGAAATAAAGTCATTTAGCTCCCTTACAAAGTTGAGTCACTCCATTTTCCCTTTTTCTTTATGTCAAGTAAACCTTGATTCAATGAAAATTTTTCATCTATAGTCCTTCAAATTATTATTTCATACTCGCGTTAAATGATGGAGGATTCATGAAGGCCTCCATTCTAACAGTTTTTGACCCATTGACTTTGACACATCATCTGGGATCAAGACTAGAGATCTTTTAAGTACCTTGAGGCTTGCATGCCTTAATGGCAAGCTCTCTCACCAATAAATAGTGGGAATACATCAATGTCCCATGTTTGTAAGATCTTCTAGGTGGCTCGACAACGACACATCTATTCATACCTAGTAAGATGTACTTAGGCATATTGACTCTCATTTACATCAATGGTGAGTAGTATCGTGTTGGTTAATGGAATTCATTAATGGCCAATAGTCCAAAAATTTCTTTTCTATGTTCGACATCCACACATTTATTCACATAGATAAGATTTATTCCATCAAGTGGGAACAAATGAAGACTACATGATTTTAGCAGTTTGTAGCAGGACTCAATTCAGCAGGCATGGCAATAAAGATTCCAATCTCATCCTCAATTCATACAACCAATGGAAATAAGAAGCATATATGATTCTTTTACTTCACAGTAGCCACACTCTTCGATATACATAGCTTGTCCACTTTTTAGGTAGGTGAAGGTATGCAATTTTCTAATTTTTAATCATGTAATTCCGTAAATACTAAAATTATGATTTTGGAAAATCCCTCACCACATTCACATTCCCTTTCTCATTTTCCAAAGATTTAAAACACCTTAAGTTGGGGGGAAGGGATATTCACATTTCATACCACATGCTACATTTCATTTCATCCTAACCAACACATTTTCCCAATCAACTATTATTGCATTTTTCTTTGTTGTTAAGCTTGGTAGATCCTCCTTTTTCATTAGTTTATAAAGAAAATTTACACCACATAGATTGGCTTGGTGGCCTCAACTTTCCCAGTGGGAAACGAAGTCTGTTGGCCACCTATCCGCATTGTATTACATCGAATAACAAAAGAGTTTCAGTCTTTCTATCCAATCTATATAAGACTCAGATTCATGTCCATACTCAGGATATCTACCTACACATATACTTGCATAAGGAAATGTAAAATCTATCCACATATATAAACGAAACTAACAAGAGAGATTTTCTAGTCATGCTATTCAGCAGAAGTTGAATCCACTAGCGCTGGGTCTTTGGTATTGTTAGGTCCCTATACTGCTAGTGTAACCCCTTATTATTATTAGTGCAACCCTCTTATTATATTTTTGTTCCCATGTAGTCCCCATATTTTTATTGTTGTTTTTCCCTTACATTATTGTTGTAGAAGCCCACTACTATTATTGTTGTGCCCTTACATTATTATTGTTATGTCAGCTCTGATTACATTATGACCCCTTAGACTATATCGAAAGGAGGACTTGTCATTTGTATCATCGAATAATTGTTCATTTGTGTAATGTAAAGGAGGTTACCCCCTCGAAGAGGCTAATTTTTAAGTCGTTGATCTATCTTCTCTATCTTTTCGTGAGCTAGTTTCATAACATTTGGTATCAGAGCTTTAGATCAGGGAAAATTTTAAGGATGACATTTTTTTATTAAAATTTAGAAATTTTGGCGAATCTTACTAGATCCTAATATGTAAATTATAAAATATTTGTTGATATATTTGTAAGAACATTCAAATTTCTAATGGTTTTATATTTAGTCTCTATATAATTTTGGCAATTTTTAAGGTAAAATAATTTTATACTATAAATTTTGGGTGAATCGTCTTTAGAAAAAATGGAAATTTACGAATCTTTTTTTTTGGAAAAAGCATGGAAAATTAGCCTACTTCTGAATATTAGCCCTTAAAAGTTTCCATGCTTTTGATTCTAGTGTTTCACTGCTCCAAACAGATCATTGTGGAAGTTTTGATATAACTTTTTTTCTACGAAGTTTCAGAAGCTAAAACAAAAACCAATTTGATTAGAAATTGTTATGAACCTCGGATACGAATTTTAGATATTGTATCCCTATATATTCAGAGATATGATCTGAGGAAGTTAGGGTTTTACAAGCTCTAAAATTCCATCTCAAACAAGTCATCATGGAATTTTCACTATAATGTTTTTTCTACAAAGGTTCAGAATCTACAATTAAAACCCATTTGACCTGAAATGGTGGTGAACCTCAAGCCTGAATTTTAGATATTGTTTAACTATATTGTCGGAGATACCATCCAAGAAATTTAGGGTGTTTGCAGCCTCCCGAATTACATCCCAAACAGGTAACCTAGGAAAAAGCGTCATAACTTTCTCATTAAGCATCAGATTGAAATTTCGTAAGAAGATACAGAAATATGATGCACTGTACTTTTCTGTGTATTTTTTTCAAGTTTGAAGATCGAAACAGTAAGACGTGGCACTATGTACAAGTTCACTCTACTGAAAAAGTATATAAGTAGGTCATCTCAGGAGATTGGGCATAACTCTTTCTGGGAGAATCCAATTTTGATTACACTAGTGGCATTGGAAAGAGGATGCAGAGGGCTACCGTAGGTTGAAATTTTAGACCTTCGAAATCTGAAATTCCATAGTTATAGTTATTTCAATATCGAGCTCCTAAGATCGAGAAAAGGCAATATGATGAAGTTTGAAGGCAAGGATCCGGTAAATTGGATACTACAAATGAAACAATATTTTGATCTACATGATGTACAACTGTTACAAAAGGTACATATTGCATCTTTATATTTAGAATCAAATCAATTTTTATGGTATAAAGGGCTTTGTTCTCGTAAACCACTTGTCACTTGGTCAATTTTCACGGAGGAAATGATAGCACATTATGAGGATACAAAGAGAAACAACTTCTTTAGCCAATTGATAAATCTCAAACAAAAGGGTTCATTAGAATAACACATTTAGGACTTCCAAAAATTGAATATAAGGGTAAATGATATTCCAGAGAAGCAAAGGATTGATGTCTTCATAGGGACTTTAAAGGATAACATTCAACATGAGGTTCGTCTTTGGGAACCTGATTTATTGGAGAAGGCATTAAGGTTGGCAAGACAAATTGAAAGTGGAATCATAGAAACAAGGAATCCTACCACTCACAACTATAAATATGGAAGTGTTTTTTCTCCTAGTCTTCCACAACCTACAAGGTTCACACCACAACAATTGGAAGAAAAAAGAGAAAAAGGGTTTTGTTACATTTGTGATAGCAAATACACTAAAGGTCATAAGTGTGCTGAGAAGAAATTATTTTACATAGATTGTGAAGAGGAGGAAGAAAAGGATCAAGAAATGTCAAAAGAAGAGGATATACACCAGGAACCAACCCCAGAGTAAGAATAAATGAATCCGATCATATCTTGTAAAGCATTGGCAATAATTTCCACTCCTCAAACTCTCAAGATAGAAGGACATATCAAGAAGTAAAAGGTTTAAGAAGTGAAATATCACATCGAGAATCAAGAAATGAATCCGACCATATATTGTAATGCATTGGTAGGAATTACCACTCGTCAAACTATCCAGATAGAAGGACATATCAAGAAGAAAAAGGTAATAGTGTTGATTGATTTGGGTAGTACCCATAATTTTATTCATTGTAAGATAATGAAGGAATTAAAAAACTTCTTATATCCAGCACCAGAGTGTCAAGTGATGGTTGCAAATGGAAAAACCATAAATTTCTCTAGAAATTGCCATAATATCAAGCTATCCATGGGAGAATATGTTTTGAATAGTCCAATGCTTTCCATTTCAATGAGCAGTGCTGATGTTGTACTAGGAGTCCAATGGCTATAATCTTTGGGGAAACCAGGAAAGATAATAAGATCTAACAGGATGAAAAAGCTTCTAAAGGAAGAACAACATGGTGTAATTGCACAATTATGCTCACTATAGGTTCCCACGTTGAAATCATCTATTTCTCCATATCTTCAAAAAGTCTTGGACAATCATTCCAAGGTATTTGAGACTGCCAAAGGCCTCTCATCTATTTTTGATCTTGATCATGCTATTCATTTTCTAGGAAGTGTTCCTCCAAACATCAAGCCTTACAAATATCCCTTTGCACAAAAGAGTGAAATTGAACGTATGGTTGCAGAAATGCTAGAGGCTGGTATAATTCAACCTAGTCAAAGTTCTTTCTATGCTCTAGTAGTATTAGTGCACAAGAAGGATGGATCATGGCACATGTGTCTAGATTATAGAGTGCTCAACAAGCTCACTATTAAAGATAAATTTCCCATTCCTCTCATTGAAGAATTATTGGATGAATTGCATGGAGAAATTTACTTCAGCAAGTTGGACGTTCATGCAGGATATCATCAAATTAGAATGAAGATTGAAGACATTCTGAAAACAAAAATTAGAACTCATCAAGGTCATTATGAATTTTTGTTCATCCCTTTTGGCCTTAGTAATGCACCTTCTACATTCCAATGTTTGATGAATTCCATTTTCAAACCCTTCCTTAGAAAATTTGTGTTAGTATTTTTTGATGATATACTAATCTACAACAAGTCTTGGAAGGATCATGTTCAACATTTTGATAGAGTAGACTTGATTTGACTTTTTTTAGATTTGAATAGCACATCATAGCCTTGGTCCCACATCTGAGACACACTTAGTAAATTTTTCTTCAACCCAACAACAAATAACACATCCTTGGCCTTACCTCTTCCATTAGTTAGGCTGATAAATCCTTTACCAACAATCTTACTAGGTGCATTATTCGCAAAGGTTACATTACCTTTGTTGACTGGTTTCCATGAAAAAGCACACTTTTATCTTCTAACATGTGCCTAGAATATCCATTGTCAACATGTAAATGGATTCCTTCATTCTAAGTGTATAACACTAGATCATAATTTTCTATGTTTTCCTTTTTCTTCCATACTTTGGGTTGCTAGATCGTTTTCTTGATTTTTGCATCAGGCCTTTTTCCTTTAAGTCTACATTAAATTGCTCTATGGTTGTAGTTTTCACATGTGTAGCATTGAAGCAGGTTGTTTAGTGAGGAAAATGAGTTGTTGTACATGGGTCTGCTCATCCTTTGCCAGAGAAATTGGTTATTAGGCTAATAATTTCTTCTTCATGGCTTGAGTTGTCTAAATGATAGATTCACCCTACAATTTGCTACCTTATTCCCATAATTAGTACAAGTAAAACAATATCCTATAAAGAAGCCATCATACTTGGGAGAAAATCCGTTGAGGAATTTGATTTTCCTATTTTGTGTTATTATACTTTTTCTGAGTTGAATTCTTCTTATTTTTCAACCGTTGATTTGTTTGAGGCTACAAATTGAATTGTGTGTTCCCTTTTTCTCTTTGTTGTTTCATTGGATTATCTTCATTCATAGCCACGGTTACACAAAATATTGTCACCATGACATTCTGCAATCAGTGTGAGTCTATCACCACTCATACTTTCCTCCTTTGCAAGTCTTAAACCTCAACTCTTCATGTCAAGCCTTGAAAAATGAGAGAAAGCCCTTAAAAATCTCTAAAACTCTGGTTCTGCACTTTCTCTTAGCATTACCTGTGAACCCGTACCCCCCGGTCATGTCCCCTGTGGACCTGCTCACTTTGTTTTTGTGTAATGGGTGTGAACCCCTATAAAAATAAAAAAGGCACAAGTATATTCTTAAAAACTCACTTTGAGTTATTTCCAGAAGCTTCTAGAGGGAATCTTGAGGTGGCAAGTTCGCTCCTTTGAGGTTCATGCATCCCATAACTAAAGGAGCTAACCCCTTGATGTGAGGAGCTTATCCCTTTGAAGGAGGACTCTATCCCTTCATAGGTGGACCTGTAACTTCCTTCCTCTGCACTATAAAATGAGGCATTGGGCTAGTTACTAAGGAGGTTGAAAGCTGAATATTTTTTAGGGTAAATGCTGTTGGAATTTAGACTTCCTAATTGAGCTTGAGAGGAGAGATTACATACCTTTTGATCTTATTGGGAAGAGTGTGAGGCTTGTCAAAGTAGAGGAGATTCTTTCTTGGACCCTGGGAGGAGCTTGTACAACATCAAGGCACCAAAGGTTGTAAAGTTTCTTCTTATTTTCAAAGTTAATATAATCAAGTTTATTTTTCTCAATAAGCTGTCTTGTATGGTTTATTTCATGGATTCCTTGATCACCATGATGAATATGATTTATTATATTAGCTATGCAGGTGTTATTTGATGTGTGCTTGTTTGTGTTTGCAGGTTCTCAAAAGGAAACTCATTTGGACGGTCGAAGCATGCTACCACAAACTAGCGTTGGACTTAAGGTAGGGTCTAAAGACACCTCTTGGTTTTTATTTATAAATCGCAATATATTTAGAGAAAGGTAAATTTGCTTATTTTGCTTGTTGCTAGATATCTGTAGATACTAGGGAGATCAGTCTTGTCTGCAAGAATGATTTATCTGGCTGACAAATTGGCGACTCCACTGGGGACTTGAATTTTGGTTTTTTGCCTTTACTTTTAGTTTGACTTGAGAAACTTTTTCTTTGTTTCTGGTTTTTTCCTGATGTGTGTGGGATTGGGTAGTTTTTAGATTCTCATTCGTTTTTTGTTTTTTCACATTTTTGAAAGACGACCGCATGTTCTGTTTGTAACACAGTGCAGACATCCCCACACTATTGCTTTACTACACAGAGTGGTACCACATCTGGTTATACCAGAAGCCTGCAGACCCTATCAAATTTTTGAAAAAACCTAAAATCTTTTCATCCAGTTAAGCTTAGGATTTGTTTACGTTTTTAGCCTCTACCTAGATCTGCATGTGTCTTGTCAGAAACTTCTTGTAAGTGAGTTCCATTGGCATTTTGGTTTTAGTTGATTTTCTAGAAGTTTTGCGTGCCTAGTTTGATTTTCGTTTGGTATTTGTAGTAAATCAGAGATTAGAAGCCTAAGAAACCTCAGATTACCCTGGTCTTTTTGGTCTTCTTGATGAGTCTGACCGATTTGTGAAATCTACCTTTGGTGAGAAATAGATCTTGTTTTCTCTTTGCAAAGCTTTGAATGAACTTGTTGGCAATTTCTGAATTTCATTTTTAAAAAAGAAAACATAGTTGGGTGTTTTTTGATTAATTTGTTATTTTGAACGAATTAGTCCTTAGTTTGCTGAATAACTAAGTAAAACGTCCTCGAAAAGAAATTTTGTAAGCTTTTACTTCAACTAGGTTTTTAGAAATTTTTAGATCTCAAGCATAGTTTTTTATAGTTTTGAGTGTTTTCTAGAAATTTTAAAATCTCTTTTGAAAAGAAATTGTTTTTTGTAGTTTTTGAGTGTTGAAAAGAAAGGGATATTTTTCGTGAGCATAATTAGTAGTCTCGTTTTTGAGTTTATTGAAAAAGACAAAAAAGATTTTCTTTTCATTTATATGTTGAAGAAAGATTTGTTTTCAAAGAAGTGCATTCTCAACTCTTTCTTTAGCTAGAAATTCATTGAAGAAAAAGAATTGTTTATCATCTTAGGTGCATTTTTAGTGTTTTGGAGTCGAGTCTTCACACCATAAAGTTTCATCTCCATGCCTTTTGACTTGAGAAAAACCATAAAAATAACACTTAAAGTAAAATTTATCTAGCGATCTTTTTATTTCTAGGGCTCTTTATCACCAACATAGCTTAGGCTAGTATCTTGGAGTAGGGAGTAATTAACTCTCCAAGATAGTTAAAACAAACAAGTAGCTATATCTTGTGGTAGGAGATAAATTCCAATTGTTACATCTATGCTCTGGGAAGCTCCTCTTAAAGGAGTCAAGCACAAGATCATATCTGAACCAGTGGGGTAATCAATACTTCCTCATTGGGAACGATAGAAGATATACACGTATTAAAAATGGTAAACCTTGGATTGACCATTGTCGAGGAACCTGGGGTCACTTGTTGGTAAACCTTGGATTAAGTCAACGAGCCTTCAAGGGGATTGAGCTTTGTTACTCTGCCCTTGCGTGCGTATCGGATCAAAGACTATTCCCCCAGGTATATTTGTTTCTGTTGGTAACCATAGTGACCATAATCTATAGGATTCTTTCCTAAGGTGACGGTGGAGAGAAGATCCCACTGTACCTGGAGTAGACGTCGACTAGACTTGCTTGGACTCTCTGGGGGGTTCTCTTCACTCGAGACGGTTTAGTGAAGAAACTTGTGCCATTCTATTTCATTAAGCAGGTTGTCGGGGTAATTGTTCCAACCGCCCTTTCTGTATTGAATTCTGCAACGTTGGATTTCATCACCAACTAGTGTTTTCGGTACAGAAAGTTACTATTTGCGTGTGGTTTTAACTCCTAGATTTTTAGGCGTGTGATTCAAATTGTTTGGTTCTTTAGAGACTTTAGGTGGTTTTATTGAGGTTTTTCTTTGTTTGCGTGTGAAGTAATTAAAATATTTAATCGTGGCTGAATTACCAAGACAATCCCGCAGACTTCAGGGGCAACCTCCCGAGTATTCACCAAACCAGCTTGAAGGGCTACGAGCTCTTGTAACTCCTAGTGATAGTAGAGTTGGGTCACCAGAAGAGAGAGAATCTTCTTTAGTTGTTCATCCTGATTATCAAGTTCAAGCAACAGAGTATATTTCCGAACCAATTTCATTTTCCGAACTTACTGGTAGTGTTTCTTCTACTAGTGAATTAGCTGAAGAACCTAAAATTTTTGAGCATGAAATTGAACCTGCTGCTACTCCATCGTTAGGATTTGCTTCTCCAATTTCCAGTGGTCCTGGTTCATCCAGGGTAGGTAGGATCATTACCCAAAATCTTCCCTATGGACTTATTTCTATTGAAGAACTTGTTAGTCTAGAAGAAGGTATATATATCCCTAAAAAACAACCAACTTTAGAACTTAGGGAGCATGAATCAATCTTTTATAGTCCACCTAGGAGGGACGCTTGGTACGTCTCATTGACCAACTTTTTAGAAAATCCGGGTCTAAGTTTTTCACCACCTCGTATTCCTTTTCATCCAACACCTAGAGGTTATTATCCTCCTTTGAATATGTCGAGATAGTCATCCATGTTTTCCCAATCACCGGAAACATTTTTGTATGGCAGTCCTTCTATTCCTTCTGGGTATCAATCACTCACTGGTACTTTTTAGGAGCATCTCCTCAACCCATTGAACATGGGCTATCAACTGGTAATAATGAAAATAAACCGTTGAATGTAGAAGACATTCTTATGATGTTAGGTACCATTCCAAATTCACAACCTCAAGGTAGTCAATTACCGCCTGGGGGGCAACCTCAAGGTACTCAATTATCGCTTGGGGGCAACCTCAAGGTAGTCAGTTACCGACTGGGGGGCAACCTCAAGGACAGTACATACCTTCAAGACAATACATTCCTCAAGGTCAACCCCAAACTCAATACATACCTCAAGGTCAACCCCAGTATCAATATATACCTCAAGGTCAACCCCAGTTTCAGTACGTGCCTCAAGGTTATCAACCTCAAGGTCAGTATCCAACCCAAGGTTTCCAACCATCTTCTAGTCAATCATTTGTACGAGGAGCTAGAAATATACCTTTGAATTATCAGCCCTACTCTCAACCCGGTTACGATCCTCAATATGTTCAACCTTCTATGGGTCCATACCCCGGAATGAACATGGTGTGGGATCCATCTTAGTCTCAACAGATTTTGCAACCAAATGTGCAGTTGTCATCTCAATCTGGACAACCTTTATTTTCTGGTTCAACCCAGCAACTCGTCCAGCCTACTATTCAAACTTCTGCACCTGGTGTAGCTCATCAGTTTGGGCCTAGTTTGCCTCGAACTCTGCATCAAACAACTGCTATAACTACTGCAGCTTCTGTTCAATCTACCCCACCTACTTCTGGAGTATCGACAGCTCTAGTTTCTACTATTCCTGCATCAACTCCTCAAGCATCTTTACCTCAGTCCGGACCCACAATTCAAACTTCGGTTCAGATGCCTGTAGGACAACCTGGTCCAAGTACATTTGTCACAAGTCAACCTCAATTTACTTATCAACTGTACCAAGGACAGTACCAATTCGGTCCTGCTGTTCAAAGCCAGTCTACCAGTATCAACCATACCCTAGATATACTTATCAGCAACCTCAACAACCCCAGTATGGTCCAGTTAATCTTGGTTTTCCGGGAGGATATAATATCCCAAATGCAATTCCAATTCTGAGTTATCTGGGATATCCTCCTCCTGGAGCTGGTCTTATGACTCAGGGTTTTTGAGACCCTAACCGTCAGTTACCATTCATTGCAACTTTGGACTTGACTGATTTGTCACACCTTACGAATGATCCATTTAATTATCTTCCGTTTTGGCTGCCAATGCTGAATAAGTTTCCCAGTGATATCCCAAAGTTTGAAGGTAAATCAGGAGAGGATCCATCAAACCATGTGATGACTTATCACCTCTGGTGTGCATCTAACTCCATTATAGATGATTCAATTTGTTTACGTCTTTTTCAATGCACTCTCATTGGTCTTGCAGCCAAGTGGTACATTGAGTTATTGCGAGCCTCTTTTATAACTTTAGTCAGCTAGCTACTTCATTCTTAACTCATTTTCAGTTGCCTGTCAGATATGACAATGGCACAGAATTATTAACTTCATTAAAATAGTCAACGTCCACTTATATTTCAGATCACATTCATGAATGGCGACGTTTACGACGTTTAGTGAAATTTTTTATTCCGGATCAAATTTTAGCTGAATGGTTTGTTAAATCATTATTACCCAAAATCACTGAGGATGTAGCTAAGGCAGGAGTTGTTACTGAAGAGCAAGTAATTGCCCAAGCTCAGTACCTTGACCTCGTTTATACGTAGTCGGGTACTTTACATGAAAAAATCCCCGACCTTCCTAAACAAAATCAAATAACTGCAGCTCCTTCAGGGTCTCATGCCACTAACGGTATGATTGGTTCAGTTAATACCAAAAGTAAGAAGAAATCTTCAAAGAATTCTTCTCCTATTATAACTTTACCAGATTCCCCGATGGGAGACTCTTCCACTGAAATTCCTACAGATATTCATGTTGTAGAATCATCTACGGCCAAATCAAAATCTGGCGGTAAAAAGAAGGGGAAGAAGAAAAATAAGAAAAATTCGAAAGAGAAATCAAATAAAATGGAATCTACTGACGAGAAACGTAAACCTCGTTATCCTTGTCTCATTTGTGACGAAGAGCATTTTACAAGAGACTGCCCTCATCATGCTGAGGTTGCGAAAATTGTCAAAGGTTCTCAAACGCTTGCTGTCTTGAAGGATCCTTTTCCTAGTCAAGATAGTAAGATGATAGGTTCTTCCTCAAATGCCTCGGAAGAACCCATAATGATGATGTCCCATGTTAGGATTGTGACGCGATCACAAGATTATGGTAGTAAAAGTCCTGTTGCTGGTAAGGAAGTAGAAACTTCTAATTCAAACCCATCAACTTCAAGTCCTGGTTCTGATCCGCTACAGATCAAGAAACCTAACCCAGACTTAGTAATCAAACCGCCTGCTAAAGGTATACTTCGAAAGTCAACTTTCAATCCGCATGTGAGAGCTACTCAGAATTATAACATTGTTGAAGACTTAGCTATTTCCCCTTCAGCAATGTCGGCTTTGGAGGTGCTGCAATCATGCCCAGCACAGTGTAAATTGCTATTGTCGGCTATAGGAGTTGTTGATATTTAGGACTCAAACCTTATAATCTTTGATTTAGAAAATAGTATACCTCACCTTCCTCATCAAATGGCTTTCCAGATTCCGGTGTTAGTCAAAAACAGACCTTGCTTTAGGACTGTGATTGATGAGGGAGCTTCAATGTGTATTATGTCGATCCAGTGTTGGAGATCGCTTGGTTCTCCTACACTCAATCAATCCTCGATGATTATAAAGGCTTTTGATGGCCATGGGTTCCATCCTTTTGGCATTCTACAAGATTTACCTATCGGGGTTGAAGGCAAAACTGTTAATCTAGAGGTGGAAGTGGTTGATGCTCCTCTAGATTACAACCTTCTCTTAGGTCGCAGTTGGTCTTATGCTATGAATCTTGTTGTTTCATCGGTCTTTCGGCTTATAAAGTTTCCTCATAATGGAAAGATCATAACTATAGTTTAGCTAACATATTTTTCATCCGACCCAGCCTCTTCTGAAAGTATACAACATGTCAGTAAAACAACTATCCCCTACAAGGATTTTGGAGTAGGATTAGTTAAGGATTTTGGTTTACTAGAAACTTTTTCCTTTCCTCCTCCTAACGTATCACCTTCTACTGCAACCATTCATATGATTTCATCAAACACTATTATTTATGATGATCCTTGGATCATACCTTCTGAATCTGAGGTGGATTCATTTGGTGATGCGATGCCTTTGAGTCCCTATGAAATTGCGTATCAGGATGTACAGTCATTTTCCGAACCTTGTTCAACCGAAATTGACCTAATAAATGTGGTCCATGGAGAATCACTTTCAATATCAACCTGAGATTCAACAACTTCTTCCGAGCTTGTTCATATTGATGAGCAGATTCGTGAAATTTTGTCTATTGATGATTTACCATGGGAAGATCTTCATCATATATCTTCGTTCTTACCTGAGCTTGATCGCTTTGAGAATGATTTTTCATCTATTTTTACTACTGATTATGTAAAAAAACCACAGAATCCATTGCAAAATCCTGATTCTAAGTTAAATTTGGGAAATATTTCTCGAACAGTTCCTATTGACATTTTAGTTAAACCTGGAATTGTTGAAAACATTCATATAGGTGCCTCCTGTACAGAAAATGAACTCCAAACTTATAAGGCCCTATTTCAAGAATTTCGCGATGTGTTTGCCTGGTCATATGAAGAAATGCCAGGAATTGATCCACAAATTGTTGTTCATGAAATAAAAACTTACCCGGATGCTAAACCCGTCCGGCAACGTTTGCATCAGATCCACCCGCGAAAAGCTATTGCTATTAAAGCAGAAGTTGAGAAATTACTTAAAGTAGGTTTCATTTATCTAATTCCCTTAATGGATTGGGTATCGAATATTGTTCCTGCTAACAAAAATCAAGGAACAATAAGAATATGTATCGATTATAGGGATATTAATCGAGCTTGTCCCAAAGACAATTACCCAACTCCCTATATCGATCAAATCATTGATGATTATGCCGACAGTGAAATTTTCTCCTTTATGGATGGTTTTTCTGGTTACAATCAAATCAACATTCTACCTACTGATCAACCAAAAACGACTTTTATTTGTCCATGGGGGACATTTGCTTATTGCAAATTACCTTTTGGGTTGAAAAACACCGAAGCAACTTTTCAAAGAGTTATGTCTTACGCGTTTCATGACATCAAGCACATTGTGCAACCTTATCTCGATGATTCACCTGCCCATTCATTACGTAGAGCCGATCATCTCACTCATTTACGAGCGATCTTTATGAGATGTAGGCATTATCGACTTAGGTTGAATCCACATAAATGTGTTTTCTGTATAGAAACGGGTCGTTTACTGGGATTTGTTGTTTCGAAAGCCAGCATTCGAAGGTTGAAGCTATGTCAAATTGCCTCCTCCTTCGACTCTTCACCAACTCCAAAGTTTGCAAGGGAAAGAAATTTTTTTTATGTTGATTCATTCCTAACTACGCCGAGATAACAAAGGGTTTTACTAGGTTGTTGAAGCAGAATACTCCATTCTTTTGGGATGAGATAGCTAACAAATATTTTGATGCACTTAAACACTCGTTGACCCATGCACCGTTATTGCATTCTCCCAACTACAACCAGGATTACTTCTTGTATCTTGCCGCTTCTCATTCCACCATCGGGATGGTGTTAGTTCAGGAAGATGAATTCAATAGTGAACATGTGATTTACTATCTTAGTTGAACTTTGAATCCGACTGAGCTAAAATATTTGCATGTGGAGAAATTGGCCTTGGTAGCTGTTCAAGCTGTCTAAAGATTTCATCATTACATCTTACTATGCAAAACTACTGTAATTTCTTACTGTAACCCTATGACCTATATTTTGACCAAAAAATTGCTAGGGGGAAAGTATTCCAAATGGATTGTTATCCTGCAGGAATTTGACTTGGAATTTGAAAAATCCAAGTCAAAGAAATCTTTAGTTTCTGCGGAGTTGATGTGTGACTTTCCGCATGCTGATACTGAAATTGTGGCGGAAGAGCCCATTACAGACAAATCCTTGTTTCTTATCAGCACTCTTGATCCATGGTATGGAGATATCATTGTTTATCTCCAAACCTAATCTTTTCAGCCTGAAATTTTATGATCTCAGTGACAAGAAATACGTTTCCAATCCCAAAAATACAAGATTATTCGAGATACACTCTATCATCGTGGAGCGGACTTTGTTTTTCGACGTTGTTTAACTCATGAGGAAGTTGAAAAGGTTCTAAATGACTGTCACTCTGGAGCATGTGGCGGTCATATGTCTGGGTATGCCACAGCCCAAAAGATATTGCGCGCTAGCTATTTCTGGCCGTCTTTATTTAAAGATTGTATTTATGCGGTTAGAAAATGCCACAGTTGTTAAATTTTTTATCGAAAGATGCGTGCTCCACTTGCTCCTCTCCACTCTATAATTGTCGTCGGTCCTTTTGCAAAGTGGGGCATCAACTTTATTACATGTAACCCTCACTCGGCTGGGGGGCATGCGTATATCATCCTTGCGGTAGATTATTTTACCAAGTGGATCGAGGCGATGCCTACATTTTCGGCAGATGACAAAACTACTGCAATTTTCATTTTCAATCATATAATTACTAGATTCGTATTCCACAAGCGATTATCACTGATCATGGGCATCATTTTCGAAACATCATGATGACTGAACTAACAGATCAACTTGGCCTGCGTCACGATAGTTCTACTCCATATTACCCACAGGCTAATGGTCTGGTTGAAGCCATCAACAAAGTTCTAGTCATTATGATCCGACGAATCATTGGTATTCATAGGTCAAATTGGCATAACATGTTATTTTCAGCGCTTTGGGCATATCGAACCTCAGTAAAAACATCAACTGGTTTCACTCCTTTCCAACTGGTTTACAGTTTGGAAGCTGTGTTACCCATTGAATGCGAAATCCCATCATTGCAAATAGCAATAAAATTACTTCCAGCCACTTCCGAAGAGGAGAAACGTTTGTTGTGCTTGGCTCAGCTAGATGAGAATCGACGTGATGCTGCATTAGCAATTGAAACTCATGCCAAACGAATTAAATCTCAGTATGATCAAAATGTTACACCTCGTAATTTTTCGGAAGGAGACCTATTCTTACTATACAATCAAGCAAATGATAAGCTTGGGGCTAGAAAATTCGTACCTATGTGGCATGGTCCTTATGCTGTTAACCGAAAGCTGGCAAAAGGGGCTTATGAATTGGTAGATTTTGACGGTGTCTCTTTAGGTAAGCCCAGAAATGGTCTTTATCTAAAGAGATATTATGCTTAAATCTCAGTGTGGAGATTTTAGTTAGATTAGTTTCTTTCTAGCTAGTGTGTTTTAGATTAGAAAAGTGTGCTTAGTTTAGAGAGTGTTTTTGTCATTATTGCTGCTTATCTTGATTTTACTCTTGATATTGCAAATGTCCACGTCTCTTCAAACATACATTGTTTTCGCTGATGGTGCTTGTCGTAATACACGGAACATTTCTTCTGCAGCTTGGGTTATCTATTCACCCTCTGATGAGTTGGTATCTATGCATGGGGTAAGCCTCAGTCAAACAACAAACAACATTGCAGAGTATAGTGCAGTGATTGAGTTATTATCTGAATCCATTTCATTTGGGATTCGGACTTTGATTGTGAGGTTAGATTCTGAACTCGTTGTATTATAGCTTAATAGAGTTTATGCCATTAGAAATCCAGTGTTATTGAGATTATTTTTGAGAGTTCATCTCTTGGAACGTGAATTTGAATACATTTAATATCAGCATATTCCAAGATATTTAAATACATTAGCAGATGCAATTGATTCTCGAATGTTAAATAGACATTTTCAGTAATCAAATAGTAAATTTAAAAACATTCCATAACATGTTTTAAAAGATAGCCAGTAATAGTGATATAGCATAGCATAGAAGTGTGTCAAATATACATTGTCTTCGATCATAGGTTGAAAAACACCTTATGATTGGCAAAAATGATAGTAAAAAAAGCAAAAATGTCGTATCAAGTCTACAAAAGCAATCATCCTATCACTGGTGATGATCACGATAAGAAACCACTGCTCGGGCCACCCTACAAAGGAACCTCTTGAAAGGTCCTGGGACCCCAATCACATAGCGCTGTAACCTAAGAGGGATGTCATCTATGCTAGTCTCCGGAATGTCTGTTGTCAAACGCTCTAGATGATTTTCCAATTCGGTTAGGGTCTCTGTAGATTCGTCCCATGGGGCTGGTACTACTGTAGCTGGGTGTCTCCTCTCATAGGGTCAGAGAGTGGCTGGTCACCATGGACCCACATCTACATTTGAAACTTTTTACTATCAGTTTTGGACGATTTAAAAACAAAAAAAAATTAAAACTTAGAAAATGTTGAGAATGATTTTACTTGAGTCATCCCACTGCTCTCCTAGTGGAAGAGTCATGTCTGGGTCACCACGATAATCCATCCCAGCATAAGGAAAATCTTAAATCGCGAAAAGTTGGTTCTCCAACCAACGAAAGTACTCAGGAGGAAATCGAACAACCTCTGAACCCTCCTTAGGATGACGGGCCATAACTGTAACCCAACGCATCAGCTTGGGCTCTTGGGGAAGTCCAACTCCAATGGAAAGATGCTGTGGGACCAACATCAAGACCCTCTCTAGACCAAAGCTCACAACTAAGAAACCATATCCAAGGTTTTTTAGTTGTCTGTTCTTTGTTCTAGTCAATTGGCCTTTTACATTCGCCAACACAGCTTCGCACTAGTTGAAGATGGTGCCTCGATAACAGTCTACTACCATTAGCATTTGGGATCCGGTAGCTACATGTAGTGCTACGCTTCTGCAGAGTCTAGTGACAGTAAATGCAATCACTTTAAGTTCAGGAAGGGAGATAGTTTTTATATCAATCCCTTTGTCCTTTGTCTGGTCATTACAAAACTCTAGTCGGAGACTATCGACAGACTGGCCACCTGGCCTAGTCCTTAATAGAGATAATCATTCACCTCTCTTGGGCAAATCAGTCAAGAAGTAAATGTCCTCTGACTCGATTTTGAGCTGGTGGCCACCTATAATGAAAAACTGGTCCTGTATATTCCATCTGTCCACCAGCCACTGCAAAAAGTCTACTTGGGCCCTCATGCCAGGTATGGCCCAGAATTTAAATAGCCCGCATGCCCTCAATGCATCTATTGAGGGTTGATGATTAATTGCAGCAAGGTCCACATCTTCGTGCTCCCGTTCCCACCAAGTGAGCATTGTGTATATCCTACATTGAAAGAAAAAGCGGATTAGAACATTTTAGTTCAAAGTTTTTGGGCAGAAATTGAAAAAATTGAAGTTTCAAAACCTATGTCGCGGGGTCCGCACTCTCCAGTTAGGGACAGTGCGTAGGTCCGCACTCTGCCCAAGCAGCAGGTGTGGACCCCTGGCTCTTTCCTTTGTGGGAAAAAGTCGGGGTCCACAGGTTTCGCATGTTGTGCTTGCGGACCCCCGCGAGTGGTCTTTTAAACTAATTTTTCTCTAAAAAATGAAAAAGGAAGCCTAAAAACAAAATTCAAACGGTTGAAATGCAAGATTAAAGTGATGTGGATTACCTGGAGGTGAAGGTTTTCGATTCAAACGGACGGATTTTCTGCAATCTTCACAGGAAATTTCTTACCCAAAAGCTCTCTTTTCTCACTCTGAAGTCAAACGGTAAAAATGAATTTACAAAAGCCCTTTTTATAAGCTTTTTTGATTAAATGAATTTTTAATTTGTTTATTTTTCACTTTAAAAAGATAACTTTTTGATACATTTTTAATTATTTTAAACAGGTATGAGTAATGTTTGAGTTTTTGTGCAGAATATTGGATTTTTTAGGTGGAATTGATCATTTTCGACAAAAAAACATTAGAGTCCTCTTTAATCTCTTTTCTGACTCGTAAAATATGAAAAGATTGTCGAGTTTTTCTTTTTAAGCTCGTTAAAACAGAATTAAAAGGATGATCCACTTGCAGCTCTTTTTTGACCGCATAAACATGAAAAGATTGTCAGACTTTTGTCGTTTCAAGTTCGATATTGGTTATAAAATGATGTGTCTTTGATCGCGTTTTTACTTTTTCAGATCAGGGACACTAATTATGAAAAGTACTCCTTGATCGTAATGGTCAAGCGGTTCTCTCAAGTATTATTTTATACTTTTTTGGGCTTTGGAGACACAAATTTACGAAAAAGGACAACCATGGAGTTTTCTTAAGTTTTTCTTCTGACTCCCTAAAATTGAAAAACACCAAGTTTCTCCTATACTGGACTCGTTAAAATTTAACAGTAAAGGACCTGTTCAATTACAAACAGGAACGGACCACTCCTTCTTAAGGTTTGAATTTTAAACTAAGTTGGACTCATCCAAAGGATGAGCTTATAATCAAGCAAATGTTATCCTCCTCAAGCTTGTCAAACATAAAGAGGTACTTGCTAGAAATGGTGGGGGAAAAGAGAGAAAAATGAACCTGTTTGTTATACTTTGTGTCTTAGAAAAAAATTCAACCACTCTTGAACACGACACTTTTTGTTCACCTGGGTTGGGAAATCCTTTGCCTAACAGTTAATCAAACCATATTGAAAGTCTTCAGCCAGTTTCTGGGTATTAGCTTTTTGTCAATTGTCACCAAACCATCTGCAGTGTCGTTATGTGTTCAAGAGGTCAGTTAAAATAAACCATTCATCTGCAAAATATCTATCATCCATCTTGACCATCCCTGAGTTAGTCCTTGCAAATATATTTCTTCAAGCTTGATCTATGATTTCGTGTTGTGGGCTTGCCTATGACGGATCACTTTCTATCGACTTCAACTCAGTATCTAGAAAGATGATCTAGAAATCGTCAATACCTTGGAATCTACATGCCTCAATGGAAAGTTTCTCGCCTTCGACGACAGGTTGCATCATTGACCTTCGATCAAAGGATTCCGTGACATGTTCGACGTCAACTCATCTATTCACATTTCATGGATTGTACTTAGTACTTTGAGAGCCATTGACATTACTGGTGGTTTCTCTCACACTTGTTGTTATAGACATTTTTGTGCCTTGCATCACTGAGCATGAAATGTCAATAATCAAGGGATCCAAAGTCCCTAAACATGTTGTTCCTACCCCTAGAGGAACAAGGCCAGCAAACCACAGCAATTCACAAAAGTTCTCCACCTGAAAACACTCAAAAACAAGGCAATTCTGGATCATGTCAACTGCTCCACTGAGCATCTGCGCTGAATGTCAACTGCTCCACTGTCTACCTGCGTTGAATGTCAACTGCAACAAAGGCTACCTACGCTGAGTGTAACTGGACAAGTGGTAGGCTCATTTCTCAAGGTGTCAATGCTCAGGAAGCTTCCAAAATGACACTTGCATCAAGGAATTCGACTGGTGATGAGTAAGAGGTTCCAAATCTCCAAGTGGAAGCAAGAACCTCCAAGTGGACTCAAGAACTGAAGTGGGAGAGGACACTAGTCAGTTTCATACCAGCCTCAAGCTGACTCATCCTCTCTCCAAACTCCTATATATAGATCTCTCTCCATGAGGTCAAGGAAGGCTGGAATTTTGTTATTGCAAAGAATTGCTTTTGGTTTGAGGTTGGATCATTGGGTGCTTAATGCTTTGAAGGGAGCTGAAGAAGGAATTCCATTCTGCTGGGAAGGAGATGCTGGATTAGAGCCCTATGGGTTGTATCTCTTCCTGAACCTTGTTATCAATCAATAAAGCTATCTTGGTTCTTTCCTATATGCTGGTGTATTTTGTATGATTTGCATTAGTATATTTGATTTACTTCTAATCCTGAATCATTTATGAATATGTATATTTGCCTTTGTGTTGTGTTCTTCTCTTGTCGCAAGTAGCTGTTCTCTTGTCACAAGTAGCTGTTCTCTTGAGCAGGCGAGGAGGCAAGTAGCTGAGGACACCCAAAGAGAAGAGGATTCAGATCGAGGGACAACCGGAAGACAACGGTAAGTCTACCGATCTCCCCTCTTTCACATTTCATAAAGGAAGAAATCATAATAGCTGTATTTGTTTGTTGCTAAGGCGCTGTCACACCTTAGGTGGATAGGATCGTCCTGCATAGGCATTTTTCCCCACAACAAATTGGCGACTCCGCTGGGGAAGAACTTTGTTTTAGTCATTTTTGTTTGTGTTTACATCATTGTTTGCTTCATAGACTCACAGCAACAATCGAATTGCTTCTGCAAAGTAGAATGTTGCTGCCTTGATCCTTCACTGGATTTTGTCTATGATCTCAACAATGGACTCACAAATGACTTGATGATCCTTTGTGATAGTCTTTAGTACCCTCCCAAAGCATCCCTCTATTTATACCTTGCTTGTGTTTCTGATTTGGCCTGAAACAGTTGATTTTTGAGCATTTTATGACCCAGAACCCAAGAGAAACGAGAGTTTCTCTTTCAGCGCAACTGCTGTGAAGGCAGTCTGCATTTCAACACAGGTCCCGTGAAGGCTACCTGCGCTGAATGTCAAACTGACAGTGTTACACTTGCGCTGAACCAGTTTGGCTTTGTGCAGCTGGGGTTCTCTGTTATCTGTTCCCCTGTTTTGATCTCTGTTTTTTGCAGCCTTTAACCAGCATAGGTACCAGTCTGATAAACCTTTTTCTTTGCTTAGATTCCGCCTCTTTTTTGTACAAAAAGATTGTGAATGTTTTTATGTGTTTGTGTCGTCATTTACAGTCTTCCTTTGCATGAGTAAAGTAGTCATCCTGTAGCCTTTGATTCAGATTTGATTATAATCTTAGAAGAGAGTTCATTGGCTGTTTACAGATTGATTATCGTTTGCTTTTGCTTATTGGTTTGAATTTGTCACTTTTAAGTGTCGAAACAAGTATTCCTTTCGAAAATCGCAAAGTGATTGTAATCTCTTCTACCCTTGCTGATTTTGGAAAAAGTAAACTTGTTTATTTCAGTCATTTAAAAGCAAATTCAAAGTTGTACAAAAAGCTTTCTTTGTAGGCATTTATACTAAGGAAGTGAAAACAAACACCTGCATTGTGCATTTGCATTTTGATAAGTTTCCATGCTTGATTTAGGAAGAGTGCATTAGAGTGTGCTGATTGCTCTTTGAGAAAAGATAGTGTCGCTCTTTTCCCATAGTAGCTAGGATTTTCAAAGTTGAAAGATTATAAAGCTTGCTTATCATCTTAGACTGCATTTAGGAAATTTGTATCATACATCTCGTGGTGATCCTGAAAGACAAACTTTAAAAAGATCAACCTAAAATAAACTGAATGAACCTAACAATGCTTTGTAACATAACGCACAACATAGAGGTCTAGGTAGAGACGTGTTCCGGCGTCGTTAAACCTAGTGACTGTCGATCTCTAAGAAGGTGCGTGATTCCTCCTGAGGGACGATAGCGCTAGTACGGATTGTGCTCCCACGTACCGTCGCGTATATATTGGGAGACCCCTATAGGCATATATCTTTTATCCTTAGGAAGCCGTGTCGGCCGCCCTACTGATCGCAATGCAGTGAACACAGCATTCACGAAGATCGACCACCCGTACCGTAAAAAGTATTCTGTGGTTTTGCGAAAAGTTTGGCACACCCTCTGCCTAGATCTCCAGAGCAGTTTCTTTTGGCCTTTTTCAGACTCTATAACAGAAAAAGTCCATCCGAGCATTTGTCACTTCGGGCTCGTTAAAACATCGAAGGAGACTAGAGTCATCTTTAGCTTTTTCTCGACTCTTTAAAAGTGAAAAAGCAAGTTGTGTCTAAAGCGTCGTTAACAGTTTATTTTAAATGGAAAAATCACCCATTATTCCCGCGTTGATCTTTAGGTTGAAAAGATGGAGCACACCAACCAAGGAATTCCCCTTGGTGGAAATCCTAGTCCCTTCTCCTCTTGGGGAGATGTTGGTGCGCCCCACATGGCCACATTGTCGCTTCTAGGATTGACAATTGGCCTACCAGTCTGGCTCTTTTCAACCAATGTCGTTTAGAATACCACCATTCCTGAACAGTCGAGTCAACAGTTAGATCAGACAAGAGTTGCCTCCCAGCCTTCTACTTCATCTTCTTCTCCTCCTTCCTCTTCGCTTGACGGAACTGGTAAATCAAAAAACCGAGTTCCTAAGGAGAAGAAGGAGAAGAAGAAGAAAGAGAAGAAGAAGAAGGAGCCAAAGGCGACTGGGGGCAAACAAGTGTCATCTAACAAAAATCCACACACCGCACTCGTAAGGCCTAAATCGCCATGCGTCATATGCCAAGGAGACCACTTCCATAGAGATTGTCCCAGTATTCCCCGGATACTAAGGGATTGGTCCCCCCCGTTTGCACAATTCGGTAGCATCGACCTCTGATAGCCATGTCGACTGCTCACCGTCAACTAGTGTGAGTGAAGCTCCAGGACAGAGCGGGAGAGCTAAATTTCCCTTCAGACTGTGTGAAGGTGATCATGCCATCCACCGTTGTCCCTTCTTAGACGAGGCAAAAAGAGTTCTAGAAGATCGTCCGATTTTACGAATGCATCTCCCTCCTGGATATCAAAGACTCCTGCCAAGTCCCTCACTAGTTGAGAATCCGGCTGACCCGCCCAGGTGGTCAGCCGAAGCACCTGTCATTGAAGATGAACCGTCTGGATCCATGCCTGACGAAAGTCAAAAGGTCGATACGGCAGTTGACCCGGTTTTGCCTTCAGAGACTCCATCTTCGAATGACACCATCACAGAGGAGAATCAAGACGACACCGTCCAGATTCTCTTCATCAGCACTGACTTTGATGATCAAGGGGGCAATGCCACCATTCCTTTATCGTAGGAAGGAAGTTCATCAGAGCACTATCCGGCCGTTTACTCGGTCCCACCACCAAGCAACCTGGTTGTGTCCTTTGATTGGAACCAACTAGGCAGACCCCGGTTGCCTGCCAGTATACCATTCAGAATTATTTGTCAAATATACAGAATGGTAATGGCTGGCACTATCATTGATGAGGGGGCATCTATGAGTATCCTTTCCTCTATTGCTTGGAGAGCGCTTGGTTCGCCAGCGCTCTTACCTGAGATGAGGAATCTATCAGGTTTTGATAAAGGAAGCAGTCGACCTTTAGGGATCCTCCCCAATGTGCCTATAACATTGAAAGGGAAGACCATTCAAATGAACGTGATGGTCGTTCAAGGACCCTTGGATTATAACCTACTCCTTGGACGAGACTATATATATTGCATGGGAGCCATTGTCTCCTCACTCTTTAGAGTAATGTATTTTCGCATGAAGGAAGAGTGGTCAAGCTCGTGGACCAACTTTCATTTCCTGGATCACGCATCGCAAATAGTCATGTACCATCCCTAAATGGTCTATTCACGCAAGAAGTGTCTCAACGCACGGTCCGTCCTCCTGATGAGCGCGAGTAATCCGGGAGGATATGACTGGAACCCAGGAGGCATGCATCCTGGTCTGCTTCGGCAGGAAAACTTTGGGTATAGGGTAGATTTCCGCAAGAGAGTATGACTAGTCCGTACCCCGTCCGGCATGGAAGAGGGGTTGTTCTAGAATAATATTCTTTTGTCAAAGTTATGTGAGTTGACAGACGAAGTCTCTCACTTTTGTCTATTTCGGTGGACATTGCTGAAGAAGTGTCTTGTTTGCTGTGCAAATGAAACAATCTTTGGGTAACCTGAAAGAGGTAGGCCTTTCCTGGTAGAAAAAATGTTTTATCTGCAAATTGAGGGGTAACCTTGAAATCGTACTTTATGCCGGGGGGCATGCAAACCTTTTGAGTGCAAGCAAGGGGCGGCTATTTATTTTTTAAATTTTTAGGTCCTCCCTTTAAACCTGTAGGTCTAACCCTTTAAACTCGTAGGATTAGCCGTTTCTGAACTTGCATAAAGAAAGGAGAGGGAGCATAGCTTTGGTAAGGCGCAAGCTCTATAAAAAATGGGATCTTTCATGAGACACTCTTATCATATGACTGGTATATCGAGCAGTTTTACTGCGGAATTTATGCTCGTTAAAAAATAGAAAAGCAAGATCCGAGCAGTTTTAGCACATAGTTCATGCTCGTTAAAAAATAAACATAAGATTGAGCAGTGTTTTGGTGCATTCAAGCTCGTTAAAAAATGAACCCATCCCGATAAATAACTATTGAGTATGTAACCTGATCAACCATAAAAGCCTTGGTCGTGTTTGTGTACCGTCACCTCCACTTTTCATTTGGCCAATCGTTCACCTCCATATGATTGTTTACCCATTTTGAGGAACAGCTGCGAAGAGTTATTTCACCTAGCCATCCTTGTGACACTGCCGTGATTGGAAAATTCCAACCTGTACCTCGAATCAGCTGCTAACCCTTTTCATCACTCGTTTCTCAAAAGACGAGTCTTCTTTAAGCTCTTTTCAACTGACTCGTAAAACATGAAAAGATTGCCGAGTTTTGGCCTTCTAGCTCGTTAAACGACCGGAAGAGCTATCCCTCCTCTAGATTTTAATCTTTTTGGACCTGAGGGATTATTGCACAAAAAGATCGAGCGCTTGTTTTATTCGGCTCGTTAAAACTATCGAAAACTCATCCCTTCTGTATTGTTTTATACTTTTTCGGACTTAAGGGATTAGATGACGAAAAAGGAATTTTGGAGTTAACTTTACGTACCTTTTCAGACTCTCTAAAAATGAAAAGGGACCGAGTTGTCTTTGTCGTTAGACTCGTTAAAATCACTAAATAGCGACAAACTTGTCTTTAGACGAGAACGAGTTTCACTATCGCTAGGCTCGTTAAAACATAGCGATGGGCTTGCCCGAAGGGCAGGTTATAGAACAAGCATATGTTATCCTCCTCAAGCTTGACAAAAATAAAGAGGTACTGGTCAGCAATGACTGGGGAACAATTAGGAAAAAATCAAGAAGTCTTTGATGGTAGCAGGTCGCTCTTGAACATGACACTTTTACTCCGTACCACATCGGGTTGGGTTGTTTCATTCACCGGTCACATCACCATGGTCTCGCCATACCATCCATATTTGGGGTAATGCTATCGATCCATCGCAGCAGTGTCACCATATGTTCAAGAGAAGTCGTTCAGAAAGAGTCAACCGGGTCCCATCCACTGCCATACATTATCCTTCATCCATTCATGACCGCCACCCTGAATCATATGTCACAGATCGTTTTCACCTCCATTAAAATCATTAGCTCCTTTCCGTGTCACTGATGTGGGATTCATTAAGGCCCTCCTTTGACGGATCGCTCCTTGTCGACATCAGCTCATTATCCAAGAAGTTGATCTAGGAACACCCCCTCAGTACTTTGAAGCTTGCATGCCTCAATGGCAAGTTTCTCACTTCCGGCGACAGGTATACATCAATGACCTTCGACCAGAAGATTTTGCGTGGTGTTCGACGCCAAGTCCTGTATTCACACCACGTGAATTGTACTGCGGTACCTTGAGGGTCATTATCATTATTGGTGATTCCTCTCGCGCTTGTTAACGGTTTACATCATTGACCAGTAATCAAGCGATGTCTTTCCATGTTCGACTTCAGCGCAATTCTCACATGGATCGACTTGTACTTAGAGTGAAGATCGAACGAGTTTGAAGACCCCGGATCTAGTTTCATCCATCCGGGCTGTGATATATATTCAGGAAAGATAAAGACATTTGTCATGTACATCATTGCAGCAGATGATCATCCTACTCAAAGGATGATAATTTCGCCAAAATTATCAGTCTACCATCAGACGATTGTCTGTGCTATGTACAAAAATGAATTTATAAAGCTGAGCATGGGAATGCCTGCCTCAGCTAGATCATGAAAGCAGTATGAATCATAATGTATTGTATTGTATCTTATTACAGGTCTCCTCCCAGCAAATGGATGAACTTCGGACCCTCCTGGATAAAGCATTTCACCCGATAAACGGCCTCATACTTTAGGGGGCAACTGTTATAGACATTTTTGTGCCTTGCATCACTGAGCATGAAATGTCAATAATCAAGGGATCCAAAGTCCCTAAACATGTTGTTCCTACCCCTAGAGGAACAAGGCCAGCAAACCACAACAATTCACAAAAGTTCTCCACCTGAAAACACTCAAAAACAAGGCAATTCTGGATCATGTCAACTGCTCCACTGAGCATCTGCGCTGAATGTCAACTGCTCCACTGTCTACCTGTGTTGAATGTCAACTGCAACAAAGGCTACCTGCGCTGAGCGTAACTGGACAAGTGGCGGGCTCATTTCTCAAGGTGTCAATGCTCAGGAAGCTTCCAAAATGACACTTGCATCAAGGAATTCGACTGGTGATGAGTAAGAGGTTCCAAATCTCCAAGTGGAAGTAAGAACCTCCAAGTGGACTCAAGAACTGAAGTGGGAGAGGACACTAGTCAGTTTCATACCAGCCTCAAGCTGACTCATCCTCTCTCAAAAAATCCTATATATAGATCTCTCTCCATGAGGTCAAGGAAGGCTGGAATTTTGTTATTGCAAAGAATTGT
The DNA here is from genome assembly GCA_031772625.1 of Pinus tabuliformis. Taxonomy (NCBI): domain Eukaryota; kingdom Viridiplantae; phylum Streptophyta; class Pinopsida; order Pinales; family Pinaceae; genus Pinus; species Pinus tabuliformis. The sequence continues at coordinate 794,612,204 of CM062818.1, read as the reverse complement.
TGTTGGTTTGAGGTTGGATCGTTGGGTGCTTAATGCTTTGAAGGGAGCTGAAGAAGGAATTCCATTCTGCTGGGAAGGAGATGTTGGATTGGAGCCCTATGGGTTGTATCTCTTCCTGAACCTTGTTATCAATCAATAAAGCTATCTTGGTTCTTTCCTATATGCTGGTGTATTTTGTATGATTTGCATTAGTATATTTGATTTACTTCTAATCCTGAATCATTTATGAATATGTATATTTGCCTTTGTGTTGTGTTCTTCTCTTGTCGCAAGTAGCTGTTCTCTTGTCACAGGTAGTTGTTCTCTTATGATCTCGTGGAAATCAAGTAGCTGTTCTCTTGAGCAGGCGAGGAGGCAAGTAGTTGAGGACACCCAAAGAGAAGAGGATTTAGATCGAGGGACAACCGGAAGACAACGGTAAGTCTACCGATCTCCCCTCTTTCACATTTCATAAAGGAAGAAATCATAATAGCTGTATTTGTTTGTTGCTAAGGCGTTGTCACACCTTAAGTGGATAGGATCGTCCTGCATAGGCATTTTTCCCCACAACACTTGTTAACAGTTTATATCATTGACTAGTAATCAAGTGGTTTCTACCATGTTCGACTTCAACACATTCATTCACATGGATAGAAGCGTACTATTTTGGGAAGTAGAAATAAAGACCCTGGATCTAGTTTCCACCATCCAGGCTGCGAGGAATTTTGTTATTCATTATACAGTGGACTATTCATAAACAGATGGTTGCACCCATACTGTGTCTACATATGTCTATACTTGTGATGTATTACAAGATCATTCCTATATCAGAGCAGTTTAGTTAGTTTTCTAGTCAATTTTGATCTGAGTATGGGAATGCCTACCTCAGCGATGATATGATCACATATATATATTTTGTATTGAATTTTTTTACAGGTTCCAACCAGGCTCTCCATGGGATGATCCTCGAAATGATAAAGTACTTCACTCTTACTAGATGACAAATACTATCCTCATCTATTACAGACTTCGCACTTTAGGGGGCAATCTGTTGCACAAAATATTGTCACCATGACATTCTGCAATCAGTGTGAGTCTATCACCACTCATACTTTCCTCCTTTGCAAGTCTTAAACCTCAACTCTTCAGGTCAAGCCTTGAAAAATGAGAGAAAGCCCTTAAAAATCTCTAAAACTCTAGTTTCGCACTTTCTCTTAGCATTACTTGCGGTCTCGCACCTCCCGGTCATGTCCCCTACGGACCTGCCCACTTTGTTTCTGTGTAATGGGTGCAGACCCCTGTAAAAGTAAAAAAGGTGCAAGTATATTCTTAAAAACTCACTTTGGGTTATTTCTGGAAGCTTCTAGATGGAATCTTGAGGTGGCAAGTTCGCTCCTTTGAGGTTCATGCATCCCATAACTAAAGGAGCTAACCCCTTGATGTGGGGAGCTTATCCCTTTGAAGGAGGACTCTATCCCTTCATAGGTGGACTTGTAACTTCCTTTCTCTGCACTATAAAATGAGGCATTGGGCTGGTTACTAAGGAGGTTGAAAGCTGAATATTTTTGAGGGTAAATGCTGTTGGAATTTAGAATTCCTAATTGAGCTTGAGAGGAGAGATTACATACCTTTTGATCTTATTGGGAAGAGTGTGAGGCTTGTCAAAGTAGAGGAGATTCTTTCTTGGACCCTGGGAGGAGCTTGTACAACATCAAGGCACCAAAGGATGTAAAGTTTCTTCTTATTTTCAAAGTTAATACAATAAAGTTTATTTTTCTCAATAAGCTATCTTGTATGGTTTATTTCATGGATTCCTTGATCACCATGATGAATATGATTTATTATATTAGCCATGCAGGTGTTATTTGATGTGTGCTTGTTTGTGTTTGCAGGTTCTCAAAAGCAAGCTCATTTGGACGATCGAAGCATGGCTGCCACAAACTAGCATTGGACTTAAGGTAGGGTCTAAAGACACCTCTTGGTTTTATTTATAAATCACAATATATTTAGAGAAAGGTAAATTTTCTTGTTTTTCTTGTCACTAGATATCTGTAGATAGTAGGGAGATCGGTCTTGTCTGCAAGAATGATTTATCTGGACGACAGCCACATTGTTTACATTTTTTAATTCTTGCACAAAATCAATGGATTTATTTCCATTTCCCTTTATATAATCTATTAATCTTGACTTTGCCTCAAATCCAAGATCTTCTCTATTATTAGAGACTCTTTGTGCATCAAGAAGTTCATTTAAACTTTCAATCCCTGTTCCAAAATTTTCATTGAAGCTTAGTTGGTTTTCAACATTTTCAAGCTCTTTCCTCAGAGAAACAATTTCTCCTTGAAGCCTTTCACATGCTTGATCCTTCTCATTTTCAATATTTCTTGGATATTTTTACCTTCTTCAACTTTCAGCAGTAGAGATTCAAAATATTTAGCTTTGTCCTTAACCAACAATTCCTTTTGTTCTTTCTTTTTCTTTCTCAGCGTTTCAATTTCTTCAAGAGAAATGATCATCTCTCCTTCTAAGTCAACTCCAACCTAAGCTCCATCAGATTCAATTGATTCTATTTCAAAATTTTCTGTGGCTATGAGGATAAATTCTTTTCAGTTTTCACGGGCTCTATCCTCATTTCAATATTGATTGCCTTCACATTCAAAGGTGTTGTAGTATTGGGTGTAGAAGCTTTTCTTATTAAATTTCTTTTTGTCATTTTATACTTTTCTAAACTTCTCTCTAGGGCCATATTCATTCTTCTTTTTATCGTGGAACTTAGAAGCATAGTGACCTACTTTACCATAGTTAAATCACTTAAAAGATAACTTACCTTTGTACTTTCTTGAGCCTCTCTTGAGATTTCTCACAAACTTAGCTTCCTTTTCATTGGATTCACAACATGAGTCATTATGTTCTTCCATGGGCTTCTCTTCTTTGAAGGTTTACTCCTTTACTATATACTTTACATTAGAAATCCTCATGTCATAGGAAATAAGAGTGCTAAGTAGTTGATCCAAAGTGAGAGTTTTTAGTTCTTTCATCTCCTCAATGGATAAAACTTTAGGATTGAATCTCTAAGGGACAGATTTGAACACCTTTTTAATTACTACTAGATCTTTTAGCTCTTCATCAATATCTCTTATAGTAATCACAATTTCATCAACTCTATGAAATATTTATAAATATATTCATTATCGTGCATATTAAAAGGCTCAAATTGCATTCTAAAACCTCAAAACTTGGCATTATTTACCTTACTATCACCTTCATAGCAACTACTCATGTTCTCCCGTATTGCTTTTTCAGTAATGAAACTGTTGAGACAGGGTCCCCTGGGGTAAAGTTTTGTAATAAGTTTTGGTATACTTGTAAAGTCTCTGCATTTTGAGGAAGCGAAGTGCAAAGGTCATAGGATTCAAAAGGGGATTTAGTCCCTTAATGTGCTAGACAATAGAGAGTTTTGTGACCCGCCCATGATCCGTGGACCATGGTATTGTAAAAGCGAAGGCTATATATAGAAGAGTCATAGAGAGTCTAAGAGTTAATTCAAAATAGAATATCATTTTATGGACAAGTAACCTAAGGCAGGAAAGTATATTTCCTATACTTAGTTGAAGGGGAAGGCTCTTTCAATTGAGTGTATATCCTATACTTAGTCGAAGGGGAAGGCTCTTGCAATTGAGTGCGTAGAGACCTTGGTAAGTCTACAGGCTGAGTGCGTAGGGAATAAGAGTTTGTAACTGAACAATTATATCAATAAAAGACTATTTTGAAGCTCTACTTTTGTATATGTACATCTACCTTTACTTATGCAATTTCTATGTATTCCATCTGATTTTTTGAATTCATATGAAGTAATGTTTAATTAATGCACAAAAGTAGCAGATTTGCATTTTTACTTAATGTTATGAATGATTAAAGCATTTTGCAAAGGTTAAGATTCTATTTTAGCGAGTTACTGCAATCATTTATAGTTTAAGGGTTAGTTTTTGCGAAGACTAAAAGAATCCATAGAAGCCGCAGGAACCTGTCACACTACCTATGGATGTAGAAATCTAGTTCTGTCATCCCCCAATACTACTTTAGGTGAGACTGTAGCCTGCGCTACGTGGGTTGTTCCCTAAAGGGCCAGCAGTTAGGGTTTTGTTGGTTGGTGCAACTAACTTTGAACCTAGGTGAGGACCCCTCAAGCCAACAAATGGTTCCGTTGCTAGGATTGGGATCTATTTGAGGAATGTGTGATTTCGAATAAATAGTTCCCAACTAAGAAAGAAATCGAGAAGTGGATAGATCGGAAGCTGCAAGAATTTGTGGATCAGGAAAACAGGAGTCCACGTCTGTCCAAGGAAGAGTGGCTGAATAGATATTTGTATACCGATAAGAATGAAATTTTCTTTTGTTCTTTTCCATGTGAATGACATGAGTGTTTGTCTAAATTAGTGGATAGTCAGGGTACGTGGAAGCTTGATGGTCCTATTGTGTGGACCCTAGAACTGGTGAAGTGCTTGGAGGTTTCAGAAAATAGAATCTCGTGAGTTGTTGATCATTGGATCGATCATATTCTAGGAGGATTAATTACCGAGTTCACAATCGATACATCCACCAGTTATAGCGAAGTAGAGCACAGATTTTTCAAGGGGCTAAGAGGTAAGTACCTAAAGCCCTTAAAGTCCTAGATTAAAATGTTATTGTAAGAAAAAAAGGTTATGCCACTAAATTAATGTTTAGAAGAGATTTTACGGGAGCTACGCAAAGTGGGAAAAAATTTAGAAGAGACCTAGATTCAGGTGCTGAATACAGTCCTTTGTTAGGAGCATATGATAATGATGAAGAAAGTAGTGTTTTGAGTACACTTCTAGGTGCACTATAGGCAGTAAGACAGAGTATCACAGGGATAGAAAATCCTTCCATTCCACCTCCACTATCACAACTACCTCACACACCTACACCCACACCTCCGCCATCACAATTGCCTCACACACCTACATCCACACCTCCGCCTCCACCTCCACCTCCATCCTTCAACATGGCAAACTCAATGAATATGCTTGTGTTAAAGACTCTAGGGACTGAATACCCTGAGAAATTTTGGTTCATAAAAGATCCTTTATGGAAGGGATGGCAGATTACTGATGATGACATGAAGAAAGCACAATTATTTACGACACTACATGATAGAGTGGTGAGATGGTATATCAAGTTTTGTTTGGGTAAACCCAATGACACTATGCTAGAAACACAACAAGCACTGAGCAATGATTTTAAGAATCCTAAATCGTACACCCAGTCAGTGATGGAGTTTAAAGAGATCCAGCAGAGGGTAAATGAGTCCGCATGGGACTTTGATCAAAGAGTGAAGTGTTTGATCCAGCAGGCTAATATGAAGATCACAGATGATCAACACCGAGACTGGTACATTTCTTTGCTATTTCCTCATTTGAGATTGCCACTGTCTCAACAGAAAATAGGAACAGAAGCTAAAAACTTAGAGATTTCCATGAGGTTGGAGGCTTCACCTATACAGGATACGAGTCTGTGGGTGCAATAGATTCAGTCACAGTTGACTAGTTTACATATGGATTTATAGATCCTTAAGAATGGAAAAGAAGTACAGCCCGACGTATGCACTATTACGCTTCATTTTGTCACCATGAAAAATAATCATCAAAATTGGATCTCTCACCATCCATCCAAGTGTCATGAAGCACTCCCTTGCAAGTCAACAACTTATATACCTTGAATAAAGTGGAATTTCTAGATCTCTTGGCACAAAACCCTACTTTTGAGCATCTGCACGGTTTTGCTAAAGAAAAACCACACATGTGTAGTTTCTTCCACTGCAAAACTACATAGATTTGTGCACTTTTTCTGAACAAAAATTGTGCAGGTCAATTAATAAAAAGTAAAAATAAAAGGTGAGATCTAGAAAAATTGTTGGGTGAATCATTCCCAACAGAAAGCCTCAAACTCACGTATATTCTATCATAACCTCATTTTTGATGGAACTAATTCCCATTCTTGAAGGAGCCCTCATCCCTCTTTTAGTGGATCTCATCCTTGGAATAAGGATCTCAAACTACTTCCTTTTGGCCTATTTAATCAAGCCATAGGTGTGGGAGTTGGGAGAGGCTGCTGAGAGTAATTTTATGTTGGACTAATCAGGTTGGAGGGCTTATCATTCTTGGAGAGGATTGAGATCAATGGGAGGAGCTTCACAACATCAAGGCACAGGTTTTGTAGCTCCTTTATGTTTCTAAAATTAATACAAACATGCATTTCTACTCACTTCATTGTTTAATGGATTAATTGATCATTTTCATGGACGGTTTATGTTATTTATATTTTTCCATTGGAATGATGTTATTTATGTTTTTCCATTAAAATGATGTTTGTTACTAGTCTCCTTGATCACTTGTTTCAGTTATTGAATCATTTATGCTGCATATGCCTTTGATCCTTTGTTGTTTCTATGTGTACAGATCTAGATTCAAGCATGGAGGAGTTGCAATGAAGCACAAAGAGGGATCTTCATCAAGCATGTCATAATAAGGTATGAATTTTCATTTCTCACCTTGCTAGCTTATAATTCAAGGAAAGATAGATTCATGGAAGGAATTAGCTTGATTTTCTGTTTGTTTCTAGTTTCCTTTTAGGATCTAGGGAGACTTATCTTGTAAGCAAGAGGAATATATCTGCCTAGCATGTACACATCTTTGGTGCCTGAAGTGTAAGGTACATGGTCATGATAAGGACCACTTCCTAGTATACTAGAATTATCTTATTTGGGGAGGTCTTATCCCCCTGAAACCAGAAAAAAATTGTTGGGCCAAGTAGAGGAGCATCATTATGGTGCATTATCTGTTAAATATCTGGGAAACATGTGACTAATAAATGTCATCTCCTGCAAAATTTTGTGCAGACTCCTCAGTAGTTATTTTTCACTTTCTACAAATCGGTAGGTCATGATGACCGCAACTTCCGAAGTTATGAATTGATGATGGAGCAGACCCCTACATATAGGATACAGGAAGAAAATTGGCCTCAAGAATAGGGCACAGGTGCAGTGTGTGGAGGGTTGCAAGGCCTAGGAAGAGGCTGCAGAGGAGGAGCTGCAAGGGGTTAAGGCCAAATTATTTGTTACAACTGTGGGGAAGCAAGTCATTTCGTTCGTGACTGTTAGAATCTGACACACTCTTCCTGTCAGTATTACAAGCAGTTTAATCATGTCATCGAAGATTGCCTGATACTTATCAAAAATATGCAAGAAATGAAGACATAGACCAATAAACCTACGAAAAAATTCCAAATGATGACGTCAAAGCCTCGCGAAGATGAGCCTAGTATTAATATTGTTACATGAAGTGGTATCGCCACTATAGAAGATAAGGGAAAGAAACAAGAGGTTGATGGATGGGTATGCAAGGATGCTGAAAAGGAAGTGGGGTTCAAGATAAGAAAAGTAAAGGAAACCTTTATGGAGGTTAAGAAGAGCTTCATGGCAGCCTCTACAACCAGAAGTGAAGAAAAATCTAGAGGAAATGACAACACACAGGATGTAGACCCTTCATTGTTAGCGACATTTTTGAAGACTTGTATAAAGCTTCTAAGGGATAGAAAGGCAATGGAAGGGTTGCAGGAACTAATAGATAATTGTATGGGTAAAAATAAACCTCTGCTAGTGTTGAAAATAACAACAAGAACTACTAAAAATAGAAGTGATAAAAATAACACTACTATAAATAGCAGCTTGGGTACCAGTGCTGGATTGAGCAATAGGGAATGAAAAATGGAAGTGCTAAAAATAGCACTGTTGTTTTTAGCAGTTCCAAATAGATTCCAATTTTAGTCAATCCCTCGACTAAAATAGGAAGTAAAATTAGAATTTGAACTTAACAGCTGTTTGAAAATAAATTAATTAATTCACCATGAGTTAATTAGTTGTGAACGATCAAACATGAAGTCTATGTGAGGACATGCAATAGTTTCTCCTTTAATTGAGGAATTTATCCATCAGTTAAAGAGATAAGGATGAGTTCTAATTTGAGTAGTAATTAGTTGGCTCAGTTAACTGAGTCAAGTCCAGTTAGATTGATTTAAATAGGTTGTTTAAATTAATGTGAGTTTAGTTAGTTAATGCATGCTTGCATATAACTACTGCACTTCAGATAACTGAATATTCTCTCATGAATAACTCATGTATGTCAATTCAGACAGAGACCCAGTTGAGATCAGAGGAGGGATAGTGTACTATCAGTTGGATGGATCTTTCCTATAAAGGAAGCTCATCCATGGAGAAGGATTTATCTCCTTCAGGATTGCACAGTTGGATCAGAGGTTAGTGAGTGTGTGAAGAGGCCAATTCACACAAGTGACAGCATTGGACCCCAAGGAAAATTGCACAAAGAAATATGAGGCTCGGAGGGCAGAGGAGAAGGTTTGAGAGAGGCCTTTGACTATCTATGAGTAGTAGAGCGATTGCAGAGAGAGCAGGATAGCTTGTGAGCTGATTCTTTTTGTAATCCAGACTATATTTCCACTTATATGATAATATAGAGTTGGGGTTTTAGGTTGAGGCTTTCCCCTGGTTATTTCTTCTGTGTTATGTGTGATTTATTTCTTCTTATCAGTTATATGTGTTCTATTGATCTAGCTCAAATTGATTAAGCTTCCGTAAAGTGTTGTAGAAGTAGATCTTGTATTGTGTTTTAGTATATTGCATAATCTCTTAATCTACGGTTGGAATTTCTACATAGTATCAAAGCTAGCTGATTTGAGAAAAATTCTACATGGTATCAAAGCAAAGGTGATTAAGGAAGAATAGTATATAAGAAGGGAGAAGTTCAAAGTTTGGTTCCTGAATATAGAAATCAAGTTCTTACCACATCTCTATTTCACTTATGGCATTTAGTGGATTAAGACTCAAGTATGCCCTTGATGGCAGTTCGAATTATATAGCCTGGAAGGATCGCATGGAGGCAGTATTAGAGGATAATGGTCTAAAGGACTTCATTGATCAAGAATTCCCCAAGCCGACTGATGCTACTCAACTGGTGGAAAGGAAGAAATGTGTGGCTAGAGCATCCTTCCAATGGGAAGGAGACACCGTTTTCAATGTGGAAAATATTGAAAGATCTATATCAGAATATCAGCGATCAGAGGAAGCTGGCGCTGAAAGACAAGCTTCAAAAGATCAAGTGTGAAAAGGGTGACATGATCTCTATGTATTTGAACAAGCTCACCACATGCAGGGATGAGCTTGGAAGTGTAGGGATCATGACAACTGATGATGACATGGTGAATCTTGCACTCCTCGGTCTTCCTAAGAGCTGGCATAGATACCAGGACTCGGTTAATGGAAGAGAGAAATTGCCAGATTGGGAATGACTTTGGTCATATTTGATGCAGGAGGAGATAAGAAGAAGCACCAGAGATGGTTCTTCATCCATGGAGGATGAAGAAAACTGCGCCTTAGCGAGTAAGGCGAAGAAGGGGAAGGAGAAGGATTCTGTTTCCCAATCCAGTTCTTCCCATGGTGGGAAGAAGTTTGACAAATGGAAAGTGCAATGCTTTTGTTGTCATGAGGTGGGCCATTTTGCTACAAATTGTCCACTAAGGAAATCCAAGAAGGGATTCGTGGAAGGATTAGAAGGTAAGGCACTAGCCTCACAGTTCGAGTTGGATTTCACATTGTTTGCATGCATGGTTTCATCCATGGTGGGAAGTGGTTGGTTTCTTGGTAGTGGAGCTTCTTTCCACATGACCAACGAAAAGAGTTTTTCTAGTACTTTGGAGGAGAAAGATATCCAAATACTCATAGTGATGGGTAATGATAAAAATTATCGTGTCTCAGGTGTAGGCATGGTTATTTTTTAGAGGGACCATGGAGCTTGCCTTACCTTGACCGATCTCATGTATGTACCAGGACTGAAGAGAAATTTGGTGTCGATCGCGATGCCAGAAGATAGAGGCTATGATGTAGTCTTCAGTAAGGGAAAGGTTTTCCTTAGACACATCATCACTAGACAAGTGAAGCAGATCAGTTCATGGGTCAAGAACCTGTATGCTCTTGAGGTTCAAGATGCATGCAAAGCCTTGAGGAGCAAGGCAACTGATGGAGACTTGGTGGTTGAGATGGAGAGTACATTACCTCTTAACATGGAGCACTAGAAGAAGTCTCAGATGATTGTGGAGGATCCACGATTGGTGAAGCAGCTTCAAGAGGTTGTGGAGCAACCACAACTAGAGAAGCTGAGAGGAGATTAAGTAGAGACATCTACTCATGCAGAGACTTATAGTAGGGAGGAACTTCAAGCCAGGTGGGCAGAGGGATCACTTGTAGCCATACCTCCAGGTACGAGGTGGGGTGATGTGGAGTGAACGTCCCAAGGAGGAGGGGTAGGATCCTTGAGGTACCCAACCTCATTGATTCGAATTTGCTATAGGAGCCCCGATAAGGAGTAGCAAGACTGACTGATTGGGTAGAGACAAATGCAGATGGAGTGGGAGAGAGAGCTATAGTGCAGGAGTCCCAGGACTATGTAGAGCTAGTAGGCTACAATAATACGAGAGGCATGGGAATGTTGCACTAGTGTAGGATGGCACAAAGAGGTATGGAATGGTGTGAGATGCATGGAGTGTTGCAACAACTTAGAGGTCAGAGAGGGAGCACTTCTCAGTAGCAGGTAGAGCTTCAACATCAGAGTATGTTTCTAGCCCAACAGAGAGGTTAGTGGGGAGTTTTTTTGTTCCAAGAGTTGCTAGAGAAACCACACTTGGTAGAAGTGTTGCATGTAGAACATTCCAGATGTACAAGATCGGGTTCGAGTTGAATGCCTTTCTTGTTGTGAGGGAGTGTTGAAAATAGCAACAAGAAATGCTAAAAATAACATTGCTATAAATAGCAGTTCGGGTACCAGTGCTAGATTGAGTAACAGGGAATGAAAAATGGAAGTGCTAAAAATAGCATTGCTATTTTTAGCACATCAAGATAGATTCCAATTTTAGTCAGTCCCTGGACTAAAATAGGAAGTAAAATTCGAATTTGAACTTAATAGTTGTTTGAAAATAAATTAATTAATTCACCATGAGTTAATTAGTTGTGAAAAATCAAACATGAAGTCTATGTCAGGACATGCAACAGTTTCTCCATTAATTGAGGAATTTATCCATTAGTTAAAGAGATAAGGATGAGTTATAATTTGAGTAGTAATTAGTTGGCTCAGTTAACTAAGTCAAGTCCAATTAGATTGATTTAAAAAGTTTGTTTAAATTAATGTGAGTTCAGTTAGTTAATGCATGCTTGCATATGATTGCTGCACTTTAGATAACTGAATATTCTCTCATGAATAACTCATGCATGTCAGTTCAAATAGAGACCCAGTTGAGATCAGAGGAGGGATAGTGTACTATTAGTTGGATGGATTTTTCCTATAAAGGTAGCTCATCCATGGAGAAGTATTTATCTCCTTCAAGATTGCGCAGTTGGATTAGAGGTTAGTGAGTCTGTCAAGAGGCCATTTCACACAAGTGACAACAATGGACCCCAAGGAAAATTGTGCAAAGAAATAGGAGGCTTGGAGGGTAGAGGAGAAGGTTTGAGAGAGGCCTTTGATTGTCTATGAGTAGCAGAGGGATTACAGAGAGAGTAGGATAGCTTGTGAGCTGATTCTTTTTGTAATCCAGACTATATTTCCACTTGTATGATAATACAGAGTTGGGGTTTTAGGTTGAGGCTTTCCCCTGGTTATTTCTTTTTTGTTATGTGTGATTGATTTCTTCTTATCAGTTATATGTGTTCTCTTGATCTAACTCAAATTGATTAAGCTTCCACAAAGTTTTGTAGAAGTAGATCTTGTATTGTGTTTTAGTATATTGCATAATCTGTTGATCTACAGTGGGAATTTCTACATGGTATCTGTGCTAACTGATTTGCAGAAAAATTCTACAGCTAGAACAACACGCAATACTCAAAGTATGCAAAAAAAGGAAGCGAACCGGTCGTGAGATGAGACTGACTACGAAAATTGGATAGTATGAAATGGATCAGGTAATTCTTGATATAGGATCTGATGCGAACGTTTTTCCAAAGAAAACTTGGGAGACAATGGGGAGACCTATGCTGCAGTGGTCTCCCATCTAGCTACGAATGGAAAATCAACAGAATATCATTCCTATGGGGAGCTTATATGGGGTAATGCTAGATATTGAAGGAGAAAATTCCCTAACTGATTTTGAAGTAATTGAGATAGTTTATGATAGTAACCTATACCCTGCGCTACTTGGCATTGATTGGTCCTTTGATATGGATGTGGTCATCAATCCCAAAAAGCATAGAATGACATTAGAAAGGAAGGAGGGCAAGGTTATTATTCCACTAGATCTCACTGAGGGTGCATGATATATTGAACCAGTTCGTGATTATGAAGAAGAAGATGACCTGGATCGGATCTGTAAGATCACTATGTGCGATGAGGACTAGATCAACCCTACTGTGGATGGAAGCATTGCATGGGATAAGAAAAATTCCTGGACTTCATATTCTGATGAGGAGCTTGAGCATTGGCAGAACTGACTACATGAAGTATCGTCATTGCGTTGTAACATGCTGACAAAATCGCTTCGATGCATATCCACTGAGGTATGAAATTTTCCTTATTATAATGGTTTAGAAGATGTTAATTTATTTTTGGATAATTTTGAAAGGGATGTACTGGAGGAACAATGATTCCAAACTCTAGATATTGCCTTGTGAGCTATGCCTGCCCGTTTGTGGGGTACGCATAAAGACAACATTGCTAATTGAAAGGAGTACAGAAGAATGATGAAGTTGAGGTTCATATACGTAAATACCCGCTTGGTGGATAAATAGAAAGGGAAGGATGATCTGCACAAACATTTGGCACGATGGAAAGAATCATGGGGAGAAGAACCACAGCTGGAATGGGTTCATATCATCTACCATACATTGGATACAATACCAATGAACTGGTATTTGGAAACAGAGTTGTGGTATGGGACCGCATAATGGGATGTGTTGAAAGAAAGTTTTATGTTAACTTTTAGCTTTGAAGATAGGTTTGAATATATAGATGATCAAAGATGTGATATTTAAGATGCCCGAGGAACCAGTTGTGTGGGTATAGCCAGATTGGAGTACGTAGCTACACCATGCACTCAAATTTTATAATGTGACCACAAAGGAGGGAGAAGAAGATCCCTGAAACATCAACATCCCTGAATTTTAAGGATAGTATGAAGTCGAAGGACCTTTGGTGGAGATCCCCGATATATCAGAGCCTTTAAAGACCAAGAAAGTAAATATTGGATTATAAGCATAACCAAACCTTGCAAAGATTAGAGACTATTGGGTTGAAGATACAGTTGATAAAGTCACGGAGTTGTTGTGAGAATATCAGGACTTGTTTCCCACCATGTTCTCTAATCTAAAAGGTATAGTAGGGGACCTGGGTTTCATGAAGATTACTTTAAAGGCAAATGCAAAGCTGGTAAAGTTGTACCCCTACTGATTAAATCCCAAACATAAAGAAAAGGTTCATAAGGAGTTGGATAAGATGTTGGAACCTCTGATCATTGAACATGTGGAGGAGTCTAACTAGGTGAGTCCTATGGTGGTTCAAGAAAATAAAAAATAGGATGAAATTTGGATATGCGCAGACTTGAGGAAGCTGAATGACGCATGTGTCCATGATCCATTCCCTACACCATTTACAGATGAAGTACTATAGAATGTTGGAGGGAAGGAAGCCTACTCATTCACAGATGGATTCGCAGGGTACCATCAGATCAAGATCATGCCAGAGGATTGGAGCAAGACTACTTTCGCAACTGAGTGAGGTTACTTTCAATACACAGTGATGACTTCTGGACTCAAGAATGTGCCCACAATCTTTTCATGAGTGGTAGTTGCAGCCTTTAAGGAATTTACCTACAAATCTTTGGAGGTTTACTTTGATGACTGGACCATGTTTTGGTTGGTCAAGTGCCATGTTGTTAGACTGCACCTCATGCTGGATACCTATCGAAAACATAAAATAGCCCTTAACCTGAAAAAGTTCATATTTTGTGTACCATATGGGATACTATTCGGTCATGTGGTTTGCAAGCAGGGATTGATGGTAGACCCTGCCAAGATTGTAGTCATCATCAATTTGGAGGCCCTCGAGAATGTTAAGCAGCTTCACCCAACGTTGGGCCATACCAGATATTATAAGAAGTTCATCAAGGCATATGCGCAAATAACTGCACCGATGGAAAGACTGTTGAAAAGTGATGCAACATTTTGTTGGGACAAGGATTGTCAGAAAATTTTGGATGCTTTGAAGGAGAAAATGGTTACAATGCCCATTTTAGTATTCCCCGATTGGATGGAGGAGTTTCATGTTCATGTAGATGTGTCTTGTATCACACTTCGTGCGGTACTAACCTAACCAGGCGAAGGAGATATTGACCACCCTATATCCTTTGCGAGTAGGAAGTTGTTGAAGGAAGAAAAGAAATACTCGACCATAGAGTGTAAGGACTCACGATGTATGCACTGCAAAAATTTTGGCACTATCTGTTAGGACTGAACTTCAAGATGTATACGAACCATTCTACTCTAAAATACTTGGTCAAAACGCCTGTGTTGGGGGGGAATATTTGCAGGTAGTTATTGTTATTCCAGGAATATTATTTTGAGGTAATTGTGAAGCTAAGATGCCTGAATGTTGGTCTTGATCACCTCTCACAGATTGAGAGTGGTGATGAGTGTTTGGATGGGGTCCTTGGGGTTAATTTTGTTAAGTTTTGAGTCAATTTTATATTATCTTTTGTAGTGAATGTAAAGTCTTCATGAAATGTGGAAAAGTGGAGCGCAAAGATAGTAGAAGTCAAATGAGCTTTAGTCCCTTAGTTGGGTAGGTGATAGAGTTGTTTTGAGACTAGCCCATGGTCTGTGGACCATGGTATTATAAAGAAAATGCTATATAAAGTTGAGTCATAGAGAGTGTTAGGAGTAAGTTTTGGAGAAGAATCATTAAAAAGGCAAGCTGCTAAGGCAGGCAAGGTTTTTTTTGTACTTACGTGAAAGGGGAAGGCTCTTGCACCTGAGTGCGCGGAGACCTTGGTATGTCTGCAAGTTGAGTGCGTGGACCCCTACAACTGAGTGCACAAGGATAAAGGGTCTGTATCTGAATGCTTATACTTAATAAAGACTGTTTTGGGCCGAAAATGATGCATCTGTGTTCTTTTATTTACTCCTGCTAAGTTTATATATCTTCTCTCTGTAATGTGTTTAATATGAATTAATGTTTAATTGTTGCGTAAAACTGGTAGACCTATAATATTTATGCATGATAAATACAATTAAGTATATTCGCAAAGATCTAAAGGAAATTTATATAGAGTTGCAGTAGTTGTCTGTTGAAAGTAGTAGATCTGTGCGAAGGCAAATCTAAGCCATAAGGGTATCAAGAAGCCACCACACAGGCCTATGGATGCAAAAATCTAGTTCTAGCATCCCCCAATACTGCTTCGGGTGAGACTGCAACATGCGCTACATGGATTTTTTCCAAAAGGGAAAGTAGTTTAGGGTTTTGTTGGTTGGCATAGTTAAAGATGAACCTAGGCTAGACCCCATCAAGCCAACAAATGGTTCTGTTGCTGGGACAGGGATCTATCTAGGGAATGTGTGATGTCAAAAAAGTGGTTCCCTACTAAGAAAGAAATTGAGAAGTGGCTCAATCGGAAGATAAACGTGTTTGCGGCTCAGGAGAATAGGAATCCGAGGTTATCCAAGGAATAGTGATTGAATAGATACCTGTACACAGACAAAACCAAAGTCTTTTTCTGTTTCTTCCCCTATGAACTGAACGAATTACTATCTTGATTAACGGACAGTCAGGGTATGTGGAGGCTTGATGGTCCTATTGTGTGGACTCTAGAGTTGTTGAGGTGTTTGGAAGCTTTAGAAAATAACATTGCGTGGGCTGTTGATCATTGAATTGATCATATCATAGGAGGATTCATCACTGAGCTTGCGATTGATACAACCATTAGTTATAGCGAAGCAGAGCACAAGATATTCAAGGGACTGCGAGGTAAGTATTTAAAATCTATGAAAACTTGGATTAAGATGATATTGTGTGAAAAGTGGGTTATGCCATTACCTTGATGTTTAGGACTACGTGAAGAAAAAAACCCTTCAGAAGGAACGAAGAATCGGGCTCTAAATATAGTCTGCTATTGGGATCCTCTTCAAGGGATGATGAAGGAACTATTCTGAATACACTGCAAATTGCGTTACAGTTGGTAGGTAAAGTTATCCTGATGATACCTCATCCATCCACTCCACCTCCACAGCCACCTCTGTCGCATAAGCCTACACCTTCACCTCCACCATTCAACATGGAAAATGCAATGAAGATGTCGATCTTCAAAGGGGTAGGGAGGCGAAGACCCTGAACAATTCTAGTTCGTTGCAAATGTTGTGTGGACAGTGCAATAGATCACTGAAGATAATCTAAAGAAAGTGCAACTAGTCACAGTGCTATAGGATAGGGCACTGACTTGGTATATCAAGTTCTGTCAAGACAAACCCGGTGCAACGTTGGCAGAGACTCAGTGAGAATTAAACAGTGAGTTTAAGAAGCCTAAGTCTCGGGCAGAGTCTATCATAGAGTTTAAGGAGATACAGTAAAGGGTAAGTGAATCCTCGTGGGATTTTGATCAAAGGCTAAAATTCCTGATCCGACAGGCTAATATGAACATCACGGATGATTAACACAGAGATTGGTACATTTCTTCATTGTTGCCTCACCTAAGATTACCCTTATCGCAGCAGTGATGAGGCTCATAAATGGGTAAAATATATGGCCCTTAATGCACCTCCAACTTACTAAAATCAACTCTTCTAATAATTCTTTACATGTTTTAATTATGTTTTTCTTAATGAGATGAGTAAAAGTAAGATGTCATGTCTAGTGGTCTAATGTGCATTGATTGTAGGTTTTGGGAGAAAATTGAGGCCAATTAGGGTGAAGGAACTCAAATGAGACAAGCAAGAGATATTATAGGAGATAGGATCTCCCTCCTTAACTCCTCACTCACTCGAATATCCCTCAATCAAATCACAACAGCTCGGAGTTGTAAGTAGTCGAGTCATGAGGATCTCAATATTGGAAGCCAAAACTCCCTAGATTTAAGGAAGTTTTTGGCAACTTCAGTTGTATCAATAAAGAGGCCTAGAGCCTCATTAGGATTTAGGTTTTTTGTTCAAGATAGCTAAGAAGTTTTGGAGTTAGACGATTATAACCAAGCACTCTTATGTATTTATGTACTGAAAATGAGTAACATTCCCTTGATCCAGCACCGACTTGACTCAGAGGGCTAAAGATATTGGGTTAGGGCCCAACCCTAGCAGCATAGGTTCCTCTTATATATATGTTTAGGCTTGTACTCATATTTAGTTGCTACACTGATTTATGTGTTGTTAATTTGCAGGTACTGGTATGTTTTATTAGTTTGCTTCCATTTGTGGATATTTCTAACAGTAGCATTATAGAGATAAGAAAATATTCAAAGAAGGCTGAAAACAAGTGGATCTTACCTCATTTCTCCCTTCCAGGGATCATGGCTTGAGGAACATTTCCCATTTTGCCAAAAAAAGATAGAATTCTGGTTTCTTATGAAATTTAGGGTTTTTCTACTAATTAGGTCATCATCTTCCAGTTTTAGAAGATAGGTTACAATTGACATTTCTTATATCTCAGGTCTCGCATTTATTTTATGTTTCTTTCATAATCATTTCAATCATTCCCATGCATGAACTTGACAAGTACATGATGAAAATTTTGTTTTCTTCTATTTAAGTAAACCCTACTTGTTTTGAGATGAATTTATGGATAAATGCCAACAATGATGTATATGTTGCAAGAGTTTCTACATTGCAGGAAGAACTCATATCATCAGCCTCAGCCAAACAATATCCACCCATGATTGCTAAAAGGCACCAAGGTCTCAATTGGAATTACCATTTTACAAGGAAAACTTGCCATGATTATTGAGAAAATCCAACCACCGTAAAGCTCTGGTTTGAGTTCTGAGTAAGTGCCTACCACTCCCTTGCCTTATTCCCTCCTTACTCACCCTTTCCAAGATCCATCCCACCTTTTAAACCACTCCCTATGCTTTTGGCCTATTCCTGTAGGAAAATAGGGGGTCTTGTAGGTGAACTAGGACATCCTATAGGAAAACCTATAGTGGCCTGTTTTGAGCCTGAATTGTGAAAAAAACATCATTAAAGCTAGGAGTAGACCACTGCTTTCCTTCCAAGCCATCTGAACCATTGCACTCATCTCCCTCCACACCTATCTCACTTGCCATGAAACCAGGAAGGAATAGCATTTAAGTTTTTACAAAAACAATAAAGAAAAAAAAAATGTCTTCATACTTATTCATGCCCACAACATTTAAGTGCTTGTTTAGATTAGACTTTATTCTTAGACTAGTTAATACTTCACATGTGTTAAATTAGATTTCTTTTGCAAGAAAGGTATGTTAACAAATAACTAGATGAGTTATGTTGTTTTGTAGGCATTTCTTTCAGTCTTTGATTACTACAGTAACTAGCATTTCAATTCTCTCAATTAGGGTAAAATTCTCCTCTCTAAATTGGTAATTAGCCTTCTTCTAATCAATAGAATGATAGTTTGAGAAACCCTAGTGGTCTATAGCCCTAGCTCAATAGTGACAAAGATTGGACCATTTACATCTATTTTTGTATACATTACTGTCACCTCTAAGTTTGTACGAACCCTGCATTGATGAAGTAAAGTTGGTAGCCCTAGGAGTTGCAACATCCTTGTTGCAATACTAGTGCTCATCGCATTTTGGTTCCATTGCCAGGGAGGTGTCTGATCAGATGTGATTTCTACTTTGTTTCTTCCATTTCTTATCTCTTTCATTATGCTATTAGTTCCATTATGAAAAGTAGTTGTAAGTTAGTTTGCTTTCCTTTCCATTTTGCAATTGATTCCATTCAGCAATTAGTTTCAATTCATTTTGTCTTTTCAACTTCGCAATCAGTCTTAAAGCTTGAAAAACAAAAAACAAAAACACTCCTTTCATGCCTCGTAGGAATAGAGATAACTTAGGAAAATTTCTACCAAATACCCCCATCACATCAAACAGCTAACCTTCCCTCTTCTTCGATGGCTGTGAATTAGAGGACCCCTTAGGTGAACAACCATAGATTTTTGAAGAGCCTATAGGGGAAGAAGAAGAAACCACTCCATCTGACATAATGGCTAAAAATAGAAATGAAAGGGGATACATGGAAAGAATTGAGGGTTATTTTCCCATCAGAGAAACTAATGGGGATTCCAAGATGAAAAACATAAGCCCCTCTGCTCTTCCTCACTTCCATGGCCTGCCCTTAGAAGATCCAGATGCTTTTTTGTTTGAATTTTCTGTCATATGCAGAAGTTATGATTACACCTCTGATGATCAGAACTTGAAATTATTCCCATCCACTCTCAAGGATGCAGCCCTACACTAGTTCATGGGTTTACCTGGGGATAGTATCATCACTTGGGCTCAGATGCAACAAGATTTCAACAACAAGTATAGGGACTGCTGCAGGTCCAAAGATACCAAAGAGAAAAATTTTAGAATGACCTTGGAACATGATGAATCATTAGAGGATTATGAGGAAATATTCTAGCTTAGCTATAAAAGGGCCAGGTGCACACTTGATCATGAGTCACTTAAGTTAGTCCTTCTAAGAGGGATCAGCGAAGACCTTCTAGAAACCGTAAACCTACTGTTCGGAGGGGACATCTACTAATTACCCTATGATGATATCAAGACAGTTTTCAAGAATCATTCTAGGGTAGCTAGAAAGAAGGGCAGGGCTAGCCAACTAGTGGCCAGTTCATCCTCTTCCAATAGTGAAATGTTGCAAACCCTCGCTCTACAAATAGATACTATGCAAATCAAATGGAAGTAGGAGGAAGGGGAGAGAGAATTATCCATCTACTGCCCTAGATGCACAAGGAGGCACCCTAGGAATGAATGTGCATTGAACCTCATAGAAATCTGCTCTGTCTGTGAGGAAAAACACTCCACAGACAAGTGCCCTTCTCTACCTAGACTAAAAGCTATGTATCAGGGAACTAAAGGGGTGACTGAACAGCCCTGTTACATCAATCAAAGGAGGCCTCATGGACCTCGACCATACCTGTAGGGCATGAAAGGGTCATCTTATTCATATTACAACCCTCATCAAAATACATCCATTCCCTCTTGATGTCCCCCTACTCATCCCTCCTGGTCTACACCTTATCCCTAGTCTTTTGCACCTCAATACCATTCCCATTCAGCCAACCAACCATTTTAGCCATATACTCCTCCACAACCTCAGTGGAATGCACCACCCCAGGGGTGGAGGCCCCCATACAAAAATGCTCCAGCTTTATTGCCTCACCTCCATCTTAACCACTGCTTTTACACCCTGCTCCACCTAAACAACCTCAAATGCCTACCCAACCAAACCCAAACCTGAACAAAAGACAAGAACAATAGGTCGGCAATGAAGAGACATCTTACCTTGCTTATGTTGTGGAAATTCATGAAATTAACCTTAGGTCTGGGAGAGTGCTCCTAGATAACCAACCTCCATCTCCACCTAGGTAGAGTGAGGAGGGAAGAGAGGAAAGTATGCCTAGAGTAAATGCGCCACCCTTTCCTAAAAGATTAACCCATCCAATCCATCATACCCCAAAAGAGACTGAAATTCTGGGTGAGTTGAAAAATCTATGTGTCAAAATCCCACTTGTCCAAGCTATTAAATATGTACCCATTTACAACAAGATGATTGAACAGAAGTGTTTCAAACATCCAGGAAGGCGAAAAAGAGATACCCCTACCACTAATGTCATTAGATAGTTGTTCGACTTAATGTTGGGGCGGGTAATTTTCCTGAAGTATTTAGCTACTGAAGTAGTAGATGTACACATCAATGGCACCATTATCCCCCATACCTTGATTGATCTTGGGGCTACCATCAATGTAATGACTAAGGACACTATGGTCAAGATGAATCTCCAGGGATCATTAAGGAATACCATGACAGTCTTGCAGCTTGTAGACCGATCCACAGTAGCCCCTAAGGGGATTGTTGAGGATGTGATGGTCTCCATTGATTCCTGGGAATACCCTGCATACTTCTTAGTTCTCTAGCCTAAGACCAAATTTAATGGTTATCCTCTCATCCTTGGGAGGCCTTAGTTAGCCACTATCGATGCCTGCATAAGTTGCAGGGCTGGAAATATGACTACAAAAAATGGGCATCTATCCAAGCAGCTGGTCCTGTACCCTCCTTCTCAGCCATCTCTAGAACATGACTTACCTTTATGGCTAGAAGAGGAGGAAGAATATGAAATCTACTCCTCCCAAATCTATACCCGAGAAACTGCCATAGGAGGAGGACAACTCGATGAAGATGATTTGATTGAACACATCCTCCAAAATCAAACTCCCAACACCATGTCTCTTGAGGAAGTAGTGAAGGAAACTAAGGAAAACCATTGGACTGATCTATGCTTACCTAACTCAAACCCTACTCATGTTAAGAATAGAATTCAGCCCTGAAAGAGCACTGAAAATCAATCCCTCTCTCTGTACACCAAGAAGAAGAGTTATGTAATATGCTAAGAGAGCATTTGGAAGCCTTTTCTTAGAATTATAAAGAAATGAAGGGAGTGCACCCCTTGGTGTGTACTCACCAAATTTACATCAAGGAAGGTTGCAAACCAGTTCAACAACCCCAAAGGAGAATGAATCCAACTCTCAAAGATATAGTCAAAGAAGAGATATATAATCTATTGGATGTAGGATTCATTTACCCTATCTCGGATAGTGAGTGGGTGTCTCCTCCAGTGCTGGTTCCAAAGAAAAATGGAAAGTGGAGGATTTGTGTCAATTACCAAGAGCTAAACAAATCCACAAAGAATGACCATTTTCCTCTACCTTTCATTGACCAAGTGTTAGATGGTCTGGCAGGAAAGAAGTTCTTCTCTTTCTTGGATGGATTCAACGGGTACAATCAAATCTAGATCAGCCCAGAGGACCAGGATAAAACCACCTTCACCTATCCTTAGGGTACTTTTTCTTATAGGGTCCTTCCTTTTGGTCTATGCAATCCCCCTGACACTTTCCAGAGAGTAGTCCTGAGTATCTTTGAAGAGCTAGTCCATGATGCAGTAGAAATTTATATGGATGACTTCACACCCTATGGTTGTGATTTCCAGGAGGCTCTCTCTAACTTGGGAAAGCTGCTAAACAAATGCATTGAAATGAACTTATCCCTTAGTCCTAAAAAATGTGAGTTCCTAATGATTTCAGGGACTGTTCTAGGTCAGTCACTATCCCATAAGGACTGCATGTAGACCCAAATAAGATGGCCATCATCAAAAGGGTCCCAACTCCATAGAAGCAGAGGGATGTCAGAAGCTTTTTAGGTTTAGCCAAATACTATAGGATATTCATAAAAGATTTCAGCAAGTTAGCTTCTCCCTTATTTGGGTTATTGGCCAAAGAATCATAATTTTTATGGTTAGAAAGCTGCCAAGAAGCCCTGGACACCCTAAAGGACAAGTTGAATACTTCACCTATTCTCCAAGGCCCAAATTGGGCTCTTCCTTTTCATATTCATGCCGTTGCATCTCACAAAGCTATAGGAGAAGCTCTATGCTAGATAGCTGACAAGCTACCTGTTACACAAAATATTGTCACCATGATTATTTGCAGTCAGTATGGGTCTATCATCATTCATACTGTCGCCCTAAGCAAGTCTCAAACCTCAGCTCTTCATGTCAAGCTTTGAAAATGAGAGAAAGACCTTAAAAATCATTAAAGCTCTGGTTATGCACTTTCTCTCACTGTTGCCCGTGGTCCCGCACCCCCTGTTCATATTACCTGCGGACATGCCCGCTCTATCTCTAAAGGAGTGGGTGCAGACCCCTGTGAAAGTCAAAAAGGCACAAGTTTATTCTAAAAAACTCACTTTGGGTTAATTCTAGATGATTCTAGAAGGAATTTTGACGTGGATGGTTCGCTCTTAGGTGGTTCATGCATCCCAAAAGAGAAGGAGCTAATCCCTTGATGAGAGGAGCTTATCCCTTTGAAGGAGGGCTTTATCCCTTTGAAGGAGGACCTAGTAACTTCCCTCCATTGCACTATAAATTAAGGCATTGGGCTGGTTGCTAAGGAGGTTAGAAGCTGAACATTTTTTAGGGTAAATGCTGGTGGAATTGAGACTTCCTAGTTAAGCTTGAGAGGAGAGATCACATACCTTTTGGCTTCATTGGGAAGAGAGTGAAACTTGTCAAAGTAGAGGAGACTTCTTGCTGGACCCTGGGAGGAGCTTGTACAGCATTAATGCATAGGTTGTAAAGTTCTTCTTTGATTTAAATTAATACAATCGGATTCATTTTTCTCAACAAATTGTCTTATGTAATTTGTTTCATGAATTCCTTGATCATCATGATAAGTATGCTTTATGATATTGGCTTTTCAGGTGCTATTTAATTTGTGTGCTTGTTTGTGTTTGCAGATTCTCACCAAAGGGAGCTCATTTGGATCAACGGAGCGAGGCTTCCGCAAACTTGCATTAGACCCAAGGTAGGCCTAAAACACTTGTTTGCCTTTGTTTATAAATTGCATACTTAGGGAAAGATAGGATTTGATTGGCTTGCTTGTCACTAGATATCATTAGATACTAGGGAGGTCGGTCTTGTCCGCAAGAACGACTCATTCTGTGTGACAAAATGGCGACTCCACTGGGGACTTGATTTTTTTATTTGCTTTACTTTGACTTGAGAAATTGTGTTTTTGTTTCTGTTTTTGGCTTGTTGTGTGTGGAATTGGGTAGATTTAATAGATCTTGGATTATTTTTTGTTTTTCATACTTTTGGGAGAGGACCACACCCTCGGCTTGCAACACAATGCGGATCTATCCGCACTTTTTCTTTTCACACAGAGCGGTACCGCACCTGTGTGAACTACGGGCCTGCGGACCCTGTCAAAATTTTGGAAAACTTAATATTTTCTCTTTCAGTCAGCTTAGGATTTATTTAGGTGTTTTTTCCTCTGCCCAGACCTACATGTGACTTGTCAGGAACTTTTCTTAGGTTAATTCCATTGGTATTAGGGTTTTAGGTGAAATTCCTAGAAGTTTTGGTTGCCAGGCTTGATTTTCATTTTGGTCTTGTAGTAGCTCAGAGCTTAGAAGCTTTAGAAGCCTCATATCACCTTGGTTTTTACTGGTCTTCTTATGAGTCTGACCATTCGCAAAATCTACCTTTGTTGAGGAATCCATCTTATGTTTCTCTTTGCGAAACTTCGGAAAGACTTGTGTTAAAAGTTTTGGATTTCATTTTTAGAAAAGAAAACAAAAAGTGGTTGTTTTTTGACTGATTTGTGATTCCGGACAAATTAGTCCTTAGTTTGCTTATAGCTAAGTAAAACATCCTTGAAAAGAAATCTTGTAAGCTTTTACTTCAAATAGTTCTTAGAATTTATAGATCTCAAGATTAGATTTTTCCACAGTTTTGAGTGTTTTATAAAAATAAAAAAAAATCTCTTTTGGAAAAAGTTTGTTTTTGTAGTATTTGAGTGTTTGAAAGAAAAGGGAAATTTTTGTGAGCATAACTAGTTGTCTCATTTTTTAGTGCATTGGAAAAGACAAAAAGCTCTTCTTTTGATTTGTTTTTTAGGAAAAGATTTGTTTTTACAAGCATTTGCATTCTCAACTCTTTCCTAGCTAGAAATTCATTGAAGGGAAAAGATTGCTTATCATCTTAAGTGAATTTTTTAGTGATTTCGAGTCGAGTCTTCACACCATAAGTTTCATCTCCGCACCTCTTGACTTAAAGAAAAACCAATAAAAATAACACTTAAAGTAAAATCTATCTAGTAATCTTTTTATTTCTAGGGCTCTATTACACCAACATAGCTTAGGCTAGTATCTTGGAGTAGGGAGTAATTAACTCTCCAAGATAGTAAAACAAACAAGTAGCTATATCTTGCAGTAGGAGATAAAATCCAATTGTTACATCTATGCTCTGGGAAAGCTCCTCTTAAAGGAGAAGCACGAGATCGTGTTCGAACCAGTGTGGGAATCAATCCTTCCTTATTGGGAACGACGCCAGATATTCATGTATTAAAAATGGTAAACCTCGGATTAACCATTGTCGAGGAGCCTGGGGTCACTTGTTGGTAAACCTTGGATTATGTCAAGGAGCCTTCAAGGGGATTGAGCTTGCTACTCTGCCCTTGCGTGCGTATCGGATCGTAGACTATTCCCCTAGGTATAATTGTTTCCGTTGGTAACCATAGTGACCATATTCTATAGGATTCTTTCCTAAGGTGACGGTGGAGGGAAGATCCCACTGTACCTAGAGCAGACGTCGGCTAGACTCACTTGGATTTTCTGGGGGGTTCTCTTCACTTGAGATGGTTTAGTGGAGAAACTTGTGCCAGTCTATTCATTAAGCAGGTTGCCGGGGTAACTGTTCCAACCGCCATTTCTGTATTGAACTCTGCGACGTTGGATTTCATCACCAACTAGTGTTTTCAGTATGGAAAGTTACTGTTTGTGTGTGGTTTGATCTCCTAGATTCTTTAGGTGTGTGATTCAAATTTGTTTGGTTCTTTAGAGGCTTTAGGTGGTTTTCATTGAGATTTTTCTTTGTTTGCATGTGAAGTAGTTAAAATATTTAATCGTGGCTGAATTACCGAGGAAGTCCCGTAGACTTCGGGGCCAACCTCTTGAGTTTTCACCGAGCCAGCCTGAAGGGCTACGAGCCCTTGTAACTCCTAGAGACAGTAGAGTAGGGTCACCTGAAGAAGGAGAGTCTTCTTTAGTGGTACATCCTGATTATCAAGCTCTAGTAGCAGATTATAATCCACAATCTGTTTCTATTTCCGAAGTTACTAGTAGTTTTTCGTCTACTAGTGATTTAGGTGAGGAACTTGAAATATCTAAGCCTGAAACTAAATTTGCTGCTACTCCAACATCAGGGTTTACCTCTCCAACTTCTAGTGGTCCTGGTTCACCCACGGTAGAAAGAGTAATTACCCAAAATCTTCCTTCTGGACTTATAGCTATTGAAGAACTTGCTACTCCAGAAGAAGATGGTATTCCTATCCCTAAAAATCAACCAGTTATAGAACTTAGGGAGCGTGAATCAATCTTTTACAGTCCACCTAGGAGCAATGCTTGGTATCTTTCATTGACCAATTTTTTGGAAAACCCGGGACTAGCTTTTTCACCACCTCGTGTTCTTTTTCACCCAACACCTAGGGGTTACTATCCTCCATTAAATATGTCAAGACAGTCGTCCATGTTTTCTCAATCTTCAGAAACCTTTATATACGGCGGTCCTTCTGTTCCCTCTGGGTATCAGTCACTTACTGGTACTTTTTCGGGAGCATCTCCTCAACCTATCGAACAAGGGTTATTAACTGGTAATAACGGTACTAAGCCATTGAGTGTAGAAGATATTCTTATGATGTCAGGTACTATTCCTAATCCTCAACCTCAAGGTCGCCAGTTACCACCTGGGGGGCAGCCTCAAAGTCCTCAATTATCGCCTGGGGGGCAACTTCAAGGTACCCAATATCTGCCTGGGGGGCAACCTCATGGACAGTATATACATACGAGACAGTACATTCCTCAAGGTCAACCCCAGACTCAATATGTACCTCAAGGTCAACCCCAGTATCAATATGTACCTCAAGGTCAACCCCAGTATCAGTACGTGCCTCAAGGCCAATACCCAACCCAAGGTTACCAACCACCTTTCGGTCAATCATTTGTCCAAGGAGCCGGAAATGTACCTTTGAATTATCAACCCTACCCTCAACCCAGTTATGGTCCTCAATATTCTCAACCTGTTATGGATCCGTACCCTGGAATGAACTTAGTGTGGGATCGATCTCTATCCCAACAGATCTTGCAACCGAATGTGCAGTTGTCATCTCAATCTAGACAACCCTTGGCTTCTGGTTCACCCTAGCAACCGGTCCAGCCTACCATTCAAACTTCTGCACCTTCTGTAGCTTCTCAGCCTGGGCCTAGTTTGCCTCGAACTCCGCCTTAAACGACTGCTGCAACTGCTGCAACATTTGTTCAATCTACCCCACCTACTTTTGGAGTATCGATAGCTCCGGTTTCTACTATTCCTGTATCAACTCCTTAGAGATCTTTACCTCAGTTTGGATCCACAATTCAGACTTCAGTTCAAATGCCCGTAGGACAGCCTGGTCCAAATACGGTTGTCACAAGTCAACCTCAATTTAATTATCAACCGTACCAGGGACAGTACCAATTCGGTCCAGCTGTGCAGCAGCCAGTCTATCAGTATCAACCGTACCCTGGGTATACATATCAACAACCTCGACAACCCCAGTATGGTCCTGTTAATCCTGGTTTTCCGGGAGGATATAATATCCCAAATGCAATTCCAATTCCTAGTTATCCTGGATATCCTCCTCCTGGGGTTGGTCTCATGACCCAGGGTTTCAGGGACCCTATTCGTTAGTTACCATTCATCGCAACTTTGGACTTGCCTGACTTGTCGTGCCTTATGAACGATCCAATTAACTATCTTCCATTTTGGCCGCCAATGCCAAACAAGTTGCCTAATGATATTCCTAAGTTTGAAGGCAAATTAGGAGAGGACCCGTCGAACCATGTGATGACTTATCACCTCTGGTGTGCGTCTAACTCCATTTCAGATGATTCAATCCATTTAAGACTTTTCTAGTGCACTTTAATTGGTCTTGCGGCCAATTGGTACATTGAGTTACCGTGAGCCACTTTTTATAATTTTAGTCAGTTAGCTACTTCGTTTTCAACTCATTTTGAGTTGCCAGTCAAATATGACAATGGCACAGAATTATTAACTTCATTAAAACAGTCAACGTCCACTTACATTTCAGATCACATTCATGAATGGAGACGTTGATGGCGTTTAGTGAAAGTTTTTATCCCGGATCAAATCTTAGCTGAATGGTTTGTCAAATCTTTATTACCGAAGATCACTGAGGATGTAGCTAAGGCAGGAGTTGTTACTGAAGAGCAATTAATTGCTCAAGCTCAGTACCTTGACTTAGTTTATACACAGTCAGGTACGTTACATGAGAAAATCCCCGACCTTCCTAAACAAAATCAAATAACTACATCTCCTTCAGGGTCTCATGCCGCTGATGGTATGATTGGTACGGTTAATACCAAAAGTAAGAAAAAGTCTTCCAAGAATTCTTCTCCTATCATTACCTTGCCAGATTCCCCAATAGGAGATTCTTCCACGGAAATCTCCGCCGATATTCATGTTGTAGAGTCATCTACAGCCAAATCAAAATCCTGCGGTAAGAAGAAAGGGAAGAAGAAAAATAAAATAGATAAAAATTCGAAAGAGAAACCAGAAAAAGTGGAATCTACTGATGAGAAACGCAAACCTCGTTATCCTTGTCTCATTTGTGACGAAGAGAATTTTACAAGAGACTACCCTCATCGTGCAGAGGTTGTGAAAATTGTCAAAGGTTCCCAAACGCCTGCTTTTTTGAAGGATCCTTTTCCTAGTCAAGACCGTAAGATGATAGGTTCTTCCTCAAATGCCTCTGAAGAACCCATAATGATGATGTCCCATGTTAGGATTGCGACTCGATCGCAAGATTATGAAAGTAAAAGTCCTATTGATGGTAAGGAAGTAGAATCTTCTCATTTGAACCCATCAACTTCAACTCCCGGTTCCGATCCACTACAGATCGAGAAACCTAACCCAGACTTAGTAATCAAACCGCCTGCCAAGGGTATACTTCGAAAGTCAGCTTTCAATCCACATGCGAGAGCAGCTCAGAACTATAACATTGTTGAAGATTTGGCTATTTCACCTTCAGCAATGTTGGCTTTGGAGGTGCTGCAATCATGTCCAGCACAACGTAAATTGCTATTGTCGGCTATAGGAGCTGTTGACGTTCAGGACTCGAACCTCATAATTTTCGATCTAGAAAATAGTACACCATGCTTACCTTATCAAATGGATTTCCAGATCCTAGTGTTAGGCAAAAACAGACCTTGTTATAGGACTGTGATTGATGAGGGAGCCTCAATGTGTATTATGTCGATACAGTGTTGGAGATCGCTTGGTTCTCCTACGCTAAATCAATCCCCAACGATTCTAAAGGCCTTTGATGGCCATGGGTTTCATCCTTTTGGCATTCTACAGGATTTAGCTATAGGGGTTGAAGGAAAAACTGTTAATCTAGATGTGGAGGTGGTTGATGCCCCTCTAGATTACAACCTTCTCTTGGGTCGTAGTTGGTCTTACGCTTTGACAATTGTTGTTTCATCGGTCTTTCAGCTTATAAAGTCCCCTCATAATGGAAAGATCGTAACTATAGACTAGTTGATTTTCTTTTCATCTGACCCAGCCTCTTCTGAAAGTATTCAGCATGTCGGCAAAACCACTATCCCATATAAGGATGTTGGAGTAGGACTAGTTAAAGATTCTGGTTTATTGGGAACCTTTGCTTTTCCTCCTATCAACGCATCGTCTTCTACTGCAACCATTCAATGATTTCGTCAGACACTATTGTTTATGATGGTCCTTGGATCGTACCTTCTAAATCTGAGATAGATTCATTTGGTGATGTTATGCCTTTGAGTCCATATGAAATTGCGTATCAGGCCGTGCAGTTGTTTTCCGACTCTTCTTCAACCAAAATCTACTTAATGAATGTGGTCCATGAGGAATCATTTTCAACATCAAACTCAGACCCAACAATGTTTTCTGAGCTTATTCACACTGATGAGCAAATTCGTGAAATCCTATGTGTCGATGATTTACCATGGGAAGATCTTCATCACAGATCTTCATTTTTACCTGAGATTGATCACTTTGAGAATGACTTTTCATCTATTTTTATGACTGAATATGTCAAGGAACCTCAGAATCCAATGAAAAATCCCGATTCTGAGCTAAATTTGGGAAATATTTCTCGAACTATTCCTATTGATATTTTGGTTAAGCCTGGAATTGTTGAAAACATTCATATAGGTGCCTCTTGTACGGAAGATGAAATTCAAACATATAAGGCCCTATTTCAAGAATTTCACGACATGTTTGCCTGGTCATATGAGGAAATGCCAGGAATCGACCCAGCAATTGTTGTTCATGAAATCAAAACTTACCCGGATGCTAAACTCGTCCGGCAACGTTTGCGTCAGATCCACCCACGAAAAGCTGCTACCATTAAGGCAGAAGTTGAAAAATTACTCAAAGCGGGTTTCATTTATCCAATTCCGTTAATGGATTGGGTATCGAATATTGTTCCTGTTAACAAAAAATAAGGGACAATAAGAATATGTATCGATTATAGGGATATTAATCGAGCCTGTCCAAAAGACAATTACCCAACTCCCTATATCAATCAAATCATTGATGATTGTGCCGGCAGTGAAATATTCTCCTTCATGGATGGTTTTTTGGGATACAATCAAATAAATATTCTACTTGCTGATCAACCAAAAATGGCTTTCATTTGTCCATGGGGGACATTTTCTTATTGCAAATTACCTTTTGGGCTCAAGAACACCGGGACAACTTTTCAAAGAGCCATGTCTTATGCATTTCATGACATTAAGCACATTGTGCAACCCTATCACGATGATTTACCTGCTCATTCATTACATCGAGCTGCTCATCTCATCCATTTACGAGCAATATTTATGAGGTGTAGGCATTATCGAATTAGGTTGAATCCACACAAGTGTGTTTTTTGTATAGAAATGGATCGGTTACTGGGGTTTGTTGTTTAGAAAGTCGGCATTCGTGTCAATCCCTCGAAGGTTGAAGCTATTGTCAAATTGCCTCCTCCTTCGAGTCTTCGCCAACTCCAAAGTTTGCAAGGGAAAGCAAACTTTTTACGTCAATTCATTCCTAACTACGCCGAGATCACAAAGGGTTTTACCTGGTTGTTGAAACAAAATACTCCATTCTTTTGGGATGAGATAGCTGATAAATCTTTTGATGCACTAAAACACGCGTTGACCGATGCACCATTATTGCATCCTCCCAACTACAACCAGGACTACTTCTTATATCTCGCAGCCTCCCATTCCACCATCGGAATGGTGTTAGTTCGGGAAGATGAATTCGGTACTGAACATGTGATATATTTCCTTAGTCGAACCTTAAATCCAACTAAGCTAAAATACTCACATGTGGAGAAATTGGCATTGGCAGCTATTCAAGTTGTCCAACGTTTTCATCATTACATTTTACTATGCAAAACTACAGTAATTTCTTATTGCAACCCTATGATCTATATTTTGACCAAAAAATTGCTAGGGGGAAAGTACTCCAAATGGATTGTGATCCTGCAGGAGTTTGACTTGGAATTTGAAAAGTCTAAGTCGAAGAAATCTTTAGTTTTTGCGGAGTTAATGTGTGACTTCCCGCGTGCTGACACGGAAACTTTGGCGGAGGAGCCCATTGCGGACGAATCCTTATTTCTAATCAGCACTTTAGATCCATGGTATGGGGATATCATAGTTTATCTCCAGACCCAATCCTTTCGGCTAGAAATTTCAAGGTCAGAACGTCGAAAAATACGATTCCAATTCCAACAATTCAAAATTATTGGAGATACACTTTATCGTCGTGGGGCGGACTTTATTTTTCGACATTGTTTAACTCATGAGGAAGCTGAAAGGGTTCTAAATGACTGTCACTCTGGAGCGTGTGGCGGTCATATGTCTGGGTTTGCCACAGCCCAAAATATATTACGCGCTAGCTACTTCTGGCTGTCTTTGTTTAAAGATTGTATTAACGCGGTCCGAAAATGCCACAACTGCCAAATTTTTTATCGAAAGATGCACACTCCACCTGCTCCTCTCCACCCTATCATTTCCATCGGTCCGTTCGCAAAATGGGGTATTGATTTTATTACATGTAACCCTCACTCGGCTGGGGGGCATGCATATATCATCCTTGCGGTAGATTATTTTACCAAGTGGGCCAAGGCGATGCCTACATTTGAGTCAGATGGCAAAACAACTGCGATTTTCGTGTTCAATCATATAATTGCTAGCTTTGGTGTTCCACAAGCGATTATCACTGATCATGGGCATCATTTTCAAAACATTATGATGACTGAACTTACAGACCAACTTGGCTTGTGTCATGACAGTTCAACTCCATATTATCCACAGGCTAATGGTCTGGTTGAAGCCATCAAAAACGTTCTAGTCATCATGATCCGACGAATCATTGGGATTCATAGGTCGAATTGGCATAACATGCTATTTTCAGTGCTTTGGGCATATCAAACCTCAGTAAAAACATCAACAGGTTTCACTCCTTTCCAACTAGTTTATGGTCTGGAAGCTGTGTTACCTATTGAATGCGAAATCCCGTCATTGCAAATGGCCATTGAATTACTTCCAGCCACTTCTAAAGAGGAAATATGTTTGTTATACTTGGCTCAGCTAGATGGGAATCGACGTGATGCTGCATTAGCGATCGAAACTCACGCCAAACGTATTAAAGCTCAGTATGATCAAAATGTTACCCCTCGAAATTTTTTTGTAGGAGACCTAGTCTTATTGTACGATCAAGAAAATGATAAATTAGGCACTAGAAAATTCGTACCTATGTGGCATGGTCCTTATGTTGTCAAGCGAAAGCTAGCAAAAGGGGCGTATGAATTAATAGACTTTAACGGGGTCTCTTTAGGTAAACCTAGAAATGGTCTTTACCTGAAGAGGTATTATGCTTAAAAATAGGTGTGGGGATTTTTAGTTAGGTTAGTTTTTCTTTCTAGCTGGTGTGTTTTAGATTAAAAGGTATGCTTAGCTTAGAGAGTGTTTTTCGTCATTATTCCTACTTATCTTGGTTTTACTCTTGATATTGCAGATGTTGATGCCTCTCCAAACATACATTGGTTTTGCTGATGGTGCTTGTCATAATACATAGAACATTTCTTCCGCAGCTTGTGTTATCTATTCGCCCTCTGACGAGTTGGTATCTATGCATGTGGTAAGCCTCAGTCAAACAACGAACAACATTGCCGAGTATAGTGCAGTGATTGAGTTATTATCTGAATCTATTTCATTTGGGATTCAGAGTTTGATAGTGAGGTTAGACTCTGAACTCATTGTATTATAGCTTAATAGAGTATATTCCATTAGAAATCCAGTGTTATTAAGATTATTTTTGAGAGTTCGTCTCTTGGAACGTGAATTTGATTATATTGAATATCAGCATATTCCAAGATATTTAAATACATTAGTAGATGAAATTGCTTCTCGAATGTTAAGTAGACATTTGCAATGATCATACAGGTAAATTTAAAAACATTCCATAACATGTTCTACAAGATAAGCGGGTAATAGTGATATAGTATAACATAGGAGTGTGTCAAAATATATATCGTCTTCGATCATAGGTTGAAAAACACCTTATGATCGGCAAAAATGATAGTACAAAAAGCAAAAAATGTCATATGTGTCTACAACAGGTGATCATCCTATCACTGGTGATGATCTCGATAAGAAACCACTGTACGGGCCACCTTACAAAGGAACCTCCTGAAAGGTCCTGGGACCCCAATCACATAGCATTGTAGTCTAAGAGGAATGTCATCTATGCCGGTCTCTGGAATGTCTCCTGTCAAACGCTCTAGATGGCTCTCCAATTCGGCCAAGGTCTCTGTTGATTTGTCCTGTGGGGCTGGTGCTGTTGCAGCTGGTTGTTTCCTCTCATAGGGCCGGAGAGCGGCTGGTTGCCGTGGACCTACATCTGCATTTGAAACTTTTACTATCAATTTTGGGATGAGATAAAAAAAAAAAAAAAAAAAAAAAAAAAATTAGGAAAATGTTGAAAATGATTTTACTTGAGTCATCCCATTGCTCTCCTGGTGGAAGAGCCATGTCTAGGTCACCATGAAAATCTACCCCAGCATAAGGAAAGTCCTAAATAGAAAAATCCTGGTTCTCCAACCAATGGAAATACTCAGGAGTGAATTGAATGACTTCTGTCCCCTCCTCACGATGACAGGCCATAACTGCAACCCATTGCATCAGTTTGGGCTCTCGAGGAAGTCCAGCTCCAACAGTGAGGTGTTGTGGGACCAACATTTGAACCCTCTCCAGACCAAAGCTTATGACTAAAGCACCATATCCAAAGGTCTTCAGTTGTCCATTCTTGGCTCTAGTCAGTTGGCCTTTTATATTAGCCAACACAGCATCGCACCAGTTGAAGATGGTGCCTCAAAAGCAGTTTACTGCCATCCACATTTGGGATCCAGTGGCTATATGTAGTGTTGCACTCCCGCAGAGTCTGGTAACAGTAAACCCAATCACTTTCAGTTTAGGAAGGGACATGGTTTTGATATCTATCCCTTTGTCTCTAGTCTGGGTGTTGCAAAACTCTAGCCAGAGGCTATCGACAGACTGGCCACTTGGCCTAGTCCTGAATAGAGTCAAGTGTTCACCTCTCTTAGGCAAACCAGTCAAAAAGTAAATGTCTGCTGGCTCCATTTCGAGCTGGTGACCACCAATGAAGAAGCACTGGTCCTGTATGCTCCACCTATTTACCAACCACTGCAAAAAGTCCACCCGGGCCCTCATGCCAGGTATGCCCCAAAATTTGTATAAGCCGCATGCCTTCAATGCATCTATCAAAGGTTGATGATTTGTCGCGGCGAGATCTACATCCTCATGCTCCCGTTCTCACCAATCAAGCATGATGTATAGTCTACATTCAACAAAAAGGCGAATTAGAATATCTAAAAGCAAAATTTTTGGGTGAAATTTGAGAAATTTAGGTCTAAAAACCCTTGCTGCGGGGACCACACCCTCTCTGTTAGAGACAATGCGTGGGTCCGCAGGTTACCTGTGCTATGCTTGTGGGCCCCCGCGCACGGGTTTGTAACCTAAGAATCCCTTAAAAAATGAAATTAAAACCTAAAAACAACTTTGAAATGGATGAAATGAAAGAGTAGGATGATGTGGATTACCTGAAGGAGATGGCGTTCGATTCTAACAGACGGATTTTCCGCAATCTTCACGGGAAGTTTCTGACCAAAAGCTCTATTTTCTCACCCAGAACTCAAACGGTAAAAATGAATTTACAAAAGCCATTTTTATAAGTTTTTTGAATAAATGAGTTTTTAATTTGTTTATGTTTCACTTTAAAGAGGTAACTTTTGCAGTGTTTTTATCCATTTTAAATAGGTATGAGTAATGTTTGAGTTTTTGTTTAGGATAATGGATTTTTCAGTCGAAATCGGTCATTTTCGATGAAAAAACATTAAAGTCACCTTTAAGCTCTTTTCTGACTCCTAAAACATGAAAAGATCGCCAAGTTTTTCTTTTTAAACTCGTTAAAATGGAACTAAAAAGACGGTCCACTTACAGCCCTTTTCTGACCATAAAAACATGAAAAGATTGCCAGATTTTTGTCGTTTCAAATTCGATATTTGTTATAAAATGACGTGTCATTGATCGCTTTTTTACTTTTTCGGATCAGAGGCACTAATTATGAAAAGTACTCCTTGGTCGTAATGATCAAGCAGTTCTCTCAAGTATTATTTTATACCTTTTCAGGCTTGGGAGACAGAAATTTACGAAAAAGGACAACCATGGAGTTTTCTTAAGTTTTTCAGACTCTCTAAAATTGAAAAACGTTGAGTTTCTCCTATACTGGACTCGTTAAAATTTAACAGTAAAGGACCTATTCAATTACAAACAGGAACGGACCATTCCTTCTTAGGGTTCGAATTTAAACTAAGTTGGACTCATCCGAAGGATGAGCTTATAATCAATCAAATGTTATCCTCCTCAAGATTGTCAAAAATAAAGAGGTACTTGCCAGAAATGGTGTGGGAAAATAGAGAAAAATGAGCCTATTTGTCATACTTTGTAACCACTCTTGAACACAACACTTTTATTCACCTGGGTTGGGAAATCCTTTGCCTAATGTTAGAGTCGGTCTGGTTATCCCTTCATCAGAGATCAAAACTCTTTTTTGCATTTCATGTTTAGGTGTCCCATCAGTTTCGATCAGTTGCATTTCGTTAGGAGCATGCCATAAATCTGACGGAAAGGTTTGTGTCAC
Source organism: Pinus tabuliformis (assembly GCA_031772625.1). Taxonomy (NCBI): domain Eukaryota; kingdom Viridiplantae; phylum Streptophyta; class Pinopsida; order Pinales; family Pinaceae; genus Pinus; species Pinus tabuliformis. The sequence goes on along the minus strand of CM062818.1, from coordinate 794,576,043 downwards.
TCATTCCCCTCGTGCTTGGCACTGCTGGCTTAGGTCTATTCATAAAAATCAAGTCTTGAAAAGTCATTTGCGGTCCTGTTTCAGTTTCTAGGTCATAACAGTGTTTTGGTCATTAGGTCTAGGGTTAAGTCAATTTGGTTTTTGCAAAGTCTAATAAAGCCAGTAGGCCAGGGGGAGGTCCTTGATATTTTGTTATCTCAAAGCATTTTATCATCAGACGGATAGATTATGACTTCTCTTCAAAACTCTGTTTTGAAGATAGGTTGACATTTCACTTTTGTAATAATTTTTCAAAAATTTCAGTTCTTGAGTTATCCAGGTGCAGCCCTGGTCTCCTTTGCCAGATCATATCACAGCTATCCCTGCAAAAAGTGTCAAATAAAATCATTATTTCAACTAAATTTAAGGAGGAAACAAAAAGGTCAAAATTCTATTAATCTTGAAAAAGTGTCAATTGCAGAACATAACAAAGTGGGTTATGGAAGAGGCAAAAATCAAATTGGTGTCTATATAAAGGTTTTTCAATGAAGTTTCAAGTCATGTGCATGCCAAAGGTGGAGAAATTCATTCCAAGTCGAGTTTGTACGTTTTGGAGAAGATTGGTCCCCATTTCACCTGCGCGGCGCATATAACAGCCTGCGCAGCACATATAACTTGTGCGGCGCACACAGCATTTCCAGCCAGTGCAAAATTGAACCAGCGCGGTGCATATACCTTGCGTGGCACACTGGGTAATGAGCGCGACGCTTATAGTTTTGAGCCCGAAATTTGTTGCAAACTCATAAAATTGCCCAAAATTCACATAAATTCACCAGGTAGGCTCACATCCATTATTTGATGGTGAAATGTGAATGGTTCATGGTTGATGGCCGTGGAAAAAAGACTTTGAAATCCTCCCTTTGCCAATAAGAAAAATTGCTGTAGGTTTTGAAAACAGTTTTGTCACCAAGGTTTTTTCTTTTCCCATTTCCCTTTGTTCCTCGTTTCCAAAATCCACTCATCAATCCTACACTACAATCCCTAAACTCCTAATCCCTTACCCCTATAAAATGCTCCTTAACCCTATTCAATATCCCAAACCCTAAAACCCTATTTCCATATATACATTTCTCCTCCCCTCCCTAATTACATTTTATTTCAAAATTCCCTAATTCCCTGATATTTTCCCCTTCCTAACATTCCCTTGTACATTTAGTTTCCTCTTGTTCATGGTCACAACATTGTTTAGATCAAAAGAACAGTCCATATTCAGTTGCACACAGCAGTTTCACATATCAACATTCATTCAAGGCAGTTTGTATATCAGCAGTGATGTCATCTAGTCATTCATCCAATTATGAAGTGGAAACCCAAAGTGACTCACCCTTGGAAGGACATGCGCTCATGAGGCTTCATAGAGGTGGCAGACATATCATTACTTGTCCCGGAACTTGGTGTACAAAGCGAGAATCGAGAGTTTGAAAGCAAAGGTAAAGAGAGCATCAAGGAGGCAAAAAGTGGATGAAGGACTCTAGATATTGGCTGAGGCATCCTTGGCTCATCATTTCCCTTGATGAAGAACCTTCAATCCAAATTTCAAGAAATTTGGAGCAATTTTTGACATTTTGGAATTTTTGCACTAAAAAACAGGCTTTTTCCCTATATGCGCCGCGCACCTTGCGCGACGCTTAGGATTGGGAGCTCCAAATCACAAATGGCTTGCAGTTTTGGATTTGTCATGCAAAATCATGAATTTTGGTACTTGAACAAGAAATTTGGGAAAGTTTTCGGTCCCCAAAAGGTCAAAAAAACATGCAAAAAATGACCTTACTGCCCCTATTTTGACACATAGGAAGAAATCTTGGGAGAATGCACTTTTGGAGGGGCAAATGGACACCAAATTGGAAAATTCCACTTGGGTTGGAAAGTAGACAGGTAGGGATTTCCAACAAGCCAACCTAAGCTCAATTTGGACTTCAGAAAGTGCCTCAAAATCAGCATCAAAGTAGCGTGGTGCATATAGAAATCAGCGCGACGCATATAGCTTTTTTGCCCAATTTTTCATCTTTCAGCTCAGAAATTCGGCCAGTTTGACTAGTTTTGATTTCTGATGTAAATTTTGACTTCTCTTGATGTAATTTTGGCACTTAGTTACTTGTTCTAGAAGATTCATTCACCAAAGAGTGAAAATTTAATGAATGAATCAGTTTCCTACCTTATAGAGGCAAGTTGTTTTGACTGCCTAGATTGTAGTGATTTGTTTAGAATTGGTTGAAACAACTCCTAGAATGATGATCTCGACCCCTAGAGGCAAGGGAATAGGTTGGCTTACCTATATTATGTAATTTCTAAGTTATTTTCATGGTTGGACTCTTGGGAAAAGCTTGACACTCTATTGCACATTCACTTCTACATTTTTGGCAAAGGAAAGACCAGGGTTTTGCAGCACTGTTTGGGATCCATGTGGCTTTATGTGTTGATGGTGTGCTTCTTTCAGTAATTGTAAGTTGTTATGTGTATCATTTTCCTTCTCTCATCTTCTGGAATTGAACAAATGAAGTGTTAAGGTAGAATCCATAGATTGTTATGCTCTGCCTTTGAATTTGTTTGATTTTCCATGTTTTCATCTGTTTAAGGAGAATCCTTGAAAGCTTCTTGCTCTCCTTAGCTTCTCACCAGTCAGATCTAGCCATTCATTCTCTTTAAAAGCATCAAGATGATCACCTACCTTGCCCCAAGTAGACCTCTGCAAAAACTGTGTCTCATCCTCGCACCCAAAATTGCCTTTCCCTTTGATTCAACAAAAACCTCAAAAAATCAACCTCAAACTCCTTGTACTTCATACCTAGCCTAAGATCAATTGCCAATTTAGTCATCTCGAGCCTCATTGATTACCTTTTACCGAGATTGACCCGGAGAGAGCCCTCTCCTATCCTCGTAGGGCTAGCTACGAGGCTGAGCGTGCTTTGATGTGGACCTAGAACCTTGTCTTTTCAGCCTGAGACAAATCTAGGCTCTAACACCTAACAGTTGATCAAACCATATTGACAGTCTTCAGCCAGTTTCTAGGTATTAACTTTGGGTCAACTGTCACCAAACCATCTGCTGTGTCGTTATGTGTTCAAGAGGTTAGTGCAAATAAGCCATTCATCTGCAAAATATCTGTCATCCATCCTGACCATCCCTGAGTCAGTCCTTGCAACTAAATTTCTTCAAACTTGATCTATGATTTCATGTTGTGGGCTTGCCTACAACAGATCAATTTCTGTCGACTTCAGCTCATTATCTAGAAATATGATCTAGAAATCGTCAGTACCTTGGAATCTGCATGCCTCAATGGCAGGTTTCTCGCCTTCAATGATAGGTTGCATCATTGACCTTCAATCAAAGGATTCCATGACATGTTCGACATCAACATGTCTATTCACATCTCATGGATTATACTGAGTACTTTGAGAGCCATTGACATCACTGGTGTTTTTTCTCACACTTGTTAACAATTTACATCATTGACTGGTAATCAAGTGGTTTCTACCATGTTCGACTTCGACACATTCATTCACATGGTTAGAATCATACTATTTGGGGAAGTAGAAATGAAGACCCTGGATATAGTTTCCACCATCCAGGCTGCGAGGAATTTTGTATTCATTATACAGTGGACTATTCATAAATAGATGGCTGCGTCCATACTGTGTCTACATGTGTCTATACTTGTGATGTATTACAAGATCTTTCCTATATCAGAGTAGTAGTTAGTTTTCTAGTCAGTTTTGATCTGAGTATGGGAATGCCTACCTCAACGATGATATGATCTCATATATATATTTTGCATTGAATGTTTTTACAGGTTCCAACCGGGCTCTCCACAAGATGATCCTCGAAATGATAAAGTACTTCACTCTTCCTAGATAATAAAGGAAATCCTCATCTACTACAGACTTTGCACTTTAGGGGGCAATCTGTTACACAAAATATTGTCACCATGACTATTTGCAGTCAGTATGGGTCTATCATCATTCATATTGTCCCCCTAAGCAAGTCTCAAACCTTAGCTCTTCATGTCAAGCTTTGAAAATGAGAGAAAGACCTTAAAAATCATTAAAGCTCTAGTTCCGCACTTTCTCTCACTGTTGCCCGCGGTCCCGCACCCCCTGTTCATATTACCTGCAGACCTGCCCGCTCTATCTCTAAAGGAGTGGGTGCGGACCCCTGTGAAAGTAAAAAAGGCGCAAGTTTATTCTAAAAAACTCACTTTGGGTTAATTCTAGATGATTTTAGAAGGAATTTTGATGTGGATGGTTTGCTCTTAGGTGGTTCATGCATCCCAAAAGAGAAGGAGCTAATCCCTTGATGAGAGGAGCTTATCCCTTTGAAGGAGGACTTTATCCCTTTGAAGGAGGACCTAGTAATTTCCCTCCATTGCACTATAAATTAAGGCATTGGGCTGGTTGCTAAGGAGGTTAGAAGCTGAACATTTTTGAGGGTAAATGCTGGTGGAATTGAGACTTCCTAGTTAAGCTTGAGAGGAGAGATCACATACCTTTTGGCTTCATTGGGAAGAGAGTGAAACTTGTCAAAGTAGAGGAGACTTCTTGCTGGACCCTGGGAGGAGCTTGTACAACATCAAGGCATAGGTTGTAAAGTTCTTCTTTGATTTAAATTAATACAATTGGATTCATTTTTCTCAACAAATTGTCTTATGTAATTTGTTTCATGAATTCCTTGATCATCATGATAAGTATGCTTTATGATATAGGCTTTTCAGGTGCTATTTAATTTGTGTGCTTGTTTGTGTTTGTAGATTCTCGCCAAAGGGAGCTCATTTGGATCAACGGAGCGAGGCTTGCACAAACTTGAATTGGACCCAACGTAGGCCTAAAACACTTGTTTGCCTTTGTTTATAAATTGCATACTTAGAGAAAGACAGGATTTGATTGGCTTGCTTGTCACTAGATATCATTAGATACTAGGGAGGTCGGTCTTGTCTGCAAGAATGACTCATTTCGTGTGACACTACCTTATGCCATTTACTTCATTAGTAAGAATTTGTTAAAAGTTGAGTTAAACTACACAATAACTGAAAAAGAGCTCCTAGTTGTTATGCATTCATTGAATAAATTTAGACATTACATTATTAGTTACCAAACATTTGTACATACCGACCATGATGAAATTAAATACTTGATGAACAAACCTGATGTAAATACCTAGATGATTAGATAGTTACTTTTATTGCAACATTTTGATTTAACTATTATTGATAAGCCTGACAAGGAGAATGTAGTTTCATATTTTTTTATCTAGATTGACTTTTTCTGCTGGGGAGGAAGTAATGGTTGATGATTAGCTACTAGATGAACATTTATTCGCCTTTTGCATTCTCTCTCCATGGTTTGCTGACATAGCGAACTACTTAGCATCTGCACAGTTCCCTCTAAATTTGTCCTACAAGGAAAAGAGCAGAATCATAAGAAAAACATCCCATTCACTTGGATTGTGGGCAATCCCTTCAAGCTAGGTCCGGATCAAATTATGAGAAGATGTGTGAGGAAGGATGAAGTCTTCAAAATCCTTCTAACCTATCATGATGGGCCTTATGGAGGTCACTTTGTAGCCAAAAGAAAAACATTCAAGGTACTACAAGTCGGTTATTAATGGCCCACTCTTCACCAAGATGTAAGGAGGCATACCAACCAATGTGATCGGTGCCAAAGGATGGGGAAACCTACCCCAAGGGATGAAATGCCTCTGCAACCTCAAGTGAATTTTGAGCCATTTGACATGTGGGGCATGGATTTCATCAGGCCCATTGACCCTCCATCCAGATAGAAACAATACATCATTGTGTGCACTGAATACTTAACAAAATGAGCTGAAGCCAAAGCCATCAAAGTAGAAATAGAAGAAAAAGTGGCTGAATTCTTAAGAGATAATGTGTTTTATAAGTTTGGGTACCCTAGAGAGTTGGTCACTGATCAAGGAAGTCAATTTACATCTCACATGATTGAAAATCTGTTAATCTAGCATAAGATCAAGCACAAAAAATCCACCCCTTACCACCCACAAGCTAATGGGCAAGTGGAAGTAACCAACCAAGCATTGGAAGGAATTCTGACCAAGGTGATTAGCAGTAGTAGAAAGGATTGGGTAGAAATATTAGTTGAGGCTACCTGGGCCTACAATACCACCTATAAGACCACCACTGGCTTCACTCCTTATGAGCTGGCCTATGGGAAGAAATCCCCGTTGTCCATTGAATTTGAATACAACACCTTAAGGATGGAAGCACAACTGGATCTAGATATCACAAGGGCACAACAGGAAATATTTCTCCAACTGAATGGGTTAGATGAATTTAGGATGCATGCCCTCCTGCACATAGAAGTGACTCAAGTACAAAGGAAAATATGGCATGAAAAGAATATAAAAGACAAACAGTTTGAAGAAGGTGATTGGTCCTTGTTGTATTATTCCCAGTACAAATATTTCAAAGGAAAGTTAAGGACTATATGGTTAGGGCCCTATGTAATAGAAAAGTGTCATGATAATGGTGCTGTTCAAATAAGAACCATTGATGCAGAGGCTATCCCTTTGCTTGTCAATGGGTACAGATTAAAAATCTACAAAAATCCCTTATCAAAGAAGGAATTCATCAATAACATAAGCAAGATAGTGATGGTGGTTGAACAAGCGTTAGCTTCCAACCCACCAAGTCCTTGAAAAAAAAATTAAAAAAAAAATTAAAGAGACTCAGGTAAAAACCTCCATGAGGCACTTGAGTACAATTGTTGGGTTGAAAACCTCTTGAGGCGGCCCAAGAGTGTTCAATATATATATATGGGTGAAAACCTCTTTTGAGGCACCTAGGGTAGGCAAATAGGATGAAAATCTCCTTGGAGGCAGATTAGTTGTTTTTCAAAAAAGAGAGAGAGAGAGAAAAGAGAAAAAGATACAGAAATGACAATTTTGTTTTGCAGGTCTGCAAGAGGAAGATAAGCAAAGCATATAGAGGACAACAGGCCCTACAAGAACTATGTTTTACTTCACCCATCTCATATCCTCCATTATCCCCCTAGTCTTTCATGTATACTCCACTCTAGATCATTTCAAGCAATTTTGTGTTTTCTACAGGATTCCCTGTAATACTACAAGAGATTCTTGTAGGAATTACAGGAGGTCTTAAAAACTATAGGAAGAGGATGCTAATGGCAAGGTGGTGATATGAGCCTGTGTTTGAATGTAAGAAAAACCATTTACCTCACCACACCTTAGCCAATACATCTGAACCACTGCACTCATCTCCCTTGTTATAGACAAATTTGTGCCTTACAGCAACAAGCATGAATTGTCAATAATCCAAGGGATCCAAAGTTCCCTAAACATGATGTTCCTACCCCTAGAGGAACAAGGTCAGCAAACCAACAGCTCTCAGATCAGTTCTCCACCTGAAAACACTAAAAAACAAGCAATCCTGAAATCAAAGCAGGTGCTCCACTAGGTTTCTGCGCTGAAACTCAGTTGCTCTATGGTGTACCTGCGTTGCAAAGCAAGTGGAACAAAGGCCACCTGCGCTGAGCGAGATGAGACAAGTGGCACACTGAGTCATTGCTCTGGAATCTTCCAAAAATGACACTTGGATCAGGTATTTCGCCTTGTGATGAGTCAGAGGCTCTGTTTCTCCAAGTGGAAGCAAGGTTCTCCAAGTGGACTCAAGAACTGAAGATCAACTAAAGATTAACTGAAGAGAGAGAGGACACAAGGCAGCTACACATCAGTTGCAAGCTGACTCATCCTTTCTCAATTCATCTATATATTGAGCTCTCTCCTATGAGCTCAGGAGGCTGGAATTTTGTGCAAAGTAATGATATGCTGTTGGTTTCACTATAGAACTATTGGGTGATTGTTTGAGAGAGGTGAAGAGGAGAAATTCTTTCTGCTGGGAGGTGTTGCTGGGTTGGAGCCTTCAATGGTTGTAATACTCTCAGAACCTTTACTTCTTCATTAATAAAAGCTATTGAGGTTCTTCTATGTGCTCTTGTTTCAATAATATATTGTGATGATTGCATGTTTGGTTTACACTAATCCATGAACCAATTATGATTGCATGCCTCTTGTAGTTTCCTTCTTTGTTATTTTGCAGGATCTCATTGTAGCTGGGCAAGCAAAAGAACAAGGAGCTAGGAGCAAGCGGCCAAAGAGAAGAGTTTGGATTCGACATTAAGCGCAAGGCAACGGTTAGTGCATTTCTCCATTCTCTTTTTCTTTCATAAAGAAGTAAACCTTAAGTAGTTTGTTTTACATTTGTTGCTAAGGAACTATCACCCTTAGAGTGGGATAGGGTCATCCGAGTCGGATACTTTTCCCTACAATTTGTTGTAGGGAAAAGTATCCGACTCGGATGACCCTATCCCACTCTAAGGGTGATAGTTCCTTAGCAACAACTGTAAAACAAACTACTTAAGGTTTACTTCTTTATGAAAGCAAAAGAGAATGGAGAAATGCACTAACCGTTGCCTTGCGCTTAATGTCGAATCCAAACTCTTCTCTTTGGCCGCTTGCTCCTAGCTCCCTGTTCTTTTGCTTGCCCAGCTACAATGAGATCCTGCAAAATAACAAAGAAGGAAACTACAAGAGGCATGCAATCATAACTGGTTCATGGATTAGTGTAAACCAAACATGCAATCATCACAATATATTATTGAAACAAGAGCACATAGAAGAACCTCAATAGCTTTTATTAATGAAGAAGTAAAGGTTCTGAGAGTATTACAACCATTGAAGGCTCCAACCCAGCAACACCTCCCAGCAGAAAGAATTTCTCCTCTTCACCTCTCTCAAACAATCACCCAATAGTTCTATAGTGAAACCAACAGCATATCATTACTTTGCACAAAATTCCAGCCTCCTGAGCTCATAGGAAAGAGCTCAATATATAGATGAATTGAGAAAGGATGAGTCAGCTTACAACTGATGTGTAGCTGCCTTGTGTCCTCTCTCTCTTCAGTTAATCTTTAGTTGATCTTCAGTTCTTGAGTCCACTTGGAGAACCTTGCTTCCACTTGGAGAAACAGAGCCTCTGACTCATCACAAGGCGAAATACCTGATCCAAGTGTCATTTTTGGAAGATTCGAGAGCAATGACTCAGTGTGCCACTTGTCTCATCTCGCTCAGTGCAGGTGGCCTTTGTTCCACTTGCTTTGCAACGCAGGTACACCATAGAGCAACTAAGTTTTAGCGCAGAAACCTAGTGGAGCACCTGCTTTGATTTCAGGATTGCTTGTTTTTGAGTGTTTTCAGGTGGAGAACTGATCTGAGAGCTGTTGGTTTGCTGACCTTGTTCCTCTAGGGGTAGGAACATCATGTTTAGGGAACTTTGGATCCCTTGGATTATTGACAATTCATGCTTGTTGCTGTAAGGCACAAATTTGTCTATAACAGATGCCCCCTAAAGTATGAGGTCGTTTATTGGGTGAAATGCTTTATTGAGAGGATCTGAAGTTCATTCAATCTGCTTAGAAGTGTCCTGTAATAAGATACAATACGATACATTATTTTTCATACATTTTCATGATCTAGCTGAGGCGGGCATTCCCATGCTCAGCTTTATAAATACATTTTGGTACATAGAACAGACGATCGTCTGATTGTAGACTAATAATTCTCTGCTGAAATTATCATCCTTTGAGAAGGATGATCATCTGCTGCAATGATGTACATATCAAATGTCTTTATATCCTGAATATATATCGCAGCCCGGATGGATGAAACTAGATCCGGGGTCTTCAATCTCTTCCGATCTTCACTCGATGTACAAGTCGATCCATGTGAGAATTTCTTGAAGTCGAACATGGAAAGACATCGCTTGATTACCGGCCAATGATGTAAACCGTTAACAAGCGCGAGAGGAATCACCGATAAGGATGATGACCCTCAAGGTACAGCAGTACAATTCACATGGTGGGAATAAAGGACTTGGCATCGACCACCATGCAAAATCTTCTGGTCGAAGGTCATTGATGTATACCTGTCGCCGGAAGTGAGAAACTTGCCATTGAGGCATGCAAGCTTCAAAGTATTGAAGGGGTTGTTCCTAGATCAACTCCTTGGATAATGAGCTGATGTCGACAAGGAGTGATCCGTCAAAGGAGGGCCTTAATGAATCCCACATCAGTGACACGGAACGGAGCTAGTGATTGTGATGAGGTGAAAACAAACTGTGATGTATGATTCAGGGTGGCGGTCATGAAGTGGATGAAGGATAATGTATGGCAGTGGATGGGACACGGTTGACTCTTTGCAGAACCACATCTCTTGAACATATAACGACACTGATGTGATGGATCGGTAGCATTACCCCAATTGTGGATGGTGTGGCGAGGACCATGGTTATGAGACCGGTGAATGAAACAACCCAACCCGATGTGATACGGAGGACAAAGTGTCATGTTCAAGAGTGACTTGCTACCATTAATGCTGTGAGGTTCTCCCAGTTTTTCCCCAGTCATTGCTGACCAGTACCTCTTTATTTTTGTCAAGCTTGAGGAGGATAACATATGCTTGTTCTATAACCTGCCCTTCGGGCAAGCCCATCGCTATGTTTTAACGAGCCTAGCGATAGGGAAACTCGTTCTCGTCTAAAGACAAGTTTGTCGCTATTTAATCATTTTAACGAGTCTAACGACAAGGAAAACTCGGTCCTTTTCATTTTTAGAGAGTCTGAAAAGGTACGGAAAGTTAACTCCAAAATTCCTTTTTCGTCTTCTAATCCCTTAAGTCCGAAAAAGTATAAAACAATACAGAAGGGATGAATTTTCGATTGCTTTAACGAGCCGAACAAAACAAGCGCTCGATCTTTTTGTGCAATAATCCCTCAGGTCCAAAAAGATTAAAATCTAGAGGAGGGATAGCTTTCCGGTCGCTTTAACGAGCTGGAAGGCCAAAACTCGGCAATCTTTTCATATTTTATGAGTCAGTGAAAAGAGCTTAAAGACGACTCGTCTTTTGAGGAACGAGTGATTAACAGGGCAGCAGCAGATTCCAGGTACAGGTTGGAATATTCCAATCACGGCAGTGTCACAAGGATGGCTTAGTGAAATCACTCTTCGCAGCTGTTCCTCAAAATGGGTAAACAAACACATGGAGATGAACGATTGGCCAAATGAACGGATGGAGGTGAGACTGCAAGAACACGACCAAGGGCTTTAATATGGCTGTCAAAGGTTACATTTACCAAGGTTATTTACCGGTTCATTTTTTCTGGGTGAGCTTGAACTCTAGGGGAAGATTGCTCACAACTTATGTTTATTTTTTAACGAGCATGAACTATGTGCTAAAACTGCTCGGATCTTGTGTTTATCTTTTAACGAGCATGAACTGTGTGCTAAAACTGCTCGAACATACTAGTCATAATACAAGAAACGCCTCAGGTGAGGTCGTCATATTTAAGGAGCTATACCTCACTAGTTACTCCAATTTGGCAAGTTTTAACTTTTGCCCCACATCCTTTTTTCATGCTAGTTCGGAAACGACTAATCCAAAAAATAGATAAATAACCGCTCTTAGCTTGCACTCCAAAAGGTTTGCATGCCCCCAGGTATAAAATATAATTTCAAGGCTCCCCCTCCTCCGTCCCACCTCTGTTTTTCTACTTGTCGTCTTGCTATATTTTTAACGATACTTGTCTTCTCGTTATTTTTCGGTGCCGACGGTACTTGTCTTCCCATCAGTTCACTTTTAGGTTTTGCAAGATCGCAACAGATAAAGCATTGGTGTTACGGAGGGAGGTTTGCCTCTTACTTATTATCCGAAAAATGGTTTTGCTTGTTGCCGCAAACTAAACTCTCTTTTCGGCGGTGTCTATCATTAGGTTTCTAAGGATGGTGACTACTTGTTGCATCAATTTCATCTCTTTCTTTGAAGACTGCCCCTACTTATCCTTCAAAACATATTGTTTTAATGGGTGAGGCTTGACATTCAAAGATGGTGGCTACTTGCTGCCACAAATGGATCTCCTCCTTAGGAGAGCCTACTTTTTTAGACAAAGGGAGACGATCTTTTCGCTCACATAACTTTGACAAAAGAATTTTATCCTAGACCAACCCTCTCTTCCTTTTTCGGACGGGGTACGGACTAGTCTATTCTTCTGCGGAAATTAACTTTATACCCAAGGTTTTCTCTGCCCAAGGCAGGCCAGGGTGCATGCCCCCTGGGTCCCAGTTCTTTCTTTCCGAATTACTCGCATTCATCGGGAAGTAGAACCGGGGGTGGAGGCATTTCTTGAGTGAATAAGCCGTTTAGGGTTGGTATTTGACTATTTGCGATGCGAGATCCCGGAAATGAAAGTTGGTCTACGAGCTTGACCATCTTTCCTTCGTGTGGAAAACACATTACTCTAAAGAGTGAGGAGACTATAGCTCCCATGCAATATATATAGTCCCGTCCAAGGAGTAGGTTATAATCCAAGGGTCCTTGGACGACCATGACATTCATATGAACTGTCTTCTTCCTCAGTGTAATGGGAACATTGGGGAGAATCCCTAATGGGCGACTGGTTCCTTTATCAAAACCCGATAGATTTCTCATCTCAGGTAAAAGCACCGGGGAACCTAGTGCTTTCCAAGCAATAGAGGAAAGGATACTCATAGATGCCCCTTCATCAATGATGGTTCCAGCCATTACCATTCTATAGATTTGGACAATGATTCTGAATGGTATACTGGCTGGTAACCGGGGTCTGCCTAGTTGATTCCAATCAAAGGATACAACTAGGTTGCTTGGTGGTGGGACCGAATACACGGCCGGATACGACCCTGACGATGTTCCTTCCTGTGATAAAGGAATGGGCGCATTGCCCTGATGCTCATCAGAGTCTGTGTTGATGAAAAGAATCTGGACGGTGTCATCCTTATTCTCTTCAGTGAGGGTGTCATTTGAAGATGAATCTTCAACGACGGTGTCATTTGAGGATGAAACCTCTGAAGGAAGAACCGGGTCAACTGCCGTTTCGACCTTTAGACTTTCGTCTGGTCTGGATTCAGTTGGTTCATTCTCAATGACCGACACTTCAGCTGACCACTTGAGTGGGCCAGCTGGATTTTCAACTATCGAGGGATTAGGCATGAGTTTTTGGTATCCAGGAGGAAGTCGTAACGGTGATACCGGACGATCTTCCAAAACTCTCTTCGCCTCGTCTAAGAATGGACATCGGTGGATGGCATGATCGCCTTCACACAACATACAGGGTGATCTTGGTCTCCCTTTTCGTCCTTCACTCTCGCTAGTTGACGGATTGCAATCAACATGACTACCAGAGGTTGATGCTACCGGATTGTGCAACCTGGGGGACCAGTCCCTTAGTATCCGGGGAATACAAGGATAGTCACGATGGAAGTGGGTCCCTTTGCAAATGACACATGGCGATTTAGGCCCGGTCGGTGCAGTGTGTGGATTTTTGTCAGATGTCTTTTGCTTGCCCCCAGTCGCCTTCGCCATAGGCCCCTTCTGCTTCTTTTCTTTCTTCTTCTTTTCCTTCTTCTCCATGGGAGGCTGACTTTTGCCGGCTCTACCTTGTGAAGATGAAGGATCAGAGGAAGAAATGTAAGAAGTGGAAGGCTGGTGGGCAGCTCTAGACTGGTCTGACTGTTGATTCGACTGCTCAGGATTTGTGGTGATTTGAACTACATTAGTTGAAAAGAGCCATACAGGTAGGCCAATTGTCTATCCTGGAAGTGACAATGTGGCCATATGAGGCGCACCAACATCTCCCCAAGAGGAGAAGGGATTTGGACTTCCACCAAGGTTACTTCCTTGGTTGGAGGGCTCCATACTTTTCAACTGAAAGATCAATGTGGGAATAAGAGGTGATTATGTTCTGTTTAAAATAAATTTTATTAACGACGCTTTTAGACACAAACTTGCTTTTTCATGTTTTAAGAGTCGAGAAAAAGCTAAAGATGACTCTAGTCTCCTTCGATGTATTAACGAGCCTGAAGTGACAAATGCTCGGATGGACTTTTTCAGTTATAGAGTTTGAAAAAGGCCAAAAGAAACTTCTCTGGAGTTCTAGGCAGAGGGTGTGCCAAACTTTTCGCGAAACCACAGAATACGTTTTACGGTACGGGTGGTCGATCTTCGTGAATGCTGTGTTCACTGCATCGCGATCAGTAGGGCGGACGACACGGCTTCCTACGGATAAAGGCTTTGTTCCTATAGGGGTCTCCCAATATATACATGACGGTACGTGGGAGCACAAGTCCGTATTAGTGCCACCGACTCTCAGGAGGAATCACCCACCTTCGTAGAGATCGACAGTCACTATGTTTAACGACGCCGGAACACGTCTCTACCTAGACCTCTATTTGTTTGCGTTATGTTACAAAGCGTTGTTATGTAAATTGGATTTATTTTAATGTTGATCTTGCTTAGCAGTTTGCCTTTAAGGATCACCACGAGATGTATGTAACAAATTCCTGAATGCAGTCTAAGATGAGAAGTAAACTTTTTCAATCTTTCAACTTTGAAAACCTTAACTACTGAGGGAAAAGAAAGGCAAATCTTTTCACACAGATCATAGAGCACACACTAAATGCAAATTTTTCCTAAATCGTCAAGCAAACAGTCAAATGCAAAATGCACAATGCATGTATTTTCTTTTCCTTTTCTTAATGTTAATGTATTACAAAAAGAAAGTTGTTATATAACTTTGATTTCGATTTAAAGTGAAAACAAACAAGCTTGTCCAAAATCAAAAGACACCTTAAGATTCACTTTCTTAATCACTGGAAATGCATGAAATCAAACCATAATGATGAAAGTAAATGACTAATCAGCTATGGACAGCAAACAAGCTAACTCTTTAGACCAGCAAAAAGCTTAACACAGGTTCAGATCTAAGAGGCCAAAAGCAAGACTAGTTTACTCTTCGTTATGGGAAATTGTAAATGAGTAAGAAATACAAAGAACAAGTACAATTTCGTTATATAACAGAGGTAGAATGATGGCAAGTAATATTGGTTTCAGAACAGGTGCAAGACTGGTAACTGGCAGCCAAATCAATAGTGAAAACAGGCAAGAGAAAAGGAGGAAACCCCAACAGCACTAGGCAAAATTGGGCCAACGCAGGTGCTGCACAGCCAGTCTGGCTGTCAGCGCAGGTAGCCCCTTCGGGACCTGCGTTGCAAAGCAGGTAGCCTGTGTACTACCTGCTTTGGAAAACGAAAGTTGCGTTTTCTCAGTTTCCGGGTCACAATTTTCTAAAAAATGCACAGTTTTTGCTCAAATCAGAAGCAATCAGTCAAGCACACTCAAAGGGATGATTAGGAAGGTGAAAAGCTATCACTAAGAGCTTACAAGGATCCTTGTAGATCAGCTCTTCAAATCATGAACTTGCTCAGAAATGAGCCAGAGTAGCTGCCCTCTACTTCGCTTTTGATATAGTCAAAAGCTTTTCGATTTGGTACTCTCTTGTTCAGGAAATGAATAGCAAAATACTACAAACACAATCAAACGGATACGATCCCCAGTGGAGTCGCCAGTTTGTTGTAGGGAAAAGTATCCGACTCGGATGACCCTATCCCACTCTAAGGGTGATAGTTCCTTAGCAACAACTGTAAAACAAACTACTTAAGGTTTACTTCTTTATGAAAGCAAAAGAGAATGGAGAAATTCACTAACCGTTGCCTTGCGCTTAATGTCGAATCCAAACTCTTCTCTTTGGCCGCTTGCTCCTAGCTCCCTGTTCTTTTGCTTGCCCAGCTACAATGAGATCCTGCAAAATAACAAAGAAGGAAACTACAAGAGGCATGCAATCATAACTGGTTCATGGATTAGTGTAAACCAAACATGCAATCATCACAATATATTATTGAAACAAGAGCACATAGAAGAACCTCAATAGCTTTTATTAATGAAGAAGTAAAGGTTCTGAGAGTATTACAACCATTGAAGGCTCCAACCCAGCAACACCTCCCAGCAGAAAGAATTTCTCCTCTTCACCTCTCTCAAACAATCACCCAATAGTTCTATAGTGAAACCAACAACATATCATTACTTTGCACAAAATTCCAGCCTCCTGAGCTCATAGGAGAGAGCTCAATATATAGATGAATTGAGAAAGGATGAGTCAGCTTGCAACTGATGTGTAGCTGCCTTGTGTCCTCTCTCTCTTCAGTTAATCTTTAGTTGATCTTCAGTTCTTGAGTCCACTTGGAGAACCTTGCTTCCACTTGGAGAAACAGAGCCTCTGACTCATCACAAGGCGAAATACCTGATCCAAGTGTCATTTTTGGAAGATTCCAGAGCAATGACTCAGTGTGCCACTTGTCTCATCTCGCTCAGCGCAGGTGGCCTTTGTTCCACTTGCTTTGCAACACAGGTACACCATAGAGCAACTGAGTTTCAGCGCAGAAACCTAGTGGAGCACCTGCTTTGATTTCAGGATTGCTTGTTTTTGAGTGTTTTCAGGTGGAGAACTGATCTGAGAGCTGTTGGTTTGCTGACCTTGTTCCTCTAGGGGTAGGAACATCATGTTTAGGGAACTTTGGATCCCTTGGATTATTGACAATTCATGCTTGTTGCTGTAAGGCACAAATTTGTCTATAATATCCCTCCACACCTATCTCACCTGCCATGCAACCTGTTAGAGTCGGTCTCGTCAGCCCTCTGTCAGCAATCAAAATTTTTCTTTTGCATTTCATTTTTTAGGTGTCTCGCTCGATTCACTCAGTTGCATTCCACTAGGGGCATGCCATAATTTGATGGAAGGGTCTTGTCATTCATTACCCCTCATGCCTTGCCCTGCTGGCTCAGGTCTGTCCATCAAAATCAAGTTTTAAAGTCACTTACAGTCCTGTTTTAGTCTCTTGATCAGCAAGAGTCATTTCAGTCCCTAGGTTTAGGGTTAGTCCATTTAGTCTTCAAAATGCCAAATAATACTAGCAGATGCATGGGAGGTTCCAAATCAGTTTCCATTGCAAAATCCCATCATCAATAATGCTTGAGAACGATTCTTCTTCAAAACTCTGTTTTGAAGAAGAAATCATCAAATTTGTTTTTAAATATGTAATTTTTCTAGTCATGAAATGTTTCAGGTGCCACCCTGATCCTTTGCCAAAGTCCACTACCAATCATCCCTGCAAGCAGACAAAGTAAGTTCATCATCAGTCCTAAAGTTAGAGGAAACAAGAAAACAGAGTACATTTCAAAATGTGAAAGTGCCAAAGTTCTGCAACGTAAACAATGGGTTTTGCAAATCAAAGAATCAAAGTCCAGGCTATAAAAGATATTTTTTGTGTTTCAACATCTCATCCATATACCAAATACATCAAAGAAGCCAAAGTGAAAGTGTGAAAGTCGAAACTGCGGTGAAGACAGTGTGCGCGGCGCGTTGGGCCTCTGTCGCGGCGCATCCACAAGACGTGGTGCACTGGGCGTGAACACTCAGTGTGTTTTTACACAGGCATGACGCACTGGTGAGGCATGGCGCATTGGGCCTGCCGCATGGTGCATATAGCCAGAGGCCCAAAACTGCTCACAATTCCTCCAAATTGCCACTAACTCGCACGGATTTGCCAAGAAAATTCAAGATCGAGTTCCTCAAAGTCTATTGATTAGGAGGAGTGCAAAGTGGAGGTTGATGTAGAGGAACTTGCAGAGTATGATGTTGGCACAGTAATGAAGCATAAAGTAGAAGCTTCAGGAAGTAGTTCTCGGCTTTTGAAACAGAAACATTACACGGAGAATGGGTCTTTTAGCAAGATACCTACAGAAATTTATCCAAACATATTCAAGTTCCTCTCTCCAGAAGACCTAACTAATTGTGCATTAGCGTGTCGGTTCATGAGGGCTGCAGCATCAGAAGAATCTCTTTGGAAGTGATTGTATTGCATGAGGTGGGGTTTACCTGAGTCAGACCATGGAAAATTGTGAGAATGTGCTTGGAAGAAACTCTATATTGAGCGTGACACAGTAGACACGATGGAATTTGTTCAAGGTTGTCCCATTGAATTTCAGGAGTACTACATACAAATGCAAGCAGCCAAACGCAGTTACGCTCCTCATCGTTCAATGTTGAAGGATGATATCATGATTCCTGATACAACAGTGGGTGATCAAATTAATCAGTTGAAGCAACATCATGGTTTTCCTGATGTTTTCACAGGTGCCCATGTATGCTCTAGAAGTACATGCACATACTCTCAAAATTGGTGACATTTTTCTATGTGAAAAAGAACAGGATTTGTGCATGTGTGTGATCATACATGCCAAGAAACAGTGGTAGATGTAGCCAATCAACTTTTAGTCTGCCTTATTTCTGGTCGTTGTTCTGACAAGTGGATTTCCACTGCAGAAGAGGAAGTTGATCCTGGATATCAACAAGCTGATTATGCTGCAGCGGATGAAGCAGAGCCATTGACAGGTGATGGGAAACTTGGGGCTCTAGTTGGCTTCATCTATACCCTATTCTCTCTAGTTTATTGCCAAATCCAAAATCGTACTTGTTTCTCCATGTTGTTGCCTGGGCCTTCTTCACAGTCATTAAGATAATCAAGATCTACCTAAACATTAACCAGGTATTCTTCAGAACAGTCTCCAGAGAATCACAGATACAAGTTGCGTGGCCCATCTTCCACTGAAGCTCCTTGCAAACAATTCTTTGTCTTGACTCTGCCAGTCAAAGTATCCATTTCATTCCAGACTTCTCCTGACTAGGGCAAGATATCAATAAGTAGCCTATATTTTCTTCTTCTCCTTATGCATGCACGCGCATATTTTTTGGGATATAACTGTAATGATGAAAAAGAACTAGAAGACGCATTAAGGAAAGGTGAAAATTCAAAGACCGAAAGTCAAAATTAAAACGAAGAATATCTACCACAGCAGAAAGATAGGAACCGATTGCCTATTTTGTCCTCAGTCACGATTTCATGGGATCCACGCTACAGTTTTTTCCTTTTAATTGGTCATCAGAGAAATTCCAGTGGAACGCTATTCTGTCTTTAGAACAGATGAATGGCTCTTTTTCTATCTTTATAATTTCAGTTGAAACAACTCCCTATTTTCATCGATCTGTTTTCCCACCTTTGAGTTTATTTATTGTATTGTAAATCATTTGTAAAGGGGAGTTCTGGAAAAGGTGTGGAAGAAAAACTCAACGCTTTACTATACAGTTTGGCCAGGAAATTAATAAAATGATGCAGCTCTGATTCATGAGATTCATGTGGTATGAGTTTAGCATATTTTTCTTCTTTCTGTTTCATATGTATCTTGTTATGTTTTACAATTCATTCATAATCATTTCCAGTTGAATGCTTTTAAGTAAGAAAGGTAAAATCCAATTTTTTGCTCCGCCTTGGGAAGGAATTCATGCTTTGTGTCTCTTCTTCTGTTTGAAAAGGATTCATTCATTATGCCCTTTTCAACCTCTCAACAATCTTTCCATTCCATATTACTCCAATTTGATTGCTAAACCTCATGCCTATCTTGCCTCACGAAATACTCTGTGTTTTTAAATTAATTTCCCAGCTCATGCTGTTCTTTGTCCCATACATCCCAGAAATTTCAGTCATTCAATAAATTACCTCTTTCATATTTATTTACTAGCCTAAAATCAGTTCCCATTTTAAGTCATCTCAAGCCCCATTAAAACACTTTTCGTTGAGATTGACCCAGAGAGAGCCCTCTCCTATCCTCGTAGGGCTAGCTATGACGTTAAATGTGGTTTGATGTGGAACCTAGAACCTTGCCTTTTCAGCTTGAGGCAAATCTAGGCTCTAACACAACCAAGAAGGATTAGCATTTACATTTTTACAAAAAGATAAAGAAAGGAAAATGTCTTTATATTTATTCATTCCCACAGCAGTTAAGTTCTTTTTTAGATTAGACTTCATGCTTAGACTAGTTAAGACTTCACATGTGTTAAATTATAGTTCTTTTGGAAGCAAGGTATGTTAACAAATAGCTAGATGAGTTACATTGTTTTGTAGGAGTTTCTTTCAGTATTTCATTACTATAGTAAGTGGCATTTCAATTCTCTCAATTAGGGTAAAATTCTCCTGTCTAAATTGGTAATCTGACTTCTTCTAATAAATAGAAGGCTAGTTTGAGAAACCCTAGTGGTCTATCACCCCAACTCAGCAGTGACAAAGAGTGGACCCATTACATCTATTTGTGTATACAACACTGTCACCTCCAAGTTTGTACCAACTTCAAGTTGTTGAAGTAAATTTGGTAGCCCCAGGAGTTGTAGCATCCTTGCTGCAATACTGGTGCTCATGAAGTATAACATAGGAATGAAAGTAGAGGCTGTGTAGATCGTGATGAGGTTGGAAGCCTCACCAGTACCAGATATGAACATTGGAGTACACCATATTCAGTTACAGCTGACGAGTCTGCACATGGAGTTGCAGAGCTTGAAAATAAGGAAGGAATCTTAGTTGAAGGTGCACGTTGAAGTTTGGTGTATGAAATGCAAATAAAAAGGGTACGATAAGGACCACTGCCCTATGTATCAGAATTACCTAATTGGAGGAGGTCCTGTGTCTGTGAATCCTGAAAATATTGCAGGATTGAGCATGGGAGTACCATTATGGTGCACTATCTGTTAGATAACTGGGAAGCACATAAAAGATAATTTTCACCTCTTGTAGAAGTTTGTTCAGACACTGCAACAATTGTTTTCTACCTTCTGTAAATCGATTGGACACGATGAGCAAAATTGTCAAAGTTACAAACTGATGATGGAAAGTGATCAGGAGCCCAAGTCTGAGCTAGGGAAAAAGCTCAAATTTTGAATTTCTCAGAATTAATTCCAACCTAAATGACTGGATAGGCTTCATCGATGTGATCCCAACACCACTAACGGTTCGAAAATCCGACACCATATGTGAAAGTTATTCAAGTTTGAAGTTTACAAAAATTAGTTTGACTTGGGTTGACTTTGACTTTGAAAATATTAAAAAAGAATATTCTAGGAATATTCCTTAGAATATTTTGAGAATATTCCATAGAATATTCTTTGCAGGCCAACCAACTTGTGACACTTGGCAGTTTGTGATTGGATGTGTATATAGAAGGACCAATCAATGGGCGACACGTGGCAAGCCCGGAGGCCGCCACGTGGCCCCTGGTTGGTGAAATGGTGGGTGGTTAAAATTTATTGGCCTCCACAAGAATTGAACCATGGTCTCCATGGTGATAGCTAAGCGGCCTAACCAGGCGGTCTATATGGTGGTTCTTAACCACTAAGCCCAAACGTTATATTTAAACCATACTTGCCTAACAATTAACTGTTAACTGCCATCAGTGTTCTAGCCCGTATGTGACCATGTCACCTAATATTTAATGCTAGCAGATAATGGTCCAAAAAATCTAGTGGGTGCACTCCAAAATTGACAAAATTGCCAAACTGGTGGAGTTAACTAGCAGTTATCCACGGTTAGTGGAGTTTTTTAAGGGCAGAGTGGGAAAAACTTCAGCTGGTCATAACTTTTGATAGGGAAGTCCTTTTGGGACGATTATTTTTTGTTTTTTGGCTATTATAAGAATTCTAGAGCCATTGGTATAGTTTTAGAAGCCATCATAGTTCATCTTCAAGTTTTTTATCAGCGAATAAGTTTGGAGAGCTATAAGGGCCTAGGGATGTGTTGGAGCTGTATTGGGCTATGGTTAGCCATTGGAGGTGAAACAAAAGTCATTCTTGACTATTTTCTGTGTTCTAAATTCATTTTCACAGCTGGTTTTTCCTGTTTAGGCTTTTTATTCACTATATAACAATTTTGAGCATCTAATCAAAGAAAGGACATGCCCATTTGGGAGCCTTGGACCCAGCGGATGTAGCCCAGGAGGGGTGAACTACTTCATCAGTTGCTGTCCTATATGTGGTGAACTTTTCTTACTGTGTTTTTTAAATATGATATGTTAAACAGGAAAATGAAATAACCCTCCTTCACACTAAAGGCTCAGAAAATTAACCAAAAACACTTTGTTTCATTTGCAAGACATCATTAATAGTTTGCTCATATAATTTAATGGAAATGAATACCTTGCACAACAAAAACAAGTAGTTTCATTTTTATATCAGATGGTATCAAAGCTCTGGTTGAGCATTTGTTTGTGCAAAAGGTGTTAAAGCCGTGTAAGAGATTGATTGTTTTATTGTTCGCAAAATGGTTGATTGTATGAGTTTGCTTGAGTTGAAAGGATAGCTAATGTTAGCTAAGTCTTGGAAAGGGTTGAAGACTATTTTCCTTACCACAATTTACCTCAAGATTATCTTTGGAAAACAAACCCATTTGATTTGTGTTTGCTACAAAAGCTATTGGATTTTGTGTTTTATGGCTGCTTGAATAAGAGTATGGCTGTAAAGACATTTGGTTAAAGCTTTTCATTTGATTGAAAGCTTTGAGAACTCTTATTTGGAAGTTCCTTTTGTTAATTGACCATTTACATAATGACAACTTCTTCCACAAGTGAAGTTTCCTCCTTCATGAAATTATTCAATGAGGACATGAAGAATGAGTTCATTAAGGTGAAGGACATGGTGCAGATTCTCATTGAGGATCAAAGAGAAAGTGTCAGGCTTCATGCACAATTGTTAGCTATGAAGGAAGAGAAGGAAAAAATTCTCCAAAGACTTCATGACATGGAGAAACAACTCCTTCAAGCTCAAGAAGCTTTGTCGAAGAAAATGCCTGAGGACGAGGTAAATCATTCAAACTCGTCTTCAATTTCCTCTATTGAAAAGTGTGTTGGTTCTTTTGAAAAACATACAAGAGGTATAGGGTCCAAATTAATGTTTAAGATGGGCTATCAAGAAGGCAAAGGTTTGGGCAAGCATGCACAAGGCATGGTTGACCCTATTTTAGTGGTGGAGTGTCCCAAGAATGTTGGTCTTGGATATGAACAGTTTAATGGTGAAGAATTCAAATCCTTGAATGCATGTGATGCAAATTTAAAGAGAACCTTTATCCCAAGTTCTCAAATGCATATATGTCAAAATTGTTTTAAGGATGATTGCCATTGTTTTAAGCCATCATTGCAGCAAGTAGAGGGTAAACATGTCACTTATGGCGAGCATGCAAATGTAAACAGTTTTCAAGACAAGCATAGTGATGAAAGTCTGAAAAGGAAAGTTGTCTCCTCTACTAGTTCATCGTCTCTCGAAGACAAAAAGGATGGACATTCTATGCAGCAAAAGAGGTATAATTATTCACATGCTCAATTTGATTATGTTTCAGCAAATAATGATCATTTTTCTTGTTCAAATGAAAGGAAGTTTTGTTGCACATTTTGTGGTGGATTTAACCATGTTGCTTCAAGATGCTGGTTGAAAAAGAAAGCACACAGGAAGCAGAAGAGGCAAAGGAAACTTTCTTAGAAAGTGCTTAAGAGTTGCACATTTTGTCAAAAGAAGGGACATCATGTTTCTCATTGTTGGACCTTGCATCCAACTCATCGTCCAAAGCACATGCAGCTAAAGGACAAAAATATTGGCGCAAGTGGAACTATGGATTCCATTATCGATGTGGAAATGAAAGATTCACATGAAGAACTGCTGTTACAACAGAAGATGCCATGGAGTTGGCTTGGTAGGAAGTGGACTAACTTCTTACTACAGTAAGTCATACTCATTTTGTACATGTAAATTTCAGATTGGTATGCATGTATTTCAGTTGAAAATTTGATGCAAGATTGCATGTAAAAGCAGTTTCAATTTGAAGGAATTTTTATGTTGTTGCAAAATTTCGCCATGGAGGTGTAAAACATGAGTATGATACTCACTTATATTGCAGCAATGTCTTTTTAGTTCAGCTCTTTGTCACCCACATGTTTTTTGGGATGATATACTTGTTGGTATTTGAAAAGAAGAGTTGAAGTTGCACATGTACATAGAGGTTGTATGTGTAATTAGCGAACTGTATATAGTTCATTGTACATGATACATATACATGTGATTGTAAAGATGTATCTTGTTGTTTATCGACTTGTGTCAATTGTGTCACACATGTTTGTCAACTTGCGTCGATTGTATGCACACTTTTTACATTTATGGTTGTTTCAATTGTATAGCACATTTCGGGTCAACTTGTTGTTGATGTTGTATGTTGCACAAGGTGCCTTTGGTGTCGATTGGTGTAGAGAACGAAGTGTCAGTGCAAAGCGGTGCAAGATTCCATGAGATGGAAAAGCATGCAAGAAAAGAGGGCACAAATTTTAGCAAGGGTCACTGTTGGTTTCAGAATGGCAGATTGGTATGGCGAGAAAACTTGGTCGGGATTCGACACAAGTATATGGCTCATTCAGCAAAAATTCGCCATGAGGACAGTTGGCAAGTTAGGAAATTTTTTTTTAAGGCTGAAGAGAAGAGGATGTTGTTATTCTTTCATTTTCTGTACAGTTCAGTTTCAACATTTTAGTGAGCTTTTGGGGTCCAAAAGCTTCTCATTTGGGAGGTGTGATCAGAGCTCAAGTCTGAGCTAGGGAAAAGGCT
Source organism: Pinus tabuliformis (assembly GCA_031772625.1). NCBI lineage: Eukaryota > Viridiplantae > Streptophyta > Pinopsida > Pinales > Pinaceae > Pinus > Pinus tabuliformis. The sequence goes on along the minus strand of CM062818.1, from coordinate 794,551,574 downwards.
CAAATTTTGAATTGCTCAGAATTACTTGCAACCTAAACGACTGGATAGGCCTCGTCAATGTGATCTTGGCACCATGAATGGTTCAAAAATCTGACACAGTATATGAAAGTTATTCAAGTTTGATGTTTACAAAATTCAATTTGACTTGGGTTGACTTTGAATTTGAAAAATATTTTAAAAAGAATATTCTGGGAATATTTCTCAAAATATTTTGAGAATATTCCCTAGAATATGCCACAAAATATTCTTTGTGGGCCAACCAACTTGTGACACTTGGCATTTAGTGCATGGATGTGTATATAGAAGGACCAATCAATGGGCGACACGTGGCAAGCCCGAAGGTTGACATGTGGCCCGTGGTTGGTGAAATGGTGGGCAGTTAAAATTTATTGGCCTTTGTAGGAATTGAACCGTGGTCTCTACATTGATAGCCAAGCAGCCTAACCGGGCGATCTATATGGTGGTTCTTAACCACTAAGCCCAAACGTTATATTTAAACCATACTTGCCTAACAGTTAACTGTTAACTGTTGAGGGTTTTATAGCCTGTATGTGACCATGTCACCTAACCTTTAATGCTAGCAGCTAACGGTCCGAAAAATCTGGCAGGCATGCTCCAAAATTGCCAGAATTGCCAAACTGGCGGAGTTAACTGGCAGTTATCCACAGTTAGTGGAGTTTCTTTAGGGCAGAGTGGGCAAAACTTTAGTTGGTCATAACTTTTGATAGGGAAGTCCATTTGGGATGAATTTCTTTTTGATTTTGGCTATTATGAGCATTCTAGAGCCATTGGTACAGTTTTCAGAGCCATCAAAGGTCATCTTTAGATGTTTTATCAGTGAAGAAGCTTGAAGAGCTATCAGGGCCTAGGGAGTGTTGGAGCTATATTGGCCTATGGTTAGCCATTGGAGGTGAAACAAAAGTCATTCTTGACTGTTTTCTATGTTCTAAATTCATTTTCACAACTACTTTTGCATGTTTAGGCTTTTTATTCACTGTATAACCATTTTGAGCATCTAATCAAAGAAAGGACATGCCCATTTGGGAGCCTTGGACGCAACAAATGTAGCCCAGGAGGGGTGAACTGATTCATTAGTTGTTGTGTTATATGTGGTGAACGTTTCTTACTGTGAATTTCAGATCTGATATGTTAAATAGGAAAATGAAATAACCCTCCTTCATAATAAAGGCTCAGAAAATTAACCAAAAACACTTTGTTTCATTTGCAAGACATAATTAACAGTTTGCACATATAATTTAATGGAAATGAATACCTTGCACAGCAAAAACAAGTAGTTTCATTTTCAGATTAGAAAGGACCCCTACCTATCGGATGCAGGCCGAAAACCGACATCAAGATCAGGGTGTGGGTGCATCACGAGGAGGATTCCAAGGCCATGGAAGATGAAGAGGAGGAGGGGCTAGTAGAGGTCATGGACAAGTTATTTGTTATAACTATGGAAAAGCTAGACATTTGGCGCACGACTTTTAGAACCCAACACATCCATCTTGTTAATATTGTAGACAGTTTGATCATGTGATAGAGGATTTCCCAGTGCTGATTGCTAAGGTGCAAGAGAAAAATATGCAACAACCTACGTAAGAAATCTAGATGATGATGGTGAAGCCTCGTGAAGAAGGCCATAACATCAATATCATAATGTGCATTGGTATTTCAACAAGAGAAGATAAGTGAAAGAAGCCAGAGACCGAAGGATGGGTGCGCAAGGCCATTGAAAAGGAAGTTGGGTTTGACCTTGACCGAGCTAAGAATCTTTCATGGAAGCTAAGAATAACTTTTTGAGGCTTCTACGTTGGGGAGTCAGGAAAAATGGTTGGAAATAGTGAAGTGCAGGATGCGGATCCCTCACTATTAGTCACTTTTCTCAAAACTTGTATGAAGTTATTGAGGGATCAGAAGGTGGTAGAAGGGCTCCAGAAGCTGATCGAAAATTGCACCAGAAAATCTAATATTCCTTCAGAATAATGCACTATGAGGAAAATTGGTAAGCATAAGAAGTGAACAGGGTGCAAGATTAGACTGACCATGCAGATTGGAGAATATGAAATGGATCAGGTTATCTTAGATCTTGCGTCAGATGTGAACGTACTACCTAAGAAGACATGGGAAAGGATGGGGAGATCTGCGGTGCAATGGTCTCCTATACACCTACGCATTACTAATCAACAGAAGATCATTCCTATGGGGCACTTGTATGGGATAACAATGGACATTGAAGGAGCCAGTGCATTGGATGACTTTGAGGTAATTGAAATTGTCGATGACAACAATCCTTACCCCACACTACTAGGAATTGATTGGGCCTTCGATATGGATGTGGTGATTAATCTGAAGAAGCGAAGGATGAAATTTGAAAAGAAGGTGCTTAGGGTTATTGTGCCACTAGACCTCGCTGAAGGAGAGAAGTACACTAAACCAGTCCGTGACTATGAGGAGGATGATGATATGGATAAAATCCACAAGATTATTGCACATGACAAAGATTGGATCAATCCCACTGTAGATGGGTGGATCACGTGGGATATAGACATCTCATGAACCTCAGACTCAGATGAAGAGCTCGAACACTAGCATAATAGGTTGCATGAGGTCTCTACGCTACGTTGCAATATGATGACAGAATCACTACGGTGCATATCTACAGAGGTAAGAAAATTCCCACATTATGATGCCTTAAATGATGTTAATTTATTTTTGGATGAATTTGAAAGAGAGGTTCTCGAAGAGTATCATTTCCAAGCACTTGAATTGGCACTGCACACTACACCTTCCCATTGGTGGGGTACGCATAAGGAAAGATTCTCTAACTTGAGGGAATACAAGCTAATGATGAAGCTAAGGTTTGGATACACTAATACCTGGATGAATGAGAAATATAGCAGAAAACATGTTCCACGCGAGCACTTGGCGCGGTGGACTAAAGCTTAGGGAGAAGAGCCACAACCAAAATGGGTACACATCTTCTTTCACACCTTAGATACTATTCCCATGAATTGTTATTTAGAGCTAGAGATTTGCCATGGGACAACCGAATGGGACATATTGAGGGAGAGCTTCTTATTAACTTTTAGCTTTGAGGATGAATTCAAGTTCATTGATGAAGTGCTCGAGGAAATTAAGGCCGCTATCTTTAGAACACCTGAAGAGTCGGTAGAATGGGTTCAACCAGATTGGAGTACACATTTGCGTAATGCGCTAGAGTGCTACAATGTGACTGCAGAAGAAAAAGAATATGATCAATGAAAAATCAATATTCTAGAGACTGAAGGACAATGCGAGGTTGAAGGACCTAAAGCAAAGAACCCTAATATACCAGAATATTTAAAGACAAGGAAAGTAAACATCAGATCCAATGTGTAGCCTAAGTTTGCAAAGATAAGAGATTATTGGTGTTAGTGTCAGTCAGTTCCTCCTATCACCAGTGATCAAATATGCTCTTACAATGTTGTTTTGGGGTTATTAAGTCAAATTTTAATCATTTCCCTAGGTTTTCAAAATAAAATTTGGTCATTGGCTAGTGTGTCTAGGTCTATTGCTGCTCCTTCAAAATTTTCATGTTCCGGTCACTGCCATCACTCAATTGGATGTGCCATCATTTAAAGGTCATCATCATCATAGTCTTCATTCAACTTAGTTTCACCATTAGGTCATTAGGGTTAGAGTCATCAAAATGTTGGAAATAATACTGAGAGGGGGGGTGAATCAGTATTATCAGATTAATCAAACTTTTTAAATGCTCAGACACATATACGCTACTTCAGTTAAGTGAACCAGCGTGTACACGCTACTGTGACGAAGTAAAACAGCGTATAAGAAGAAAACTCACAATTTAGTTAGCTTATTCTTCAATTAAGTGCATTAGGACATTATTCACCACATTAACAGTAAACATGTGCAGTATAACAGAACAGATAAAAAGCCACACACATGAACACCAAGATATAAGGTGGAAACCCAATGTGGGTGAAAACCACCTGCTGCAAGTTGTCTCTATCTTTCTTTAATATGAAACTTCAGTTTGCAATCTTTTGTACTGGTGCAGCCTTATACCAGTACGCAGGCTACAACCTGCAGAAGGCTACAACCTTCTCTCGTTCTCCAAACTTCCTTGGAAGGGAGCTCCAACCCCCTTTGCTCTTGTACTAGCCAAGATACTAGTACGTAGGTGCTGACCTACAATCTTCCTTCTTTCAGGTATCACTTTTCATACATTTTCAGACTTGGATATTCCTGAAGCACAACATTACAATCTGAAGACCACAATTCATTCAATTTCCACAACAGATCATTGAAGCATAAAACAACCAAACTTTGAATCACTGAACCACTGAACCCTGTCAATCACCAGTTACCAGAACACAGAGCAGACTACAGAACTCTGCAATAACAGTCAGACCCCACTGTAAACCCAAAATCAAGCTTCAAAAGATATACGCTACTTTAATGAGCAAAACCCGCGTATACACGCGCTTTTACCGAAGCCAACCTGCGTACAGATCTAAAAATAAACTTTCTCAATTTGCAGCTGTACCAGACATTAGTTAGACCCAGAACGTAACATTGCGACAATATGCAGATCTAGAAATACGCATAATCAACCATATCATGATAGTGCATTTCAAACCATTAGATCCCGATCTATCCTTAGATCTAGTCTTCCATCAACAGATGTGATCTCTCCTTGGCTTAGATCAAGCAACTCAGAACCTGCATATCAGATCTCTTTCTCTCTTAGATATTCAAGCCTTGTCGAAAGATGATATTGCCTAATGATCTTCTTCTCCTTATATAGTCTTAGGCCTAGCTCAATACCAAGAGCCAAAACCATAGTAACACAATACCATCAACTTTAAAACTAGGGATCGACACGCCCGTCGAGACATAATGGTCCGAAATCATAGGCACAACTTCCAAGGACTAACCACCATGGACCAAAGGAACCTTTCCACATACACGCGCTTTTTCTGAATCGAACTAGCGTGTACACGCGACTTGGGCTTAACGAAACGGCGTGTATGAGCTTCCTTGGCATGCTGTACTGAGATCTGTCTTCTGATTAAGTTGCCATCACCTGTACCAACTTTTCCATCACCTGTACCAACTTCTGAGTGAGTTGCCATCAAGGACAACACTTAAATCATAATGCCAACAATCTCCCCCTTTGGACTTGATGGCAACCACCACACCAAGTCACTCTCCCCCTTTGACATCAAGGGCAAAGGGCTGTGCTCCCCCTGAGGACATGCTGATACCTCTGCTTGGCTGTGCTGACTCGTGCTCCCCCTGACAGTAGGCCAGATCTGCAAAAGATGTTCTTCAACAAGAACCAAGACTTATACACCATAAGGGACCTTCCTATCACCAAAAGACTTAATACATACATCCATAACATATCAGAAACAACCAATTATATTACAGCATTCATCCCAGGCATAGTGGGGAAACCAACATAGGCCGTTACATGACCTTGACACCATAAAAGAGATATGACAAGAGAGATACATGACATAGAGACAACAGATCTAGACCAAGACTTAGGAAAGGCACCAGCAGCATCTGATAAACATTTTGTTAGATCAGCAACCAGAATTTCTTTCTGAGCTCCTTCTCCTGAAACCAAAACATCTGAATGCCAACAATGCTTTATGAGACTTTTAAGCTGCTCCCCCTGAACCTGTGCCTGTTGCACTCCCTGAAACTGTGCCTGAAGAATTCTGACATTCCCATTGCTGTTCAGAACTTCAGAGTTTTCCTTTGCTGTTCAGAACTTCATATACGCGATTTATCCTGTATAAAACAGCGTATGTACGCGGATATTCTTACTGCAACAAGCGTTCAGTATACACGCGACTTACCCAGCATGAATCCGCGTATATACGCGCATATCCCTTCCGTAACCTGCGTATACCAACTTTTTGTAGAACAAACAAACTTTAACAACAGGATGAAGCATCAACTACTCCCAGCTTTTGTCTGAGATATTCAAAAGTTTCCCTGGGCAGTGGTTTTGTGAGAATATCAGCAACTTGCTCCTTAGAAGGAACATACTCCAACTTGACCTTCTGCTCAAGCACTTGTTCCCGAAGAAAATGGTACTTGATTGGTATGTGCTTGGTCTTTGAGTGCATGACTGGATTCTTTGAAATGCTGATTGCACTTGTATTATCACATAAGATAGAGACAGGTGGAGTGCAAGTGATTTGAAAGTCCTGCAAGGTCTGCATCATCCAAAGAAGTTGTGTGCAACAAGATGCTGCAGCCACATATTCTGCTTCAGCTGTAGATAAGGCAATCGAACTTTGTTTCTTGCTGAACCAAGATACTAATCTGGAACCCATGAAGAAAGCACCTCCACTTGTGCTTTTCCTATCATCCACACTTCCAGCCCAATCTGCATCTGTGTAAGCATGAAGAGTGAGATCTGTATTTCTAGGATACCATAAGCCATAGTTTTGGGTCCCTTGAAGATATTTGAAGATTCTTTTGACTGCCTGAAGATGAGTTTCCTTTGGGTTGGCTTGAAATCTTCCAACCATTCCTACTGCATGTGTAATATCTGGTCGAGTACCTGTCAAATAAAGCAAACTCCCAATCATGGATCTATAAGTGGGTTGGTGGACTGCTGCTGATTCATCATTTGCACTGAGGCTGCATCCTGTAACCATGGGTGTACATACTGGCTTTGACTCTTCCATGCCATACTTCTTCAAGATCTGCTTGAGGTATTTGGTTTGAGACAAGAAGATACCTCCTTCATTTTGTTGGATTTGCAATCCAAGAAAATATGTCAATTCTCCAAGAAGTGACATTTCGAATTCTTTCTGCATAACCAAGGCAAAGTTTTGACTCATAGTCTCTTCATTGCTGCCAAAAATAATATCATCTACATAAACAACAAGAATTAGCAATTTGTTATTTTCAACTTTTATATAGAGATTGCTATCTGCTGATCCTTTTGAAAAGCCTTGTTGGTGAAGATATTTGTCCAACCGATAGTACCAAGCCCTTGGAGCTTGTTTGAGCCCATAGAGTGCCTTTTTCAATCTGCATACAAGGTTTGGATCATTCCCAAGAATGAACCCATCTGGCTGCTCAATATATACTTCTTCTTCTAAGTCTCCATTCAGGAAGGCTGATTTCACGTCCATTTGAAATACCTTGAAGTTTTGAAAGCTTGAGAGAGCAAGGAACATTCGGATGGCCTCTAGTCTTGCCACAGGAGCAAAGGTCTCTTCAAAATCTATTCCTTCTTGCTGTGCATACCCTTTACAAACAAGTCTGGCCTTGTTTCTAATTACTTCTCCATTTTCATTTAACTTATTCTTGAAGACCCATTTTGTTCCTATTACATTCTTATCTTTTGGTCTAGGAACTAATTCCCAAGTGTTGTTCCTTTCGATTTGCTCAAGTTCTTCATCCATTGCTTTGACCCAACATTCATCTTTGCATGCTTCTTTCACATTTTGTGGTTCAATGGAGGAGAGTAGAGCCAAGTAGCTTGAAGCTTCTGCAAGTGTCCTTCTTGTTTGTACTCCTGCTTCTTTCTGCCCCACAATCTGAGTTTCTGGATGATTCTTTTGGACATATCTGGATGGAGTCTTCTCTTCTATTCTTGTCTGCTCCTCTGGTTCTTCTTGAGATTCTTCTTCTTCTTGAGGTTCTTCTTCTTCATCATTTCGCCTTTGAGAGTAACCTTCATCTTCTTCAATGTCTTCATGATGAACTTGCCTAGGAATATATCCCTTCTCATCAACCACTATATCAATACTGTCAACAATTCTGCCAAGTCTTTTATTGTAGCACTTGTATGCTTTGCTATGTGGAGAATAACCAAGAAGAATGCCCTCATCTGCTCTAGGTTCAAGTTTGCCAAGTTGCTCATCAGTATTCTTAATATAACATTTGCTCCCAAAGATTTTGAAATGCTTCACGGAAGGAGTTTTACCACTCCAAAGCTCATGAGGTGTTTGAGTGCTGTTTACTCGGACATTTGTTTTGTTAAGAATGATAACAGCAGCATGTGCAGCTTCACCCCAGAAGGTTGCAGGAGTACCTGATTCATCGAGCATAGCACGAGCCATTTGTTGGATAGTTCTGTTCATTCTTTCCACAACCCCATTTTGCTGAGGAGTTCTAGCTGTAGAGAATTCTCTTCTTATCCCATGTTCATCGCAGAAATCGAAAAATTCATTTGATGTGAACTCCCCACCTCTGTCAGATCTGAGGCACTTAATTTTGTGTCCTGATTCATTTTCAGCCAATGCTTTGAAGGATTTGAATTTTTCGAATGCTTCATCTTTGTGCTTCATAAGCCCTAACCAAACAAACCTTGAGAAATCATCAATGAATAATATCAGATATTCTTCTCCTCGAGGTGTCCTTTTCCTAAATGGACCACATACATCTGTATGGACTAGCTCAAGAGGCAAGCTAGCTGATCCTTCCTTCTCTGGAAAGTTAGTTCTGGTTTGCTTTCCAAACTGACAAGATTTGCATATGGTGTTGTCTGGAATTTTGATATCTGGAAGATCGCGAACTGCCTGATATTTGCATGCTTTCCTTATTTGTGAGAAGCTTAGATGTCCCAACCTTCGATGCCATAACCAGTGCTCTTCATCCTTGCTAAGATAGCATTGTTGTTGTCCTTCTTCAAATATGTACAGATTATTTGGAGTTCTTTTGCCTTTGAGAACTGTTTTACCTGTATCAAGATCACGAACAAGACATCCATTCGATCTGAAAATAACCTCGGTTTTTTGATCACACATCTGGCTGACACTTAGAAGATTATGCTTCAATCCATCAACATACAAAACATTTCCAGCCTTGACCTTTTCTTTCAAAGGAGCAATACCTTTTCCTTTTATAGTTGCAGGAGTATCATTTCCAAAAGAAACTTTCTTTCCCTTTTCTAAAGTAGAATAAGATTCAAGTTTTTCTTTATCACCTGTCATATGTTTCGAACATCCACTGTCAATGTACCATAGATTTTCCTGTCCTTCTGCATAAAACGCTATCCCACATCTTTCTGTCTGAGGTTCTTTTATTCTCCATTTTTTGGTGCTCGTGGCTTGTTCCTTTTTCTCCTGAAACCTGCTCCTGCATTCAGATTCTTTATGACCAAAATTATTGCAAATAGAACATTCAACTTCATTTTCAAGAACCGAAAAGTTGTTATAGGTCCTCTTTGTAATCCCTGTCATACTTCTTTGTTTTTGAGCTTCCCTAGTCATGATTGTTTTATATGCAACACATTGAGCTGCTCTGTGACCAAAGTTGTGGCAAGAAAAGCATTGTCCATTGAAGAAGCTTCTGCGGTTATTGAATCTACCAGCCAACTGATTGTAATTTCTATTTTCATCTATTCTTGAGCCAAACTGAGAAGATTTTACCTGTGGTTGGTTGTAGCTTTTGTTCATCCTTAAGGAGGATTGTCCCTGATAGTTTCTGTTTGTAATTCGTCCCTGCTTTACCTGATTATCTTCATTGTTCTTCCGCTCATTTCTTCTTGCTGCATCAAGATAACTTTTTGAGGTGGATGCTTGAGAGGTTTCTCCATTATAGCCCAAACCTGTCTTGTTTAGAGGAGACCGCTGCACACTGATAATCTCATCCAAAGTTTCAGATCCTTTGACAAATTTAAGATTAATAGCTTTTGTTTTCTCAATTTCTTTTCTGAGACCAACAATTTCACCTTCTAGTTTTTCAAGATGTTTTTCCTTTTCATCAATCTGAAATTGCAAAGTATCAATGATCACATTCTTTTCTTCTATGCCTCTCTTGAGTCTAGTGATTTCATTATAGAGATTATCCACATCTACAGCATCCTCATAATCATCATCTTCAAATGCCATTAACAGCTTATATTTATTACCTTGTTCATCTTCATCACTGTTTGATAAGCCATCACTATCTTCATGGGTGTAGTAGCTTTTCTTATTTGCACTTTGTTTCTTGTTCCATCTAGCAGGTTCTTTTCCTTTATCCTTATAAGGACATTTTGCAGCATAATGACCTACTCTTCCACAAGCAAAGCATTTGAAAGGTAGCTTACCTCTGAACCTTCCAGCACCCCTTTGAAGATTTCTGACAAAATTTGATTCTTCTTCCTCTTCTTCTGGAACATGGCTTGCTTCATAGTAATCTTCTTTTCTTGATGCCTTAAAAGCAGCTTCCCTTCTGTCTGATGGACCTCCCTTTCTCATTTCATAAGCAGTTAGAATTCCATGTAGCTGAGACATAGTGAGAACTTTGAGATTTTCCTTTTCTTCTATTGCAGATACTTTAGATTCAAACTTGGGGGATAATGATCTTAGAATCTTTTGAACTACTATAGTCTCTTTTATTTCTTCACCCAAATTTTTCATACAATTAACAATCTCATCTACCCGAAGAAAATAATTAGCCACACTTTCATCATTATACATCTTGAGGGTCTCATATTGAATCCTGAGAGTTTGAAGTTTAGCTTGCTTTACCTGTTCATCTCCTTCATAGCTAGTGATCATTTTGTCCCATATCTCTTTTGCTGATTTGAAGTGCATGACCTTCATGAATTCTGTTTGAGATATACTTCCTAATAGAGTACTGACTGCTTTTGCATTTGTTTCATATGCCTTTTTCTCAGCTGGATCTGTAGGAGTAGCTGAAGGAAAAGCATAGCCTGTTTCTACAATGTCCCAAACTTCTGTACCAAGAGATTGAAGATATGCAGTAACTCTTACCTTCCAATAATTGAAATTTGTTCCATCAAAAACCGGTGGCCTGATTGATGCTTCTTTCTCGTAGTTGCTCATGATGAATGATCTTCCTTCAAGCGATCAAGCTTCTCTGAAGGACCTGCTCTGATACCAATTGTTGGAAATAATACTGAGAGGGGGGGTGAATCAGTATTATTAGATTAATCAAACTTTTTAAATGCTCAGAAACATATACGCTACTTCAGTTAAGTGAACCAGTGTGTACACGCTACTGTGACGAAGTAAAACAACGTATAAGAAGAAAACTCACAATTTAGTTAGCTTATTCTTCAATTAAGTGCATCAGGACATTATTCACCACATTAACAGTAAACATGTGCAGTATAACAGAACAGATAAAAAGCCACACACATGAACACCAAGATATAAGGTGGAAACCCAATGTGGGTGAAAACCACCTGCTGCAAGTTGTCTCTATCTTTCTTTAATATGAAACTTCAGTTTACAATCTTTTGTACTGGTGCAGCCTTATACCAGTACGCAGGCTACAACCTGCAGAAGGCTACAACCTTCTCTCGTTCTCCAAACTTCCTTGGAAGGGAGCTCCAACCCCCTTTGCTCTTGTACTAGCCAAGATACTAGTACGTAGGTGCTGACCTACAATCTTCCTTCTTTCAGGTATCACTTTTCATACATTTTCAGACTTGGATATTCCTGAAGCACAACATTACAATCTGAAGACCACAATTCATTCAATTTCCACAACAGATCATTGAAGCATAAAACAACCAAACTTTGAATCACTGAACCACTGAACCCTGTCAATCACCAGTTACCAGAACACAGAGCAGACTACAGAACTCTGCAATAACAGTCAGACCCCACTGTAAACCCAAAATCAAGCTTCAAAAGATATAAGCTACTTTAATGAGCAAAACCCGCGTATACACGCGCTTTTACCGAAGCCAACCTGCGTACAGATCTAAAAATAAACTTTCTCAATTTGCAGCTGTACCAGACATTAGTTAGACCCAGAACGTAACATTGCGACAATATGCAGATCTAGAAATACGCATAATCAACCATATCATGATAGTGCATTTCAAACCATTAGATCCCGATCTATCCTTAGATCTAGTCTTCCATCAACAGATGTGATCTCTCCTTGGCTTAGATCAAGCAACTCAGAACCTGCATATCAGATCTCTTTCTCTCTTAGATATTCAAGCCTTGTCGAAAGATGATATTGCCTAATGATCTTCTTCTCCTTATATAGTCTTAGGCCTAGCTCAATACCAAGAGCCAAAACCATAGTAACACAATACCATCAACTTTAAAACTAGGGATCGACACGCCCGTCGAGACATAATGGTCCGAAATCATAGGCACAACTTCCAAGGACTAACCACCATGGACCAAAGGAACCTTTCCACATACACGCGCTTTTTCTGAATCGAACTAGCGTATACACGCGACTTGGGCTTAACGAAACGGCGTGTATGAGCTTCCTTGGCATGCTGTACTGAGATCTGTCTTCTGATTAAGTTGCCATCACCTGTACCAACTTTGCCATCACTTGTACCAACTTCTGAGTGAGTTGCCATCAAGGACAACACTTAAATCATAATGCCAACACAAAACTGTCATGTCATTCATAAAACCAGAAAATGAAGGAGTAGTGATAGGGTTTTGCTCAAAAGTTTCTATTCGAAAGTGTAATTTGTTCAAATGATGTAATAATTTTAATGTTATAAAACTGCATTTGAAAATTCCAAAGTTACATAGTTTATTCCAAAAGCAAAGTGAAAATATATGGTGGGCCACCCTACCATTAAGAAATTGATTTCTATAAGCTATAAAGACCATCTCATTCCTTTTCTCTCTCTCATATTCATTTCTAGAGAGATCTCATTCACCAACAAGTCATTTCCTCAACATTATCATAGGAAGAAAAACTCCAGAAGGCAATCCAAATAGTTTCGCTACATTTTCCAAGAATTTCGCTGCATTTTCCAGGATTTCACTGTGTTTTCTAGGGTTTCGCTATGTTTTCTCTCCACATGCCCTAAAACTTGTTTTCAACGTATTTCAACAGTAATTGAAGTCTTCAAATTCTTTCTACAAGTAATTTCAAGTCTCTCCACCTCTCCATAAGTCTATTTCCCTTGATTTCATGTTGCAAAACCTCCATTACTCCCTACGCTACGTTTTCATAGTTTTTTAGTTGGACTGTGTATAAATTCCCTAGACTAGACCCTATACCCATTTCCTCCCATTCCACTTCTCAAAGGTCCCTAACACCCCTACCTATCTCCCTAAATTTTCCTACCCTCTTTCCCCTTCCCTAAACCCTCCATCCTATCCCCTCATCCATTCCCTTGTTTTCCTAATTAGGGTTTTCACTTGCACACAGTCAAAATGGAGGAGGAAAGGAAATCCTATAAAAAAGGAGGTCAAATCTTGAGATATGAACCACTAAACACTGAGGAGTTGATGTCTTCCCCACTGTCCAAGCAGTGCTTTGAGAATGTAGGGTGTTTAGGGTTTTGTGAGCTAGTTCAAAGGGTCAAATACCATGCCAAATTGACTAGTTTGTTTTCCACTCATTTGAGGAGAGATAAGGTCACTATTGCAGGTGTTACTTTCACTATTTCAACTGAAGTCATAACAGCAGCCACAGGGATACCCAACCATGGAGAAAAATGGTTTAAGAGCTTGGGTTCAAGTCTGTAGAACTATCAACCTTTCATCAAAGGCCACTACAAACACAACATTAAGAAGGTTTTTCCTTTTGGATAGCTCCTTGAGAAATTTTCTCCATTGATGATGGTTATAATGAAGTGCTTTACATGTGAGCATAGATTTTCTAGATTATACAAATACCATATTAGACTGCTCATGCAGTTCACAGGGGTAAAACCACTAATCCTAGCCTACTACCTCTACAAAAGTTTGGCTAAAATGGAAGAGAAGGTGCAACATAGAGAGAGTGATCATCAAAAAATCCCTTTTCACCATGCCCTCATCAAGATTATTGTATTGCATTAGCTTGCTCAAAACAATATCACTTGGGAAATATATTTAGTGAACAATTGAATTCTTTTTTAAATTTTTATAATACCTTCTAAAACAAATTAATCCCACATTCATTGTGCTATAAAAAGATTCCATAATATTTGCTTTATCATAGTTTCCTATATCGCCATAAAAAAATTAACATGTTAATTTTTTTTTTTAAACAAATTATTCCCACATTAACTGTACTGTAAAACATTTCCGTAATTTCACCTATATAATAAATTTCATTATCACTATTACTCACATCACATCAAGGTTTTCCGAGGTTTGTTGAAAGACTTGGAGCGAATTTGTGGAGCAACTACCTTGCTATCAACAACATATTCAATGGAGAATTCTCGCAATTGAAAGGTTAGTTAATTTTTTTCCTTGCAAATTTTAATATTAAATAAGTTTAATGAAGTTTAATTTTTTTTTTTTTTTAAATTAAAAATTTTTGTGGACCAAATTTACCCACTACGTGTGCTATGGCCATGGTGGGCCCGGTAAAGCTCACAACGGCCAAACAGGCCCGGTAATGCTCACAGCTACCAAACGGGACCGGTAATGCTCATAGCTACGAAACGAGCCTGTAGGTTAAGGGCGATGGGGATGGCTAGCCCGCTCGCCTACGGGGTGGCAAGGTGATTCTCAGAATCACCACACCACCCCGCAAGAGGGCGGGTCACCAGGGTGGTGCAGGGGGGGATGCCACAGTGCCCACCTATGCCATACTGGTGGCCCACCCACCCACGGGGTGGCAGGCCACCGGGGTAGCATGGGTGGGGCCGCCGCAACCTGCCCCGTGCCACCTAGGTGGCTCGCCCACCTGCGGGGTGGCGGGGTGACTGTTGAGTCACCTCTCCACTCCGCGGGTGGGTGGGCCGCCGGGGTGGCACCAGTGGGGGGGGGGGCTGTCGCAGCCTCCCCTAGTGCCACCCCAGTGGCCTACCTGCCCGCAATGGTAGGTGGTCGAGCCACTGGGGTGGCCTAGGGTGAGGCTGCGATAGCCCCCCCGCGCCACCTCGGCGGCCCGCTTGCCCCACCAGCGAGGTGGTGTGGGGGGAGGCTACCACAGGCCCCCCGCCCAACCCTGGCAGCCCACCCCCCCGTGGGGTGGCAGGGTGATTCTTGGAATCGCCCCACCTACAGGGTGGCGATCGATACCGAGAATCGCCCCGCCACCCCATGGGTAGGCGGGCCACCGGGGTGGCACGGGGGGGCTGCCTTAGCACTCACCTACTTCACCCAGGCGGCCTGCCTACCCGCGGGGTGGCATGGGGTAGTGTTGTAGAAGCCCCCCCCCGTGCCACGCTAGTGGCCTACCCGTCCGCTAGGAATCGCCCGCCACCCGGTGGGCAGGTGGGCTGCGGGGTGGCGCGGGCCGAGGATGGGCAGAGGGTAGTGGTTGGGCTGCTAAGGTGGGCTAGGGGGCTGGACCCAATGGCTGGCTCAGTTGGTCAACCGATTTTTAAGGGGCGGCAGCAAGGCGATGTAATTTAAATTTTTTTTTTCAAAATTGTTATGATTTAGAAAATTAATTATCATTTATTGTTTTCATTGTTAATTTAAGTTAATATGTTTTCATCATTTACTGATTTATGTGTTTCTTTTTTGCAGGAAAATGGAATCAAAGAAGATTTCTGTGAATCTTTCTAGACCAAAGACTCTTAAAGGTGGATCTTCAAAAAACATTGGTGAATGAACCCCACCTGAGCTGATGGCTACAAATCTTTCAAGTGCCTCAAATGATAAGAAGATGATTTCATATTGGAAGAAATCAAAAGAAGTGAAACTTCCATCAAAAATCTGGTATGTGAAAGAAAGAGAAAGCCAAAATGTGTAGATATATTTATATATTGATATACCTAATGATAATGGAATTTATGACGTGATGGGAAGAGTCATAGACATGTGTTCGGTACCGGACAGTGAAGTTGTTTACATACTTACAAAACCGCCCAAGTCACATGAAAGGATTAAATACCAGTTATCATATTCATTGTATGACACAAGAGAGGTATCTACAAAGTTGTGTAAACAAATCATAAATGAGATGAAACAAAATATCATAAGTATTGTTATTTATATTTGTGTTTTGCGTTATTGTAACTGTCTCACTATATTTTTTTAACTTTGTTTTTATTGACATATGATATTTTGTTTGGAAGAATTTTGTTGAAAGTTGTTCAATTAGGTTGGGAGGCATTCATTTCATAGAGCATGATATTATGAAAGTTGTCAGCAGTTTCTACTCAGTGTCAGAAGAAGATATGGCAAACAAGCAAAATGTAGTAATTCTTGATGCTACAAAACTACATCCAAGGGATTAGAAAAAAAAGGCCTCTAGTGGATAAATCTAGCAAGGGTAGACAAGTTACTTTTGAAGACGAGGAAGTTGAAACTGGTAGTGAGGAATATGTTGTTGTTATTGAAGATGACATTGGAACTGAGAAGAGTCGTAAAAGACCAAAAGTAACAATGCCCAAGAATAAATTTGTTACAGTTAATGATGAGAATGTTATGAAGAAGAAAAGCAAAGTTGAACATTTTTAAGTAGTCATTACCAACAGTCAAGAACCTAGTGAAACTTCAAAAGAAAGTAGAGAAATCATTACACTAGGAGCTGATTTAGAGGATGGCATTATCAAAACAAAACAAAATTCCATTCGATAGAAATTGACAAAGAGAAGCTTAATTGAGGGTGGTCGTACATTTCAGCTTAATGTTAGACAAATCTATAAGGCAAGTGAAGGATAATGTCAATATCAAATCAGAAAGCCACATCATCTGCATGTTCACAACTTGAAGACATTAATGAGGTACAATCCATATGCTCATGTGGTTAATTATGTGCTTCTTGTTGATCCAGTTCAAGTTCCCAACAAAGAAGCATTTGATAAGTCAAAATGTTTTTAATACAATTATTATGTGCTTGGGGGGAACCATTTTGTAGAAGCTCAAAGACAATTGATGGAGGAATATTCTAATAACCCATGTTTTGAAACAATGAAATGTATCATTTATGCTGGTTACCAGATACAGAAGCAAAGTTAGTGGCATGGGATCATAATTCAGATAATGAATATAGGATGTCTATGACTTTCATACAAAGGGTTAGATTTATTCATAGTGAATTTGAAGAAAAATGTGGTGGGGATAGGATAAATGTTACTATAGATTTTCGAAAGGAATACTATATGGAAATAGGCTATCCAATTGAAGAGAAAATCAATTCAAAAGGTGGCAAAGGTGGCAAATTTAGTGATTTATTTAGAGGTGCTAATAGCAGTTTCCGATTGGCATTTAGAACTGGAGAGATATGGGAGTTGATTAATGAGATTTTTAGCATGTGGGAGAGCATTGGCATTAAAAACCAGAAGGTCAAAAAGTCTAAGCCATTGATATGTAGCAACAGTAAATCAGGTCCTGAAATGAAATGGCTTCCAGAAGATATGACTATCACACCTTGGAGAGCATTGCAAGAAGTGAAAGATGAAAAAATTGTCAAAGCAATATTATCTCGTGTGAGGTCAGGGGAATTATCATTAGAGGAAATGTTTGAGGAATTTCAAAAGTACGTTTGTTGAATTATTTTTATTTATTTCTAGATTATATTTTTCTTTTAAATATAACATATTGTTCTTGGTAGTATTTGTTATACATATCATTATATTAACTTTTTTTACTTTATCTATGCAGTCACAAAGTTTACATGAAAATTCAAGAACAAATGGTTAAATTGTTGAATGAAGATAGTTGGGATGATGTTGTACGCAACTATCCAGATTCAAGTTTTACATCAACATTAAAAAAAATTATCTTGCATTTAAAAATGTATGTTGATTTATACATTTATTTTTATTCATTTGTGTACTATTTTTAATTTATAACTTACACATATATTTGTTTATTTTATAAAAGATGAAGAAGGATGATAATGGAGCACCAAATAGTTTCAGAACCTTTATTGAAAAAATAAAGATTGAAAGACTGAAGAAGCAACGTATTAAGAATGTTGAACTTGATCCAACTCTTACTCATTTCATTTGGAATGGGCTAGACAATATTCAATATCAAGTAATACAAGGCAACTATGAAGACATTTCTAAACTCATACCTAAAAGGGATTATGCCCTAGTTATTGTAGATATTCCCCATGGTTTCAATATTCCAAACATTGACTATGATAGTGACCCTTATACTTATCAATCTCTTAATAAAGTGGTTGCGGGATTTCTAGAAGTCACGTCATCACCATTATGGAGATTTGTGACATTTCATTCAGACACACAATTGGCAATGTTATTTTCAAGATTCAAGGATGCAGCTTACATGGTAAGACGTTTAAAATGTATATTTGATTAATGTTAAAAAATTCATTTATGTATAAGTTAATTGAACTTTTACTATTTCATGTTACAGGGAAAAGTCAAATATTCTTAACCATGAAGATCAACTATTTATAAATGATTGTGAGTTCATCCATATTGATAGTTGGGCAAAAGATGATAGCTATATGTCTATGATTTTTAATTGGGTAGATGGAAAGAATCATGGCCAAATACTGACTTATGATGCTATTGTGAGAAAACTAACATATGAAGACAAAGAAGTAAAAGGAGAGATAGTTAACATTTATCAAAAACCATAATTATTGATTAACTATCTTATAAACATATGTTCAAATGAAGGAGATTGGGTTCTGGATTTATTTTCTGGCTCAAGTAAGTTTTATTATATGGAATTGAATTTCAATATGTTATTTCTTAATTAATATGTCATTGTACTAATTTACTTCATTATTTCTTTTGTGCTTGATAATTAGGTACAACACTAGCATGTTTCCTTCAAAAAGGAAGAAATTGCATTGCAATTGAAAAGGATCCAATACAATGCAATTTCATTCAGCAAAAAATTAATACTCTTCAATTTCTCCCAGATGCAATGCAAGAAATTGGGTTGAAGAAAGGGGACTTTAGTGAATCACATGTGGAAAAAAGGCAAAGGAACCCCAACCACCATTACATGGAATGATTAGAAAGGCATACATTGGGAGATTCGCAGACATCAAAGATCCATTAGAAGAGGAAAATGAACAAAATGAAGCAGAAAATATTGTGGAAAAAGACAATGATGAAACTCTAGAGGAAGAAGAGTTTGGATTACGTGACATTGCTAATTAAATTTAAGTTATGCTTGGAAATCAAGCTCATTTTTTGTAACTATTAATTAGTTATACTTGTAATGTTTTATGAGAAAAATATACACTCAATTAAGGTTGTTATGCATTCAATATTTGTATTATGTGATTTTCGCATTAATTTTTATGTTAATCATTATTTTTTGAAAAAAAAGTGATTATTATTATTTTTTTGACATGAAATTCATAAAAAAAACTATTATTTAACCATTTTTAGTTAAAAATTTCCTATAAAAATTGTGATTTTGACATGTCATTTCTAGCAAAAAATTATCAAAACGTGTAGTTTTTTAGTTATATTTATGTTAAAAATTATTGTTTTTTAGAGATAATTATTTCATGTGGATTGAAAAATTAATTAACGATGTATAAATATGTAGAATATAAAAAATTCAAAATATCGACCTTCTTCTTTAAATATGCAAAACAATAAAAACCTCACTACAAAAAAATAAAAAATAAAATAAAAACAAGAAAATATGAAGAAGAAGACCACTTCAAAAATTATTAAATTTAGAAAATAATTATTTACATTTCATACATTAGAAAATTTAAAGTAAAAAAAAAAAGGCCTTTTAAAAAAGGGCTTGGTGTAGAATTACCACTTTTTTAAATCAGCATGAAAATCACTACCATTCTAAAACGCAATGTACATAAAAAAAAATTATAGTGTCATAAACTATGCTCTAAAAAAACATGTGTGTTTTGCATCACCTCTTTTCAAAAGCGGGTCACTTTTTTGCTATCTCTATGAAACGGGTAACAATATTAGCTCCCTTTTCAAAGTTTACATTGTTCAAGATGGAAGTGATGTAACCCTGAAAATTTTTCTAATGGTATGTGGTTAAAGTCGAACATCCAAGAGGACACGTCACCTTCATCCTAGGAAGTTCAGGCACCCTAGTGATTTATAAGCAGGTAACAAGTTTTATCTTCAGGATGAAAAGGCATTGTGACAAGCCAAAAAGTACAAGTGGTAGCAGTGGAAGGTGTGGGTTAGTCAGGAATTGCATAATGGAAGCACGGTTGTTAAAATTGGAAACTAGGGTCAACTTCCACCTTATGACAACTCATATGATGGGGATGATTATTGCATTGGATTTATCATTCAGAGAGGTACAATTTTGATGTAAAGAACATCTAATTTTGACAAACAGAAATAGAATTATGAATGTATTTCTCTTATGGACAAACTGTCAAGGTCGGCCACAATCAAATGTAAGCTCAGGAAACCTAATAGATGTGTCTCTTCACCCTCAAAGAAGTGTATAAATAGAGGTGACATTTTCCTCATTTGGACATCACTCATCACATCATCATGTCTCTCTTATTTGGTTCGAACAACTTGGAGGTATTTCTCTTTTCTTCGCTCGTATGGCCAACATGGAAAATTTTAAGGATGGAAATTTGTCTTAAAGTTTAGAAACCTTAGTGAATCTTGCTAGTCTCTCATATGAAAACAATAAAATATTTGGTAATATATTTGTAAAAAAATTCAAATTTATTATGTTTTTATATATACTCTCTATATAATTTTGGCAATGTTTAAGGTAAAATAATTTTATATTATAAAAATTGGGCGAATTCTTCTTAGAAAAAATGGAAATTGGCGAATCCTTTTTCTGGGAAAAACATGGAAAATTAGCCCACCTACGAATATTAGCCCCCAAAATTTTCCATGATGGTAGACAACTCTCTCTCTCTTTTTGCCACACATGTGGTAGGAGGCTGAGTTTTTCTAGGCAAAACAGGTCGAAGTTTTGAGGGTGTTGACCAACATTAACTTACGGTGATTTCACCAGTGTTGACCTTGGCTTTTGGGCTAGAAGTTTGATTTTTCTAGGCTACATTTATTGGCATGAAAATTGAGAAGCTTGGCATAGGTTGACCAGCCTTGACTTTAGGTTGATGCCAAATTTGACTGCTAAAAATTAAAACAATGTTTCTTTCTCCTTTGACTGGGTTTGACCGATTTGTTTTGGGTTGATGTTGATTCTCTTAGAAGGCGAATTGGAATGTTGTCGACCGAGCTGATTGGAGGAAATTTTGGGCAGCGTTGAACAACATTGACTTTTTGGTTAGGGCTACACTGTCTTTTGATTTGGAAGATCTGTTTTGGGCTCACAATTATGATATTTGTACTCTCTCTCTCTCTCTCTCTCTCTGTTGAACTATTTAAGAATAATAAGAAGATTTGATCAAAGGGTTTCCCCACATTGGGGTTTGTCCCTGACATCCACCACATCTTTTGTCCTCTTGTCTTCACTTGTTTTCTACATATGATTTTATGTTCTATCTGCATTTACTGTCAATGTTTATAAGTTAATGTGATTGCTACTTGATATAATTGGAATTTTTCATTAGCCTGCTAAAGGAACATTGAATTAAATTTTCTTAAGCATAGAACATACCATTGTTATCTAAAATTAACATGATATCATAGTTGAGGTGAGGAAAAATCCCGAGAAAGAGTGAAACAAAGCAATCACTAAGGGTAGATGTTGGAAAAGGACTTGGAACTAGTCCTAATGATGACAACATCTTTCTTCAAATTTGAGGAAAAGCTTCAGGAAAAGCCCGACTATCATGCATGGAAGATGACTGTGGATTTGACTTTGGAAGAGAATGATCTGATGGACTATGTCAAAGGAAGAATATCATAACATCCTTCAAATGCATCCATTGCTTCAAACCAAGTACAATAAAGGTGAGGTAAAAGATAAGAAGATTATTATTGATTCTATTCACAAGCCTTTGGTTGCATATATTTCTAATTTGGAAACATATAAAGAGATATATGAAAGTTTTGTTGGTATGTTGAAAGTGAACAATGCAAATCAAATTCCCTTTCTAGAGAACAAGCTGAAGGGTATCAACATGGATAGAGGAGAATCCATCCAATCCTACTTCATGAGGATCATTGACATCAAGAATGATCTCCTTTCTATTGGAGAAGTCATTGGTGATAGGAATCTCACTCTTATTACACTTGGAGGCCTTAAAAGAGAATGGGATGTGTTCAACACTACCATTCTTAACAATGACATGATTCTGGGATTTGAGGAAATATTGGCTAGATTCACTGAAGAATAAATAAGGATGATGGAAAGAGACAAGCCCTCAAATGGAAACAATCGTACTGCCTTCTCTGCTCATTCTAGAAGAAGGAACAATATTGGTAAAAGGAATCAAGGACAAGGATACAAGTCGGGGTTTAAGGAAGGAAGAAAAGGAAGGTGCTTCAATTGTAACAAGTTTGGCCACTTCACTAGAGAGTGTCTTCATAAGAAGGATACTGCAAGAGATGATGACAAAAATAAGAATAACAACTTCAAGGGCAATGGAAATAAAAGGAACAACAGGTTCAATAAAGGAAAGAGGAATTCTCCTGCTACTCGAAATGGAGGTGGTTGTCCTCCCAAGAAGTCAAGAAACTATAGGTATGATGAAGCTAATGTTGTAAAGAAAAATGAATTTTATCTTATTTATGCCTTCTCCATCGCCTCTCCTCCAGATACATTAGACCATTGGTTGATTGATAGTGGTGCCTCAAGGCACTTCACTGGATACAAAGAATCTCTCTCAAACTTGGTTGAAATGGAGACAAATATGGAGATTATACTTGGGGATAATGCAACTTATGCCATGAAAGGAATTGGGACAGTTAATTTTCACTTAAATGAAGGTCAAACCCTTCACCTACAATAAGTGTTATATGTACTTGAATTGAAAAAAATCTTGGTTTTCATTTCTACGATGGAAGAGAAAGGTTTTAAGGTGTCATTCATTAATGGGAAGGTTCATCTTTGGCAAAGGAATCTAAGAGATCAATTCACTCTAGGATTCAATGTTGAATGTATCTATTGGGTTGGAGGAATTTTGATGGGAGAAATGATTTGTTACACCTCTCCTCAATCTGAATTATGGAATTGAAGCTTTTCTCACCTTCATTTCAAAGCCTTACTCGATGTATGGAATATGGTCATAGGGATGCCCGAATTCAACTTAAATCATGAAGGTGTTTATCAAGGATGGAAAAAATACAAGGGGACCATTCCCCTAAAGTGGAACACAAACCACCGATATTATTCAATTGTTCCATTTTGATCTATCATGTATGCTTCCCATGACATCTGTGGGTGGGTATTTGTACTATGCTAGTTTTGTGGATGAATTCTCTCGTAAGACATGGATCTATTTCTTAAATAAGAAGAATTAAGTATTCAAATGGTTCCTCTCCTTCAAAGCCTTGGTCTAGAATCAAATAGGGAAGAAGATCAAAATATTGGGGACCGATAATGGGACCGAATATGACTCTAATGAATTCAAATACTACTGTAGAGAAGTTTGCATTAAGAGGGATACTACAACCACTTATACTCCTGAACAAAATGGTGTTGCTGAAAGGAATAATGATACTATCATTGAAGCCACTTGGGCTAAGCTTCATGATGAAGATTTTCCTAAGTTCTTATGGGGAGAAGCTATAAACAACACTATGTATGTCCAAAAATAATGCCACATCAAGATTTGGACTTCGAGACACCCGAAGAATCATTCACCAGTAAGAAACCTGATGTTTATAATTTTACATTTTTTGGTTGTCCCATATACTTTCATGTGCCGAAAGATAAAATAAATAAACTAGATGCATTTGGGAAAAATTGAACATTCATGGGCTACAATGAAACTTTGAAGGCATATAGAATCTATGTGCCTAGTAAAAGGGAAGTGGAATTGAGTCATGATGTCACTTTCAATGAAGATTATGCACTTAGAAAGATTCAAGATCTTCCTATTCCTAGGAAGGCCAATGATGATACTAATGCAGAAAAGTAGGATGAATCTTCGTCTAATGAACTGATGCCCGATGTTGAAGGTCTGATGGATCCCATTGATCCACCTCCTAGTGAGCCCTCTACTAAAATAAAGAGGCTTTTGTGGCTTAAATATACTCTTGAAGATGTAAAGAAACACATTGCACTGAGGGGGACATTTCATTAAAGAAAGAAGCTAAATGGGTACCAAGGGTACATAGCTGCCATGAGTACCATCGTACAATCTGAGCCTTGTACATTTTAATATGCCATGAAGCAATAGGTTTCGAAGGATGCAATGAACAAAGAGTATGAATCAAACATGATGAATGATGTATGGGATGTGGTTCCTAGACCTAAGGATAAGTTTGTGGTCACTTCGAAATGGCTCTACAAGGTAAAACATGGAGCTGATGGGATTGCTAAGAAATTCAAGGCCAAATTTGTAGCTTGAGGATTCTCTCAAAAGGAAGGAGTAGACTATGATGATATATTTGAACCAATTTCCTAATATACCACCATTTGTTCGGTCATAGATCTTGTTGCCTCGCAAGGATGGAACCTTCATTAGATGGATGTCAAAACTACCTTCTTGCATAAGGAGGAAGTATATATGAAATAACCCAAGGGGTTCGAGGCTCAAGATCATGAGACACATGTATGAAGGTTGAATAAATCCCTCTATGGGTTGAAGTAACACCCTAGGGCTTAGTATGAGAGGATCGATAGTTATCTTATGAAGTTGGGATTTACGAGAAGTGACGCTAACCCAAACCTTTACTTCAAGGTTGAAAAGGACATACCTCTCATGCTGGTCCTTTATGTGGATAATCTCTTTCGGATAGGTGATGACCCTCTCATTCATCAATGCAAGAGGGAATTGGCTTCCTCGTTCGAGATGAAGGACTTAGGACTGCTGCAAAATTTCCTAAGGTTGGAGGTCTAATAAAAGCTAGGTGATATTTTCCTTTCTCAAGGAAAATATATTGTGAAGCTACGTGAGAGATGTGGGATGGTGGACTGCGAGTGTGTGAGTACCTCAATGGAACTCAAATTCAATAAGCTATGTGGAAATTTTGCTGGTCCTAAATTGGTGAACCCTATTGAGTATCGTCAACTTGTGGGGGTACTAATGTTCTTTGTTAGATCCTATCCTGACATATGCTTCATTGTGAACATGTTGATTCAATATATGGTCGAGCCCCATCACATTCATTGAATTGCTACCAAGAATCTCTTGAGATATCTCTAGGGCACAATCCACCATAGATTGAGATACACTGTCAGGGATTTGAGACTACATGGATATACAGATGTTGATTAGGCTAGAAGTGTGGTGGATCATAAGAGCACATCTAGGTGTTGCTTTTCTTTGGGGTCTGCTTCTATATATTTGATGAGCAGGAATCAGAAATTGGTTTCACTAAGCACCACCAAGGCCAAATACATTATTGTGAGTATGGGCTATTGTGAAGAATTTTGGTTGAGGAAGCTATTCAATGAGATTTTTGAGCACGTGCAAGATACAACTGTGATATTTTGTCACAACCAGAGTGGGATTCATCTATAAGAGAATCTCGTGTTCCATGACCACTCCAAGCACATTGATATCAGGCACCACTTTATCTGTGATATGGTACAACAGGGAGTAGTTAGGCTCCAACACATCAATTCAAATGAAAAGGTTGCATATATTCTCATGAAGCCTCTCGGGAAGGTCAAATTCTTAACCTTTTGAGAGAGACCTAGAGTCATGCAATGACCCTCCTATGAGGGTCTTGTATGAGTTGGACACAAAGATCTAGGAGCTCCTCGGGGTTTGGGGTACTTCTTGGAGATATGAGCGACCATAGGGTAAGTGGTTCACCTTCCCCTAGTGGTAAGCTAGATACAAGGTGAGTGGTTCACCTTCCCCTATGATACCTCATTATGGTTGACATGTGTGTAAGATGAGTGGTTCACCTTCCCCTACCCAGAAACATACATGTAGGGTGAGTTGTTCACCTTCCCCTACAATTGAAATATGCATAGGATGAGTGGTTCATCTTCTCTTATGGCATATGAGTAGGATAAGTGGTTCGCCTTCTCCTGCCATTGCTCTGACACACATCCTAGCCATAGAGTCCGAGACTCATGGGAAGTACCTCTCATCTGGCCAATGAGTTGGGAAAAGCTAGTTAGGGACCATAGCACAACTAATAGACGCATCATGTATTATCATACTCCCTACAACTAGGATGCATGTTGTTCAACAAATTGATCTAGGATCAAAGACTGCCTCTAGTTAGTGGAGAGTGGTATGATACACCCTTCATCACTTATTCTTCATTATTATTTCATGGTTCAGCAGAGCAGAGCAGAGAAGTGCAGGGCAGTGATGGCAGGGATGGTTCAGGATGATAGGTTGGCATAATGATGGATTGGTAGGTGAAATTCTCCCTAGTTGAGAGGGAGTGTTAAAATTAGAAACTAGGGCCAAATTCCACCTTATGAAATCTCATATGGTGGAGATGATTATTGCATTGGATTACTCTTTCAAAGAGGTACCATTTTGATATAAAGACCATCTCATTCTAAGAAGTAAAAATGGAATTATGAATTTATTTCTCATATGGACAAACTGTCAAGGTCGGCCACAGTCACATGTAGGCTCATGAAGCCCAATAGATGTGTCTCTTCACCCTCAATAAAGTGTATAAATAGAGGGTACATTTTCCTCATTTGGACATCACTCATCACATCATCTTCTCTCTCTTATTTGGTTTGAAAATCTTGGAGGTCTTTCTCTTTTCTTTGCAGTGTGGCAGGCAAGTCTCTCTCTCTTCTTTATGCGTGTGGCAAGAGGCCAAGATTTTATGGGAAAAATAGGTCAAATTTTTTAGGGCGTTGACCAACATGGAATTAGGGTGATTTGACTAGCACTGACCTTGGTTTTTGAGCTAGAAGTTTGATTTTTCTAGGCCACATTTATTGGCACAAAAATCAAGAAGTTTGGGATAGGTTGACCAGAGTTGACTTCAGGGTGACATCAAATTTGACTACTGAAAATTACAGAAGTTTTTCTCTCTCCTTTGACTAGGTTTAACCAATTTGTTTTGGGCTGGTTTTGACTCTCCTAGAAGGTCAAATTGGATTGTTTTTGGTCGAGCTAATTGGACGACATTTTGGGCAGCTTTGACCACCATTAACTTTCTGGTTAGCGCTGTATTGTCTATTGATTTGGCAGATATGTTTTGGGCTCACATTTATGATATTTGTACTCTCTATCTACTAAACTATTGAAGAATAATAAGAACATTTGATCAGAGGGCTTCCCGACATTGGTGTTTGTCCTTGGCATCCACCACATCTTGTGTCCTCTTGTCTTGGCTTGTTTTATGCATATGATTTTATGTTCTATCTACATTTACTTTCAATGTTTATAAGTTAATGTGATTTCTACTGGATATAATTGGAACTTGTCATTGAGATGCTAAAGTAACACTGAAGTAAATTTACTTAAGCATAGAACATACCCATTTTATCTAAAATTAACAACGGTGGACCATAGTGGACACAAATTTTGGAGGATTGAACCTTGGTGATTTCTATCACAAAACAAACTCTTGTCCCTGGGGAAATAAATTTGAGAGCTAATGAGGAAATCTAGCACTCATCTATGTGTGTGTTATGTGACAGAGGGCATGGTAACATGTTATGAATGGGTCAAAAGATTTGGTAGTGAGGGCCATATTTGGTGGTTCAACAAAAATTACCTGAGAGCTAAAAGAATTTCTAAAGTGATGAACAAGTTGGGAGTTTTTTTTGTGGAATGAGTTAGATTTGGTATTTTTGGGAAATGGAAAAATCATGTAGTTTGACATGTTTATAAGTGTAGACAAAATTCCATCTAGACCTTGATATTTTCTAGAATTGCAAATTTGGAAAGTTTTGCTTAGTTTTTCATATAGGGACAAAATATTAGAGATTGAATAATTTGAGAACACATCTAGAATACTTGACAAAAGTGGTAGATGAATTGCAAATATGAATTCATGCGAATTAAAAAGTTGAACTCAACTAAAATTTATAAATCTAAAATACTGGCTCTAATTTTTCATAAGAAAAAATAAATTAGCAAGAACTAAGTTGGTGTTGTTGATGTTCTTGTTGTTGGTGGTGTGTATGGTGAATTGATCAATGATGGGATATTGTTGAAGGTGATTTTGTGGTCATTAGGGTGTGAGATTGAGGATATATTTATTTATTTTATGAAAGAGATTGACCTTCATGATTTGTGTTTGAAAATGGAATGAATGAAGAATCAAGGAGGTCAAGTGAGTTGGAGGTTGCATTTCATGGGTTTTAGCTCCCTCCAGCAGTGGTTGGTAAACAATTAGGGGTTGAATAAATTTTCAATAGAAGTTGATAAATCTGGTCTAGTAGCTCCTATCAGTGATAGCAAATAAACTATGGGTAGCTTCTCCTTTCAATAGCCACTGATAAATGAGGGAGTAGTTGCTTCCTTCTAGTTGGAGCCATAGAACTTTGTAACAACAAGTGTAAGATTTCACTTGTGAAATTAATTGAGGTAAGGATTGAAGAATATATGTGTCTAATATGTGTTTCTTTTGTTGAATCTTATGGTACTTATATGAATGGTTGTTGAAGTGTTTATTGGTGTTTTAGTATAATTCACTTGTGAAAGAAAGTTTAAAATTCTCACAATATTGATTCACCTCCCCTCTCAGTATTGTCCTAGTTTCTAACAATTGGTATTAGAACCAAGTTACTTTAGAATCCATTTAATAGCTAGAATAAATATCAGGGACCATGGAAAATGAGGGAGGATGATTCACCATTAGGGAACCTATGATCAGCGGAATGAAATATGTGTTTTGTAAAGTAATGATGAAAACCTATATTCAATCTATTGGTGTTGATATATGGGATGCTTTGGAAAGAAGAATATAAAAGGCCTCAAGCTCTTATTACTAGATATCAAAAGGTGGAATTTACATGCAATGCTAAAGCAATGAATTCTCTACTAGCTAACCTACCTGAATTAGAATTAGTCAAGGTGATGGATTTCTATTGGCTTAAGGGGTCCTGACCTAGGTTCAAAGTTAGATGCACCAACCAATAAAACCCTAACTATTGGACCTTTCAGTAATAACCTGCATAGTGCAGGTTGAAGTCTCACTTGAAGCAGTATTGGGGGATGACAGGACTAGGTTTCTACATCCATAGGTCATTGTGATGGGTTCTTCTAGCTTCTAGGGTTTCTTTCAATCTCCGCGAACCCTAACCCTTAAATTATAAATGATTGCAGTAACACACAAAAATAGAATCTTAACCTTCATGAAATAATTTAATAATTCATAACAGTAAGTAAAAACACATATCTGCTAATTTCATGCATTAATTAAACATTACTTCATAAGAATTCAAAATATTAGAGTAAATACACATAAATTGCATAAGTAAAGATAGATGTACAGATACACAAGTAGAGCTTCAAAATAGTCTTTTATTGATATAATCATTCGATTACAGACTCTTCTTCCCTGCGCACTTAGTTGCAGGGGCCTAGGCACTCAGCATTCAGACTTACCAAGGTCTTTGCGCACTCAGCTGCAGGAGCTTTCCCCTTTGCCTAAGTACAAGAAACAAACTTTCTTGCATTAGCTTACTTGTCAATATAATGATATTCTATTTCGAATTACCTCCTAGACTCGCTATGACTCTTCTATATATAGCCTTTGCTTTTACAATACCATGGTCTGTGGACAATGGGAGAATCAAAACGCTCCCTATATTCTAGAAAATTAAGGGACTGAAGCCCCTTTTGATTCCTATGACCTTTGTGCTCTGCTTCATCAAAGCGTGGAGGCTTTACAAGTGTACCAAAACTTATTACAAAACTTTACCCCAAGGGACCCTGTATCAACAGGCCCCCAATGAAATTTCATGACACGTCCTCAAGTTAGTTTGTTGGTATTTCGATCTTGGCCTATAGTTCATGGAACTCCAACTTCAAAACCTACAGGTCGGTTGTTCCTTGTGTAGTAGCTTCTTGCACTTCTTCAACCAACTTTTGAGTAGTTGGGTCTTCAACTACAAGGCCCATGGTATTCTAAGTCTGTTACATCCCCTTGATCTTACTTTGTACAGATAGAGTCAACTCGTTGGCCTCTTCTATCCATGGTTGTGTTCGTGTAGAAAGAATTGCTTCCTTGCGGTGCAGCTCATCAATTTCATTCTTTATAGTCTTCCCTTCCTGCAACCATGTGAACTATTGTACTAGTGTGAGTGTGCACGTAGTCGATCAGATTTCATCAAACTGTATCTGCTTCTCTCTGATATTCACTACAATATTTTGCAGAGTGGGATCTTCTTGCAGCGAGGTGCACAACTCCATGGTTTTCTCAAAGAGCTTCGTGGAGCCCTTTACTGCATCTTCTATCAATTTCATGCCTTCCTTGATAGCAGCTCCGCATTGCTCTCTAACTTTTGGAGGAGTCATGGGTTGTAGCTTCAATTGTAGCTCTGATATATGCAACTACAGCTCAAACCAGACTCGGTCAATTTCATCTTTAGAGTCCTTCACTGTAGCGACCAGCTTTTGGATCTTCTCCATGGAGGTTATTTCAGCTAGAATATTGAGCTTTGGTAGGCGTCATACATAAAGAACATTATACAATGAGAGTGTATCTAGCACCCCAATAACGGATGACCTTTTGTAGGATATTTCTGTAAAAATTGATTTCTTACGTTCAAGTCTGTGTAATGGCTGCTTCCAACTGTTGGCTCCATGTTGTGATTTCCTGTTTCTACTTAAGAACTTGTGCCTTCTCCTAAAAAATACTCTGGTTTTTTTTTTTAACTTCACTTATTACTAGGAGTGTGCACTTCTCCCTAATCCAAAATTCATTAGACACCCCTAGGTGTAGCACATGCAAGGTCTGGATAGGGAGTTTCTTGAGGTTTAAGCCTAGGTTCTTTATCTGCTTAAGTTGGGCCCTTTGTTCTTCTATTTCGACATGCATGGATCCTCCTCGCAACTGAAGGGTGCGGAGATCCAAAGATTTGTCTATATCAAAAACGAACTCACTCACTTGATTTAGGCTTGCTGGCTACCCCCTCACCTAGTCCACGCTCGTCTGTGACCTACCTATTTGGATCTGCAATTCGCATAGATCTCGTTGAACCCTTCCCAGTGCCTGTTGGCACTATTCCTTGAAGTGGCCCCAAAGATAAATCGTTCTGTCATGGACCATGTCACATATCTCATCTAAATCCCCTTTAGTAAGGACTAAAGGGGTTGCAACTATTGATCGATCAGACTTTTGTTTCTTGCATGGCCCAGTGGAGGTTTGCCTCTTCCTTGTCTAGACTATGAAGGGGGATTCTAACTCTGCACACCCTACATTGCATTCCTCTATTTCTTCCTATGATGTTTTCTCCTTTTCCAACTCCTCAACATCAATTGTGGCCTATGGCATTTTTGTCTCATGTGCTTCTCTTTCTTTGGCTTCCGCTTCTTTTTCTCTGGCCTCAAATTATTTTTTCTTTGCAGATTTCTCTCGGGTGGCACTTTGCTATGCTTCCTTATTTTTCTTTGTTTTCATCGTCTGCACGATCAAACCTTCTGTGACCTTAATAGTAACTCTGTCGGCATCTGACGGGGTGAGACAGTCGCTTGGCCACTTGCTGAGGACCCCTGCTATGTCCCCCTTGGCCAGCAAGTAAGGCAACTTGTGCCATATCCTCATGGGATCCCTCCTCGCACGAATATGCATATTGTGGAAATCTACTTTGAAATCAGCTATGGTCCCATACTGCATTTACAGTGTGGGTGATAGCCTTGGCCTCTAGCTAATCACCATCCTCAGATCCATCTCAAAAAGGACCCATAAAACCTTCACATCTAGGATGCGCACGGGGTCCTTTGTAGCCCAGAGCAAAGTGAACTTCACTACCTCTGGAAGGTTGGCATCATGGGGAGGAAACTGACTATCCTTAGGAGTCCTCCATGCCACTAGTGCTATCAGTAGCAACAACTAGGTGTAATGGAGCACCTTGCCCTCATCTTGGGCCTCCCTGCAATTCTCCATAAATTCCTTGCATAAGTACTGAGCTCAGTTATACTAAACTCCTTTGGTGCACTATGTAGCCAAACAGATGATCGGTGCTGGTACTTTGTCTACGCAGCACTTATGTAATATTTTTCCTGCTAATATCTGTGCAGAAAACTACATTGCAAGATTCGAGATAGAGCGGATAGAATATCCATGCAATTTATTTATCAGGCCAAACTTGCTCTTCATCTGGTCTGTGAGCTTCCTTTCCTGTGATTTTCCTCCAAACGCTTCTATATGATCTACTCAGTATGGTAGTAAGGTGATCTGGTGGATCAGCATGTCTCTTATCAGGATGGGTTCTCCCATCCAGAGACACCCATAGTGCACTAGTGTGAGAAATTGGTGCACACAGATGGTGTTTATGTTGGTACGACAAAAATGCGACACCCAAAGCATGTTCATGAACCCTGCGACCCAAACACCAACTACCCACTTCATTGGTTCCAATCGCGTAACCTCTAATTCTTCACAGTAGACCTTGGATAGGTATTTTTGGGGCACCATATGAGGGAACTTCTCATGGTCCCCAAAGTCCCAATCCTCCATCTTGAGTGTTAGTATGTGGGCCAACAATGCGCCCTTGAACACCACCTTCTTTGGCAACAGTAGCATGGTCACCATAAAATTTGTGTTGTCTGGATCTTTTAGCACTTTAGCTGTGGCCTTGTGCTATGGAATATACTTTAGTAGTCAAGTCATTGGCTCATCCTCCTTAGCATCAATCTCCTCGATGCCTCTATTCAGTTATTCTTCATCCAAATCCATTGGTTCTATTTGTTGTTGTGACCAATCCGTATTCCCCTTCTGGCAGAATTCCGTGGGGTTTTTCCACGGTGACTGCCTCATCAGGACCTGCTGAGGTTTCTTCTGCTTCTTATTTGTCGCCCTGGATGTAGAAGGTTGAGATACATAAGGCTTAGGTCTGGGAGACCTAGGCATAGTAGTCATAAATCATGTAGGGACAGACAATGCTGCTTCCATCTCAGGTGGAGTTACAGTCATTCTAGCTAGAAAACACTCATAGAGAAAGTCAGGTACGTTAACCAACCCTAGTCTCGAAAAGATCTCTTCCCAATTTGGCCCAGACATATAGTTCTGCACTTGGCACATAACAAGGTGAAAAATATCAACAAATTCTTAAGAAGAAAAGTGTTCTAATGTGATGTAGCACGCCATATTTATAGATGATTTTAAATTCAAATCCAACTGTTCCCTCCAATTTCTAATCATTAATGCATCATTGGCGGAAGATTTCCAAAGATATTCTTCATAAATGCGTCTTCCTCACTCCTTTCAATGAAAATTTTTCCATCCAATCATCTACATTGCTTCCAACGATCATTTTTCATCCAAGCCACATGAAACCCACCCTTGTAGCGTAGCCTCTTTGGCACAACTCCCCTCAGCGCCTTACTTCAACCTGTTGCACAACCCCCTTACTTCGATTTTCCAACTTTCAGACAGTGTAGTTTAGAGTCCTACACTTCCTTGCAGCTGTTTGGAGTACTAAGACTATCCCACAATCATATAGTCATTGCACAGGGGTAGGATCACCCCTGTAAAGTTTCAATCGACTACCATTGGCTTTTCCTGGAAATAATTCGCCATTCAGCTTCGCAAGCTTAACTGTGCCACCATTTGCAATTTCCTTAACAACATAGGGTCCTAGCCAATGCATTTGAAATTTGCCACGAAACTTTGTAAACTTACTATCATATAGCAATACCAAATCTTCATTCTTGAAGGTGCGTTGTTTCATGTGGTGATCATGCCATGTCTTTTGATGGTCCTTTTGCACTTGCTGATGAAATCCTGTTAGGAAACAGTCTTCCTCCACTTCTACCAGCTTGGCAAGATGCTCCTCCATAGTATCATCATCAGCCATATCGGGCAATGCCACAATCCACAAACTTGGCACAATGTATTCCATGGGAATTACAGCCTCCTACCCATATACTAATCTAAATGGGGTTTGGCCTGTCAACTTCTTACAAGTGGTCCTATACACCCAAAGCACCGTTGGTATGTGCACATCCCAGTCATTCTGCTTAGTGTTGGAAATATTTGTCAAGGCACTCTCCAAAATTTTGTTGAAGGCTTCCATCATGCCGCTAGTTTCGATGATACGGTATACGCTTCTGATGATATACCTAGAACTCATCAAGCATCATAATAATGGTTTCATTTAAGAAGTGTGTGCCCCAATCACTCATTAAAATTTTAGGGCAGCTAAAACCAAGACAAAATAAACTTGAAGATAAACTTCATGGCTGTAGTTGCACTATAGTCTTTTATAAGTTGAGCCTTTGCCCATCGGGTCAAGTATTCAGTCGTGGTGATAATTTATCTAGCCCCTGTCTTTTTCCCTGGTGGTTGAATTTGACCCACAAAGTCTATCGCCCACTTATCAAACACTCGAAATGTTACTTATGGATTTAGTGGAAACTCATCCCTTTGCCATGGTCACCCCATCCTATGACAAACATCGAACACCCTATAATACATCTTCAAATCCTTAACTACCACCGGCCACCACAGCCCTGCATGTAGGATCTTCTATGCAGTCACTCTACCTACATAATGACCTCCCACTACTCCTCCATGTTCTTCTGCTAGAAGGCTTCACCGTTCATACTCCAGTACATATTTTCACAATATTTTGTCAGAGGTCATTTTTTACAAATGTCCAATGATCATAGAGAAGTCAGCCTCTCGGACCATGAATTATTTCTTCTGTTGCATCAAATATCCTTTCGAGCCTGATTTTGTAGACAAAAAATGAATTATATCTGTGAAGTGATCATCTATGACATGAACAATGAAGAGTTGTGCATCAAGCAACCCTTCCTCAAAACTTGTAGGCTCATTGTTGGCTTGATGGGGCCTGAACCAGGTTCATCTTTAGTTGTGCCAACCAACAAAACCCTAAACTGTTTTCCCTTTTGCCAACAACCCGCGTAGCGTAGGTTGTAGTCTCACCCGAAGTAGTATTTGGGATGCTAAAACTAGGTTTCTACATCCAGAGGCCTGTGTGAAGGTTCCCTGAAACCCTAAGACTTGCTATGACTCAACTTTATATAGAATTTTCTTTACAATAACATGGTTTGCAGATCATGGGTGGGTCTCAAAATAACTCTATCACCTACCCAACTAATGGACTACAGCCCCTTTGACTTCTACTAACTTCACGCTCCACTTTTCCATATTTTATGAAGATTTTACATTCAATAAAAATTATAATACAAAATTGACTCAAAAATTAACAAAATTGACCCCAGGGACCCCATCCCAACTGGCCCCCAACACAAATTGGGTGACTTTCCCTCGAGTCACTCAGCTGGCTCCTCTATCTTGTTGTGGGGGTCAATGAACTCCATCTGCACCACATCTATGTTAGCAGAACCTTGCACCATGGCCTGTTGCACTTCTTCTACTAGATTTTTTGTAGTCAACCCCTCCATCGCGAGGCACATCGTCCTTTGAGTCTGCTGGAGTGTCTTCAATTTTTCCTAGATTAACAGAGTAATATGACTTGCTTCCTCTATCCATGGTTGTACTATGGCCTTTAAAACAACCTCTTTTCTCTATAGCTCTTCAATTTGTGATTGTAGTTATTTTCTTTCTTGTAAACTAGTGAGGCACTGTATTGGCACCAAAGTGTGCACAGTCACCTTGATTTCATCAAAATTTTGTTGCCTCCCTCAGACATCTATGCCAAGATTCTATAGGTTTGGGTCCTCCTATAGAGTCATCCATAGTTCCATGGCTTGTTCAAATATCAGTGTGCAACCTATGACAGCTACATCTGAGGTGGCCATGCTCTCCCTGATGGCTGCTCCACACTGCTCCTAGATTTCTAGCAGAGTGGCTGGCTGCAAATTCAATTCTAGCTCTGAGATCTTCATTTGAAATTAAAATGTTACCTGACAAACCTTATCCTTTGATTCTCTTACTGTCGAAACCAACTTCAGAATCTTCGTTGCTGCTTCTGTATCCTCTAGAATTTGAAGTTTTGGCAGTGTCTTGCATGCCTGCATAATTGCTACCTCTAAGTTCTGGCTTCGCATGGCCACTTCTTCCTTTTATTTCCATGCCTGAGCCTTTTCTATGAAGATCTACTCATTATTCATCTTGAGCTCCCTCATGACGGATAGTGCGTGTGCTCCTTGATCATGAGCTCGTCTGATACCCCCTGATGAAGCACGTGGAGGGTTTGAATAGGTACTGCAACTAAGTTGACACCCACATCCTTGATCTTCCTGAGTTGGGTGTTTTCTTCATCCACCTCTGCGTGAAGTGATCCTTCTGGCAATAGAATAACTATGAGGTCTAGAGTGTTGTCTATGTCTAGCACTGACGTGCTCGCTTGCTGCAGGCTCCCTTGAATCTCGCTTGCTTGTCCCACGCTCACCCGAATTCGACCTATTTGAATATGCAACTCATGTAGATCCTTCTACATGCTCCCTAGTGTTAGCATGTACTATTGCTCGAATTTTATCCATAACTCTGTCACTATGTCATGGACCTTGTCCTTGATCTGATTCATCTCCCCCTCAATGAGGACTATTGGATCCACATGTGCATGCTTATTGGATTTTTGTTTCTTTCTGGACCTGGAAGTGGTCTCCATTGTCCGCTTATGCAATATAAAGGGAGTGCTCTTCTCCCTGCCACTACCTCCTTCCTCCTCGGACCCTTCCCTGTCTACAGTATTTTTAGAAGCAGAATCCTCAACTTCCTGTGTGGCATCCTTCGTGGCACACTCCTTGTCAGCATCTGCCTTAGCAACAACTTCCTTCTTTTCATATTATGTTTTTCTTGGACTATTTCCTGCTCAGCCTCTATGTTTCTCTACGCTCCCTTCTTACGAGCAGCAGCTTGCGCAACTTCCTTTTTCTTTTGCACCACTGTGTCTTGCGCTGAGGAGCTTTCCCTGGTCATGCTTGTTCCTGCACCAAGATCTAATGGGTTCTCCCACTCAATTGGCCATTTTCCCATGACTTCTTGTACATCTGCATTTTGACTATGTATGGAAACTTGTGCCATACTTTCTTAGGGTCTCATCGCACATGGATGGATATGTTGTGAAATTTTGCTTTAAACTCTGTGTAGGCCTCCAATTTCCTAAACAATTTTGGTGACAACCTTGGCCTCCTATTGATCACAGTGCAAAGGTCCATCTCAAGAAGAACCCAAAATAATTTCGTATCCATGACTCTCTCTTGGTCGTTCTTTTCCCATAATGAATTGAACTTCGCGGCCTTCGGTATATGATCATCTTGTGGAGTGAATTGGCTATCCTCTGGGAGCCTCCACGGGACGAGGGAAATCAATAAGAACAACCACGCATAATGAGGTGCCTTGCCATCATCCTATGCTTCACGAAAATTCAAGAACTATTTGCAGAGGTAATGTGCCCAGTTTTACTGCACCTCCTTCATGTACTGTGCAACCAATGAAATAACTAGTGCCAAATCCTTGTTCGCGCAACACTTTCTCATAATATTACAAGACAAAATCTAGGTGGAAAACTACAATGCCCTGTCATTGATGGAACAGATAGAGTATCTGCACAACTTCTTCACTAAGCCATACTCGTGCTTCATTTTATCTGTGATTTTTTTCTCTTGACTCTTGCCTTCAAACTTCTTGGCAGGATCCAACCCTTGGTAGGGCAACCTTGTGATACTGTGGATGAAGATATCTATGATGGGGATGGGCTCTCCCATCTAGAGACACCCATAATTCACTAGCGTAAGCAATTGGCATACACACACAATGTTGATATTAGTTTGGCTAAAGTGTGGTACCCACAACATATTTAGAAACCCAGATTTTTCAACCCCCGTGACCCACTTCATATTTTATAGTTGTGTGACTCCGGTCTCCTGATAGTATATTTTTGCCAAGTATTTGTTTTTCACCAGCTGTGGGAATTTATCTTGATCATCTAGATACCAATCCTCCATTCTGAGGGTGGGAATGCATCCTAACCGCATGCCTTCAAATGGCACTTTCTCTGGTAATATTGGTGTAGAGACCATAAACTTTCTAGAATCTGAATCCTTGGGTACCTTCACTTTTCCCTTTCGCGGAGGGATATAATTTGAGATCCTAGTGATAGAC
This sequence comes from Pinus tabuliformis, assembly GCA_031772625.1. Lineage (NCBI taxonomy): Eukaryota > Viridiplantae > Streptophyta > Pinopsida > Pinales > Pinaceae > Pinus > Pinus tabuliformis. The sequence continues at coordinate 794,513,527 of CM062818.1, read as the reverse complement.
TCGACCTCCTCAGCATCAAACTCCTCAACCCTGTTGCGAAGCTCCTCTTCATCAAGATGTAGAGGTTTTTATGGTTGTTTTGCCTTGTCCATCTTCCCTTTCTGCTGAACCTTTGCAAGGTTCTTCCTAAGTGACTGCCTCACCGGTACAAGCTGTGGTTTCTTTTGTTTCTCCTTAGCAATGGATGGTTTAGGCTTAGGTGACCTTAGCATCATAGGCACAGATAGTGTAGCTTCCATTGATGTGAATTCAGGGGCGACGGGTTGAGAGACAATGGCTTCAGAACTTGCAGTTTCTCTGGGATTAACTATAGTTGTTTTCTCAAAGATGAGCTCATGGCTCCATTAAGGGAGATTTGCAAACGTCGGCTGTGACAGAAGTTTCTCCCACTCTTCTCGGTTCATAGGTTTTAGACAACAGAGCTTACAAATAATTTTCAGAAGGAAAAGTGTTCTACTGTAGGCCAACATACCATGTTTATATGTAATTTCGAATTTAAATCTCACTGTTCCCTCCAAAATCCTATCATAAATGCATCTTTCGTGACATATTTCCAAAGATTTGTGCCATAAATGCAGCCTACCGACTCCTCCTAATAGGATTTCCACCATCCAATCAACTACAAAGCACCCAACAACTATTTTTGGACCCATATGCCCGACACCAACCTCCCTCACGTAGCTCCTCCCAGTGCACTTTTTCCTTCCCTCGCGCAGCCCCCTTACCTCGTTTTCCCAATCTTTGGGTAGTGTAGTTTAGAGTCCTCTACTTCCTTTCAGATGCTTGGAGTACTAAGACTGTCTTGCTATCATGTAGTCATTGTGCAGGGGAAAGATCCCCTTGATATAACTTTAGTCTACTCCTGTTGACTCTTCCTGGAAATATTTCCCCATTCAGCTTCGCAAGCTGAATTGTGCCACCATTTCTAATTTCCTTGACAACATAGGGCCCCAACCATTGCATTTGAAACTTCCCAAGGAAATTCGTGAACTTTCTATCATAAAGGAACACCAAATCATTCATCTTGAAGGTGCATAGCTTAATATGTCGATCGTTCCATGCCTTTTCGCACTCTTTCTGCACCTATTGGTGAAATCCTGCTAAAAACCCATCCTTTTCTAGCTCCAACGACTACATGAGGTGCTCCTCCATAGTCTCGCAGTCCACCATATCAGTCAATGCTGAAATTTGCAAACTCGACACAATATAATCCATAAGAATCACAACCTCTATCCCATATAGCAGCCTGAATGAAGTTTGTCTTGTTAATTTCTTGCACGTCGTCCTATATGCCCATAGGACCGCTGGTATGCACACATCCTAATCATTCCTCTATGTTTTGTAGACCTTCGTCAATGTTTTTTCTAGAATTTTATTGAATTCTTCAACCATACCATTTTCCTTAGGATTATAGGGCATACTCTTCTGATGATAAACCTAAAATTCTTCGAGTATCATGGCAATAGTTTCATTCAAAAAGTATGTACCCCTGTCACTCAGTAGTATCTTAGGACACCCAAACCTTGTCAAGATATAATCAAATAAGAACTTTGTAGCTATAACAGTTATACAATCCTTCATTGGTTGTGCTTTTCCCACCTCATGAAGTATTCAGTCGCAGTAATAATATACCGTGTGCCAGTCTTTTTCCCTGGGGGCTGTATCGGACCCACAAAGTCAATAGCCCATTTTTCAAACACCTGTAATGAAATTTGAGGATTTAAGGGTAATTATCCCTTTATGATGGCTTTCCCATCCTTTGGCATGCCTCACATGCCTTGCAGTATGCCTTAGAATCTTTATATAGCATTGGCCACCATAATCCTGCATGAAGAATCTTCTGCACAATTTCTCTACCTGCATAGTCTCCTCCTGACACTCCTCCATGTGCCTTGGTGAGGATACTAGATCGTTCAAAATCTAGAATGTATCGATGCATTATTTCATAAATACACATTCTATACAAGTATCCCACAATCACAGAAAAGTTAGTTGCACGAACCACCAACTCCTTTTTCTGCTGAGTAGAATATCCTTTCGGGGCTATTCCAGTAGTTAGAAATTGAATTATATCAACAAAGTGATCATTTGTGACATGTACAGCAAAGAGATGCGCATCCGGAAATACTTCCTCTAAATTAGTAGGTTCGTCTCCTATCTCAATTCTACATAGATGATCTGGTCTCGCGTTCAACCATGCAGGCTTTACAATCACTTCAAAATCATATTCTTGAAACAATAATAACCATCTACATGTCTTCCCCCCCAGCACTAGCTTGTTGACTAGGTACTTGAGAGTGGACTGATCTAGATACAATTGAAATGTACGCCTAACAGGTAATGTCAAAATTTCTGCAGTGTGTAGACCATCGCCAATCCTTCACGCTCTATAGTTGAATAATTCTTATCAGACTTGGACAGTTTCCAGCTTGCAAAGGTGTTCGCTTAGGGGGTCCTGACCTAGGATCAGAGTTAGTTATGCTAACCAACAAAACACTACACTGCTGGCCCTTTTAGCAACAACCCATGTAGCGCACATTGTAGTCTCACCAAAAGTAGTATTGGGGGATGCAAGAACCAAGTTTCTGCATCCAGAGACTAGTGTGATGTTTTCCAGCGCCTTAGAGCTTCCTCTATGTAGATCAATAGACTTCTAGGGTTTGTTACTGTAGCTAAGTCAAATCGGCCTTCAGACCCTCGCGAATGTCCATGATCAATCCTCACAGACCTTAAACAATCGATTTACCTACTTTCGCGCATCAACAAGCAACCCTAGATCAGAGTTCACATAGATCTACTTAATTTGTTAGAAAACATAAGAGAAATGGCCTATAACTTCGTAGAAGTGGCTAAGCATTCATTTCATACATTATTAAGAGATATTCAAGGAATCCGCGTAACATTTGATCATTATTCCATAAAACATGTCATTAATCAGCAACATATAACATAAACAGATCTCAATGGAAATGCATAGTAATTATTCAAAGAGCGGTCTTTATTGAGCTTCAATTCACTAATTACAGACTCTCCTATCCTGCGCACACAGTTACAGGGGTCCACGCACTCAGAGGCAAACTCTACCCAAGCCTCTTGTGCACTCAGCTACACGAGCCTTCCCTTCTCTACCTAAGCATAGGAAGCAGAGCCTTCCTTCTTAGCTCTTGCCCAAGACAGCAAAATTCTTTAATGTACCCAATTTTTTATCCCAAACTTACCTCAGAGACTCGCTAAGACTCAACTATTTATAACTTTCCTAATACAATACCATGGCCCCTGACTCATGGCTGAGTCTTCAAAACTGACAAAAGATAAGGGGCTAAGGCCCCTTTGACTCTATCTATTGGCATGCCCCGAATCCATATTTTGCAGAGACTTTACATCTTTTACAAAATTCTTTACAAAAATGACTAAGTTTAATTCAATTCTACCCCTGGGGACCCCATCCCAATAGGCCCCCAACACAAAGATCGTGACTCGCCCTTGAGTCACTGAGCTGGTTGTTCCACTTTCTGGCAAAGTTCATTGAATTCCTTGGTCAATGCCTGAAGCTGCACAGTACTTTGTTCTGCTGCTTTTTGTACCTCATGGACCAATTTCTCTATGGTTATCCCCTCTACTACAAGTTACATAGTCCTCTGTGTCTGCTGCATGGCCTTCAACTTCTCATGAATTTTCTATGAAAACTAGTAGGCTTCCTTTGTCCAAGGCTCAATCTGGTCTCTGAGAAAGGACTGCTTTTTCTGCAACTCCTAGATCTGCATCAATTTTGCCTTGCCTTCCTGCAAGCGCGCGAAGCGCTGGATAGGCGCCAACGCTCGCGCCATTGTACTGATATCATCATACTGGTTGTTGCACTTCCTTGATTTCTGTGTTCAACTGTTGCTGCACTTCCCTGATTTCTGTGTTCAACTGTTGCAGCGTAGGATCCTCCTGCAATGTATCCCATAGGCCCATTTCCTGAATGAAGAGATGGCCACAACGTTGAACTATGACATCTAGTTGAGCCATGGATTCTTTTATCGTCACACCTCTTTGTTCCCAAAATTCTGGTGGTGTGGTCTGCTGCAACTTCAACTGTAGCTCAGTTATTTTCATCCGAAGAATGACAATCACCTTATCAACCTTTTCCTTTGAAGCGCGCACTGTCACAACCAATTTCCTCACTTTAGCTTAAGCCTCTGCATCGTCGAGTATATTCAGCTTAGGTACAAACTTGTAGGCCTGTTCAATGACAGTGACCAGGTTCTGGCATTGTGTCAACAAGTCCTCCTATTCCTTCAGTGCCTGAGTTTTTTCTGCGAATAGCTACTTGTTGTTGACTCTAAAATCACTGATGATAGTGAGCGCGTGATGTTCTCTGATGTTTAGCTCATCTGAGACCCCCTGATGTAGCACATGAAGAGACTGGAGTGGCAGTGCAGCAAGGTTCAGTCCCATATCTTTCACTATGTTGAGCACCACGTGATCCTCATCCAATTTCACATGGAATGACCCCTCTAGAAAAGGAAAGACTCTGAGATCCAAAGTCCTTTCAATATCTATTATGGTGCTACTGCCCTACATCAAGCTCGCTTGCACACTGCTTGCCTTCTCGACATCCACCTAAATCCTGTTCACCTGGATCGGCAGCTCACATAGATCCTTCTAGATGCTCCCTAGCATCTGCATGTATTGCTGCTTAAATTGCTCCAACACCTCCATCATTGTGTCCTATATCTTGTCACCGATTTCATTGATATCACATTTTGTTAGCACCATGGTATCCAGATGTGTCTACTTATCAGACTTATGCTTCTTTCGTTGGCCACCAATCTGTTCCTGTCTGTGTTTCTTCAGAATGAACGAAGTGGTTTGCTCTTCACTGCCCCCTCCTTCTGTTATGAAACCAGCTCAAGAAAAGATAGAAAAGATAGATCAACGCCTTAGAATTCAGCCTCTTCGAGGGGGCAACCTCCTTTACATTACATAAATGAACAATTCTTGGATGATTCAAATGACAAAACCTCCTTTCTATATATAGGAGTCTAAGGAGTCACAATATAATCCAGCCGACCTAACAATAATAATATAAAGCCACAAAAATAACAATAGAGGGATTCTATGGGCACATTAATAACAATATGGGGGCAATGGGGGCACAACAATATAAATAAGGGTATAACTTCAATAGTAATGGGGTAATCACTAGTATTATAGGGACCCAACATGCCCCTCTCCTTCAAAAAAGTGTTGTCCTCAACGCTTGAGTAGTTCTGGATATTTCTGCATAAAATTCTCATCCTCCCATGTGGAATCTTCAGCGGATAAGTTCTTCCACTTGATAAGGTACTCTGAAATTGATCGATTTCATAGCTGTCGAGTTCTTGTTTCTATAACTGCTTCTGGTTCCAATATAATTTTTCCTTCCTCGTCAAGTTCTGGCAATATTGTTTGAACTGGGAGCTTGTCGCCTATAACCTTCTTTAAGCATGAAACATGGAAAACTGGGTGCAATCGAGAAGCTGCAGGAAGCTCCAATTTGTATGCCATAGTACCAATCTTTTGCAACACCTTGTATGGACCATAATACTTTGGTGATAATTTATTATCCTTCTTAGCTTGCTTGAGGGACATTTGCTTATATGGTTGTAGCCGTAGGAATACCCAGTCACCTACATCAAAACTTCTTTCACTGCGATGTTGATCTGCCTGTTGTTTCATTCTATTCTGTGCCAACACAAGGTTATCCTTTAAGAGTTGGAGGACTTGTTGTTGATGTTCGATGTGATGTTCCACTGCCTGAACCTTAGAATTTTCTCTTAAATATGATGTGATGGATGGTGGTTGATACCCATAAAGTGCCATAAATGGGGTCATTTTTGTTGTTGTATGAAAGGAAGTGTTATACCACCATTCAGCCAGAGGCAACCATTTGACCCATTGTGTCTGTTTATCAGATACAAAGCAACGAAGATATACTTCCAAACATTTGTTTACTATCTCAGTTTGCCCATTAGATTGAGGATGATAAGATGAGCTATGAGCTAACTAAGTACCAAGACAAGAAAATAATTCTGTCCAAAAATTTCCAGTGAAAATGGGATCTCTGTTACTTACAATAATCTTTGGGTTTCCATGTAGCTTTTGAATTGTTTCCATAAATGCAGTAGAAACTGTATTGGCTCTAAATGGATGTGATAATGCACAAAAGTGTGCATACTTGGTAAGTCTGTCAACTACCACCATGATGACACTCTTTCCCTCAGACTTGGGTAAACCTGTGATAAAATCCATTGATACCTCCTCCCAACGTTGGCTTGGAATGGATAAAGGTTGTAATAGACCCGGTGTCTTAATTGTTTCAACTTTATTTTGTTGGCAAACCAAACATTCTGCCACAAACTTTTGAATATCTGATTTAAGGCCATCCCAAAAAAATTCCTTCTTAACCCTGTGGTAAGTTTTTAAAAATCCTGAGTGCCCTCCTAAGGGAGAAGTGTGCAATTCCATAAGAATCTTTTGTTTTAGCTGGGAATTCTTACAGAGGTATAAGCGATCTTTGTACCATAACGAATCATTTTTCCAGCTAAATGTATCAGACGTACTGGAATCTTGTTGTAGCTTTCGAATAAGAGCCCACACTTCTTCGTCATTCTTCCATTCCTCCCTTGCTTCATTTATCCAATCTGGTTGGATGATAGAAATAGCGCACAATAATGCTTCCACATCCTCATCCTTTCTTGAGAGTGCATCTGCCACCACATTTTGCTTCCCTTTTTTGTAGATGATTTCAAAGTCATAACCCAACATCTTTGTTACCCACTTTTGTTGCTCTTCAGAGGATAATCTTTGTTCTAAAAAGTATTTAAGGCTATCATGATCCGTTTTTACCTTGAAGTGTCTTCCCATTAGGTAGGGTCGCCATTTCTTAAGTGCATGGAGTATTGCCAACATTTCCTTCTCATAATAGCTTTTCTTAGAAACTTTCCCTTGATTGGACGACTTTCAAAAGCAATGGGTCTTTCATCTTGCATTAGAACAGCACCAATTCCATTTCCTAAAGCATCACATTCCACAATAAAGGTTTTTGTGAAGTCCGGTGTAGCTAAGACCGGTGCTTGGCACATTGCCTCTTTAAGATGTTCAAAGGCCTTTGTTGCTTCTGGAGTCCATGAAAATGCATCTTTCTTCAATAATGTCGTTAGAGGTGCTGCTATTCTCCCATAATTCTTAACAAACTTGCGATAATACCCTGTCAACCCAAGAAATCCGCACAAATGCTTTATGGATGTGGGGATTTTCCATTCCTTAATGGCTTTAATTTTGCTAGGGTCTACCTTAACTCCTTCATGAGATACAATATGACCCAAATATTCCACCTCCTGGACTCCAAAAAAACATTTGGATCTTTTGGCATATAATTGTTTCTCCTCTAATAGTTGTAGCACCCTGTCAACATGTTCAACTTGATCCTTCCAAGACTTGCTGTAGATAAGTATATCATCAAAAAATACTAACACAAATTTTCTAAGGAATGGTTTGAAAATTGAATTCATCAAACCTTGAAATGTTGAAGGTGCATTGGTAAGGCCAAAAGGCATGACCAAAAATTCATAATGACCCTCATGAGTTCTAAATGCCGTTTTCAGAATGTCTTCAATCTTCATTCTAATTTGATGATATCCTGAACGAAGATCCAACTTGGTGAAGTAAATTGATCCATGCAATTCATCCAGTAATTCATCAATGACAGGAATGGGGAACTTATCTTTAATAGTGAGCTTGTTGAGCTCCCTATAATCCGGACACATGCGCCATGATCCATCCTTCTTGTGCACCAATACTACTGGAGCAGAGAAAGAACTTTGACTCGGTTGAATTATACCAGCCTCTAGCATTTCTGCAACCATATGTTCAATTTCACTTTTTTGGACATAGGGATATCTGTACGGCCTGATGTTTGGAGGAACACTTCCTGGAATCAGATGAATAGCATGATCATGATCACGCATAGGTGGGAGACCTTTGGGAGTCTCAAATACCTTGGAATGATTGTCCAGGACTTTTTGGAGATCTGGAGAAATAGATGATTCCAATGTGGAAACATCTAGCGAACATAATTGTGCAATTACACCTCTTTGCTCCTTTTTTAGAAGCTTTGTCATGCCATTAGAGCTGATTATCTTTCCTGGTTTCCCTGCAATACCCCTTAATTCAACTTCCTTTCCTTCCACAGAAAATTTCATGAAAAGTTCTTGAAAATTAAAAGCTATTGTACCCAAGGATTGTAGCCATTGGACTCCTAGTACAACATCAGCACCTCCCATTGGAATGGAAAGCATTGGGCTAGTCAATACATATTCTCCCATGGATAGCTTGATATTATGGCACTTTCCAGAACAATTTATTGTTCCTCCATTTGCAATCATCACTTGACACTCTGGTGCTGGATATAGGAAGCAATTCAATTCTTTTGCTACCCTACAATGAATAAAATTGTGGGTGCTTCCTGAATCAATCAACACTATTACCTTTTTCTTCTTGATTTGTCCTTCTATCTTGATGGTTTGAGGAGTGGTAATTCCCGCCAATGCATTACAAGATATGGTCGGATTTATTTGTTCTTCATCTAGGCTTTGTTCCTGGAATATATCCTCTTCTTTGGACCTTTCTTGCTCCTTTTCTTCTTCCTCTTCACAATCTATGTAAAATAATTTCTTCTCAGCACACTTATGACCTTTTGTGTATTTGCTATCACAATTGTAACAAAGCCCTTTTGCTCTTTTTTCTTCCAATTGTTGTGGTGTCAACCTTGTAGGTTGTGGAAGACTATGGGCAACAACACTTCCGTCTTTATAGTTGTGAATGGTATGCTTCCTAGTTGCCATAATTTTGCTTTCCATTTTTCTTGCTAACCTGAATGCCTTCTCTAATGAATCAGGTTTCCAAAGGCGCACATCATGTTGGATATTATCCTTTAAAGACCCTATGAACACATCAATCCTATGCTCCTCTGGAATATCTTTTACCCTTATGTTCAATTTTTGGAACTCCTCAATGTGCTCCATTATTGAACCCTTTTGTTTGAGACTTATCAATTGGCTAAAAAAAGTGTTGCTTTTTGTATCCTCATAATGTGCTATCAATTCTTCCGTAAAAATTGCCCAAGTGATAAATTGTTTACGAGAACAAAGCCATTGATACCATACAAACTGATTTGGTTCCAAATATAAAGTTGCCATACGTACCTTTTGTGTGTTTTGCACATTATTGAGATCGAAGAATTGCTCCATCTGTAATATCCATGTGGCGGGATCCTTGCCATCAAACTTCCTCATATCGATTTTTGGAACATGGTGAGTCTTCGATCCAACATTAGAGTCTATGGAATCATGATTAACATTTCTTTTGTTCTCATCATGAGTTTCCTTTAGTACTCTTTCACCCTTAGTGGCCATTTCTTGTAGCAACTTATTCATATTTATCTTCAATTCTTCCACCTTATCATCCATGCCATCAATTTTACAGTCCATGCCATTCACCTTAGCTTCCATGCCATCCATCTTAGCTTCCATGCCCTTTATCTTAGATTCCACGCCATTTATCTTAGCATCTGTTAGTTTTTGTGAGCGTGACATTTGTTGCACTTGTTCTTGTAATTTTGATATATCAGGTAGCATTTCTTCCTCTTCTTCATGAGTCATGCTAGAGCTTTTAGGTTCCTTACTAGGTGTTTTCATTTTCTTTCCTCGGGGCATCAGTTACCGATAATAATGCTTTACTATGCCCTTTGAATTCCTTCAAACCAAGCTTATGCAAAAATTAAAAAAAAAACTACACACCTTTTTTTTTCTTTGTAGAAGCCTGATATTGAATCTGATGTATCTCTGTAATTTCGAATCATCCAGTTCTAAAATTTTGACCTATAGTATCCTTCTATGTCCTCTTTCCAATGCCACTAGTCTGATCCAAATTGGATTCTCCAAGAAAGAGTTATGCACAATCTCCCGCAGTGACCTGATTATAGACTAGTTCAGTAGAGTGAACTTGTACGAAGTGCCATGTGTCACTGTTTCAACCTTTGACTCTAAAAAATATATAAAAGAAAACTAAATTCCCTCCTATTTCTGTACCTTCTTACGAAATTTCAATCCGATGCTCAGAAAGAAAGTTATGACGATTTTCCCCAGGTCACATGTTTTGAGTGTAATTCAAGAGTCTGCAAACAGACCAACTTCCTCAAATCATATCTCCGAAAATATCGTGCGAAAAGCTCTGAAATTCGGACCCAAGGTTCAGTACAATTTCTTCTCAAACGGGTTTTTTTTGTGACTTCTGAAACGTCACAGAAAAAAAGTTATAGCGAAAATGCCACGATGACCTGTTTGGAGCAGCGAAACCCTAGAATCCAAAGCTCTAATACCAAATGTTATGAAACCAGCTCAAGAAAAGATAGAAAAGATAGATCAACGCCTTAGAATTCAGCCTCTTCGAGGGGGCAACCTCCTTTACATTACATAAATGAACAATTCTTGGATGATTCAAATGACAAAACCTCCTTTCTATATATAGGAGTCTAAGGAGTCACAATATAATCCAGCCGACCTAACAATAATAATATAAAGCCACAAAAATAACAATAGAGGGATTCTATGGGCACATTAATAACAATATGGGAGCAATGGGGGCACAACAATATAAATAAGGGGTATAACTACAATAGTAATGGGGTAATCACTAGTATTATAGGGACCCAACACCTTCTTGCTCTGAAAGTTCTTGTTCATTAGTGTTATGCGAGGTAGACTTCTCACTCTACTCAGAATCCTTCCATTCCTTCTCGACCTTCTCTTTAGCAGCACGCTCTTCCTTGATCCGTGCCTTCTCTAAAGTTGCCTTAGCAACCTCCTTCTTCTTTTTCTTCGCCAATGTGTGTGCAACTTTCTAAGCAGCTTCCTTTCGCTTTTGCACATCACATCTCTCTACGACTTTTCTATTTCCCACCTCCATCATTGTAAGATCGCGCCACTCTAGAGGCTAATACCCTACAACTTCCTGCACATCTATCTTGGACACTAAATAAGGCAATACATGCCATGTTCCTTCTGGGTCCTTCTGCGCATGGATTGAGACGTTGTGAAAGTCAGCCTTGAACTCCACGTAGGTTTTTAATTACCCAAACAAGGTTTGGGAAAACCTTGGCCGCTAATTGATTACCATATGAAGGTCCATCTCCATTAGGACCCATAAAATCTTCATTTCCTTAATGCATGCCACATCCTTTGTGGCCCAAAGCGAGGCGAACCTCGCGGCCTCAGGAAATTCTTCCTTGTGCGAAGGAAATTGGCTATCCTCTGGTAACCTCCATGCAACTAATACAATCGACAGTAGAATCCAAGTATAATGAAATGGATTACTTTCTTCTTGGGCTTCTTGGCAGTTCGCGAGGAACTCCTAGGAGAGATAACTCAACTAGTTATACTGCACGCCCTTCGTGCACTGTGCAACAAGTGATACAACTGACATTGGAACTTCATCCGCATGACACTTTCACATCATCTTTCCTGCGAGGACCTGGGCAACGAACTAGAATCCCTGATCTTGTATTAACAAACTTGAGTATCCTCGTGACTTCTTCACGAGACCATACTCCTTTTTCATTTTATCAGCTAGCTCCTTTTCCCCTGTTTTTCTTACAAATTTCTTAGCAAGGTCCACTCCTTTGTGGGGTAGCTTCGTTACCCTATGGATTAGCAAATCCATTATTGGAATAAGTTGCCCTAGCCACAGAATTGCATCATGCACCAACATGAGGAGCTGGCACACACAAACCGTATTGATAATGGAGCGGTGATAGTGCAGTACTAATAGCATATTCAATAGCCCTGACTGCTCAACACCGCAGACCCACTTCATGGGTTCTAAATGTGTAACCCCTATGTCATCATAGTATATATTCATCATATACTTATAGGTCACAATATGTAGAAATTTGTCCTGATACGTGATGTCCTAGTCCTCTAATTTCAACAGTGGGATATGTGCAAGCTTAGGTCCTTCAAATGTGACCTTCTTTAGCAGGAGGGGAGTGGATAACCTAAATTTTTCGAATCAAGATCCCTGGTCACTTCATTTTTTCCCTTCTACGAAGGGATGTACTCAGGGAGCATCGAGATAGGCTCAACCCCCTCGGCATCGAATTCTTCGATGCCTTGGTACTCCTCTTCCTCTAAATTCACTACCTTTTCTGGTTTCTTATCCTTTTTTCTATTTCGGTTGTGGCTCTGTATGCTTCCTCGATGATATTCACACCAACACTGACTTCTTTTGTTTTTATTTCACGGCTAGTTGATTTTATTTCATAGGGGGTTACTTTTCTTTTTTCACCATTTGTTTTGGCATAGGCAACCTCGGCGCCGTGGGCACAACATACATAGTCTCCATACTAGATTCTTCAAAACCTGGTACATCAAATACAACTTCTTCTGAACTGAGGGCTTCAATGAGGTTAGTGGCAGTCATCCTTTCAATAAATAGATCTCGGAATACTAGAGAACAATTCGCAAGTGAGGGGTGCATCATAAATTCTTCCCATAACGCTCTACTCATATGCGCCAGGCAACAAAATGCTCCATCAATTCTTAGAATGAAAAGTGTTCTTTGTTGGACTGGTATGTGCAATTTATAGGGAGATTTGAACTCAAATCCGACCGTTCCCCCCAGATTCTGATAATAAATTTTTCTTTGGCGAAATATCTTCAAATATTTTTTCCTTAATTATTGCCTCCCCACTCCTCTTGGTCCCTTTCTAGCCATCAAGTCATGAATAGTAACTCCAATGGTCATTTTCTTGTTGGATTGTGTGAAACCCTCCTCCATGGGGTAGTGTCTTGATCACAATTTCATCTGGTGCATCCTCATCAATCTTCACGCAGCCAGGTCACTGCCTTGTCCTCCAAATCAGGCAGTGTAGTTTATAGTCCCGCGCTCCCTTGCAGCTGCCTAGAGCACTAAGACTATCCTACTGCCATATAGTCATTGCACAGGATCCCTGGTATACAGTTTCAACCTACTCCCATTTACTTTTCCTGGGAAGGGCTCCCCATTCAGCTTCGCAAGCTGAACTGTGCCACCATTTGTCTTTTCCTTAATAATATATGGTCCTAACCAATGCATCTAGAATTTACCTAGAAATTTAGTGAACTTACTATCATATAACAACACAAGATCATTTACCTTGAATGTGCAAATCTTGATATGGTGATCATGAAATGCTTTTTTTGCATTCCTTCTATACTTGTTGGTGGAATCCTACCAAAAATCGATCCTCCTCTAGATCCATGAGTTGCGTGATCCATTCTTCCAAGGCCTCGCGATCCACCATATCCATCAAAGATGTTATGTGCAAACTCGACACAATGTATTCCATAAGCATTACTGCTTTGACCCCATAGACTAATCTAAATGGTGTTTTCCCTGTCAACTTCTTACAAGTTGTCCTATAGGCCAATAGCACTGTAGGTATGCACATATCCAAATTATTCCATTGTGCATTATAGATCTTTGTCAGCACATTCTCTAAAATTTTGTTAAAAGCTTCCACTGTCCCATTTGCCTAGGGGTGATATGGTGTACTCTTCTCATGGTAGACCTGGAATTCCTCTATCAATGTGCTAATCCTTTCATTCAGAAAGTGTGTACCCCTATCACTCATCAAAATGTTCAGGCATCCAAACCTTGTTAAGACATGTTCAAACAAGAATTTTGTTGTCGTAGCCTGTGTACAATGCTTTACCGGTAGTGCTTCTGCCCATCTCGTTAAATATTTTGTCGCAGTGATAATGTAGTGCACACCCATTTTATTTCCAGGTGGCTGAATTGGTCCTTTAAAATCAATTTCCCACTTCTCCAATGTGTTTAAAGATACCTGAGGATGTAGCGGTAGCTCATCCCTTTGCGACAATTTGCCTGTCCTTTGACATGCATCGCACGCCTTACAGTATGCTTTGGAATCCTTGTGAAATGATGGGCACCATAAACATGCACGCAAAATCTTCTGTGCGGTTGCTTTTCCTACATAATGGCCTCCCACATCCCCTCCATAAGCCTCAACAAGGATACTATCACACTCAAAGTCTGGCACATATCTCTGCAATATTTCATCTGCACCCATTTTGTACAAATCTCTTGCAATGACTGAAAAATCGGCTACGTACACTACTAATTCTTTCTTCTGTTGAGTCGTATATCCTTCAGGTGCTATCCCCATAGTTAAGAAGTGAATAATATCAGAAAAATGGTTATCATCTACACGTACTGCAAAGAGATGTGCATCGGGCAACCCTTCCTCCAAATTACTTGGTTCTTTGCTTGTTTCAATTTGCGACAGATAGTGAGGTCCAACATTCAATCTCCCCTACTTCACAATGACTTCAAAGTCATACTCCTAAAATAATAACAGCCATCTGCAAATCTTCCCCCCCAACACAATATTTTTGACCAGGTATTTTAAGGCAAAATGATCTGTATACATCTTGAAATGCCCTCCCAACAGATAATGCCTGAATTTTTGCAGTGCGTAGACAATGGCCAACCCTTCGCGCTCAGTCGTTGAATAATTTTTATCGGCCTTTGATAACTTCCCACTTGCGAAGGCTATAGGGTGGTTCATTTCTCCTTCACCTGCCTGAGTTAGCACTGCACCCAGCGCAATGCAAGAAGCATCCACATGTACATGAAACTCCTTTTTCCAATTGGGAAATACCAATATTGGCACAGTTACCATCTTTTCTTTCAACACATGTAAGATGCACTGACATTCTTCATCCCAATAGAATGTTGCATCCTTCTTTAGTAGTTTTTCCATGGGTATGGTGATTTGAGCATAAGCTTTGATGAATTTTCTATAGTATCCTGTGTGTCCCAGCGTTGCAAGCAGCTACTTGACATTCCTAGGGGCCTCCAAGTTCACAATCACTGCAATCTTGGCAGGGTCAACCATCAATCCTTATTTTCACACAACATGACCCAGCAAGATCTCAAAAAGGACACAGAATATACATTTTTTCCAATTTAGCGCTATCTGGTATCTTCGACATGTATCCAACATAAGCTGCAGACTTTCTACATGGAATTTCACCAAGCTGAACACCATCTAGTCATCAAAGTACACTTCCAGGAACTTATGAATGAATTCTTTGAATGCCACTATGACTACGTGAGAAAATATTGCAGGTGCATTCTTCAATCCAAATGGCATAACAATGTACTAAAAGAAACCCCACTCTATCAAAAAGGTGGTTTTTCTTCTATCCTCTGGGGCAATCTTAATTTGATGATACCTGGAAAACCCATCAGTAAAGGAATAGGCCTCCTACCCTCTAACATTGTCTAACACTTCATCTGTAAATGGCATTGGAAATGGATCGTGGATGCATGCATCATTAAGCTTCCACAAATCTACACAAATCCTTATTTCGCCCTTTTGTTTCTTCTCTTGGACCACCATCGGGCTCACCCAATCGGACTCTTCAACAGGTTCTATGATGCCTACCTCCAACATTTTATCTAGCTCTTGGCGAACCTTTTCCTTATACTTAGGATTAAGGCGATAAGGCCTCTGTTTAACAATCTTCACGTTTGGCTTCAATGTGATCTTCATAACGTCCAAATCACCAAGTATGCCCTTTAAATATGAAAACTTACTGGGGAAGAGATTTTGGTATTTGCAAAGTAATTCAACAACTTTGTCTACTGTAGTGTCATCCCAATAGTATCCAATCTTCGCGAACTTTGGTTCCTCTTTAGTGCCAATGTTTACCTGCCTTGTTTTTAAAGGTGCAGAGATGTTTGGGTTCTCTACTTGTGGACCTTTGACTTCACGATGCCCTTCTATCTCTAGAATATTGATATTTTGTGGGTCTTCTTCCTCCTCTTCAGTGGTCATATTATAGCACTCTAATGTGTGGCACAGCTGGGTGCTCCAGTCTGGTTGGGTCCATTCCATCGGTTCCTTCGGTGTTCTGAAGATAACCACTTTAATTTCTTGAAGTGCTTCATTGATGCTTGCAAAGCCATCTTCGAAGCTAAAAGTCAATAAGAAACCTTCCTTCAATACATCCCATTCCACAGTGTCGTGGTGGAGGTCTCTTTCAAGGTACCAGTTCATGGGGATTGTATCCAAGGTATGAAAAAATATATTTACCCACTCTGGTCGTCGCATCATACCCCATGCCTTATTCCACTTTGCTAGGTGATCATGTGGATCATCCTTCCCATTATACTTTTTCAGTTAGCCTTGGATTAGCATACCCAAATCGTAACTTCATCATTCTCCTGTAATCCTGCCATCCAACAAAACTATCCTTATGCTTATCCCACCATCGTGTGGGCGTAGCACGCAATGCCAATTCCAATGCTTGAATGTGGTGGTTCTCAGGGAATTCACACTCAAATTCATCTATAAATATATCTACGTTAGTCAAACCATCATAATAAGGTAACTTTCTTACCTCCGATGAAACACAGCTCAGTGACTTCATCATCATATTGCATCGCAACGTAGAAAATTCATGTAAGTGATTCTACCAATGCTCTAATTCCTCATCTGAATCAGAAGTGTAGGAACTCTCCTGGTCCCATGCAATCCGTCCATCTACCATTGGATTGATCCAATCCTGATCTCATGCTGTTATCTTGTAGATTTGATCCATCTCATCGTCACTTTCCACATAATCGCAGTCTGGTTCAATATAGCATGCCCCTTCTGCATGATCCAGTGGTACTATAACCCTAAGCAATTTTCTTTCAAATGAAATTGTCCTCTTTTTAAAACTCATGACCCCATTCATATCAATATCCCAGTCAATTCCCAAGAGCACGGGGTAGATATTACTTTCATTGACAATTTCTATAACTTTAAAGTCCACTATTGCACTCGCACCATCAACATCAACCGTTACTCCATATAAGCATCCCATGGGGATGGTTTTCTGTTGGTTCACCATCCTCAGATGAATCCGAGACCACTGCAGTGTAGGTCTCCCCATCCTTTCCCATGTCTGTTTTGGTAAAACATTCACATTGAACCCCAAATCCAAAATAACCTGGTACATTTCATAATCACCTGTCTGCCCTGTTAGCCGCATCTCTTGCCCTGTTCATGCCTTATGCTTACCTACTTTTCTAACCATGCACTATTATGAAGGAGTCTTTTCCTTATTGGTGCACTTATCTACTAGGTCTGGCAATCCTTCCACAACCTTCTTATCACGTAGTAACTTTATGCAGGTCTCCTAAAAGGTAGTGAGTATGGAAGGATCAACCTCTTGTGTTACACTAGTTTCTTGCGTCTTGTTTTGGCTTCCTGAGGTGGAGGCCACATAGAGCTCTTCTTGGCATCCATGAATGTTTCCTTAGCATGATTAAGGTCAAAGATGGCTTATTTCTCCGGAGCTTTGTGGACCCATCCATCGTCTTCAGGCTGCTTACCCTTATTTGCGCTAGTCGTCAATACTGCTTCTTAGTACAATATGAATGCTCTGATCCTCCTCGCGGGGTTTGGCCCTTATCATTTGTAAATTCTATGTAGGCTGTTGAGGCTGCATTTTCTTCTCTTGCACCTTAGCTATTAACACCAGATATTCTTCTATGGAATGGTCAAACTGTTTGTTGTATTGACATGAAGGGTGTGTAGGATTTGGGAAATCTGGTGCAAAGTACCCATGCTATCCACAGTTGTAGCAGATAATCTAACTGCAACCTCTACCAGGCCATCCTCCTTGCCCTTGTCCTCGGCCCTGAAAGCCCCCGTGCACTCCTCTAGTGCCTTGATCTAGAAGCCTAGTTTCTGCTTGCATACGGTAAGTAGGGGTTCTTTCCATCATCAACTCATAGCTCCAACACTGGCGCTCATCATGGCCCACAGATTTATGGAAATTACAGAAAAACTGTTGAGGTTTCTGAACAAACTTCTGAAGCAAGTGCTAGTTATCCATTACATGTTTCCCAGTGACTTGACAAATTGTGCACCATAGCATAGTTCCCCTACTTGACTTGGTTGGGGCTTCTAGCTTTAGGGGGGCTGGCCCTCCCCCTATAAGATAGTTCGTGTATACTGGACAATGATCCTTATCATGCTCATGGCCCTTGCACTTCAAGAAAAAAACCTCAGTGCACACTTCAGGCTTAGTCTCCTTTTGTTTCTTCGAACTCTGTAACTCTAGGTGTAGGCTTGCTAACTATGAGTGGATCTGTTGTACCCCTAGGTTCGTATCCTGAATAGGTGATGTGTACAACCTCATTGTGATCTCCAAGGCTTCTACTTGTGTTGCTATCTTCTGCTGTGACAGAGAAATTCTTAAATGGGGCAAAAGAAACGTGATAAAATAGTCGTGATGCTGGATATCTAAGATTTGCATGTTAGCCTATTTGGTCTACCACTTCAACCTCTAATCAAAGTCCCAAATTGTCTCCTCAATATTCATTGTGATCTTTTTAAATTAAATTACTGACTGTGCCTTGGATTTAGGCTTACTAAACCCTTTGTTCAAAGCTGTCTGAGTTTCTTCTAGTGATGCATGAGGATTGTCAGCACAATACTTAATGTACCAGGTGTTGAGTGATAAAAGGTGTCTGTTTAACTCCTATTTATCCTACATTAATTATCAATCCGGGTAAGATTTTCTATTTCAAGAGTGTACACAGTTTGTGGTGGCTATTTATTCAAGAGTAATGTTTCTAAATTGTAGTACAGTGCTTTCAAATACAAGAGTAAACAGATGCTTGAAATAAAACTTACTTGCAATTAAAAGAAACTCAATGCTCTGAAACTAAATCATTCACTCAGGAAATTAACAGCAATTATCAGTCAAGGATACAGTAGCAATAACTCCTTCCTCTTTTAACTGATGTAAATGAAATCAAACATAAATAAGATCCTCAATCTGAGAACTCTGATAGTAATAGCCAATGTCCTTTACAGTTGTTGATCTCACACTCCACACTAAATGACTGATTGGAAATGATAATGAAGTAAATCAATAATGCTGCTGATAGAAATGGGATAACTATGCTAACTGTAACAATGCTAAAAGGAAAAACCAAATGCTTGCAGAAAGGAAATGAATAGCAATGCTATTTAGTAGAAATGAACAACAGAACTTATGAAACTGTAATGAACAACAAAGTTAGTTTACTGGAATGAACAACAAAGCTCTGTAATTGAGATGAATAGCATAAAAATATAGTTGCAGAGAATAATAATCTTATTATGACAAGAAGGAACAACAACGCAATTCAGTTACAGCATATATAATGGAGCAATTCATTAAATCTAGAAACAAGAAACAGTAAAGCAATGCAATTCCAATAAACAAAGATCAAACCAAACCATCACACAACAGAGATCGTAAAGGAATGGTACAAAATAGCAAGTGGATCCACCAGGGCTAGGCCCTTAGCTGCTAGTGAAGCACCGCCGGACTACTTTAGTATAGAAGAAAGAACAACAACTGGATTATGTATTAATCATATGCAAAAATGGTTACAGCCAGTCGTACTCTGTTTTAATCAATGAGAGTCGATGATCAAAGTGAAAATACAATAGTAACTTCTAAATAATGATGATTAATCCCCCATTCTTTACAAGAGTTGTCCCTTTTATAATGGCCAGGCGGATAAAATAGGAATAGCAGATAGACTAGTAACAACGATCCCTCGGGATCAAGAGATCCTGAGGGATCTGCTCAATCTTCTAACTCCAATTAACTCTTTGTCTTTTGGGCTGATGTTGTGATCTTTTCTATTATTATCCTTAACTGCGCGCTCCAATCTTGACCTGCTATCTAGATACGGCTTCCTGGTGAAGGAACAACAGTTACTCTGTTTTGTCTTTTCCTCCGGAATGGTAATTTTCCATTTCTTCTCTTTCCTGCATGAGAAAAGACAATAATTAACTAAATTGCAATAATCAATAACTCCCTAGTTTTCGCTAGAATTCTTTGATATATTATCATCTTAGAATATAAAGGAGATATGATTAAGGAGAAATATAAGGAAATAAATGTCAAATTCATACCTTTTCCATAGCTCAACACACTCCCCTGCTTACCCTTTTTCATGCCCTCATGAAAACCATGTAGTTTGTGTGCAAAGCAGTCAAAGAATAGGTTGGAGAGGGGATGTCATGAAGTGGTCTAAAACCATGATTTTTAGCCAGAACTTCAAAGATGGGCCCTGTCTGCCCTTTAGGCAATTCATATATGGCTTTATACCCTTTTGTAGGATACCAGATAATAGGGCTTCGAAACCTACAACCTAGCCAATACGGGCCTTCCCTCAAGATGAGGTTACTATAGGTAACCAGGTGATCTGCGGCTAATTTAAAGTTTTTGTAGTTGAATGGCTCTCTGTCCTAGATATTCTGATTGGAAGTCTTCCATCTGAATTTAGCTGCTGCCAAGGAATTGTCTTTGATAGAGAGGAAATATTCTATCCCTTGCTAGACAATTCCTTTGTGGATAGGTCCCAAGGTCTGGATTACTCCCTCCTTTTGCATTAGACTTTTATGTTTAGCCAGCAACTGCAATGGGTTTTTTGGTTCACCCTTGACCCAA
The DNA here is from genome assembly GCA_031772625.1 of Pinus tabuliformis. Lineage (NCBI taxonomy): Eukaryota > Viridiplantae > Streptophyta > Pinopsida > Pinales > Pinaceae > Pinus > Pinus tabuliformis. Next base: position 794,492,930 of record CM062818.1, on the reverse strand, counting down.
AGGTCTAATCCATTTTCTTGCCTCTGAAAAGTGTTATGGGCTTTGAGCCACTTCAACTAGTTAATAGCAAATGAAATGAACGCTTGAAATTATACTTCGCCCACAAAAGGACTAGGATTCTTCTCCATTTATTCTTCCAATATAAAATTATGTAAATAAAACTCACAGAGAAATCGTTGAAATTTTACTCCATGGTGTTTGTAGCAGTGTATAAAATCCTCAACAGTTTTTAATTCTATAGGTTTCCCTACCCTAATAGCCTTAATTTTTAACTGTAAATACCTCTCTAACAAAAATAAAGCATAGTTTTTGGCAGGGGACCTGCATGCTAAAACATCTGTATATAAGGAACAGAGAGTATCCATTTGACACATGACTGTTTTCAGTCTGTTCTTTATCTCTTCAGCTCTTTCTTCTGCCCTCCGATATTTATCAAAGGCTTCATTTTCTGATGCATTGATGTCCCTTAATTGTTGTTGTAATTCTTGGTATTTCTGCTAAGGAACAGTCTCTTCCTCAAGCTTCTCTATAGTCAGCTGAGCCTGTGCCAGGTCCTCTTGGAGTTTTGTTATACCAGGGTTGTTGCCTATCAAAACATCTTTGGGTTGAAGATCTATTTGGGTACTCTTATTACAAGACTGAGTGCCTATAGTCTGCGTCCCTTTATCATGGAATGGAATGCATGAGGTATGCGCTGCATGCTGTTACTTATCGTTTTGAATGAGTATGGGCTTGGTTTGAGTCTTCGTGGCCCTTGTATCATGAAGTTCAGTTTGAATAGATGCATTCACTGTTTTCAGGGTTCTTCTTAAGATTTTCCCCCTTTTTAGTGCCCTTATCTTTTGTTTGAGTTGTTTCACTAAATTTTGAAGCTTTTGCTATTCCTTTTGCAACTTCTTAATTTGGCTCCTCTTCTTATTGAAAGGAACAAATATTTCCCTAATTATTTCTATTCTTACTGGACTCGGTTGCTCAGTTGGATTTTTCTCTCCAAGGGTTGTGCCTTTGCCCTGGCTAGTTTCCATTTCCTCTGTTTGGAACATATCTTCTGTGTTCACATTGTCCTGACTAGGTTCCTCTGGAGAGGTAACCTTAGTTTGGTTTTCCACTTCCTGAGTGGCTTCTACTCCTGCTTCTACTTCATCATTTATTTCTTCTGATACACTCTTGCTGTGGGCAGAGTTTTCTTGTGATTGCTCTACTTCAATATTAAGGTTGAGTGGACTTTGGGGCTGAATATATTCACTCATATTGGCCAAAATCTGGGCCAATTCGTCCTCCTATAATGAGTTTTGTGGTGGAATTGCGCTGGGGCTTAAGGGAAGTTTCGCTTCCTCCCTCTCTTCTTCACTAGTATACTCTGTTTCTTCCTCCAATTCTGATTCTTGGTTGTCTCTTCCTTCCAGCTGTAAGGGTTGCTCATTTTCAGAGCTATGTAATTCTAAGGGTTGGCTGCTACTACCTTGGAGGTTCTCAGATGTTCCTATGCTTGTTCTTAATCTGGAAGGGTGTCTACGTTTTTGTGGTCTGCTTGCTGTGCTGGTGGTTCTTTTTCTTTTTGGGGCAGGTAAGGCTAATCCCCCATCTATAGAAAACACCAATTCTTCCCAACTGGTCTGTTGTTGAGCAAGGTTATAACTTAATATCAATCAAATTAAATAATGGTGGCTCACTACAGTATCTATATGGTGGGATTTTTTTATGCTCTGAGCAGCATCATGCAGCAAAAAATTTAAATATGCAGGCAAATTTACGACACATTTCTATTTTAATACTGCTAGTAATTTGAGGTGGCATGGTCTTACCACATCCTTTCTTCCATCGCATGTAATGTAGCTCTACACTACTCTAGCCAGTTCCATCCATGGTTCTCCCAGAGATGAAGGTTGGACTCCTTTTCCTTTGACAATCAGGTTCTGTCCCTCATCCCGAAAGGTGGCCATGGCATCTTGAAGTCTCAATTTTTTATGTGTCCATATGGGTCCAACTGCTGGTAGTCCAGATACCTTAGAAATTACTGTATCCATCACTGTTATTCATCTTCCTCTTACTATGGAATGATCATCCTGCAAATTCTGCAAAAATTCGATAGCCACAGTTTCATGGGGTTGCTGTAGTCATGTAAAATATGTGATCCATCCAGCCCTTACTAAAATTTCTTGTGCAGCATTGGAAACTGCTAGTACCTGTGGCTCACTACGTACTGATCATCCTCCCATTTCATCTAAGTTCTACACATTGTTATTTTTACACAGCAATACACAGAGATAACAATGGAACAACAAATTGTGCATATCAGATAATACCCTTTTTTTAACATCAATACCGTTAAAACTTGCTATTAAGGGATCTGATGCAGTCTAGTACACCCAAATAAAAGACTGACACATATGCAGGAGTATTTTGGAAGTCACCCGTGCCCCCCTGAAAAATGATAGGTCATCCTCGACCGGTTAAATGGAGGAGCGATGTACTGGACGGAAATCATACAGTGTAAAAAGGGCAAGGTGTACATATTCATGACAAGATCACAAAAAGTATCGAGTTGCTGAAATCGAGGCTTAAGATGAAAATCATGAATAGATATGGAGATGCTATGGAGTGATGCAAAAAAGGGAAAAGGACAGTTGACGTAGGTAAAATGCTATGCGGTCATTATTTCACTTAAACCATTATGATTGACTTTTTTAAATGATATTTCATGCATAAAAGGTTCAAAGGGAATTGGGAACATAATCTCTTTTGAAATAAAGATAAAGAAATAAGAAAAGGGTTTATAATTACTATTAATGTTGAAAAATATGACTCCAATACCATCAACAGAGCTCTGTTGCCCACAGGTGTTTATAACCTTGACAAAGTTGTTTTTTCACCCTTTGGAACCATAATCCTTTATGTATGCCTAGGAAAGTGCCTTGTGATGTCAGAATGGAGGCCATTATGCTAGCTTGGTAACCAGATGAATCACAATGCCATTCACCGGGAAGGAGTGAAAGGTGGACAGGCCAGCTCGTGATGAGACCTCCTATTCCAAGGACTTTTATTTTCTGATGTGTTCATTGGATCATATCCCTGGTGTGGTGGCCATAGTGGGAATGCCACTTCACTGCTCCCTTATGATCATGGTAGGCTGGCTCTTGATGAGACCCCCTATCCTCCATCTGACAAATCATAGAATTGTTAGTAATCATATATATATTTTTTCTTTATTTTTCTTTTCTTTTATATAGCACTTCCTATTTATATATAGAGGATGGCTCAACACTCCTTAAGAGTAGGGATGGTGGAAGAAGTCTGAACATATCAATAGAAGAAAATATGCCCTTATTCTTATTCAATAATAATAATCAAAGAGAATTATGAGAATTAGGGAAGAACCAACATGATAAAAATAATCAATCAATTTGAGTTTTAGTGAAAATAAGGACAACAAAGTAATATAGATAGTTGTGTCCTTTCCTTTTTCTTATCAATACAAAGCAATCTCATTAAAGATGATAATTTTTCTTTGATTTTCTTATTTCAGTAACCTCTAATTTTTGTGTCCTTGCATATATTTGTATCTTTGCCTTGAAAGGATCATGAAGAGTAAAACATTATTCACAAAAACTCTCAAAAAAAGTGTTGTTCTTTAAGAGGAATAGCAAAAAAAATGCACTCAAAAAGTGTTGTTCCTTAGATGGAACAGCTGTTGTTCCTTAAGAGGAACAACAAAAAGACAGTTGCACACAAAACTGCGGTTCCTTTAAGAGGAATGGCAAAAAGAAAAAAAAATTGCACACGAAACTGTTGTTCCTTAAGAGGAACAACAATTGTTCCTTAAGCGGAACAACAAGTAAAATAGACGCAAAATAAAGTTCTGACCCTTTGGCAGAACAGCCTAAAAGCCACTCCAAATCAAAACTGCTATTCCTTAGAAGGAACGACAGAAAGTAAAAAAAAATAGTGAAACGTTGTTCCTTTAAAAGGAACGGCAATTGTTCCTTAAGAGGTGCAGCACAAATGTAAGCAGGCGATATTGCTGTTCCTTAAATGGAACAACAAAAATAAAATACACATGGATTGTTGTTCCTTAAGAGGAACAACAAAATATGAACATGCAGAGTTGTTGTTCCTTAAGAGGAATGGCTGCTGTTCCTTAAGAGGAACAACAAAAATAGAAACACGCGAAAGTGTTGTTCCTTAAGAGGAATGACTACTATTCCTTAAGAGGAACAACAAAAATAGAAACACGCGAAAGTGTTGTTTCTTAATAGGAATGGCTACTATTCCTTAAGAGGAACAATGAAAAATAGAAACACGTGAAGGTGTTGTTCCTTAACAGGAGCGACTGTTGTTCCTTAAGAGGAACATCGAAAATAAAGTGTCAAACGGCTGTTCCTTAAGAGGAACGGTCGTTGTTCCTTAGGAGGAACAGCAAAAATATATGGACATGCAAAGATGTTGTTCCTTAAGAGGAACAACTGTTGTTCCTTAAGAGGAATGGTTGTTGTTCCTTAAGAGGAGCAGCAACTATTCCTTAAGAGGAGCAACACAAATATTAAATAAATAAGCCTCTACTGTTCCTTAAATGTAACGGCTACTGTTCCTTAAGAGGAACAACAACTGTTCCTTAAATGGAACAGCACTAAAATCTGTACAAAAAATAGTTTATACAAGCAAAATTAAAGAGAAAAGTTTATATACAATATTCAAAAAACAAAGGAATTGTTCAGTGAATTAATGTTGAGGAGAGGTTATCTTCCTCAACAAGAATTTGCATAGTGGAATCTTCCCATAACTACTGGTAAAAGGATTCCCTAGTAAGCAGTTTGTGATAAAGTCGCACTCGATGACCATTCGCTTTGAAAGAATGTCCAAATCCATCAATGGTTGTCAATGTAATGGTTCCATTGTCATGCACTTTCTGTATCTCATAAGGTCCAAGCCATCATCTCTGGAGTTTTCTGAGAAAATCCTGGAACCTTGAATCGTATAGGAGTGCCCAATCTCCTTTGTGGAAGATTTTCTTTTTAATAAGGGTGTCATGCAATTTTTCTCTCTGTTGTTGGATTAATGTAGTGTGTTGAAGAGCTGAGAACCTGATTTCATCCAACTCATTGATTTGTTGTAATCTATTGTTTTGGGCTTCATTTAAATTCAAACCCACCTCCTGCGCTGTTCTTAATGTTTGAATTTCAAATTCGATTGGGAAGATGGGTTCTTTTCCAAATACTAATTGATATGGTGAATACTCCATGGTGTTTCTCCATGTTGTTCGGTACTCCCACAAGGCTTTCAGAAATCTTGAAGCCCAGTCACGTCTGTGTGATGCAACTGTTTTTGTAAGTATTGCCTCAATCACCTTATTAGTGCTTTCTACTTGGCCATTTTCCTGTGGGTGGTATGGAGTTGTAATTTTGTACAGAATGTGGTAATTTTTTAATGTTGCAGCAATCTTATTACCTACAAATTGTGGTCCTCCATCTGTAATTATGTCCCTTGGGAGGCCATATTGCACAAATAATTGGAAAAGAAAATATGTCACTGAATCCTTTGTAGCTCTTGGCAATGCCTCTGCTTCAACCCATTTAGTAACATACTCTGTTGCAACTCATACGTATGTTTTATGATTTGATGATGGGTTAATAGGACCAATAAAATCGAGTGCCCATTGCTCAAATGGCTCGATTACTAATTGTGGGTTCAGAGGCATCTCATCAGATTGTCCAAGGCATCCCACCCTCTGGCAACTATCACAAGGTTGAACAAGCTTTTTAGCATCTTTAAAAATAGTAGGCCAGTAATAGCCTGTTTGTAAAACTTTGTGACTGGTCCTGCAGTCTACAAAATGTCCACCACATGGCCCATCGTGGCATGCATTCAGAATGTCAAATACTTCATCTTCTCGGATGCATCTTCTGATGTGCATATCTGCCCTTGTATGAAATAAGTAGCCCCCAATCCAAGAGAATCGAGTACTGCACTGCACTATCTATTTTTGTTCATTAGGCGTTAGATGCTTGGGTAATTTGCCTACTGCTAAGTAATTCGCAACGTCAGCATACCATGGTGTTCTGATAGTAACAACAAACAAATGTTCATCCAGAAATTGATCTTCAACTGCTGTTTCATCCACTGGCTTTGGCATCCGTGAGAGAAAATTAGCTACAAGATTCTCTTTTCCAGGTCAATCCTTAATTGTGATATCAAATTCCTGCAAGAGAATCAACCATCTTGTCACTCTTCCATTTGTAATAGGTTTATTTGCTAAATATTTTATGGCAGAGTGATCTGTATATAAAACTACAGGATACCCAGTTATATAATGTCTAAATTTATTTACAGCATATATTACAGCTAAAAATTCTTTTTCAGTCACAGTATAGTTTAATTCAGTAGGAGATAGATTTTTGCTAATATAATAAATTGCATATGGCTTTTTATCTTCTTCCTGCCCAAGAACTGCTCCAATTGCTGTGTCTGAAGCATCAGATGAAATTTGGAATGGAAAATCCCAATTTGGGCCCCTTAGCACTGGGGTTGTTGATACAAGCTTTTTTAGATCCTCAAAAGCATGGTCACACTTGTCTGTCCAAATAAAATCAATATTCCCTGTTAGTGCATATAAAGGTGCAGCAATCTGAGAAAAATGTTTTATAAATCTTCTATAATAACCAGAAAATCCCAAAAAACTGTGTACCTCTATTTGTGTGGTAGGAGTAGGTATTAACAAAATTATCTGAATTTTAGCTGGATCTATGTATATTCCAGCTGTTGAAATATAATGACCTAAGATGAGTCCCTCGGTCATCATCATATGACACTTTTCATGGCTTAAACAAAGCCTGGTGGTAATGCATCTTTGCAGCACTTTTTCTAATGTTTGTAATGCTGGCTCAAAGTCATCCCCATAAGGTGTGAAGTCATCCATATACACTTTGAGCCCTTCATTTATTAAATCTAAAAAAATGCTGAGTACAACCCTTTGAAATGTGGCAGGGGCATTACATAGCCCAAAAGGTAAGACCCTGTAAGCAAATGTTCCCCAAGGACAGGTAAAAGTAGTTTTATCCTGATCTTCAGGGGAAATGTGAATTTGATTTTATCCACTAAAGCCATCTAGGAAAGAAAAAATTTATTTCTTGCTAATGTGTCTAATACCTAATCAATGAATGGAAGGGGGAAGTGGTCTTTCTGGGTTGGTTTGTTCAATTCTCTATAGTCTACACATATCCACCACTTTCCATTCTTCTTTGGCACCACTACTAATGGAGAGACCCACTTGCTGTCAGATATTGGGTAAATAAAGTTTACATCTAAAAGTTTTTGCAACTTAGTTTTCACAATATCCTTAAGATGAGGGTTTAATCTCCGTTGGGGCTGGCAAACAGGTCTAGCATCCTTTTCTGTATAGATGTGGTGCGTACATAACTGCGGATCAATTCCTTTCATGTCCAGGGAATCCCATGCAAAAGCTTCCTTATATTTTTTCAGTAGTTGGACCAGCTTTTCTTCTTGTTCAACAGTTAGGTTTTTGTTAATGTTCAAATTTTTTCCCTACTCAATCTCTATGGTTTTATTGTTATAAACAGAGGTGGTTGGTATTGATTGATCATGAGTATCTTTTAGTGGGTCTTCTTCTACTTCATTATCAAATGCTACCTCGATCATGTGACATTGTAGATGGGATCTAGCTTCTGGTTGGTTAATGAAGCTGTTAATGATGTCATCCTCTGTTTGGTCTTTAAATTCAAAGGCATCTTCTTTAGTTAGTGGTGATCTAATGTTTTTAGTTAGGTATGATATAGGTTGATTTTTTGTTTTGATTATTGTTAAGCTTGGCTGGGTTGGAGGGTATAAGGCTAAATTCTTTACATTGCTCCCTCTTGCTATAGTCATGCTGCCTTGTTGACAGCCAATGTAAGCGTCAGCAGTTGCTAGCCAAGGTCTACCTAGAATTAAAGGGTGTCCATCCAGTCAGTTTTTGGGATTAATGATTAGAAAGTCTGCAAGGTACTCCCAGGAGTCTACAAATACCATTACATCATGTAGTGTACCTTATGGTCTGACTACCGATCGGTTAGCCAACTCCAATAAGGTTGTGGTTGGGTCTAATGATGTAATACCAAGCTTTTGACAAGTGGTAGTTGTTAGAATATTGATTGCAGCTCCTAAATCAACTAAGGCATTTGGGAAGGAGCATCCATTGATTTGCACCGTGACTATAGGATTTCCTGGGTCCTCATATTTTACAGGTGCTTCCCTTCCTGATAGTAAGTCAGATAGGGTACCGACTACTTGGACAGTTGGATTAGTTGTTATTTTCCTCTTTGGCTTTTTTATACATAATTCTTTGATGGTTTTTACGTAAATTGGGATGTCTTGGATCACTTGGAGGAGTGGAATTTTTATACACAAATTTTTTAGTTCTCCCAGAAGATCAAAATCAGGATGTTCTATTGGGCGAGGTATGATTAGTCGTTCTAGGAATGGTGGAGAAGAGGTGGTTTCTTGTTCATGAGTTTGTTGTCTAACCAAATTCTCTTCTTGTGGTGTTTGTACTAAAGGTAACAAATTTTCAACTTGAACATTTTTATCTCCCTTTGATTCTATTATACACCCAAATCTTAATTGAAGGTCGTTGCACTCCCTTAACTTGGTTTCTAGTTCTGGTCCTTCGATTATTTGTATAGATTGAACTGGTCTATTGTTGGGGTTCGGGTTGGGTTGGGTTGGGAGCTGTGGTCTTAAGTTGGTCTAGGGATTTTGTTGCAATGTATAAGGTGTTGGCAGTGTAGGTTGAGGGAGAGGAATCATTCTAGCTGGCTGATTCATAGGTCTTTGCCAGTTCAACTGCCAGGTTTGACTCTGCGAGGTGGAGGGTGACCATTGTGTTGAATATGCATTATTTTGCCAAAATGGTGGACAGTAAGGAAAGTTCGGCCAATTGGTTTGATTTGTTTGATTTGGCCATGGTGATATGGGGAATGGCTGTTGTGACCAGCTAGGAAAAGGTGGCTGATTCTGCCACATTCCATTATATTGCTGAGCATTATACTGAGGAGACTAAAAAGAAGAGGATGGATCAACAGGCATACCTGTTTGTCGTGGCTACCACTGGCGGCGCTGATTTAGTAGGTAAACTAGTTTTGTTTCTTCTTCTGCTTCTTTGTAGACTGCTTTCAATCCTGGGAGTGAGGGGCAGCTTTCTATGGAGTGATCTTTCATGTAGATGGCACAGACTTGGACTGTATCCAGTGGGCACTCTTTGTGGCTATGTTTCTTTCTGCATCTAGGGCAGAATATCGCCAAATTTTGTTCTGCTTCTGCTTGCTTTTGTTTAGCTTGCATAATGTCGAACTGCGTTGTCAGAGTCCCTAGAATATTAGTTTTGAAATCTTCTAGTAGATTGCCGATTTCTGCATGGGTTATTTCTCCACTTACGATCTTGTTATCCCTTGTGATCATGTCACATTCTGCTAGCTTCAGTCTTGTGTTGCCTCTTGAACTCCTGATACACAAATCAATGATGTTAGCAAAATTTTCTTGATATATGTCACCTTTGCCCATAATGTTTAATGTTTCAACCCATTGTTCTTTCATCCCCTTAATTAGTGTAGTTTTTAACACATTGTCAGGCAAGGGTAAAGATGCATAAGGAGATCTTTGGAGATTGTATTGAAAGCGTTCTACATATTCCTCCAGTGTTTCACTAGGTCTTGTTGTCATTTGAAATATTTCATCCTTTAATTCTCTGGATCTACAATAATCTTGATATTTCTTTAGAAAAGCAGTTTTCATCTGATCCCAGTCATTTATAACACCTCCACCTAACCCCATAAACCATCGTAAAGCTGCTCCTTTTAATGTGGAGGGAAATAATTTTAGTTTTTGGGGATCGGTGGTATAGTCATACCCCCGGCATAATACATCAAACTCAAACAGAAATGCATCTGGATCCTCTGATGTTAAGCCATGGAATGTAGGAATATTCTGGAGAGGAATGGCCTTCATAGGTGCATTAACTAATGTATCAATGATGGGGTACTGCAGTGTGGAGGTTTGAGGTGTTTGCTGGTTCTAGGCCATTTGATCAAATATGTGCCAATACCCTTCTGGGATTTCTAGGGAGTTATTCCTAGGATGACTAGAAGGAGTAGGAATGAGCTTAACAACACTTCCTTGGTCTGGGATAATGAGTGTTCCTTGCTGAACTACGATCTGGGGGGATCTTGGCTCCTCAGGTTCTTCTGCTTTGTTTTGGATGATCTTGACAGCACTCCCCTTATCTGGGCTGCTAAGTGTTTGAACTATTTCGAGAGGGGATCTTGGCTCTTCTGTTTCCCCTATTTCTCCTCCTCCTTCGCGGAGATTACTAGAATTCCCTTCTTGTAAAGAAATTGGGCAAGAATTATCAATTTCTTGAAAATCTTGCTCAGTCACTTATGTTTTGTTGTGCACCTCAGCAAAGGCTACAGATGGTGAACCTATGGCCTGAAAGGAGCCAGTAGGTTGTCTAGAAGCAACTTTTCTAGAGCCCATTGATGGATGAGATTTGGCTTGCTTAATGATATCGTCTATGAAGGTTGATCAACCAAGGGTCACCGGTCCCTTAGCTTTGTCAGGTTTGGGTAGTGGTTTTGGATTATTTTCAAGTTTTTTCTTCTTAGTCATACACACAACTCAAATATTTATTTCTACCCAAAAAAAATTAACAATTTTGCTGGAAAGTAGGCGGGGAGTAGGGCTTTTACATGCTCCGTACGTAGGTTCTTACCTTCCATTTTTAATACCCAATTCTCTCCTAACAGGCATTCATCAGATGCACACTACTCTTTTTTTTTTAAATTGCTACACTCTCCCCAACAACGGCACCAAAATGTTGAGTGATAAAAGATGTCTGTTTAACTCCTATTTATCCTACATTAATTATCAATTCGGGTAAGATTTTCTATTTCAAGAGGGTACATAGTTTGTGGCAACTATTTATTCAAGAGTAATGTTTCTAAATTGTAGTACAATGCTTTCAAATACAAGAGTAAATGAATGCTTGAAATAAAACTTACTTGCAATTAAAAGAAACTCAATGCTCTGAAATGAAATCATTCACTTAGGGAATTAGCAGCAATTATCAGTCAAGGATACAGTAGCAGTAACTCCTTCCTCTTTTAACTGATGTAAATGAAATCAAACATAAATAAGATCCTCAATCTAAGAACTATGACAGTAAGAGCTAATGTCCTTTACAGTTGTTGATCTCACACTCCACACTAAATGACCGATTGGAAATGACAATGAATTAAATCAATAATGTTGCTGATAGAAATGGGATAAGTATGCTAATTGTAACAATGAAGAAGGCAAAACCAAATGCTTGCAGAAAGGAAATGAATAGCGGAACTTATGAATCTGTAATGAACAAGAAAGTTAGTTTATTGGAATGAACAACGAAGCTATGTAATTGAGATGAACAGCATAACAATATAGTTGCAGAGAATAATAATCTTATTATGATGGGAAGGAACAACAACGCAATTCAGTTACAACATATATAATGGAGCAATTCATTAAATCTAGAAACAAGAAACAGTAAAGAAATGCGATTCCAATAAACAAAGATCAAACCAAACCATCACACAACAGATATTGTAAAGGAATGGTACAGAATAGCAAGTGGATCCACCAGGGCTGGGCCCTTAGCCGCTAGTGAAGCACCACCAGACTACTTCAGTATAGAAGAAAGAATAGCAACCAAATTATGTATTAATCATATGCAAAAATGGTTACAGCCAGTTGTACTCTGTTTTAATCAACGAGAGTCGATGATCAAAGTGAAAATACAACAGTAAGTTTTGAATAATGATGATTAATCCCCATTCTTTACAAGTGTTGTCCCTTTTATAATGGCCAGGTAGATAAAACAGGAATAGCAGATAGACTAGTAACAGCGATCCCTCAGGATCAAGAGATCCTGAGGGATCCACTCAATCTTCTAACTCCAGTTAACTCTTTGTCTTTTGCGCTGATGCTGTGATCTTTTCCATTCTTATCCTTAACTGTGTGCTCCAATATTGACCTGCTGTCTGGATACGGCTTCCTAGTGAAGGAACAATAGTTATTCTATTTTGTCTTTTCCTCCGGAATGGTAATTTTCCATTTCTTCTCTTTCCTACATGAGAAAAGACAATAATTAACTAAATTGAAATAATCAATAACTCACTAGTTTTCGCTAGAATTCTTTGATATATTATCATCTTAAAATATAAAGGAGATATCATTAAGGAGCAAGGTAAGGAAATAAATCTCAAATTCATACCTTTTCCATAGCTCAACACCAGGTTAGCACGTGATCCTGCAAGGTGGTAACCAACCGCACCTTCTTTATATTATCATCGATGATTTGTTGCATTGTCCATACAATGTTCACAACAAACCATAACTGCTTTGGATCTTCACTTCCTATGCCCTTGAATATCTTGATTGCATTTGCCATGTTGAATGGTGGCAATGCAAGTGGAGGTGTGGGTGAAGGTGTATGTGGTGGAGGTGGAGGTGGAGGTGGAGTGGATGGAGGATGTGCTCTAGAAATACCCTGAGTTATTAGCTGAACAATGCTTCACGGTGTATTCTGCACTGCCCCTTCATCGTCACTTGAAGGAGGTCCAGTCAATGGGCTACACTTTGGTCCTGATCTTCACAATTTCTAAAGAATATTCCACTTCGCATAGTTTTGAACATCAAGGTAATGGAATTGCCTGCTTTTCACATAATAGCATTTTAATTCAAGTATTCAATCACCTTAAATACTTACCTCATGGTCCCTTGAGGAATCTTCGCTTTGCTTTGCTATAGTTGACTGAGGTGTCAATTGCAAGTTCTATAAAAAAGCCTCCCAGAATTAGATCAAGCCAAGAATCGATAACCCGTGCGATCTTGCTTTCAGAGGCCTCTGTTATCACACCAATTTTGGAGTCCACACTATAGGACTATCAAGCTTCCACCTTCCTTGACTGTGTGTCAATTTAGCTAGCCACTCGTATAGTTCAATTGGGAAAGTGCAGAAGAAGATTTTGTGTACCTATGTATATAGATATCTATTCAACCAATCCTCCTTTGACAGGTGCAGATTCCTAATTTCTTAAGCCCTGAACTTGTGAATCTTCTGATCTAACCACTTTTCAATCTCTTTCTTAGTCGAATTCCAATGATGCGACATCACACATCTCTTTAAGAAGATCCCAGTCCAGGCAACAAAACCATTTGTTGTCTTAGGGGGTCTTGACCCAAGTTCAGAGTTAGTTATTCCAACCAATAAAACCCTACAATGCTGTCCATTTCGGCAACAACCCATGTAGCGCATGCTGCAGTTTCACCCAATGCAATATTGGGGGATGAAAGAACCAAGTTTTTGCATCCAGATACTAGTTTTATATCTTTCACTTCCTTAGAGATTCCTACTTGCAGATCAATAAAGTTCTAGGGGTCGTTACTATATCTAAGTTAAAGTGGGCTTCAGACCCTCACGTAGGTCCACAATCAGTCCTTGCAGGCCTAAATAGTTGATTTACCTACTTTCACGTATCAACAAGAAACCTTAGATCGGAGTTCTCATAAATCTACTTAATTCGTTAGAAATCATAAGAGATATGGCCTGTAACTTCGCGGAAGTGGTTAAGCATTAATTTCATACATTATTAAGATAGATTCAAGGAATTTGTGTAGCATTCGATTATTATTTCATAAAACACGTCATTATTTGACAACATATAACATAAACATATCTCAATGGAAATACACAGTAATTCTTCAAAGAGCAGTCTTTATTGATCTTCAATTCACTGATTACAGACTCTCCTATCCTACACACATAGTTGTAGGGGTCCACACACTCAGCTGCGGACTCTACCCAGGCCTCTTGGGCACTTAGCTGCAAGAGCCTTCCCTTCTCTACCTAAGCGTAGGAAGGAGAGCCTTCCTACCTTAGCTCTTACCCAAAGAAACAAAACTCTTTAATGTACCCAATTCTCTATCCCAAACTTACCTCTAAGGCTCTCTAAGACTCAACAATTTATAGCCTTCCTAATACAATACCATGGCCCCTGGCTCATGGGTGAGTTTTCAAAACTTACCAAAAACAAGGGCTAAGGCCCCTTTGACTCTATCTATCTGCACGCTCCATGTCCATATTTTGTGGAGACTTTATATCTTTTACAAAATTCTTTACAAAAATGACTAAGTTTAATTCAATTCTACCCCTCAGGACCCCATCCCGACAAAATGCTATAGGGTGATCTATCTCACCTTTGCATGGTTGGGTCAATATCACACCCAACACAATACAAGAGGCATCCACATGCACATGAAATTCTTTCTTCCAGTCAGTAAACACCAAAATAGGTGTAGTCACCATCTTTTCCTTTAACACATCTAGACTATGCTAACACTCTTCATCCCAGCAGAAAGTCACGTCCTTCTTCAATAATTTCTCCATCGATGCAGTTATTTGTGCATAATCTTTAACGAACTTTCTATAGTAACCAGTGTGCCCCAACATTGTGCGTAGCTGCTTTACATTCTTTGGAGCTTCTAAATTGACAATCACTTCTATCTTCGTAGGATCTACCATTAATCCCTACTTGCAGACCACATGACCTAATAGTATCCCATAAGGAATGCAAATGATACACTTCTTCAAATTTAGATCAATTTATTATCTACGACAAGTTTCCAACATGAGGCACAGACTTGAAACATGACGTTTTACCAACCCAAACACAGTCCAGTCATCAAAATATACTTCCAAGAATTTATGGACGAATTCCTTGAATGCTGCAATTACAACTCTTGAAAAGATCGCGCGTGCATTATTCTACCTGAATGGCATTACTATGTACTGGAAGCATCCCCATTCCATCGCAAAGGTCATCTTGTTGTGATCCTCTCACGCAATCTTAATTTGATGGTACCATGAGAACCCAATCAATGAACGAATAATATTCTTTGTAGTAATTTACAGGGTAAGTTCCTCAGAAAGAATACCAAAAGGACACTGCTCACAACCAGATCTCAAATAAATACACCAGTATTTTTGACGTGGTTAAAACCCTCAAAGTGCAAGGAGGGAAACAGTCCACGGCCTGTCCCAACGTGGGTACTACAGGCAATTTATTAATCAAAGAATGAAAATTTACATAAGCTTCTCTCATGCACGGATTACCCGAACAATGACCCTCCATGCGCTTTAAATAGAACTCATGGACCAATCGGGTGTCAAGCCACGGATCAAGTGTCGGTAATACCGAGGTGAGAGTGAACCGTCGGATCACTACATATCGTGACCGTCGGATTGTAAGTTACAAAATGTACAACGGTAAAGAAACACACTTTACCTAACTCTAACCTAACTCTATACTAGACCAAGTTGAACCTAACTATATCCTATGTGTCGGAATATCCTAACATCCCACCTTAAGAACAACTTGGGATAGGATTGAAGGATTTACAAATATGACACAATAGGAGAAGGAAGGAGGCACTAGAGCCTATCCCCCCTTAGTGACAACTTCCTGAACTCCAAGCATATATCGAAGTTTAGTGAACTTCGCCTCTGTGAGAGCCTTTGTGAAGATGTCTGCAACCTGATCATCTGTTGGACAATATTGCACTTCAAGAACATGGTCATGAATGAGCTTTCTGATGAAGTGCATGTGTAGTTCAATGTGTTTGCTGCGCTGATGCTGGACTGGATCTTTGCATAGCTAAATGGCACTTTGATTATCACACCAAAGTGTGGTTGGATGCTGCTGCTCAAAGCCAAACTCTGATAGGATCTGACGAAGCCACAAGGCTTCCTTACTAGCTTCCACGGCACCACGATACTCTTCTTCTACTGACGAAAGAGAAATGGCAGCCTGTTTCTTACAAGCCCATGTAATAGGTCCTAAACCAAGAGTGAAGACATAACCGGTAGTAGACTTCCGATCATCAGGGTCACCAGCCCAATCAGAATCAGTGAAACCAACTAATAGAGGAGCTGCTTTGGCACTGTAATGAATCCCAAACTGTACTGTACCTCGAACATAACGAAGTATTCTTTTAGCTGCTTTCCAATGACTTTCACGGGGGTTTTGCATAAAACGAGCAACAAGGCCAACAGCAAAGGAAAGATCAGGACGAGTATGGGTTAAATACAAGAGTTTTCCGACAAGTTGACGGTATAAGGTAGCATCAACTTCAGGAGAAGTACAAGAGACTGAAAGTTTGACTCCAGACTGAAAGGGAGAAGGGGCTGGCTTACAGTCTTCCATGTGAAAATGACGAAGAATATCACAAGCATACTTGGACTGGGAAAGGAAAATACCCTCTTGGGATTGCAAGACTTGAAGACCGAGAAAATAGTGTAAGTGTCCTAAGTCTGTCATTTCAAATTTCTTTTTAAGGCTGGACTTCACATGGTTTATAAGGTTGGGATCACTACCAGTAAGAATAAGATCATCAACATAAAGAACAAGGATGATAAGAGAGTTGCCCACTTTCTTGGTGTAGACAGTATTGTCAGAATGACACCTAGAAAAGCCAGATTCTAAAAGAAAGCTATCCATTTTGGCATACCAAGCCCGAGGAGCTTGCTTGAGGCCATAAAGGGATTTCTTAAGTCGACAAACAAGGCTGGAGTCTGTTTGTATGAAGCCAATGGGTTGTTCCATATAGATTTCTTCATGCAAGTCCCCATGCAAGAAGGCAGATTTAACATCCATCTGATGGACTTCCCATTTTAAAGAGGCAGCAAGGGAAAGAACAAGGCGGATAGAGTTCATTTTGGCAACAGGGGAGAAGGTTTCAGTGTAGTCAATGCCTTCAACCTGTGAAAAGCCCTTAGCAACGAGACGAGCTTTATGTTTATCAACTTTCCCATCTGGTCCATACTTGGTTCTGTAAACCCATTTACATCTAACAAGTTTGCGTCCCTTTGGTAGAGGAACAAGATCCCATGTATCATTTGTCATCAATGAATGATATTCTTCATTCATAGCTGCTTCCCAATGTGGATGGCCTGAAGCTTCTGCAAAAGTGTCAGGATCATGATTTACTGGAGCTTGAGCCAGTAAAGAAGAGGCTCTTTCAAACTGAGAACGTGTACGTCGCTGATCTGTAGGATCACCGGCAAGATCACCTGCTGCATCCCGAGTAGCACGGACCCATCTTGGAAGTTGAGGATCCTGAGAAGGTGGGGGAGGATTATCATCCTCGCTTTCATCATCTGAAGAAGAAATGTTTTCAAAAGTAGAAGAGATAGGAAGAGGTGGCACATCCGCCGGACTAGGCTCGCAGGCCGATTTATTTTCATCAAATTTTACATCTCTTCTAATGATAACATTTTTGGACTTAAATGGAATAAGTCTATAACCTTTTACATCTTCAGAATATCCAACAAAAGTACATTTCTCACTCTTAGGTTCTAAAGCTTTATGCTTTTCATCTGGAATATGGGCCCATGCTTCACTTCCAAACACACGAAAGTGACTTACATCTGGTTTAATGGAACTCCAAGCTTCTTCTGGAGTGATATTCTCTAGAACCTTAGTAGGAGTGCGATTGATTATATAATTTGCACAATTAATTGCTTCGGCCCAAAAACTAAGACTGAGTCCTTTAGATTGCAGCATACAATTAGCCATTTCCTTTAAGGTGCGATTTTTCCTTTCAGCTACACCATTTTGTTGTGGAGTGTATGGAACAGTATGTTGCATTTGAATTCCATTTTCGGTGCAAAAGTTGATGAATGTGTTTTTAACATATTCTCCACCATTATCAGTTCTTAGCTTAAGAATTTGATGTCCAGATTGTTTTTCAACAAAGGCTTTGAAGGCCAAAAAAGTGTTAAATACTTCGCTCTTGAGTTTTAAGAAGTATACCCAAGTGCGTCTGGAGAAATCATCAATGAAAGTTAAGAAGTACTTGCAGCCAGAGAATGAAGCAACAGGAAGAGGACCACATAAATCACTGTGCACAAGCTGTAAAGGGGCTGAGGCGTGCCAAGAGGCACGTTTGTCAAAACTGTCCCGATGATGTTTTCCGAGTACACATCCGGAACAAACACCATCTCTGCAAGATACCATAGGAAGACCTGTCACCATATTTTCTTTACATAGATGCTGAAGGGAGCGATAGTTTAAGTGACCAAATCGCTCATGCCAAAGTTTGCTCACTTCATCATTATGAGCAACAAATACTGAGGGAAGATTGGATGACCCAAAGTTGTGAAACTTATACAACCTTTTGGAATCATCAGCAAGACCAGTAGCTAGAATCTGTTTAGGATCTTTTAGATCCTTGATTACAACATCATGAGGTGAAAATTCAACAATTTTACCTTCACCTGAATGAGTTATCTGATAGACAGATAGAAGGTTGCAGGATAAGGTTGGAACACATAATACATCATTAAACTGACCATTGTCTAGATGAACAGTTCCAGTCCCTACAACATTAAGAGATCTATCATCACCAATATATATATTTTTGGTGTTACAATCATTTAAAGAAGAAAACATGGCTTGGTTTTTGGCCATGTGACAAGAGGCTCCAGAATCAATGAGCCACTCATGAGAATGAGAAGAAGAAGAAGATACATTTAATGCATAACCAGACTGAGATGATTGACAATGACATGCAGAAAGTGCCATTCCGGAAGTTGAAGTTGAAGTAGGCTCCACATGGATGTTATGTTTCTTCATTGCGGCTTCCAAGGCTTCCATCTTCTTAAAGCATTTAGATTCTAAGTGGCCATCTCGATTACAAAAGTTACAATGTCTATCAGTCTTCTTCCATTTGTTTTTATTGGTCTTATCATTTTGCTGAAATGATCTTTCATTTTGAGGCTGAGATGGTTTAGGACCATTCTTTTGAGGATATGACTTCTTAGGATTCTTTGAATTTGGTTGCTGCTGGGCGGCTAACGCTTTCGTGGAAGAGTTTCCAAGATTAAGAAGACCAAGGTGTAAGAGTTTTTCTTGTTCTCTTATTAAGGAATCACAAAAGGAGTCAAAGGAAGGGGCCTTGTAGTCTTGTCCTTGACAAATGAAAGCTTCCCTTGTAGAATGGAAAGTGGAAACAAATACAGAGTAGGCTGGTTCCAACTTAGTAAGGATGGAATAAATAAGGTTACCATCTTCTTTCTTAACTTTAACACCTTCCAAGAGATATCTAAGGGTCTTGAATTTGGACAAGAAATCTTCAATGCAAGAAAAATTATTAGGATCCAAAGTAAGCAGCTCATTTTCAAGTTGATGGGCTCTAATTTCATTTTTAATCCCAAAAACTTTAGCAAGTTTTCCTAATGCTTCATGAGGAGTCTCAAGTTCTGCAATGTGGAATCTAAGATCAAGAGAAATAGACATCCCTATCAAACCACATGCTTGATCTTGTTTATTTTCCCATTTTGCTGCCTTGTCTTCATCTTTTGGTTTCTTCTCTTGGTCTGTGGCTATTCTGAAGAGACCTTTACTTCTAAGTAAATCTTCCATGTAGGCTACCCATTGGAAGTAGTTAGTGCTGTCAAGAATGACTTGGCATGGACTTTCCATTTTTAAAAAAAACTGAAGCTGAAGATGCTGAAAGTAAGTGTTCCAATGTATAGATCTCGAAAAAATAGGCGGTTTTAAAAAAAACGGCTCTGAAAAAGGCTTCCGGATGAAGAAGTTATGGCTTTTTGAAAAAAAATTGTTGACGTTGCCGGCAAAGTGCGCGAATGTGCGGGAATGAAAAAAAAAATCCACCCCCACAAAATGGAGACTTGAACCCAAGACCTCTACTCTCTTAAAATAGCTTTAAACCAATTGATCTATACAAAAAATTTGAGAGAGAGAGAGAGAGAGAGAGAGAGAGGGGGGGGGGGGGGGCCTTGGTTTGCGTGCTTGCCTTGAGAAAGCTCTTTTTCCCTACAAAACACAAAACACAAAACCCAACACGAATATGCAAAGAAAAACGAACCTTGCGGCTCGAAGTTAGCTTTAGCCAAAAAACTAGAAATTTAAAAAAAATCTCAAAGTTAGCTTTAGCCGAAAAACTAAATATTTTTCTTAATGTTTCTGATTTTCCGAGATCACACTAAGGTGCAGGGAAAAGAGCATACGCATGAGAAAAATCCTTCCTTTCTGTTTTTGATTTGCCCAGATCGCATAGAGTCGCAGGGCAAAGAGCATACGCAGAAATGAAAGGTATAGATCCGGTTAAAAAAAAGGCTAAATAAACTGAGACCGAAATAAGCAGAGAGAAAATAACAGTAAACTGCAAAAAACACTGTATACCTCCCGATCTGAAAAATGACGCAGCTAGGGCTACCGGAAACCTTTTCGCGTGAAACGAAAGGGGTTCCTCACTGGAACAGATTCTCCGAACGCAACAGAACAGTCCTCTCGGCCCGAAAGCAGTCAGAAACAGCAGACCTAGGAAACGACAGCCGCATGCAGTTCTACCGGCTTCAGATTTGGATCACCAATGGACGCGGCCCTCAAATAGCTCTGATACCATGTAGGAATTTACAGGGTAAGTTCCTCAGAAAGAATACCAAAAGGACACCGCTCACAACCAGATCTCAAATCAATACACCAGTATTTTTGACGTGGTTAAAACCCTCAAAGTGCAAGGAGGGAAACAGTCCACGGCCTGTCCCAACGTGGGTACTACAGGCAATTTATTAATCAAAGAATGAAAATTTACATAAGCTTCTCTCATGCACGGATTACCCGAACAATGATCCTCCATGCGCTTTAAATAGAACTCATGGACCAATCGGGTGTCAAGCCACGGATCAAGTGTCGGTAATACCGAGGTGAGAGTGAACCGTCGGATCACTACATATCGTGACCGTCGGATTGTAAGTTACAAAATTTACAACGGTAAAGAAACACACTTTACCTAACTCTAACCTAACTCTATACTAGACCAAGTTGAACTTAACTATATCCTATGTGTCGGAATATCCTAACATTCTTGCCCTCCAACATTCTTAAAAAATTCTTCTGTAAAGGGTGTGGGAAATGGCTCGTGAATGCATGTATCACTGAGCTTCCTCAGGTCTACACATATTCTAATTTCACCTTGCCACTTCTTCTCTTGAACTACCATATGGCTCACCCAATCAGATTCTTCTACTCTCTCAATAATTCTTGCTTCCAACATTTTGTTAGCTCTTTGTGCACCTTCTCCTTATACTTCAAATTCAGTCAGTAGGGTCTTTGTTTTACGGCCTTCACATTAGGCTTTAAATTGATCTTCATCACTCCCATATCCCCTACTATTCCCTTCAAGTCGGAGAACTTGGTAGGAAAAAAGTCTTGATATTTGCGCAGCAGCTTCGCAACTTTGTGAACCATATCTTCATCCCAATTGTTATCCTCAACAATATCACAAGGTTGAGAAGGGAAATCAAAGGAGGTAACCTCAAACCACTTGTGATTTAACAGCTATCCCTACTAAACCAGAGAGCGATCTCTCTATGAATTCACAGCCAATGATGACAGGAATGGGAAATAATTTTGGGCTAGATAAGTTAGGCTCATGTAGGGTTTTGAAATTTTTAGTTTTTGATGCTAGACAAGGAGTGAAAACCAGGTAGCTAGGTCAAAGGATCAAAGGGTTACAACAACAAAGATATAAAGGAGAAAGGTAGCAATAATTTTGTGATGGCTTTATGATTTTTCAATGTAGTGTAGTGTTTGGTAGAAGAAAAATGTCTTAATGAGCATGTGCACATGAATTCTTCAAGTTAGAAGGAATATTACACAAAATGATATTCCAAAAAAACAGAGCTTTATGCAAAGAATTTTGTTGATAAACTTTAAGGAAAACCACTAAAGAAACAAGATATGAAAGGAGAGATGTATATCATTAAAATAAAACTAAAACAAAGAAAATACATCATCACAAACTCACTACACATGAATTCCTAGATAATAGCTGCAAACTGCTCCTTTGATTTCCTAAATAAAATGTCCAAGTACAAGCTACAAGTGTTCTCTTCTCTGATGTCCAACTTGTTCTATGACTAAAGAAATGATAAATATAGACCAAAACAACACCTCCCTCCTCTCAGGGGTTGAATCCATGAGTCTAGGAACTACTACATGAGGTGTTCCAACCAAACCCTAATGTTTAGGGAGGTTAAAACAACTCCTCCAATTAAACTTTGACTCAATCCACTCTCATTAATGAAGCCTAACTGTACATAAAGACGACTTTAAAAAGAATATTTACTTATCATTATATCATAATTACATCAATATTAACCAATTACACAATAAAAGGTTGAATCCAACTAATAAAACTGAAGAAAAGTTGTCACAGGCAAAAATGCAGTGAAATTAGCCAAAAACACAATGAACTCGGAGAAAATGCAACAAATTTGGGAGAACTAGTTTTTGAAGGCCTTGCTGAAGCCGAAATTATGATCTTGATGGCTCACTAGAAATATGTGGATGTTTTCTATGCGATGGAATTTTCAAGAGCTCAAAAAAAGTTACTTTTAGCCCCTCAAAACTGCATTTTCGCCAAGGTACTCTCAGAAACACAGCATGGTCTTTAATAAGAGGGAAAAAATGTGATTTTTAGGTGGTTTTTGGCCATTTTCACCTGTCAAAACCTCCTAAATGTCTTCTCCCTTAGGCTAAATGTGATATATAAGTCATGCCAAATCCAGATATGCAAACAAAATGTGATTTGGAGCTCCCTAAAAAAAGTCCAACATGGGGTATGCTACGTTTTTTACTCCATGATTTTGTCAAAATGTGCAAAAAATAGAAAAAAAAACCAAAATGTCTCCAAAACTCCTCAAAATTGGTTTATCAAGTCCTCAAGTGCTATTCTATGTTATGAGGGAGGCATCAGTAAGCAAATCCAACTTTACATTCCATTTTTGCTTGATTAGGATTTCATTGAGTTTCTCCTTCAACTACTTGATCTTAACCCTAGAAACCTGATTCCTTGTGTATTAATGAGTAGCCATGTGTCTTTGCAATCTGTTGTCTCTTTTATCCCTCTTAAGAAGCTTCTCCAAATGAAAATTGACCTTATCAAGCCAAAACTCTCTATTCTCGTTGATTTCTGCTACAATTAGGTCAACTGAAGTCATTAGTTTTCTTTTTTGCTGAAATGCTCTTTTGATGCCTCTAGTCCTTGGCCTTTCTATTGTCACCTACTCTTGATACTCATTTTAATCCTCTGCATCAATCACTGCTTTTCCCTTTACATCCTCAACCTCATACTTTTCCAAGAGTATTTGTTTTACCTTCAATTGCTGATTTTTCTATTCCAAGAATGAAATCATGAAATTGGCCTTTGATAAATTGTCCTTTAGCTTTCTAATATCATCATCCTTCTCCATGATGACCTACTTTATTGTCTTATGCTCCTCATTAACGTTCAAACCAACCATGTTAGTGTCAAGATGAAATGGTTCCTCATCTTGCAATAATGCATCATGTTGTGATTGTAATCCCTTCTTTGATGATGTTGCTGATGTAAGCTTGGCCCCTTCCACAATATGTGGAGTAACACCAGCCTATTACCTCTCTAATATGTTTGATTCACTTTAGACCTAGGTATCTTCTAAATTGCAAGTCTACTAGATGAGCCACTCTTTACATGATTAGGTGGTGCTGATGGCATACTTGGGCTTGCAGATTGACTAGTAGAAGACAATAAGACATCTGAGTAGTTTAACTATTAAAATAATTTAGGTAAAAGTTTTAGTTTACAATTTTAAATTTAAAGATTTATTTCATAAAAAAATTTAGTTAACATTTTTCAATAAATTGTAGAATAAAATAATGAAGGGAAACACATGAAACAAAATTTTTGGAGGGAAATATTTTGGAAAAACTTTTTGGAGGTAAAATTTCATTCTCTAAGCTATATAATATCTTTAGGAGAGTCTGCATTTGTATCATTCAACCTCTTCGATTTGAAAGGGATGGATTTTCCTGATAGTGAAGTTTCGCTTTGATGAATACAACGGAAATTGTTCCACTATGAATAGAAATTCAATTCTTCCACTCAGTCCTAATCCTAAGGACTATGAGAGGAGCACTGATGAAAGAGGGGATGGAGAATTTCAAATAAATAAAGAGTCATGGATTCCACTTAGTCTTAATTCTGAGGACTATGAGAGTAGCATTTAAGAAGAGCATGATGACAAATTTCAAAAGAATGGAGTGTCACGGTGTCCACTTAGTCCTAATCCTATGGACTATGAGAGTAGCAGTAATGAAGAGAATGATGATGAATTTCAAAAGAATGGAGTGTCACAGTGTCCACTTAGTCCTAATTCTAAGGACTATGAGAGCAGCAGTGATGAAGAGCATGATGATGAAGTTCAAAAGAATGGAGTGTCACGGTGTCCACTTAGTCCTAATTCTAAGGACTATGAGAGCAGCAGTGATGAAGAGCATGATAACGAATTTCAAAAGAATGGAGTGTCACTGTGTCCACTTAGTCCTAATTCCAAGGACTGTGAGAGCAGCAATGATGAAGAGCATGATGATGAATTTCAAAAGAATGGAGTGTCACGGTGTCCTCTTAGTCCTAATTCTAAGGACTATGAGAGCAGCAGTGATGAAGAGCGTGATGAAAAATTTCAAAAGAATGGAGTGTCACGGTGTCCTCTTAGTCCTAATCCAATGGACTATGAGACTAGCAGTGATGAAGAGCATGATGACAAATTTCAAAAGAATGGAGTGTCACGGTGTCCACTTAGTCCTAATTCTAAGGACTATGAGAGTAGCAGTGATGAAGAGCATGATGATGAATTTCAAAAGAATGGAGTGTCATGGTGTCCACTTAGTCCTAATTCTAAGGACTATGAGAGCAACAGTGATGAAAAGAATGATGATGAATTTCAAAAGAATGGAGCGTCACGGTGTCCACTTAGTCCTAATTCTAAGGACTATGAGAGCAGTAGTGA
Organism: Pinus tabuliformis; assembly: GCA_031772625.1. NCBI lineage: Eukaryota > Viridiplantae > Streptophyta > Pinopsida > Pinales > Pinaceae > Pinus > Pinus tabuliformis. The sequence goes on along the minus strand of CM062818.1, from coordinate 794,467,987 downwards.
TGAAGAGCGTGATGATGAATTTCAAAAGAATGGAGTGTCACTGTGTCCACTTAGTCCTAATTCTAAGGACTATGAGAGTAGTAGTGATGAAGATCGTGATGAAAAATTTCAAAAGAATGGAGTGTCACAGTGTCTGCATAGTCCTAATCCAATGGACTATGAGACTAGTAGTGATGAAGATCATGATGACAAATTTCAAAAGAATGGAGTTTCATGGTGTCCACTTAGTCCTAATCCTATGGACTATGAGAGCAGTAGTGATGAAGATCATGATGAAAAATTTCAAAAGAATGGAGTGTTTCAGTGTCCTCTTAGTTTGAATCCTATGGACTATGAGAGCAGTAGTGATGAAGGATAGGATGAAGCACTTAGTTCTAATCCTAATGACTATAAAGGTAGTAGTGATAAAGGACAGGTTGTAGAATTTTTAGTAAGTAAACAATCACATTTTCAATGTAGTCCTATTTCTATGGACTATGAGAGCAGCATTGACAATGCACATAAGGAAGAATATCCAATAAACATCGAGTCAAATTTTCCATTTAGTCCCAATTCTAAGGACTATGACAGTAGCACTGAAGAAGGGGAATATGAAGAATATCCTCCAAGTCAGTATTTGAAAAGCACAGCTAATCATATTGTGGATAACATTCCTCTTAATGATGACGAAAATGCTTATACAAATGATGATCCAATGATGGAGATGTTGCCAAGAAATATTGTATCAAGGAGTAGGAGCAGACATTTTCGTATCAATGCAATATGTTCTAGTTATACAAGGGGTAGAGTAGAATATCTAACAAGAAGTTCTATCAGCGTTTTCATTTCAAGTGAATGTTGTAAAAAAGATTGCTTGAAACATATGGATTTCAAATTTGCATTAGAGAGAAGGAAGAGGTATTTGTCAATGAATAAAAGCATGCAAAATTCATATTTAGTTGGGTGCATGCAATCTACATTGTTAGGTTATGATTATGATATTGGGTCTTTATTTATCTATAGAAAGGCTTTCAAAATGTTTCATTTGATGGGGAATTTTCGTCTCTTGAGAATTCAAGAAAATTTGGAACATTTTATTCAGAAGTATGTCATAAAAGACAGTTTGGGCCATTATCAAATATTGCAATGTCATGGATGAAATATTTCTTTTCAAAGCATGGAGAGTGTATTCCAAATAGAGAGACAATACATATTCCAGAAAAATTTTCAAGGCGAGAAATCTACAACCTATACAAAGAATATGCAGAAGGTGCTGAGGGACATGGCCGATTTATTACATATCAATATTTTGTGAAGGTATGGAAGAAAGAATTCAACAATGTCTGTATTCCTAAGAAGACAAGGACGGGGATTTGCATTACATGTGCTTCTCTTATATAAAAAAGGGACAAACGTGAAGGGTCAGAAAGACGTAAGTATTCATAACTTTAACTTTTAAAATTGTATCTAGTCATCAACTATGAAAACATATTTCTTAATGGCTTTCTTTTATGTTGTGTAGATTCAATTGTCAAAGAACTTCATGAGCATCGTGAACAACAAACAAGTGAAAGGAAAAAGTTGCACAAACATCAAAAGAAGTGTTATGATAATCCGAATAAATATTTGGGTTTGATAATTGATGGTATGGACCAAAAGAAAACACTTTTACCACATTTTGTTCGTAGACCCAAAAATTTACAGGAGGAAACTTTTAATCAGTATCACTTGGTTGGTTGTATGGTCTTCAATGGAAAAATGTTTCCAAGGGTGTACTTCACAGCTCCAAATATTCATAATGATGAAAATCTGACAATAACCATAATCCATGATGTGCTTTCTCATTGGTCTGGTAATCTTCCTGAAGTTTTGTATCTACAATTGGACAACACTTGCCGTGAAAACAAAAATCAGGTTGTTTTTGGATATCTAAACATGCTTGTTGAATTGAGAAATTTTTGGAAGGTAAAGGTTGGTTTCCTTCTTATTGGGCACACTCATGACCATGTTGATTAGATGTTTAGTTGTTTTTCATTCACATTGAGGAGGAAGGAAGTTGGGAGCTTGCCATCATTAATTGAATGTATTAAGAAATCATTCATGCTAGAGCCTACTTTTGATGTGTTGGAAGAAACTACTGACATGCGAAGGTTTATTCTGGGATCGCATGGTGAGGAGAAATGCATTGAACAACTTAATGACATTAGCTTCCAACATCAATTTCGTATAAAAAAATTGATGGGAAAACCCTAATATGGGGCAAGAAGTATTCAACTACTGCAAAATGGGCACCATCATCAGGTTTGGAATTTTTTAAGTTCATTCCAGATCATCCAATATTTTCATCAAAAATATTGTTATTACAATTAGTGGGTGAAGTTCATAATGCACGAAGACGGAATAGAGATAAAAATTACTCTGATCGCCTAGAAGAAATTAAAAGATGTATTAGATATACATATGAGTACTTTGAAATTGCTGATTCAATTTGGTGGGAGTCATTTTTCAATAATCAAAGTGATATCATTTCAACAACAACAAATGAAGATATACCTTTGACCATTTATTTGGCCACAAAATGTGTCGAATGAACATGAGGAAATAAACATTGTTGAAGAACAACAATTTTAAGGTATTATTAATTCTTCATAGGCAGAGGAAAGAGAGATGTATATTGGTTCCAGATGATGTCATGCACAACATGAAGCCATGGAAGACCTTTACAGGGGTTCAGTACAGGATATTAAGGAGGGTTTCATGATCGCAGTGCTAACAAATGGAGATCCCAATGGCTATCCATTTTGGGTTGCTAAAGTTATAAAGGTCTTTACAGAAAATAAGGATGTTACAGGTGTTGAAGTACATTGGTATGCCACAAATACACACCCATTCAATGGTGTGTATAAGATAGAGATGGTAGTTGACAAAAAAAATGGCGGAAAGAGAAAATGAAAGGGTACAAACATAAATCTCTGCCACACAGACATCTTAAAATTGGAGGATGTTGACACACTTGTTTATGACTTCAATTTAATAAAGAGAGGAATTCTTCGCTTCAAGATGAAAGAGATTCTGAAAAGGTTGTTACTAGAAGGAACAGTGTTGAGATGGGAATCTGCTGAAACCAGTTGTAGATCTAGAAGAATTTTGAAACCTGAAATGGTGGGAATGCATGTGGACTCAGATGGGGCACTAGATGATGAAAGAGAAGAATATGGAACATCTTCATCAGCATCCAGTCACTCATCTAAAGATGTGAATTCTGATGGTGTGCAAGAAAATATGAGTGATTTTGAATAATTGTTTAAGATAGTTTATATAACTGAGGTTTGCATTGTATCTTGAAATAAATTTTTTGATTTCCATATGGTGCTAAATCAAAAGTTATGAGTCATTTTTATGTTGTTGGATTATATGTCTTAATTATGATAATTTTTATTGTTTAGAATATCTACTTTTTTTTTTGCTAATGCAAGAGTCGGATCTTCCAATTCATTAATCAAAAAAAAGAAAAGTACATATAATACATCAAAACTCTCATGGTCAATGACTGGGGGGAAGCCCCCACAAAACTGTTCCCTACATCCTATCTTCAAGCATTACTTATCTCAAAATAAAAAAACACATGGACTTGACTCCGAAAAGAACCAAAGGATGGCTACAAGAAAAACAAAAATACCACCTGGTTACTTAAACATTGGTTTGGTGGCCCGCATGGAAAGCACTTTAAAATATCCCCCGGGAAACTCTTTTCCCGCCAAACATAGCCCTCCTCTAAAATCTTGACCATTGAACCAATTCGATAGATCAAACGGCTGAAGCTCAAAACTCCAAGAAAAACCGCTCACCCTTTACCGCTAGGGTCCACAACTTGCACGCATGATCTAAACCATTGATTCGCCATAGGAGATCCAACGGTGGAGATAGATATCATACCCACCAACATTCAGAGGAGTTAACATGCGATAAGGGTGGTTTTCCTCCGTACCCCACCACCACATGGAGATCATCAAGTGGGATCGCTCCTAAAAGGGAAAAACTGCTTCCCACTTGTGATGGCCACAATCACGTGAAAACCACTCAGGTTGCAGAGAATAGGGAAAAAATGGAAAACCTCTAGTTATGCAGTCTTCAAGTGTCATCTGCTACCACTTGCTTGCATCTTCTGCCCGCCTTGACCCAAATCTTGAAATAATCGGCGCCTACCTTCCTACAACCTCTGAGCCTTTCTTCCTCTTCTGTACAACTGGAAACTCCATTGAACCAATTAATTTGGGAATCACTGGTTAAGCTCACCAGACCGCTTTCAAAAGACCCCATTGTGAACCTGCCTCTGATCAATCACCTACTGGTTAACTGTACCCGCCTTCATGGCTCTTTTAAGGAACACTGTATTGTCTTCATTTTCTTGGTTTTGACACTCCATCTTTAGTCTATTTCTAGTGAACTCTCACCAATTCATCACTTCCCTATTTTCAATGCGGATCACTCCTTGATTAGCTAGCATATCTACTAGTTTATTGGCTTTTCTTTGCAAATGAGCAAAGCTGATAGTTCTCAGTCTTTGTAGATGACTTTGAATCCGTTGGAAGACTTGAATTAGCCTCCAGTTTGAAGAGGATTTTTCTGGTTTTGTTCCCTAGCTTATTCTTTTGACTAAGTTAATGACCAGTTCGGAGTTAGCTTCAATGATCGTGCTTTAGCAATTTTCCTGAACCAAGAACTCAAGAAATTGTTTCATGGCCATTAACTTTGCCATGTTGTTGGTGGCTTTTCCTAAGTGGCCATGGAAGATACACAGAATATCTCCCTTGTCATCCCTTAACACCCCTCCATGGCCTGCCTTTCCCGGATTACCTTTGGAAGCCCCATCAATGTTGAATTTTAGAAAGCCCTTAGGGGGAGGATGCCAAACATCTAGATCATGATCCACTAAAGAAACTTTCCTGACTAAGCCCTAAGGAATGATACCCTATAGCTCTAGCCTACAGAGAATCCTCCAGTCTGTAGCAGAAGGGGGATTCGAGGGAAGATTTTGAATGGTAGTGCTGACCATTTCCTTAATATGTTTTAGGATCAGATCATAAATAAACTGGGAAGATTTCTTGATATTCTTGAAGATTCTGTTTTTCCTTTCTTTCCACACATTCCATAGAATGAAGCTTGGTGTAAGAGCCCATGCTGAACCGAGAACTTCATTATCCGAAAAGTTCTTTCCCCAATTGGTGAGAGTATTGAAAAGACTTCCAATATCTCTGTCAAACTGTTGGAAGATTACTGCAAAAGAATCCCATAATTTAGAGGTGAAAATGCAATTATTGAGAAGGTGTTCCATGGTCTCCTCTTGAGCCTCACATAGATGGCATCTAGAAGGCCCAAGGAAGGCCCTTTTCCTGATATTATCCCAGGTCAAGATTTTCCTTTGCAGAACCAACCATAGAAAAAGTTTAATTTTCATCCAACCCTGATGCTTCCAAAGGTTTTGCCAAATCCTGTCAGGAGCCTGTGAATCCAATTCAAGGAGAATGAGTTTAGCTTCTTTGAGATTAAAGTTCCCCTCATTGTTGTTGCCCCATCTCAGCTGATCATGCCTCCTTGAAACAAGAATTTTCCTTTGTTCTAACATTTTCATTAGTCTTTCGGCCTTGGTTTTTAGAGGACTATCATTTCTAAGATCAAGTTTTCTCCATTTTCTCCATTTCCCTGAACTATTAGTTTGGTCCCAAAAATCCTTTACCTAGGTGAGCTCCTTGGTGTCTGTCTCTACTTTGAGGTGCTCAAAGTCTTCCTATAACAGAATAGGTTCTTGTTGTCATCTATCCTCCTAGAATAAGGCTATGTCTCCCTCTCTAATTTCCTAGAAGCTATGGTCTTGAATTAAGCTTCTGTTATCCTAGGCTTTGTTCCAAATATGAGATCCTCTTATATTCCCATCCATCCTTATGCGTTCATTATCTAGCCAAGAACTTGCATATTTTTCTTTCCAAGTGATGGCCCATTGTGCTTCTGGTTCCTTTATCCATCGCCACCATAGTTTAGCCCCTAGAACCTTACAAAGAATCTCAGGATCATCCAATCCAAGACCCCCGTGGTTCTTGGGTTTGCACATTTTTTCCTAGGCAACTAAGGCCCATTTCTTCTTTTCTTCCCCCTTGCCCCAAAGAAAGTCTCTTTGAATGTTTCTCATTTGATGCATAATTCCTTTAGGGGCAGGGATAGCTAAAAGCATAAAGATTGGGATTGATTGAAGCACAACCTTTGTGAGGACCAACCTGCCAGCCAAGTTTAATGATCTTATTGTCCATTTCCTGGTCTTGTCTTGCAGCTTACTTATCATCGGCTCCCAAATACTCTTGTGTAACGGTTTTGCAGTTAATGGAACCCCCAGGTATTTCGAGGGGAGAGAGTCTCTTTGGAAACCCAGAATTCTAGATATATTCTTCTGAATAGCAATGTTAGTATTGAAGAAAAAAATCTTAGATTTGGAGAGATTAGTTTCCATACCAGAGGCCTTGGCAAAGTCATTGAGGATTTGTTTGTAAGCAAGAGCTTCTTTGACTATGGGTATTCCCTGAAGCATGGTGTCATCCACAAATTGTTGATGAGTTAAGGCTTGTCCATTGTCGGAGAGTTGAATCCCCCTGATGTTACCAACTATTTTTGCATGCCTGATAGCTCTACCCAATCCTTCCATTATGAGGATGAAGAGAAAGGGAGAGAGACGGTCACCCGGCCTAAGGCCCCTGGAAGGGGTGAAAGTCTCCGAAGGAGAGCCATTGACTAGAATTGAAAAACTAGCAGAAGTAATCAAAGACAGGATCCATCTTACCCAATTATGATCAAACCCAAAAGTAATCATAATTTTCCTGATATAGTTCCAACTCAGTTTATCATAAGCTTTGGCTATGTCCAATTGCATGATCATTCCAGATTTTCTCTTACTAGTAAGATAGTGCACCACTTCATGAGCTTGGATGATGTTATTAAGAATTTGCCTTCCTTCCACATATCCCAATTGTTCTCCCGAAACTAGTGAAGGCAAGAGGGGTTTGAGTCTATTTGCAGCCACCTTTGATATTATCTTGTAAATCACATTGCATAGAGCTATAGGTCTGAATCTGTCAGGAGTTTGAGCCATCTCTTGTTTAGGGATCAGGGCTATAAAAGAGGAGTTCAAAGCTTTCAAAATGGTTATGTGCCTCCTAGAATCTTCCACTACCTGCAAAATATCCTGTTTGACAATATTCCAACACGCTTTGAAGAAATCAACATTGAAACCATCTGGACCAGGCACCTTACCATTCTGCATTTCTTTGAGAACCCCACTTACCTCCTCCTCGGTCACAGGCCTGAAAAGGTTAACCTCTCTATAAACTAACCTGGGTATGTGCTTCGTGAAGTCCCAGATGTGGTGATCTCTTTCATAACATGTTTCCTGTGCTATGTTTCTAAAGTACTGGACTAGAACTGCCTCTATATCTTCATGAGATTTGAGATTATTTCCTCTTTTATCCTTAGTCAGAGAAATTATGTCATGTGCTCCGTTTTCCATGGTGGATTTGTGAAAAAATCTGGTATTACGATCGCCTTATTTTAGCCATTAGACTCTAGACTTTTGTCTCCAGAATATTTCCTCTTATTTGCATATATTCTCCCACTGTTGCTGATATTTGGTGGCTTGATCACTTTGGTCTTTGTCATGGCCCTCTTTGATAAGGGTTTGCTTAAGTACCAGCATTTTGCCTTCAATCATTTTTTTCTCTTCAAAGATGTTGCCAAATTCATTCTTGTTCCAATCCTTAAGCCCGAGCTTGATGTGTTTTAATCTTTTCTGTAGGAGGAACATTCTGGTTCCCTGAATGTTTAAATCCTCTACCCACCAATTGGTTACATTGCTGATGAAATATGGGTGGGAAAGCCAGATATTCTAAAATCTAAAAGGTCTGTTTCTAGGGTTACCAACGCCCTGAACCTCCAATTGAACTGGCCAGTGATCTAACCCGCCAAAGGGTAGCACTCTTGCTACCATTTCCTTTTCAATGAGCATACGATCCTCTGAGATTATGAATCTGTCTAATTTGGAAGCTACTTGAGACTCTCCTCCTCTTTTATTGTTCTAGGTGAAGATTCCATTATTCATTTCAATATCCACCAGCTCCATCTTATCAATAAAGGTTTGAAAAGCCAAAGAGTCTTTGCCAAGCACTCTAGTTCCCCCTTTTTTTCCGTGAGTGATTTAATCATGTTGAAATCACCCCCTAAGATCCAAGGTATTCCTACATGTCTATTTCTGAGAGTCTCCAGAGAGTTTAGAAGCCTAAGTTTGTCATCCATTCTTTGTGGGCCATAGACATTTGTAACCAGGTAGGTTTCCTTTTCTCCTATTGGTTGCATTACTACAGATAAATAATCCCTAGATGCCTCCGCATCTATTAAGTCAATTTTTTGTGGATTCCAGAGAGTGAGAATACCTCCTACTGTATTCTCTGCTTTGACTTCCAAGAACTCAAATCTATTGAGCCAATTACTGTGGATATCTCTTATCTTCTGAATGGAACACTTAGTTTCCAGAATGAAAATCACATCCGGGGATGCTTGCTTCATTCTATTACTCAGTAATCTTTATTTCCTTTTACTACCTAGACCCCTGATATTCCAAGAAGTGAAATTCATAATTAAAGATTAGTAAAGGAGTAGCTGGATAGGTCTTTCATCTTACTTGAATCTATCATTAGCTTCCTGCATCTTTTTTCTGCCCCTCTTCTTTCCTGGGATTTTGGGTGCTAGTCCTACAATATTTTTCATCATTTTCACTCCTTCTTTGCCTTTTCTATCTTTGTGTTTTAGTCTGTCCAACCCTGAAGTTTGGGTCTTCCATAAAAATAGTTTTTGAACCCTATTGAACTCTTCAATCGGTAAATAGTCTAACCCGTCTCTGGTTCCTTGATTCAAGAAACCTTCTAAGTCTAGGTTCTCTTTCTTAAGAATTTCCTGGAGTTCATGGTCCTCCATGTCCGTCTCACTTTGGGTCATTTCAAGGTCCATTGCCTATTCTGCAGTATTTAGCATAAAAAAAAATTGTTTGTTGTTTTCTTTTATTTGTTCACTTTCTTCTTCTTTTTCCTCATCCACTGGGCTTCGTTTCATTGCTTTAGTAGTATCTATTGGACCTTCGTCTCCCTAGAGGACTTGGAACATGTTCTGGTTAAATTATTTTCCTACTGATTTGCGTGTTCCTATTCCTCTTTTGCCCCCCTTTCCTTTGTGTTCCACCTTGAAGAAGCTTTCTGGGTCCTTCATTATTTCCGCTTTGTTTTTATTCTCGATCTTACTAAGAGGGAAATCATGGAACAGATTTCCATGTTCATGACATTTGCAACATCTGAAAGGAATATGTTCATAATCTACCATTTGTATCCATTCCTCATCAAAAGCTTCCAGAATAACCTCATCCGACAAAGCTCCAGAGAGATCCATCTCCACACATATTCTGGCGAAGGAAGTATACTTTCCTCTTCTAGTAGCCTCAGAAACTTTGACAAAGCGCCCTAACTTATTTCCTATGGCTGATAGAGATTTCGATTTCCAGTAGTCAAGAGGTAGGGAATAGAGCGTTACCTAGACTAGGACTGAAGTAAAAGTTTCACGTTCCAGAACAATGTTCATGACATAAGGTCACATATAGAGGTCAGCTGTAGCATAAAAGTATGGCCCTCCTTCAAACACTCTGTCCTTATCTTCAATATTTGCAAAAACTACAGTGAAAAATCCCTTGGACCCAAGATGTAGGTCAATGCTGCCTTTTGGTTTCCAGTGGTATTTAATCCATGTTTATAAAGCTTTTTCAGTGGGCCACACCCCCATGAATTTACAAATGATTGCATAAGTTTGCATGTGATCCTTGTGTGCCTACAACACTGGATCATTTAAAATGACTCTTGGAGTTACCGCCGCCTTGGGTTTGCATGGTCCCATGTGAGCTTTGTCTTTAGTGCTTTGTTCCTTGATTCCTTCCTCATTTTCCAATGCATCATTGTGTTCCCTTGACTTAGTTCCCTCCTGTTCTTCTTCATTGTTTCTCTCCTTTCCATCTGGAGGCTCTCTGTCATTTTCCATTGGTTTTTTCCCCTATTAGCCACAATCTGCTTATAGGAGGGAGTGGAGCTCCCTCCTATGCGTCCTTTCATGGAGTCCTACCTCTGTGGCAATTTGAAACCCTGGTTTTCTTCCTACTGTGTTTCAAAACCCTAGTTTTGTTTCTACAATGTAACATTAAATTAGAGATATAATGTATGTTTCATTCAATATACAAATAATGACATTTGAATTCATTTAGTCATGTAATTTGTTCATAATGTCATGGTTTTTTAATTTTACGGTTGAAAAAATTCCAATTTCTTTTGTATCTAGCATGTTATGGTTGAAAACATGTTGAAGTTATACTTAGGAAAGAAAAATGTTATTCTACCAAAAACATTGGTGTGTTTTTTTCCTCACAAACAACTTTTTTTGGCACATAAAAATTCGGTTCTACTAGCATTTTTTAAAAATGTTGAAAATTGACCTAAAAAAAAAATCATCGTTCCAGTATCACCACTTTTTCGTTTTCAAGGTGTTTTTTGCATGAAAATTTCATTTTCAATACCATTTTTAAAACATGTTCAAAATTGACCCTAAAAAAAACCATCATTCCAATATACACACTTTTCGTTTTTAGCACTGTTTTTGATGTTTTTTCGAGATTTTTTGGCCAGAGTTCCCGTTTTGAGTTTATAGTTCTCATTTCAAAGTTTACATTGTTCTTGTCTTCCACCTATGAAAGGATACCATATGTCACTAGCTAAGTGATGCCATGCGTCATCTATTTTTGGCCCACTTGGCCACTCAAAAATTCCAAAGCTGCATGCCACGTGGCACATCCTTATTGATTACATGTGTCCTGCTGAAATCACGTTGAGATCATCATTCCACTATGTCTCCACTTATGCTTCCATTTAATATCTATAATCCAATGATAGTGCACCAAGTTTCACCCTGTGGTTGGTCCATGTTGTCCATGGTTAGTTGCAGACTTGTAGTTTTTAATGAATTTCTTTTTAAAATAATTATGTGTGATGAGATTTTTTGGTGAAAACTAATGGGTTCCTCCCTCCACCAACCATCACTCGTTCCATCCGCCATGCCATTCCACTGCTCTTTCCATAAGAATTTTCACATCGGACGCCTGTGGAACCTTTGGGGAAATATCCCACCAGGGTTACATCTAACATGGGCCCTTCTTACTACTGAGATGAACCAATAAGTATTCTCCACATCCTCCCAATGCCCTACCACCCCAGAGGTTAGGTCTTATTCTCTCTTTGAAAACTTCGGGGAAACTATCTACTGGGATTATGGGTCTCAGTGGAGATTCACGATCTTCCTTCCTGATATTATCATTTTTCCACGCATGCCAATGTGGCTGCACTTTCCACCAATGTAGGTTGGCTTCCCTGAGGGGCCCTTATTCTTGATCAAACTTTCTCTTTTACCGTCATAACTTGGATCGACCATGTGTTTTGATACAGGAGGCCATTTTTAGACTTCAATATACTATTGGAAAGCTCTTTCTGAGCTCTATCCATATGAGTAGTTTCCAAGTGAATATTATCTATTCTTCTAAATTGAATATTTATCCAAAGTATCTTCTCTTTAATTAATCTTCTTGCAACCACTTGAGCTATGCCACTCCTTTGACATCAATGCCAACATAGTTTCAACAATGTGGATGTTATTCTTGGATATATTTGGATAGAATCAATTGGTACTACTAATATTAATGTTTAAAAGAATTTAAGAAGATTTTGTGCAATAAAAATAATTTCATACTATAGGATATTTCTTTTGTTAAATAAGAAGGGCCAAAAGGACAACATGTAGAAGACTCTACATAGAACATATTTATAGAGGATTAATCCAAGGTTGAATAAGAAAAAGAGTGTATATAGGTACCTAAAGAATAATAATTATAAGACCATTAAAAGGTAGTAGAAACTAAGGAAACTTGGATTGAAGAGTCCAACCAAAGAAAATTGAGAGTAAAGTTACTTTGTATATTTTCACCCACGCTAGTTAAAAATATATAAATCATTAAGGAATTGATTTGATCATCAGTAACCTTATTATGGACCAACATGGTAGTAATTACAGCAACCCCTTGACAAATGGAGGCATAAGAAAAGTGTATGGATAAATCATTGTAGCTTAGTAAGGAGTGACCAAATTGTAGATAAATGTGGCAAGAAAGTAGTTGGATCCCATGTTCACATGTCATTATAATGTACGGATGTTAGTTCTTATTACCAAATGGACACATTTCTTGGCCACTCATACTATATGGTCTCTTCCCATGTTTTAAATATGAAACATGCAAATGGGTATGTAAAGTAGTAAACTTATGAGGGTATTACGGGGGTACCTATTATGATTGGAATCACAAAACCAAAAGGAATTAATGCTCTGTATGCCTTTCCCTAGGCTCATCAGACAGACTAGTTTGTGCAAGTGCAAATAATTATCCAATGAATCCTCTAATCATGCAATCATAACTTAAAATACAAGAATAGGAGGGAACATGTACCTCTCATTTGAATATTTGGAAGCTACTTGGTGGAGCCAACTTGAGGGATTCCAAATCATTAAGTATCCAATCTCCAAGCCAATATCTTGCACAAAAAAAAACAAGAAACAAATCCCAAATATCTTCCTAAAAGGTTACTTTAGAAAAATAATTAAATAATCATCATTAATAATTCATACACGAACAACATATAAACAAAATGAACACTAATAATGTGGAGGAAGGGAATCAATTCTCTATTCATCAAAATAGAATATATAGTAGTATACATCAATGGCACATGATGAACCTTTTCTTTAGCCTAGAAGCCTAGTTTCCTCCTCCTATAAGGATATCCTCTCAAAATAACAAAGATCTGTTGCTATAAAATGGACATTAGATCTAGCTTTCCCCTTGGTGTCATAGCTATATATAGGCCTTCATGCCTCCTTGGGAGAATGAATTTGGACACTTGGGGGGGGGAGAAGTTAGGAAACTTCTATGGTAATTCACCCCTATCCAAGTCAGAAATTTAATCCATGGACTTGATCTCCTTGAGAATGAGGAATTCTGAAAAGTTCAACTCAGACATTGGTTGCATAAGGAGAATCAATGTCCCAAACCCTGAATGTATATTGGTAATCAAGGGAGGGACACTAAATAGGAAGGGCTAACTAGTGTACTTATTCTAAATAGCTCAAAAACAAGGGTACAAGCTATGCAACTTGGTTAAGAGAATAAATTTGAATTCATCTAACTTAGATGAGGGTAAAATAGGCTACAGTAGATTCCCCATAATGCACGAGGTCAAAAGATAAATTGATGGCTAAAATGCATTACAAAAATATAGATCTAAAAATGGAAGGCTCCAAGGCTATAAACATGAATCATAGGAACTAAAAGATTAAATTATCAACCTTTCTGATAACATCCTCAAGTTAGGCATACCCATGCTCAATCATAAAGAGTAGTTAAACATGGTTTCCAACTATGCACTATGGATCCATGACATGAAATTTTAGGAGATGGCCATAAACAATAAAAAATCGATCCCTTTGAAAAATTAGAAAGATCATGGCCACCAAAAAATACAGTGTGGATATATGTCATAGTATACATTAGTAGGACTATGGAAACATCAAAAGAGGTGTCTTAGAGTAGTCCTCAAAGTACATGAATGATGCATAACACCAACATAGCCCGTGAAGGGTTCCATATAGGAGTGAAATGTCCCTAACCTGGGCTGCTTGAAACAAAATCAATCGTATGAATATAAAACATGCAAATAAGTGTACGCATGTTGATCATGGTAGAAACCATTTGATTAATGTTCAATGAGGTGTACCATTATCGGATGTGAGCGGACCCACCAATAATGAAAATGGACCCTAAGGTACCTAGCACAATCCACTAAGTGTGAATAAATTAGTTGATGCTTAACACTTGCAGGTTTGTTTGATAAGGAGTCAATGAGGCAAACCTATTTTCATATCATGATGAAGCCTACCATTAAGGTTTTCATGCTCCAAGGTACTACAATTCCTAGATCAAGCTCCTAGATAATGAGCTGAAGTTGGCAGGTGAAGATCCATTAAAGGAGGCCCTTAATGTATCCCCCATCAAGTAACATGGAAAAAACCAATATATGATGTGAGATGGATGAATTCATGAAGCCAAAAAACTAAAAATGATACTAGGATGGTCAATACAAAAAGTTTAATAAGGGAAGTAGATGGCTCACTTTGGACGTGACTTCCCTTGAACACATAAGGATGTGACACAAAAGTGACTTAGAAACATTAACTAATGAGAACCATATGATATTGTGTGATAACAGAGGAGACACTAAGTCATGGACCATAGTGGCTGGAAGAGTAGCCAACTAGAGAAGTAGACAAAATCATATATATGGTATGGCTCCAAGGAAAGCTAAAACCTAGCAATAAGGAAATAACACAAATGTGTGCCATGTTCAAGGGTGATGCGACTAATCCTACCATTTTGACTAATAACTCAAGTGAATGATTCCCCTTCCATTTTTCTCTTTTTAGTCTCCTTCATAGTTTAACAAGCATGAAAGAGAATAAAACTAAGCTCAATAGTTCCTTTTTAGTTTAGTTTTAATGATCCAAAAAAAGAAATAAAAGGATACTCAGTACCTTTCAATATTTAATGAGCATAAGAAGGACACAAAGAAAGCTCATCTTGGATGAATGAGTGGTATAAAGGGTAGCAACTAGTTTCTAGGTGACGAAACTACCCTAGGAATAAGGAGGAAAAGAGGTTGGAAAATAATACCACTCATTGCAGCAATCCCTCCCAGAAAGTTTAAGAGAACCAAGCGAAAGCATGCAATGGGACGAGCAAAGGATGACATTAGTGGTGAAATGAAAACCAAGGCTTATCATCATGCATAAGTAAGGTTAAAAGTCACAACAATCACAAGGTATAAAAATATGGAATCCACCCAGGGTAAGGCTAGAAAATGACGAAGAAGACTTAATGAGGCTTAAATTCTAAGTCATGGTGTGTTAAAAGGAGGTATTTCAAAAAAGAAGTAGATAAATTTTGCATGGACACCAACACTGATGAAAGGTACTAATCCAGGGAATCCATGTATATGTAATATCTACCACCAAGTTATGACTCAATGAAAGATAAGACTAATATCATAACTTGGCGGGGTCAGACCTAAGGCACAATGAATATGGAAATGAAAGTAAATAATGTAATGGAGATGGAAATGAGGGACCTACCCCTATATGCCATGTTCAAGAAAATGTACCTTAGGCCCATTGTCATAATGGAACCATAAAATGTTTCCTTGGAAATATGTACTAACAAAAGGCTTCACACACCTAATTAAATTGGAACCATAATTAAAATAATAACCCCTATCCATAGAAAAAAGACAAAAATGTAATTTTTCACAATTTATTATTAAAAAATCTATAAAAATACCAACACGCCTCTCCATACCTCATTATTACCTTGTGAATTAGAGAAGTTATAGAGGAGGTGAAAAATCCTACTTTACCTTCAAGCTTGGGAAGGAGATTGCAGGAGCCACAAAATGTCATTTTGTGAACCTTATGAACCAAGAAAGTTCTCACACCCTATTCTCCCATTTTATAAGTTTCGTTGTCGCCCCAAGTTGATCTGCTAGATAAAAAATTTGGCCCTAATTTGGATAGTTTCACAGACACATATTTCGTATAGGTAATGTAGGAAAGCCAAAGAATGGATAAGGATTATGATCTCTCCATCAGGGGACAAACCCTAATTTGTAGTAATAAAACTTGTATCTACTCCCTCAAAAATTCGTATATAGATTTTTCAAGAAATTATAGGGTATATGCACATTTTTCTTGATGTATTCTTCGTCAGTTATGGATTTTAATAGCGGTTTTTACTTTGCAGGTTTCCAAAATGGTTAATTATAGGGGGAGAGAGCACCAAGAGAATAAAACTCTATCCATGTCCCATACCCCAATAATTAAGGCTCTCGTAGATTATGGTCTGTTAAAAATTTTCAAAGTGTCATACATGTTGAACCAATTTTCCTTGTTGTGGCAACTGGTGGATTGGTGGGATCCAGATAACAACCATCTATTTTGTAGAAAAAAGTTATAAGGCTAGGGGTCGAAGATATATACTTATTGATTGGTTTATCTAGGTGTGGTTTCCTGGTGGTGGTAAGCGGGTTTTGGAGTAATGATTAAAATAACATAGATGCTTATGTGGCCAGATACTGTAGGACATGTGCACAAAGAGTTGGCCATGGAGTGCCCATCTATGACATAACTGACCTAACCATAAAAACCATCATCATCACCATCACTCATGTCACTGGATCAATGAAATTAAACTTGGTGACCAAGACTCAAATTGACATAACAATGAGATGTATAAAGTCAACTCTATTTAATTGGTGCGAGGGGATATTAACAAACATTGAGGATCAACTCAACCAATGTAAGAGAGTTCAACTAAAATAATATAGTTATGTGAGTATAGTGGTATCCTTACTCCTAGAGTGTGCTCCGAGTATGAGGCTCCAAACAGAGTATGCTAATAATCATGATCCTGGGATACTTCGTATGAGTCATGTTGGGAAAAAAGAATTACTAAGGGGGCTGAAAGAGTAATTATAAATTTTGTATTTCTTTAAACAAGTTTTCTATAAAGTTATAAACAGTCACCCAACAAGAATGAAATTGAAATTGCACATGGTCATTTTAATGTGGAAACCCTTCTGCGATAAAAGACACTAAAGCTCTTTTTTATTATGATGTAAATTCAAAACACCAACTTTGTTTACATCAACTTTTTTGTGAGCGCCCACTCATAGGAGGCCCCAAACCACTTAAATCAGCAAGCACTAACTTTCTTTGAGGCACGAACCTCATATCTATGCAGGCACTGACTTACGTCTAGTAGTTAAATATATTATTTCGCAGCAATTTCAAAATCAGACCACCAAAAATGTTCTTTAGTTTGATTTTAATTTGATACCATTTCCTTTACATAACCACCTCTACTTTTGTAAAACACATATGCCTTATCACACTCCTCGTTCTTTTACGGGAACACATAGATCCAATCCGTAGCACTACTCTTCTATAATTAAATAACTATATGATCCAACTTCCCTTCATTTTATCGCAGTCCACACACTTCACATTCACACTTTGGCTACTTGTGATCCTTAACAACACAGTGGGTTTTTGTTCTAAGAAAAAATTTCACTACTTGAGAATTGATGCTTCATTCACTCCTTGCTAGGCTTGAGAAATCACTTCATTTAATTTTCTACTACTTGAGGAAGTAATTCATCTCTAAGTTAGCTCCCATCTAGCCTGTGAACTTGGGATTCTATAATGTTGACACTTTTTTCTAAGTGACTAAGTATCAAATCTTATCTTTAATTCCTACACACTACAATATCACATAATTCCTTCTTCTTTTGAGATTATTTATACCTTTATGCAATATTTATCATTTAATCTCCTCTTAGTTGGTTATTATCCATCACTTCCCATCACCATATTGGATCGTTTGTTTTCAAAGTTTTCGACTGTCCAATAATGCAACAAAATATTTTAATTCATAACTAAACTCGATGAAAATTTCTAAATGTCTAGGATCCTAGATATTTTAGCACCTTTCCCATGCGATCAATAGAGTGAAAACATTCTTTAAAATCAACACATTTGCTCATATCGAGGTTTGGACCTTTTCATTGCTTCTCTTGCAAAAATCATCCTTAATGTCAAATTATCAAACTAACATTTGTTTTTGGTCCTGTTGAAGTTTCGAAATTCACTGCAACAATGTGGGGGTGACCACCCAATCCAAATCTTAAAGCATCTCCTTTTCCATTTGGAATGGTGGTTCTGATTGGTTCAACTAGGTCCACTGACCTTCTCTCAATCTCTAAAATGGCTTCCAATATTACTCTCATCCACCAATGGAGAAGAGACATCATATCAACCCTCTTGTTGATCAAGCAAGAAAGTGATCCTTAAGCTGATTTGGGGCTCAGCCAAGCCACAACTAAAGTTTGCCTCTTTATGAAGAGGACTTTTAGAAATGTAGAATTAACATAAATGAAAAATTATTCTAAAATGAAAGAAAAAAGAACTAAATCGTAATTCTATCTCAATTAGGCAGATATAGATCTAACCCAACTAAGAGCAAGATATTTAAATGACTGAGATTTAAATATGTCTAGCTTATGATGAATATCAAGCTAGTGAAGTAGTTAAATTAACTAACATTATGAATACCAAGTCACATTCTATTAAGAGACATCTTGATAGAAATAATCAACCAACAAAATTTAGGAATAAGTTCACAAAAATGATATTGATTATTTAATCAGTAATTCAAATTTATTAAACAATAATATGAGGAAGAAGTTCATAACATATTACTATTCATTGAACCAGTATTAAAAGGCAAAATTTCTAAGTAAATAGTTACTCATAAATCAAAATTCAACCCATAAGAGAAGATATACATAATAACATATGATTGAGACAAATTACTCATACCAACAAAAGCACACACATATGAATGAAATGACATATTCCTGCCATCATAAAATGAAACTAGTATTTAAAACATTCATATTAGAAATACCAATTTATTGAATCCATTTCCCTGGCTCTGGTCTCCAACAGTTCTTTGCATTGCTTGAATTTATGTTGTTACAATAAGAGATGCAGAAGTGCAAACTCTGCCCATCACACATAATTCAGAATGCAAAAAAAAAAATCCTAAATAATCCACAGATCTGAGATTTTCACTCCTCCCACCTACAACTCTAAATCCCTATTACAGAAGTTCTTTTTGAATTCTAGAATTGCAGAGGAGAGAAGCCTTTTTTACATTCTACAATCTGGTATTTATAATATTTACAAAAGAATTTAGAATAGGAAAGTTTGTTGAAGAATAAATCTGTTTAATCAATTTTCGTTAGCTCAAAATTCCATTCTTCTATTGCTGGAGCCTTGTCATTTATTGATATTCTTTTCTCTTAATCTCTTCAACTGTTTTCCTGCAAAATCAAATCAAAACAAAATTAAAATGTAAAAATAAAATCAAAATGCCAAATATGGAATTAAAACAAATCTAATCATATTCAATTAAATAAAGAATTGAAAAGGAAATATAAGCTTTCTATTGATGCCTATGATGATTTAATTGGCCAGGATATCATTGAAGAATAGATTTCCATTTAAAAGAGACACGGGCAAATGAAAATGCAGAATATAAAACTCACGAAAATTAGTTTTATTAAAAATTCGTAACTTGATTTTCTTATTGATTTTAGACCCAATGAATGATCAAATGTGTTAATGAAACCTCCTCAGAAATGTTTTTCCTGATTTTATCTTTCCAGTGAGCCATCTTGGGCCTCATTTGGTCAAGTAAAACTCAATCTATGAGTCTCCAAAGTTGATGAGTTAAAACTACCAGAATTCTGGAATTTTTGCTACCTAGGCTGAAAATCAGAATTTTTTGATTAAAATATAATCCTAAATTACATTATAATTAATAATCTAATTAATATTAATTAATTGTATTTACATTATTAAACGTAATTAATTATAAACTAATTATTAACATAATTAAGTTAATTAAAAATTTAATTTAATGATTAATTTAAAATACTATTATATTAATATTATAATTATATTATATAAAAATTATAATCAAAATTTACAATTAATATATAAATATTACAATATTAATATAGAAATATTATATTTACATTAAAATTACTTCACATCAAAATCTAAAATTTATACCATCATCAGTAATGTGAGCTTTTGTGTAAGTGTTAATGGAGTGGTGGAGGGTTATGGAGTTATAAGGGCGGTGGAGGTCAACAGGAAAATGGAGTGATGAGGATGGAGCAATAAGGAGAGGAGAGTGAGGTGGAGGGTGCATGAGGTCATGAAAATGAGAGTCATAAGGTGTTGAAAAATTTTCTGTTAACAATTTTAAACTCTGCATAAAACTAAATCGCAAATCAGAGTTTTAATACCAATGCATAAAAAACAAAAAAAAAAATATTTACGATATGCGATTTGCAATGTATCGCAATCGCATTATCGCATTGCAATTTTTTATCTTAGTTTTAAAATCACAATTCTTGGAAAGAAGTGATATGAAGTGGGGCCACGTGGAATTAATAATCCTACAAATTGGACCATAGCCACTTTGCAATTTTGAGAATCTGGTCTTGGCAATTTGTTTTAAAATAATAAATTGGAGTAAATTACTAAGATTCTGAAACATGTTTTCATCCATTGTATGATTTAGTTGGGTCATTTTGTAGGACCGTTAGTAAAAAAATGAAAAATTAATAAAAGTTAACTAAAAGTAAACATTTATAATGAATAACTATTGAACTTAATTAGTTACCAAAAATGAAATATTATACATTTATTTACATTTTTAGTCTAGGCAAGAAAATAATCAAACTTCAAAGGAGTGCCATTTACAAACCGGTTGACCAAATGAGTCGAAACAAGTATCGATGGAAAGCTTGTGAAAAGTCAAATTCAATGAAACAATCAAAGACGAAAATGAAAAAATAATAAAATTGTAAGACAATTAACTTAAATGAAAATCATAAAATATGCTTAGCCAAAAATTTATAGAAAGGGTCCCCATTATTTGAGTCAATAAGTAAAAAATAGGGGGTGTTTGGTTTTCCCTACAACAATGGCGACACACTGGGAAGAACCAGCTATCTCTGGTTAAAGATAATGGTCTTTAATTTACCCAAAGGTTAAAAATAATGAAGTTCAAGAATCTGGCTAACAGTAAAACATTTCCATAGGTCCCACATAAAATAGATTAAGTAATATGAGTTTGTAAAGATAAGTAATGAAAATGGATTCGAGTAAAATTCATAAATCCAAATTTGGGAAAATTTGTTTTAAAACTACCTCATATAATAATAGAAGAAGGTAGAGATAGGAGTTTTTGATAAAGCATATATCCATTTTATGATTGTCTCTGACATTGCTTCGCTGCCAGTGAGCCTGAACAGTACCCCAACAAAGTTGCCTTTTATGGCATACAAGCCTAGTCCCACTGCCAACGAGCTTTCATAACCCCGAAGGGTTTACTTGTATTTCTCATGCTTCCTCTTTAATCACTCTTTTGATAAGCACATTTGCAAGCTTGTAATTTATGATGTATTTGAGTGAACGAGGTGGGATGGTAATAGACATTTATGTTTAATGGACATAATACTTTCACAATGTTTGATCCAAATTCTTTCCCTACAGCTATCAATCAGAGGCTTTTATGTGGAGGGGTAGGATGGATTCATTGTATTAAACTCAAATTAATCCTTTCCTTGAAAAAGTAAACTCAATCACCTAGAAAGGATGTGTGTTCCTCCATGAAAAATATTTAAATCAAGAGGAATTATGGTTCCATAAAGATATGTCTTTAATGATAAATTAAATTCATTGATATAGGCAAAGTTAAGATTTCCCCATCTATTCCAACCGTTGTTGAACAAGAAAGGCTCTTTGACATATATCATGGTAGAGTCATCAAAATAAAAACAAAATTGAAAAGAAAAAAGAAGGAATTCCTAAGCTAAAATAAGAAAGTAAATTAGCAATCAAAAATGAAAATGAAGAAAGTGAAAGGTGAAAGAAAAATCCAAATTTTTAAAAGATAAACTCTAACAAGATAGTTTATACTGATGTCTCAACAAGATGAAGTAAAAGAAAACAATCATGTCAATGTTCCTTATTTTGTTGAGTTTTAGATAAATTTTATCTTGCAGAGTTATAAGCATTTTGGCTTCCGATAATAGTGATGATAAAATTCAGCGACAACAAAAAACAAATTCTATCTGGTGTCAAATTTTTGTTTCAAAGCATCATATTAACCATTTTCTAAAAAAACAAATGCTTAAAGAAACAAACTAAAGGTTCAGAAACTCCCTAGTGTAGCTAATTTGATGAGGATCATTACTGAAAAAGGCGAGTGGATTCCAAACCTGATCTAGTGGAAGCGTGAGAAGTTTTATGAGGAGCTGCGAAATACAGAGTTTGATATCAGCAAATATTAAAAACAACACTGAAACCGAAAGTAAATAAATGAAAGTGGGCACATGGAACTTACCATTTGGAGAATTACGTTCAAGCTTGCCTGAGAGGTATCATTTTCTCCAACAAAAGATAACTTCTTCCTTTAGGATGAAGAAGTTGAATTGACTAAAATCTTATTAACCCACAATCATCACTTGTTAAATCTAAACTATCACTTGTTAAATCTAAACTAAAACAAGCAACAAAAAAATAAAACAATGTTTCATGTTCCAGGAATTTGAAATGAATTGAATTCATCAGAGATGAGAATGAAAGGATGTTTTTTAATGAATCGAAACGATGAATGTTCTCATAATATTATAAGTTTCATATCAACTCCATGATTTTCATAAATATTTCAGAATTAAGACCAAATCCAAGATAATGAAATACAGATGTGTAGATAGGGAGGTCTTTAATTTCATATATTAAACATAGAGTGATATATCTAAAACTCAAATGTAAGAGAAATAAAAATGATTTAACCATGTTGCAATTTTGTTTCCAATTGCTTCATTACCATAGTGGTTTCCCAAGGGTGCCTTAAAATCTTTTATACAACACAAGTCTTATCGAATTTTTCACATTGCAATTTTTTATGCCATGCATAACTTCAAACTGTGAGATTCACCTTTTCCGATATGCAATTGAATGTTATGTAATAGTTAAAATTAATTGGCAGAGAGGCATATATTAGAGTTTCTCACATTAGAGGATGTCAATACAATATGCGATATAAGTGTTGTGATGGAAAGGTTATGATATGAGCATATGCAATGATAAATTGTGATGGAGCGATTGCTATATCAGAGAATAGTCAATCGGTGATCAGAATTGTTAACAAAAGAAAATGTCAATATGATTCCTACGATAATAGGATTGCGATAGATGGCGTGGCTCACTGGTGGGACCGGCTTTGAATTTTATAAGAAATCAGCAATCAGAATATTTTGAATACGAGATGTAATATCATTGACATGCCGATATGCAATATAGAACAGACCTGATCATTCTATCATGCAAATTTAATTTTATATCGGATCTAGGACATCGGTACTTTTAAACATTTGTCTCAACCGAAATTGTGATTTATGCACAGACGCGATATCTGTCATAACTAGATTTAAATGTTGTATCGGGTCTGGGGTTGTATCTCAATATTGGTGAAGTCAATTATCGAAGATTGTTGATTCAGGATATCAAAGAAATTTAAAGTATGCTTATTTGAGAACCTCCGATATGCAAAACGCGATATGAGAACGTGATATGAGATGTGGTACTTTGCAAGTTCAACAAATTCTTAAGGTATTCAATTCAAAAGAAAGCAACCAAGTTAACTTTGCCTTTTAACAAAATCCCTTTTAATAGATATCAGAAATATTAAATAAGGGAATATGTTTATTAGAGCTTTTTCGAATGATGACAATTATGATATTAGAGTGCTCCAATATGAATATTCTGATACTACTTTTTAAACCCCTATTGGGGTTTTTAATGAATAAAAGAAAAATAATAATGCTCAAATTCTGATGAACAACCAATAATACTTCCCTGAATATGTTGCAGATTTGAAAAGGTCTGGATGCTTGCTTATCTTAAGTCTCCATAATCAAGTCGATGAAGACCTTTAAAAGAAACATAACATAAATAATAAATAACCTTTGAAAAAGTAAAATTAAAAATAGATGACGATGAACTTATAAACACATACCTGGAAGAAAATTGATTGTAAATTCACCTCATGAATCTTCAAATTCCCCAAATTTTCTTAAAATTTTCATATGTTCAACCTCACCTACTAATTTAATCTAAAAATTCTAAGTAATGAGTTTTCATATTACATCCACCTCCAATTTACATCAGAAGACATGAGTGGTGAAATTGAGCTCTTTTTTAGACATACTTGTGAATAAAAAATTGTCAAGTTGTAGCAAATTCTTGGAATTTCTTTATGTATGATTTGTGATGATTTTTTTCCAAAACAAGACAATGAAGTGCTTTCACAAATATGTATGATCTAAGAGCTTCTACTTTTTTAAGCCACTTTCCAAAAACAAAAGGGATGCCTAGAAAAAGTTAGATTCATTATTTGCTTTATTGAAAATCTGAAATAATGAAATAAGTGTAAACATAAAAGAAATCTAATCTAAATTGATATATTTCTATTTCTAACTTAATGAGGGAAACATGACTAGGTATATTCATACTTCCAATGTAACCATGTAAGCATTTTAATTCCTGCATGTATGTACAAATCAATCATTAGTAACAAAAATACAAATAAAATTAAACTAAGGAAAATAAATCTGCATTTAGAATGTATAGTTACTGTTAGAATTTTATTTACAATTATCTTTTCTTGAAATGCCCTTTCCAATTGAATTTCAATTAGATCATAGAAATTTGGATGGATTTCCACTATTGATTAGGAGGTGTTCAAATGAGAAGAAGACAGACCATATCGTGAGAATGAACTTTTAGATACAATGGCCTGCATAAATTTGTTAGTGTTATGTGCAAGTGTTAAACTATTAACAATCTTCCGTGAAGGAAAACTTTCCAACTACTTTTCAAATCGGTCAATGAAAAATGGATGAAAATATGTTAGATACAGTGGAAGATTATTAATTTAATCATATTGTTGGTCATATCGTGAAAATTCACTCTCTTGTTTACATTTCCTTTGAGAAGGTGGAAGTAATCAATAAGAAATGAACATCAATTGAAATTGGAAGATAAATAGATTTTGATGTTCACGATTAGAATCTGAAACTTTATTTTCCCATTTAGACAACACATCAATTGAGTGTTCAATATTGAGTTGCTCAATATTCCATCACAAATTATCTAAAAATTGAAAATTAAAAACAGAAAACAAATCTTAATTTAAACAAAATAAATGAAGGAAAAATAATAAAATCAAATCATAGTTTACATTAGTTTTACAATTATTGTTACAACACAATTGGAACCGACTTATAACAATTTCATTTTCAAAAAACTTGGTTAGAATAATAGAATTTGAATGAGTGCTAATACCAACTTGTGAATTAGAAAGAGAATCATGACTATGAATAGGAATGAGATCTTGATCGTCATATAAATCATACATTGGAATGTTTTCTCGAATGCCAAAATCATTAGTATGATTAATTATTTGAAAATGAGAACTATTTGAAACAATTTTTGAATTACAGTGTTCTTCATTTTTACATTTGATTACACTTTGATCATGAGGATTCGATAGTGAAATAGACAAGTCAATGTCCTCAATGTCAAAGTAATTATCATAAATGACTTCAGGATATTCATTATAATTCTCTTTGATCTTATCTAATATGTCAAAACAAGTAGGAATATAAGGCACATGTTTATTAATGCCAGAAGAATGATTAATAACTCATTCCCTATCTTGATAAAAACTAATTGTCAATTCATTAAAATCAGCATCTTTGTTTTCTGAAATATCATTAATGTTAAGAGAAGATAAATTGCTATCAACAAAATTATCAGGATAAAGGGAAAAATGAGAATCAGAAGCAATAGTTATAAAAGGGTCTTTTTCTAGGAACTCTTGTGCATTATGTTCATTGTAAATTTCAGATTTGAGATCATTCATTTTTGTACTTGTGCTTTTTTGAAGAATGTTGCCTTTTTGCCCTGAATTTGGCATTTTCTCATCGTCAAAGAGTTCATAAATTTGTACAGCAGGCTGTGTATTATTGGAAACTTTGATTGCTTCTTGTACTTGTTGATTTACATTCTAATTTTCTGAATTTAACGCATACTGATTTTCATATTTCAAAGTGATATCTTCATCAAGATTATTGCTAGTATCTTCTTTCACTTGAATAGTAAAATTCTCCAAGCTTTGTGATTGAAATTCGCTGACATGTGAAGGTGCATCCTGATCATTATCAATATTGTAGGAAGTGTGCACTAAATGAAGAAATTGATCGTACATAATAGAGGTCGCTTCATCATCATTTGTTTGCACCTCCACATTAGAATTCTCAATTGTGTTAATGTAATTGGAAGGAGTTTGAGCAAAGTTTGAAATAATTTCACATGGATTATGAATAGGAGGAAGAGAGAAAATATGTTCAAACCAATCTAATAATTTGTCTTCCGAAGGCTTTTCTTCAAACTTAAACCTCAAGCAATTTAAACGAAATCTAATGGTAAAATCAATCGAAGACTCATTTTCAAACCTTCTTAAATCTTGGATTTCATCACATACCTATTCGTAGTTATAGCGGTGAAATTTGCAAAGGAACATTGTAACAAATTGATCCCAACTATGAACTAAGCCAACTGGAAGCGATTGATGCCAGCTTCTGGCTTTTTCCAGGAATGTAAGAGTAAAAATCCTACATAAAATACCATCATCAATTCCTTGAGTAAAATTTGAAAATTTTTGAATAAATTAAAAGGCATGGTTAAAATAAGAAGAATTTATCTTGCCATTACACTTTACCTAAGACAAGAGTCTTGCCACTTTTGGTGGAGTATTGGAAGATGCACATACATAAATACAACTCCAAATTGGAAGTTTAAGAGGAGCCATTGTAATAAAAATAAGATGTTAGGATACAAAGACTCCAATAGACAACAAGTTTCAGGCCCTTCTTCTACCACCAAAATGTTGAAGCCTCGAAATTCCCTGCAACAACATGGGGAATGACCACCCGGTCTGGATCTTAAAGCATCTCCTTTTCTGTTTGGAATGGTGGTTCTGACTGGTTCAACTAGGTCCAATTACCTTCTCTCAATCTCCAAAATGGCTTACAATATTACTCTCATCCACCAATGGAGAAGAGACATCAGTTCAACCCTCTTGCTAATCAGGCAAGAAACTGATCCTTAAGCTAATTTGGGGCTCAGCCAAGCCACAACTAAAGTTTGTCTCTTTATGAAGGGGAATTTTAGAAATGTAAAATTAACATAAATGCAAAATTATTCTAAAATGCAAGAAAAAATAACTAAATCCTAATCTTATCTCAATTAGGAAGATATAGATCTAACCGAACCGAGAGCAAGATATTTAAATGATTGGTATTTAAATATGTCTGGCTTATGATGAATATCAAGCAAAAAAAGTAGCTCAATTAACTAACATTATGAATACCAAGTCACATTCTATTAAGAGACATCTTGACTGAAATAATTAACCAACAACATTTAGGAAGAAGTTCACAAAAATGATATTGATTGTTTAATCAGTAATTCCAATAATTAAACAATAATATGAGGAAGAAGTTCAAAACATATTACTATTTGTTGAACTAGTATTAAAATATAGATTTCTGAGTAAATAGTTACTCAGAAATCAAAATTCAACCCATAATAGCAGAGATACATAATAACATATAATTGAGACACATTACTCATACCAACAAAAGAGCAAAAATATTAATGAAATGAGACATTCTTGCTATCATAAAATGAAAATAGTATTTAAAAAAATAGTATTAGAAACACTAATTTATTGAATCCATTTCTCTAGCTCTGATCTCCAACTATCCTTTACATTGTTTGAATTTATGTTGTTACAACAAGAGCTGTAGAAGTGCAAACTCTGCCCATCACACATAATTTAGAATGCAAAAGAAAAATCCTAAATAATCCCCAGATCTGAGATTTTCACTCCTTCCACCTACAACTTTAAATCCCTATTACATAAGTTCTTTTAGAATTCAGAATTGCATAGAAGAGAAGCCCTTTTTACATTCTACAATCTGGTATTTATAATATTTACAAAAGAATTTAGAATAGGAAAGTTTGTTGAAGAATAAATCTATTTAATCAATTTTCATTGGCTCAAAATTCCATTCTTTTATTGTTGGAGCCTTCTCATTGATTGAGATTCTTTTCTCTTCATCTCTTCAACTGTTTTCCTACAAAATCAAATCAAAACAAAATTAAAATGTAAAAATAAAATCAAAATGCCAAATCTGGAATTAAAACAAATCTAATCAAATTCAATTAAATAAATAATTGAAAAGGAAATATAAGCTTTCTATTGATTTCTTTGATAATTTAATTGGCCAAGGATATCATTGATGAATGGATTTGCATTCAGAAGAGGCTTGGGCAAATGAAAATGCAAAAAATAAAACTTAGGAAAATTAGTTTTATTAAAAATTCAGAGCTTGATAATATGCTGGATTTTAGACCAAATAAATAATCCAATCTGTTAATGCAACCTCCTTAGAAATGTTCTCCCTTATTTTAACCTTTTAATGAGCCATCTTGGGTCTCATTTGACGAAGTAAAACTAAATCTATGAGTCTCCAAAGTTGATGAGTCAAAACTACCAAAATTCTGGATTTTTTTGCTCTCTAAGCTAAAAATCATTTTTTTTATTAAAATATAATCCTAAATTAGATTATAATTAATAATCTAATTAATGTTAATTAATTGTATCTTTATTATTAAACTTAATTAATTATAAATTAATTATTAACAATAATTAAAAACTTAATTTAATGATTAATTTAAAATACTATTATATTAATATTATAATTGTATTATATAAAAATGATAATTAAAAATTACAATTAATATATAAATATTATAATATTAATATAACAATATTATATTTACATTAAAATTACTTCACATCAAAATCTAAAATTAATACAATCATAAGTAATGTGAGCTTTGGTGTAAGTGTTAATGGAGTGGTGGAGGGTTATGGAGTTATAAGGAGGGTGGAGGTCAACGGGAAAATGGAGTGATAAGGATGGAGTGATAAGGAGTGGAGGGTGTGTGAGGTCATGGCAATGGGAGTCCTAAGGTGTTGAAAAACGTTGTGTTAAAAATTTTAACCCCTACATAAAACTAAATCACAAATCAGATTTTTAATACCGATGCATAAAAAACAAAAACTTTTATTTTTCGATATGAGATTTGCAATGTATTGCAATCGCAATATTGCATCACAGTTTTTTATCGCAGTTTTAATATCGCAATTCTTGGAAGAAGAAAGTGATATGAAGTGGGGCCATGTGGAATTAATAATCCTACAAATTGGACTATAGCCACTTTGTAATTTTGAGAATCTGGTCTTCGCAATTTGTTTTAAAATAACAAATTGGAGTAAATTACCAAGATTCTGAACATGTTTTCATCCATTGTATGATTTAGCTGGGTCATTTTCTAGGACCATTAGTAAAAAAATGAAAAATTAATAAAAGTTAACTAAAAGTCAATATTTATAATGAATGACTATTGAACTTAATTAGTTACAAAAATTGAAATATTATACATTTATTTACATTTTTAGTCTAGGCGAGAAAACAATCAAACTTCAAAGGAGTTCCATTTACAAACCGGTTGACCAAATGAGTCGAAACAAGTATCGATGGAAAGCTTGTGAAAAGTCGGATTCAATGAAACAATCAAAACATAAATCCGACAAAAATGAAAAAAATGATAAAATTGTAAGATAATTAACTTAAATGAAAATCATAAAAGATGCTTAGCCAAGAATTTATAGAAAGGCTCCCCATTATTTGAGTCAATAAGTCAAAAATGGGGGGTGTTGGGTTTTTCCTATAACAGGTCCCATTATCCAATCTTTAATAAAATTTTGGAAATTCCACAACATAGGAAATCTCCCACAAACATGATCCACTTACACAAATCCCAATGTTGTGCCACATTATCTATTGATGAAACTTCTCATATCATGGTGACATCATTATGCCACATGGTGACATCTCAATGATGTGACATGGCACATGGATTTGGCCCACTTACCCACCCAAAAAATTATATTTTCCTACCATGTGTCCCTTGTCCATTGTGTCGTGTCATCAAATCAATCTAGTTAGTCCCACCTCACTAGCCACATATTTCTACCATGTCATCAACTTATATGAAGATGAAGGGCCTACGTCAAGTGATTTTCTTTTGTTTCTTTTGAAGCAACCCTTCAGGGCTAAATAGGTGGTTTATACTGGAACCTTATTTTATCTTTCCAATGAGCCATCCTGGGCCTCATTTGACCAAGTAAAATTAAAACAATGAGTCTCCAAAGTTGATGAGTCAAAACTACCAAAATTTTGGAATTTTTGCTCTCTAGGCTAAAAATCAATTTTTTTTTATTAAAATATAATCCTAAGTTAGATTATAATTAATAATCTAATTAATGTTAATTGTATCTATATTATTAAACTTAATTAATTATAAATTAATTATTAACAAAATTAAGTTAAATAAAAATTTAATTTAATGATTAATTTAAAATACTATTATATTAATATTATAATTATATTATATAAAAATGATAATTAAAAATTACAATTAATCTATAAATATTATAATATTAATATAACAATATTATATTTACATTAAAATTACTTCACATCAAAATCTAAAATTAATACAATCATAAGTAATGTGAGCTTTGGTGTAAGTGCTAAGGGAGTGGTGGAGGGTTATGGAGTTATAAAGAGGGTGGAGGTCAACAAGAAAATGGAGTGATAAGGAGTGGAGGGTGTGTGAGGTCATGGCAACGGGAGTCATAAGGTGTTGAAAACTTTGTGTTAAAAATTTTAACCCCTAAATAAAACTAAATTGCAAATCGAAGTTTTAATACTGATGCATAAAAAACAAAAACTTTTATTTGCGATATGTGATTTGCGATGTATTGCAATCGCAATATTGCATCACAATTTTTTATCGCAGTTTTAAAATCACAATTCTTGGAAGGAAGAAAGTGATATGAAGTGGGACCCATGTAGAATTAACAATCTTACAAATTGGACTATAGCCACTTTGCAATTTTCAGAATTTGGTCTTGGCAATTTGTTTTAAAATAATAAATTGGAGTAAATTACCAAGATTCTGAAACACGTTTTCATCCGTTGTATGATTTAGCTGGGTCATTTTCTAGGACCATTAGTAAAAAGATGAAAAATTAATAAAAGTTAACTAAAAGTCAATATTTATAATGAATGACTATTGAACTTAATTAGTTACAAAAATTGAAATATTATACTTTTATTTACATTTTTAGTCTAGGCGAGAAAAAGTCAAACTTCAAAGGAGTTCCATTTTCAAACTGGTTGACCAAATGAATCGAAACAAGTATCGATGGAAAGCTTGTGAAAAGTCGGATTCAATGAAACAATCAAAACACAAATCTGACGAAAATGAAAAAAATGATAAAATTGTAAAATAATTAACTTAAATGAAAATCATAAAAGATTCTTAGCCCAAAATTTATAGAAAGGTTCTCCATTATTTGAGTCAATAAGTCAAAAATGGGGGGTGTTGGGTTTTCCCTACAATAGGTCCCACTATCTAATCTTTAATAAAAATTTTGAAATTCCACAACATAGGAAATCTCCCACAAACATGATCCACTTACACAAATCCCAATGTTGTGCCACATTATCTATTGATAAAACTTCTCATATCATGGCGACATCATTGTGCAACATGGTGACATCTCAATGATGCCACATGGCACATGGATTTGGCCCACTTACCCACCCAAAAAATTATAATTTCCTGCCATGTGTTACTTGTCCATTGTGTCGTGTCATCAAATCAGTCTAGTTAGTCCCACCTCATCGGCCACATATTTCTACCATGTCATCAACTTATATGAAGATGAAGGGCCTACATCAAGTGATTTTCTTTTTTTTTCTTTTGAAGTAACCCTTCAGGGCTGAATACGTGATTTATATTGGAACCTTAACAAATCATGGAAATATGACCACAAGTATACATTTTAGACTCTTCTGCACCCACATCCCCTGATGACTTAACATAGCTGAATATCTGGATAAGTCGAGTCTAGTGCAAAGTTCAATCATTTTGCTACTCATTCCTTGTTTTCTTCACAAATGACACATACCTCTGAACTTTTTTAGCCAAGGAAAACTTCCTTACTTCAAAACACTTTATCTTTTCAACACTTTGGTAGATTTTATAAATTTCATATATCATTGTAAAGTTGTCTTTGAGAGCTATCCATCTAGGCACTTTGTGGGGTAACCTCACTTGATCTTTTGCACATAAAGTGTCTCCAAGAAACATGCCTCTAAACCATACATCCACCAACTATAGTCATAATGATATTAAGGATTCATCACTTATCCTACTACTATGATGATTCTCAACAAATGGCCACACATACCAGCTTGGTGCTACCCTTGACATCAATGAATGCAAAATCAATCTCTAATTCCAATCTCCAATTATAATCAATTACAACACTATGTCCAACAATATCCCCTTTTGGAATTTATGGCAACTATGCCAACCATGTCTAAGGCATTGATGGAAACAACATGCAACATGCAACAACACTCCCCCTTACACCAATTAGTCTTACTTTTCTCCAAATTCAACACTCCCCTTGATTGTAATATTTACCAAGGATGCTTACAAACTACTTCCTTTCATTTCTCCAAGAACAACAATGTTTGGACCACCCATATTCTTCTCATTGGTTTCCTCTCCACATAATATATTCTCCCTGTTTGATGTTGGATCCTTTTCTCCTACAACTTCTTCCTTTGGGATGCCTATAATACATCATTGCTTGGTTTGAACTCCTCCTTTTCATATGTTGACTATGATTCTCTTGACATACAAATGTTCTCACTCTACTTCTTCCACTTGGATACCTGTAGTACATCAATGTATGATGCGTAAATGTTTTGTTTCCTCTTCCCCTTTGACATTAATGATAAATGTTATGTTGTACTAAAGAATCTTCCCCTAAGACCATGCCTTCTCCAACCAACATATTTTCTCTTGCAGCCATACATACAAAGTAAAAATTATGCTAGATCATTATTCTTCACTTTCTAAACATTATGGTCCTGCAACCTACCCATGAGATAACTCAAAGTAATGAGTAGTTGTATATTCTGAAACACTCAGAGTCATTCTAATGATTGAGAGGCCCTCCCAATTTTTTTCCGAGATACTCCACGTTGTAAATATATCTGCAACCGACCGATTAATAGCTTCATATTCCAATCTAACAACGTGGTCAAGAACTTGATCCCTCATGAAATGATATTTAATTGGGATATGTTTAATATTTGAATGCATGGAAAGGCCCTTGGAAACACTGATGCACTCATATTATCACACATAGCGGGGATTGTATGATCAAGCTCAACTTTGATATCCTTTATTGTTTGTTTCATCCACAAAATTTGAGCACAAAAATTAGTTTTGGTGATGTATTGAACTTATTTTGTAGATAATGAAGTGGAATTTTGCTTCTTTCTTACCCAATATACCATTATGTTTTCCAAATAAAATGTTCCTCCACCGATACTCTTCATGTCATCAATACTTCTATCCCAACCAACATCAGTATAATATCTTAAAGTAAATTCCTTACTTCCTTCATATCATAGACCATAGTCTATTGTCCCCTAAATATGTTTGGATATCCTCTTCACTACATTAAAATTACTTTACTTTGGATCTTCTAGAAATCAAGCAACCAATCCTACTACTTGCATTATATCTTGTCTTGAAGTGGTTAGGTACAACAAAATTCCAATCATGGATCTATATGTCATTTGAATTACAGTGGGGGAATCATATTATTTTCTCAACTTACAACCAATCACCATAAGTGTAAAAATAGATTATAATCATCCATTAAAAAACAAAATTAGAGTTTCTTTAAAATACTTGGATTGGGAGTTAAATATACCTTTGAGTAAGTGTTTTATTTTCAACCCAAGAACGAATCAAATCTCTCCTAGCATAGACATCTCAAACTCCTTTTACATTTATTTAGAAAATTAATGTTCCATCTGCTCCAAATCATTTCCAAAGATGATATCATCTTCATATACAACAATGATTAGCAAATTATCAATTTTAGAGTTTGTATATAAATTGTTATTTGTTGTTACTTTTTAGATCCTTGTTGTCGTAGATACTTAGCTAGCTTAACATACTAAACTCACGGGGCTTGATTCAATCCATGCAAAGCTTTTCTCAGTCTATAAACATGATCTTCATATTTTGAGAGATGAAATCCTTCTAGTTGCTCAATTTACACTTCCTCTTCTAATTCACCATTGAGGAAACTTGATTTAACATCCATCTAATAAACTTCAAAGTTATTATAACTAGAAAATTCCAAAAACAATCTTATCGCTTCTAGTCTGGCTATAGGAACAAAGCATTCTTCAAAATATATACCTTCAACTTGAGCATAGGATTTACAAACTAGTATGGCTTTGTTCCTCACAACTTTACCTTATTCATTCAACTTGTTCTCAAACAGCCACTATGTTCCAAAGAAATTCTTATCATTTGGTCTATGAACCATTTCCCAAGTTCTATTTTTCTCAATTTCATCCAATTATTTATCCATTTCCTTAATCCAAAACTTGTCTTCACTTTCTTGGATGAAATTCCTGGGTTCTGTCTGTGACAAAAGTGCAAAGATTTCTTTTCTACGACTACATTTGAACTTTCGCCTTATATGCACACCAACATCTTTGTTTCCATTTTTTCTATCTAGATGTTGCTTCTACATATATCTATATGGTGTTTTTTTGCAAGATGATATTTGTAAATCATAATCTTCTTCTTCTTATAAATCCTCATATTCTTCTTACATCTCTTTAGATTCTTCATATTTGTAAACATAATCACCATCCTTATATGATTTCTCTTGAGGAATTGTTGTTTGTTGTATAGCTTCATCCACTCTAACATTAATAAATTCATCAATATTTCTCATCCATTTATTGTAGCACTTATACCATTTTCCTCCTAATGCATATCCAAGAAAATTGCACTTGTCTACTCGAGAGTCAAACTTACCAAGCTTCTTGTCATACCTCTTGATATAGCACTTGCTACTAAAGACCTTGAGATACTCTACCAAGGCTTGCCTCCCTTTCCACAATTCATAGGGTGCCTTATTAGTGTTCATCCTGAGCTAAGTTCTACTAGACAAATAGATAATAGCTTGGGTTGCTTCTCCTGAGAAGGTGTTTACAAGATTTCCTTAATCCATCATGGCCCTGGCCATATCTTGAATGGTTTTGTTCTTCAATTCTACAACACCATTCTATTGAGGGGTTCTTACTATAGATTATTGCATTCTAATGCCATGTTCTTCACAAAAATTTTCAAAATCCCTTGAATTGTACTCACCTCATTTATCTAACCATAGACACTTAGTATTTAGAAATTTTTCATTCTCAACCTATGCCTTGAATATTTTAAATTTCCTCAAATATTCTGATTTTTATTTTAGTAAAATGATCCATTTCACTCTTGCAAAATCATCAATGAACAAAATAAAATACCTCTCACCTTTTGTAATTCTTTCTCTTATTGCACCACAAATGCCATTGTGAATTAGTTCCATAGGTCTAGTCGAAAAAAACTCCATTGTCTTGAAGAGTACTCTTGTTTGTTTTCCATGGTGACAACATTTGCATATAAAGTTTTATAGATTTGATAGTTATAGAAAACCCCTTATTTTTTATCTTGCTAACCCTAATGAAGCTAGCAAAGTTAACATGACCCATCCTCTAGTGCCACAACCATGTCTTGTCTGTCTTGGTCAGGTAGCATTTTATTCTGGAATCATTGTTCTCTTCCTTTCTACTCTTGCAGTCTTTAGAACAAAAGATGACATAATAGCCATTATCACACATCTAGATAACACTTACAAGGTTGTGTTTTATGCCATCCACATAAAGAACATTCTGATCCTTAGGCTTCTTATCTAGGTTGATTGTTCCTTTTAATTTTATTTAAAATAGAGCATTGTTCCCAAACTTTACATTGGCTTTCCCATTTTCTTTCAGAAATAGGAACTTGATTCTATCCATTGTCTTATGCTTGTAACATTTGTTATCCACATACCATTTTTCCTCTTGGTTATGAGCATAAAATACAACAAAACATTCCTCCTCCATTTCTATCTTTTATTTCCACTTCTTTAAATTATTTTGAGGAGCAGACTATTCAAACTTCTATTGTCAAGTAGGATTAAAAAATTTAATTTGACACTCATTAGCTTTGTACAGGTAAATGTGAAAAACATAGAAATAAATCTCATTCATAAGAGGAGTGAATGGGCTTATTTTTGCAACAGATAATTTCCTATATCTATAATTTTCATCTATTTCAACTCTATTGACTTTACAATCAACAACTTTATAACCAAATTTATGAAAAGTATAAAACTATCATTAAATAAATTTGGGTACCTAAAATAGTTCCTCTATTGGCATCAAGTAGATATACTATAATTGTGTTTTTTAGCATGTTGATGGATATGTTTGTGCTAAGGTACAATTATGGTCCTAATTAGATTGACATCATTTTTATTTCCCTTTAGCTTTGTCACCCTTTCATCATTATCAACTCTCTCTTTAAGTGATTCTGCATAGCTCTAACACTCTTCCTTTCCTGGGGACCTAGTGTTCGGTTGTCCTTTGAAATTTGCTAAGGCTCTTTATATCCTATACCATCTTATCCTACGGACAGTATTGGGGAGTTTAGGAGATCATATATAATTTTTTTAAACCTTAAGTAAATATAAGATTCAAATCCATTAAGTAAATATAAGATTCAAATCCATTTTTTCCTTTATCTTCACTTGATTTGTTCTTAGTGACACAACCTATGCCTCTATCTCTTAGTAGTTCCATTCCCATTCGACTACACGATTCATAAGAAGTTTCTCTTTCCTCCTAGATTCTTCAAGATGAGTTTTTAGAATATAATATCTCCATCATATGAATTTTAACTAATATTATATTTCCTTTCTAACAACTCTAGCGTCGAGACTTCATTTTCATCTTCTAGTTTATCATGACCCTTTGTTTATCCTTGAATTTCTAAACTAGAATGTCTTTAATCCTAATAACTTCTTATATTTATTTTTTGCAAGTTATAATCTTAATTAACATAAGTATACATACCTTCTTCAAATTTCAGAAGTTTCTCCTTTAGTAGCTTGTTCATCTTCTCAGTCTACTTCAGCTCCTCTAATGCACTAACTAGTTTTGCCTCAAGGTCCACCACTCCTTCAAAATTTGATTTTTCTTCAAAATTTGTCTCAAATGAAAATTCCATGAGAATTTATTCCTCTTCTTATAACTTAGAGGATTATTCACTATTGGACTCATATATCTCACTTTCTTCCTTAGAGTAGAAGCTCTTTTTCCTCCAATTTTTTTGTTTTTCATATTTCTAAGCTCTACCTCTATTCGTTTTCTCTTTCTCTTTCTCCTTTTCTTGTTTATTAGCCTTATTGTATGGAAATTTTGAGGAAAAATTTTGACGAGATCTAGTATTGCAAAAAGAATGTTGCAACTCCCAAGGCTACCAACTTTAATTATCAACTCAAGGTTCATACAAACTTATGAGGGACCAACACTATTTATGCAACAAACACCTTCCTCTTCCTAGTTTGACTCCCATTAATGCGGATGAAAGAAGGAGAGAATTTCTTTTTTAAATGAGAAAATATATAGGTAAGATGCCAGTCCTAAGTTGCATAAGGTAAATAGCAATAAACAAACCTATTCTACTTTTTCTAGAAAGTAAAAGACAAAAAGTAAATCTTTCTATTGGAAAGAAAGGAAAGAACACAAAGAAAATATAATCTATCTTGCTAGAAAGGAGATATTAAATTAAATGTATTTTAATTTAAAATAAATGGAAAACCTAGATTAATCTTGTAGGAAAGAAATCATACTTTTCTTAAACTAATTTACGGGAAAGGAAATCTAGACTAGTTGCATAAATCAACATTCAAGAAGCAAGCAATGTAGAAGCTAAATGGTGACCTAATCAAGCCTAAAATCTACGAAAGTTGTGTCAGAGCATTCATGGGATATTATCATACATAAATCTACTTCTACCATGAATTTGGAGTGAATCAGGGTAAGGGAAGAGCCCGAAAAAAATACTTCTATAGGAAACTTTGTTGCTTTAGGATTGCTCCAAGAAACTTTGAGCAAGCTTGTTATTTGAGTTAACATGCTAAATTACAAAGATAATCGAATCAAAATGGTGTTTGGTCAACTTTTTTATTAATTTAAATGTTTTTAGGCTCCATTCCAAGTGGAATCGACTCAAAAGAGCCTCATTAATACATGCTAAAATTCAGCACAAATTTACTACTAAAAACAAGAAATTTCAAAACAATGAACTAGTAAGTTAATCTAAGTACCCAAATGGCTAAGCTAATAAAGTGAAAAAACTATGGGGTAATTTTTTTTATTAATTGAAATGTTTGTAGACTTCGATACAAGTGGATTGAACTCTAAATAATCCCATTAACATGTGCTAAAATTCAACATAAATTTCAGAATTGTGAACTAGTAAACCAATCCAAGTAGCTCAATGATGAATATGACTTTGCAGAGAAGTTGTAAGGATGAATCGTAATTATAACTGTATAAATGACCTGAAAAGACACTTACTTTAATAACTTAAATAGTCTAACCTACAACAAATGAAGCACGAATACCAAGTGGATAAAAAATAAATGCAACAGTAAGAGATGCAAGTGAATAAGAAATGCATAGTAGATAAAGAAATTGTATAGTAGGGCTTTGAGGCTCTTAGGATGGCCAAGCCCAAGGATACTCAAATTCCTTTGAAATAAATCAAGCAAAGTGTTGGATTTATGGGGATTGACCTAGGTTCAGCTTTAACTGTGTCAACCAACAAAACCCTAACTATTGGCCCTTTCAGTGACAACCTACATAGCGTAGGTTATAGTCTCACCTAAAGTAGGATTGGGGGATGTTAGGACCAGGTTTTTGCATCCAGAGGCTTGTGTTATCATTTCCTAATGTCCTTATCTCTTAGACCCACCTTAATGCAGCTTAATCCCTCCGAACAGATAAATACTACAAATCTATCTAAACAACTTCTAGATCTTCGCAAAGGTATTTAATTGTACTTATCATGCATAAATATTATAGATCTATCACTTTCGTGCAGTACACAAGAATTAATTCATATAAATCGTAACACAAAGAGAAGATATATAAAATTTGCAGAAGTAAATAAGAAGACACAAACGCATCAATTTCGGCCCAAAACAATGTTTATTAAGTATGAGCGTTCTATTACAGTGTTATTTTCCCTGTAAACTCAGCCTGCAGACTTACCAAGGTCTCCACGCACTCAGATGCAGGAGCCTTCCCCTTTTGCCTAAGTATAGGAAACAAACCTTTCCTTCCTTATCACTTTGCCCTTACAATGATTCTTCACTATTCCCTTTTTCTTAGACTCAGTATGAATCATCTATTTGTAGCATCTGTTTTACAATACTATGGTTTGTGGACCATGGGCGAGTCTCAAAACAACTCTATCACCTACCCAACTAAGGGACTAAAGCCCCTTTGACTTATACTAGATTCACACTCCGCTTTCACATTTCGCAGAGACTTTACATTCATTACAAAATATATTACAAAATTTTCCCAAAACTTAACAAAATTGACCCTAGGGACCTCATCCCAACAGACTCCCAACACAAATTGGGTGACTCACCCGCGAGTCACTTAGTTGGTGCATCTATCTTGTTATAGAGGTCGCTGAACTGCACCTTCAACGCCTTTATGTCAGCAGAACCCTACACCACGACCTGATGCACTTCTTCTACTAGATTTTCTATAGTCAGGGCTTTCAACACGAGGCACATCGTCCTTTGTGTCTGATGGAGTGTATTCAACTTCTCTTGGACTGACAGAGTAAGCTGGTTAGCTTCCTCTGTCCATGGCTGTATTTTTGCCTTTAAGACCACCTCTTTTGTTACGTCCCTATAATACTAGTGATTCCCCTATTACTATTGTTATTGTATCCCTTATTATTATTGTTGTGCCCCTAGTATCCCCATATTGTTATTATTCTGCCCCATAGAAGCCCACTATTGTTATTTTTGTGCCCTTATATTATTATTGTTAGGCCAGCTTCAGTGATATTGTGACCCCTTAGACTCCTATATATAGAAAGGAGGTCTTGTCATTTGTATCAACCAAGAATTGTTCATTTTTGTAATGTAAAGGAGGTTGGTCCCTCAAATAGGTTGAATTCGAAGGGGTTGATCTTTCTTTTCTATCTTTTTGTGAGCTGTTTTCATAACATTTGGTATTAGAGCTTTGGATTCTAGGGTTTCACTACTCCAAACAGGTCATTGTGGAATTTTAGCTATAACTTTTTTCTCCATAGTTTCAGAAGCTAAAAACAAAAACCCATTTGAGATGAAATTGGGCTGAACCTCGAGTCTGAATTTCAAATCTTGTCTCGCTATATTTTTGGAAATATGATCTGAGGAAGTTAGGGTTTTTGCAATATCCAGAATTTCATCTAAAACATGTCATCCTATAATTTTCACTATAACATTTTCGCTACAAAATTTTAGAATATTAAAGAAAAACCCATTTGACAAGAAATCGGTTTGAACCTCCAGTCCAAATTTATGATATTGGCTTGCAACAGTTTCGAATATATGATCTGAGGAAGTTAGGGTTTTTGCAGACTCCCAAATTACATCCTAAACATGTGACCTTGGGAAAATCGTCATAACTTTCTCTCTGAACATCAAATTGAAATTTCGTAAGAAGTTACAGAAAGAGGACGAATGGTATTTTTTTGGTATAAGTTTCAGAACCTAAGGTCATACAAGTTCACCCTACTGAAAAATTATATAAGCAAATCATCATGGGAGGTGGGGCATAACTCTTTCTTGGAGAATCCAATTTCGATCAAACTGGTGGCATTGGATAGAAGGCATAGAGGGATACTGCAGGTCACAATTTTAGACCTTGGAGATTCAAAATTATAGAGTTACAGTCATTTAAATATCGAGCTCCTACAAAGTGAAAAAAGGTGTCTAGTTTTTTTTTTCATAAGTTTGGTTTGAAAAATTAGTTTGAAGGAATTCAAAGGGCATAGTGAAGCATTATTATCAGTAATTGATGCCCCGAAGAAAGAAAATGGAAACACCTAGTAATAAACTTGGAAGCTCTAGCATGAATCATGAAGAGGAGGAAGAAATGCAACATGATATATCAAAATTACAAGACCAAGTGCAACAAATTTCACTCGCACAAAAAGTAACAGAAGCTCAGATGGATGGTTTAAAGAAAGACGTAGAAGCTAAGATGTATGGTGTGGAAGCTAATATGGATGTTTTAAAGAAAGACATAGAAGCTAAGATGAATGATGTGGAGCTAAGGTGGATGGCATGGAAGCTAAAATGGATGATTTAAAGAAAGGCGTGGAAGCTAAGATGGACGATTTGACAAAACGTCTACAAGAAATGCATACTAATGGCGAAAGGGTAGTAAAGGAAACACATGATGAGAACAAAATAAATGTTAATCATGATTTCATAGACTTTAATGTTGGATCGAAGAACCACCATGTTCCAAAGATCGATATGAGGAAGTTTGATGGCAAGGATCCCGCAACATGGATACTACAGATGGAGCAATTTTTCAATCTCCATAATGTCCAAAACACACAAAAGGTATGCATTGCAACTTTATATTTGGAACCAAATTAGTTTGTATGGTATCGATGGCTTTGCTCTTGTAAACAAATTGTCACTTGGCTATTTTTATGGATGAAATGATAGCACATTATGAGGATACAAAAAGCAACACTTTTTTTAGCCAATTGATAAATCTCAAACAAAAGGGTTCAATAATGGAGGACATTGAGGACTTCCAAAATTGAATATAAGGGTAAAAGACATTCCATAGGAGCATGGGATTGATGTTTTCATAGGGACTTTAAAGGATAACATCCAACATGAGGTTCGCCTTTGGGAACCTGATTCATTGGAGAAGGCGTTCAGGTTGGCAAGAAAATGGAAAGCAAAATTATGGAAACAAGGAAGCCTACCACTCACAATCATAAATATGGAAGTTCTTTTGCCCCTAGCCATACAAAACCTACAAGGTTTACACCACAACAATTGGAAGAAAAAAAAGCAAAAGGGCTTCGTTACGGTTATGACAGAAAATACACTAAAGGTCATAAGTGTGCTAAGAAGAAGTTACTTTACATAGATTCTGAAGAGGAGGAGAAAAGGAAGAAGAACCAGCAAAAGAAGAGGATATACACCAAGAAGAAACCCTAGAGAAAGAAGAAATGAATCCAACCATATCTTGTAATGCATTGGCTGGAATTACCACTTCTCAAACTATCAAGATAGAAGGGCATATCAAGAAGAAAAAGGTGATAATGTTGATTGATTTGTGAAGTACCCATAATTTTATTCATTGTAAGATAGCCAAGGAATTGAATTGCTTCCTATATCCAACATCAGAGTGTCAAGTGATGGTTGCAAGTGGAGGAACCATAACTTGCTCAAGAAAGTGCCATAATATCAAGCTATCCATCGGAGAATATGTATTGAATAGCGCAATGCTTTCCATTCCAATGGGTGGTGTTCATGTTGTACTAGGAGTCCAATGGATACAATCCTTGGGTACAATAGCTTTTAATTTTCAAGAAATTTTCATGAAATTTTCTTCATATGGAAAGGAAGTTGAATTAAGGGGTATCGCAGGGAAATTGGGAAGGATAATCAGCTCTAACAGAATGACAAAACTTCTAAAGAAAGAACAACGAGGCATAATTGCACAATTAGGTTCACTAGAGATTCTCACATCGAAATCATCTATTTCTCCAGATCTCCAAAAAGTCTTGGACAATTATTCCAAGGTATTTGAGACTCCCAAAGTCCTCCCACCTATTCATGATCATGATCATGCTATTCATTTGATTCCAAGAAGTGTTCCTCCAGACATTAGGCCTTGCAGATATCCTTATGCCCAAAAGAGTGAAATTGAACATATGGTTGCAGAAATGCTAGAGGTTGATATAATTCAATCTAGTCAAAGTTCTTTCTCTGCCCTAGTAGTATTCGTTCACAAGGATGGATCATGGTGCATGTGTCCAGTTTATAGGGATATCAACAAGCTCACTATTAAAGATAAATTTCCCATTCCTGTCAATGATGAATTATTGGATGAATTGCATGGATCA
This sequence comes from Pinus tabuliformis, assembly GCA_031772625.1. Taxonomy (NCBI): domain Eukaryota; kingdom Viridiplantae; phylum Streptophyta; class Pinopsida; order Pinales; family Pinaceae; genus Pinus; species Pinus tabuliformis. Next base: position 794,424,739 of record CM062818.1, on the reverse strand, counting down.
ATTTACTTCACCAAGTTGGATCTTCGTTCAGGATATCATCAAATCAGAATGAAGACTGAAGACATTCCAAAAATAGCATTTAGAACTCATGAGGGTCATTATGAATTTTTGATCATGCCTTTTGGCCTTACTAATGCACCTTCTACATTTCAAGGTTTGATGAATTCCATTTTCAAACCCTTCCTTAGAAAATTTTGTTAGTATTTTTTGATGATATACCAATCTACAAGAAGTCTTGGAAGGATCATGTTCAACATGTTGATAGGGTGCTCAAACTATTAGAGGAGAAACAATTATATGCAAAAAGATCCAAATGTTTCTTTGGAGTACAAGAGGTGGAATATCTGGGTCATATTGTATCTCATGAAGGTGTTAAGGTAGATCCTAGAAAAATTAAAACCATTAAGGAATGGAAAATCCCCACATCCATAAAGCATCTACAAGGATTTCTCAGGTTGATAGGGTATTATTGCAAGTTTGTTAAGAATTATGGGAGAATAGCAGCACCTCTAACAACATTATTGAAGAAAGATGCATTTTCATGGACTCCAAAAGAAACAAAGGCCTTTGAACATCTTAAAGAGGCAATGTGCCAAGCACTGGTCTTAGCTACACCTGACTTCATAAAAACCTTTATTGTGGAATGTGATGCCTCATGAAATGGAATTGGTGTTGTTTTAATGCAAGAAGAAAGACCCATTGCTTTAAAAAATCGTCCAATCAAAGGAAAGTATTTACACAAAGATATTTATGGGAAGGAAATTTTGGCAATACTACATGCACTTAAGAAATGGCGACCCTACCTAATGGGAAGACACTTCAAGGGTCTTAAATACCTTTTAGAACAAAGATTATCTTCACAAGAGCAGAAAAAATGGGTCACAAAGATGTTGGGTTATGACTTTGAAATCATCTACAAAAAAGGGAAGCAAAATGTTGTGGTAGATGCACTCTCAAGAAAGGATGAGGATGTGGAAGCATTTCTTTGCACCATTTCTATTATCCAACCAGATTGGATAAACAAAGTAAAGGATGAATGGAAGAATGACGAAGAAGTGTGGGCATTCATTCAAAAATTACAACAAGATACCAATACATCTAATACATTTTGCTAGAAAAATGATTCGTTATGGTACAAAGATCGATTATACCTATGTAATAATTCCCAACTCAAACAAAATATTCTTAGGGAATTGCACACCTCTCCCTTAGGAGGGCACTCAGGATTTTTAAAAACTTACCACAAGGTTAAGAAGGATTTTTTTTGGGATGGACTTAAATTAGATATTCAAAAGTTTGTGGTGGAATTGTTGGTTTGCCAACAAAATAAAGTTGAAACAATTAAGACCCCAGATCTATGACAACCTTTATCCATTCCAAGCCAATGTTGGGAGGAAGTTTCAATGGATTTTATCACAGTTTTACCCAAGTCCAAAGGAAAGAGTGTTATCATGGGGGTAGTTGATAGACTTACCAAGTATGCACACTTTTGTGCATTATCTCATCCATTTAAAGCAAGTACAGTTTCTACTACATTTATGGAAACAATTCAAAAGCTACATGGAAACCTAAAGATTATTGTAAGCGACAGAGATCCCATTTTCACTGGAAATTTTTTGACAGAATTATTTTCTTGTCTTGGTACGTAGTTAGCTCATAGCTCATCTTATCATCCTCAATCTGATGGGAAAACTAACATAGTAAACAAATGTTTGGAAGGATATCTTTGTTTCTTTGTATTTGATAAATAGATAAAATGAGTCAAATGGTTGCCTATGGCTGAATGGTGGTATAACACTTCCTTACATATAGCAACAAAAATGGCCCCATTTATGGAACTTTATGGATATCATCCACCATCCATCACATCATATTTAAGAGAAAATTCTAAGGTTCAAGCAGTGGAAGATCACATCAAGCATCAATAACAAGTTCTCCAACTCTTAAAGGATAACCTCACCTTGGCGTAGAATAGAATGAAACAATAGGTAGATCAACATCGCAGCAAAAGAAGTTTTGATGTAGGTGATTGGGTATTCCTACCGCTACAACCATATAAACAAATTTCCCTCAAGCAAGCTAAGAAGGATAGTAAATTATCACCAAAGTATTATGGTCCATACAAGGTGTTACAAAAGATAGGTACTATGGCATACAAATTGGAGCTTCTTGTAGCTTCTCGAGTGCACCCAATTTTCCATGTGTCATGCTTAAATAAGGTTATAGGTGATAGGATCCCAGTTCAAACAATATTGCCATAAATTGATGAGGAAGGAAAAATCATATTGGAACCTGAAGTAGTCAAAGAAACAAGAACTCGATAGCTACAAAATCAATAAATTTCAGAGCATCTCATCAAGTGGAAGAATTTACCCGTTGAAGATTCCACATGGGAGGATGAGAATTTTATAAAGAAGCATCCAGAACTACTCAAGCATTGAAGACAACACTTTTTTGAAGGAGAGGGCCATGTTAGGTCCCTATAATACTAGTTATTCCCCCATTACTATTGTCATTGTATCCCTTATTGTTATTGTTTTGCCCCTAGTGTCCCCATATTGTTATTATTGTCTCCCATAGAAGCCTACTATTGTTATTTTGTGCCCTTATATTATTATTGTTAGGTCGTCTTTGGCTATATTGTGACCCCTTAGACTCTGATATATAGAAAGGAAGGTTTATCATTTGTATCATCCAAGAATTGTTCATTTGTGTAATGTAAAGGAGGGTTCCCCCTTGAAGAGGCTGAATTCTAAAGCATTGATGTTTCTTTTCTATCGTTTTGTGAGCTGGTTTCATAACATCTTTCCTTTGCAGCTTTTCAAAATTTGATTGTAGTTGTTTTCCTTCCTCCATAGCTCAACTCTCTTGGCGTAGCTCCTTTTGGTGCACTTCTTTCTTCCCTCGTGCAGCCCCATTACTTCGTTTTCCCAGTCTTCAGGCAGTGTAGTTTATAGTCCCATACTTCTTTACAGATGCCTAAAGTACTAAGACTGTCCTTCAATCACATAGTCATTGCGCAGGGGCAGGATCCCCTTGATATAAGTTCAGTTGACTTCCATTGACTCTTCCTAGAAATAATTCCCTATTCAACTTCGCTAGTTGAACCGCGCGACCATATGTAATTTTCTTGACTACATAGGGTCCCAACCAATGCATTTGAAACTTCCTAGGAAACTTTCTGATTTTCCTATCATAAACTAAGACCAAATCATTCACCTTGAACATGCATAGCTTAATATGTTGATCATGCCATGCCTTTTCATGCTCCTTTGCACCTGTTGGTGAAATCTTGTTAGAAATTGATCTTCTTCTAATTCCATCAACTGTGTGAGTCACTCCTCCATAGTCTCACTATCCACCATATTAGTCAATGTTGCAATCTGCAGGCTCAACACAATATACTCCATGGGCATCACAACCTCTATCTGATAGACCAGCCTGAACAGGATTTGTCCTATTAACTTCTTACACATCATCCTGTATGCCCATAGGACCGCTAGTATGTGCACATTCCAATCATTCCTCTACGCGTTGTAGACCTTTGTCAATTCATTTTCCAGAATTTTATTGAATGCTTCAAATGTACCATTTTCCTGAGGATGATAGGGTGCCCTCTTTTGATGATAAACCTAAAATTCTTCGAGCATCACGACAATAGTTTCATTTAGAAAGTGCGTACCCCTATCGCTCATCAGTATATTAGGACACCCAAACCTTTTCAAGACATATTCAAACAGGAATTTCATGGCTATAGCAATGCTATAGTCCTTCACCGATTATGCTTCTGCCCATCTTATCAAATACTTTGTCGCAGTAATAATGTACCGCACTCTCGTCTTTTTCCTTGGTGGTTGTATTGGACCCACGTAGTTAATCACCCATTTTTCAAACACTTGTAATGAAATCTGAGGATGTAAGGGAAATTCTTCCCTTCGCGATGGCCTTCCCATCCTCTGACAAGCATCACATGCCCTAAAATATGCCTTAGAATCCTTATGTATAGTCGGGCACCACAATCCTGCGGGCCAAATCTTCTACGTGGTTGCTTTGTCTGCATAGTGTCCTCTCGCCACTCCTCATTGTCCTTCGGCAAGGATGCTAGATCATTCGAACTCTAGAACATATTGACGTGATATTTCATCAGTTCCCATCTTATATATGTGTCCTACAATCACAAAAAAATCAGTTGCATAGAACACTGGATCCTTTTTTTGATGTGTAGAGTATGTTGTTGGGGTTGTTTCAGTAGTCAAAAACTAGATTATATCAACAAAATGATCATCTTCCATGCATATAGCAAAGAGCTGCGCATCTGGCAATCCTTCCTCCAAATTAGTAGGTTCTTCCCCTGTCTCAATTCTGGATATATGATTGGGACCCAGATTCAATCGTCTAGGCTTAACAATCACCTCAAAGTCATATTCTTGAAATAGCAATAACCACCTACAAATCTCCCCCCCCCCCCCCCCCCCACCAACACAGGCTTTTTGACCATGTACTTGAGAGTGAAGTGATCTATATACATTTTGGAATGCATGCCTAATAGGTAATGTCAAAACTTCTGCAACGCATAGACCATCACCAATCCTTTCGGTCTATAGTTGAATAGTTCTTCTCAGCCTTTGACAGTTTCCTACTCGTGAAGGCTATAGGGTGATCTATCTCACCTTCGCCTGGCTGGGTCAATACTGCACCCAACGCAATACAAGAGGCATCCACGTGAACATGAAATTCTTTCTTCCAGTCTAGGAATACCAAAATGGGTGTAGTGACCATATTTTCTTTAATACGTTCTAGCGAAAATTCGCGTCCCTCTTTAGTAATTTCTCCATTGGTGCAATTATTTGTGCATAAGCCTTGATAAACTTTCTATAGTAGTCGGTGTGGCCCAATGTTCTGCACAACTGCTTTACATTCTTTGGAGCTTCTAAATTGACAATCACTGCTATCTTCATAGGGTCTACCATTAGTCCTTGCTTACATACCACATGGCCTAGCAATATCCCATAAGACACAAAAAATATACACTTCTTTAATTTCAGAGAAATTTGGTATCTGTGACAAGTATCCAACATAAAGCGTAGACTTACAACATGGCGCTTTACCAATACAAACACAGTCCAATCATCAAAACACACTTCTAAGAATTTATGGGTGAATTATTTGAATGCTGTGATTACCACCCTTGAAAAAATCGCAAGCGCATTTTTCAGTTTAAATGGCATCACTGTGTAGTGGAAGCATCCCCACTCAGTTACGAAGGTCATTTTGATACGATCTTAATCTGATGGTACCCTAAGAACCCATCAATGAATGAATAAGCTTCTTGTCCTCGAACATTCTCCAAAACTTAATCTGTAAAAGCTGTTGGAAATGGGTCATGAACACATGCATCATTGAGATTTCTCAGGTCTATGCTTATTCTTATTTCACCTTTCTACTTCTTCTCTTGAACAACCATAGGGCTCACCCAATGAGGTTCTTCTACTAGCTAAATAATTCTAGCTTCTATCATTTTGTCTAGTTCTTTGTGCACCTTCTCCTTATACTTAGGATTTAGACGGTAAGGTCTTTGTTTTACAGGCTTCACATAAGGCTTTAAAGTGATCTTCATAACGCCCAGATCCCCTACTATTCATTTTAGGTCCGAGAACTTGATCGGAAACAAGTCTTGGTATTCGCACAGCAGCTCCACAACTTTATCCACTGTATATTCATCCCAATAATTACCTATCTTTGCAAACTTAGGTTGTGTGTCGGACACAATGTTTACTTGCCTAGTCTTCAGAGGTTCTGATATATTAGGGTTCATTGCATTAGGACCTTCAACCTCACGCTATCCCTCAATCTCTAGAATGTTGATTTTTCGCATATCTTCTTCTTCTTCTTCTTCTTATTATTATTATTATTAAGTCACATTGTAGCACTTTAGCACATGGTGCAACTGGGTATTCCTATCCGGTTGAACCCATTCTACTGGCTCTACTAGCATTCTAAAGATAGTAGCCTTAATTTCCTAGAGTCCTTCGTCAATGCACTCAAATCCATCCTCAAAGTTTAAGGTTAATAAGAAACTTTCCCTCAAGATATCCCATTCGGTTGTCCGGTGGCATAGCTCTGTTTCTAAATACCAATTCATTGGAATAATATCTAGGGCATGAAAAAATATATGCACCCATTTTTGTTGTGGCCCTTTGCCCCATGCTTTAGTCCACCACATCAAATTCTCAAGTGGATCATCCTTCCCACTGTATTTTTCAGTCATCTGGGTATTAGCATAACCAAACCTTAGCTTCATCATTCGCTTGTATTCCTTCCAGTCAGCGAAGCTATCCTTATGCATACCCCACCAATGGGCAGGCATAGCGCACAGTGCCAGATCAAGTGCCTAGAATCGATGTTCCTCGGGCACCTCCCTTTCAAACTCATCCAAAAATAAATTAACATCATTTAAGCCATCATAATGTGGGAGATTCCTTATCTCCATTGATACGCACCACAATGATTTTGTCATCATATTGCAACATAGCATAGATACTTCATGCAATCTATTATGCTAGTGTTCGAGCTCTTCATATGAATCTAAGGTGCATGAATTGTCTCTATCCCATGTGATTCACCCATCTACAATGGGATTGATCAAATCTTCATCACATGCAATAATCTTGTATATTTGATCCAAGTCATCATCCTCCACATAGTCGTGGACCAGTTCAATGTAGTGTGCTCCCTCTGTAGGATCTAGGGGTACAATAACTTGCAGCGCCTTCCTTTCAAATGTCATTCTTCACTTCTTTAGATTAATTACTGCATCCATGTCAAAGGCCCAATCAATTCCTAGTAGTGCATGGTAAGGATTGATGTCACCCACTGTTTCAATTACTTCAAAATTTTCTAGAGCACTTGCTCCTTCAATGTCTACTGCTACCCCATACAGGCGGCCCATATCAATGACCTTATGTTGATTGGACATCCATAGCTATATAGGAGACCATTGTAGCACAGGTCTCCCTATCCTTTCCCTTGTCTTCTTCAATAGTATGTTTGCATCAGATACCATATCTAAGATGACTTGATCCATTTCATACTCCCCAATCTGCGCAGTCAGCCTCATCTTATTCCCTCTTCGCTTCTTATGTTTACCCATTTTCCTCACAGTGTGTTGTTCTAAAGGAATCTTAATTTTTCCTGTACAATTTTTGATTAGCTCCTGGAGCCCTTCCACTTCCTGCTTATCCCTCAACAGCTTCATACAAGTTTTCAAAAAAGTGGCTAAGAGCAAGGGATCCATGTCCTACACTTCACTGTTTCCAGCTAATTTATCTTGACTCTCAGACATAGAAGCTTCAAAAAAATTGTTCTTGGCCTCCAAAAAATTTTCTTAAGGCCAGTTGAGGTCAAACTTGATTTCTTTTTCAATAGCCTTGTGCACCCATCCTTCGGTCTCTGGTTGTTTTCCTCTATCTTCTCCTATGGCCATACCACTGCACATTTTGATATTAATAATGTGATCTTCTTCGCGAGGCTATGCCCTCATCACCTAGATGTTCTAGGTAGGCTGTTGCATATTTTTCTCCTGCATCTTAGCTATCAAAACTGGGTAATCTTCTATCACATGATCAAACCATCGACAGTATTGACAAGATGAATGCATTGGGTTTTGACAATCGCATGCAAAATGTCCATCTTCACCACAATTATAAGGAATAACTTTTCCGTGAAATTTGCTAGCCCCTCCTCCCTTTCCTCTTCCATGGCCTTAAAATCAATCTCGCGTTGTACTCGTGCCCTAATACTGAGGCTGATTTTCTGCTTGCATTCGATATGTAGGGGTCCACTCCATCATCAATTCATAGCTTTAGTAGTTTCGCTCATCATGTCCAACTGCTTTATAGAAAGTACAAAAAACATATTGTGGTGTCTGAACAAACGTTTACAAGAGATGACAATTATTAGTCATGTGCTTCCCAGTTATCTGGCAGATAGCACACCATAATGGTACTCTCACGCTTGGTTCCACAGTGTTATTAGGTTTTAGAGGCATAAGACCTCCTCCAATAAAGTATTTTGGATAAATAGGGCAGTGATCCTTATCATGTCCCTTGTCTTTTCATTTTATACACCAGACTTCAGTGTGCACCTCTGACTGAGCTTCCTTCCTTGTCTTTAAGCTCTGCAACTCCATGTGCAGACTTCCCAGCTGCAACTGAATCTATTGTACTCCAACATTCGTATCCTATACTGGTAAGGCTTCCAACCTCATCACGATCTCCACAGCCTTTGCTTGCATTACTATCTTCTATTGTGATAATGGTAATATTTGATTGGGCAACAACGAAGCAATGTACCAGTCTCTGTGTTGCTCATTTGTGATGTTCATATTAGCCTGCCAGATCAGGCATTTCAGCCTCTGATCCAAATCCCACAAGGACTCATTTACCTTTTTTTTTATTTCCTTAAACTCTGTTATAGACTGCACCTGAGACTTAGGCTTATTAAATTCATTGTTCAACGCTTTATAAGTCTCTTCCAACGTCACGCCAGGTCTATCTTAACAGAATTTAATGTACCAATTCAGTGCCCTATCCTGCAGCGGTGTGACCAGCTACTCTTTCTTTATATTATCATTAGTAATCTTTTGCTTTGTCTACATAGGATTTTCAATACACCAGAATTAGTTGGGGTCTTTGCTTCCTACCCCTTTGAAGATTGACATCTTCATTGTGTTCGCCATGTTGAATGGTCGATGCGAAGGTGGAGGTGGAGGTGAAGGTGTAGGTGTATGCGATGGAGGTGGAGGTGGAGGTGGAGTGGATGGAAGAGGTATCCTTGGGATACCTTGACTTACTATCTGTAGCGTGCTTCATGGTGTGCCCAAAATAGTCCCTTCATCGTTGGTAGAAGAGGATCCTAACAACGGAATGTATTCAGAGCCTGATTCTTCGTTCCTTCCGAAGAGTTTTCCACTTTGCGTAGTCCCAAACATCAAGGTAATGGCATAACATATTATGCACACAACAACATCTTAATCCAAGTTTTCAGATATTTTAAGTACTTACCTCACAGTCCCTTTAAGAGCCTGCACTCTTCTTCGCTATAGCTGATGGTCATATCAATTTCAAGTTTGGTGATGAATCCTCCTAAGATATGATCAATCCAATGGTCAACGGCCCGCACGATGTTATTTTTTGAAGCTTCCAACCACTTCACCAGCTCTAGAGTCCACACAATAGGGTCGTCAAGCATCCATGTACCCTGACTGTTTGCTAATTTAGATAGCCACTCATGCAATTTGCAAGGGAAGAAACAAAAAAAGGCTTTGGTTTCATCCGTGTAAAGGTATCCATTCAACCACTGGTCTTCAGATAATAGTGGATTTTTGTTCTCCTGAGCTGCAAATGTGTTCAACTTCCGATTGATCCACTTTCCAATTTCCTTCTTAGTAGGAAACCACTTATTCGATATCACACATTCCCTAGATAGATCTAGGTCCTAGCAACATAACCATTTGTTGTCTTGATGGGGTCTGACCCAGGTTCAACTTTAACTGCGCCAACCAAAAAAAACCTAACTAGTGGCCCTTTTTCCAACAACCTGCATAGCATAGGTTGTAGTATCACCTGAAGTAGTATTGGGGGATGCTAGAACCAGGTTTCTGCATCCAGAGGACTATGTGATGGTTTCCTGATATCCTTACGGCTTAGACCTACCTTCACACAACTTTAATCCTTCCGAATAGATAACTACTGTAAATCTATCTAAATGACTTCCAGATATTCGCAAGGTTATTTAATTGTACTTATCATGCATAAATATTGCAGATCTATCACTTTCGCGAGTAAACAAGCATTAATTCATATAAATCGTAACACAAAACAAAGATATATAAAATTTGCAGAAGTAAATAATAAGACACAAATGCATCAATCTTCGCCCAAAATAGTGTTTATTAAGTATAAGTGTTCAATTACATGCTTCTTTTCCCTGTGCACTCAACTGCAAGAGCCTCCTCCTTTCACCTAGTTATAGGAAATAGACCTTTCATGCTTTAGCACTTTGCCCTTACAATGATTCTTCATTATTTCCTTTTTTCTTAGAATCGCTATGAATCATATATTTGTAGCATCTTCTTTACAATACAATGGTCCACAAACCACGAGCGGGTCTCAAAACAACTCTATCACCTACCCAACTAAGGGACTAAATCCCCTTTGACTTCTACTAGCTTCACGCTCCACTTCCACATTTCGACGAGACTTTACATTCATTACAAAAGATATTACAAAATTTGCCCAAAATTTAACAAAATTGACCTAGGGACCTCATCCCAACACAAAGTAAGTTTAAAATGAAACCAAACTTCATTATCAGAATAAATTCAAGTACATCCTTGCTAGAAATTAAAGTAGAATTTCTAAATAACAACTTTTCTTCATAAGAAGACTAAAAAATCCTTGCCCCTAAAGGATAATTTGATTCGATACTTATAAAAATTAAAGGGGAAGCATCCTACTTGAAAATAGGTAGCTTTCCATTCCAAAATCCCTGAGAATGTGGATCTGGTTCCCAACAGTAGGAATCTTCATTAAATATTGAGTTCTAGATTTTGTTGTAAGAGGGAATACATCCCTAGATTTTCTGAATCAGTGGAGCTCCAGAATATGTTTAATAATCTCATAGTATCCTATTCATTTATTTTTCCATCCTATAGCATCCTATGGCATGGTGAAAATCCCTAAATTCTCTCATTCTGCATCTCTTCAGAATTTACTCAATATTCTCTCATTATTTTGCAAAATAGATAATATTAGACACATAGTAAGAAATTATCTCTAAACCTTCCTAAGAACTTATTAAAGATAAGAGTACATTATCGAGTGTAGAAGGAGAGATTTAATATAACCTTTATATGCCTAGGAAATGTTATATGGGCCTTATTTTTCACCTAAATGGGAAGCCCATGATACCCCCTTATTAAAATTGTTGCTCACCCTCTGAACGACCTTCTCATCTTCTCTACCTTGTTTTTCTTAATGTATGCTTTTGATCACTTTTATAACATTTATGTTGATGTGGATATAGTTACCCCTAATAGACGGAATATTTTGTGTTATTCAATTTATTTTTAGTCCTTTGTTTGTTAGCATGGTTTTTAAATAAGCTCTCAAGGTTTTGCATAAGGTGCAAGAACATATTGATCCTCTAATCATGTCTCTGCTATTTCTTCCTCGTATTTGGCTCAACCTGCATTTATTCTTTTCCCCTATCTTTTATTATAATTGTTGATTTGGTTCCTCCTCTTCAATATCAACTTCTTCTTCTGCTCAATATTCCTCACATGGTTTTATATATTTCTAAATAGACTGAACATAAGATTTTTCTTTTGTTATTATAGGATCGTAGGTTTTCCTATGGAGTGGAAGTTGTTTTAATAGATGAAAATTTGATAGTTTTTTTTACAAGACTAAGAGAAAGAAAAATCATGACATGCACCTCCTCTTTGTGCAACACACCTGTTATCGGGAAATCTAGTGTCTATGCAGAGCTGCCAGTCCCACTAAGACTAGTAGCTATCTTAGAAACAAACAAACTAAAACTACTTTCGTTTTCCTTTATGAGAAGTAGATAAGAGGGGAACAAAGGAGACCAACCTTTGTCTTGTGCTTGGTTCCTTGCTTGATTCCTCTCCCTTCTAATAGATCTTTGCCACTCGCTTCCTCGTCTACCCAGCTTCAAAGAGCACCTGTGGAATCAAAGCAGCATAACACTATCCAAGAACAGAGATCTACTATCATAAACAATATAGGACCAGATATATATTGACCACACAAATGCACATATCATCAATCATACAAGAATGTGGAGGAAAACTTGAATAGCTTTATTAATATCAAGAATAGCAAAGAGGATTACAACCAATTGTTCTGACCCAGCGTCATCCTCTTAGCAAGAAAGCCCTTCTTCACCTCATGAAAAGCTTAGATCACCCAACACTAGGATGTTACACCAAGAAACCAGCAGCACTTCCTTACAAGATACAAAATTCCAGCCTTTGGATCTATGGGATGAGGGATCCATATATAGATGATTGCAGGGAGGTGAGTCAGCGTCTCAGATTTGATTAGTGTCCTCTCTCTGATAGTTCTTGATTCCACTTGGAGATTGATGATCTCTTACTCATCCTTGGGCAAATGCAGAGAGGCAAGTGTCACAGGAGAAGTTTCTGGAAGATTCCACGATCCTCCACCTCACAAATTGACTCTGCCATTTGTCCACTCTCACCCATCGCACCCCATAGAAGCGCTTTTCGGTATGCATCGCATTTCCCGTGTGCATTTAGGTGGGATGCATCACACTTTGACCATGGAGCAGGTGAGATGGTCCAGTTTTGACTAGTTCTAAGTAGTTTTTCATGGATAACTTATCGGAGATGATGTAATCAGTTGACCTTGTTCTTTTAGGGGTTGGAACTGTTATCTCTACTATGCAAAAGGATCAAAAATGGATTCGAAATACTTTCAAAGGCTGCAAACACGCTTAAATGCATGTCAAAGGATCCATGGAAGCTGTTAAAATCCCTAAGTTTTGATTAAAAACCTTCCACCGAATGAAAAAGTTGAAAGAGGAAAGCCCTTGGAAGGGCGGAAATACACTATCGGGAGGCACAATTGCTCTAAAATCATAAAAAAAACTCAAAAAGTAGGCTTAGAGGTCCGAAATCATATCAGCCATTGGATCTGGCCGATCAACGGTCCAGATTGCGTCGGCATATCGCAGTCGGAGCAGGCGGGCAGTGGCAGCGACACAGGAGACCTCGCCGATGAGCGATCGCCGATATCGCATCGGCGTATCGCTATCAGCGCTTACAAAGGGGGCAAGGCCTTTTCAATGGTTATGTTTGCGATGCGATAAGCCCGGACCCGATGGCGCTATAAGTTATTTTTGATAAATTATCGGGTCCGCGGTGATATCGCTATCGGCGTTTTCTAATGGGCGGGGCCTTTACATATGACATGCCTCCGATCCAATGGGTCGGACCCGATGGCTTGATGAATGATTTCTGTTAAAATTTCAAATCCGCGCTAGGGCCGTTTTTAATGATTTGGGAGCATTTTCGTTATATAACGAAATATGAAGAAATACAAAGGAAGCCTTGGCGGGTGCCTATTGCGATGAAGTCCGGACCCGAAAGGGTCCGTGAATTAAAATATATATATGATCAGGTCCAGCGGAGGCATTTTTCATGTTTTTCCAATATTTCATTGTATTTTCAAATATGAGGAAAAGCGAGGGATCGGTGGTATCAGCCCATATTGCGATCGGCTGATCGCAATCGGGGAAACCAAGGATGCATGACATTTTACATTATAAGCGCCAATGCGATGAAGCCCGGACCCGATGGGTTTCCAAAGCAAAATGGTATAATATTTCAGGTCCGCCAGAGCCATTGTTTTATGATTTTGCAGCATTTTTACGTGTATTCTCAAGTATAGAGAAACAAAGGATCGGCCAGCTTAAGGTATGCATTGCAGCCCAAATGACGGACCCGATAAATGATTAAGCCATGAATGAAACTTTTGAAGTCCAAGTGAAGCATTAATGGGCGGGAATGAGCAGTTTGACAGTATTTCACTGTTTAATAAGAAAAACAGTCAAGATGGAGCCATTTTAACGTTCGGCGACTGCAATTAAACAATAGTATGGCCAAGAAGGAAGCAAGACACCACAGATCCAGACAGAGCATTCAATGGTTATGGGTTTCACCCATATTTCATTCCACTTGCCCAAGGAGGACCACAGAGAGCCAAAGAGGGTCAAATATATTTAAAACTCAGACAGATTTGTATCAGAGGCCCATTTCTGAATGTAAATGTGGTTGGTGGCCATTTATGGGCTCCTCCACGCATAGCTAATAGAGAGATTGTGTAATGAGACACCATATATACTGAGAAAGCAGATGTAGTGAGGGGATGAGTGTTTGATGAATGAGAGCTTATTGTAGCCTTTTAACTTCTGGAGACTGTTAATACTATGAGACCTGCAGCTTCTGGTCTTGATTTCCACTAATACAAACTTCTTTTGCTATCACCTGCTCGCTTTTCACTTCTTCTATGTTCTAGGCTCTGCCTGCTTTGCATTTAGTTGATGTGCTATGAATATTTGGCATTTGAGGGGCTGTCATCCCATCTCTATGTTAAAATTTAGTGGTTCATTGAAAATTGCTTGCAGGTTGCTGTTGTTCTAATACCAGAGAGCTGTCATCCTCGCTGTATATGGAATAGTAGTCTTGCAGACCTTCTAACTGGTTGCAGCTGGCCATCACAGAGCCTTGTGCATCTGCTGGTGCAATCAGTCTTCTCCATCATCACTTTTACTTTAAGCTGTGAGTAGTTGGTGGTTGAAAGCCTTGTAGTTTGGGGGTCTTCACCCATGTCGGGGGTAAATCATAGTAGGGGTGGTTATCTGGCTTAAAGGTGCTGCACATCTTCCATTTATCCATCATTTTATCCAACAAAACTGTTGAATTTTTAATGTTCCTGAGCATCATTGATATACAACCTAGGTGAGTTTCTTGGGGTGATAACATTAATTGGCGCCGTTGCCGGGGAAAAGAGAATCGAAGGTCAGCTTCCCTGGGAGATGACATAGCTTCAAGCTTTGATGACAAACAAGGTTTGAACACAGACTTTGGTTGTAATCACTTGTCTGGCGACTCCACTGGAGGATGGCCATCCTTTGGCGACTCCACATTGAAGTTCTAGTCTAGTTCATGAAGCATGCTCGGAGAAATCTTCGGAAATCACTAGCTGGCCAATGCCTGATCCTGAGAGGATCGATAAGCAGAAGAAACTTTGCGGAAGGGAGCATCAGGATCAGGTAAGCCTTAAAGAATTTTTATGTGTCTCTATTAGTGAAGTTCACCTTCAGAGATTCATACAGCTCCTTGTTATTCATTTCCCTTTCGAACCTCAGTTGAAAGAAGATTTCCATGTTGTCCATCGTATTCCTCTGTTTCTATCATTCTTTTCATTGATTAATTCCTCTCAGCCTACCAGTATTCTTTCATATACCTCAGTCATGGCAAGCCAGCAAGCTCCCACAAAAATAGAAAGAATCATTGCTGCTAGGTATAGACCTCTGGTCTTTCCTGTTCCTCTAAATGCCATGCCTGCAGGAGATTATCAGGAATACATGCCAAAGTTTACTGGTACAGAAGGAGTATCAGCTGAGGAGCACCTCGAATCCTTTTATAACTTTGTTGATAACCTGGATATCTATGAAGAGGATGTATGGATGAGGGTTTTTGTCCAAAGCCTAGATGGGGATGCTAGAAAATGGTTCAATGAATTACCCCCTAGGACTATTGCAGACATTGAGGCCCTAGATGATGTGTTTTTAAAGCACTGGGGAGATAAGGAAGATCTGCTCTATGATCATACTGAGTCTGGGAACTTTCAGAAGGGTGGTCTCTCATCATCCTCAGAGCATGAGATTGAAGAGTTAGCCAGGATGATTGAGTTTTTGGCCTCTGAAGTTTCCAAGTTAAAAGCTGAGCAGCATTTTGTAGAAGCAGGAGCTCATTGTTCCATTTCTTTTTCGGCTCCAAATCAGTATAAAGAAGCCAATGAGCATATGCAGATCTTGTAGAGAAAAAGAGATACAAATGAAGATAAAGGGGAGAGGCCCCTTTTACAGAATATAGTCATGGAAGAGGTGCAGCAAGAGGAGGAGGTCCATGGTTTGGGAGGTGCTCCTTTCCTAACCAGAGCTGCATATGAAGAAGCATTAGCAAGAGGCACTGCTTGTCAGTTTGTTGTGCCTGCAGAACAACAAGCTGATCAGCAGTAGCAATCAGCACAAGGCACCTTCATCCTCCCAGAATTCGAGCCTAAGGCCAGCACATCTCCTAATGGCTATGCAGATCTGCCAATTTTACAGCCTGCTTTGGTCCCCAGTCCAGTAATCAATAAGGGAGAAGAAAGCTCCACATCATCTTTTGCTTCTCTGTCCGCTCGAATGACAATCCCTCCAAGTTGCCCCCTGAACACTGAGGCCAGCCATAATTCAAAGTCCGAGGCTGATACTGATCAAATCAGTCTTGATATTCTCAGGCCTGCCCAGTTGGCCCCCACGCAGATTAAAGTGGCAGCATATCAGATGACAGACAAAGGTGTACAGTTGTGGGACTCCTCCTTGGATGAGGAATGTTCTGAGAAAACTGAAGGAGCAGATAATGTCTCTGTGTCCCCTGCACAAGAACACCTTGGTTCACCATTCATATTAGGTGTGCAGACCACAAACAACACAAAGAAGTACACAGCAGTCATTATTTTTCAGCAGGTGTACAGAGGCTCCAGTAAAGAACATCCAAGGAGGAGCACACATAGAAAGGGAATGAAGTTCAAGCCTCCTCTACCTAATGAGCTCAAATGCCCCAAACTATTGGAGGTGGAGGATCAAATAAATCCTGTCCTGCTGATCTATGATGAACCGGCTGACAGGCAGCAATTTTGGTGGCCCAGCAAATGGGCAAATTTTGAAGTTATGTTTTCAAGCTTTAATGTTTGTAATTAAGTTCTTTTACAGTTTTCTATTGAATGCTTAGTTGACTCCATGCCCAATGGACACTAGGCAAGTGTTTTTATAGCTATTTTTGTATGAAGGCATTGGTCTGCAGGTTCTTGAGACCTCACAGGGAGGATCTCATCCCCAGAAGGAGCCAGTGTTAGCTCTGCTATGCAAAAGGATCAAAAATGGATTCGAAATACTTTAAAAGGCTGCAAACACGCTTAAATGCATGTCAAAGGATCCATGGAAGCTGTTAAAATCCCTAATTTTTGATTAAAAACCTTCCACCGAATGAAAAAGTTGAAAGAGGAAAGCCCTTGGAAGGGCGGAAATACACTATCGAGAGGCACAATTGCTCTAAAATCATAAAAAAAACTCAAAAAGTAGGCTTAGAGGTCCGAAATCATATCAGCCGTTGGATCTAGCCGATCAATAGTCCAGATTGCGTCGGCATATCGCAGTCGGAGCAGGTGGCCAGTGGCAGCGACACAGGAGACCTCGTCGATGAGCGATCGCCGATATCACATCGACATATTGCTATCGGCGCTTACAAAGGGGACAAGGCCTTTTCAATGGTTATGTTTGCAATGCGATAAGCCCGGACCCAATGGCGCTATAAGTTATTTTTGATAAATTATCAGGTCTGCGGTGATATCGCTATCAGCGTTTTCTAATGGGTGAGGCCTTTACATATGACATGCCTCCGATCCGATGGGTCGAACTTGATGGCTTGATGAATTTTTTCTGTTAAAATTTCAAATCCGTGCTAGGGCCGTTTTTAATGATTTGAGAGCATTTTCGTTATATAATGAAATATGAAGAAATACAAAGGAAGCCTTGGCGGGTGCCTATTGCGATGAAGTTTGGACCTGAAAGGGTCCGTGAATTAAAATATATATATGATCAGGTCCAAAGGAGGCATTTTTTTCATGTTTTTCCAATATTTCATTGTATTTTCAAATATGAGGAAAAGCGAGGGATCGGTGGTATCAACCCATATTGCGATCGGCTGATCGTAATCGAGGAAACCAAGGATGCATGACATTTTACATTATAAGCACCAATGCGATGAAGCCCGGACCCGATGGGTTTCCGAAGTAAAATGGTATAATATTTCAGGTCCGCCAGAGCCATTGTTTTATGATTTTGCAGCATTTTTACGTGTATTCTCAAGTATAGAGAAACAAAGGATTGGCCAGCTTAAGGTATGCATTGCAGCCCAAATGACGGACCCGATAAATGATTAAGCCATGAATGAACCTTTTGAAGTCCAAGTGAAGCATTAGTGGGTAGAAATGAGCAGTTTGACAGTATTTCACTATTTAATAAGCAAAACAGTCATGATGGAGCCATTTTAATGTTCGGCGACTGCAATTAAACAACAGTATGGCCGAGAAGGAAGAAGGACACCACAGATCCAGACAGAGCATTCAATGGTTATGGGTTTCACCCATATTTCATTCCACTTGCCCAAGGAGGACCGCAGAGAGCCAGAGAGGGTCAAATCTATTTAAAACTCAGACAGATTTGTATCAGAGGCCCATTTCTGAATGTAAATGTGGTTGGTGGCCATTTATGGGCTCCTCCACACATAGCTAATAGAGAGATTGAGTAATGAGACACCATATATACTGAGAAAGTAGATGTAGTGAGGGGATGAATGTTTGATGAATGAGAGCTTATTGTAGCCTTTTAACTTCTGGAGACTGTTAATAGTATGAGACCTACAGCTTCTGGTCTTGATTTCCACTAATACAAGCTTCTTTTGCTATCACTTGCTCGCTTTTCACTTCTTCTATGCTCTAGGCTCTGCCTGCTTTGCATTTAGTTGATGTGCTGTGAATATTTGGCATTTGAGGGGTTGTCATCCCACCTCTATGTTAAAATTTAGTGGTTCATTGAAAATTGCTTGCAGGTTGCTGTTGTTCTAATACCAGAGAGCTGTCATCCTCGTTGTATATGGAATAGTAGTCTTGCAGACCTTCTAACTAGTTGCAGCTGGCCATCACAGAGCCTTGTGCATCTGCTGGTGCAATCAGTGTTCTCCATCATCACTTTTACTTTAAGCTGTGAGTAGTTGGTGGTTGAAAGCCTTGTAGTTTGGGGGTCTTCACCCATGTCTAGGGTAAATCATAGTAGGGGTGGTTATCTGGCTTAAAGGTGCTGCACATCTTCCATTTATCCATCATTTTATCCAACAAAACTGTTGAATTTTTAATGTTCCTAAGCATCACTGATATACAACCTAGGTGAGTTTCTTGGGGTGATAACAGGAACAACACTTTTAGGGACTTAGGGGCCCTTGGTTTATGGACATATATGATTGGGGTTGCAGTGCCCAAAAATGTCTATAACAGTTGCCCCCTAAAGCATGAGGTCGTTAATCTTTTGATGTCGGGTGAAATGCTTTATCATGAGGATCCGAAGTTTTTCCGAGCTAGAAGGCGACCTGTAATAAGATACAATACAATACATTATCTTCATAATATTTTCATGATCTAGCTGAGGTGGGCATTCCCATGCTTAGCTTTATAAATTCATTTTTATGTACATAGGACAGACAATCGTCTGTGTGCAGACTGATGATTTTGGTCGAGCCATCATCCCTTAGATTGGATGATTATCTGTGCAGTAATGATGTACATTTGATGTCTTTATTTTCCTGAATATATGTCGCAACCCGGATGGATGAAACTAGATCTGGGGTCTTCAATCTCGTTCGATCTTCACTCAAAGTACAAGTCGATCCATGTGAGAGATGTTCTGGAGTCGAACATGGAAAGACATCGCCTGATTACCAGCCAATGATGTAAGATGTTAACAGGCACGAGAGGAATCACCGATAATGATGATGACCCTCAAGGTACGACAGTACAATTCACGTGGTGTGAAAATGGACATGGTGGCGAATACCATGCAAAATCTTTCGGTTGAAGGCCATTGATGTAAACCTGCTGCCGGAAGTGAGAAACTTGCCATTGAGGCATGCAAGCTTCAAAGTACTGAAAGGGTTGTTCCTAGATTGACTTCTTGGATAATGAGCTGATGTCAACAAGAAGCAATCCGTCATAGGAGGGCCTTAATGAATCCCACATCTACGACATGGAACGGAGCAAATGATTTTACTGGAGGTGAAAATGATCTGATGGTATAAGGTTCAGGGTGGCGGTCATGAAAGAATGGAGCGTAAATGTATTGCAGTGGGTGAGACATAGGTGAATTCTGTGAGTGACTTCTCTTGAACATATCGGCGACACTGACATGATGGATTGGTAGCGTTAACCCCAAATGTGGATGGTGTGATGGACCAATGGTGATATGACCAGTGAACGGAACAACCCAACCCGACTCGGATGCGGAGTGAAAGTGTCATGTTCAAGAGCGACTTGCTACCAAGAAAGTTTCTTCAAGTTTTCTTCCCAATTTTTCCCCAGTCATTGCTGACCAGTACCTCTTTATTTTTTTCAAGCTTGAGGATGATAACATATGCTTGTTCTATAATTTTCCCTTCGGGCAAACCCATCGCTATGTTTTAACGCGCCTAGCGATAGTGAAACTCGTTCTTGTGTGTATGGACAAGTTTGTCACTATTCAGTTTTAACGAGTTTAACGACAAAGATAACTCGGTCCTTTTCAATTTTAGAGAGTCTGAAAGGGACGTAAAGAAAACTCCAACAATCCTTTTTCGTCATATAATCCCTTAAGTCTAAAAAAGTATAAAATAATACAAAAGGGATGAATTTTCGGTAATTTTAACAAGCCGAACAAAACAAGCACTCGATCTTTTTGTGTAATAATCCCTCAGGTCCAAAAAGATTAAAATCTAAAGGAGGGATAGCACTCTTGGTCACTTTAACGAGCTGGAGAGGCCAATTACTCGGAAATCTTTTCATATTTTACGAGTCAGATGAAAAGAGCTCAAAGGAGACTCGCTTTTCGAGGAACGAGTGATAAATTCAATTAGCAGCTAATTCGAGGTAAGGTTTGGAATTTTCCAATCATGGCAGTGTCACAAGGATGACTAACAGGATCACTCTTCACAGCTGTTCCTCAAAAAGGGTAAACAATCAAATGGAGTTGAATGATCGGCCAATATAGAGTGGAGGTGATGATGAGAATATGACCAAGGCTTCAAAGGTTGATGATAATTCATTCACGATGGTTATTTACCATAAATTGGTTCATTTTTTAATGAATGAGCTTAAACTCTGGGGGAAACATTTGCTCACTGCTTACGTTTAATTTTTAACGAGCTTGAACTCAACATAAAAACTGATCAATCCAGTCGTATAATAAGGATGTCTCATCTAAGATACCATTTTTTATGGAGCTTGCACCTTACATAGCTTTGCCCCGCATCCTTTATTTATGCAAGTTAGGAAACAACCAATCCTATGAGTTTAAAGGGTTAGAGGACCTACAAATTTAAAAAATAAATGGTCGCTCTTCGCTTGCATGCCAAAAGGTTTGCATGCCCTCAGGTATAGTGAAGTAGAGTTTCCTAGGTTACCCCTCAATTTGCAGACAAAACATTTGTTTTATCGGGAAAGGCCTACCTTTTACAGGTTACCCCTCAATTTGCAGAAAAAACATTTGTTCTATCGGGAAAGGCCTACCTTCTGACAGAGGTATCTTATTCCAGTCTAATCTCATAAACCAGTCATATATCCTTCGCGGAAACCTACCCTATGCCCAAGGTTTTCCTACCGAAACAAACTAGGGTGCATGCCCCCTGGGTTTCAGTCATGTCCTCCCGAATAACTTGTGCTCATCAGGTGAACGGACTGGAGATTGATGAGACATTCCTTGCGTGAAAAGACCATTCAGGGATGGTATTTGACTATTTTCTATGTGTGAGCCAGGGAATGAAAGCTGGTCTACGAGCTTGACCACTCTTCCTTCATGCGGAAAACACATTACTCTAAAGAGCGAGGAGACAATGGCTCCCATGCAATAAATATAGTCGCGTCCAAGGAGTAGATTATAATCTAGGGGTCCTTGGACTACCATTACATTCATGTGAATGGTTTTCCTTCTCAATGTTATCGGCACATTGGGAAGGATCCCTAATGGTCGACTGGTTCCTTTGTCAAAGCCTGTTAGATTTCTCATTTCAGGCAAAAGCGATGGCGAACCAAGCGCTTTCCAAGCAGTTGAGGAAAGGATACTCACAGAAGCCCCTTCATCTATGATGGTACCAGCCATGACCATTCTGTATATTTGTGCAATGATTCGAAATGGTACACTAGCTGGTAAACGGGGTCTGCCTAGTAGGTTCCAATCGAAGGAAACAACTAGGTTTCTTGGAGGTGGGACCGAATAGACGGCCGGATATGACTCTGACGAACTTCCTTCCTGCGGCAAAGGAATGGGTAGACTGCCATCATGTTCCTTGGAGTCTTTGTTTACGAAAAGAATTTGAACGGTGTCGTTATTGTTCTCTCCGGTGACTATATCATCTGAAGATAGACCTTCTGAAGGCAAGACCGGGTCAACTATCACCTCGACCTTTTGACTTTCTTCTGGTGTGAATTCAGATGGTTTATCTTCAATGATAGATGCTTCGACCGACCACAGTGGCATGTCAGTCAGATTTTCAACTAGTGATGGACTTGGCAAGAGTTTCTTATATCCAGGAGGAAGCCATAACGGTGAAACCAGACGGTCGTCCAAAAATCTTTTAGCCTCGTCTAGGAAGGGAAAATAGTGGATGACGTGATCACCTTCACACAGTTTACAAGGGAATTTACTTTTCCTTTTCTGTCCTGATGTTTCGCTTTCACTAGTTGACGGTGTACTTTCAACATGATCATCAGAGGTTGTTGACACCGGATTGTGCAAACGAGGAGACCAGTCCCTTAAGATCCAAGGGATGTAGGGACAATCTCGATGATAGTGATCTCCTTTGAAAATGACACATGGAGATTTAGGCTTTGACAGTGCAGTGTGTGGATTTTCACTAGATGATGCCTGGTTGCCCCCTGTCGTCTTTGGCTCCTTCTTCTTCTTCTCTTTCTTCTTCTTCTCCTTCTTCTTCTTAGTTACTTGACTTTTGGCTTTACCAGCTTCATCAAGCGAAGAGGAAGGAGGAGAGGGAGAATCGGACAAAGTAGAAGGTTGGGGGGTAGCTTTGGTATCATCTAGTTGCTTACTTGATTGCTCAGGAATCACGGTGTTCTGAATGATAGAGGTCGAGAAGAGCCATACGGGCAGGCCGATTGTCAATCCTGGAAGCGACAATGTGGCCATATGGGGTGCACCAACATCTCCCCAAGAGGAGAAAGGACTAGGATTTCCTCCAAGGGGAAATCCTTGGTTGGTGGACTCCATTTTTCTCAACCTAAGACCAACGTAGGAAAGGTGATGTTTATTTCGATTAAAATAAATTTTAGACGCTTTGACACAACTTGCTTTTTCAATTTTTAAGAGTCGAGAAAAAACAAAAGATGACTCTAGTCGCCTTCTATTTTTAATGAGCTTGAAGTGACAAGTGCTCAGATGGACCTTTTCCTTTAAGGAGTCTAAAAAGGAATGAAAGAGACTACTCTGAAAATCTAGGCAGAGGGACCAAATCAATCGCAAAACTGCAGAATACTACGTTTTATGGTACGACAGTCAATCTTCCCGAATGTTGTGTTCAGTCCATTGCGATCGATAGGGCGGCAGACATGGCTTCCTATGGATAAAGGATATAGCCTATTGTGGTCTCCAAATATATACTCGACGGTACATGGGAGCACAAGTCCATACTGGCACTTGTCGTCTCAACGTGGAGGAATCACCCAACCAACAATGAAAACAACAGTTACCAGGCTTTATGACGCCGAAATACGTCTCTAGCCTAGACTTCTAAATGTTGTGCGTTAGGTTCCAAAGCGTTTTTAGATTCATTAAATTTATTTTACATTTGATCTTGTTTAAGAAATTTTCCTTTCAGTTTCACCGCGTGATGTAGATATACAATTCCTAAAATGTAATCTAAGATGATAAACAATCATTTAATCTTCTTTTTGCAATGAAAATCCTAGCTACTAAAGAAAGAGAGATGATATTCTTTCAACATAGAGCAGAGAGCACACACTATATGCACTATCCTAAATCAAACCAACAAACAGTCTAAATGCAAATGCACATGCATGTATTTGTTTTCAACCTTCTTAATGTGTGAATGATAAAAAGAAAGCTAAGTGCAAATATGAATTATTTTTCAAAGCGACATTACTAACAAGCTTCTTTTCAAGACAAAATGAAGACAATGATGACACTTTGCGATTTGGAATTGGAAACTTGCTTTTGACACTTGAAAAACTACTAATTCAAATCAAATACAAGAGTAACAATGTAATCGACTATCAAGAACAATCAGATTCTCTTCTATGACTGAAAACGACACTTGCGACACTTCCAAATCAAGAAACGATAGTTCAATTACGCTACTTCTTTGTAAAAAAGAACTGAAAATGGCTCACAATACATAAAAACATTTACAGTTCTTTGCACAATGGAGGTGGAATAATGGCAAGGAAGGGGGTTTCCAACATAGGTATACTGACCTTTTACAGCAAAACTCCTGAATAGAGCTGAAAAGAGTGAAGAAAAAACAAAGTCTGGAGGCAAAATTAGCCTTCTCTGATCAGTGCACCTGTTACACACGGATTCCAGTATGCATCCCACCTATAGCACATGGGAAGTGCGATGCATACTGATATCCTTGAAGAGAGGGTGCGATGGTACAGTGCGAGACTTTTGATCCAGTTCTTGATCACAGTTTGCAGCACAGTTCAGGGATTTAGGCCGAGCAAGTGATAATCAGTAAATAAATCACAGGGGTAGATCTAAGGAGGTTACTAGAGCCACCACAAGTGCAATTAGAGAGTTTGTAAATCAATTGTTCAGTTCATAAACAAAACCCGGAGATAGACTGAAGCAGCATTGATCTACTTTGCACTTGCATAGCAAATGCAGTTCGAAGGCTAGCTAGCTTGACTTCAGGCTTCGTCTGTAAGTTTATAAAGAAAACAAATATAGACAAACAAACAATCTATTCGCTCCCCATTTGAGTTGCCATTTTGTTATCAGGAAATCTAGTGTCTATGTAGAGCTGCTAGTCCCACTAAGACTGGTAGCTATCTTAGAAACAAACAAACTAAAACTACTTTCGTTTTTCTTTATGAGAAGTAGATAAGAGGGGAACAAAGGAGACCAACCTCTGTCTTGTGCTTGGTTCCTTGCTTGATTCCTCTCCCTTCTGATAGATCTTTGCCACTCACTTCCTCGTCTACCCAGCTTCAAAGAGCACCTGTGGAATCAAAGCAGCATAACACTATCCAAGAACAAAGATCTACTATCGTAAACAATATAGGACTAGATATATATTGACCACACAAATGCACATATCATCAATCATACAAGAATGTGGAGGAAAACTTGAATAGCTTTATTAATATCAAGAATAGCAAAGAGGATTACAACCAATTGTTCTAACCTAGCGTCATCCTCTCAGCAAGAAAGCCCTTCTTCACCTCATGAAAAGCTTAGATCACCCAACACTATGATGTTACACCAAGAAACCAGCAACACTTCCTTACAAGATACAAAATTCCAGCCTCTGGATCTCTGGGATGAAGGATCCATATATAGATGATTGCAGGGAAGTGAGTCAGCTTATGAGATTTGATTAGTGTCCTCTCTTTGATAGTTCTTGATTCCACTTGGAGATTGATGATCTCTCACTCATCCCTAGGCAAATGCAGCGAGGCAAGTGTCATAGGAGAAGTTTGTGGAAGATTCCATGATCCTCCACCTCGCAAATTGACTCTGCCATTTGTCCACTCTCGCCCATCGCACCCCATAGAAGGGATTTTCAGTATGCATCACACTTCCCATGTGAATTTAGGTGGGATGCATCGCACTTTGACCATGGAGCAGGTGAGATGGTCCAGTTTTGACCAGTTCTAAGTAGTTTTTCATGGAGAACTTCTGGGAGATGATTTAATCAGTTGACCTTGTTCTTTTAGGGGTTGGAACAACACTTTTAGGGACTTAGGAGCCCTTGGTTTATGGACATATATGATTGGGGTTGCAGTGCCCAAAAATTTCTATAACAACACCCTATCCTTTCAACATACTGTATCCTTTAAGTAAATGCTCAGCCAATTCATTATTTTCCTTACTGAAATTCAAAACTGTGAAAATTACAAAATGCTTTTCCTGAGAATTGAGATAGTTTCTTAAGTCCTTATATCAAATATTAGTGAGGAGAAATTGCACTTAGACACTTTATGATGATTTTCCTTTACTCCTCGAGGTTTGATGACCATTCCAGTAAAAAATGTGTTTCATGTAGCACTCGGTGAACTTCCTATAGCAACCTTTAAGATATTGTAGTAGTTTGTCTATCTTTTGTAGCAACCTATAGGATCATGTAGAAACCTATCTATATCATATAGCAGTGTCTATAGGTTCCTTTAGTAGCTAGTTTACATGACAAGAGGTGGTGGGTCTATTTTATTTCAATTTGTTATATATATATATATATATATATATATATATATATATATATATATATATATATATATATATATATATATATATATATATATATATATATATATATATATATATATATATATATATATATATATATATATATATATATATATATATATATATATATAAACAATATTCCATGCAAAAGCTCATAGTGATTTGTATTAATTGAGGTAGCCCCCACCCACCACTTCACGCTCTTTGTCCTCTATCATGACTACATATTAAAAACATACATCCTTGATTATATTTCACTTTTGTCTCATTCATATCCCATTCATATGGGTATAATTTCGATAAAAGTTAATTTGAATACTAGATAAGGTTGAGGTTGTTCTGTTACTAAGTTTGGCTATAAAAACCATTCCTTCTCACACTTTTAAATTTTTATCAAGCTAGAATAGTTTTGAAGGGTGAGGTTCAAAAGCTGGATACCTATATCATACCCGGTTGTGCTCTTGTAGGTGGTGTTGTAGCTGGAAATTTGACTAATGGGAGCTTGCATGAGGTTATTGGAACATTGATGTGGCTATTGAAATTCCCTCTAAGGTGAAATTTATAAACTTCAATAATATTTTAATTGTCTTTGAATTTTTTTGTAGTGTTCATTGCTGATGGAAATCAATTCAAGTTATTAGAGTACATGTATAGCGATTAATCAAATGATGTTGATTTTGATGATCAAGGGTATTGTAGCAGTATACATGGAATATTGTAGTTGCTCAAGTTTGTTGTTGGACTCTCCTAAAGCTTTATGCTATTCAAAATTCTTCGTCTGATGCATCAAGTATGAGCCTATAGGGTTTGTGTAGGCTACTACAGGACTATGTGTCTTCCTGTAGAAGCCACATTGACCCCTCAGGATCACAACTTTGTTTGAGTGTTGCTTCTAAAAGTCTTGATAATTCATTGGGAGGTTATTGATGGTTGATACAAAGTCTCTCCATGGTGGAAATGGGTGGATAAGAGGTGAAGGACCATGTTTTTGATGGATGGTGAGTGGAATAAAGGTGGAAAATGTAAAATTTGATGGAGTGGATGGATGTTAGGAATCTCATGGTCTCGCTACATTTTTCTCAAGTGAAAAACATTTAATATGCTCCATATTTACATGCTTATCAACTTTGTCTAGAAATACAGGGGCTTTCCTGTAGCATTTTGGGATACTAAGAGAAACGAGTGAGAGGAACTAGGTAATGATATGGAAGGCTTGGAAAGGGTTAATAAATGGGTGGAATGGACATATAGGGCTAATTGAAAGTGCTTGAAGGTGAATTTTGATGAATTTATTTATTTTGTTTTCCTCCTTTGAATGTTATTGGAATCTTGTTGCACTTGCATCACTGTGGGGTTACTTGATGATGCCTTGAAGCTTCTTGGAACACTTCATCATGGTATCAGATACTCTGCTTTAGAAAATGGCTAAAAAATGTGTTCCATGTTGTTACTCCAGGATAATTAGTGATTTTGTAGTAACCTATAGAGGTCTTGTAGGTGATCAAGGTCATGCTTTGCCCTTTGGAATGCGGAAAACTTCATTATACTTCTATAGTGCTAGTGCATGATGAGTTTGTAGAGTTTTTGGAGATGTTACAAGACTATGTGGTTTCCTGTAGCAGCCACAAAGGCCCCAAAAACTCACTAATTTTTAGTGCCAGAGCCCTTGGAAAATTTGCATAATTCAGGAGGGGGATGTTTATAGTGATGGGGGGACATTTTTCTTTGGACATGTGAAAATGAATGGAAAATTGGGATTTTTTTGTTAAAAAATGGAACAATGGAAATATTTGGAGGTGGTGGTGAGGTGTATCAATTGTATGTAGTCCTAAGGATATTCCTCCTTGCTCATAGATAAAAAAAGCTCAGTCTTGTAACCTTCTCCCTTGATCTATGGTTTCCTATAGTAATACAAGAACTTTCTTGTAGGAGCCTGTAACTTTCCTATAGAAAACTAGTTTAGAAAATATCTTGAAAATGGTAGATTTATTCATATAATTTTTTTTGAGCATATTACGATCATCCTTATGCACCTCACCATAAAAATTCTCAACCAATGGATGAACGAATCGTGAGAAAATTTAGAAATGGTTGTAGGTGATGATGGCCAATTTCCTGAAAAATATACACTGGAATTCACTGTAATTTTTTGAGCATGTTACCATAATCCTTATTTATCTCCCCATAAAACATATTTTCCAATAGATATATGGTTTGCAATATATTCTCAAGACAATTTGTGCCCTGTGTTTTTTAACAATTTGAGTATATGTTGTAGCAACTCAAGACAATGAGGAAATGAATGGGAAAGGATTGGGAATGATATATGAAGGTTGAAAATGGATGAGGTTGATAGATTGACTTGGCGTTGGCCCTATTGGAGCATCTTGACAAAGGAGGTGAAAAACTCAAGTTTAACTACCCTTGACCAGATGCATGCTTTTCTGATCAACCTCTTCTTATGATGCTAAGTTATTGTTATTTCTTATGTAGGTTGTGTTGTAGCATTTTTTGGTTTTGGTAAGTTAGAATCAATTAGTCAAAAAATCAAAATATTTTTCCAAAAATGTTATGCTAGGATATGGACAAAAATAATATTGAATAAAAAATGTTAGGAAATATCTTGATAACATGTCCATATCAAAAAAAATGTTAGAATAGATGCCCTAAAAAATGAAGGAAAAAATAAAATGTTAGGTTAGAGAGAAAAGAAAAAAGCAATAAACTCTAAAAGTGTGCAAGTCCAAGTGCCACTACTTTTTACTTTATTATGTAAAATAATGGTTTTGTGCAGCTTTTCAGAAATGCCACAACTCATGATAGTCAAATAGTTTAATCTTGACTAGTTCATGCTTTAAATTTCATGTTTATAGTTAGAGAATAAAGATCTAGCCAAATTGTTTAATCTTGGCAGATCAGTAGTTAGGTAGACAATAATAAGGAGCCCATCAGTTTAATCTAAGCCCTTGGATGTTATAAGATTAGAATTAGATAGTTTTCTTTTTAAAAGAACAAGGAAAGAAAAGGGTCTGCTAGCTTAATTGCACCCATGTAAGTGAAGAAAAACGGTTAGGATAAGAAAAGGGTAGGTAGACGATAGGTTGCAAAAGTACAAAGTTGATTGAGGCATAAGCACATTTATCATGCTTGATCATGTGTTTTAGTGTCCAGGAGAAGTTATGAAGGTGAAAAGATGTTCACAAGTTGATTTGGTTAACTTCCCCTCATTTCATTTCACCCCCAACTACATACTTACTAATTTCCTCATTATCCCTTCATTTCCATCTTTTCCCCTTGGTTTCACACATTTTCCTAGAAATTTACCCTCCAAACTCACTCTCCTACCTGAAAACCCCTTTTCCCTAGTGTGAAACCCATTCCCCTTTGAAGAAATCACTTTCCCCTTGTTATTTTCCTATTTTTCCTAAAAACCCATAAAACCCCTTTAAGCCTAAGTTTGGTTTACCTCCACTTTATAAAGTTAACTCTGCCAATATACCCATTTAACTCATATCCGCTATGTTTTAACCCTGATCCCACTTTATTAAACCCATCGCATTATACTTTTAACCCGCACTTTATTCATTAAATTAATTAAAAAACACTTGTAATTAATCCCCAGGCCTTGCTAATCTCAGTGCCTGTTCCCTCTGTTCATTTCAACCGCGCGATAGCCATCAGATCATCTTCTCCCAGATCCAACGACCCACAGCAATATCACACACTCCCAATCTCCGACCTTTACCTGCCCGAGAGCACGCGAGATTCGTGGTTTTGCTCGGGCCCCTTGTGGTTACATGGCAGTCCCACGTTAACTCGTGTGTGCTCAAGAAAATACCACCCCATTGCCAAAAGCAATGCGATGAGCCTCTGAAACTGCTCCTTGCATACGATAAAACCATCTATTATTCACTTAACCCATCCGCGCCAAATTTTAAAAGTTAACTGTTTAAACGCCGAAACCCTCACTTTTTCTCTTTTCGCCTGTTTACACAGTAAAACCCTTTAACCCTGCCTACGACACCTTAAGCCTCTGCAACTTATTTAACCATTGTTTACCTCCCAAAAACACTTCGGACTCCATCCATAGACATTTCAACTCAAATGAAACCATTGTGGCCCTCCCTGTTAACCTGTGTTTTTCTTAATAAATTGTTGTATTTTGCAGGGGATTAGCAGAAGACCAGGAGACTCGATAAACAGTTCTGACACTAGTTAAAAACATGTTTACTCCAAGATTCTCAGGAAATCTATTCAAAAGGCTTCATTTATCAGAAGTTTGTGTACAAATAGAAGATCAATTTTAAACCAGAGACATAGCATAAAGAAGTCATTTTACACATTAAATGTTAAAACATACAAATTACACAGTAAAGGTTTAAACAGAGGAGGCAGATAAAGACATACAATTAAAATACAAACAGATGAAATATACAGAAAGATGATTAATATCCAATAACCTAATACTAAGACATGAAAAAACTAAATGATTTATTGTTGAAATACACAGTAAAATCTTGAAATGTACAGTAAAAGTAAAAAGCACAGTAAAGGTTATTGACAGGTCAACAAGGAATCTGATCAAATGAAAGTGTATCAGACGAAAGTTCATAAGTAAATATGACATCCAGTGTGAAGACAAAATATCCAAGCAACTTAAAGGGTAAAATGTCAAAGACCAAAGCCAGCAAAACCTAAGTAACAGGGACAACAAGCAAGCAGTTCAATCGCTGTCTCTATCTTCTTACATGAAGATATTTCCTTTTCCTTGAATAAATATATTTTTGTAAAAATAGTTTAGGATATTTTCTTCATTCTACTGTTGTATAAATAACTCTCCTTACGAGTTATTATGGGTTCATTGTTCACCATTGAACCAGGTTTACCATTGAAAGAGAGCTTTCACCCTTGAAGAAGAATTTGTAAACACTTGATGTACTTGACTTTTCTAGACCCTTAATACAAAGCAGAGGATTCTGAATTTAGTTTTACATAGTTTGTGTTTCCTATAAGTTTTTCCAGTAACACATTATGTTTTTCTTCATATTATTGTGTCTTACAGAGATACTTAGGTAGGAATAATTGTGTCTCAATATATTCCTATAAGCTTCTAAAGTGATAATCTATAAAGAGAATGGATTAATGAACTGTTTGTTTAATTAATTCCCTCTGAATCAATAAATCATCAGCATCTTGTTGTAAGCATATGCATATTCTCTTGAACCTTCTAAACATTGGTCAAAGGTTTTCATACTTATGATTGTTTAATTTTCTGTCTAAAAACTGTAATAACCATATTATTTTTTGTATCTGCTCACCACTATTCAAGGTATCTCACTGTGTGAAATTTTATAGCAGCCCTCTACTTTGGTATTAATACTATTCAAAAGGTTAGTTATTATAGTGTTACATCTATTTCATTCATTGGTCTTCCAAATTAAAACAAAAACCCCAAAACAATTATCTTAGATGCTCTGGCTTGATAGCTGACCATTATCAACTCAAAGGTACAATAGGTTGGAGAGAAACTACATATATTAAAGCAAATAATTTTATTTTTTTTCATTTTTTTCTCTTTTTTCTAGGCCTACTAGCTACATCAATGATTTATTCAACTAGCAGGTTTTCCTAGGCACCTTAGAGGAGGGTTTCACCTAGTATCTTATTTATTTATTTTTTTATCATTTTTTTCAGCCCACTAAGAACCTTGTGGAGGTTTTCAATCAGTGAGCCAATCTCAGGATCCTAAAAAAAAGGTTTTCACCTAATATTTTATTATTTTCCTATTGTTTTCTTTTTTCCCTTTTTTTATTTCTTTCTTCTATCCTACTCTACTTGAAAAAAATAAAACCTCTTTCAAGTGTAGGAGTACTTCAAATGAAGCCATGTACTTACTAGGATGGAAAATAAACTCATATGTAGGTTTGAGAAATATGCTTTAATATAAACCAGAATATGAGAGACCAATTTCTTTGATGTTGTCAAGAATTGTTGAAGAGGAGTGTGGTGCCCCAGTTTTGTGGAACTAATGTTCAATATAGTTGTGATGTCCTTGGTTCACTTGATCATCTAAATCACTCTCTATATACACAGACCTTGTAGTTTTTTCTAATTAGTATCTTGAACACATACAAGATCTGATGATAAGCATAGTAGAAATTCTTTATCTTAGGATCCCATGGTTGTTCTCCATCAAATGTGGTCCATGATTCATTAATCTCCTCTGGATATTCTTCTTTTGGATGTTCTTCAATGGAAGCAAGAGAATATCTTTTTTTCAAAACTCTTCATAATTAAAGATGAATATCATTTGGATCAAGAGGAGTTGTTTGGAAAATTTATACCTCAACATTGTAAGTAGGTTGAGTTACATTATCATTTGGATTCAAAAATGGTTTTGTAGGTAGTTGAGTAGGAGTGGGTCTTTAATATGGTTGTGGTTGAGGTTGTTGTTGTGATGAAGGTGGATGGTATTGATATTGGAATTGAGGATACTGAGGATGTTGCAAGAAATATGGATCACCACATTGAGGAGGTTGGTGTTGATATGGCTGGAAAGGAGGAATGGAAGGTTTGGGAGGATAAGACCATGAATATTGAGGGAAATATGGATCACCCCATTGGGAAGGATAATACCATGGAGTGGGGATAGACCAAGGTGAGGTGTTAGGTGGATACCAAGGTTGAAATTGTGCATTATAGCTTGTATTGAAAGAAGAGGGGTAGTTCATATCTTATTGATATGAGTTGACAAAGTAGAGATGCTAACTTATCAACCACCCATTATTATTCTACCTGCAATAGTGGATGGAGATGTGGTTCTTATTGTACCATGTGATCAAGTAGGGGGGTTTATGGTATTGAACAAATTTTTATTTTTTTAATAAAATATTTGAATTAGAATGCTATTGCAATGCAGTTTTTGGTTTTTGAAATGAAAGATGCCTAATGCAAATTTTTGTTTTTGTGGAAAATATGAATGCAGAAAAGAAAGAAGGAATCATTCCAACAATGAGAGAGTCCTTTCTTTGACATCCTCCCTAGAAATGACACCAAAAAGTGATGAGCCCTAGTATTTCCACAAGAATGATGCAACTCCTAAGGCTACCAACTTTAATTATCATCTTGGGGTTGGTACAAACTTAAGAAGGGTTGACACTGTATGTGCAGCAAACACCTTCCACTTCCTAGTGTAACTCCCTTTGATGTAGGTGAAATAAGGAAGGGAAACAAATTTAAATGATAAAATACATAGGTAAGCTGTCAGTCCTAAGTTTCATAATGTAAATAGTAATAAGAAAACCTATTCTACTTTTGCTAGAATGTAAATGACATAAATGAAATATATTCTATTTTCAAGAAAGAATATCACACAAAGAAATTATATTACTTCTTGTTAGAAAGGAAATGACATTAAAGGAAATATATTCTACTTTTCAGGAAAGGAAATTCCTAGATTACTCTAGAAGGAAATAAATAATACTTTCGTTAAAGTAAATTGTGGGAAAAGAAATCTACACTAGTTGTAAAAATGAACATTCAGGAAGCAAGCAATGAAGAAGATAAATGAAAACCTAACCAAGTCTAAGCTAAAAAAAAATGTTCTCAGAGAATTCGTGGTCTATTCTAAAACATAAATCTAATTCTACCATGAATTTGGAGTCAATATAGGTAAGGGAACAACTCGAAAACAAATTGTTATAGGAAACACTTTATTCCTACAATATTTCTATAGGAAACTTCCAACAAGCATGTTTCTCGAGTTAACATGTTGAATTCCAAAGCTAATAAAATGCAAATGTTTTGGAATCAACTCGAAGGAAGCCCATTAACATGCACTAAAATTCAAAAAAAAATTATTACTAAAGCCAATCATTTCACAATTGTGAACTAGTAAGCTAATCCAAGTAGCTCAATGATGAATATGAATTTGTAGAGATGTTATAAGGATGTAGCACACTTGTAACTATATAAATGACTTTAAAAACCACTTCAATCATTTAACCAATTTAACCTATAACAAATGAAGCATGAATACTAAGTGCAAAAATAGGAATTGCAACAATAAGAGATTCAAGTGAAGAAGAAGTGCAAAGAAGATAAAAAAAATTGTATAGTGGGGTTATGAGGTTCCTACAATGGCCAAGACCTAGGATCCTTAAATTCATATGAAAGAAACCAAACCTTAGAAGCTTAAAATTAAACTAAACTTCATTATTAGAATAAATGCAAGTGCATCCCTACTGAAAATGAAAACAAAATTGCTAAATAACAAGTTTTCTTCACAAGAAGACTAAAAAATCCATGCCCCTAGAGACTAATTCGAATTGATATTTATACAAATTGATGGGGAAGCATCCTCCTTCAGTGAAGACAACTTCCCCCACCAAAATCCCTCAAAAAGTGGTGTTGGTTCGCAATAGTAGGAATCTCCATTAAATATTGAGTTATGTGTTCTCCTATAGCAGGGAACACATCCCTAGATTTTATCAATCACTAGAGCTCCATAATTTTTTCAATAATTTACTATTATCATATTAATTTATTAGTCTATCTTGTAGCATCACGTGGGAGGGAGCGAGTCCCTAAATTCTTTAATTCTGCAAATCCTTAGAATTTAGTCAATATTCTACAAAGTAAATAATATTAGGCACATAATAATAAATTATCTTGAAACCTTCCTAAAAATGTATTAAAGCTAAGAAAACATTATTAAGTGTAGAAGGAGATATTTAATGTAGCCTTTATATACCTAGGAAAGGTTAAATCGGGCTTATTTTACACCTAATTGGGAGGACCATCAAGTGTCATACTCCCACATTCAAAACACTTAAAACGAAGCTTACCCTTTTACTTTCCTAAGCCTCTCTTAAGTTTTATCATAAACATGGTTATATCCTAGTCCGAGTCATAGCAAGGGAGATCTTGATGTCCCCTATTTTCTTTATTCTTCTTCGAGAGTTTGAATGTTTCTTCTCTAGGTTTTGATTTCTCTCCTTCAATTCTCATCTCATAGATAGTGAGAGATCCATGTAGTTTCTCCATTTTCAGATTCTTCGACTCAACATATCTTCTATGGTTGAGATCTTAGCATTAAATCTCATTGGAAGTGATCTTAAGTATTTCTGTGAAATCAATTCTTCTTTAATGGTCTCATTTAGACTTTTAATCATATTTTCAACTTCGTGTAATATGAGAAAGTATTTTTCTATGCTTTCATCATCATTTATCCTCAAACTTCCAAATATCACTCTATAAGTTTGATTTTTGCTTGCCTTATATTTGCATCTCCTTCATAATAGTTTATGAGCTTATCCTAGGCTTCTTTTGTTGCCTTGTAGTGCATCAAATTTACTAGCTCAAATTGAATCTTAAGACTAGCTACAATAACATTATCACCCTTTGTTTTATTATTGAAGGCTCTATTTTCATTAGGATCTGTCGATGGAGTCACTAGAAATCTATATCTAAACTCTACGATGATCCATACATCCACCCTAAGATACATGACACATGCTTCCATTATGACTCTCCAAAATACATAATTAACTCCATCAAAGACCAGTATTATGCTCGAATAGACATCTTGATTTTCCTGACATGCCATGATTCCCTATGGATCTACCTTCCAATGGTTAAAATGTTCTTGAAGGAACCCACTTTCATACCAATTGTTGGGAATCAAGAATTATTGAGAGGGGGGATGAATAGGTAATTATAAATTTTGTACTTATTTAAACAAATTGTTTAGAAAATTATAAACAATCACAAAATGAGAATGTAATCATAGTTGTACACATTAATTTTAATGTGGAAACCCTTCCAGGAGAAAAACCACCAAATCATATTTTTATTTTGATGTAAATTAAAAGAACCAACTCTATTTACATTAGTTCTTTTGTGATCATCCACTCACAAGATGCCCCAACCCCCTTAGATTAGAAAGCATTGACTTTCTTTAAGGAATTACCCTCAGATTTGTGCAGGAAACAACCTAGTGATGCTAGTTAGATCTATTATTTCATATTATTTTCAACCTTAGACCTTTGGTAGTGTTCTCTAGTTCAATTTAAATTTGATACAACTTCCCTTACACAACCACCTATGCTTTTGCAACACACATATGCATTACTAGGCTCTTCATTCTTCTACAAGAACACATAGATCATGTGATACACACCACTACTCTTTTGCAATTAAATCACTATTTGATTTAACTTCTTTTCATTTTTTCTCTCTAGACAAACTTCACATTCACAGTCTAGCTTCTTACAATCCCTCATTGCACTATGAAGTTTTTTTCTAAGACAAAAAACACACCGTTGGAGAACTGGATCTTCATTCATTCTTCACTAGGCTCGAGAAAGTACTTCATTTAACTTTTTGTTGCTTGACGAAGTACTTCATATCTAACTTAGATCCCATCCAGCCTGTGAACTTGTGGTTCTATAATTTTGGCACTCTATTCTAAACTATCTAGTGTAAAATCTTACTTTAATTCTTACCCACTATAGTCTTACATAAGACCTTCTTCTTCTAAGATTATTTATACCTTTATGAAATCTTCATCATTTAATTTCATCTCAGCTGGCCATTATCTATCACTTCTCATCATTAGATTCAATCCATTATTTTCATGGTTCTCCATTGTTCAAAAATGCAACAAATTTTTTTAATTCATAACTAAACTCGACAACAAATTCTAATTGTCTACGCTCCTAGATATTTTAGAATCTTTCCTGTGTGACCACCATGGTAACCAGGTTCCTTTAAGATCAACATACTTCCTCATATTCGGGTTTAGACCTTTTTTTTTGTGCTTGAGAATATCATACCAAATTCAAAACTACCTAACTAACACTTGGTTGGGGTCACACTATCCAATATTTAATAGAATATCATAAATCCTATAATACAAGAAATCACCCACAAACATGTTTCGCTAATACAAATCCCAACATTGTGCCATGTCATCTATTTACGCCACTTATCACATCATGGTGACATCATCATGACACATGAAAACATCTTAATGATGCCAAATATCACATGGATTTGGTAGGCATAGCCATCCAAAGCTCCATATCTACCTTCCATGTGCCACTTGTCCAACATGCCATATTATCACCTTAGTCCAGTCAGTGTCACATCACTAGCCATGTCCTTCTATCATCTCATAAATCTGTACATTGAGGAAGGGCCAAGTTTGGATGCTTTTCTTGTGTTTATTTTGAAGCATCTTTTTAGGGTTGAAGGCCTAGTTTATATTGGAAATTTTAACAAATCACAAAAATCTAACCATATGTACAGATTTGGGACTCTTCTCCACCTGCAACTATGAACAACATGATGGACCAAAACATCTAAATAAGTTTTATCTTGTACAAAGTTTGGTCCTTTCTTCTCTCACTCATTGTTTTCTTCACAGATGATTCGAGCCTTTGAACTTATTCAGTTAAGGGAGACCGCCTTACCTCGAAACATTTTATGTTTCAACCTTTGGGAGATTTTCTAAGTGTCATATATTTTTGGAAAGGTCTCTTTGAGAGCTATCCATCAAGGCACTTTTCAGAGGAATCTGACTTGATATTCTATGCATAAACTATCTACAAAAAATAATCCTATTAACCATAAATCCACCAACCATAGTCCTAAAGATCTTAAAGCTTCATCACTTATCCTACTACTATGATGATTCTCAATGAATGGAAACATATACAAACTAGATACTTTTTCTTGACATCAATGACTGCACAACCAATCTCCAATTTCAATCTTCATCACAAATATTCATTGCCAATAAATGACAACACTTTGTCCAACAAGCTGAAGGTCATACATGATGGTAAGGCAAGAAGGTGCATGCAGTGGGCATTGGTTTGACTCAAAATACTTTAAATGTCTAAATTGTATGATTTTGGATGTTCAATACTATGCCTATGAGGATATAGACTTTAGACAGGATAAAGAACTTGTCTTTGTCCTCGAGAAAGTGGAATGCCATTGGTAAGGAATTTTGGCTTTTTTCTAAATTTTCGATTTTTTAGTGTTTTTTAGTGTTTTATATTTTCTTTTGTGATTTTCATGGGAACATGGTTACTCACATTTAATTTTTTGATGTACAAAATTTCATCCAACCCATCCCCCATGCCAATCACTACTCCACCATGGAGGAGTAGTTTCCCAAGTACTACATCAAGTTTATGAAATGAAGGAGGAGGGAGGGAAGCATGATTAGATATGGGAGTTCATCCACAATGTGTGGGGTCTTACACTTGGATTTTACCTTATACCTATGGATGATATTCCTCCACACCTATAGAGGCACACTATGGGGGGTTTTTTCCTCTCGCCACTATGGCCTTCTATGTCGGACTACATGCACCGTGCTATGTTACCACTAGCATGAGTGTGATTGAATCCCTGTAGTTACCCCCCTATGATGGTTCTGTATCTAGCATATGTACTTGTCTTGAGAGCTTGGGCCTCAGACATCCTATTTTCACTATGCACTCATGTTTTCATGTCAAACTCTACTTTTACTTTATAAAATATGACAACTTCTATGGTGTCTTTTCTAAACGATGTGTACTTATGAGTTCATTTTCATGTGAATTTTTTAAATTCCTAATGTGACAAATGCCAATACAAAACGTAGTAAGCTAAAGAATAAACAAGCACATTGTAGCCTCTAGGACTGTGTAAGTAAACAATATAATCAAAAGGTCATTCCAAGAGATGTACCCTCAAATAATTACAAAGTAACACAAGATTTGGCACATAATAGACACGATTTAGCTGAGACACTAAAAGTTGCAAGTCATGTTGGACAACTAAGTGTAATATCCCAACGAAACTAGCCTCAGTTAAGAGCTCAATGACAACACTATAATCTGTCGCATTGTTGGTGACAAGGAAAAAATAAATGTCCCCTAAAATTAGAAGTTCATGAGTAGGTGAAAATACAACCCAAATGGAGGAGGCTACATTTTGAATGTTATGGATGGAACCATATGAAAAGCCTATGTATATCGAAGAGGGTCTTGACATGTTCCAATAAAGAACCACCCACACTAGTTTAACATAGATATTTTCAACAGACACTCAAACAAACAAGAGATAAAAACATCACACACAATCCTAGGTATATACAAAGTCCAACCCAATTTAATAGGTCATGTAAAAGTGTGCCCACTGCCAGGAATAGACCAAGGATTACCATATGTGAACTCATGTGAAGGAATGGAGGTACCATATAGTGCACCATGATGGCACCATGTCATAGAATGTTGAATTTCCTAGTTCCTAAAGGTGGATGAAGCTAGGGAAAACCTAGAAACATAATGTTATCAGGAATTATATGAGGACATACAAATTGAGCGGTCTCATGTGCTAGTGAAACTCCTTGATAAGGACTATCAAGACATAAAGGGGGTGCAAGAAACTCATGTATAGGTGGATAGGAGTGTGAAAATTCCTTTGGAAGTTCAGCATATGAAACCTAAGACTTGAATCAGTCCATAGGTTATACTTCTAGGGATGACAAAGAAACTGTCCCCTGGGTTGATTCAAGATTTTACTTGCCAATCTCTACCTTTTCTTATTTAGGGGAGACTAGAGGCATGAAAAGGAATAATATCCCTAGGATTATCAATAATATCCCTAACCTACAAAATGACTTGCTAGGAATTAGACTCATCATAAAGGGAGTCATGTGTAATAGTTGAAGTGATGGCTCGTGTGGTCAAATAATCCTTATCATATTCTATATTGGGATAAAGTTTCTGACTGGTGTTGGGAGGTTCTAACGATACTGCTAAGGAGGTAATATATTCCACTAAAGGAAACATATGCTCACCATATTGATCTACTTCTAATGGAGAAGGAACCACCCAAGGGCTCATAGACACTTGGGTTCCATAGGTGACAAAATAAATCATTTGTATAGGAGAAAGAATAGAAGAAGAAGGCATTTTGGGCAGGGGTAAAGGAAAGACACCGATAAGAGAGAGGATTTTAAACAACCCCACAGTAACACTCTCATAATCTACATGGTTATCTCCAATGAATGGCACAAAATTTCCCATAGTCATATTATTGGTTGACAATATGAAGTAATCTCACTGATTGATCATGACAATCTTTCATTCATGGGAAAAGTGAAGCACATGAAACACTAAAGACATGACAACACACATAGCATAAAAAAAACTATGACCAAGGATTATATTATAGTCTAAGGGAGCATCAACAACTTCAACATCAACATAGGTGGTCTTTCCCACTAGCTTGATGGAAAAATTTGGAAGAATTCCCTAAGGTATGAAGTCATGTAAATCAAAGGAATGTAGAGTAGTGCTTGAATTGGTGATTGTTGGAGAACCTATATCCTTCCAATATGACAGAAACATCACAAAGGTAGAAGACCCTTCATCCACTAAAGTGGAGCATATGTCCTTATTAAATATACACACTGTGATATAAGAAGTGACGCGGTGGGAGAGTCTATAATAAGGGGCATCAATGTTAAACATTATCAAAATTAACCATGAGTGATACACCCCTCTGATAATGGTCAACAAGGCTTTTATTTTCATAAAAAAACTCTATAATTTGGAGGAAGGGTTGCTAGATGC
Source organism: Pinus tabuliformis (assembly GCA_031772625.1). Lineage (NCBI taxonomy): Eukaryota > Viridiplantae > Streptophyta > Pinopsida > Pinales > Pinaceae > Pinus > Pinus tabuliformis. The sequence goes on along the minus strand of CM062818.1, from coordinate 794,383,985 downwards.
ACAAATCTTTGCGGTGCGCGTAGCCGATGACCATTTCGTAGACATTATTCACTTCTTAACAATAGGGATGGTGTACGAAGGATATACAAGTCAGCAGAAGAAGGAATTAGTAGTGCGCATAGTCGACTTTTTAGTCATTGCGAGACATTTGTACAAGATGGGGGCAAATGAAATATTACAGACATATGTGCCAAACTTTGAGCATGATAGCATCCTCATTGAGGCTCATGGAGGATTTGTGGGAGGCCATTATGCAAGAAAAGAAACTGCGCAGACAATTTTGCGCATAGGCCTCTGGTGGCCAACATTACACAAGGATTCCAAGGCATACCGTAAGGCATGTGATTCATTTCAAAGAAGGGATGAGCTACCACTACATCCTCAGGTATATTTGCAGCCATTTGAGAAGTGGGCGATTGATTTTATTTGGCCAATTCAATCCCCTGGAAAGAAAATGGGCGCATGCTACATTATCACTGCGATGGAATGTCTAACCAGATGGGTGGAAGCATAGCCTATAAAGGATTGTACAGGGGCTATGACAACAAAAAAAAAAATTGAATATGTCTTAACAAGATTTGGATGCCCGAAAGTGTTGATGAGTGACATGAGTATGCACTTTCTGAATGAAACGATCAGTGTGTTGACTGATGAATTCTAGGTATACCATTAGAAGAGTACAACATATCACCCGTAGGTAAACATAAATTTCAAAGTTTTAAAAAAAAATTGGAGAACACGCTGACAAAGATCTGTAACACGCAGCAGAATGATTGGGATGTACGCGTACCTGTAGTGCTATGGGCTTATAGGACTACTTGTAAGAAGCTGATAGGACAAACACCATTCAGATTAGTCTATGGGGTCGAAGCTGTAATGTCGATGGAATACATTGTGCCTAATTTGTGCATCGCAGCTTTAACGGATATGGTAGATAGTGAGGCCCTGGAAGAACAACTCGCACAACTCATGGAGCTCGAAGAAGAGTGATTTTTGGCAAGATTCCATCAACAAGTATAGAAGGAATGCAAAAAAGCATGGCATGATCACCATATCAAGCTTCACACATTCAAAGTAAATTATCTTGTACTGTTATATGATAGTAAGTTCACTAAATTTCTGGGTAAATTCCAGATGCATTGGTTAGGGACATATATTGTTAAGGAAGATATAGATGGTGGCACATTTTATCTTGCGAGGATGAATGGGGAACCCTTCTCGGGAAGAGTGAATGGGAGCAGGTTGAAGCTGTATAGTCCGCGCAATGACTATATGGTAGCAAGACAGTCTTAGTGATCCAAGAAGTTGCAAGGGAATGTGGGACTATAAACTACACTTTCCGGTTTGGAGAACAAGGCAGTGACTTAGCTGTGTGAAGAGTAATGAGGACGCAACAAATAAAGTTGTGCTTAGGAAGTTGCACCATGGAGGAAGGTACCATGCAGCCCAGTAGGAAAATGATTGTTGGAGTTATTCTTCATGATTTGACGACCAGAAAGCAGTTAAAAGGAGCGGGGTGGCAGAAATTAAGGTGAAAATCTTTGTAGATCTGCCACCAAAATAATATTTATCATCTGAATGTGGGGGAAATGGTCAGATTTGAATTCAAATTCCCCTATAAATTATACGTGCCAGTCTAACAGAGAACACTTTGCATTCTGAGTGCTGGAGCCTTTTGTTGTCTGACGCATATGAGTTGAGCATTCTAGGAAGAATTAATGTCACTCTCGAACTGTTCTTCAGTAGCTTGAGAGTTATTTATGGAAAGAATGGATGCCACTAACCCCACCGAAGCCCTAATTTCAGAAGGATCTGTGTCCAACATGTCAAGACAGAAAGTGTCTAGTATAAGGCTACTCCTGATGTGCCCATAGTTCTGAGGTCACCTAGGCTGAAACAAAATGTGGCTAAAGAAAAGTAGACTACTCTGAAAGAAAAGAAACCAGCCGTGAAGGAAAAACTAAAGAAGTGCACGCATCACCGAGTAAGCATACCAAGACAAAGGCGAAGCAAAAAAAGGATAAGTAGCCAGAAAAAGTAGTGGACCTAGAAGAGGATGAATTCCAGGGTATCGAGGATGTTGATGCAGAAGGAGTGGAGCCTATGACGAGGATTCCTAAGTATATCCCTCCGCTAAAGGGGAAAACTAAAGTCACGAAGGATCCTGATACAGGGAAATTTTTAGTTTCGACACCTTTGCTGCCTGAGTAGGTTGTGTTCGAGGGTCCTAGGCTAGCGCGCATTCCATTTCTTAAAATGGAAGATTGGGACCTCACGGACCATACAAATTTTCCGCACTTGGAGACTCAAACGTATATGCAGAAAATCTACTATGATGACATGGGGGTTCTAATTTTGGAGCTTATTATGTGGGTCCATGGTGTTGAGCAATCAGGGTTGCTCAATCTGTTGTTAGTGCTGCATTATCATCATTCACCCATTAATATGTTCTGTGTGCTCCATCTCCTCACACTGGTGCATGATGGGTGCCTATGGCTAGGAGATCCTATCCCTATCACCGACATGTTTATCCATAAGATCACTAGGTTACCTTACAAAGGGGCAAACCGAGCTAAAGAGTTTAGAGGAAAAACCGAAGAGAAAGAGTTGGTAGATAAGATGAAGAAGGAGTTTGGTCTAATAAAGAAGTCACGAGGGTACTCTATCACGTTCATATCAAACCTGATAGTACAGTTGGCTGTCCAAATTATAGCAGGAAAAGTAATGAGAAAATGTCGTGCGGATGAAGTTCCGGCGCTGGTCATATTGCTCGCATCTCAGTGCACGAAGGGGGATCATTACAACTGGGCCATGTATCTATGTCAGGAGTTCCTCGCAAACTGTCAAGAGTCCCAAGAGGAGAGTAGGGCATTTCATTATTACTGGCTATTATTTTCGATTGTTTGAGTTTCTTGGAGGTTACCGAAGGATAGCCAGTTTCCTCTGCACAAAGAAGAATTGCCTGAGGTAGCACGGTTTGCCTTGTTATGGGCCTCAAAATATCCAAAGCGTGTTAAGGAGACAAAGATATTTTGGGTTTTGATGGATATGTACATGCACATGGTGGTTAACCAGCGACCAAGGTTGTCTCCCACCTTGTACATGCAGCTATCGACCTCTGCAAAATTCAAAGCTGATTTTCAAAGGGTCTTGATTAAAGCACAAAAAGACCCTAAAAAGAAATGGTACCCGTTGCCTTATATGGTGATGGATACAGATATCCAATGAGTTGTGGGGATTTGGCCATAGGAATGGTGCACACCTATGGAGTTAGATGCAGGAACAGGCAGAGGCGTAGAAATCTCAGTTTCACAGAAGCAGAAGGACACCGCTCAGAAAGTTGTGTGCGCATTGGCTGAGAAAAAGAAGAAGGAGGCAGCTACAATAGCTGCAAAGAAGGCTTGTATGAAGGAGGAGCACACTAATAAGATGTAGGATGAGTGAGAATAGAAGGATGCAGAGGAAAGAAGTTTGCTTCCCACCACACTGATGAGAAATAGCTTTCAGAGCAAGGAGAAGGTGGCGGTGAGGAGAAAACCACTCCTTTCATCCTGAAGAAGTGCACGAAGGAGTAGAAAGGTGGGAAGACAAACAAACAAAAGTATGATAAACAGATGCATGTTGATCCCATGATGCTGATAAAGGGTGATCTCAATGAGATCGGTAAAAAAAATTGGGACACGACAACATAGGTGCTGCAACAATTCGAGCAGCAATATATGCAGATGCTCGGGAGCGTCCAAAAGGATTTGCACAAGCTGCAGATCTAGGAGAACAAAATTCAGGAGGATGTCAGGAAGGCGAGTGGTGCAAAAGTAAGCCTAACACAAGGAAGCAGTGCAGTATCAAAGATTGACTGGCCTTGGGAGCTTCGAGTCTTTCTTTTACTTGAAGGATCATTCCATGTGGAATCAGATAAAGATCGCGTGGTGCTTCACACAGTAAAAGATATGGGGCACACAGTAAAAGATATGGGGCTGAACCTTGTCATGCTACCGTTCAAGTCTCTTCATGCGCTACATCATGGGGTCACTGATGAGCTAAATATCAGAAAAAAATGTGCACTAATTTCCTTCAGTGAGTTCAAAGTCAACAACCAACATCTTTTCGTAGAAAAGACTCAGGCCCTAGAGGAGTAGGAGGAGTTGCAGACACAACATCAAAACCTGATCACAGCGATTGAGAAGGCCTGCAAATATGTACCTAAGTTGGGTATACCTGATGATGCAGAGGCTTTAGCCGACGTAAGGAAATTGGATGTTGCAGTGTGCGTTTCAAAGGAGAAGATCGACAAGGTGAATTTCGACCTACAGATGTAGATAGCTGAGCTACAATTGAAGTTGCAACCGACCACACCGTTAGAGGTTCGGGAACAAAGAGGTGTAGTGATTAAAGAATCCATGGATCAGCTAGATGTCACCATTCAAGGGTGCGACAAGATCTTCACTCAGGCACTAGGCCTTTGGGATACATTGTAGAAGGATCCTACGCTGCAATAGTTGAGAAAAAAACTCAGGGAAGCACAATAGTAGTACGATGAGATTAGTATGATAACGCGGACGTTGACACGAGTCTAGCATTTCACGCGCTTATAGGAAAGAAAAGCCAAATTGTTGGAGATATAGGAATTGCAGAAGAAGAAATCTGTGCTTAGTGCATGTCGTGAGCCTTAGACAGAGGAATCCAGCCAGTTTTCACATACCATTCTTGAGAAGCCGAAGGTAATGCAGTAGACACATCAGACTATGGAAATGGGAGTAGAGGGACCAACCACTGAGAAACTAGTCTAAGAAGTATAATAAGTAGCCAAGCAAAGTACTGTGGAGCTTAAGGCACGCCAAAAAGTGGAACAACCAACTGAGTGAATCGAGGGTGAGTCATGATCTTTGTGTTGGGGGGCTCTTGGGTGGGGTCCCCTGGGTTAGTTTGGGGTTAGTTAACCCAAATTTTGTATACATTTTTGTAAAAGATGTAAAGTCTCTGCGATATATGGAAGTAGAGTGCATAGATGAATAAGATTCAAAGGGGCTTAACCCCTTGTTTTAAGTAAAGTTTTGAGTCGTTTTTGAGATTCACCCATGGTCTACAAACCATGGCATTATATGGGAAAGTCTATAAATAGTCGAGTCTTAGCAAGTCTTAGGACAAGAAAAAAATTAAGTTTGATAGAGAATTAGGTTCATTGAAGAGCCTTTGGCAGGAGCTAAGGTAGGAAGACTCTACTTCTTGCGCTTAGGTAGGGAAGGGAAGGCTCCATAGATGAGTGCGCAGAGGTCTAGGTAGAATATGTCGCTGAGTGTGCGGACCCCTGTAGCTATGTGCATAACATAGTTTGAGTCTATAATTAGCGAATTAAAGATCAATAAGTAGAATTTTCCAAAGAATTACTGAGTATTTCCATTTGTAAATGTTTATTTTATATGTTGCTGATCAATGACATGTTTTATGAAATAATGATTAAATGCTATGCGAATTTATTGAATCTTTCTTAATAATGTATGAAATGAATGCTTAGCCACTTTTGCGAAGTTTCAGATAATTTATCTTATGTCTTCTAACGAATAAAGTAGATCAATGTGAACTCTAATCTAGGGTTACTTTTTTATGCACATAAGTAGGTAAATCGACTGTTAAGAGTCTACAAGGACTGATCGTGCAGCTTTACGAAGGTCTAAAGGACACTTTAACTGAGTTGTAGTGACGTGCCCTAGGAGTTTATCAATTTGTGAGGAGGCAGATCCAAGGCATTGGAAGACAACACTAGTCTCTGGATGTAGAAACTTGGTTCTTGCACCCCCCCATACTGCTTCGAGTGAGACTGCAGCATGCACTATGCAGGTTGTTGCCGAAAGGGCCAGCAATTTAGGGTTTTGTTGGTTGGCAAAACTAAGTTTGAACCTGGGTTAGGGCCCCTAAGCCAACAAAAACATCTAGAGAAGACATGGAACAAGGTGTTTGGAATAAATCCTTAACAATACTATAATGTTAGGCATCCCATGCATTAGGATTGTGCATGTACTTCCAGATAACACCATTAGGTGGGAAAAATACTAGTTCCATAGGCTTATCTAGCTTGAGAGGTCTAATGGACATAGTAGGGGTGGTTGAGTCCTTAGAAGTAGAACTTGTATCAGGATTATTGTAAGACTTTGCTCTCACATACAAGTTGACTTGCGTTTGTAGCATGAGAAAAGTCACATTGTTTCTAGGAGGATAATAATGTTTCCCCTCATATCCCCCAGGCAGAGGTTGAGGAGCTTGCACAACTGTTTGTTGTTGTGGTTGGTTAAGGAATGGATGAGTCAAAACTATCAACTATTGGGTGGTTTTTGGTGGTGGAATAAGTAAATTCACATCCATACGAGGGAAATTGTGAGCTAATTTTTCTCCTTGATAGATAATACAAGGAAATTTAAACTTTTGACGATGCTCAATTGTGCCCCAATATTGATAATGTTGGTTTTGAGTATTCTCCTAAGCAGGTTTATGATTATTATTTTATTTATTATTTTTATTTTTATTGCTAGGTTGTTGAGGATTCTTAAGTGTTTCACACTTCATTGTGAGAACCTTAGTGGACTACTCAAAAGAAGGTTCTTGTTGAGAACTATATACACTTTCTAGGGCTTGGGATGTGAAGATGATTTTCCATAGCTAAGCATCTAACTAGCTCACAATATCAAAAGAAATGGAACCAATAACACCATCAGAGTTTGGTCATCACTTGGGTTGTTGAGGATTATTTGATGGTCAAGGAGCATTAGGAATGATATCATACAAAGTTTTTGATTGATAATAAATCAATTCAGTATGTTGAGCATGTAATATTTCTTGCTCCTAAGTTTCCTCCTGAACCATAGTGACATCCTTGGTCATAAGTAGCAATAGGGATTGGCTAAATTAATATCCAAGTACTTTATTAGGAAGCCTAGTTCATGCTAACCTCTTGCATATTTTCCACTCATGAATATGATCAGAGATGTGAGTAGTGTTATCTCGTTTGAAATTGGAAAAATGGTCACCCTTGAGATCCTGCCCCATGGGTAACTGAAAATGGTTAAAGAAAGTGTGAGGAAAGGAAGAGAAGTTAATAAGATTCACAATCAAGTTCAATATACCATTTGGAAACGTCTCCAATTAGAGTACTTATGAAAATTATTAGCCTCACATAATAATCTACCAAGGATTTAGGTTAAAACCATAAATGGTAGGTAGTAATGTATGTGGAAGGGTTTTCTAATGGCTTCCCTTTAAACTTAGGAATATCATATGGAATATTGGTTAGCATCAGTGGTCACCTAGGATTGTGGAATATGGGTTAATTCGTCAGCTTATCCAAATCTAATAAATCAACAGGTTCTAGGAAAGGAAGTTGTTGTTGGTTAAATGGATAATAAAGGAAATAACCCCCTGATGGAACATATGGTCCCCCCATAGCATAGTTAAAGGTAGAATACTCTAGATAAAAGTTGTTGTTCATCCTAGTATACTAAGGTTTTGGGATAATAGATGTGGTGAGAGGAATCCCCCCACCTAGGATAAGTTCTCTTAGAGAACAAAGAACCCTTACAAGCATGACTACTTAAGGGATTGTACCCAAGAGTAGAGGAAAAACCTCACTATGTAGAAGAACCACCGTAAGAATTAGATCTCTTAGGAATAGTGGTACTAATGGGTTGAGTACCTCCAGGTAAACTAGCCTGCCCAAAGGAAAAGGAACCTTTATAGAAATGTGTCCCTCTAAACATAGAACTATTCCAAGGTTGATGAATACTGGAAAAATAAAATCACACCCAACCTAGCTAGAATAAGTAGATAGTCCTCCCAACATCTTCTTAGAAGTAGAAATTTCCATGTTAGATATAGGAATATTTAGTTGAGATGAGCAAGGAGTAAATGTCTCAGCTCCTATTGATCGATTAGGGTTTACCCCCATCACAAAGGTGGAAGTGGTCATAGACACAAACACATTTGGAAAAATTATTAAGGTCATAGAAGTAATCGGTGGAATGCCCAACCAAGAAGAAGATAAAGGTGTAGTAGGAGGTATGGATCCAGGCACACTAAGTGGTGGTAGAGATGACATGGTAGCATAAATTGTCATTGTAGAAGGTAACGAGGAACCCATCTCCCCCATGGTAGAAGAAGTACTTTCATCAAACATATTATAAGAAAACAAGGAAAAGGATTCATTGTCGTAAGGTATCAGATGCACTAAAACTAGTGAAGAGGGTTGGTCAAAGGTGGTTTTATGTGTTGTAATGGAATTTCATTAAGCACTTCAATAGTCACCAAACCTTCCCTCCTAATACCAAAGCTACCCCCAAGCCTGAGTATTGTCAAAGTCCTCCATTGTTGTAGTTATCCTTCATCTACTCGGTGGTGGACCTACCTTGTCAGTAGAAAGTCCTAAATGTCTACGAGAACATCATATTTTTTGTTCATCCATGGTAAACATAATTTTTTTAACAAATTAAATTAATTAAGACACCCCTAAGGCCAAACTATGACTCAAACTAAACTATACATGTTATAAAATTTAAGGAGACAAGCACACAAAAACCAATAGATATAGAAATGGGTCTTCTCATTGTCGGAGCCTGGTTGATGAGGGCCCATGTTGATAGTGAATTTGTGGTTGGATTAGTTATGCTAGTGAACTGATTAATAATTCTTTTAGACTTGACACAAGTACTGTTACAAATAGTGGAGCACCACCCTGGAGGTCCAAGTGAGTTTTACCAATGTCTACCCCTAGTACAACAAGGACATCCCCCTTGCCATCACCCATGTAATCCACCTAATATTATGGCTACTAAAGTTACCACCTGTAGGACCCACCCTAAGGGAATAGTCTTAAGTCAGATTGACATACAAGGCTAGGGTAACTACACTAGAAACCCCCTATGATATTCCTCAAAGTGAGGCATACTCATCACAAGTAAGTCCCCAATGGTTATAGCTAAAATAAGTTGATAACAAAAAGTAATATGTGTAATCCATGCCACCAAGACCAATGAAGCAGGGTTGATCACTCTGTTGGCCCCAATGTGGCATCGTGTATGACATCTCATTATAAAGGATTTCCCAATAAATGATCCATTGCAAGTGGATTTTTCTTCCCTATCATAAGATGTTAGGTTTGTTTTTTTAGTCTTGGAAAAGTTGACCCAATACCCTAGCCTAACATATTGTTGGTGTGCTACTAGTGAAAGGTAAGAAAGTATCAAATAGGTTTTATTACATGTTAATTTTGAGGTTATTATTTACTCAAAGTGAAGTAGTTTGCAACTTATATTGTGTGAAATACTCAAGGCACAACCCTAATGCAAGCTATATGGAAATGCAAAATTTTATTTTTTGTTCAATGAAATATAGCTATAAAAGGAAAGAAACTCCTTTTCTTCTTTCCAAATGAATACAACAACCTCACACTCTATCAATTAATACTACCTAAAATTCACTAAACTTATAGCAAAATAAACTAAAAAGAAAACCCATGAAATCACTCGAAAATACCACTAAAGAGAAACCCAAGTAATAAAACCAAACACTAAAAAGCTAAAAACTTGGCTTTGCAAACAAGGTGATCACATAGAAGAAATCAAAGAGATCTAGTAAATAGAAAGAGGATGTGCAAAGGAAGTATCAAGGTTTTAGTCTAATGAATAGAAAAATCAAGCATAAACAATGATTTACAATGGTCAAGAAACCTATCCCTAATTCAAGGTAGAGACTAGAAAGGTATGAAAATAAAATAGAATTCTTTGAATATGACAACAGGAAGAGATCCAAAACAATCATCCAAACCTCTTAGGTCCAAATTTGCATAGCAACAAAGGATAAAAAACAAGAATTCCACTGAAAGAAAGTAAACTCAAGAAAAAACCTTCATTGGAAACACCAAAAAATGATAAATTGATGAGATCCAATAAGAGGAAAGACTCCTAATGTAGATCTAAAACATATATGAAATGATACACTCAGTTAAAAAATAGATCCAAAAATTCGAAGAGAGATCTTGAGGGGAAGGCCCTCAAAAAAAGAAAAAATAAATTGAAAGGAAACCCTATAATGGGAAAGAAGCTAGATCTCAATCAAAATAATGGTTCTAAAACAGATGTAAAATAATAGAAGAAACATATTCTTCAAAAATCAAAATAAATCTTGTGGGATAAACCTGCAAAAGAGTCAACTTACACACATAGAAGTAGATTAAACAGTGACTAAACAATATTTGAGATGCAGCTTAACAATGGTTAATATGCATCCCTAAGGTTGAACAGTCTATAACCTATTCTGAACTAGCATTTGTCAAGAAATACAAATTTGAAACACAAAATATAATGAGATCTAACTAGATAAAAAGTTAGGGGGACTAACAGAGACCCTTATGAGGTCATACAACAACAGAGGATACAATGTAAGGAATAGAAAACCAAAAAATCAAGGAGAATAATAGATTTCAACAATACTAGGGAAGACGCCTTAGGAGAGTTGCCAATTCTATTGTTATTGAAATTGTAGAACCATAAAGAGATATTACTCTGTAAGCCTTTCCATTGGCTCACCAAAAAGATAAGTGTGTGCAAGTGCAAAGAATGATCCAATCAATCCTCTAATCATGCAATCATAACTTAAGTACAAGAAGAGGGGGGAACCCATACCTTTCATTCAAATATTCAACAACAAGTTGGTGCAACCAACTTGAGGGACTCTAAATCTTGTATTCTACAATATCCAAGCCAAGATCCTCAACATACACAACCAAAAAACAACACTGAAATATATTCCTACAATGCTATGTTAGCACAATAAACAAATAATAATCATTGATAATTCATACATGAACAACATGTAAATAACATGAAAACCAATAATGTGGAGGATGGGAATAAATTCTCTATTAATAAAAATAAAATATACAAATAGTGTACCTTAATGGCACATGATTAACCTCTCCCTCAGCCTAGAAACCTAGTTTCCTCCTCCAAGAAGGATTGCCTCTCAAAAAAATAGAGCTCTCACACCATAATATGGACACTAGATCTAGCTTTCCCCTTGATATGACAAGTATGTAGGCTTTTAGTCCTCCCTAGGAGAATGAATTTGGATTCCTAAGGGGGGGATAATCTATGAAACTTCCATAGTAATTAACCCTAGCCAATTAAGACATTTAATCCATCGACTTGATCTCCTGGAGAATGAGCAGTTCTAGAATGTGCAACGCAGATGCTAGTTGCGTAGGGAGAATTAGTGTCCCAAACCCAAAAAGTAGACTGATAATCAAGCAAGGGGTAACCAACGTCCCTACTCTAAAAGGCTCACAAACAAGGTTACATGCTATGGAACTGGGTCAAAAGTATAAAGTCAAATGCAACTAGCTCAGATGTGTTAGGGTAAAATAGGCTATAATAGTCACTAGTGGGGTAGCTGAGGGAATACCAATAACTATGTATTCTAATAATGTGAACACATTATAATGTCCTATGAATATAAAAGGAATTGATATATGGTTCCACCTACTAGAATTTTCCTAGGAGATAAACATAATTATAGAGAATAGTTTAAAAAACGTAATTATGTAAGGTGAATATTATGGTACTTGTATCAGGCATTACATAATGAGTGCATTCCCTCCACAAGGAATAATATATAATGCTGTATTTCTTCAAGAATTTTATCTATATTTATTGTGTTCAATATTTTATGACTAATTGAGTTTATTTTTGAAGTTTGAGAGTTTTCTTCATCTTATATTTTAGATCCATTAAACTAAATGATATCATATTTGTAATAATCATATTTAATAATTTTGTAACATAGAAATAATAATATTAATTAGATTGTGTGTTGTATTTATTTTCTTGTAGTTATATGATTATTAAATAAATGGTTGATTATATTTGACATCAATGGATTCTTCTTACATGCAATTAATAAGAGATAATCACAAAACACTTCAATGATAGGAAATCGAAACATTGATACAAGTACAAAGATTTATTTTATATGTCCACGATTTAGAGAATTCTTTGAATGATGGCTTATTATTTTTTAGGTTGGTTTATATACATCTATAAAGTAAAATTGTGAATGTACAATGTACAATGGCAATTGTTTAAGTCATGTAAAGGTCTAGGGTGTGACATGACTTCTGATATATTTGAATGAGTCCTATTAGACAAATGATGTAATTTGTATCCCCACTTTGCTTGGGATGGACGATGTAATATTTATTGTATTTATGTCATGTATAAACAATTGGTATATCCCCACTTGGTTGGGTGGATGAGTCAAATGTGGTGTATCCCCACTTGGTTGGGTGATTGACGAGTCATTGGTCATAAGGAGGTCATACTCACTTAGTTGAGTTATAGATTCATGATATTCTTTTGAGTCATATCTCTACAGACTCGACATGTACTTAGGGGGAGCATGACCAGCATAATTTATATCACAGGAGGAAAGTTTTTTGGTCCTCTCTTTTCCCTTGATGTCAAAGGGGGGAGAGTATTTTGGTGTTGCATGTTATCTCTAACAGTTTCTACAGCTTGCAATAATCAACACCATCATGGTTTCCATCAAGTCCAAAAGGGGAGATTGTTGACATTATGATGGTGTTGATTACTACCAAAATACTCTCCCCCTTTGACATCAAGGGCAAAGGGTGGACCAAACAAATTTCCTCCTTTGATATACATTATGTTGTCCATGCTCCCCCTAAGTACATGCCGAATCAGTGTTGTTGGAAATAATACTAAGACGGGGGTGAATCAGTATTATCAGATCAATTATTTTATTTCCGAAATTGATTTATATACACTACTTCTGTGAAGTGAACTAGCGTGTACATGCAATTGTGATTATAGAAACCAACGTATACCCAAAGAACTTGTAATTTAGACAATTTATCATGTGTTGATCTTTAACCAGTGCATCAGTAACTGATTAAATAGTGCAGAAAAATAGAATAAAGCATCACACATAAGCAACACACATGAACACCAAGATTTAAGGTGGAAGCCCAATGTGGGTGAAAACCACCTGCTGTTGTCGTCTCTATCTTCGTTTAATAATAAAAAAATTGTTTACAATCTTGTACTGGTGCAGACTCATACCAGTACACAAGCACGCACCTATAGAAGGCTACAACCTTCTCTCCTTTTCCTAACTCTACTGGAAGGGAGTTGTAACCCCCTAGCTCTTGTACTAGCCAATGTGATTACTAGTACGTAGGCACCGGCCTAGAGAAGGCTACTACCTTCTCTCTTCCTCCACGGACCACGTTTCATAAATTTTCAGACTGGATGCTCCTGGTACACAATAATACACATGAAGGCCTCATTTCATCAAATTTTCATATTGGACCCATTAGAAAATTTTAAACTCAAACTGCATCAACCAACAATCAATTAATCGGAACAATCAAATCACTGTCACTAGAACACTATTTTGAACCCAGCAATCAGCTACAACCTCAAAAATCATGCATCAAAATGTACATGCTACTTTACTGAACCCAACCTGCGTGTATATGCTACTTCTTGTAATCAAACCTACATATAGCTTCAAAACTACTGAAACATTAAACTTCTGAATCAAATATGTACCAACCAGCAATATACTGACCATCTACTGCCTATTTACATATATTTACACAAGCAGCAGCAGAGATCACCCTTCTCACTTATACAACCAGTCAATCAGATATCAAACTCCTTATTCATTCAATTTTACATTAAGATCTAAGAAGACTTCATTGACAGACAACAGTAAAACAGCAGCACTAATCTGATAGATCAGTCATCCTTGAACATCAATCTTTTCTTTTGCATACGCTACTTGGAAGAGCTGAACCAGTGTGTATATGCACCTTCACCAAAACGAACCAGCGTATAGGTCTACAAATACTTACTTCATAACTTCGTTGCACTTCTGGACTTTAGACAAACCCAGATCACAATATTTAAAGAATAAAATAGGTGTACATAATCAGATCTAGCCCAACCAATATCAAATCATTCAATAATAAGTCATTCCAGATCTCACGATCCTGATCCAATATTGAATTCAAGGTGCACAAATTATTTCAGATCAAATCATAAACATAGCCCTTGCGACATAAAATATACTTCAGATAGAAGTATTCCTTAGAAACCCATACACTTGCACATTTGCTTTTTATTTAACACTTCATTAGATATTCATTCCTTGTGCACTTAGCCCTTTGATCTCCTCCTCCTTATATACTTAGATCCTTTATCAATACCTTGGACCAAATACCTAGTGTCAATACCTCGGACCAAATACCTTGGACGAAATATCTTGGACCAAAACCTTGGTTTTCAACATGTACGCGCTTTTCTTCCTGTAAGAGTGCATGTATATGTATACACTCTTTTTGTTCTATGGACCAGTGTGTATACACTGTTTTGACTAAGTGGACCTACGTATACTTCTTAAACTGCTTTACATCAACCTTTTCCTTTACCTTCTTTATTCTAATCAGTAGACCTTAGTTCCATGTTCTTGTTCTTCTATACCACTGCCCTATTACCTCTGAATATACTTGTTGTACTGTGAGTTTCCTTTTACCAAAACTGAATATACCTATTGACTTGTGAGTGAGTTTCCATCAAGGACAACGCTTGTATCATAATTCTAACATTTTTGTGAAGTGAAGGAGAGTACATGTTCTTAGGTTGGAGGAGAAGCTTGGATTTAGTTTGTGGGCTTCATAGATTGATCTAGGGAGAGAGATGTGATTGTTGGTGTTTCTTATATATTTGTAGACGTAGGTATGAAGGTTGTCAGTTTATGAGACTATGGTTTCTCTCTTGGAAGTTTCAAGGTCCTGACAAGTAAGAATACTTACTGGCTCTAAGGAGGTGGATGTAAGCTTCCTTGTTTACATTTCTGAAAGGTCTCTGGGTTGCATGTTGACATAGGGGTGTGTCACCTTTATCCTTTCACATTTTTTCTATGTTCTTTGTCTATGGATACTAGTCATCCCTTACCTATAATGTGTGGGGGTTTTGATGATATGGTTGTTTAAGTACATGGCGGTTAGAGGAAACATACAAAATCCATGCTCTTGTTGTGATATGCAACACATTTCTTCTTTTGAAATTATGCAACTAGTGGGTCTTATGATTTGTTTCATTTACTTCCTTCTTTTTCTTATTACGGATGCTTTTCTGATCCCTTGATTTAGGTTCTGATGTTGGGGGTCTCTTAACATGATTATCTCTAACATAGCAAACAAGGACACATGTGGTGTTGTTGCATCTTCTGAGACATATCTCAAGAAATTTTCAAAGAATATTACTATCAGCTTCACTAAGCCCTTCAAAGATATTAGTTTTTGGTGTTACTACAGGTGGTGGAGGTGCTTGGGTTGTTGGTGTTATTGTTGTTTCTAAAAACATTCACTATATCACTTCATGGGGTGGTGGTAGTTGCCTATATTTTTGCACCACCATAGGTGGTGGTGGCTTTCTGGGATGTTGTATGTGGGTTGGTGGACATGGAATTTTTTCTGGTGACCATTTTCTTCTTTCTCGCCTCCCTTGTTCTAGAAGCATTGACACCTTTTGGAACAAATTTTTTTATCTCCCTGAAGTTTGGACATATATTCCATTTAGATTTCCCTTTCAGAATGACAGTGTCCAACTCTAGCTCTTTCTTGATATCAATTTGATATTTTTTCTCATTTCTGACATTTTCTTCTATTGGGATGTGCACCTTTCCGGCTCCTTATTTTTTCCATATTGGGATTTCTCCCCTTTCATTCCATCTAACCTCTTTTTGGCACTCGTTTCCACCTACCTTCCTTTATGATGCATGCTATCCTCCTCTCAATGTGCCTTGTTTTTCCCTTCATGTTTTCATGGGGTCAATTTTTTCTAGATTTGGTAGGTGAATTCACCTGATTTATATCCCTCCCCCATTTACTATCTGTGTGTTACCTTAATAGCGTATCTAATCGAGATGGTGATGGTATCACTACTCCCCACATGTCTTGGGGTGGGGGATTGGATACCCTGGAGGTTGATGTGTCATTACAGGAGGCTTTCATTAAGGCCACGATGGATGTTGAGTTGGCTTATTCGAGGGTAGGTACCTCCTTTGATCGGATTGGCACGTCGCATGTGCATGCGCCCCACATGTCAACTGCTCTTGTTCCACATGTACAATCAGGTGACTATCGTTCCTCTGACCAGCTACCAGATGCCCACTGGCATGCCCCCTCTTGTTGATCAAGCAGTAAAAATTTAAAACCCACCATTATCCCAAAACTACTTAGTTTTTTTCATGATGTTCTATGGGACTGTGTTGTGAGCCTACAAAAGGGGGAATTGGTTGGACATTGGTTCTTCGTTGATATAACTGAGGCCAATATTCAGGACTAGGTTTGATCAATATGGAAGCCCATTTTTTGTTATGATCCTAAGGTGAGCTTACTAATGAATTCATGGTTTTGCATCCATTTTTTGCAACCAGACGATGCAGAGCATATTCTCAAATCTCCTCGGGTTTGTGGCTATGGTTTTCTTCTCCTTTGCCATTGGTACATCGGATTTAACCCTCTTATGGAAATGCCATGGAATAATCTGGTTTGGCTTAAATTTCCAGGACTCTCCCTGGAGTTCTGGATGTGCTAGGCCTTGGAGGACATTAGCAATGTGGTGGGTCATTTCATCTATTTGGACCCTAGATTCTTGGGTGCCCAGGATAAGTGGGTAGCTTGTATTTTTGCAGAGATTGAATTGAAAAACATTATTATGGAGAACATTGACCTTGAATGGGGACCTATTAAACTCTCCCAATGACTGGACTACTGGGGATTACCTTTTCACTTCCTTTACTTTCATCAGACTGGATACTTGCTGGAGATATTCCCTCAGAGTTTCAATGTTGGTTGGGCGAGGAGATGTGGCCGGTGTGGGCTACATGGACCGACACTTCCTCAAATTCGGTTCAAGGTATTGTTCCATTGAATACTCATATTAAATCTTTTGTTTCTAATTTTCCATCTACTTCTTCTTCCCCCATCCTTTCCTATGTGCCTATCTTTGACCTCTTAGGTTGCTACCCCTGGCCTTGATGGATCATCTCATTTACCCTCGGATTCGATTCTACCTAAGTCTTGAGAGGCCTCTAGTTCTCTATTGGTATTCCACCTTTCTTCCTCATATCCCGTTTTTATCACTGACCCACGCCTTCCCTCTTTAGAACCTATATACACCTCCTATGGGGATTCTCTTCCCATCACTCTACCCCCCACATTGGACTCCCTCCCTAGTCTATTGGTCCCACCTCCCTCTTCTTTGCTCATGGATGATCACCCCTTCGAATCCTCACCACACAATTCTATGGGGAGTGATCTGGAATTATTGTTGAATAACTTGACCATGGACCTCTGTAAACTCTCCATCCACAAAGTAGGGGTTTCTCCACCTATTAACACTCAGGTTGTCCCTAAAGTTCCTTAAAGGGATACGGCCGAGGTAACCACAAACCAATCTTTGGACTGCAGGTCCTAGCCTACCAGCAGTCAGAGAGGGCTCTCTCTTTAGGATTTAGCTTTGTTGAGGATGATTTTAGGCTAGTTATTGAGTTCAAGGGGTTTTGTTTAAGTTTTGGTGGGATGGATGATGCTCTCAAGTAGAGAGGCATGCATAGTGTGAAAGTTTCAAACCATTTGGCATGGAGTCATGGAGTAGGACTGCTGGTGCGTTTTCTTGGTCACAAGAGGAATATGGAGCAAGATAGCTACACATGAAACAACATTCAAGCTAAATGGAGATGGATTGAAGGCTAAGGAATGAGAGGCAATTAAGAATCTCTCATTCAACTTAACAAAGGGAAGGTGAATGAGCTCTATCTAGGAGCAGTGAAGAATCCCTAGATAACTGTCAAACATGGGTGAATTAGGGGAGATATGAGCCAAAGGGAATTCATATTCATTACCAATTCAGATGAAAACATAAAGAAACAACAGAAATTGAGCATAGAGTGCAGCCAAGCAAGTTCTAAGCTAATCTTTCTATCTGCTATTTAGATGGTGATACATGGGTGATATGAGCATATATCAATGGAAAACACAGGTAAGAAGCACTTATTGAGTCATATTGTAGCACAAGAATTCCAGTCCATCCTCCAAGCTTTTCAGCAGTATCTGATTAAGGAAAACATTAAGTATACAGTGCGAGTCTCTAGAGGAGCGATACAACCAACCAACCCTTAAAACAGTGCAGAGGGTGGTTTAAATAGAAAATATTTAAAGACCTAGATCTTGAACAGATCTCCAAGGAAAAATATCTCAGAAAATATCTCTAAAATAGATCTCAAACAGATCTGTGGAAATCAATGCTTTCAGTCCTAATCTGTGCTGGAAGTAAATGCATAAAATAGCTCTAACAGCTGCGCTGGGGCAGCTGGCATTTCAAAATATTGATCTAAGGCTGCTCATGAGACAGCAGCCTCAAAAATGGATGGAATGTGTTCCTTGAGCCATGCGCTGTCCCTCTGCTCATAAGTGTGCCTTGGGCCTGCAGCGTTGTTCCAAATGTGAGGCCAGATACGTTATCTCTGCAATAACTCTGCTTTGAAATCCTTGTCTGCGCCTTCAAGTGGCTTTAAGGCCCAAACTAGTAGTTGGTGAGCCTTTTATGGCTTAGAGCTGTTTTGTTGACTTTGCTGGGGCCTTTTTTGATTTCATCTGCTTTGTAAAACCTTCACTAATACTCTTTGCCGCATCCGGGCTCCTTCGTGGCTTCAAAAATGCTCTAAACTGTCAAATCATCCCTTTATGGCCGCTGTTCGACCCAATATCTGTTGTACGGCCCTTTGCTACCTTTAGGAGGCTATCGACGCTTGGCCGATCAGAAAAAATGCTCTTAGAAATGATAGGAAGGCAAAAATGGAGAATAGCGGAGCCCTAGAGGTATGCCGATGAAAAAATCCCTGCACTTGGAAGTGTTTTGGGCATAAGGCGATCTCTTATAACTGAGGAATGCCTTGCTTCTTTTGCAGCTATGGCGAGCGTGGGCACCGCACACAAACCTTAAAAATGGCCCTTTTTATTATAATACACAAATGCTTTCAAAACTGTGCAAATTCATGAAATTTGGGCGCTTTAGCGGACACTGTTCATAAGCTTAAATCCTGGCCGTTGGATCCGGCGCAGGCCGATCCAACGGCTAGTGCTAAATCGGCGGTTTGGCGGATCGGCAGTCCAAACACACAAAACCTCCGAAATGCCGCGGACCCGAAATGCTATATGCTCCTTCTTTTATGGAGATCGGGTCCGGCCCATCGGCGACTTCATATCGGCGGATTTACAAAAAATGGGTCTGCGGACCCGAAATCCCTTTAACACTGCACTTTATATGATTTCGGCTCCGGCCAGTCGGGGCTTTATATGGGAATGATGCGATTAATTATGGGCCGTTGATCTGGGGCCTGATCCAACGGCTCTGGATTAGTCAGAGCATCGGCGGTCGAAGGGACCGGGGTGCGGCCACTATGAATATAAGCGATGCGATAGACTATGTACAATGCGCGATTGCGATATTAATAATATATGAGATACACATAATATCGCAATCGGCGTTTGGGCGGAGGGGGCTCAAAAAAGAACACTTTTCAATCGGACCAAATTTTTTATAAAAAGGCAAAGCCTTATGCAATTGGAGGAGCTTTTATTGCTGTTTTGAAGGGATTCTTGAGGCTTCGGAAGGGGTCCGAAGTGAAAAAGGAAGGATTTGAATGGTTTTGAGGGATTTTTCATGCTTTTTAAATGATTTTTGGGTGTTGTAGAGGGTTTTTAAGGCATCAGAAGGGGTTTATACCTTGAGAGGGTGAAAACAAGGCAAAAGGGATGGTTTTTATACATTTGAAGGGAAATCTATGCTTTGGGAAGGAGTCCGAAAGAATTTGGGAGATGTTATGGAGTGATGAAGGGTTTTATGCATCGGAAGGAGTCTAAAATGCATGAGAAAATGGTTTGAGGGGGGAAATGAGGGTTCTTGCTGAGTTTCAGATAAACTTAGCAATTCCCAAGTGTACTTATGGTTATTTTTCAACCAGGGGGAGGGGATAAGTATATAGGGGAGTTATTTAACATAGTTTTAGTAGGGGGAGGGGAAATAGATAGGGAGTTAGATAGAAAAGTTAGTAGTTAGCATGACAATGATAAGAAAAAAGCGCTAAGTATGTAAATCTTAGGCTATCAAGGAGAAATAAGAGTTGTGGAGAAAGCATGAACATTCCTTGAGTAAAGTAGATCTTTACCAAGGCAAATGATATGAACATGATGAATCTAAGAGGTATCAAGCAGATCTTGACCTCTTTAGGGGAAGTTAGAGAGTGATTTGGGGAAAGAGGAGGAAGGGGAAGTTAGTCATGCCTCGCTTGAAGCCCTTCAAATGGAAAACTGCCTCAAACTTGTGATATGAATGGATATGACACTTGAAAATATGAAATGGATCACAAGTCATGATTCTGCAACCACAAAACTACCTACCCGGCCTACTCACCTAGCATTTTCACTTCTTTTGGTTTGGGTGCACTTGAACTAGCATACCCAACTTTTCATTCTTTTCTTTCAGCTGTCCTCCTATCTAAATCTACACTTATTGCATCCAGGGGATCAGATTAAGCTGTTGAGCACCTTTGTTTCTCTACCTATCTACAAATCTGCCAAGATTAAGCTGTTTGGACAGATGTTCATCTCTATATTCTACAACAAGCAATTGAAACCTAGGGAGGCCAAGATTAGGCCGTTTGGCCCTCCCTTAACTGAAAACTTATCAAAATGGATTAACTCATCAAAAATTGGAATACAGCAGTGGCATTTAGACTAGCACACTCTCATGGCCTCTTCTTTGGCATCTTAAGGAAATATGGAACATTGCAGCATGCAAAGTATGACATATTTAGCATGTAAAAATGTCGATCATGAAAGATGAATACCTGTTGCAACAGGAGGCTAACACCACCCATTCCTTGCATCAACCCCAATTCTTCTTGTAATATCATGGTCCTTCATGAATGGGGTTGGGGTATTCATCACTTCTAGGGTCACCCTTCTGTTGAACTTTTAGATTTTTAGAGTGCTTATGACCTCAAAGATGTTCCTATTTTTTCCTCCTTGAATTATTTAGCCCTTAGTGAAGATATGCCCTGTTTGGGGATTCCATGACAAAAATCCTTTCCCTTAATCTTTGTGGCTTGGGGGAATCCACTAAAAAAACCTCTCTCTGTCATCTCATTTTCTTGATCCAACCTTTCATTATTATGATACAATAGACTATGACTACTAAGGATAAGGCCATTGACTATTTGCTTTCCATCTACCCCCACTAGTATGTTGCAGTGGTGGATTCCTCTGGATTATTAGGTGTGTTTATGGAAATATGGGACCTCATATGGGCTAATTTGATAGCTTATAAATTCTTTGATTATATTCTCTTGTTTGGACATGTACATGGGTACTTTGGCCACGTTCACCTCGTCAATTTACATGTGCCTACAGAGATGAGGTGACTTTTTGGGATCGCGTGAACGACTGTGGTTTATTGAGTTTGGGTGCCCTCATTATTACTAGTGATTTCACTGTGACACTATGAGGGGTAGAGATATGGGGGGCTCATGGTGGACCAGACCCTCTAGAGCACCGTTTGGTTGGTCTATTTGTATATTATCACTTGTACAATATCCCTCCCTCTGCTTTGACTAACACTTTGAATAACAACAGGGAAGGTGTGGAATATATTGGCAAGAGATTGGACCATTTTCTGGTCCATGAAGAGCTTATGGAATCTCTTAGACACTTTCATTCGTGGGTGATCTGGTCATACATTTCCGATCACAACCCTATTGTTTTATAATGGAAGCTAGAGAAATATCGACTGGGGATACCCTTCAAATTTTGGTTGGGCTTGGTTAGATGATGCATATTTCAACAATTTTATGAAATCCATCTAGGGATCTATTCATAGAGAGCCAGGTACATCTGTTATGGAATTGATCTCTAAGAAACTTAAGCCTCTTAAAAGTCCAATTCATCAGTGGGAACCACATAAAAACGATCAGCTACATAAAGATATCGATGAGACTATTAAGGATATTGACATAATTGGAAAGAGACTCGATACATCTCCCCCATCCTCCTTTATTTTGGCCAAGCTTAAGGAACTTGAAATGAGCAAGAGGAGTATTTTGAAATTCCAGGAGACTACATGGCGCCTGAAGAGTAGGTCCATTTGGGTGAAGGAAGGCGATAGAAACACTCATTTCTTTCACCACTATGCATATCATAGGAGAAAGCAAAATACCATACGGGATATCCAATAAGGGGGTGGGGACTCCATATATACCACCCCAGAGATACAACGGGAAGTTACCATGTCATTTGAGAAGTACCCAAGTAACCAACCAACTAGGGTAAACATGTGATGAGAAGCTAATATGATTTTATTCAACCTCATAGGTCAGATTAAGGAAGTGGAATAAAAAAAACATAACCAAACGGACCATCCACACATCGTACAAAACCTCTAGGAGCTACCCCACCTTTCCAGGTGACCAACCCCTGAGAAAACTCAGTAGTCCAAGGACCTAGAGCCCCAATCGCTCACTTTCCAAACCCTCCAAGTGACTAAGGGTCCCAGTTGCTCCCATGAGATTTTCTGAGTGTGACTATATCATTTTTCTACTAGTGTTATGCTAACCACTATGAGATTTAAGGATAAATTCCAAAGGTAGGACCCAGTCACTCCCCAAAACTTCATGGAATTTACAAAATTGAAAAGAAACATAGAGACTATGATTCCAATACAAATTCTTGAAAAAATACATGACTGTACCCCTACTAGCCAAGATAGACATTTTGTCAAACATGTCACAAATAGGCATTCTACATGTCATAATAGCATATATGAGCATAGGGGTCTTATAATTTTCTGAGAATCGCTAAGAATCATCAATGCCTGATCACATTAGCTGTATTATCATCTATTAGGTCATACATTTATTTCCCAATCATTTACAAATCAAAACATGATGAGAACCATACATTTTCACTATCATTAAACATATACATAACCAGCATAAAAGCAATAGAAATAATAAGGATACAACAACCATAAATGCCACTTATAATCTAGTAATTTTATACATTAAATACCAAGGAAAGGAACTCTTATTAATGAATGAAAAGGCCAACCCAGTATTGGACTACCACGTTCCACTCGACCATAGGTTAGTTGAGCCAAATCTATCTTCATCCAATCACCCCCATGCCATATTACAAGGATGAATGTGGAACTCATAACCAAAACTCAACCAGGGCTTCCTGAGGCTACACCACCTCACCCTCATCAATAGAACCAGGCTTTAACGCAATCCTCACCGGATCACTAGGCCAAAATAAGCATGGATGCCACCAAATTTCTCCACCTACACCATCAGGAATTAGCATGTCTCCTAATCTCTAGGATTTACCGCAACCCACAGTCTGATCCAGGGGTCACTAGGCCATAATCAAGATACCACCCTCCTAGCTTTATCATATATCTCACCATTCACCAAAAAGTATTCCTAGGCCTGATCAAGGGAATCCACCTCTAGGATTTACCATATATCGTTCCATTCATTGGTCAAGGATTCCTTGGCCCATCGAGGCACACGTGACCTGGCTTTACCGCAACCCACAGTCCAATTTAGGGGTCACTAGGCTAGTGGCTCTATTGTAATATATAGTCTGGTTCAATGACCACTAGTCCATGTGTTCTTTGATTTAGAGATCCACCTCACTTAGCTTTGAATCCATTTGACAATCCATCTCAACCAAAACATGAGAACCCCATCACACCATGGCTATCCTAAAATGGGAAGGAAATCCTGGAGAACATTGTCACACCTGGAAAAACCCATGCCCATGACAACAAGAGAACCAAGAACATACATTCATAACCATGCATGTCATATATAGAAAGGAAATCACACATGCAAATTGATACTTGCATGTGAACTTGTTGTAGCTTCTTGATCCTACTTTTCCTTGCTTGATCTTTTCTTCCTCTTTTCATTCTTTCGCTTTCTTGATCCAATGTTGAAGTGCTCCAAAAAAACTCGAAGTGTCCAAGAGTGTAAGAGAGAGAGAATAGAGAGAGAACTCCAAAACTAAATAGACCAAACGCCATGAACTGATCCTTAGAAGCCTTTTTATTAATGTGGCTTCTATTTTCTTCATTTTCCATTATTTTCTTTCATTTTTATCCTCGCATGTAGCCTGTGACCTTTCACCTTCCTTTTCTCCTCATTTCCATTATTTTTATAAATAAATTGCCAAAAATGCCATTTTGAATTTCCAAATCATTTTCCATTTCCTTTGCAAATTTCCTTATCCATAATAACCAAACTGAACACCCACACTAGGATGTTTTTTCCTAACATTCTACTTGGAATAAGTGTCCCATAACCATGGTTATTATTTTTCCTTTATTAACTTTTATTACATGGAATTTTCGCCAGGGTTGTTACAAAACCCTCCCCCTTGGGGGAACACCATCCTCGGTGTTTAGTGACACCTATAAACAACAAGACTGCTGAAAGCAAAACATACTTCCCATGGATATTTATAACTTAGCTTGTTGCAAAATTTACATTAATCAACCTGCTAAGAAGTAAATAAACATGACAACATACTAACATGACCCCCATACTGCTTATTGGAACTTTATAAAATGGCTCATGGCAGTATTTACATCCATATACATATGTACATATACCAAAAGAACACATCAAACATATACCAAAAATATATATCAAGGACATTTTCTCAACCAACAAATAAAGAAGGATACATAGCCCGCATATGATCTGCCATCTCCCATGTAGCTTCATTCACCCCAAAGTGCTTCGAATGCACTTTAACCTACGCAATTGCTTGATTCTAGAACATGAGCACCTTTCTTTGCAATATACACTGAGGTTCCAGCTAGAATTCCCCATCTGGCTTCACCTGAAATACATATTGGTCAATCACATGATCAACATCTTTAACATACTTCTTAAGTAATGACACATGGAAAACATCATGGAATTTCACTATCACAAGTAGTGCAAGTCGATAGGCTACTAGTCTAATCCTTTCAAGAATATTGAAAGGTCCACAAAACTGAGGCGCCAACTTGGTGCACGATCCAATGCGCAAGTACACCTTCTCCCCAACCTGAAACTCCTTAAACAACTTGTTCCAATCTTCATATATTTTCTATCTGTCTTGTGCTACCTTTAGGTTCTTCTTGATTACCTACATTTCATGTTCCTTCTCTACTAACATGTCCGGTCCAATCAATACTCTGCTCACCGGGTCACTCCAACTGATGGAAGTATTACAACTCCACCCATACAATCCCTCAAATAGACTCATCCTTAGTGATTCCTAGTAACCATTATTATAAGTGAACTCTACCAATGGAAGGTACTCCTCCCATCTCCTTTGTTGATGCATCACATACATCCTCAACATGTCCTCCAATATCCTACTGACCCTCTTTGTCTATCCATCTTTCTGTGGATGATAAGCTCTACTTAAGGCCAATGGTGTACCTAAACCTACAAAAAACTCCTTCCAAAACTTGGAAGTGAAATTTTCATCCCTTCCTGACATAATCTTATTTAGAACATGTTAGGTCCCTATAATACTAGTGATTACCCCATTACTATTGTAAATGCATCCCTTATTAATATTTTTGTGCCCCTATTATCCCCATATTGTTATTCCTGTGCCCCATAGAATCCCTCTATTGTTATTTTTGTGGCTTTATATTATTATTGTTAGGTCGGCTAGGTTATATTGTGACTCCTTAGACTCCTATATATAGAAAAGAGGTTTTTTCATTTGAATCATCAGATAATTGTTCATTTATGTAATGTAAAGGAGGTTTCCCCCTTGAAGAGGCTAAATTCTAAGGCGTTGATCTATCTTTTCTATCTTTTCTTGAGCTGGTTTCATAACATTTGGTATCAGAGCTTTGGATTCTAGGGTTTTGCTGCTCCAAATAGGTCATCGTGGCATTTTCTCTATAACGTTTTTTCTATGACGTTTCAGAAGCTAAACAAAAAACCCATTTGAGAAGCCATCCCACTGAACCTTTGGTCCAAATTTCAGAGCTTTTTGCGCTATATGTGCGGAGATATGATCTAAGGAAGTTGGTCTTTTTGCAGACTCCTGAATTAAATTCCAAACAGGTGACCTGGGAAAAATCGTCATAACTTTTGCTCTGAGTATCGGATTGAAATTTCATAAGAAGTTGCAGAAAGAGGATCGAATTTAGTTTCTTGTAGATATTTTTCAGAGCCAAAGGTCGAAACAGTGACTTGTGGCGCGTCGTACAAGTTCGCTCTACTGAACTAGTCTATAATCAAGTCACTGTGGGAGATTTCGCATAACTCTTCCTTTGAGAATCCAATTTGGGTCAAAATGGTGGCATTGGAAAGAGGACATAGAGGGCTACCGCAAATCACAATTTTAGAACTGGATGATTAGAAAGTACAGAGATACATCAGAGGCAATATCGAGCTCCTACAAAGTGAAAAAAGGTGTGTAGATTTTTTTTAATTTTTGCTTAAGCTTGGTTTGAAAATTTATTTTGAAGGAATTCAAAGGGCATAGTAGAGCATTATTATCGGTAACTGATGCCCCAAGGAAAGAAAATGAAAACACTTAGTAAGCAACCTGAAAGCTCTAGCATGACTCATGAAGAAGAGGAAGAAATGCTACATGATATATCAAAATTACAAGAACAAGTGCAACAAATGTCACTCTCACAAAAGCTAACAGAAGCTAAGATAAATGGCGTGGAAGCTAAGATGAATGGCATGGAAGCTAAGATGGACAACTTGAAGATAGATTTGAACACAAATTTGAAGATAGGCATGGCATATTTGAAGACAGATTTGACAAATTTTCTACAAGAAATACTTACTAATGGTGAAAAGGTAGTAAAGGAAACTCATGATGCGAACAAAAGAAATGTTAATCATGATTTCATAGACTCTAATGTGGGATCGAAGACCCACCATATTCCAAAAATCGATATGAGGAAGTTTGATGGCAAGGATCCCGCAACATGGATATTACAGATGGAGCAATTTTTCGATCTCAATAATGTGCAAAAACACACAAAAGGTATGTATTGCAACTTTATATTTGGAACCAAATCAGTTTGTATGGTATCAATGGCTTTTCTCTCGTAAACAAATTATCACTTGGGCAATTTTTACGAAAGAATTGATAGCACATTATGAGGATACAAAAAGCAACACTTTTTTTAGCCAATTGATAAGTCTCAAACAAAAGGGTTCAATAATGGAGCACATTGAGGAGTTCCAAAAATTGAACATAAGGGTAAAAAATATTCCAGAGGAGCATAGGATTGATGTGTTCATAGGGACTTTAAAGGATAATATCCAACATGATGTTCGCCTTTGGGAACCTGATTCATTAGAGAAGGCATTCAGGTTAGCAAGAAAAATGGAAAGCAAAATTATGGCAACCAGGAAGCATACCACTCACAACTATAAAGATGGAAGTGTTGTTGCCCCTAGTCTTCCACAACCTATAAGGTTGACACCACAACAATTGGAAGAAAAAAGAGCAAAAGGGCTTTGTTACAGTTGTGATAGCAAATACACTAAAGGTCATAAGTGTGCTGAGAAGAAATTATTCTACATAGATTGTGAAGAGGAAGAAGAAAAGGAGCAAGAAAGGTCAAAAGAAGAGGATATACTCCAGGAACAAAGCCTAGATAAAGAAGAAATGAATCCGACCATATCTTGTAATGCATTGGTGGGAATTACCACTCCTCAAACCATCAAGATAGAAGGACAAATCAAGAAGAAAAAGGTAATAGTGTTGATTGATTCAGGAAGTACCCACAATTTTATTCATTGTAAGGTAGCAAAAGAATTGAATTGCTTCTTATATCCAGCACCAGAGTGTCAAGTGATGGTTGCAAATGGAGGAACAATAAATTTCTCTGGAAAGTGCCATAATATCAAGCTATCCATGGGAGAATATGTATTGACTAGCCCAATGCTTTCCATTCCAATGGGAGGTGCTGATGTTGTACTAGGAGTCCAATGGCTACAATCCTTGGGTACAATAGCTTTTAATTTTCAAGAACTTTTCATGAAATTTTCCATGGAAGGAAAGGAAGTTGAATTAAGGGGTATTGCAGGGAAACCAGGAAAGATAATTAGCTCTAATGGTATGACAAAGCTTCTAAAAAAGGAACAAAGGGGTGTAATTGCACAATTATGTTCGCTAGATGTTTCCACATTGGAATCATCTATTTCTCCAGATCTCCAAAAAGTCTTGGACAATCATTCCAAGGTATTTGAGACTCCCAAAGGTCTCCCACCTATTCGTGATCATGATCATGCTATTCATCTGATTCCAGGAAGTGTTCCTCCAAACATCAGGCCGTACAGATATCCCTATGCCCAAAAGAGTGAAATTGAACGTATGGTTGCAGAAATGCTAGAGGCTGGTATAATTCAACCAAGTCAAAGTTCTTTCTCTGCTCCAGTAGTATTGGTGCACAAGAAGGATGGATCATGGTGCATGTGTCCGGATTATAGGGAGCTCAACAAGCTCACTATTAAAGATAAGTTTCCCATTCCTGTCATTGATGAATTACTGGATGAATTGCATGGATCAATTTACTTCACCAAGTTGGATCTTCGTTCAGGATATCATCAAATCAGAATGAAGACTGAAGACATTCCGAAAACAGCATTTAGAACTCATGAGGGTCATTATGAATTTTTGGTCATGCCTTTTGGCCTTACCAATGCACCTTCAACATTTCAAGGTTTGATGAATTCCATTTTCAAACCATTCCTTAGAAAATTTGTGTTAGTATTTTTTGATGATATACTAATCTACAGCAAGTCTTGGAAGGATCATGTTGAACATGTTGACAAGGTGCTACAACTATTGGAGGAGAAACAATTATATGCAAAAAGATCCAAATGTTTCTTTGGAGTACAAGAGGTGGAATATCTGGGTCATATTGTATCTCATGAAGGAGTTAAGGTAGACCCTAGCAAAATTAAAGCCATTAAGGAATGGAAAATCCCCACATCCATAAAGCATCTGCAAGGATTTCTTGGGTTGACAGGGTATTATCGCAAGTTTGTTAAGAATTATGGGAGAATAGCAGCACCTCTAACAACATTATTGAAGAAAGATGCATTTTCATGGACTCCAAAAGCAACAAAGGCCTTCGAACATCTTAAAGAGGCAATGTGCCAAGCACCGGTCTTAGCTACACCGGACTTCACAAAAACCTTTATTGTGGAATGTGATGCTTCAGGAAATGGAATTGGTGCTGTTTTAATGCAAGATGAAAGACCCATTGCTTTTGAAAGTCGTCCAATCAAGGGAAAGTTTTTACACAAAGCTATTTATGAGAAGGAAATGTTGGCAATACTCCATGCACTTAAGAAATGGCGACCCTACCTAATGGGAAGACACTTCAAGGTAAAAACGGATCATGATAGCCTTAAATACTTTTTAGAACAAAGATTATCCTCTGAAGAGCAACAAAAGTGGGTCACAAAGATGTTGGGTTATGACTTTGAAATCATCTACAAAAAAGGGAAGCAAAATGTGGTGGCAGATGCACTCTCAAGAAAGGATGAGGATGTGGAAGCATTGTTGTGCGCCATTTCTATTATCCAACCAATTGGATAAACGAAGCAAGGGAGGAATGGAAGAATGACGAAGAAGTGTGGGCACTTATTCGAAAGTTACAACAAGATTCCAGTACGTCTGATACATTTAGCTGGAAAAATGATTCTTTATGGTACAAAGATCGCTTATACCTCTGTAAGAATTCCCAACTAAAACAAAAGATTCTTATGGAATTGCACACTTCTCCCTTAGGAGGGCACTCAGGATTTTTAAAAACTTACCACAGGGTTAAGAAGGAATTTTTTTGGGATGGCCTTAAATCAGATATTCAAAATTTGTGGCGGAATGTTTGGTTTGCCAACAAAATAAAGTTGAAACAATTAAGACACCGGGTCTATTACAACCTTTATCCATTCCAAGCCAACGTTGGGAGGAGGTTTCAATGGATTTTATCACAGGTTTACCCAAGTCTGAGGGAAAGAGTGTCATCATGGTGGTAGTTGACAGACTTACCAAGTATGCACACTTTTGTGCATTATCACATCCATTTAAAGCCAGTACAGTTTCTACTGCATTTATGGAAACAATTCAAAAGCTACATGGAAACCCAAAGATTATTGTAAGTGACAGAGATCCCATTTTCACTGGAAATTTTTGGACATAATTATTTTCTTGTCTTGGTACTCAGTTAGCTCATAGCTCATCTTATCATCCTCAATCTGATGGGAAAACTGAGATAGTAAACAAATGTTTGGAAGGATATCTTCGTTGCTTTGTATCTGATAAACAGACACAATGGGTCAAATGGTTGCCTCTGGCTGAATGGTGGTATAACACTTCCTTCCATACAGCAACAAAAATGACCCCATTTATGGCACTTTATGGATATCAGCCACCATCCATCACATCATATTTAAGAGAAAATTCTAAGGTTCAAGCAGTGGAACATCACATCGAACATCAACAACAAGTCCTCCAACTCTTAAAGGATAACCTCGTGTTGGCACAAAATAGAATGAAACAACAGCAAATCAACATCGCAACGAAAGAA
This sequence comes from Pinus tabuliformis, assembly GCA_031772625.1. NCBI lineage: Eukaryota > Viridiplantae > Streptophyta > Pinopsida > Pinales > Pinaceae > Pinus > Pinus tabuliformis. Next base: position 794,353,215 of record CM062818.1, on the reverse strand, counting down.
GTTTTGATGTAGGTGATTGGGTATTCCTACGGCTACAACCATATAAGCAAATGTCCCTTAAGCAAGCTAAGAAGGATAATAAATTATCACCAAAGTATTATGGTCTGTACAAGGTGTTGCAAAAGATTGGTACTATGGCATACAAATTGGAGCTTCCTGCAGCTTCTCGATTGCACCCAGTTTTCCATGTTTCATGTTTAAAGAAGGTTATAGGTGACAAGCTCCCAGTTCAAACAATATTGCCAGAACTTGATGAGGAAGGAAAAATTATATTGGAATTGGAAGCAGTCACAGAAACAAGAACTCGACAGCTACGAAATCGATCAATTTCGGAGTATCTTATCAAGTGGAAGAACTTATCCGCTGAAGATTCCACATGGGAGGATGAGAATTTTATACAGAAGCATCCAAAACTACTCAAGCGTTGAGAACAACACTTTTTTGAAGGAGAGGGGCATGTTGGGTCCCTATAATACTAGTGATTACCCCATTATTATTGTAGTTGCATCCCTTATTAATATTGTTGTGCCCCTATTATCCCCATATTGTTATTACTGTGCCCCATAGAATCCCTCTATTGTTATTTTTGTGGCTTTATATTATTATTGTTAGGTCGGCTGGATTCTATTGTGACTCCTTAGACTCCTATATATAGAAAGGAGGTTTTGTCATTTGAATCATCGAAGAATTGTTCATTTATGTAATGTAAAGGAGGTGCCCCCTCGAAGAGGCTGAATTCTAAGGCGTTGATCTATCTCTTCTATCTTTTCTTGAGTTGGTTTCATAACAGAACACCATGCAATCTAACCACATCTCTGATGCACACTTGGGCCACATCACTAGCTGAATACATAGTCTTCACTGGAATGAGGTGTGCTACCTTAGTCAACCTGTCCACCACAACCATGATGGACTCATATTGTCTAGATGTACTCGGAAAACCTATAATGAAATCTATGGAAATGACCTCCCATTTCCTTTTTGGAATTAGAATCGACTGTAGTAGTCCACCTAGATGCCTACACTTTGCCTTTACCTATTGACAGTCCAAACACCTAGCCACAAACTGTACCACATCCTTCCTCAGATTTGAAAATAATAAAACTTCTTTACTATTGTCAATGTCATTTGGTAGCCTCGATGACCTGAATACGGTTTCCATGGAACTCCCTCAAGATAATCTTCCTGATCTCACTATTGTCTGTCACATATATCCTATCTATAAATCTGATCAATCCATCTGTTGAGAGGTGATAGTCTACATCTGGTGCACCTGTTCCTGTACCTGTACCTATAGCTATACTCCATTGTAACCTGTGCATAATCTCTATATACCTGTCATCCTGCTGACCTGCCTATAAAATATGATCCTATAAGTTTGTTTCATAGGAACTCATAGCTGCAATGTGATTTACCTGTATCCACCTACAAAGAGCATCTGCAACCCTGTTCTCTTTAGCCTTGATGTACCTAATCTTAAATTCAAACTCACTGATCGTGGCCAACCATCTAGCTTGTCTGGAATTCAAATTCAGTTGGTCAAACAAGTATCTCAACCCACTGTGATCACTCATCAATAGAAACCTCCTTCCAAGAAGATAGTGCCTCCACATATTCAATGCATGTATGATCGTTGTCAACTCAAGATCATGTGTCGAATAGTTTTTCTCATGCTCATTCCATTTCCATGACTCATAACATACTACGTGTCCCTCCTGCATAAGGAGTTCACCAAGTACTCTCTTGCAAGCATATGTACACACTACAAATTCTTTGTTTGGGTTTTCAATCTTTAACACTAAAGTGTTTGTCAACAACTTCTTGGACTACTCAAAACTTGTTGCACATCCCTCTGTCCATTCAAATTTCTTATCTATCCTCTATAATGACGTAATAGGATATGCAAGTTGAGAGAAGTTCTTAATGAACCTCCTATTGCTAGCCCCATGAATGATCTCACCTCATCCACATTTCTAGGATCTTCCCACTCCATGACAACTCTTATATTATTTGGATCTACTGCTATGCCTTCCTTGGAGACCACATGCCCCAAGTAATGTACCTCTATCTGAAAGAAACTACATTTACTGAGCTTAGCATACAACTGATTCTCTCTCAACAATCTCAACATTGTTGCTAAATGCTCGACATGCTCTTCCTCATTCTTAGAATATATCAAAATGTCATCAATGAATACAATAACAAACTTGTCCAGATAAGGACGCAACACACTATTCATCAAGCACATAAAGGTAGTTGGAGCATTAGTCAAACCAAATGGAACTACAATAAACTCATAATGCCCATACCTGGTCCGGAAAGATGTCTTATAAATTTCATCTTCCTTGATGCGTACCTAATGATATCTAGATCTCAAATCAATCTTTGAGAACACTATTGCTCCCTTTAACTGATCAAATAAGTCATCAATCCTTGACAACGAGTACTTTTTCTTGATGGTCACCTTGTTCAATTGTTCTTAATCAATGCATAACCTAAGAGTACCATATTTCTTCTTCACAAACAATACTAGTGCACCCCACATTGATACACTTGGCCTAATGTATCCCTTATCAATCATTTCCTTCAACTGCAACTTCAACACTACTAACTCTAGAGTGCTCATTCTGTATGGTTCCTTTGATGTTGGTGCTACCCCCTGGTACCAACTCAATGGAGAAGTCCACTTCTCTATGAGGTGGAAAATATGAAATCTCTGCTGGAAAGACATCTTGAAACTGCGATAAAACCAAGTACCCGGTCAATATCTTCGCATCCTCATCCTCATTACAGTTATCACTATGTGTACTGCAAATAACACACACCCTTTTATGTGACTCTATTTTTCTTGCATAGTTGTCACCATCCTAACTGATGTTGTTTTCTTCTTACCCTGCAAGATTCTCTCCTCCCCATTATCATTCAAGCGCTCAATTGCTTTGTCATAATAGTCTACGTTGGTATTATGAAGATATATCCAGTCCATACCCAAAAGCATACTATATGACCCCAACGGTAATACATTCAAATGTGCTAAAGTAGGCATACCATTCAACTCAAATGCACAAGCTCTTACCCAATGATGAACTCTCTTCTTGGTACTTGTAGCCAACTACACTAACTAATATTCTGCATGCACTTCTTTATTCAAACCGCACTTATCCACCAAGTCACGGTTAACATAACTTTAATTTGATCGAGGGTCAATAAAATTAGAAACAAATTTCTCACAAAGCTTATCACCATCTCAATGACAAATACCTGATGATTTTCCTATCTATTATCCAATGCTGCATAAATACAAGGAATGCTCTACCCAACATCCCCAACAGTTTGCGCCTCCTATACATTATAGATCTGAGGCCTACCACCCTAATTCTATGGAAAATCCCTCTTAATATGCTCCTTACCACATGTCCAACACTCCAACCGTCCTGTACCATCACCTCTATTCTATTGTTGTGTCCCATGTCCCTATCTAGCTACATTGAACTTCTTATGTGGTGCAACAATCTCCTTCTCTTCTGCATTTTGAGGCCTTGTTATTTTTTGCTACCATTTACCTTTACTTTTATCTTTCCCTTTCCATCCTTGTTCAGATTATATCTTATGCTTTGACTATTCATATCAATGCTTTAGCTTCCCAATAACTTCCTCAAGTGACCAAGGCTCATCATACTCAATCCGATCTCTAAATTCTAATGGAAATCCATGGACAAATATATGCACTTTAGCATTTTCGTCTTTAAGATATGATACATACCTCAATAGCTCAAAGAACTAGGTCGTATACTCTTCATCTGTCATCAATCCCATTTTGAGCTCATATAATTCCTTAGATTTGTTGTCATAGTACCTTTTTGACAAGTACTTTTTAAAGAGTCTCTTGAATTCATTTCGACTCAACTCCTTTTTCTTGATGCCTCTGACCCATTTTACATCTTCCCACAAGATATTTGATTTCCCTTTGAGGCTGAAGATAACTATTCTAGCCTTCATATTTTTTGTATACTCATGCAGTTCAAAGAACTTATTAATGCCAAGTAACCAAGCCTTTGGATCCTTAGGCTTCTTCAAATCTCCATCAAAGGCAGGTGGCTTATATTTCTTAAGTTCATCCAGAAATTATCCCCTATCACTCATCCTATAAGGGTGATAATGATGATTATCATAGTGCCTATCAGAACCAAAACTAGAATAGTACCTATGTCCATCACCTCTCCTATCCCGAGTATCCAAGAATCCACCATGTCTGATCATGTCATATCTATCTGAACTATGATCACCATGAGACCTACTACCATATGCCCCATTAGTCCCATTATCCTATCCATAGTGTTGTGGGGAAAAATGCCTATGCATGACGATCCTATCCACCTAAGGTGTGACAGTGCCTTAGCAACAAATAGAGACAGCTATTCTAGTATTCTTCCTTTATGAATTAAGAATGAAGAGAGATGGATGGACTAACCGGTGTCTTCCGTTTGTCCCTCGATCCAATTTCTCTTCTCTTGGACAGTTCCCAGCTACTTGCCTTCTCGCTCGCCCAGCTTCAATAGGTTTCTGCAAGATCACAAGAGAAGAACACTACACAAGACATGGATTCATATTCATAACTAGTTAAGGATTAGAAATAAACTAAACATACTAATGCAATCATACATCAAAGATACACCAGTATATAGGAGAAACCAAGATAGCTTTATTGATGAATAACAAGGTTCAGGAAGAGATACAACCCAAAGGGCTCCAATCCAGCATCTCCTTCCCAGCAAATGGAATTCCTATCTTCACCCCCTTCAAAGCATTAAGCACCCAATGATTCCAATCTCAAACCAACAGCAATTCTTTGCAATAACAAAATTCCAGCCTCTAGATCTCATGGAGGAGAGATCCATATATAGATGTTTGGAGAGAGGATGAGTCAGCTTGAGATCTGACTAGTGTCCTCTCCCTCTGTCAGTTCTTGATTCCACTTGGAGGTTCTTGCTTCCACTTGGAGATTTGGAACCTCTTACTCATCACCAGTCGAATTCCCTGAGGCAAGTGTCATTTTGGAAACTTCTTGGGTTTTGACACCTTGAGAAATGAACTTGCCACATGTCCACTCTCGCTCAGCGCAGGTAGCCAGTGTTCCCTTTGACATTCAGTGCAGGTAGCCAGTGTTGGCTTTGACATTCAACGCAAACAGCTAGTGTAGCCACTGAAATGATCCTGAATTGACTTGTTTTTGAGCAGTTTCTGGTGGAGAACTTCTGTGAATTGCTATGGTTTGTTAGCCTTGTTCCTCTAGGGGTAGGAACAACATGTTTAGGGACTTTGGATCCCTTAGATTATGGACATTTCATGCTCAATGCTGTAAGGCACAAAAATGTCTATAACAGTTGCCCCCTAAAGTATGAGGCCGTTTATCAGGTGAAATGCTTTATCAGGGGGATCCGAAGTTCATCCAATGCTGGGAGGAGACCTGTAATAAGATACGATGCAATACATTATTTTTCATACTGCTTTCATTATCTAGTTGAGGCGGGAATTCCCATGCTTAGCTTTATAAATTCATTTTTCTATACATAGAACAGACAATCGTCTGATGATAGACCGATAATTTTGAAGAAATTATCATCCTTTGAGTAGGATGATTATCTGCTGCAATGATGTACATGTCAATGTCTTTATCTTTCCTGAATATATATCGCAGCCCGGATGGATGAAACTAGATCCAGGGTCTTCAAACTCGTTCGATCTTCACTCAAAGTACAAGTCGATCCATGTGAGAAATGTTCTGAAGTCGAACATGGAAAGACATCGCTTGATTACCGGTCAATGATGTAAATCGTTAACAAGCGCGAGAGGAATCACCGATAATGATAATGACCCTCAAGGTACTGCAGTACAATTCATGTGGTGTGAATAAAGGACTTGGCGTCGAACACCACGCAAAAGCTTTCGGTCGAAGGCCATTGATGTATACCTGTCGCCGGAAGTGAGAAACTTGCCATTGAGGCATGCAAGCTTCAAAGTACTGAAGGGGTTGTTCCTAGATCAACTTCTTGGATAATGAGCTGATGTCGACAAGAAGCGATCTGTCAAAGGAGGGCCTTAATGAATCCCACATCAGTGACACGGAACGGAGCTAATGATTTTGATGGAGGTGAAAATGATCTGTGACATATGATTCAGGGTGGCGGTCATGAAAGGATGAAGGATAATGTATGGCAGTGGATGGGACACGGTTGACTTTTCTGAACGACTTCTCTTGAACATGTGGCGACACTGATGCGATGGATCGGTAGCATTACCCCAAATATGGATGGTATGGCGAGACCATGGATGTGACCAGTGAATGAAACAACCCAACCCGATTGTGGTACGGAGGAAAAGTGTCATGTTCAAGAGCGACTTGCTACCATCAAAGTTTTCTTTAGTTTCTCCCAATTTTTCCCCAGTCATTGCTGACCAGTACCTCTTTATTTTTGTCAAGCTTGAGGAGGATAACATATGCTTGTTCTATAACCTGCCCTTTGGGCAAGCCCATCGCTATGTTTTAACGAGCCTAGCGATAGTGAAACTCGTTCTCGTCTAAAGACAAGTTTGTCGCTATTTAATGATTTTAACGAGTCTAACGACAAGGATAACTCGGTCCTTTTCATTTTTAGAGAGTCTGAAAAGGTACATAAAGTTAACTCCAAAAGTCCTTTTTCGTCATCTAATCCCTTAAGTCCCAAAAAGTATAAAACAATACAGAAGGGATGAGTTTTCGATAGTTTTAACGAGCCGAATAAAACAAGCGCTCGATCTTTTTGTGCAATAATCCCTCAGGTCCAAAAAGATTAAAATCTAGAGGAGGGATAGCTCTTCCTATCCCTTTAATGAGCTGGAAGGCCCAGGACTCAGAAATCTTTTCATATTTTACGAGTCAGTTGAAAAGAGCTTAAAGAAGACTCGTCTTTTGAGGAACGAGTGATAAACAAGTTTAGCAGCTGATTCCAGGTACAGGTTGGAATTTTCCAATCACAGCAGTGTCACAAGGATGGCTAGTGAAATCACTCTTCGCAGCTGTTCCTCAAAATGGGTAAACAAACATATGGAGGTGAACGATCGGCCAATGGAAAAGTGGAGGTGATGGTGCAAACACGACCAAGGCTTTAATGGCTGATAAGGTTACATTCACAGTGGTTATTTATTGGGTAGGTTCATTTTTTATTTTAAAATGAGCTTAAACGCTGGGGGAAACACTTGCTCATTGCTTATGTTTATTTTTTAACGAGCATGAAGTCCGCGTTAAAACTGCTCGGATCTTGCGTTTATTTTTTAACGAGCATGAACTGTGTGCTAAAACTGCTCGATTACCCAGTCATATGATAAGAGTGTCTCATTGAGATTCTATTTTTTATGGGGCTTCATCTCACAAAGCTATGCCCCGCATCCTTTCTTTATGCAAGTTAGGAAACGGCTAACCCAAAAAACAGATAAATAACCGCTCTTTGCTTGCACTCCAAAAGGTTTGCATGCCCCCAAGTATAAAGTACAATTTCAAGATTACCTCTACTTCTTTTCCGTCAAAACAATTGTTTTAACGAGAGAGGCTTACCTCTTTCAGGTTACCCAAAGATTGTCTTGTTAATCTTTCAAACAAAACACTTCCTCGGCAATGTCTACCGAAATAGACAAAGGTGAGCGACGTAGCCCGCCAACTCACATAACTTTGACAAAAGAATCTTATTCTAGAATAACCCTCTTCCTAGACGGACGGGGTACAGACTAGTCATATTCTCCCGCGGAAACCTACTCTATACCCAAAGTTTCCCTGCCGAAACAGACCAGGATGCATGCCCCCTGGGTTCCAGTCATATCCTCCCGGATTACTCGCGCTCATCAGGAGGATGGACCGTGGGTTGAGACACTTCTTGCGTGAATAGACCATTTAGGTATGGTACATGACTATTTGCGATGTGTGATCCGGGAAACGAAAGTTGGTCTACGAGCTTGACCATTCTTCCTTCATGCGGAAAACACATTACTCTAAAGAGTGAGGAGACAAGAGCTCCCATGCAATATATATAGTCTCGTCCAAGGAGTAGGTTATAATCCAAGGGTCCTTGAATGACCATCACGTTCATTTGAACGGTCTTCCCTTTCAATGTTATGGGCACATTGGGGAGGATCCCTAAAGGTCGACTGGTTCCTTTATCAAAGCCTGATAGATTTCTCATTTCAGGCAAAAGCGCTAGCGAACCAAGCGCTTTCCAAGCAATAGAGGAAAGGATACTCACAGATGCCCCCTCATCAATGATAGTGCCAGCCATTACCATTCTGTATATTTGAACGATAATTCTGAAAGGTATGCTAGCTGGCAAGCGGGGTCTGCCTAGTTGGTTCCAGTCGAACGAGACAACTAGGTTGCTTGGTGGTGGGACCGAATAGACGACCGGGTGTGACTTTGACGAAGTTCCTTCTTGCGATAAAGGAATGGGAAAATTGCCCCCTTATTCGTCGGAGTCTGTGTTGATGAAGAGAATTTGGACAGTGTCGTCTTTATTCTCCTCTATGATGGCATCATTCGAAGATAGAGCCTCTGAAGGAAAAACCGGGTCAACTGCCGCCTCAACCTTTTGACTTTCGTCAGGTATGGATTCAGACGGTTCATCTTCAATGATGGGTGCTTCGGCTGACCACCTGGGTGGGCCAGCCGAGTTCTCAATTAGTGAAGGACTTGGCAGGAGTTTTTGATATCCAGGAGGAAGTTGCATTGGTAAAATCGGGCGATCTTCCAAAACTCTTTTAGCCTCGTCTAAGAAGGGACAACGGTGGATGGTGTGATCGCCTTCGCACAGTTTGCAGGGAAATCTAGATTTCCCTCTCTGTCCTGTGGCTTCACTTTCACTAGTTGACGGTGAGCAGTCAACATGGCTATCAGAGGTTGACGCTACCGAATTGTGCAGATGGGGAGACCAGTCCTTTAGTATCCGAGGGATGCAGGGACAATCTCTGTGGAAGTGGTCTCCCTTGCATATGACGCATGGCGATTTAGGCCTTGCCAGTGCTGTGTGTGGATTTTTGTCAGACGACACTTGTTTGCCCCCAGTCGCTTTTGGCTCCTTCTTCTTCTTCTCTTTCTTCTTCTTTTCCTTCTTCTCCTTAGGAACTTGGTTTTTTGTTTTACCAGTTCCGTCAAGCGAAGAGGAAGGAGGAGAGGAAGAATTATATGAAGTCGAAGGCTAGTGGGCAATTCTGGTCTGATCTAACTGTTGACTCGACTGTTCAGGAATAGTGGTGTTCTGAACGACATTGGTTGAAAAGAGCCAGACCGGCATGCCAATTGTCAGTCCTGGAAGCGACAATGTGGCCATATGGGGCGTACCAACATCTCCCCAAGAGGAGAAGGGACTAGGATTTCCACCAAGGGGAATTCCTTGGTTGGTGGGCTCCATTTTTTCAACCTAAAGATCAACGCAGGAATAAAGGGTGATTGTTCCGTTTAAAATAAATTTTTAATGACGCTTAGACACAACTTGCTTTTTCAATTTTAAAGAGTCAAGAAAAAGCTAAAGATGACTCTAGTCTCCTTCGATGTTTTAACGAGCCTGAAGTGACAAATGCTCGGATGGACTTTTTCCGTTATAGAGTCTGAAAAAGGCCAAAAGGAACTGCTCTAGAGTTCTAGGTAGAGGGTGTGCCAAACTTTTCGCAAAACCGCAGAATACTTTTTAGGGTACGGGCGGTCGATCTTCCTGAATGCTGTGTTCAGTGCATTGCGATCAGTAGGGCGGCCAACACGGCTTCCTAAGGATAAAGGTTTTATGCCTATAGGGGTCTCCCAATATATACGCGATGGTACGTGGGAGCACAATCCGTACTAGCGCTATCGTCCCTCAGGAGGAATCACCCACCTTCAACGAGATCGATAGTCACCAGGCTTTACGACGCCGGAACATGTCTCTAGCCTAGACCTCTATGTTGTGCGTTATGTTGCAAAGCGTTGTTAAGTTCATTCAGTTTATTTTAAGTTGATCTTTTTAGAAGTTTGCCTTTCTGGATCACCACGAGATGTATGATACAATTCCTAAATGCAGTCTAAAGATGATAAGCAAGCTTTATATCTTTTCAACTTTGAAAATCCTAGCTACTAAGGGAAAAGAAAGAAACCATCTTTTCTCAAAGAGCAATCAGCACACTCTAATGCACTTTTCCTAAATCAGACATGCAAACTATCAAAATGCAAATGCACAATGCAGGTGTTTGTTTTCCGCTTTCTTAGTATTGATGCCTACAAAGAAAGCTTTTTGTACAACTTTGAATTTGCTTTTAAATGACAAGTACAAACAAGTTTACTTTTTCGAAATCAGAGAGGGTAGAAGAGATTACAACACTTAACGATTTCCGAAATGAACACTTGTTTCGACACTTAAAAGAGACAAACTCAAACCAGTAAGCAAAAGCAAATGTATAATCAACTGCAAACAACCAATGAACCCTCTTCTAAGATCACAATCGACAGATCTGAATCAAGGGCTACAGGATGATTATTTCACTCATGCAAAGGAAAACTGTAAATGATGCCACAAACACATAAAAACACTCACAGTCGTTTTGTACAAAAAGAGGCGGAATTTAAGCAGAGAAAAGGAGTTGTCAGACTGGTACCTATGCTGGTTACAGGCTGCAAAAATCAGAGATCAAAACAAGGCAAAACAGAGCAGAGAACCCCAGCTGCACAAGGCCAAACTGGTTCAGCGCAAGCTCAACACAGGGGTTTTGACATTCAGCGCAGGTAGCCTTCACGGGACCTGCGTTGAAATGCAGAACCTCTTCACAGCTGTCGCGCTGAAGGAGAAACGAGAGTTTCTCACTGGGTTCTGGGTCACAGATTGCTATTTAATCTACTGTTTTAGGCCAAATAAAAGCAACAAGCAAGGTACAATCAAAGGGATGCTTTGAGGGAGTACTAAGATCTATCACAAAGGATCATCAAATCATTTGTGAGTCCATTGTTCAAATCATAGACAAATCCAGTGATTGGATCAAGGCAGCAACTGTCTACTTTGCATCTGAGAATAGCAGAAGCAGTTCGATTGTTGCTGTTGAGTCTATGAAACAAACAATGATAGAGACACAAATAAAATGACTAAACATATCTCCCCAGCGGAGTCGCCAATTTGTTGTGGGGAAAAATGCCTATGCAGGACGATCCTATCCACCTAAGGTGTGACAGTGCCTTAGCAACAAACAGAGACAGCTATTCTAGTATTCTTCCTTTATGAATTAAGAATGAAGAGAGATGGATGGACTAACCGGTGTCTTTCGTTTGTCCCTCGATCCAATTTATCTTCTCTTGGAGAGTTCCCAGCTACTTGCCTTCTCGCTCGCCCAGCTTCAATAGGTTTCTGCAAGATCACAAGAGAAGAACACTACACAAGACATGGATTCATATTCATAACTAGTTCAAGATTAGAAATAAACTAAACATACTAATGCAATCATACATCAAAGATACACCAGTATATAGGCGAAACCAAGATAGCTTTATTGATGAATAACAAGGTTCAGGAAGAGATACAACCCAAAGGGCTCCAATCCAGCATCTCCTTCCCAGCAAATGGAATTCCTATCTTCACCCCCTTCAAAGCATTAAGCACCCAATGATTCCAATCTCAAACCAACAGCAATTCTTTGCAATAACAAAATTCCAGCCTCTAGATCTCATGGAGGAGAGATCCATATATAGATGTTTGGAGAGAGGATGAGTCAGCTTGAGATCTGACTAGTGTCCTCTCCCTCTGTCAGTTCTTGATTCCACTTGGAGGTTCTTGCTTCCACTTGGAGATTTGGAACCTCTTACTCATCACCAGTCGAATTCCCTGAGGCAAGTGTCATTTTGGAAACTTCCTGGGTTTTGACACCTTGAGAAATGAACTTGCCACATGTCCACTCTCGCTCAGCGCAGGTAGCCAGTGTTCCCTTTGACATTCAGCGCAGGTAGCCAGTGTTGTCTTTGACATTCAGCGCAAACAGCTAGTGTAGCCACTGAAATGATCCTGAATTGACTTGTTTTTGAGCAGTTTCTGGTGGAGAACTTCTGTGAATTGCTGTGGTTTGTTAGCCTTGTTCCTCTAGGGGTAGGAACAACATTTTTAGGGACTTTGGATCCCTTAGATTATGGACATTTCATGTTCAATGCTGTAAGGCACAAAAATGTCTATAACACATAGTTGATCCAGAGTGGTCCCTGCTCTATAATTCTGACAAACTCTAAATAATTACTGCATTGACTTCTATGTGTTTCTTCTGTGCCTCCATGAGTCTGTCGTTATCTACTTTAAAACTCCTTATTTCTTCCTTTAAACTCCTCAATGTGTCTGCTAAGTCATAAGATTTCCCAACACTACACTGCTCATTTGATTCATAGGGAGAATCTTTTTAGTCTACCATATTTCTAGTCATCTTCATCTCTTCCTGCAAGGAAAACTATCTCAGCTAAACCAAATCATAAACAAACCAACGTACCTTAGTATAACTCAGGGAGGATATCTCATCTACAAGACTAACCAGATTAGCACAATACATATGTAAACATAACCATATCAGCATTTAATAATCATTTCGACCATTATCCATTCATCAATGCATGACCATACCCACCACACATCATGACTTCGTGGATGGCACCTATATCCATATCACCGATGTAGAACAACATATGTATGACACACATGCATACACATTACATACAAACATTAACATGCATATCTAGTGCATAACTGACATAAACTCATGATAAACACATCCAACAACAACGCCATTAACTTTTCACATGACAACACCAGTGCAACCATAACCAACACCATGGATACATAGCTAGTACATAGACCATAAACATGAGAACACATATTCAATTGACATGAATGCATGACCAACACACCGCTCATCTAGTCCAAGCGCTGAACCATGCTCTGGTACCACTCTGTAACACCCTCCTCGCACATCTACCCAAGTAACTGGCTAACCGAGTTAAACATGTGACGAGAGGCTACTATGATTTGATTCAACCTCCTAGGTAACCTTAAGGACGTGGAACCGACAAAACACAACCAAACTGACCATCCATACATCCTATAGAACCTCCAAGAGTTGCCCCACCTTTCCAAGTTACTAACACCCGAGGAAACTCAACAGCTCAAGGACCTAGAGCCCCAGTTTCTCCCTTGCCAAGCCCTCCAAGCGATTGAGGGTCCTATTCTCTCACATGGGCCTGCTTGAGTGTGACTATAGCCTTTTGTTACCAATGCTATGCCAGCAACTGCGAGATTTAAGGCTAAATTCCAGAGCTAGGATCCAGTCACTACCCAGAACTTCATGGAATTTACAGAAATGAAAAGAAACATAGAGATAATGATGGAAATACAAATTCTTGAAAAAGGACTTGACTAGACCCCTACTAGCCATGATAGACATTTCATCAAACACGTCACAAATATGCATTCTACAAGTCATAATAACAAATGGGGTCTCATACTTATCTGAGAATCACTAAGAAGCATCGGTGCCTTATCACATTAGCTGCATTATCATATATTAGGTCATATATTCATTGCTCAATCATTTACAAATCAAAACATGATGAGAACCATACATTTTCAGTGTCATAAAACATACTCATAACCAACATATAAACAACAGAAATAATAAGCATACAACAACCTTAAATGCCACATTTAATACAATACTTTTATACATGAAATACCAAGGAAAGGAAATCATATTAATGAATGCAAAAGCCAACCTAATATGGGACTACCACGTTTCCCCCAACCATAGATTATCTGAGCCAAATATCTCCTTAGCCAATCACCCCATGCCATATTCCAAGCATGAATGTGGGACTCATAACGAAAACTCAACCGGGGCTTCCCGAGGCTGCACCAACTCACCCTCATCAATAGAATCAGGATTTACCACATCCTCACTGGATCACTAAGCCAAAACAAGCATGGATGTTGTTATCACAAAATCAGTTCCTGATAGGCTGCTGATCAGGTAGACCTTAAGTAACTATTTCAAACCTACTTTTGGCTGAAGCTTGGCCTCCTCAACTTGAGAGGGCTCTCTGAAAGGATTAATGATTTTTGATTATGAGTAAGATGGCTAACTCTTGTGAAACAAATGTAAAAATGTGAGTGGTGGAAACACAATTAGAAAGTATCCATTGGGTTTATGGAGTCAGATATGCTTCAGTATTGACAGTAAGGTTAGCTCTACATAGAAGTCAGGGTATTTAGAACTCAATGCATGTAGAATACACCAGAAGCACAAAGGACCAACACAGTTTACAAATGCATGAAGGAAATTAGAGCACTGTTAGTGATTTCTAAGTAATCACACATTCATACTACTGTGGATAATAGGAATAGAACAATACAAGACATTCAAAGCATCGAATTCCTTCCGATTCCTAAGAAGCAAAGCCAAAGTACTATATTACTAAAAATAGAGTCTTTACATAAAGAGGCCTACAGAGTGTCCAAAGGTGATAACTGCCAGTGGAACTATTCCTACAAAGCATGAAGCAGATGTAAATATCTTTTTGACAGAAGCCACTGGAGTTCATCTTGTCTGTCCAATAGTCCCGGGAATAGACTGTGCCATGTACCTTGGGACTCCCTTCTTCAAAAATTTTGAGAAGCATGGCGCCAAGCTAGATCGAGCATCAGGAAGGTATGGTTATTTTGTTAGCTTGGATGAAAAAGAAATTTTCTTTCCTTTTATTAATCCTAATTCTCCAAATAGAATATCTAGGATTGAAAGGATGGAACATCTCTTAGCCAAAATGGAGGTGAAGAAAGAAGTTCTAAAAGCAGAAGAACTTCTTAACAATGGAAAATACGCCAAAGAAATTGCAGATATAATAGCCAAATTCAGAGAATGTTGCTTTGATGATCTGAATGCATTCTGGCATATAAAGAAGCAAGAAGTAGAGTTGCCACTCAAGAAAGATTTTAATGGCAAGCTCAAAAGATCTAAAGCTGTTTCTATGAATGAAGAGCAACTAAAGACATGCAAAGTAGAAATCAAAGATCTCTTAAAAAAGGGATTAATTAGGAAAAGCAAGATCCCTATAGCTTGCTTTGCATTTTATGTAAATAATCATGCTGAACAGGCTCGGGGTAAACCAAGACTAGTTGTTAATTATAAGCCCCTGAATTCTATTTTGGATTATGATGCTTATCCATTGCCCAAACCATCAAGCATTCTGGCACAGATTTCCAAATCAAAAATATTTTCTAAATTTGATTTGAAGTCTGGATTCTGGCAGGTTGGGATCAAAGAAGAAGACAAATGGAAGACAGCTTTCTCTGTTCCTAAAGGACATTTTGAATGGAACATTATGCCATTCGGACTGATCAATGCTCCATCCGCCTTCCAGAGAATTATGGATGAAACCTTTGAAGGTATGGATGAATTTCTAAAGAAGTATATAGATGATCTTCTGATTCATTCTGATAACATTCCTGAACATATCAAGCATCTAAATATCTTCTATAAAAGAGTGAAAGAAATGGGAATATTCCTCTCTGCGTCCAAGATGAAGCTTTTCAAAACCATGATAGACTTTCTTGGATACAATATTCAGTATGGTTCCTACAGTGTGATACAAAGGAGTCTCAATTTTATTGATCATTTTCCTGATGAGATAACTAATAAAAATCAGTTACAGAGATTCCTAGGCAGTTTAAATTATATCTCAAAGTTCTTGAAACATTGTGCTCAGGAAAGAAAGTTGCTAAATAAACGTCTACAGAAAGATCCTATTCCCTGGAATAAAGATTACACTGAAGCAGTCTGAAGAATTAAAGAAAGAGTGAGAAATATACAGCCCCTTTCACCTATAAGAGAAGAATGGAAAAATATCATAATGACAGATGCAAGCCATGCTGGCTGGGGTGCAGTCTTATGTCAGGAAAACCCCACAAATGAAAAAGCACTAGAAGTTTGTCAATACTCCTCTGGTCTTTGGGCTAAGAACCAGTTGAACTGGTCTTGCCTTAAAAAGGAGCAGCGAGCAGTATGCCTTGGCATTTCCAAGTTTAAAGACTTTGTCATTTACACACACTTTACAGTAAGAACAGACTGTCAAGCCCTGAAGTTTGCTATTTAGAAGTGTGAGTTTGAAGACGCAGCCATGGTGCGCTGGGTAATGCAACTCAGCCAATATTCTTTTGATATCGAGTTTGTCAAAGGAGATAAAAATAGCTTTGCTGACATGCTCAGTAGAGAATTTCTTGAAGAACATTCAATGCACGCCTTATCCCTGAATTTTATCCGAAGAAATCAAGAAGAAGTAGAAATTGAAACATCCACTGGATGGGTTTCTTTCAATTTACAGAAGAATCTGTTTGACCATGAGCATAACTGGATCCCAATCAAAGAAGTCAGACAGAGAATTGGTATACCATACAAATGGACAGATCCACTTCAAGATGAAATGAATGAAGAAGCTTTAGAGGCTCTTGATTATCTCAGACATATTGGAAGCATAGCCTATAGGCTAGAAAGAGATGAAGAAGATAGTACACGGATCACTAGTTGCCACATTACTCTAAGAAGATTCTGCAACTTTCTGGATCGAGACAACTTTGATGAAGAACGGAAAGAACAGGCATTCTACATAGGTATGGGATTACAAAATTTTGTAACTAATTTATTTTACTATGAGCACATGCCAGTCGAAGATATGGAAGAAGAAGATCCACTTCCAGAGTGGTTCTTAGATTGGTGGAAGATTTATGGATTATCTCCATTAATCTTAAAACCATATTCCTTCACCTTATTAAAGATTCCTAACTTCACTCCGCAGACACCATGCCTGACAAATGTCCTAAGAAAAACAATCAATGATCTTGTCAATCTGAGTGATCTTGATTTTCTACAAGGAGTACGAAGATGTGGCCATGTACGCTGGTTTGATATGAATCACTACAAAGAAAGAATACTTTACACCAGCAATAATTCCAATTATGAATATTTTCATCAGCAGATAAGTTCAGAACACAATCCTTATCTTCATCTTAGCTACTTGGAATTACCAGATCCCCATGACACGAATATTTGGGAAACAGAGAAAGAGAGATGGGTCTAGTACTATTCAAATTACTTGATTGAACGATGGAATCTCCAACACTACAACTGGCCTCAAATAGATTACTACACCATGATGTAAAGTCTTTCCAACCGACAATGGAGTTGGATGGGTCTTGCATAGATTCCCTGATTAAGAATATCTACTGTGTAAATAATGAGATATGCAAATCTCATCTTTTCAGTCTTTCAAGGGTTCTCTTGTACGAATCTCCTCTGTGTAAACATAAAGTAAATCCGGTCCCCATATGCCTCTGGCTTTCCATATCGGAATAGGGATGAGATAACATGAGTAGTCCACTCATGCCCGGATTTGGTCCTTTCAAAGCATCTTGCTTTTGTCAGTCTGTACATCCTACTGTCAGTAGAAGCATCTTGCTTTCTGTCAATCTTGTTGATGACTCATGAGATGCTTGTTCCCTCATGAGTCCTATAAATAGATGAGACCTGAGAAAGGAGAGGGCATTCGGGTCTGAAGAGTTTAGAGTCTTGTGAGTCTGGAGTCGAGTGATTTTCCTGCTCTGCATCTGCGGACCATAGTGTCTGATCTGCTTGCATCACGAAAAGTTCACTCTGGTCTTATAGTATTGGTTTGGAAGCCTGCGCATCAGTGTGCTCGGCACTAGTGAGAACCTAAAGTGGCTGAACCATAGGAAAAGTCTGAAAGTCTGTCATAAGATTTCTGAGGCAGAGTCTGTCCATCGCCAGGTAGCCTCCGGTAGACAAATATCAGAGCTTTTCTGAATAATTTTCCAACCCTTTGTACATCAACTCTTCTGCTATATATAGAGCTCTTTACGTAACTGAGATTACTCCTTTAGCATGAGGGGAACTCGAATTCTTCCTATGATGACACCTATTAACACTTAAAACTAACTAATAAATGCAACTGACTGCTAACTAGTAGTTTTAGAGACCTAAAACAATTAGGATTCTAACTCTTCATCATGTTGGTAGTAGCATTAAATACAATCCAAATTCATTCTCTGACAGATGGCCTTCTTCAGTTTAGCTTTGGTGGATGTTTGAAACTACTTGCTGGCCCTTAATGTCTCATCTCTTAACTGCTCCTGGAAAGTAGGAAACTGCCCCTATTTTTCTGCTTTTGGTCTCCACAAGGATATTCGAAATCAATTATCCCTGCTATTCTTCTTTGATTACACAAAAATGTTTTGGACTATCATGTTTTTCATGCACTGTAGACCTTGTCCATGCACCTGTATGAAGATAAAACCTCTTTAATGCTGCCTGAAGTATGATGAACAATACTAGCTGTGATCACTTTTATAACAAATGGCTTATAGTTCATATATGCTTTTTCCTTTGCTCGTTTTGCCCTTGCTGGATGCTTGTATTGTGTAAATGATCTTTCTTCAGAAACTCCTTTCAAAAAGGTTTCCCTTTTGTCCCTCAAAATTGGTCAACTTCATCAAAATATGCAGCTACAACAGTTTCGTAGCGCGCTACGAAACTGTTGTGTATTAGGCATCATCTTCAGCAGTTTCGTAGCGCACTACGAAACTGCTGTGTAATCACAAAAACACAGTTTTTAATGCCAAAATTCGATTGTCTTGAGCTTCTTTATTTTGAAATGTCCTTTTCATCTGCCCTGAAACTGTTCAAAACTGAATGTAGAGGCACCATTCTTCAAGGAAAACTTCAAAAAGGTAAATCATCAAAATTTAGGACTTAACCTTACTTGCTGTGTGATTTTCCTTAGCTAAGGAAATCCTTCCCGCTGGCCTAGTTGTATCTTCAAATCCTCGATTTGCCTCTTCATAATTCTGATCCCAGCTCTCAGTCTCATATTAACCTTTCTGATGAATTTTGCTTCCTTTATTGCAGGGACTGACCAGGTATAGTATTGTGCATGACAGTCGACCACCTCAGGTATTGAAATTGTTTTGTCTTCCCACAGAGCCTCCATTTTATTAAAATGGGCTTCCTTGATTGCATGTTTCCTTGAGGCTTTCTTCAGTTTAGCAATTTCAAGGTTTGCTAATTCCAACTTCCTTTTCAACTCTTCAACACTATATTCCTCTTGAGGTTCTTCATGGGTTTTTGCTACCTCCTCTATTTCACTTGACTCTAGTTGTACCTCTTTTGAACGCCTCGTCACAGGTCTTCTTGGCTTAAAGACAAATTTAGAAACCTGATCATCAAATTTGAGCTTTTTAGAGGCTTTGGTTTTCTGGGTTTTGTCTTTACCTGATTCTATCAAGTCTGCTCGAACCAGAGGAGACTCCTCAATATCAATAGCTTGAAGCAAGTCATTCAGACTTCCCTTTGAAACCGGGCTTTCCTCAGTCACCACTGTCTTGCCTTTTTCTTTAGCTAACTGGCTCCTGGTTATTCTTCTCTCAACTGCTTCACCTGAAGACTGTTCATGTACGCCTTGTTTGCTTTGAGCTTTCTCTTTCTGTGACTTTAGAGGTGTGTCTTGAATTACTAATGGTTTGGTGGGCTCCTTTACCTATTTCCTAGCTTTCAGTTTTATGAATCTCCTCGATCTCGTTTCTGCACGATGACTAACTGTCGGTGGAGAACTCTTCGTAGCCTGAGGGACGAGGCCAGTTTCATTTTTGAAACCAGACATAAAAATAAACATGGACCATTCCCTATCTACTTTCTGGAGCTCATGCAAAATGATCAATTTGACTAAGCCGTGATGAAACAATGAGGTCTAACAGGCTTCCTTCTTTAACTGAACTTTGTCAAACATTTTGCCTAGGCTGCGAAATAAGTAGAAAGGCAAATCAAGAGATATCTTTCTTGTGAAATGCAGTAGAAGCTTGAAGTGATATGAATACACCTTATGATACCTCCCCTCACAGTTGAAGTACCTTTGTATGCAGGTAAGTAAATTGGCATATGAGTCTTTGACAAAACTCTTGGGCACAGACTTGTTTAAGTCTGAATCGATGAACTCCAGCTTCATAAATTCTTTGCAAGGGGTCATATCAAACTTGAAATTTTTAAACCATCTTTCCTATCCCCTTGGAATCGCAATGACTACAAATATAAATTTTGGAGATATGGGCAATTCGAGCACCCCAACTTTCGAATTCAGTCCTGTGAAATTTAAAGCAAATTCCTTGGTGACTTGCATATGGCCTCCTTGAAGTTTTTCGCAAAACCTCCAACAGCCAACTTGTTTGAAGGCTTGTTCGACTTCATCATTCTTTAGGAGGATATCTAAACCCTCAGGTTCATTCCTCAGACATTTTCCTGACCTATGATCCTTTCTTTCTATAGACCCCTCCATGAAACTTCAGCGGAATGAAAATTTGAAAGACTGGCACTGTCTCAATCTTTGATCACTGCCTCGCTTGATAGCTGCCTCGCTTGAAAACTGCCTCGCTTGATGTTCAAGGAATTCAAATTGAATGCTTGCCAATTTGTTCCTCATGCAATGAACGCAATCATAATTATGACTGTGAATATTTGGCCTCTTTTTGAAACTTGCAATCTGAGCATACCAAGACATTTAACGACCTTAATGATGATGATAAGCAGTTGAATGTAATAGGCAAAGTGTGTGGAATGACAACTGATGATGTAACAATAACGGATTTTGACAGATATGACAGCTAGATGAGATTTGTTACAGATCTGCACGAATCTCTGATTTCGTAGCGTAGCCAGTGCAAAATCTAGATTTTGTGCTACGAAAACACCTAGACTGGGTTTCTGCGCTACGAAAACTCCTAAACTGGGTTTCTGCACTACGAAAACTCCTAAACAGTTTTGTAGCACATAAGACCCTAGAAACAAATTTGATACATGGGATTTACGTGAGTTGTGGGACCAGTGATGAATGAGAACGGATTGTTGACCTTTATTTAACCATACCACCAAGACTCCTAGGACTTAGACACTAAAGTAAAGATGGAAAAAAAAAAACTGAACTCGGACTAACACCTAACCTTTACAATCAAACTGATGTGAACAATTTAGAAATTGTTTCTCAAGTGATAACAGATGCCACCAGATTTCTCCACTCACACCTTGAGGAATTTGCCTATCTCCTAGTCTCTAAGATTTATTGCCACACCTGGAAAATCCCATGCCCATGAGATCAAGAGAACTAAGAACACACATGCATAACCATGCATGCCAGATCTAGCAAGGAAATCACACATGAAAATCGATACTTGCAAGTGAACTTCTTGTAGCTGCTTGATCCTGATCTCCCTAGCTTAATATTTGCTTCCTCTTTTCCTTTGTTGATCTAATGTTGAAGTGCTCCAAGAGAACTCTAAGTGTCCAAGAGTGAGAGAGAGAGAGAATAGAGAGAGAAATCCAAATTGAACTAATCAAAAGCCGTGAATTGATCTGCAAAAGCCTTTTTATGAATGTAGCCTATATTTTCTTCATTTTCTATTATTTTCCTTCATTTTCCTCCTCACATGCAACCTATGACCTTTCACCTTCCTTTTCTCCTAATGTCCATTATTTTCATAAATAAATTGCCAAAAATGCCATTTTGCCTTTCCAAATCCTTTGCCATTTCCTTTGCTAATTTCCTTAGCAATAATAACCAAAATGCACACCCACACTAGGATGATTTTTCCCAACATCCAGCTTGGAATAAGAGTCCCATAACTATGGTTATTATTTTTCCTTTATTAACTTTTATTACATGGAATTTTCACGAGAGTTGTTACAGAGTTAATTTTCTATCTAGTTAAGGGGGAAGAGATCCTAGGCATTACGCAATATTTATCTAAAGATAAGTCTCCAGGGCCTAATGGATAGAATGTTGAATTATTCCTACTTTTTTATGACCTGATGAACCATAATCTCCTTGACATGGTGG
The DNA here is from genome assembly GCA_031772625.1 of Pinus tabuliformis. NCBI lineage: Eukaryota > Viridiplantae > Streptophyta > Pinopsida > Pinales > Pinaceae > Pinus > Pinus tabuliformis. Next base: position 794,331,263 of record CM062818.1, on the reverse strand, counting down.
AGGATTCGCGGGTGACTGGCCACATATCTGGATCTATTAATGCAACCTTTATCACCCTCAGTTAGAAGTCCTCTCATTCTTTCTCTTTCCAAGATTTTCACCCCATCTCCCTCTATAATATCACATTTAAGCTCATTTATAAAGTGATTGTGGGGCAAATTAAGAATAATCTCTCAACTCACATTTCTCGTGAACAATTTGGATTTGTATCTGATTAGGTGATTCATGATGCCATGACTATGACACATGAGTGTTTATATTCTATTCAGATGAAGAATATGGATGTTGTCATAGTAAAGTTAGACTTACATAAAGCCTATGATTCGGTGGACTGGGTGTTTCTTCACCTTATTCTCATCAAGGTGGGTTTAGATGCTCGCATTATAGACTGGATTATGGCATGCGTCTCTTTGGCCAACTTCGTTGTTCTTATTAATGGCTTTCCTTCGAGATTCTTCATGCATAATAGAGGTCTCAAACAAGGGTTCTCACTCTCTCCTTTGTTATTCATTTTGGTTATGGATGGCCTCAGCCTTAAGATAAAGAAGGTTGGAGACACAAGCTCTTTCAGGGGTATCAAAATGGCTGACAATGTGAATTTTTCTCATATGTTCTTTGTTGATGATTCCCTCGCCTTTGGGATGGCCTCATGCACATAGTGGGAGGTGCTACATGCATGCATTAAGAGGTTTGGAGAGGCTTTGTGCCTGATTGATAATGGGGATAATTCATTTCTTCTATTCTCTAATGAGGAAACACCTAAGATTGTACATATTTCATAACTTTTTGGCGTCAGGAGAAGGAAGGTAGTGGATGGTTTGACCTATTTGGTTTTTCACTTGAAACCAACCCACTACATGGTTAGAGACTGGACTTGGCTTCTCGATAAATTTCGGTATAGATTGGACAAATGGACACACTGATGGCTTTCTGTGGGTGGTAGATACACTCTGATCTAATCGGCCCTCCAACCGATCTCAGTATATTGGTCCCATTTATTTTCCCTCCCCATTATTGTTTTGAAGAAGATTTGTTCCAATATCACAGAATAAATATCATTTGGTCAGGTGGGAGAAGATAGCCAGACCGAAGGATATAGGAGGTTGGGGTTTACTTGACACAAAGATATTTAGATGGCAAATTTTAATAAAGTCTCTATGGAGGGAAATACTCAGATGTGGAATATGGCAGGATATAATCAAACAAAAATATCTAAAGAAGTGAGACTTCATAGAATCGTTTAGAAGTGGTAGGATTGGTATTAAAAAGGGCTCCTTCATATGCCAGAGCTTTAGAAAAATTAAAGGATGGTCCCTCAATCTTTTGAGATAGTCCTTTGGCACCAAGATGATGATTTTTATTGGCCTCGATCACATTATAGGGATTGGACCATCCACTACTATTCTGGATGAATTTATTTTGTTTATTCATTCTAGCGGTTATATTTTTCTCTCACCAATTATCAAACACTAGAATAGAATATATATGCTCTCGAGGGATACCAATGACATGGATTTGATCGGACCACTTGGGGATTGCTGGAATGAATACCTCATGGGACTTCGACAGGCGAGATTATACAAAGACGAGAGGGGAGATACCCTTACATGGTTTGGCATAATTCAACGTGACTCAGTTGTGTTTTCCAAGATTTACAGATATATTATCAGTATGTGTCATAATTTTGCTAACATATGTTGGTATAGGTCTGTTTGGCATTAGAGAATGTTTGAGGTCTAAAATGGGCCTCCTAAGAAAAATATGATGACATACCAAAAATATACAACCAAAATAAACTTTATAAGAACCATTAGGATTCAAGATGATGATGTCAACCATGGGGGATGATTCACCATTTTTGGGGTAAAAAGGTAAAAAGATTAAAAAATAATAAAATAATAAAACTATTTTTTCAACTTGTATTTTCAACTTATCTCCCTAAGATATTACTCAAATTTCAATATGGAGTACTCATTGGATGCAAAATTTAATTCCTTGTCCAAGGAGTACCCATGTTGCATACTTTCGATGGACCCTGCTACATGAAAAATGAGAAATACATGAAAAAAGCGTGATTGCAATAACATTTTTCATGTATTTCTCATTTTTCGTGTAGCAAGGTCCATAGAAAGTATGCAACATGGGTACTCCTTGGATGAGGAATCAAATTATGCATCCAACAAGTGTTCCAGCTCGAAATTTGAGTAAACCCGTAAGGAGATACATTGAAAATAAGAGTTGAAAAAGTAATTTTTTCTTTTTTCCCTCTAAAAATTAGATGATGTAATCTAAAATATTATTTTATTATTTCCATTATTATTTTATAAATTCCTTGGGAGGGCCATTTTAAACCTCAAAATTCCCCTAATGAAAGAAACTATTCCTATTAATATTATTTTCTTCATATGGATGGCATGGAAGAATAAGATCCTAACGTGGGACAACCTATCCAAAAGGGGCCACGAGGGCCTAGGTAGATGTCCTTTTTGTAATAGTTCAGGTGAATATGTTGTACCCCTTCTTTTACAATGTCCAGTTTCTCTTTAGGTCTGGAAACATGTCCTGTTTTTTAACGTCCCCTACATGGACTTCATATCCTTGGAACAATGTATCTATTGGAGGATCACATGTGGTGGGCACAAGAAAAACATTCCTTTTTTGTTATGTGGGAACTGTGGAAATCTAGAAATATTTGGATCTTCAATGACAAACCCATCAATATCAACCACATTTGTGCCAAAATTTCGGCATGGATGGACTCGCAGAATCACTCTTTCTAGGCTATACAGGTTCCCATATCACGAAGTTTACATCCCTCTATACTTTTTTCGGCTGGTATGTTTGACGAGGCCGCACAGTCGGGAAAATGTGGTTCCAATGCTTGGATTAGATTCTCGCCAAACTCTTTCTACAAACTACAATGAAAGGGAGGATTTCGTACAAATACCAGGGCCGAAGTGTTGGCTCTTTGCATGCTATTATGGTTTTCCAGAACAAAACATATACAACACATTCACATTTATGGCGACTCCAAGACACTCATTGATGGAATGCTGGGAAGTACTAATTTTGGACCAATACAACTCAAAGGCTGGATGGAATGTATTGCACAATCAAGACTTGAATTCCTTACTATCACTTTTCAGCATATTTACAGAGAGGGTAATCGAGAGGCAGACAACCTCTCCAAACTTGGCCTCAGGGCCCCTTAGTTTTCATCCACTTTTGTTTTATTGAAGATGGCATGGTGAGGGAAGAAGGTCATATTTCCATCTGCTAATGCTTGTGTGATTTTTTTATGTTGGTAGTGCATGGTTGCATATGGTTACTCATTGATGTTATATTGTATATGTTGGACACTTTGTCTATGGTGGAGGTACATGACAATACATTTTGATATGGTATATACGAATATAGTAAGTATTGTCTATAGATCCATTTTTGGTTAGGAAAATTACAGACAATATTATTGACATATACACTTATTTTTTACACTTACAAAAATCGATGTTTTTTTCTTCTGAAAAAAAAAAATAAATAAAATAAAATTGTGAATGAGATTTTGTCATCTTTATTTTACATAATTAAATTAAAAATGAAACAAATTAGAATCATACTAATACAAGTTGATTTTATTTTACATAATTAAATTAAAAATGAAACGAATTAGAATCATACAAATACAAGATGATTCTCACACCGCATTAAGAAAAGGATGGGTGGGAATCCACGTGTATATCTTCCACCTTTAAATAAAGTTTGCCAGACTTTGAAGGTACTTGTGATTAACATCACACAATTATTATAGGAAATTCGAAAGAAATCAATGTTTTCAATTAACTAAATTGTGATGATATGAATGATACATACTTTTTATACTGATTTTCGCCTTACTACATGGTGTTAGTGATGTGAAACATATTATAAAAACATGAGACTATTTTCTTAAATGATAGAGTTAGCTGTTTTTCTTAATATTTTATGTGTGCACTGATTTTATTAATAAGTTTCTCTAAAAAAAATTTATAACCAATTGTTTTTGATTAATTTTTATATATATATTTTTTACCTGCATTGTGAACCTTTGACATATATATGGTGGTTTAATGAGTTTAGTATTAATAGAGTAAGTAGATAGTAATGATGTAAAAAAGTGGTTTAATATATATTTATTTTATGATTTTTAATATTAAGTTTAAATTAGTGTAATTATATAAATTAAATGACTAATAAATGTGGATTGACATCAATCCATAATAAGTATAACATTTTATTATACATCTTATATTGCTAAAATAAAAATAAAAAATCATAAAACTAACTAAATGATAATTTATTTTAAATTGTTATTAAAATAAAAACAATTAATATATAAGTTTTTTTTTTTTTGGTGTGGTTCACGGACATCCTTGTTATTGGGTGGCCACTACGTCCACAAAAATATCTAAGTTGATCAACCCCGAAGGGAATCAAGCCCCGCGGCCAATTACTAGGCTTAACCCCAAGGGCTTTGGGGAGAATTGACCCTGTGACCTCCCGATCAGCGAGGCACTGATTTGACCGGTTGAGCTAACCCTTGGGGCTAATAATTAATATATAAGTTAAACATATATACATCTAAAAAAACATGGAACACGATTCTTGACCATGGAGATTTACCCCCACTTAACCAACAATGCCATGGGTCAATACCATGGTTGATCAATACCCCAAGCCCAAAAAACCATAACTCACTTCATATGACACTTGTTCATATCGCATTTTTTTTTAATTAAACAATTTAATTGAAATGGAAGAAACGTCATAACTAGTTTGGAGATAAATCTTTGCCTTTGATTTATGTATACTACTATGAATATTCTAAAATATTCCATGGAGATTAAATCACTACCATCCACCTAATAATTATTGATAATTAAGTTAAAATTCTAGAAGCTTTATTCCAAAATACACACTCCTATTGACGTAATTAAAAATTTCAGAATATATATATATATATATATATATATATATATATATATATATATATATATATATATATATATATATATATATATATATATTTTGACACACATGAAATTGGTAATAAGAACCATAAAATCATAGTTGTCACCCACAATCACATGGCACCCCGTCTTGGAAAAACTTCTTCCCCAACATAATAGGCTGCAAAACTATTCTAGACAAGTAAACAAGAGTTACCTCTGACAAAGTCACCCACACGGTTTGAACTGGTGACATTTAACAATGCGTAACTTAACAAAATACTCAATCACCAACCAGTCCTTGCCCCATAGGATATGAATAAAAATTAATTGTTATTTATTAAAAATTAAATTTCTTATTATTATAATTTTAGTTGTATAGGTCAATATGATGTTTATTTCAGAATATCGATTGCATTTTTTTCTTTTAATTGTCAATAATTATTATGTGGACAATAAGGACTCCTCTAGGAAATATTTTGGAATATTTTTAACAGTCACACATCAAAGGTTGAGATTTATCTCAAAAGTAATTATGCATTTTGTTCCTTTTTAATTAAATTGATTAATTAAATGAAAAATTCATATGAACAAGTATTATATGAAATAAGTTATGATATTTTGTCCATTTGGTATTGATAAGCCACAGTATTAGCCCATTTATTATAATAAAATCTATTTAAGAATCTCCATGATAAAGTGAAATTGACACTTTATAGTTAACAATATTGTTACATATTCTTTCTCTCTCTATATATATATTATTATTTTTTGTAATAACATTTGGTGATCAGAATGATATGAAATCTTTCAAACCAATAGATCAAAAGTTCAATGTCTCAATCGTAATATGGTCTATGAAAAAGAGAAAAAACCATAAACCCCAAATATATAATGGTAGCAGCAGAATTAACTTTATCACGAAATAACCAAGATAACCAATTACTATAAATATATATATATATATATATATATATATATATATATATATATATATAATAAAATAATAAATATGAGATTTACTGCAAAACATAGTGTCATTTCTATAACATTTATACATTGTTTAAACCATATAACTTCGCTATTTAACTATGATAAAATAATATTATAATAAAATATTCAAACTTAACAAGAATAAAGGGTATATAGTATATATGATATCCTTAAATATAATTATAAGAATTCTAAACCAAACATCTAAACAAAAAATGAATTGTATTTTTTATGACATTAATTAAATTTTCTCCAACAAAAAATGAAAGAGTTTTCTATTATGAAAACTACACTCATAAAGTACTTTAAATTTTCAATGGTAATGATATAAAGTACTTTCACATCATCAAACTCAATCCATTCTAAATTATAATTAAATTTAGTAATAATTATTTGCTTCGTATTTGATTGGTAATAACTTGCGCTCCAAAAGTAATGATATAAAGTACTTTCACATCATCAAACTCAATCCATTCTAAATTATAATTAAATTTAGTAATAATTATTTGCTTTGTATTTGATTGGTAATAACTTGCGGTCCAAAAGCAATACTTTTTATTAGTAATAATTATAAGTTAAGTTTCTTGTTTACCACTTTCGTATATAAAAATCGCATATTTATAATTTGATTTCCCAAGTTGGAACAATATTTTCTCTCTCATTAAATAATAAATTAATAATAATGAAATATAATAATATTGATTCCATTTAAAATATAATAAAAACGATAAATTAATAAATTTATTTCATTCTATTCTATTTCATATAGTAATTTTAATTTTGACCCGGAAAATAATTGCAAAACAGTTAATCTTTATAGTATATAATTTCTGCTTGTGTGAGCATACACTTAATAAGTTTAAGAGTTGGAACCCTTTATAAATACAAATTTATTTTGTTCACTTGAATCGATGTAATTATTGTTTATTAGATATTAAGTAGATTGTGTTTTGTAAGTTATGAATAGAGTAAATTATAATTTTACTTTATAATAATAATATGTTAAATATATATATAAAGAAAATTGTAACAAGATTCTTAATTATGGAGATTTACTTTTATTTTATTATGGAGATTTGTTATAATACCATGGCCTATTGTTATCACATGCTAAAAAAAAAGTAATTTCATATGGCATTTTTCATATGACATTATTTTTAAATATGAATTAAATTAAAATGAAAAAAATGCATAACTACTTTGAAAATAAATCTCAACCCTTAATTTGTGTATACTATTAAGCCAACATATTTAAATTTAAATTGACTAAAATCTAAATCATGTGTCATTATGTTTATCGCGAACTTCGTCCACCTATAACTTTTCAAGGTTAGATATAATAAAAAATCGTAGAACTGTAGTTTTCAAAGCATTCTCATCCTTTGAATGCCCACAATTTACTATAGATAATCACATTGTTTGATGAATAAAATAATAGAAATATAGTCATCAACTTCACCTTAGTAGTGCTCTAGCACATAGATAATTATTATAGCCATGTCTGAAGTTCGATGACGATTATATCTCTTCCATAAAGAACAAGCTATACATTTGTCTCACGGAATAAGAGTCATGCGGAGTCGGGATGTGTGTGAGATAAAGGATGTGCAGGAAAAAGGGTATGTGTGCCAGAATGTGTGTGTGACCATAGAGCAAGGAAAAAAAAAATTCTTCCACACATGGAATTTGGGGGATGTGTGTGACATAAAGGATGTGGAGAAAAAAGGGTATGTGTGCGAGAATGTGTGTGTGAATGCAGAGCAAGGAATAAAAGTTTTCTTCCACACACATGGAATTTGGCTCAAAATATATAGATTGTTTAATTTGGTAAATTTGAAACAAAGAGATGATTTTTATTTTCTTTTAAAGGGCTCAATCTAAGTCACTTTGGAATATATATTCACGCCATCTATAAACATTTGAAAAAGTAGTGTATGACCTTGTTTTTTTTGTTGTCTACTATACATCGTAGGTGTTATTGTTGTATATATAAATTATCTATGTATTCACAGTTGTTCAGTTTTCTTTTCAAATTTGAAGTTTGGGATCTTTCAAATAAAAAGTTTAAGAAATGTAAAACCTAAATATAACTATATTTGTTTGCGAGGATATAACTAAAAGATATATGCCTAAGTTATATATATTCCATTGGTTACAATACTGACCAAAGTTACATATCACTCTATTATGAAGCCAAAGACTTGATAACATATTGAAAATGACGTAACATCTTACCTATCTAATATTTATTTCTCTCATTCAACAACTTCATAATCTCGTTTGTCTTCATATTTATGAATTCATAAAAGTTGAAGGGATGAACATTTGTATATGCCACAACATGTAGATGACTTCGACAAACATAGAAACAGTAAGAAAGAAGTGAATTTCATTTTCAATATTGATCACAAATATTATATTCTTAAAAAAAAAGGTAAAAAAAAAAAAGAAGAATCTTTATTAATTTACATGAAGATTGATTTTTAATATGAATTCAATTATATTTTATTTTTTCACTTTAAAAATAAATGTGTATATAAAAAAAATTATATACTTATAAATATTGTGTACTGTGGTCTTGTATTTTTTATTAGTAAATAAGAGAATTTTGTTATGATAATATTCAGAGTGTCGCATGTCCTATCTTAATAGAAATTACTACATAAAAAAAATGGAATGGATTGATAAGTTTTAATATTGGGTGTGCTTTTTAAATTGTAATTAAAAAAAAAAAAAAATTCATATTGTCATAACATGTATATTCTGGTCAGTGGTATACGATATGAATTGTTTCTTTGAATTTTGAATTATGCCAATGGTTATTTGAGAACTATGGGAACAATGCATCTTATGAGTCTCTATCTTATTCTTACGCGTATGAATAGTTTCTTCATAAATTTTTAATGTAAATTATATATGTGTAAGAGTTTATCTATATCATATACATAGATCTGCAATTTTGGTAGATATTCAAAAATAAAAAATAAAAAATAAAATAGAATTCAAAATAAAAAAATGTTTATATATATATATATATATATATATATATGATAATTATAATTTTCCATAATATAATAAATCTATATATATTTATTTCAAATTATATTCTTAAGTAATAATTATTATATTTTTATTTTTTAAATAAATTTTACATTTACTAAATTTAAAGGTGAGATAAGTTTCCGTTGGATTATTTTTTCAAATAATTAATATATATCTATGTATCCGATTTTTTCACTCTCATAAAAAAAACTTAAGAAAAATGTCTAAAAAATGATGCGGGGAAAATTAAAATCAGAATTGATAAATTTTCAAAGCACTAACTATACATTTGTCTCAACCCTATGGTTTCTCTTATGAAGGACGACATCTATGGCCATTTACATTAAAACACCTTTATTTCTCTCTACTATAGGAGTTGGAAACTCCTGGAGGAAGATACACAAAGGGAAAATCTTTCTTGACATTTATGGGGCCCCACATTTCAATGCAACCTTTGGCAATTACCACAAATATCTCAAGTATTTAAACTATGTAGAGAATGATATTTTTCATGGAAAATCAGGTGGATATGAAATTGGAACTTGATTCTTTGAATGATTTGAGAAAGTAGTGTGTAGGAAATCAATAGTGAGAAGTAGGAGAATGTGCGAGAAGTGACAAGTGCAGAAGAAGTAGTTGTGTAAAGTAAGGGATGTGTGTGGAATAAAGGATATGTAGAAGAGGGGGTATTTGTGAGAGGATGGGTGTGAAAAGGGAATGCATGCGTTGAGAAAGGAAAACAAAATTTCTTCCACACACATGGAATTTGGCTTTGTTTTACTGGTAAATTTGTAAGAGATATGATTTTATTTTCTTTTAAAGGGTTTAGTCTAAATCACTTTTCAATATATATTCATGCTATCTATCAACATTTGAAAAAGGAGTATATTGCCTTGTATTCTATTATGGTCGTCTACTATTTACCAGAGGTATTATTGGAGCATATATAAGTTGTTTGTGTGTTTATAGATGTTTAATTCTCTTTTCAATGTTGATTACAAAAATTACATGCTTAAACACAAGGCCCAATAAAAGAAGAAGAAGAATTTTTATTAACTAATATGAAGATTGATTTTGAATGTGAATTCAAATTTGTTTCATTCTTTCACAATAAAAACAAATGTAAATAAAAAACATATCTATGCTTTTAAGTATTGTGTAACATGGTGTTGTATTTTTTTATTAGTAAATAACAAAATTTGATAATATTAGTGTCACATATCCTATCTTAATAGAAATTAATACATAACAAAAATGGAATGGATTGATCACTTTTAGTATTAGGTGTAGTTTTTAAATTGCAAATTATTTAAAAAAAATATCTATTACCATAACACTTATATTTTGCTACACATATACAATATAAATCATGTTTTTGAACAATACATCTTAGGGGCCTCAATCTCATCTCATTCTTACGCATATGGATGGTTTCTTCATAAATAATTATTTTTATATTATTTTAATACCAATTATATATCCATGAGAATTTATCTATATCCTTTGTACACATGCCATTTTATACATGTTGAACAGAAAAAACATTAAAATCAATAGAAATAAAAATTAAAAAATATTAATGTATAATAATATTATATATACGAGAATGCTAATTATACATTTTATAATTATTTTAATTTTTTTCGAGTAATAAGTATCATATTTTAATTTCTTTTAATATCTTTTATATTTATTAAATTTGAAGTTTAAGTTGGATTATTATTTCAAATAATAATAATGATATTTTTATTGAAAAAATAAATTTATATTTCTATGTACCTATAAGAAGGAATAAAATATAAGAAAAGTGTCTAAAATGCGAAGTAGGGAAGTGCATAAGAATAGGTTTGAGAAGGGAATGTTTTTGCAGAGGAAGGAACACAAACTTTCTTTTGCGCACAATTTTCTTTTAGACACATGATTTTTTTCATAGAATATATAGATTGTTCACTGATAAATTTTTAATAGAATGATGTTTTTATTTTCTTTCAAGGGTTCATTCTAAGTCATTTTGGAATATATATTCACACTATCTATAAATAATTGAAAAACTAGTGTATCTCCTTATATTCTATTTTGGTTGTCTACTATGCATCGTAGGTATTATTGCAGTATATATAAGTTGACTATGTGTTTATAGATGTTCATTCTCTTTTCAAATTTGGAGTTTGAGATATTTTCAAATATGAAGTTTAATAAATGTAAACCCTAATTATAACTATATGTTTTTTTGAGTATATAACTGGAAAATATATGCTTGGGCGATATATATTTGATAATATATTGCAAACGACATAACATCTTGCCTAAGTAATTGAAAACTTGCTAATATTTTACTTTTCCCATGGAACAAATTTACAACCTACTTTTTCTTAATCTATATGAATTCATAAAATTTGGTGGGATGAAAATTTGCATATACCATAACATCAAGATGACTTTGATAAACTTAGAAGCAGTAAAAAAAAAAAAAAATCATTTTCAATGTTGATCGCAAATATTATATGATTAGAAACGAAGCCCTAATTAAAACAAGAAGAATATGCATTAATTGACATGAAGATTAATTTTCAATGTGAATTCAATTTTTATCCTTTGTTCACTTTCAAAATAGATGTAAGTAATAATTGATGTATACTTTTAAGTATTTTGTAACATGATTTTTTATTTTCTAAATAAGGTAATTTTGTTATGATAATATTAGTGTCATATATCTTAGCTTAATAGAAATTACTACATAACATAAATGGAATGGATTGATAATTTTTAATATTAGGTGTGATTTTTAAATTATAATTAAAAAGAAAAATGTCTAACCTTCTCCTTTTGACCGGTTTCCTTGAGAGAATAGGGCAACTTGCAATCTTTAACCATATGGCAATATTGTCACATATATAACATCTTATGTGACCAAAATATGGAGGAACATACTCATATAATTTTTTTCTCTACCTTACATTCCTATTCCTCTTTGCATAGATCCTACAGTCAACAACCTTATGCCCAAAGACAATGCATCAGTAACATCAACCATAAAAGAAACTTCTATACCTAGTGACTGATGATGATCTAATTTGATTGTTTGGTTGAAAATAATTCCTTTTATGCTCCATATTCAACTATCAATTATGTTGATAAGGGTTGTTCATTATGCATTTACGATCAACTGCTATATGTCTAGTATTGTGGTAAGTGAAGCACTTGATATCCTCAAATGATAGAAGCAAAATGTCTTCTAGATGAATATTCTTTTCTTGAATCCTTACTTATCTTCTTATTCAATTGTTGGAATCCTTTATTGCTGGTGTCATTTTCCTTAAAATACTTCTTGGATGTTTCCTTGGAATTAGATTATCTTTTCAAATTATTCAAGTTCTAGGTACAACTCTCTATCTTCAGCTAATGGTTCTTCTTCTCTAGATCATTTCTTAATAAAACCACTTCAGCTTTCAAAATTCCACATTGAATTTATTTTTCTTTATGTTGCTTCTTCATTCCCTCTTCAACTCTCCTTCCCTCTTTTATTTGGTTTTTCAAGTTAGAAATGTCTTCTTTAAAATTATATTTGCTTTCCTCAAATTTTTGAAGGAGCTTCCTTAGATCTCAATTTTTTGTTGAGAGCCTTTGTATTTCATCCAATAATGTGTTAAGATTATCCTGATCTCCAATTTATCTATCCTCTAGCAAGTCAACTACTTTGATACTAGGAGAATAAATCTCCTTCAACTAATCACTTTCCTTCTGAGGGGCATTTTTCTACTTCTTCCTTTTCTTCTCCTTTTCTCCACCATTTCTATGGGTATCTTGTTCATTCAATACTTGCTACCTATCCCAAGTGTCCTTTTCAGACATGAGATCCATGACCTTATCAAGGTCTATATTAGGAATATTATTGTAAACTACAGACTTGGCTTGGGCATTCCACTAATGAACTTGTTTTGAAGGGGTTTATTTGCCAAAATCATTCATCACTACCTTCCAAACTTCAGATCCAAGTGCATATAATTGGGATTTTTCCTTCTCTCTCCTTTATTGAATGTTTGAAGGACTTAGCAGTGAAAAAAATTGATGATCCGTGATTTACCCAGATCATCCTTCCAGTGATTAAGTTGCAAAAAAAGGAAACAAGTTTGATACAAATTATTGGAACCTTAGTTATACTGAGAGGGGAGGAGGGGGGAGGGGTGAATCAATATAATGTTGAGTGAATCATCATGACCAATTCTTCCCAAAACATTAAACAATCAATTAAAAACTTAAACAACTAGTAGCATAGTACATGAAGATCAAATCTAAACATGCATGAAAATTCAAATCACAACACAAGAAATAACACAAAAGGACACCATGGATTTCAGGTGGAAACCCTCAAGGGGAGAAACACGATTGTACTTATTCTTTTCTTATCTTCTTCTTATTAATATTCAAACATTTATTTTACATAGATTTTCTAACTCCAACTAGTTAGGAAGCCCCAACTCCCTCTTCATCATCTGTTAAGCCCTACTAGGCAGGAAGATGCAACTCCTTGTCTATCAATTTGCTAGCTAGTACTAGCTAGGAAGCCCCAAATCCCTATTTATAAAGTCACCACTTGTCTGAGGCCCCAACCTCCTCAAATAATTTTACTGACCACTACCAACAAGGAAGCTCCAACTCCCTATCTTAGAAAACCACCACTTTCCAGAGGCCCCAACCTCCTCAATATCAATTCGTTGGCCACTACTAGCTAGGAAGCCCCAAATCCCTATATTAGCAAACCACCACTTGCCGAAGGCCCCAACCTTCTCAAACACCATGGACCATGCTTTAATCCATTTTCAAACTAGAACCTCTTCTATGACAATAACATGATATAAATACTCTCATAATCAACACACTTAGTAGAACCACAAGCTCACAAAGCTATACTCTTGATGGGCCTCTAAACTAGACATAAATTAAGGCTCATGCCTCTAAATTAAACATAAATCAAGGGCTATGATGATCCTTCAACACATTAAACCTCTCTTCTTGCATTAGATAATGGATTTTTAACTTTAATATATTCATTATGAAGGTTTATGAATAATTGCATATTTTTTCCTAATATTATTTATTTTTGTGGAATATTATGAGAATATTAGGTAGATTATGAAGATTTGGAGGAGGAGATCATTTAGGGACTTGCTCCCTATTACAAGAGGATCAATAATAAATAATAAATCAACAAGATATTATGGAATTATGGCACAGATTATGGAACTCCAATGATTGAGAAAATCTAGGAATGTGTTCCTTGCCATTTAATGCAGATTCCTAGTATTGGGGACCAAATCCACTAATCAAGGGATTTTGGTTGGGAAATATTCCTCCATCCATGGGGAATGATTCCCAATAATTTTGTATAAGTACCAAGTCCAATTTTCCTCTAGATATAGATTTTCATTAGTGTTCTTGTGGAGAGAACTCATACTTCTGCAGCTCCATTGTATTTTCTTGGAGGGATGTAATTATATTGATGAAGTAATGAAGATTGGTGTCATGTTCAACTTCTAAATCTTGTTCTCGTCCATAGGTCTCTGAGTTTCCTTGGGCTTGGCCATCCCAAGAGCCTTAGAGCCCTTTGATGAGCCTCATCATTAGGTAATTATATTGGCCTTAACTCACCTCCTATTTATTTTTGTGGAATATTATGAGAATATTAGGTAGATTATGAAGATTTGGAGGAGGAGATCATTTAGGGACTTGCTCCCTATTACAAGAGGATCAATAATAAATAATAAATCAACAAGATATTATGGAATTATGGCACAGATTGTGGAACTCCAATGATTGAGAAAATCTAGGAATGTGTTCCCTGCCATTTAATGCAGATTCCTAGTATTGGGGACCAAATCCACTAATCAAGGGATTTTGGTTGGGAAATATTCCTCCATCCATGGGGAATGATTCCCAATAATTTTGTATAAGTACCAAGTCTAATTTTCCTCTAGATATAGATTTTCGTTAGTGTTCTTGTGGAGAGAACTCGTACTTCTGCAGCTCCATTGTATTTTCTTGGAGGGATGTAATTGTATTGATGAAATAATGAAGATTGGTGTCATGTTCAACTTCTAAATCTTGTTCTCGTCCATAAGTCTCCGAGTTTCCTTGGGCTTGGCCATCCCAGGAGCCTCAGAGCCCTTTGATGAGCCTCATCATTGGGTAATTATATTGGCCTTAACTCACCTCCTAGCTTAGACAAATCAGCTCTTCAACCAACTTATTACATGTTTTGATTGTATTTTATCTAATGAGATGAGTTAAAGTGAGATATTATTCCTAGTGGACTAATATGCATTGAATGCAGGTTTGGAAGAGAAAACCAAGGAATTTTGGTAAGACTAAGGTTTGAAACTCGAATGGGACAAGGGAGAGATACTGTAGGAGGTAAATCCTCCTCATTTACTCCTCCCCCACTCAAATATTCCTCCATTAATCACACCAGATCAGAGTGCAAACAACCAAGTAATGAAGATCAAAAGGTAGTCGAGCAAGTGATAGACAAAGATTTTTTTCATCTCGAGTTTGGGAGCCGAGCCTTCCTATATTTAAGGAAGTCATTGGAGACTTCAGTTGTATAAGTAGAGAAGCCTAGAGCCTCATTAGGATTCAAATTTTTGTTGCAAAAGCACTAGTTATTTTCGAGCTCCAGACTTGTGGAAGACATTGATGTAATTTTCTATTTTGATAATGAAAATGAGCTTTTTCTTGATCCAGCACTGAGTTAACTCAAAGGGCTGAAGCTCTTGGGTTAGGGCCCAACCCTAGCAGCAAAGGCTCATCTTCTTGTATCTGTATTCTTAGCTTAGCTTCATAGATTCATGGTTAAATTGTTTCTAGAAGTATTTCATTGCAAGTATTGTAGATTTGATTAGTTGTTTATTAGTTTGCTTCCGTTTGTGCTTTACATCAGTAGTAGGGTAGAAGAGATAAAAGGAGAACCACAAAGCTGTTAGTGGGTGTCTTGGCCTCACCTCTTCCACCAGGGATCATGATTTGAGGAAAAGACCCTTAAGTAGCCCCAAAAAGACAGATTTTTATTTCTTCATAAGATTTAGAGTTTATTGTACTTAAAATAGCATTTGATCATTTTTGCAAGTGTAGGATTTAGTTTCCATATATTCCATCTTCAATATTTCAGTAGATCTCATTCATGAGTCCATTTTGTTCAACAATTTTCTTCATGCATGAAGTAGACAGCTAGTTCATTAAATTCTACTTTTCTAGCTTGTTAGAATGCTTCTTGTTTACATGACTTTGTGGCAATTATAAATGTTTGATGCAGAACAGGTGCTTCTGTAAATCTAAAGGGATCTCATATTAGGCAACCACCTCCCAACTTAATCCATTCATAATGATCCCTTACTTTCACCAAGTTACTCACCAATCTCATCATTTTACATAGAAATTCCTCCAAGCGTGTTGAGCGAATCCAACCATATCCTAACCTTGGTATTGAGTTCTGAGTGATCCTGGGAATTTTCTCACTCCATTCCACCCATCCACCACCTTCCCTAAGCCTTCCATCACCTCTACCAACCATCATTTTTCTCTCGGTTATATCCTGTAGAAATACAGGGAATCTTGTAGGTTTCTAGTACATCCTGTAGGTTTTCCTGTAGTGGCCTATTTTGAGGCCGAATTGAGGGAAAACCTCTAGGAAGCCACACCAGGTCACCCAAGGGTCTCCCAAACCTTCCAATCATCTCCTAAACCTCCCAACCATCCACCATCATTGCTAAACCACCTGCCACATCACCAAAAGAGATTAGGGTTTACACTTGACTTTCTAGAAAAATAATAAAAGGAAAAAAACAGATTTATTTCGGTCCTTCACATGCACAATAGTGATGTTTGGATGTCTTGAACTTCCATGCTTTAGATAGTAGCATTTCAGACATGTTGGTTTGGAATTTTTTTAAAGCATAGTTTCTCAACATTTAGTTAGAGAAAGGTGTGTTTTTAGCATAGGATTTCAATCATTTTCCTTATTTGCAATAGATAAGATTTCTCCTAGAGTATATTTCTCTTTCTTTCATTAGCGATCAAGCTTCTTCTGAATCCATCAAAGTCCGGCTTGAAAACCCTAGTGTTCTCTTGCCAGCTAAATAATGACAAAATGCAAAACCATCACTTGTACTTGTGTATACAACAATGTCACCTCAAAGTTTGTATGAACCCTGGGTTGATAAAGTAAAGCTACTAGCTCCAGGAGTTGCAACATGCTTGTTGCAATACTAGTGCTCATCACTTTTTGGCACTGTTGCTGGGGAGGTGTCAAAGTACTATGTGATTACTACTTTCTTTCTTATATTTCTTGTTTGTAATATTCTTCCCTTAGTTTCATTTCTGCAAAAGTAATTTAGTTTGCTTCCTTGTCATTCTTCATTCTTTGCTTTCCTTTCCATTCTGCAAGTTAGATTTCAATCAAGTAGTTAATCTTTTCATTCAGTCGGTAGTTTTCATTCAGTCTACAATTTCAATTCTGCAATCACTTTCAGAGTTTGAAAAAATCACAAAACCAACAAGAACATTTCTTTTCATGCCTCTTAGGAATATGGATAACTTAGGGAAATTTTTTCCAAATACCCCCGCTGCTTCAAACAACCAACCTTCCCTCTTATTCAGTGGTTATGAATTGGAGGAAACCTTAGGGGAGCAACCAGACATATTTGAAGAACCTACAGGGGAAGAAGAAGAAGGAGAACCCATTCCTACTGAACCTATGGTTGAAAACGGAAATGACAGGGGAAATAGAGAAAGAGTTGAAGGTGCCTTCCCCATCAGGGAGACCAATGGGGATACTAAGATGAAAAATATAAGCCCTTCTGCCCTTCCTCATTTCCATGGCCTGACTACAGAAGACCCAGACACTTTCTTATTTGATTTTGTTGTCATATGCTGAACCTATGACTATACAAATGATGAGCAGATGTTGAAACTATTTCCATCCACTCTCAAGGATGCAACTTTGCACTGGTTCATGGGTTTGATTGGATATAGCATTACAACTTGGGCTCAGATTCAGTAAGCCTTCAACAACAAGTATCGGGATTACTGTAGGTCTAAAGAAACTAAAGAGGAAATTTTTAGGTTGACCTTAAGCAATGATGAATCCCTAGAGGATTATGAAGAAAGATTCTAGAATAGCTACAAAAGGGCTAGGTGCACACTTGACCCTAAGTCACTAAAGTTGGTCCTACTTAGAGGAGTAAGGGAAGACCTTCTGGATACCCTAAACTTGTTAGCAGGAGGGGATATCTACCAGTTACACTATGAGGATATCAAGACTGTCTTTAGAAACCATTCTAGGGTAACCAGGAAAAAGGGTAGGGGTAGTCAACCCATGTTCAGTCCATCCTCTTCCAAGTCATCCATCAAGGGTGAAATTGGAAATATGCTAGAGGATTTCAAAAGTGAGATGTTGTAAACCCTTTCCCTGCAGATGGACACTAAGCACATTAAGAGAAATTAAGAGGAAGCATAGAGAGTCTTCGCCATTTTTTGTCCTAGATGCACCTGGAGGCATCCTAGGAATGAACTTCCATTGAATTCTATTGAAATTTGATCAATCTGTGAAGAAAACCACTCCACAGACAAGTTCCCCTCTTTACCTGGACTCAAAGCTGTATATCAAGGAGCTGAAGGGGTCACTAAGCATCTTTTCTACATACACCAAAGGAGACCTCATGGGCCTAAGCCATACCATCAAGGCATGCAAGGGTCATCCCATGCATATTACAACCCCAACCAGACCACATCCATACTTTCTTAGGGACCCCTTGATCATCCTTCCTAATCTACACCTCCTTCTTAGTCCTTTGCACCTCATTATCATTCCTAGCCATCCAACCAGTCATTTCAACCATATGCTCCACCACAACCTCAGTGGAATGCACCACCCCAGGGGTGGAGGCCCCAATACAACAATGTCCCAGCTTTATTTCCTTCACCACCAGCCCAACCACATCTTTTACACTCTACTCCACCTAAAAAACCCTAGATTCCTGCCCAGCCAAATCTGAACCTAAACAATAGACAGGCACAACAAGTATACAATGGAGAGACATCATATCCAGCTTATGCTATGGAGATTCAGGAAATCAACTTGATATTTGGGAGAGTACTCCCGACAACCAACCTCTACCTCCACCCAGGGAGGTTGAGGAAGAAAGAGAGGAAATTGTGCTTAAAGTAAATCCACCACCCTTTTTTGAGAGATTAACCCAGCCACCCCAGACTACCCCCGAAGAAACTGAACTTCTAGGAGAATTGAAAAACCTATGTGTCAAAATTCTACTTCTCCAAGCTACAAGGATGTACCTATTTACAACAAGTTGATTAAGGAGAAGTGCTTCAAGCATCCAAGGAGGCAAAAAAGAGATGACCCTACCATTAATATCATTAGACAACTGTCTGACTTAATGTTGGGGCAGGTAATCTATCCAAAGTATTTGGATCTTGGAAGCCCTGTAGTAGATGTGCACATCAATGGCACCATTGTCCCACACAATTTGATCGATCTTGGGGCTTCCATTAATGTGATGACCAAGGACACCATGCTCAAACTCGACCTCCAAGGATCATTGAGGAAGAACACAACAATTCTGCAACTTGCAGACCGCTCCACAGTGACCCCTGAGTGGATTGTGGAGGATGTGCTAGTCTCCACTGATTCTTGGGACTACCCTGTAGATTTTCTAGTTCTCCAATCTAAGGCTAAGCTTACTAGTTACCCTCTCATCCTTTGGAGGACCTGGTTATCCACAGTCGATGCTTACATTAGATGCAGAGCTAGAAATATGACCATCAAGAATGGTCAAATGTCCAAGCAGTTAGTCCTATACCCTCCTGCTTAGCCATCTCTAGAACATGACTTACCTTTGTGGCTGGAAGAGGCAGAGGAAGATGAAGTTTATTCTGCCCAACTCTATACCTTAGAAACAACCATGGGAGGGGGACAGTAGGATGAAGATGATTTGATAGAACACATACTCCAAAGTCCAACCCCAGGACATTGTCCTTAGAGGAAGTAGTAAAGGAAACCCAAAACAACCATCATGTGGATCTATGCTTAGCCGATTCCAACCCTATTTGTGTCAAAACCATAGAATTCGGTCCTGAGAGAAATTTGAAAATCAATCCATCTCTTTCTGTTCTCCAAGAAGAAAAGTTATGCAACATGCTAAAGGAACACCTGGATGCCTTCGCTTGAAGTTACCGAGAAATGAAGGGAGTCATTCGTAAGAGTCATGTAGCCAATGTATCAATCTGATTACCTTCTATGCCTATGCTTATTTGAAGGATCACTCACATTCTCCCTCGCATCTTGCACAAGTCTCTCAGCTTTTATGGTTTTCTTCCTACCTTCTCTAGTTGATTGTGCTTGAGTTGCTATCTCCAATCTCTACTCCTCAACTTGTGGTTGCTCTACAAAATCTTTAGGCTCCTCCTTTGGAGCTAAAAGATCCTCTTCTGGTGGGATCTATATCTCCCTCTCAAGAGAGAACCACATGGATTTTTCTTCATCAAATTTGACATCCCATCATACAACTATCATTTCGAGGGATGACAAATACACATGATAGTTGTGGGGAGTTTCTGTGTAACCCACAAACAACCCCAACTCTGTTTTCAACTCCAAATTTTTCCTTGACTCTTTGGAGACATGGAAATAGACAGAGGCTCCAAAGATCCTGAAGTGAGACACATCTGGCTTACTCCCCAAGAAAGCACCCTTTGGTTTGATCATGTGAAGAATCCAATGAGGACTCCTATTTTACAAATAGACTGTTGTGTTACATGCTTCAACCCACAAGTGTAGAGGTAGGCTTTGTTCACACAACATCACCTGTGCTTCTCCCACAATGATTCAATTCATCCTCTCATCCACCATGTTCTACTGCAGGTTGTGGGATGTTGTCAACTCTCATCCAATGCCTTCTTTTGTACATAAATTTTTAAACTCATTCAACAAGTACTCACCTCCATTATCGCTCCTGAGAGCCTTCACATTATTGCGTGCTTCTTTCTCCATAGTGCCTTGAAATCTAAGAACTTGGATAAAGTCTCATCCTTCTTCTTCATGAATAATATCCAATGCTTCCATGAATAGTCATCAATAAATATAACAAAATACTTATGATTAGCATTGGAGGCTGTCGAGAAAGGTCCAAACACATTAGAGTGGATATGTTTAAGGGCTTCATGTGCTCTGCCCTCCCAATCATGGAAAGTGTCTTTTGTGTACTTCCCTAAGGTACACCCTTTGCATGTGTCCTAATTCTCTAGTGCCCCTTTGGGGAGGCTTGTGGTAATATAGCTCATGATCTTCAAAGTTTCATCATTCAAATGGCCAAGTATTCTATGCCAAAGTTCACTGACATCACAACTCTACACCTTCTTCGCCTTTGTGCTCAATGCGGCACAATTTTCCACATCTATCTTGTATAGTTTTTGCACTCGAACATCGATATGCTTCACTTGTCCCATGGCTATGTGTCTCAAGAATTCCTTTGCTTTTATGAATATAACATCATAGCAATGATATTCCAAAACTGCAATGGAGACAATATTATTCTTTAGATCTGGTTCAAGCATCACATCCTTAAGCCTGAGAGGGTAGCCTAACTCCCTTTAAAAGGTGATATTACCAATCTTGGTCACATTGTACCTTCCATCATATCGCATATTGATGTGAATATAGAGATCCTTCTCCTTCAAATCACTGAAAAAATATCTATTCTCTGTCATATGGAATGAGGCACCGTTATAGATATACCACACACTTCCCATCACTGTGCTATCCATTCATGCGATGAGAGTAAAATCAAGCTTGAACTGTGAAGCCAAGGCTTCACCCACTTCTCCTCTCATGGTCTTTGGTGAGCACCAGTATTGCAGCAATAATGCTACAACTCCTGGGCTTCCTACTTTACTTTTATCAACCCGGTAGTTCGTAACAAACTTGGAAGCGACGGTGTTGTATGCACAAGTACTAGTTCTTACTGCAGGCTGTCACTTGGTCAGCTGGTGCAAGATCACTAGGAGCTCAAGCCAACTTCTATGGATTCTAGAAGAAGCTCTATATGTGATGAAAGAAAGGAAAGCTTACTCTATAGAGGCTACTCTACTTGCAGAAAGGAGAAGAAGACTGAAATGTAAGGTAAACCTAGCAAACCCTAATTAACCAACTAATCCTACTTTTGTAGAAAGAGAGATAAAAACCATGAAATGAATGCCATTACTTAACCTAGGAAGTAAACAACATCTACTCAAGCTATTTCTAGAAGGAAATGAGAAAAAAACATCTTTTTGGATTTTCATGTATTTTTAGGTGAAATTGTCATGCATGTAATTTATTTGTTTGTGACTATGACAGTGATTAGGTGGTGATGGAGGACGACTTTGGAGTTTGCAGAGGTGTAGGAAGGTGTGGATGGGTCCTAGGAGGTCCCAAGTGGCCTTCCAGAGGCTTTCCCTACAATCAGACTTCAAAAAGACACCTACAGGAAAATCTACAGGAGGCTGCAGGGGATCTACAGGAGGTCTACAAGAGGATGCGGAGAGCTATTTTAGAGGTTTTGAATGGGGGAAATGGGTGGAAAGGGTAGCTGATGGCTACGAGGATGTGTTAAGGTGTCTAAGGTTCATCAAGGAGGATTAGGGAAAAGAAAGATGGTTGGACTTGTTCAACGAAAGAAAGGAAAGTGCATGAGAAAAGTGTAGGAAATTAAGGAATATTTGTGAGGGACTTTGGATGGCCTGCGGAACATGGATCAAAGAGAGATGGTGATGGCTGATTGGTTGACTTATTTTGAGTAGAGATGTACTCCAAGAGAACTAAAAATCAAACACTAAGACTAAGCAAGCAAAGAAACTAGCTATACTAAAAAATTAGAACTATTCATCAAGCTAATCTAAATTCTCATTTTGAAATGTAAATGTTGAACAATGCTATATGGAAAGAAAGAATGGAAGGAGATTTATTGTAAAGATAGAAATGAATGTGGTGAAATAGATCTATAGCAAAATCACTAACCTTCTAACAAACTGCAACACTAGCAATCCTATGGAAAAGACAAATGTGTATTTTTTTGTGGCAACGAGAGGGTCTTGGCCTCAGTTCATGGTCCCAATGGGGAGAAAGGAGGCCAATGCTCTGTTGATGGCCTTTGTGTATATTCTTCTATCATTGTTCAACCTACTACAACAAACTGAAATGGAAACAACCTTTTAAATCACCAAAAGTAACCTATCCTTAACCAAGAAAGAGATCTATCTAACAGCGATGAATTCATAAACTGAAACAAAACATATAAATACAAAACAAGAGGTGCTTAGCTACTTGGATTGGGCCCTAGCCCAAGAGCTTCAACCCTCTGAGGTGACTCAGTGCTAGCTCAAAAACAATCTCATCTTCATTATCAAAATAACAGTAAGATTACATGAAACTGTCCACAAAAGTAAGCTCGAAGTTGAGCAGAGAAAAACTACAACAAAAGTTTGAAAATTTGACTAATATTCAACAACCTAATGAGGCCCTAGGCCTCTCTACTTATACAACTGGAGCTCCCAACAGCTCCCTTAAAATCAGGGAGGCTTGGCTCCCAAAACTTGAGATAGACAATAGTTATCCTCCACTTGCTCGACTGCCTCCTTGGTGCATTGATGTGGCTGCTTGTGCTCCAAGATTTTTGAAGGAGAATTCGAAGTAGGGAGTCATAAATGAGGGGGAAACCCTCCTATAAATCCTCTCCCTTGTCTTCTTCAAATATTCTCTGCCAAATGTCCATTAAATCTTTCACTTTGTCTCCAAAATTGACCAAAAATTTGAATTAAGCACACATTAGACTCCATGGCATAATGACCAACCCAACCCACTCTATTAGCATAAATATAATAAAAAACATGCAATAAACTAATGAGAATGGTGGATTAAGCTAAGTTAGGAGGCAAAATGAGCCCATATAATTACCCATTTATGGGGCTCATCATCACCCCCCTACTGAATGTGTTTCTCATCCTCTGAGCAACTAGTCCACCTCGTCATCTTTGATGGCCCTGATGGCCTCCCTGGCATCCCATGCTTCTAACGTGAGATCCTCTTCTTTATCATGGAATATTGCCTTTCTATCCACTTCTTCCCACTGTTGTTGTTCTTCTTCCTCTTTTCTGCCCTCTAACAGTCCTAGCAGTAGTGGGGGACTTAGTTTGAGGCCAATCCAATTGACCTTCAAACTTTGCATAGAGTGCTTGTACAATGGCACTCTCATTAATGCTTCTTTCATCCTTGTTGGGGAGTGATACTCCCTTATTTGCAAGCTGTGTGGCAGTGTATTCCACCTCCTCACACAAGCATGAATACAGTCATCTCCAAGTAATCTTTCCATGTCCTCAAAATGTGCAATGGCCTGAGCCTGATCATTGATATACTTAGGGGCAATTTGAGGATTATTTGCAAGCAACTGGTGTGTACTGATGAGAGCCATGGGGTCTGATAGCTTAGCTCTGATCATTAGGGGTTCATTTTTCTCTTTTGCCATCAATTTTTTTTTATTTCTGTTGCCCTTTTCTCCTCATGATTCATCCACGAGGCCATGGCCATTAGCTGTAGGTCCCCTAGCCTAGCGTTGGGATCCCATAGGTTCATATCAGTGAGGGCCATGTTATGCAAATATAACTCTGCTATCTTTGCCTTGTCTTCAGCTGAACTTTGGTCACATATGTCCATGAACTGTCTGTAATCCTTAAAAGGCATTGTGCCTCTCTATGCCAATGTCTTGATCTAAAACTGTAGCCACTAGTCTTTGAGGTATACTCCATATGATTTTGCTAGTGTTCTACACTATAGTGCCTCCATAGACTAGCGAGTCAGGCATGCCAATTGTGTTTCCTTTTCTTGCAGCTGTCTTCTTAGCAGCTCATTTTCTGTTTCCAAGTGAGTCCTTCTGATTGCCTCTCTATGTCTTACAGCACTTAATTCCCTACCCATCTCTCTAAGCTGGTTCTCTATGTGGCCAATATCCTCTACCCCCTTGGACTTGGTGATTTTCATCCATCTATGGATCCTTATTCTTTCTTTCTCCAGCTCAAAGAACAGTGGGACTACAAATTTCTGTGGAATGATTTCCCCCCTCGAGAAGATTGTAGTAAGAGCTCAAACTAGGTTGGTGGTCAAGTTTGGGTCTCTGTTGTTTCCTCCTTCTCCTTTGGTTGTTCTTCTACCCTTTTCTCAAGTTTTTCGGTCTACTGTAGGTTAGTCAGGGTCTTCTGTAGAACAGTATGTGCCTCCTATAGAGCTGCTTTTGAGTCCTGTAGTTGCACTCTTTCCTTCCAAGTGGAAGATTTGAGACTCCCTCTTTCATATGTGATGGGGGTTTTAGAGGGAGATTCTTTCCCTTTGACAGTGGGTGAATCTTCAATTACAATAGGCACTGTTGAAGATGGCTGTAGTTTTCCTGTCTTTATCCTTGTGCTTTTCCGAGCCTTGAAGTATATTGATGTTTGCCTCTTCCTCTTTTGTTTGGGTTTAACTCGGGTGCTGAGGGTAGCAAGAACAGTTGTTGCCTCCCTTTCTAGGGTCTTAGGAGACACTTCTGTCTTTTCTGCCCCTTTTTCCTCTCCTTTTGTCTCTGTTTTAGTCTCTGCTGGTTTTGTTTCCTCTCGCTCTGTTTTGGTTTATTCCTCCTCTGGTTTAGTTTCCTCCTCTGTTTTGGTGTCTTCCTCCTTTGTTTGTTCCTCCATTTCCTCCCCTTCTTCCCCTTTTTTCTCTTCCCCCTCACTCTCACAAGTACTATGATTGTATGTGAGGGCCTTTATATTATCTCCTACTATCATGTTTCCGAAGATTTCCCATGCTATGGGAATTGTGAAGGTGTGGAGGGCTTCTTCCACTAATAGATTAATTAACCCATGGTGAGCCAACTGATCTAGACCTCCTGCCTTCAACTTATTGCTGGAGTCTATGAGGGAATACAAGAGAAAGTAGGGGATGTTAAGTTTTTGTGGTGTGGGAGTGTCCATGCCATATCTCAGCTCATGGAGAAGTCTAAAATGGTAGACATAAACTATGCTATACCTCCCTTCACAAGAAATGTACTTGATGATTTGGTAACTGACCTCATCCCAAGGGTAAGGTATGCTCATTCTTCTAATTCCATTTTTGTCTTCTACAGGATGTTCATTTGGTTGGAAGAAGGTTTTCTTGGCAACTTGTCCCATTGGCTTTTCATCTTTGCTCCAAGGTAATCCAAGGGGAAGGCTGGTAACTCTACTGATAAATTCTGGGGTGATTTCCATGGTGAGACCTCTGAAAGTAACAGTGGCATGGGTCTTTGAGCGAGATACTAATGCAAGGACAAACTCTTGAGCCACTTCTTCATCAAACCCTCGAAATTTTTCAAAAAATGGCATCCAATTTGCTCTGGTGAAAATGGCTACCACCTCGAGATGTTCATGGAGCTTGACTAAATTTGTGGGTTCCTTCCTCATGAATCCCCCTGTCATTTTTCTTATACCCTTTTGGAACACCCCAGGTAGAGATGGAGACAAATTTTTTTGAAGAAACAGGAAACAGAGAAAAACTGTGTTTTTTTTAAAGAAAACAGGCAGAATTGTTTTTATGGAATTCCTATCCTTCTACAGGCTTATTCTCTCCTTAAAATTGTATCATTTCTTTCACATATTAATATTCAAGGTGGGTCTATACAGAACCTACCTCTTCAAGCTAGAATTTGAGCAAAAACCCCATGTTTCCTTCTAAAAAACTGCTCACTGCCCCTCCTATAGAACTGGTCGTAGGTGCTCCTGTAGAACTTGTTATTGCTCTCATAGACCGTCGATAGCAGGTGGATGGTTGAAAATGATAGAGAACGATGGTTTCAAGGTTATGGAGGTGGTACAGAGCTTGTTGCAGCTAAGTGGACGAGGACGAAATGGAAGAAAATGTGGTGAAGGCGTTTCGAGGAGGAATACTTATGTCTTATTTGAGATATTTCCGGTGATGGGGTGAGCTGGCAAAAATGTACGTTGCTATATTCAGACCATTGGCCCCTACTAGGTTTTCATCATGGCTCTTTCTCGCAATCACTTCCCATCATTTCATCGGAGTTTGCATATCTTCCACTACATGTCCTTTAGATTTTTCTCTAAGTTGACTAGGCACATGTGTGGTGACAACTCCAGATGAGTGCAGTCAACTGGATGAGGGTGGCCAGTTAACTAGCAACCTTTTCTCATTCAACCCTAACCATCTCATTTGCTTATGCATATTTCTCAATTACACCAATTCAACAGAGGAGTGGGTTAGTCACTTACTTGTGAGTCGAATGTATGTGTTGTGAGGAATTTTGGCTCCTATTGCTGTTGCATGCTTGTATTTCCTTTGTTGCATGCCTGTATTTCCTTTGCTACATACTTTCTGCTTCCTGATGTGGTTGTATTGTGTGCAGGTTCCTTTCTGGCTGGATCTAATCTTTAGGTGTATGCTTCAACCTTCAGATTTACACCCTCATGCTGCTGATGCTAGATTTTAATGGGACATTGACTTGTTTTGTCCATATCTCCCAAACGATAGACTGGATTGACCTGAAATTTTCTGAGCATGTTTCCATCATCATTATGCACCTCCCATAGAAAACTTTTGGTCAATGGATGCACGGATTTCGAGAAAAACTGAAAATGACTGAAGGTACTGGAGGTTGATTTCTTGGAAACCGTGCACTAGAATTAGCTAAAATTTCTTGGGCATGTTACCATCCACCCATATGCATCTCCCATGAAACAGTTTCTTAAATGGATGCACGGATATTGAGAAAATGCAAAAATGGCTAAAGGTGATGGAGGCCAATTTCTTGGTAACCGTGCACTAGAATTTGCTGAAATTGCTTGAGCATGTTACCATCATCCATATGCAACTCCCCATGAAATGGTTTTTTAAATGGATGCATGGTTTTCAAGTTAAGGAAAAAATAAATTTATGCTCTATGTATTTTTAGCATTAGAGCATCCTGCAGTTCTTTGGACAGTAAGAAAAATGAGCTTGGGGTGTGATGCAGGCTTGGAAATGATGGAAGAGAGGTTTGAAGACTGTAGGAGGATTTATAAACCCTTTATGAAGCTTCCCTGTTCCTCAAGCTACTTTTAAAATCCATTTCTGGCTCTCTGCAATTTCTACATGAGCCTCCTGTAGAAAACACAGGGCCCCCTGTAGAAAACACAGTTTTCGGAAAAGAAGCACAGTGAGGTGAAAAGAATGTCAAGAATGATGGAGAAAGGTGAGGGAAGGTAGGATAGGTTCTGTTATTGGTTTCAGAGCTCCCTTGGCACATGTTGCTGCTTCCTATAGTCCTCCTGCACCTGTAATACAACTGGAAATTCATTTTTCTTTTTCTTTTTGTCTTTTTTTTTTTTTTTTGAAAACAACTAGGATGCCTCAGAGAGGTTTTCACCCTAATTGCCTGCCTTGGGTGCCTCCAAGGGAGGTTTTCACCCAGGGATTGTATTCTTTTTCCTCTTTTTCTTCTTTCCAACCCATTGACCACCTCATGGAGGTTTTCAATCAATGAGCCAATCTGAGGCGCCTCCAAGGAGGTTTTCACCTTAGATTTTTATTTTTTCTCTTATTTTTCATTCTTTTTTTTTCTCTCTCTACCCTACCCTACTTGAAAAACAAAATCATTTTCAAGTATAAGAATACTTCTAATGGAGCCATGTGCACATCGAGATGATAGACAAAATGATGTGGAGGCTAGAAATGTATGCTTTGACATATATCCGGATTTCAGAGACCAAATGATTTGACTTTGAAGGGAT
This sequence comes from Pinus tabuliformis, assembly GCA_031772625.1. Taxonomy (NCBI): domain Eukaryota; kingdom Viridiplantae; phylum Streptophyta; class Pinopsida; order Pinales; family Pinaceae; genus Pinus; species Pinus tabuliformis. The sequence goes on along the minus strand of CM062818.1, from coordinate 794,302,404 downwards.
CAAGCATAGTTGAGGAAGAGAGTGATGTTGCAACTTAGTGACTATCTAGAACCATATCTCAATATAGTTGTGATGTCCTTGGCCCTTCTACTAATCTGGATCATTCTTCATGTCTTCTTCTACCATGACCTTCATATCTTCCTCTTTTTGTTGATTTTTCTCTTGAATACATGGAGGATTTGATGGTAACCATGAGGGAGCTCTCTTGATCTTTGATTTTGATGTCTTCTCTTCATCAAGTGCAGCCCATGCTTCTTTGATCTTCTCTTTTGAATCTTCTTCTGCTGGATGTGGTCCTTCGATGATATCAATATAATCTATTTTTTGCAATACTCTTTCTGAACTATGGTGAATACCATTGAGCCCAAGAGGAGTTGTTTGGAAGTGTTGTACCTCAGTATTGTAAATGGGTTGAGCTACTTCAATGTGTGGGTTTGGAAATGGTGGTACAGGTAGTCAAGTGGGAGTGTATATTTGAGATGGATGTGGATGGGGTTGTGGTTGGGTAGGTGGTGGAGGTAGAAGAGCGGGAAGAGAGATGTATTAGGGCCTCCACCTCGGATGAGATGAATTCCACTGAGGTTGCAGTTGAGCATAGGGTTGACATGAATGGGTGGCTGGTTGGGCATGATATTGAGATGTGAAGGACCAAGGAGGAGGCATGGACTAGGAAGGATGAGCAGGGGGACCCCAAGAAGGTATGGAAGTGACTTGGTTGGGGTTGTAGTATGCCTGGGATGTCCCTTGCATCCCCTACTGGTATGGTCTAGGTCCATGCAGCCTCTTTTGGTTTATGTAATAGATCTGCTTAGTGACTCCTTCGGCCCCTTGGTATACAGCTTTATGTCCGGGCAAGGATGGGCACTTGTTTGTAGAATGATTTTCTTCACAGAGTGAACAAATCTCTATAGAGTTCAATGGGCATTCATTCCTAAGATGCCTCCTGGTGCATCTAGGGAAAAAAATGGCCAAAGCCCTCTCTGCTTCCTCTTGTTTTCTTTTGATATGCATGGCAAGAATCTGCAACATCTCACTCTTGAAGTCTTCCAGCATGTTTCCAATTTCACCTTTAATGGATGAGTTGGAAGAAAAGGTACTGCTCCCAACATTTTTGTTTTCAGCCATTGGCTCAAGAGGAATGTTTTCTTCTTCTTCTTCCCCTATAGGTTCTTCAAATATGTCTAGTTGTTACCTAAGGGCTTTTCTTGATTGCAGCCACTGAAGAAGAGAGAAGGTTGGCTATGTGAAGTAGTGGGGGTGTTGTGCAAACATTTCCCTGAGTTATCTCTATTCCTACGAGGCGTGAAAGGAAATCTTTTTGGTTGGTTTTTGTTTTTTTTCACTGATTGTACCTACAAAACTGAAATTGATTGAAGAAACAAATTGCAACTAACTAAAATGAACTTGCTAAAATGGAAATTGCAGAATTGAAATGAAAGCAATGAAATGACTAATCTACTTTTGCTGGAATGGAAATTGCAGAATTGAAATGGAATAAAGGGAATGACTAATCTAATTTTGCTGAATTGGAAATTGCAGAATTGAAATGAAAGCAAGGAAATGCAGAAATTGAAAGAAACAACTACTCTACTTTTGCTGAATTAACTACTTAGCACAATGTTGCAGAAGGAAATAGAAGAAAAGCAGTAATCAGAAAATACTTTGATGCTTCCCTGGAAACGGCACCAAAAAGTGGTGAGCACCAGTATTGTAGCAATAATGCTACAACTCCTGGGCTTCCTACTTTACTTTTATCAACCTTGTAGTTTGTAACAAACTTGAAAGCGATGGTGCTATATGCACAAGTACTAGTTCTTACTGCAGGCAGTCACTTGTTCAGCTGGCGCAAGATCACTAGGAGCTCAAGCCAACTTCTATGGATTCCAGAAGAAGCTCTATATGTGATGAAAGAAAGGAAAGCTTACTCTACAGAGGCTACTCTACTTGCAGAAAGGAGAAGAAGACTGAAATGTAAGGTAAACCTAGCAAACCCTAATTAACCAACTAATCCTACTTTTGCAGAAAGAGAGATAAAAACCATGAAATGAATGACATTGCTTAACCTAGGAAGTAAAAAGCATCTACTCAAGTTATTTCTAGAAGGAAATGAGAAAAAAACATCTTTTTGGATTTTCATGTGTTTTTAGGTGAAATTATCATGCATGTAATTTATTTGTTTATGACTATGACAATGATTAGGTGGCGTTGGAGGATGACTTTGGAGTTTGCAGAGGTTTAGGAAGGTGTGGATGGGTCCTAGGAGATCCGAAGTGGCCTTCTGAAGGCTTTCCCTATAATCGGACTTCAAAAAGACACCTATAGGAAAATCTACAGAAGGCTGCAGGGGATCTATAAGAGGTCTACAGGAGGATGCCAAGAGCTGTTTTAGAGTTTTTGAAGGGGGGAAAATGGGTGAAAAGGGTAGCCTATGGCTAGGAGGATTTGTTAAGGTGTCTAAGGTTCATCAAGGAGGATTAGGGAAAAGAAAGATGGTTGGACTTGTTCAATGAAAGAAAGGAAAGTGCATGAGAAAAGTGTAGGAAATTAAGGTAGATTTGTGAGGGACTTTGGATGGCCTGCGGAACATGAATCAAAGAGAGATGGTGATGGCTGATTGGTTGACTTATTTTGAGTAGATATGTACTGCAAGAGAACTGAAAATCAAACACTGAGACTAAGCAAGCAAAGAAACTAGTTATACTAAAAAAACAGAACTGTTCATCAAGCTAATCTAAATTCTGATAATTATGCTAAACAATGCTATATGGAAAGAAAGCATGGAAGGAGATTTATTGTAAAGACAGAAATGAGCATGGTGAAATAGATCTACAGCAAAAGAATTAACCTTCTAACAAACTGCAACACTAGCAATCCTATGGAAAAGACAAATTTGTGTTTTTTTGTGGCAGCAAGAGGGTCTTGGCCTCAGTTCATGGTCCCAATGGGGAGAAAGGAGGCCAATGCTCTGTTGATGGCCTTTGTGTATCTTCTTCTATCACTGTTCAACCTGATACAACAAACTGAAATGGAAACAACCTTTTAAATCACCAAAAGTAACCTATCCTTAACCAAGAAAGAGATCTATCTAATAGCAATGAATTCATAAACTAAAACAAAACATATAAATAAAAAACAAGAGGTGCTTGGCTACTTGGATTGTGCCCTAACCCAAGAGCTTCAGCCTTCTGAGGTGACTCAGTGCTAGCTCAAAAACAATCTCATCTTCATTATCAAAATAACAATAAGATTACATGAAATTGTCCACAAAAGTAAGCTTGAAGTTGAGCAAAGAAAAACTGCAACAAAAGTTCAAAAATTTGACTAATATTCAACAATCTAATGAGGCCCTAGGCCTCTCTACTTATACAACTGGAGCTCCCAATAGCTCCCTTAAAATCAAGGAGGCTTGGCTCCCAAAACTTGAGATAGACAACAGTTATCCTCCACTTGCTCGGCTGCCTCCTTGGTGCATTGATGTGGCTGCTTGTGCTCCGAGCTTTCTGAAGGAGAATTCGAAGTAGGGAGTCATAAATGAGGGGGAAACCCTACTATAAATCCTCTCCCTTGTCTTCTTCGAATATTTTCTACCAAATTTCCATTAAATCTTTGACTTTGTCTCCAAAATTGATCAAAAATCTGCATTAAGCACACATTAGACTCCATGGCATAATGACCAACCCAACTCACTCTATTAGCATAAATATAATAAAAAAAATGCAACAAACTAATGAGAATGGTGGATTAATCTAAGTTATGAGGCAAAATGAGCCCATATAATTACCCATTTATGGGGCTCATCAGTCTTCTTCCTTCCTTCTTGTGTGGACACTTCATGTCATAGTGCCTGAATTCATGATAGTGAAAGAACATGATTATGGACAATTCTTTCTTCTTACTCCCTTGACTAGATTCTTCTTCTTGCCCCCTTGACTAGATTCTTTTTTGGATTGGAATTTCTTCCCTTTCCCTTTCTTTTCCTTTCCAACAAAGGCACAATTATCCTCATCCTCTTCCTTAGATGAAGTCTTCTCTCTAGTATTCCACCTCATCTCCTCCTATACCAAATCAAACCACAAACATTCCCAATCTGGTATTTTCTCCCTCCCATTGACCAAATCTTAGTAGTTGTGCCAACCATTGGGAAGGCCTAGAAGGGCTAGGATCACAAATCATCCTATGCTATAGTAACACCAACTTGACCAAGTTCATCACAACATTGTGTGAACCTTATCAGGTACTATGGAATGGTCTTATTACTCTACATCTTGATATTTCAAATCTTGTCCTTAAGTACCACTTTCTTATGGTCACTACTATTCTGGAAGAAATTTGTGAGCACTTGCCACATTGCATACAGAGTCTCTTTCCCATGGATATTAGAGACAATATGGTCTTGTGCTCCCTCCAATATGATCCTTCTCACCTTAGCAACACACTTCCTCCATTCTTCTAGATCCTCTGCATCAGATGTTGCTAGTTTCAGAATATCATTATCAATGAATTCCTTCAACCCATTATCCTTCAATACTGCCTCCATCTAATCCTTCCATGCAACATAATTTTATCTTCCCTCAATGTTATGAAACCAGCTCACAAAAATATAGAAAAGATAGATCAACGCCTTAGAATTTATCCTCTTCGAGGGGGAAACCTCCTTTACATTACACAAATGAACAATTGTTCGATGATACAAATGACAAGACCTCGTTTCTATATATAGAAGTCTAAGGGGTCATAATATAATCAGAGCCAACATAACAATAATAATGTAAGGGAACAATAATAGCAATAGTGGGCTTCTATGGGGCATAATAATAACAATATGGGGACTACATGGGCAGAACAATATAATAAGGGGTTGTACTAATAACAATCAGGGGTTACACTAGTAGTATAGGGACCTAACATGCCCCTCTCCATCAAAAAGTGTTGTCCTCAATGCTTGAGTAGTTCTTGATTCATTTGTATAAAATTCTTATTCTCCCGTGTGGAATCTTCAGTGGGTAAGTTCTTCCACTTGATGAGATACTCTGAAATTGATCAATTTCGTAGCTGTCGGGTTCTTGTTTCTCTGATTGCTCTAGGCTCCAATATGATTTTTCCTTCCTCATCAAGTTTTGGCAATATTGTTTGAACTGGGATCTTCTGCGACTTTTGAATGAGTTCCCACCCTACTTTTTCATTCTTCCATTCATCCCTTGCTTTGTTTATCGAATTTTGTTGGATAATTATACCAACCTCTAGCATTTTTACAACCATACATTCAATTTCACTCCTTACGGCATATGGATATATGTAAGGCGTGATGTTTGGAGGAACACTTCTTGGAATCAAATGAATAGCATTGTCATGATCACGAATAAGTGGGAGGCCTTTAGGAGTCTCAAATACCTTGGAATGATTGTCCAAGAATTTTTGGAGATTTGGAGAAATAGATGATTTCGATGTGGGAACCTCTAGCAAACATACTTGTGTAATTATGCCTCATTTTTCTTTCTTTAGAATCTTTGTCATTCCGTTAGAGTTGATTATATTTCCCTGTTTCCCTATGATACCCCTTAATTCAACTTCCTTTCCTTCCAAAGAAAATTTTATGAAACGTTCTTGAAAATGAAAAGCTATTGTACCCAAGGATTGTAGCCATTGGACTCCTAGTACAACATCAACACCACCTATTGGAATGGAAATCATTGGGCTATTCAATACATATTCTACCATGGATAGCTTGATATTATGGCACTTTCTAGAGCAATTTATGGTTCCTCCACTTGAAACAATCACTTGGCACTCTAGTGTTAGATATAGGAAGCAATTCAATTCCTTGGCTATCTTACAATGAATAAAATTATGGGTACTACCCGAATCAATCAACACTATTACATTTTTATTCTTGAGATGCCCTTCTATCTTGAGAGTTTGAGGAGTGGTAATTCCTGTCAATGCATTACAAGATATGATTAGATTCATTTAATCTTTCTCTAGGATTGGTTCCTGGTGTATATCCTCTTCTTTCGACATTTCTTGTTCCTTTTCTTGCTCCTCTTCCCCATCTATGTAAACTAATTTCTTCTTAGCACACTTATGACCTTTAGTGTATTTTCTATCACAATTGTAACAAAGCCCTTTTTCTTTTTTTTCTTCCAATTTTTTTGGTGTCAACCTTGTAGGTGGTGAATGGATAGGAGCAATAACAGTTCTATCTTTATAGTTATGAGTGGTAGGCTTCCTTGTTGCCATAATTTTTCTTTCAATTTTTCTTGTTAACTTATATGCCTTCTCCAATGAATAAGGTTCCCAAAGCTAAACCTCATGTTGGATGTTATCATTTAAAGTCCCTATGAAGACTTCAATCCTATGCTTCTCTGGAATATCATTTACCCTTATATTCAATTTTTGGAAGTCCTCAATGTGCTCTACCATTGAACCCTTTTGTTTGAGATTTATCATTTGGCTAAAGAAGGTGTTGCTCTTTGTATCCTCATAATGTTCTATCATTTCCTCTATCAAAATCGACCAGGTGACAAGTTGTTTATGAGAAAAACTACCTCTATATCATGCAAATTGATTTGGTTCTAAATATAACGATGCAATATGTACCTTTTGTGTGTTTTTCACATTATGTAGATCAAAATATTTCTCCATCTGTAGTATCCATGTTACGGGATCATTGCCATCAAACTTCCTCATATATACCTTTGGAATATGCTGGGTCTTCAATCCAATTTTAGATTCTATGAAATCATGATTAACATTAATTTTTTTCTCATCATGATTTTCCTCTACTACCTTTTCGCCATTAGTAACCATTTCTTGTAGCAACTTCTTCAAATTTATCTTCAATTCTTCCATCTTAGCGTCCATGCCATTTATCTTAGCTTCCTTGCCATCCATCTTAGCTTCCATGCCATCCATCTTAACTTGCACACCATTCATATTAGCTTCCACGCCATTCATCTTGGCCTCTGTTACCTTTTGTGAGAGTGATATTTGTTGTACTTGGTCTTGTAATTTTGATATATCATGTTGCATTTATTCCTCTTCTTCACGAGACATGCTAGAGATTTCAGGTTTCTTACTAGGTGTTTCCATTTTCTTTCTTCAGGGCATCAATTAATGCTAATAATTCTTCACTATTCCCTTCGAATTCCTTCAAACTAATTTTTCAAACGAATCTTATGAAAAAATTAAAAAAAATACACACCTTTTTTTCACTTTGTAAGATCTTGATATTCAATCTGTTGTATCTTTGTAACTGCGAATCTCGAATATCTGAAATCGCGGCTATTTGAGTCTTATTTCTAACCCCACAAGTATGATCAATATTGGATTCTCCAAGGAAGAGTTATGCCAAATCTCCCACGATAACCTCATTATAGACTAGTTCAGTAGAGCGAACTTGTAGGAAGTTCCATGTGTCACTGTTTCGACCTTAGAACCTGAAACTAATATACAGAAAACTACAGGCCGTCCTATTTATAAAAATTCTTACAAAACTTCAATCTGATGCTCAGAACAAAATTTATGACGATTTTCCCCAGGTCACTTGTTTGGAATGTAATTCGGGAGTTTGCAAAAACCCTAAATTCCTCATATCATATATCCAAACATATAGCGAGACAAGCTTTGAAATTCGGACCCGAAGTTCAGAACGATTTCAGCTCAAATGGGTTTTAGTGGAAATTTCACTATAAATACAAAGAAGTTTGGACCGAGAGACAAAGAAGTTTGAGTGGAATATTCTATCAAAAATTCTCAGAGAATCCAACATCCTTGCATTAGGAGATTTCACTAGTTTCTTGAATGTCTCTGTGCTTCTATGAGAGGAGAGGGGATCCTTGCAAAAGGATTGATTGAGGGACACCCTTTAGGAGCTACAAAGTACTTGTTTCTCACCAAGATCCCTGTTGTGTTTGACATAGCTTAATTTGTACATACTGACCATATTATTAAAGGAAACTGCTTCCTTTTTAGTCTGTGTGTTCTATGTGTTATTTTTCTTTTTATGACATCATATTTACATATGTTTCAATGGTTTATTTATTGTGTCTTACTCACATTTCTTTCTAAATGTTGAAATATGTAACTAGGTTCAGTCTTCATAATGACATATGTAATCATGATTTTATGTATTTAATGAAAAGAGAAAAATAAATTTATTATTGTTATTCTTGAGGCATGGGTTTCATGCTCAAGGGAGATTTATTTTTAATTCAAGCACCCATTGAGTGCTTCTATGACTTGTCATTGAGTCTACAAGTCAATTGAGTCATTGTCATGTATGAAAGACCCTTTTGGGCATGCTACATATTGTAAAGAAAATTTATTTGAGTCAAAAGAAAGTCAAAAGACCCTCCAAGACCTCATCATGGTGCAAAGATCAAGTTAGCCTACATGAAGGGACAAGTCGACCTAAATATGGAAATTTGTACCCATCAAAATTCTATAAATAGGAAAAAATCGACCTAACTTTTATATTATCTCAAGCAAATTCAATCTCTTCAAGATATAAGCTAAAAAGGGATGAAGAAAATCAAGGTTGAAGTTTTGGTTGTCTCTCTCTCTCTCTCTTGTTAGGGTTTCTATAGTTACTGGGTAAGACAAACTTCTAAAGTTGCATCAAAGATGTGAATCTTCATTGAAGTTGTAAAGCTGCATCGAAGTTGTGAAGTTGCGTTGAAGCTATGAAGATCCATTGAAGTTTTGAAGATGCATAAAATTTGTGAAGTTTCTTCAAAGTTATGAAGTTGCAGCTAGGTCAAAGTTGTGAAGTTGCATTGAAGCTATGAATATCCATTGAATTTGTAAAGATGCATAAAATTGTGAAGTCTCATCGTGTTGGGTTGTGTTATATTCTTTCCACGACCAGCCCACGTAGTTAACCAGGGGGTTAGAGGGGGGCAAAGCCCCCCCTTCGTTGCACCGTTTGCATAGTGGAGGGGTCACAAGGGGTTTGAGGCGTACCCGTAACCCCACTTTATGGGGCCCGGGGTAGCGCCCCAGAAAATTTTGGTTTTGGACACAATGTTAGGTTGGGCGGACCCCCCTATGGTTTTGTGCATGATTTTTGCACATGGTTTTGGATGCGATGGTTTTCGGTCCATGGTTTTGGACGCGATGGTTTTTCGGTCCATGGTATTGGATGCTTCGGCATGTATAAATATGTATTATAACATTGAAAGGAACATAATGAAAAATCAAGATGGTAGTCCTGGTTTTGGGATCCAGGGGAAAATCTCTGTGTATATGTGTTTTATGTGTTATGCTCTAGCATTATTTATTTTCTGTGTTTTAGAATTCATATGTAGGTAATTTCTGTACGAGGTTAAAACCTACATTTGGTATCAGAGCTATTTTTGGCTTCAAAGGGATGCCTTTGTTGCTGAGGGGTTTCGCTCGGGCCTGTCATAGACCCTATTCAGTGGGAGATCTACGAGATCGACTCTGTTGGTGAAAGAAGATGGCAAGCAATGGAAAGATAGAGATCGAGAAATTTAATGGTCAAAGTTTTTGAGTTGTGGAAACTCAATATGGAGGATCTGTTGGTGGATAAAGATTAGTGGATAATAGTAGATCCGGGTACTAAACCAATGGGAGTGTCCGATGAAGAATGGAAGAAGTTGGATCGGAAGGCAAAGAGCACAATGCGATTGTGTGTCTCAGATTCAATATTGTTGAATGTATCAGGGGAAGCTACGATGAAGGTTTTGTGGGACAAGTTAGGGACTTTGTACCAATCTAAGTCTCTGGTGAGTAAACTGTTCTTGCAAAAAAAGCTATATAACCTGAGGATGAAAGATGGAGACTCGGTGATAAAGCATCTAAATGAATTTACTACTGTGGTAAGTCAGTTTGCATCTGTTGATATTAAAATTTCAGATGAAGATAAGTGCATCAGTTTGTTGTGTTCTCTACCATATTTGTGGGATAGTCTAGTTATTGCAATAGGTAGCAATGTAATTGCCTTGCAGTTTGATGAAATAGTCTCATCCTTGCTGACGGAGGAGATGAGACGAAAAAATATGGAGAGCCAGAATGATGATGCCTTGTCTGTATGATGACGGTCCCAGAACAGAAACATAAATAAGTCATCGAGCGGGAGATCTAAATCTAGAGGAAGATCTAAATCTCCAGGAAAACCTGTAAAGGTGGTGTGCTAGAAATGTGGAAAGGAAGGGCACTACAAAAGGGACTGTAAATCTAAAGCTCCTGACAAAAGAAAGGGATTTGATGATGCTCCTTCTGCAGAGGCGAAAACCACCTCAGATGAAGGTGGGGATGTGTACTTGGCTTCTTCAAGTACACATGTAGATCATGAGGCATGGTTGATTGACTCAAGTGCATCCTTTCACTTCACTCCCCATAGAGAGTGGTTCTACGAGTATGAGAAATACGATGGTGGTGATGTCTTCTTAGGGGATGATAGGAAGGCTAGAATCATTGGTCATGGAAAAGTAAAGTTGAAGTTGCAAGGTGGAAGGGTTAAAACACTTTCGGGTGTTCTGCATATTCCTGCATTGGCTAGAAATCTGAAATCTGTAAGCAAGCTGGATGATGTAGGTGTAAAAACAGTGTTCGAGAAGGATACCTGCAAAATGGTTTGGAGAGCACTGGTATTGATGCGGGGAGTTTGAATTGGAACTCTGTACAAGCTACAAGGTAGCACTGTTATTGATGGGTGCAACAGTTCTGTGGTTGCTAAAAGTGGAGCGGAAAATCTAGTGGTCTCTGGAGAGAAGACCATGCTATGGCATCAAAGGCTTGGACATATTGGAGAGAAGGGCCTTTGAATACTTCATGGTAAAGGTATCGTAGAAGGTATGAGTAACAACTCTCTGGATTTTGATTTATGTGAAAAATGTGTATATGGGAAGCAGAATCGGGTGAGTTTCCCCTCTGGTAGTAAGAGGGCGAAACAAATATTAGAGCTTGTGCACAGTGATGTGTTTGGACCTATGAAGGTTCCATCACTAGGTAAGTTTGTGTACTATGTATCATTTATAGATTACTTCTCAAGGAATACATGGATATATTTCCTTAAGACGAAATCTGAAGTCTTTGACAAGTTTAAAGAATTTAAGGCTCTCGTGGAAAATCAGACAGAGAAGAAGATAAAGGTGCTGAGGACAGATAATGGTGGAGAGTTTTGTAGCAAGGAATTTAAAGAATTTTGTAATAAGTGTGGTATAGCACGACAGAAGACTACTCCATATACACCTAAGAAAAATGGAGTTGCAGAAAGAATGAACAAGACGTTGATGGAAAGGGCAAGAAGCATGCTCAGTGGTGTTGGGTTAGGACAAGAATTCTGGGCAGATGCGGTGGATACTGCATGTTACCTAGTCAACAGGTCACCTTCATCAGCATTGGAGGATAAGACTCCGCAAGAGGTATGGACTGGTAAGAAACCCTCTCTTTCACATCTAAGGGTATTTGGATGTGATGCATATGTACATACTCCAAAGGAGAAAATAACCAAGTTGGATAGTAAATCTGAAAAGTGAATCTTTATTGGGTATAAGGATGGTTTCAATGGTTATAAGCTTTGGAACCCAGTAACAAGGAAGGTTGTGTATAGCCGAGATGTGGTCTTTAGAGAGGTGAAAGATGTTATTAAACATGAAGTCCAACCAAAGGAACCTGAGAAGATAGAGTTTGAGCTAAAGGAGGAAGAATAAGACTCTACAACAGAGGAGTAATCAAAAGATGAACCACAAACTCCAGGTGTAAGAAGATCAGTTCGAGAAAGAAGGCAGCCAGAAAGGTATAGTCCATTTGGTTTCTGTTCAAATTTTTCTTTGTCTGTTACTGATGATGATCCCAGAACTCTGAAGGAAGCAATGGATTCAGAGGATGGAAAACTATGGAAAGAGGCCATGGTTGATGACATGGCATCTTTGCATAAAAATGAGGCTTGGGGTCTGGTGGAGTTGCCGGATGGAAGGAAACCCATTGGCAGCAAATGGGTGTTCAAAAAGAAGACAAATGTAGAAGGAAAAGTGGATAAATACAAAGCTCGGTTGGTAGCAAAAGGTTATTCCCAGGTGCCGGGAATTGATTTTGGTGATATTTTTTCTCCTGTTGCCAAGGTAACTTCTATTAGATTACTTTTATTTGTTGTTGCTGCTTTTGATTTTGAGGTAGAATTGATGTATGTGAAGACAACATTTCTTCATGGGGATCTGGAAGAGGAGATCTACATGAAGCAACTTGAAGGCTTTGCGGTGAAGGGTAAGAAAGAATTGGTATGCAAGTTAAAGAAGTCTCTGTATGGGTTAAAATAGTCACCAAGGATGTGGTATTAGAAATTTAATACATTTATATGGGGACTTGGCTTCACCAGAAGCAAAGCAGATCACTGTGTGTATTTTAAATTAATTAGTGATTGTGTATGTGGATGATATGTTGCTAGCTGGAAATGACAAAGAAATTATCCAGGATTTGAAGACCCAATTGTCCTCCAAATTCGACATGAAAGATCTTAGTGCTGCAAACTATATTTTGGGCATGGAAATTAAAAGAGATCATGCAAAGAGGAAGATCTGGTTAAACCAGAGGAAGTATGTCGAGACAATACTGCAGAGGTTTAATATGCAGGATAGTAAACTGGTGAAGGTTCCTATTCCTATAGGTGTAAAGTTATCTACTGAATAGTGTCCCAAGACATAAGAAGATGAAGAGGATATGTCCCGTGTTCCATGTGCAAGTGTAGTCGGTAGCCTGATGTATGCAATGGTCTATACTAGACTAGACATTGCACATGCAGTGGGATTATTGAGCAGGTTTATGTCAAAACTAGGGAAGGAGTATTGGACAACAGTGAAGTAGGTTTTCAGGTATTTGCAAGGCACTAGTGATTATGGTTTGTGCTACTAAGGAAGACCAGGATTGGACAGAGTTTTGGATATTCATGGCTTTGTTGATGCAGACTGGGCTGGAGATTTGGATCAAAGAAGGTCTATAAGTGGGTATGTGTTTAACCTATTTGGAGGTGTAGTGAGTTGGATGAGTAAGAAACAATCTATAGTGGCATTATCAACTACAGAGGTAGAATACATGGCAGCCACTCATGAAAGCAAGGAAGCAGTGTGGTTGTAGAGATTCTGTTCAAATATGGGGTTAGTACAAGGAGCTATAAGGATCAACTGTGACAGCCAAAGTGCAATTTTCTTAGCAAAGAACCCTGCATATCATTCAAAGACAAGGCACATTGATGTTCAGTATCACTTTGTGAGGGATATGATAGAAGACAAAAAGGTGTTGATGGTAAAGGTGGACACTTTGAAGAATAATGTAGATGCATTGACAAAATTTGTGAGCTCTGAGAAGTTCTCTTGGTGTAGAGAGACAATGGGCATTTCAGGGCTCGATAAATGACTAAGGTCTCTTATGGCCCCCTGTGGAAAGAAAACAACAAGTGGGAGAATCTTGGCTTGTGTTATATTCTTTCCATGACTAGCCCATGTACCTAATCGGGGGCTTAGAGGGGGGTGCAGCCCCCCCTTCGTTGCGCCATTTGCTTAGCGGAGGGGTTACAGGGGGTTTGAGGCATACCTGTAGCCCCACTTTATGGGGCCCGGGGCAACGCCCCAGAAAATTTTGCTTTTGGACCCTATGGTAGGTTGGGCGGACCCACCTATGGTTTTGTGCATGATTTTTGCACATGGTTTTGGATGTGATGGTTTTCGGTCCATGGTTTTGGACGCAATGGTTTTTCGGTCCATGGTATTGGATGCTTCGGCATGTATAAATATGTATTATAACATTGAAAGGAACAAAATGAAAAATCAAGTTGGTACTCTCGGTTTTGGGATCCATGGAAAAATCTCTGTGTATATGTCTTTTATGTGTTATGCTCTCGTATTGTTTATTTTCTATGTTTTAGAAATTGTATGCAAGTAATTTCTATATGGGGTTAAAACCTACACATCGAAGTTGTGAAGTTGCAACTAGGTCGAAGTTTTGAAAGGTCAAAATTGTGAATCTAATGGAGAGGTTGAAGTTGCAAAATAATTTGGTAGAGGTCAAAATTGCAGTAGCTGCTAAGGAATTGTGAGAAGAAAATCTAGTCAAGGGACTTGGACTTGGTCAATGGTCATAGGTCTTGGAATTCATTAATTGAATATTCGATAAGAGAAAAATTCTTGTGGGTTTTCCTCTTAAGTGGAGAGGTTTTGGCACTGGATGATCGCCTATATCTTGTATCCTTTTGTCTCACTATTCTTTATGGTTTGGTAGTTATTTGATGAAAAGAAAACAATAATAATTAAGGTGAAAAATAATATAATCATGATAAGAAAAAATACATCACAAGCAATTATCAAAGGAAGAGAAATCACATAATCTAGTTGCTCCTAGATTTCACAACATGGTATCAGAGCTAAGGTGATAGGACATGGAAAGGAAGCTAAAACAAGGAAACTCAAAGGAAGAAGCACTAGAAGGACTATCAAAATGAGTGTCAAGAAATATAAAAGAATTGATTTCATACCATCAAGAATACATTTACAAGGACCAAGTACAAGCAAAGAAGACCTCAAAACCCTAGCTTATCAAAAGAAGGGTTTCTCACTTGAAGCATTTTTGGGAAGTTTGCACATCACCATTAGAGAAAATTTCAAGGAACCCACCGAGAAGGACTACACATTGAAGCATATTGAAGTCTCTGAATTCAAGGGAACCAAGAAAAGGAATCGTTATCATCATCAAGGAGTCAAGGTGATCTCCCTCGCTTTAAATGATCACTTTTGAAGGAAGACATCTCCATGAAGAAGACATCTTCTATTATCAACATCATAATCAAAATATAGAAGGAATCAAGTTGAAGATATTGTCATCAAGGAGAATCTTCAGTTTAATAGTAAGTACCTTTATATTTATGATTGCATATACTATCAAAATTACTTCATTTTGCAAGGAAATTAACAAATTGGTTGGGTCATCAAAATGTATTGCACGGAAGAAGGGAAAAGATTTGATCCTCATAGAAAATGAAGTCATTGAACATGTTAAGGGATCAATTACTAAGCCTCTAAAGGAAGAAGCTCAAGCTCTAGAAAAGTATATGAAAGGGGAAGTAAGGGCTCAAATAATTCTCATTGAATTCATCAAGGATCCCCTCATACCTTATGTTTCAAAGATGGAGACACTAAAATAGATATATGACAAGTTAATAGAATTGTTCTCCATAAGTACTATAGGAGAAGTGATATCTTTGAGGAATGAGTTGTACAAAATGAAGATCTCAAAGGAAGATGGAATAACCCCATATTTTATGAATGTATCATAAATAAGAGACCAACTACAAGAGTTGGGATGCCTGAAAAAAATGAGCACCATAGTGCTCAATGCACTTCTAGAGGAATGGGGCCACTTCACATATAGCATCTTTGGAAACAAGGAAGACACCATATTCAGTGAAATTTGGTCATTGTATAAAATTGAAGAAACCAGGTTGAAAGCAAAGAGTGATGTGGGACTAGGTGAACAAATTCAAGCATTTACTGCCATGGCTAAGAGAAAAGGGAACCTTGGAAACTCTGGTTCTCATAAAAAGAAGGAGAACATGTCAACATTCCAATTCTATAAATGTCAGGAATATGGGAAATACAAGAGAGATTGTCTGAAGTTCAATAAGGACGACAAGAGGAAAGAAAGAAATGAAGCTCATATCATTGAAGAAGTGGAAGAACCTGATGAGAAGTTGTAACCACCCTCCTTCCACATTTACCTAATTTAACTAGTCCACTGGGGTAAATATGTGATCAAAGGCTACTATGATCTAATTCAATGTATATTTAAGGAAGCGGAACCAGAAAAACATAACTAATACGACCTTCTACACATGCTACAAAACCTTTAGGAGCCAACCAACCCTTCCAAGTGACCAACCCCTGAGGAAACTTGACATTTTACTAACCTAGAGCCTTAGTCACTTCCATGAAATGGGCATGCATGCAACTAGGACCCTCTAGTCACTCCCACAGCAAGGGCAGCTAGCAACTAGGGACATTTTCAGCTAGTTCAAAGCTAATGATCCTGAATGTTGCGCCACTTTTTCAGGGTGAGGACTCAGGCCACTATCCAAAACTTCATGAAACTTTCTGAAATGAAAAATAACATTGAAACAATGATACTAAGGCAAATGCTTGAATAAATGCTTGATATAACCCCCGCTATCCATGATAGGTGTTTTGTCAAACATGTCACAAATATGCATTCTATAGGTCATAACAACATATATGAGCACAGAGGTCTCATACTTATCTAAGAATTGCTAAGAATAATTGATGCCTTATCAAATTAGCTGCATTATCATCTATTAGGTCACATTTTCATTGTTCATTCATTTAGAAATAAAAACATGATGACATCCATACCTCATTACTATCATAAAACATGCTCATAATAAACATATAACCAGTAAAAATAACAAGGATATAATAGCCATAACGACCACATATAAACAAGTATATTTACGCATCAGATACAAGAGGAAATAAGCTCTTATTAACATATGAAAAATGAAACCAGGTATGGGACTTCCACGAACCACCTGACCATAGACTAGGTTGAACCAAATCTCTATTTCAACCAATCACGCCCGTGCCATATTCACAGTATGAATGTGGGATCTCATAAAAAAATGCAAATAAAACCAAACTAAGGCTTCTAGAGGCCAAGCCACCTCAATCCTCAACTAGTGATTCCACCTCATGGTCGGACATCACTAACCATCACCAAATTGGTATCTACCCAAGATGTACAAGGTTCCAGAGTGTTTGTTCCAACCAAGGCTTCTAGGACTAGTAACTCAACCCACAACTACTATCGGGATTCCAAAGTGTTTGTCCAACCAAGGATTCTAGAACTAGTAACTCAACCCACCAAATACTTCTAGAGAATTTTTCTAACCAAGGCTTCCATAAATAGTAACTCAACCCAAGATGTTATAGGGCTTCCAAAGCATTTTTCCAACCAAGGCTTCCAGGATCTAGTAACTCAACCCATAACCAAAGGAACGTGAGAACCAACCAAAAAAAAAAACAAAAACAAAAACAAAAAAAACAAAAAAACTCATAACACCATGTCTATCTAGGAAATGGACATGTCTATCCAGGAAATGGAAAGGTTAGGAAAAACCACTGTCAATCCAGGGAATCCTCCATACCAATGGCAAATCATAACCAATAATCCACATGCATGTTCCATGCATGCCAAAACTAGCAAGGAAATCATACATGCAACTTGGTACATACAAGAAGAACTTGTTGTAGCTGCTAATCCTGATGTCCTCTTATGATTTCATTTTCTTGTTTTGCTTCCTTGCTCCAAATCCCAAGTGTGTCACACTCCTACAAGAGTTCTCCAAGAAAACTCTAACTGTCTAAAAGTATGAGAGAGAGAATAGAGAGATCTCCAAATATGAACTAAGAAAAGGTCTATGAACTGATCCTCAAAAGCCTTTTTATCAATGAGGACTATTTTTTCTTCATTTTCCATTATTTTCCTTTGTTTTCCTCCTCACATGCAACCTGTGACCTTTCACCTTCCTTTTCTCCTAATTTCCATTATTTCATAAATAAAATGCCAATTAATGCCTCATGCCTTTCCAAAGCCTTTTCCATTGCCTTTGTCAATCTCCTCTAGCCATAACAAATGAAAGTGACACCCTCTAGGATGTTTTTCCCACCATACATCTTGGAATATGTGTCCCATGACCTTGGTCTTATATTTTTTACATGAATTTTTTAACTACGGTTGTTACAGAACCAACTGGTTGTGGGAACAGTGTCCTTGGTGTTCAATGACACCTACAAATAGCAAGACTGTTGAAAACAAAAACATAATCCCCATGGAGATTTATAACACAACTCGTCGCAGTATTTACAACTACCACTACTAAGACATTACAAACATACTATTTACTAGAGCTTTTTAACATAGTTCATTACAGTATTTACAATAACCACATATACTTATGCATAATTTATTCTATGAACAAATAATCATACTATCTATGGATCTTTATAAATCAAGCTCGATACAATATTAACAATAATACACACATATAAACATATGCACATTTTTGCAAACAACAAATAAAATAATGCGATGTCTGCATCCACAACAAGGGAATCCAGAGGCTTGCAACTCCACCCTGAAAAGCAATACCAGAATTCACCTCCTTCCCAGGAAGTCAAGAATCCACTACCAAAGTCAAAGTTGCATCTAATGTCTAGTGTTACAATCCTACGCCACTTGTCCTCTTAGTGAAGAGTTACCAGCTCATTGTTCCAGGGCACACTCCCAATGTGCATATGATTCCATTTGGGAATGCTAATGACCAAAACAAATCTTTCCCTAGCCTTCCCTTCTCTGGTGCATAGTCCCCCAAACAATCTGGTCACCCCATTCCATGTAGTCACACACCTTCCAAGTTTCACGAGCATCCCCTTCTCTGCTACACAGTCCCTCAGGCGACCCCTCCCTTAGCAAGGTTTCTTTGCATTGGAAGGTCCAAAAACCAAGGCATGTCCCTTCCTCAAAACCACCATACTAATTATAGCATTCTCATTGAAATCAATGGACATTATTGGGTACCATTATCCCACATTGACCCTGCACTTGAAGTGATTTACCAACATACTGCTACCTATTCCAATTCCTTTTGTTGACGCTGCTAATTCTTGTAGTCTGTTTCAACCACCTAGTCCGAGAATTTCCATGCTTTCCTATACCAAGCACATAGTTCCCATTTTATTCAAAACAAATTGAAATAAATTCAAATCATACCTCATTGGTAACTCGTCAATAAGGTACACTTGCAATTATATTTACTTCCATTCAAAACAAGTCAAACTAGGTTTTTGATCAAATCATCATGTATAAATATATCACATCTGGATAGATCAAAATGCAACCATCCTAAATTAGAATCATAAATCACATGAAATCATCATAAACCATAATCATAGATCACATGTAACCATCATAAACCAGAATCACAGATCACATGCATAATAAAAACCAAAATAAAATATCAATACTTATCCTTTAATTGGTTCTTTGTCCTTTTGTACACACACTAGATTGGTTTCCACACCCACCAAACACCCAATGCCTTTTTATTTTCTTCAATCATGTATACATGCACAATGTATATCACAACACAGACATCCACACACAACGTATGACACCACACAATACATACACCTACATCTGGCACACTACACAACACATACATCTACACCCAATGTACAATGCAATACATACTCCTATATCCAGTGTAAAACATAATTGATGTGGATCTTGGGGGAGGCCCCAAAGATGTAAAAAATTGAAATCGATCTTGGGGTCAGAGACCCAAAAGATCTGAAAAACTCAAATTCCAGCAGAAAAGAGGAGAATACACAATAACAAAACTACAAAGAAACTTTTTATTAAAATAGTTAATAAATGTAAAGACTACATTGTGGTGGACAATATGTCCTTTTACAAAATGTGAATTGTTACTTATTTCCTTTTTTTGTTACAATACCATAGGTAAATTCCATGGCTGGGTAAGTACCATGGGTGAATGAATACCATGGATTGATGTCATATACAATACCATGGGCAAATACCATGGGTGAATGAATACCATGGGTGGATGCCACTTACAATACCATGGGTAAATTCCATGGGTGGATGAATACCATGGGTAGATTCCATTTTCCATTCAGATCATTCCTCCCTGTTTAAGAAGAAATGGTCCCCATTGTGTGAATTTCCCTCCAGAGAAGCCTATGTTGAATATGAAGAGCCACTAAAGAAAAGCGTTTTGTGTGGTTAACCCAT
This sequence comes from Pinus tabuliformis, assembly GCA_031772625.1. Classification (NCBI taxonomy): domain Eukaryota; kingdom Viridiplantae; phylum Streptophyta; class Pinopsida; order Pinales; family Pinaceae; genus Pinus; species Pinus tabuliformis. The sequence continues at coordinate 794,282,568 of CM062818.1, read as the reverse complement.
AACTGTGATGAACGAAGATCTAAGGATAGAGATACCCTGTAATAACTGTGACCAACTATGATATTGATAGTGTGCATCCTAGAAAATGGGATTCGATGAAGCGTGGGTTTGTGGATGACCCATAACCATGATAAACAAAGATCTGAGGATAGAGATACCTTGTAATGCTTGTGACCAACTATGATACTCACACTGTGTGACCTAGCAAATGGACATCGATGAAGTTTTGATTGGTGGATGAACCATAACCATGACAAATGAATATTTGAGATTAGAGATACCCTATAATGCTTGTGACCAATTGTGATACTAATAGTGTGTGGCCTAGCAAATAGACTTCGATGACAGTGATTTGGTGCGCTTGACCCATAATTGTGATGTTGATTGTTGATGAAGTAGCATGTGTCTAAATAGCCTGGGGTGGGAGGTCACGCCTCCAAAGAACCCAATCCGGAAGATGCTATGTTGACACTGATGAATGTGAAGAAGGTGCCTACTAAAGTGGAGTGGGAGGGCACGTCTCTAAAGGGAACCTACTCTAAATGATGCTCTAGATTTAAAATGGACATAACTAGATCAATATAACTCAAAATATTTATTATAACATGTTTCTGGAAACATAATTTCATTCTGCATCTTCCCATGTGTTTGAAATCCCTATTTGAACACTCTGGAAACTCAAACTTGCACTGCAACTGTTTCGTCATTGCAAAAGTTTTGAAAAAAATAGTTGATTTTAAATCAGTGATATCTCCCTCATCCGAACTCCGATTCGACCAATTGTTTTTTTGAAATTGGGTGATTTTTCAAGAGGAGCTCATATATGCAGTTATTTTTCTGAAAATATTTATTATAACATGTTTTTGGAAACATAATTTCATTCTACATCTTCCCATGTGTTTGAAATCCCTATTTGAACACTCTGGAAACTCAAACTTGCACTGCAACTATTTCGTCGTCACAAAAGTTCTAAAAAAATAATTGATTTTAAATTAGCGATATCTCCCTTATTCGAACTCCAATTCGACCAATTTTTTTTTTGAAATTGGGTGATTTTTCAAGAGGAGCTCATATATGCAGTTACTTTTCTGAAATTATGCACGCAAACTACAAAACTTATAGGAGAGTTGTCGTCCACAAATTACCATCATAAATATTTCTACAACATAGCTGATATCAAATCAGCAATATCTCCCTCATCTGAACTCCGATTTAGCCAATTTCATTTTTTTAATTTGGGTATTTTTTCACAAGGAATCTAGATATTTTCTTTTCTTTTCTAAAATTTTCACCAAAAATTTTAGATCTAATATGCAAACTCTCCACCCAAAAAAATTCCTACACAAAAGATGAAAAAAAGAAAAATCTTCTTGCTTTCCCCAAGAAAGTGCTATGTGGAGGTCATAGCATGTGCATGAATATTGATAAAGATTTCTACAAAAAATTGAAACTGAAATATGCATCAAACCCTAATTCCCATGGTTTCGTAACCTGGGTTTGATATCACTGATTCAGATATTGGGGGAGGCCCCAAGATCTAAAAAATTGAAATGGATCTTGGGGGTAGAGGCCCCCAAGATTTGAAAAACTGAAATGCTAGAATAAAAGAGGATAATACACAATAACAAAACTACAAAGGAATTTTTTTATTAAAACATATAATAACTTTAAAGACTACCTTATGGTGGACAATCTATCCTTTTACAAAATGTGACTTGTTACTTATATCCCTTTCGGTTACAACACCATAGATAAATTCCATGGGTGGGTAAATACCATGGGTGAATGAATATCATGGGTTGATGTCACATACAATAACATGGGAAAATACCATGGGCGAATAAATGGGTGGATGCCACTTACAATACCATGGGTAAATTCCATTGGTGGATGAATACCATGGGTAGATGCCATTTTCCATTCGGATCAACAATACACATATGTACATGTAGTGCAACACAATGAATAAACATGTCACGATGCCACGACTATGGAATGCACATACACAATAACACACATGCACCAAACAACATGTACAACATGAACATAATACCACATGTGTATGACACAATATGTACGACATGCACAAAATACCATGTCTAAACCAATACCCTATCTACAAGATGTCCACAATACCACATGTACACAACACCATGTGCACAATTTGTGCACAACATCACATGTACACAACACCACCTTCACAATGTTTACACAATGCCACATGCACACCACACCACCTGTACAATGTGTAAATAATACCACATGTACACAATGCCACATGCACGGCATGTAAACAACACCACCTACACACATCGCCACATGTACAACAGGTACACATCACTACATGTACAACATGTACACAGCACCACATGCACATAGGACCACATGTACAGTCATGCACAGAACACCACATTTACATAGCACCACATGTACAACATGCACACAACACCATATGTACATAGCACTACATATACATCATCTATAACACCCTATGTACACAACAATTCATATCTAACATGTGTGCAAGACCATATGCAAACAACACCACATATGCATCATGCGCACAATAAAATATGTACACAACACTGCATATCTAACATGTAGATAGCACCATCTATTCCTAGCACTACATATGCAATAAACACCCGACACCATATATACAACATACACACAACATTATATGTACACAATACTACATATGTTACATGTACACAACACCAGTACTACATATCCTAAGACCACATTGTCCTTACCAAACAACCTTGATTCTAACATCTTTTGACCATCCATGCTTGCCCGAGCATGTTGCAGATCACATTGCTTTCATCCCATTGATGTACCCCTCAAAATTACCTGCCATAACATAGACATAGTATAATCACATAATATCAATTCATATCCACATGATATTGACCTCATAGATTTGTGAGGGCTACTCTTCCCACTTGATTCCTCATAAGACCAAGAACCCCTTTCATGTCATTCGCCTACATAAGAAATCATTCCTCCACAAGAATGATCCCTGACAACCCTGACATATAGTAACATAGATACATAGATACATACATATATATAATCATTAGCATAAAAGTACATACATGCATCATACATACATACATATAGACATTAACATAAAACAATCATGATCCCGTCAAACATTGTGTTGTTGGGAAAAGTATCCAATTCAGAATGCCCCTATCCCACTCTAAGGTGTGATAGTGCCTTAGCAACAAACAAGGAAACTTATTTGAGTGTTCTTCTTTATGAAATGTAAATGAGGAGAAAGGATCTAACTAACTTGTGTCTTTCGCTAGTTTGTTGATCCAATCGCTCCTCTCTTCAGTAGTTCCCAGCTCCTAGCTCTCTCACTGGCCCAGCTTCACCGAATCCCTGCAAAATCACAAGAGAGAGAAACTACACGAAGATATGGATATACATTCATAAAAAGCTCAGGATCAGATTAAGCTAAACATGCAAATATAACAAAACATCATTGATACACAGCATGTAGGAGAAACTCAAATAGTTTATTGATATGATAATAAAGTCCAAGAGGAGATACAACCAAGTGAGTCCCGATCCAGCATCTACCTCCCAGCAAAGGAATCCCTTCCTCTCCTCCAACAAAGCATAAATCACCCAATGTACTAATCTCAATCTCAAACCACCAGCAATTCTCTGCAAAATACAAAATTCCAGCCTCCTGAACCTCTGGGTGAGAGATCCATATATAGATGTAAGCAGAGAGGATGAGTCAGCTTATGTTTTGACTTGTGGCTTCTCTCTGTCAGTTCTTGCTTCCACTTGGAGGTTGAGAACCTCTTACTCATCACTAGTCGAATTCATTGAGGCAAGTGTCATTAAGGAAGATTCTGGAAGCTTCCAGGGTCTTTCCACCTCGTTGAATGAGCTTGCCATTTGTCACTTCCCGCTCAGCGCACCCTGGTAGTGCTTTCACCTGCGTTGCAGTGCACCTAGCCAGTGTAACCTCTGCATTTCAACGCAGACAGCTAGTGGAGCCTCTGAATTGATCCTGAATTGACTGTTTCTGAGTTGTTTTTGGTGGAGAACTTTTGGGAGAAGCTGTCATGGGTTGACCTTGTTCCTTTAGGGGTAGGAACAACTCATTTAGGGACTTTGGATCCCTTGGATTATGGACATTTCATGCTCAATGCTGTAAGGCACAAAAATGTCTATAACAGTTGCCCCCTAAAGTATGAGGCTGTTTATCGGGTGAAATTCTTTATTAGGAGGATCCGAAGTTTTTCCAATGCTGGGAGGAGACCTGTAATAAGATACAATACAATACATTATTTTTCATACTGCTTTCATGATCTAGCTGAGGCGGGCATTCCCATGCTCAGCTTTATAAATTCATTTTTCTGTACATAGAACAGACAATCGTCTGATGGTAGACTGATGATTTTGATGAAATCATCATCCTTTTGGTAGGATGATTATCTGCTGCAATGTTGTACATCTCAATGTATTTATTTTTCTTGAATATATATCGCAGCCCGGATGGATGAAACTAGATCCGGGGTCTTCAATCTCATCCGATCTTCACTCTAAGTACAAGTCGATCCATGTGAGAAATGTTCTGAAGTCGAACATGGAAAGACATCGCTTGATTACCAGTAAATGATGTAAACTGTTAACAAGCGCGAGAGGAATCACCGATAATGATAATGACCCTCAAGGTACTGCAGTACAATTCACGTGGTGTGAATAAAGGACTTGGCGTCGAACACCACGCAAAATATTTCGGTCGAAGGTCATTGATGTATACCTGTCGCCAGAAGTGAGAAACTTGCCATTGAGGCATGCAAGCTTCAAAGTACTGAAGGGGGTGTCCCTAGATCAACTTCTTGGATAATCAGCTGATGTCGACAAGAAGCAATCCGTCAAAGGAGGGCCTTAATGTATCCCACATCAGTGACACGGAACGGAGCAAATGATTTTGATGGAGGTGAAAACGATCTGATGATATATGGTTCAGGGTGGCGGTTGACTTCTCTAGATGACTTCTCTTGAACATATCGGCGACACTTGTGTGATGGATTGGTAGCATTTACCCCAAAGGTGGATGGTATGGCGAGACCATGGTGATGTGACCGGTGAATGAAACAACCCAACCCTACTCTGGCACAGAGTGGAAGTGTCATGTTCAAGAGCGACTTGCTACCAATAAAGTTCTTTGAGTTTCTTCCCAATTTTTCCCCAGTCATTGCTGACCAGTACCTCTTTATTTTTATCAAGCTTGAGGAGGATAACATATGCTTGTTCTATAATTTACCCTTCGGGCAAACCCATCGCTATGTTTTAACGAGCCTAGCGATAGTGAAACTCGTTCTCGTCTAAAGACAAGTTTGTCACTATTAATGTTTTTTAACGAGTTTAACGACAAAGATAACTCGATCCCTTTTCATTTTTAGAGAATCTAAAAAGGTACGTAAAGATAACTCCAAAGGTCCTTTTTCGTCATCTAATCCCTTAAGTCCGAAAAAGTATAAAACAATACAGAAGGGATGAGTTTTCGATAGTTTTAACGAGCCGAACAAAACAAGCACTCGATCTTTTTGTGCAACAATCCCTCAGGTCCAAAAAGATTAAAATCTAGAGGAGGGATAGCACTTCCGGTCGCTTTAACGAGCTGGAAGGCCAAAACTCGGCAATCTTTTCATATTTTACGAGTCAGATGAAAAGAGCTTAAAGAAGACTCGTCTTTTGAGGAACGAGTGATAAAACGGGTTAGCAGCTGATTCCAGGTAAGGGTTGGAATTTTCCAATCACGGCAGTGTCACAAGGATGGCTAAGTGAAATCACTCTTCGCAGCTGTTCCTCAAAATGGGTAAACAATCAAATGGAGGTGAATGATCGGCCAATGGAAAAGTGGAGGTGACGGTGCAAACACGACCAAGGCTTTAATGGCTGATAAATCTACATTCGCAGTGGTTATTTACCGAGTAGTTCATTTTTTAACGAGCTTAAACGCGGATTGAAACATTTGCTCGATCTTATGTTTATTTTTTAACGAGCATGAACTATGTGCTAAAACTGCTCGATGATAAGTTTGCATGCCCCCAGCATAATAATGCAAATCGAGGTGCATGCCCCCCAAGCTTCATTGCATTCAACTTGGTGGTTGGAATGAAGGTTTACCTTTGAAAAGGGGATTGGTTTCATTTTTTAATGAGGTTGACACAGTTAAAGAACTATCCTCAGAGTCCACTATATTTACAGTATTTGATAGAAAATCGAAAACTGAAGGATGATAAAGGTCACCTTGAGTATCTTCTCCACAATCCGGGAGAAGGGAACGATGGTGGGAATAATTCCATGGTGCCCCGTCAATTACTATTGATTGGACAATTCCTTCGTCAGTTCCATGCACTCGTGACCAAGGATCTGAAGGAGTACCATATTCTCTAGACCTATCTATCCAAACGCTTGATGAGCGTTGATTTGGGGTTGCCCCCCAGGCCAAGAAAATTGATTGCTACAATATTTCTAAAATGGCGATGATCCATGTTGACAAAATGTTCAGGAATCTTTGGAATCTATTAGGTATAGAAGATTTCATATTGTAGGTTTCCATTGTGGCCACTTCCACCAGATTACTCGGAGGCAGTAGGGCAAAAGTACCCATTAAGGCGGGGTCTTTTAGGAGACCTACTCCAATATTTTGAAGCGAATGATTGCTTCCATGGATCATTGGAATGCTTCCCGTAACTTGTGAACTGTCGGGGAGGAAAGTTTGTTGGTCGACGACTGTAATTCCTCCTTAAAAGGGAAATGCAATCTTCCTGAAGTAGGTCGACACAACTTCGGCCATGGCATATATCCAGGGCCTTCCTAGCAGGATGTTGTAATCAAGATTCCCATCGATGACTTCAACATCTATTTCTACTGTTTTTCCCCCTAGTTCAACCTTCAAGTTATTTAGGATACCATATGGGGTATATGTCCTTTCGTCGAATGCTTTTAATGTCGTTGAAGATCGCGACAAGGTTGGAGATCCTAAAGTTTTCCAGCAACTCATCGACATAATACATGTAGATGCCCCCTCATCAATAATTGTCCGATGAACAGTTTTGTTGAGGGCTTTCACTTGGATAAGGAAAGCTAGTTGAGCTGGCAACTGAGGATCGTATCCTTTATGGTCGAAGGATACAAGATTGGAATCCTTAGGATCAACCCCACCAATGGCTGATAACAAAGCCTGCCTTTGGGATGGGAAATTTTGTAGTACTTCAAGAGTCGACATAGCGAATGGCAATTGGGCCAAATCTTCCACTATGTCATAATGCTACGCTGCTCTGGCGCGAGGATTAAATGTCGACTTGTGTACTACTACCTTTGGCGGTTTTATTGTTAATTCAGGAATGATGGGTGGTACAACTTCTGTCGAAGTTGTTGTCGAACTGCTTGGTTGATCTTTTTCCTTGCCGTTCGACAGCTGCAGATTCCCGTAATCTTTGTTCCTTGTTGATATCAAAGCATCATTTTGCTGCTTCGAAATCGACAACATTAGCACTTGTGACGGGGAAGCATTTCCACTATCAACCAGATTTGTGCCTGGATTTGGAAATGGATCAGTTAACACGGCTGAGGTTTTCGAACTCTTAAAGAATCTTTTAAGCTCAGCTTTGTATGGACATTGTGAGGTCCAATGATCCTCATCACATATGTGACATCCCATTGAGGGTGGTTTCCTATTTCCAGGAGGGTTTGAAGAAGTTTTTTCAGGAGATGACTCACCCTGTTTCTTCTTCTTCCCTTTGTTTTGCTTCTTCTTGCTTGCTGGTTGTTTGGTTTCTTTGCCCTTATCTGCTAATACGGCATTTACTTCCGAAGCAAGAATTTCATCTTCTGCATTTTGATCTGAAATCTTACGGGCCTTCTTGGAGTTGACCTTTGTCGATTTCGCGTTTGTCGTACCAATCACGCCATTGCCGGCATGAGAGTCATTGTTTGATTTAGGAGGAGGAGGAATTGACAATTCCGGTCTAGGGGCGTCAGGTATTTTGTCGTAGAGCGTGCCAGACTGAGTATAGACTAAGTCTAGATATTGCGCACGAGTGATAACTTGCTCTTCCGTTACGACTCCCCCCTTTGCCACATCTTCCGTTATGGCAGGAAGTAACGACTTGATAAACCATTCAGCTAATAGCTGATCGGGAACGTACGTTTTTACCATCCTACGACGACGTCGCCACTCATGTATATGATCAGATATGTGAGTGGCCGTTGTCTGTTTGAAGTTGGTTAAGATTTCCGTTCCCGTTTCATACCTTATCGGTAATTGAAAATGGGTTAAGGGAGTCGTGGCTAAGGTGCTGAAATTGTCGAACGAAGCTCTAGGCAATTCAATATACCATTTTGCCGCTGGACTCGTTAACGTCCTCTGAAAAAGGCGAAGCCTTATCGAATCATCGTTTAGGGTGTTTGATGAACACCACAGATGAAATGTCATCACGTGATTCGATGGGTCCTCACCTAGATTTCCATTAAATTTAGGAATGTCTGAAGGAAGTTTGTGAGGAATCGCTGGCCACCAAGGGGCGTAAGCAATTGGATCGTTTGTTAACCGGTGTAAATCGGGTAACTCTAAAGTTGCCACGAATGGTAACTGTTGATTCAGGTTAGGTGAAGCATACCCAGGGTACGATGGAATTGCCTGAGCAGTTGGCCTTTGCATACCAGCATAATGTAGTTGATGCTGGTATGACTGATACGGTTGGTGGATTTGACCACTGTAAAGTGGTTGATTTTGACCGTTTTGAATGTACGGTTGTCCACTGTTCGCAAAGATCTGCTGCTCAGAACCTTGGTATACTTGTTGGAATTGTGGTTGTTGATATTGCACCAGCCACGGTTGCGAAGCCATGTTCTGTTGCGCTATACTAACCGTCGGACCAAGATGTGGGGTAATTGTACCCGTTTGGACCTGTGTCGCCCCACCAGTTGGCGATTGTGGTTGGGTCACAGGGTCAAGGGGCTGTTGCATTACAACCTGAGAAATCTGAGGTTGACATACAACAGGCATCGTTTGAACTTGTGACACTGTTACAATAGCTGGTGTTGTCGGGATGTTCGACATAGGTACACATTGTTGCATAGAATACACAACTCTTGGTTGTTGGGGTAGTATAGGTACCCAACCACTTGTCGTAACTCCAGTATAACCTGAATACTATTGAGAACTCCCGTATGGGTATCCTCCTGGAGGGGGTAATGAAAGGGCATACTGCCCCCCATACGGTGGTAATCCGGAACTCAAGGGGATTGTTTGCCCTTGGGGACTGGATGGCCCAAATTGACCTCCAAATGGATCAATTTGTCGAGTCTCAACATAAGAGTTGCCGGATATTATTCCGGAAGAACAAACAGGAACGGACCACACTGTCGAAATAGTCCCTGGATGGACTCCTTCTAGCGGCTGTGAGCTAGTCGGGACAGATGGTACGCCGGCAAACATTGTCGGAGTGATGGCAGGGAGTTCTGCTGTCGCTGTGTCATTCGACACAGTCCTAGATGTTGACGGTTGTTCAGACATTTTGAGTCTATCCAATAGATTGCCTAGTGATTCTACAGGAACTTCCACTGGTGGTAGACTAACTTCTGATGTCGAAGGAAATAGAGTGACCCCGACTCCAAAATGTGTTGGAGTACTTGCTTGCGGATCTTCTACAATTTCCTCTATCGCAATCAAACCAGGTGGAAGGGGAAGACCGTCAGGTCCGTAAAATATTTCTGGTGCCGAAGAAGGGGTTGAATCGACAGCGACAGATGTTTGAGGAGCAAGACTCTCCGAACCGGTTACAAATGGAACTGGTTCAATAACACAAGTGTTTGCTCTCAGACTAGGATCAGTATCACTGTCCCTCTATGGCTGCTAAACTTCTTCTGTAGGGGCAGGGTTTCCAGAAATGTTTGGAGTAACCGGAACCTCGGATGTTGTTGGAACACTTGTTCTAACTTTGATAGGAGATTTCGAACTGGTTAAACGAGTTCGCTTTGTCCGTACTATTTTCGATTCCAGAGACAAAGACGGTTGACTCGTAAGCCTCCGCAAACGACGGGGTTTCAATTGACTTTCTTCCACGATTGCGGATTACTCGATCAACCAAAATACAAAAGGGGAAAGTGTGTTTCTGAATTAAATGAATTTTTAGACGCTTTAGACACAACTTGCTTTTTCAATTTTAAAGAGTCGAGAAAAAGCTAAAGATGACTCTAGTCGCCTTCGATGTTTTAACGAGCCCGAAGTGACAAATGCTCGGATGGACTTTTTCCATTATAGAGTCTGAAAAAGGCCAAAAGGAACTACTCTGGAGTTCTAGGTAGAGGGTGTGCCAAACTTTTCACAAAACCGCAGAATACTTTTTAAGGTACGGGCGGTCAATCTTTCCGAATGCTGTGTTCAGTGCATTGCGATCAGTAGGGCGGCCGACACGGCTTCCTAAGGATAAAGGTTTTATGCCTATAGGGGTCTCCCAATAAATACTCGACAGTACATGGGAGCTAAATCCGTACTGGCGCTATCATCTCTCAGGAGGAATCACCCAACCATCAGCGAGATTGACAGTCACCAGGTTTTACGACGCCGGAACACGTCTCTAGCCTAGACCTCTATGTTGTGCGTTAAGTTACAAAGCGTTGTTAAGTTCATTCAATTTATTTTAGGTTGATCTTTCTTAGAAGTTTGCCTTTTTGGATCACCGCGAGATGTATGATACAATTCCTAAATGCAGTCTAAAGATGATAAGCAAGCTTTTATATCTTTTCAACAATGAAAATCCTAGCTACAAGGGGAAAAGAAAGACTCAATCTTTTCTCGAAGAGCATAGAGCACACTGTAAATGCACTTTTCCTAAATCAAAGCATGCAAAATATCAAAATGCAAATGCACATATGCATGTATTTGTTTTCGCTTCCTTAATATTGATGCCTAAAAAGAAAGCTGTTGTACAAATTTGAATTCGATTTCAAGTGAAAACATAAACAAGTTCCTTTTTCGAAATCAAAAAGATGATTACGACACTTTATGATTTACTTGTTTCGACACTAGAAATGCATAAATTCAAACCAAAAGACAAAAGTAAAAGCTAAATCAACTGTGAACAACAAACAAACTCACTCCTAAGATCAAAACGACACTTACGACAGGTCTAGATCTAAGGGTGACAGTATGACTAGCTTACTTTTGTAATGGGAAACTGCAAATGATGTAACAAATACACAAAGAACAAATACAGTTTCTTTATACAACTGAGGAAGAATTGAGGCAAAGAAAAGGGGTTTCAGATAGGTACACTGACTGATAACAGGCTGCAAAAAACAGAGATAAAACTAAGCAAAAGGAAGCAGGGAACCACAACTGCACAAGGCAAAGACTGATCAGCGCACTCCCAACACAGAGGATTTGACATTCAGCACAGGTAGCCTTCACAGGACCTGCGTTGAAATGCAGAACCTCTTCACAGAGTCTGCGCTGAAGCAGAAACGAGAGTTGTTTCTGGGTTCTGGGTTACGGTTTGCAGTTTGATCTACAGTTTTTGGCCGGATAAAAGCTATCAATTAGGTACAATTAGGAGGATGATTTATAGGAGGACTAAGATCTATCACAAAGGGCTGTTAGAGCACTTGTGGATCAGTTTGTTCAGATCATAAAAACAGGCCCAGTGAATGGACTAGAGTGGCAGATCTCTACTTTGCATTTGAAAATGGCAAATGTAGTTCCATTCGGCACTCCTGAGTTTATGAAATGAATAACAATAGACACACAAATAAACTAACAAGATACTCTCCCCAGTGGAGTCACCAATTTGTTGTTGGGAAAAGTATCCAATTCGGAATGCCCCTATCCCACTCTAAGGTGTGATAGTGCCTTAGCAACAAACAAGGAAACTTATTTGAGTGTTCTTCTTTATGAAATGTAAATGAGGAGAAAGGATCTAACTAACCTGTGTCTTTCGCTAGTTTGTTGATCCAATCGCTCCTCTCTTCAGTAGTTCCCAGCTCCTAGCTCTCTTATCGGCCCAGCTTCACCGAATCCCTGCAAAATCACAAGAGAGAGAAACTACACAAAGATATGGATATACATTCATAAAAAGCTCAGGATCAGATTAAGCTAAACATGCAAATATAACAAAACATCATTGATACACAACATGTAGGAGAAACTCAAATAGTTTATTGATATGATAATAAAGTCCAAGAGGAGATACAACCAAGTGAGTCCCGATCCAGCATCTACCTCCCAACAAAGGAATCCCTTCCTCTCCTCCAACAAAGCATAAATCACCCAATGTACTAATCTCAATCTCAAACCACCAGCAATTCTTTGCAAAATACAAAATTCCAGCCTCCTGAACCTCTGGGTGAGAGATCCATATATAGATGTAAGCAGAGAGGATGAGTCAGCTTATGTTTTGACTTGTGGCTTCTCTCTGTCAGTTCTTGCTTCCACTTGGAAGTTGAGAACCTCTTACTCATCACTAGTCGAATTCATTGAGGCAAGTGTCATTGAGGAAGATTCTGGAAGCTTCCAGGGTCTTTCCACCTCGTTGAATGAGCTTGCCATTTGTCACTTCCCGCTCAGCGCACCCTGGTAGTGCTTTCACCTGCGTTGCAGTGCACCTAGCCAGTGTAACCTCTGCATTTCAGCGTAGACAGCTAGTGGAGCCTCTGAATTGATCCTGAATTGACTGTTTCTGTGTTGTTTTTGGTGGAGAACTTTTGGGAGAAGCTGTCATGGGTTGACCTTGTTCCTTTAGGGGTAGGAACAACTCATTTAGGGACTTTGGATCCCTTGGATTATGGACATTTCATGCTCAATGCTGTAAGGCACAAAAATGTCTATAACACATTGACATACATACATGCATGTATACATATATAAACATCAACATAATCATGATCACAACATATTTACCAGGTATCATAAGGTCTAGGTTAAAATAACTCCCTTTATCCATGCACAACATGCACAACATTGAGAAGAACAGTTCCCCACTTATCCAAGGCATCTGACACCTCAAATCCATTTACTGGACCTTTTTTGTTACCTTTATCATAATTGCCTTGCCATCATCCATTTACACCAATGAACCCCACCAGTACAACTGACTGTCATAGTCTTGCCTTTAGCTGCCCTTAGATGTGCATCAAGATTCATCTATGCCTTACATTACATGTTGGAATTCATTCATCTCTCCCCGAGCTCCACTAACTTTCCCCTTTCCCAACCAAATCCTACGACCCTCAAAACATAAAAGGAAATAAAGAGAAATCCGACAAGAAGAAAACCATGAAAACTAATAGTAATACAACATCACAAACAAAGTGGCAAGGCCTTACACCAAATGCAACAAAACCCATAATCAAGCTCAAAAAAAACAAAATACTGAAGGCACAAAAATTTCAACAAACACCAAGGCTCAATCCCCATGGGTTCCCAATGCCTCCAAGGGAAATATCAACCTAAGCCTTCTTCAATATTACATGGAAATCTCTTTTTACATGCAATCCCTTGCATCATATTTCCATAAACACATAACTGTAAGTGCATTAATAGATATATGATATACTAGTTACCTTACCCTGGTGTACCCAAGCATGTTGATTTGTAACTGAACACGTACATATATATTCTCTCAAGGGACTCTATTCTCTTGACGAATCCAACCATAACTAAAAACTACCTTAATATATCTTTCAAATACATGTTTAGTAAGTTAACATATATCCACATAATGTCAGACAAAATCTAGGGCTAAGAAAACTTCATCTATTCAAGCACTCATTTGTTTGGAATTGTGGTTTCCAAACATAGCCAAAGGAATTCTCACCTAATTCTTTTATTTTACCTTGTTGCAATTGAGTCTTACTATGTACTGTCACATCGCCCAAATGTTAGTTATATAAAAACATCAACTATTACCTTATCATGCTTGTAACAACCTTGATGAAAATTCAATGTAATAAAAGTTAATAAAGGCAAAATAATAACCATGGTTATGGGACACTTATTCGAAGCTGAATGTTGGGTAAGACATCCTAGTGTGGGTGTTAATTTTGTTTATTATGGCTAAGGAAATTGGCAAAGGAAATGGCAAAGTCTTTGGAAAGGCATGAGCCATTAATTGGAATTTTATTTATGAAAATAATCAAAATTAGGAGAGAAGGAAGGTGAGAGGTCACAAGTTTCATGTGAGGAGGAAAACAAAGGAAAATAATGGAAAATGAAGAAAATAGAGGCCTCATTAATAAAAGGCCTTATGAGGATCAGTTTGTAACATTTTGTCAGTTCTGTTTTGGAGCTCTCTCTCTATTCTCTCTCTCTCATACTCTTGGACACTTAGATTTTTCTTGGAGCACTTCAACATTGGATCAAGAAAGGCAATGAAGGAAAAGAGGAATAAAAGATCAAGAAAGGAAGAGAAGGATAAAGAAACTACAATGGGTTTACTTGTAGGTACCAAATTGCGTGTGTCATTTCCTTGCTATATTTGGGATGCATGATTATTCATGTGTGTTCTTGGTTCTATTTATATCATGGGCATGGGTTTTGCTAGGTGTCAACAATGTTATTCACCAATGCCTTGCCATTGTTGGATAGCCATGGTGTTTATGGGTTCTCATGTTTTGGTTGAGCTATATTTTTGGATGGATTTGAAGCTGAGTGAGGTGGATATTTCAATGAAACAACACATGGACTAGTGGTCCCTAAATCAAGTTGTGGAATGTGGTAAATCCATTGGCCTATTAACCCCTAAACTGGATTGTGGGTTGTGGTAAATAGATGTATTTTGTGCCTCAATGAGATTAGGAATTCTCAACCAATGAATGGTGGGATATATGGTAAAGCCTAGAGGTGGTTTCCCTTGATCAGACATAGGAATCCTTGCTGATGAATGATAGGATAAAGGGTAAACAATGGAGGGTGGTGTCTTGGTTATGACTTAATGACCCCCTGATTGGACTATGTGTTACAATAAAGCCTAGAGACTAGGGGACTGGTAAATTCCTCACGATGTAGGTGGAGAAATCCAGTGGCATCCATGCTTGTATATGGCCTAGTTATCCGATGAGGATTACGGTAAATCCTAAGTATATTGATGAGGGTGAGGTGGTTTAGCCTCAGGAATCCTTGGTTGGATCTTTTGGTTTGAGTCCCAAATTCATGCTTGGAATATGGCACGGGGGTGATTGGTTGAAGAGAGCCTTGGCTCAGCCAATCTATGGTCAGGTGGAACATGGTAGTCCCATACCGAGTTTCCTTTTGCATTCATTAATAAGAGTTTATTTCCTTGGTATTTTATGAGAAAATGTACTGGATTATATGTGGCATTTATGGATGTTGTATCCTGATTATTTTTTATGTTTATATGTTGGTTATGAATATGTTTTATCATAGTGAAAATGTATGGTTGTTATCATGTTTTGATTTGTAAATGAATGAGAAATGAATATATGACCTAATGGATGATAATGTGGCTAATGTGATAAGGCACCAATGCTTCTTAGTGATTCTTAGATAAGTATGAGACTGTTATCACCAAAAAATGATCACCTAGCCATTTCTAACTAGGTGAATCGAAATACACAATGTAGATTTTATTTTGCCATAGTAAAATAACTTTCACCGTGGAAAATAATTTACTAAACCACTTTTATTAAATCATTTTCTAATTTGAATAAAAAACACCCATGAGAATAATTAGATAAATCATTATTTATTTAATTTTCTTTAGGGATGATTATTAAATCATTATTTAATAATTATTCCCTGTCATTTTGACTACACCCCTTAGGAATATTTAAATAAATCACTAAATATTTAAATTTCCTTGTTTCTGTTATTAGAATAATTATTAAATCACTATTAAATAATTATTTTGATTTCACACCTTTCTTATTTCTCACGAAATAAAAAAAAATCATTTTATTTGTTAATTATTTCTAAATAAAGGTATTTAACCATTTTAAATACCTTTTTCCCTCTGCAATAAATATAATAAAGTATTCGAAATAGTTAGATCTAAATTTGGTTAATAATATTTTATTATTCTCCATTTTCGAGATTAATTCCATACTTGTCTATAAAAAGGAGGGTTTTTCATTCATTCTTCATCATGATCATAATCATCGTCAACATTATCGTCATTTTTCTTGAGATCCCAATTAAAAGTTAACCTTAACTATTGGCGGTCTTCGCTTGAACTCGACACATGTCATGGTTAGCGTTTAAAATTGTAGTTTATGCTTAATTGTTAACTATAGTCATTAACTGCTGAAGAAGTGGACACATGCTACGGTTTGGAGTTTGTCAGAGTGGGTGGTAACGTTAATCGCGCGGTGAGTGGGTGTGCTCACATGGATGGCCTTTAACCGTCAATGTTTACATTGGATCCACTGCTTGTTAACCATTTGACATAATGGTCGGCACGTTCACATGGGGAGGGTTGGCCCTCTCTAACCGCCAATCCTCAAACCTTTAAACCTTAAATTTATGCGATAAGCCATAGTGGTTAAGAATTAATGCGTAGCGGAGTTAGTAAGGTGTGTGGCTAGTGGAGGGAGGTTGTGGGGTCAAACCACGGTGCCTCCATAAAATTTTATCACACCATTGTAGGGGCACGTGGCAGCCTCCAGGCTTGCCACATGTCACCTTCCCATTGGTCCTACTCAACCACAATTGCCCAATAACAAGATGCCACTTAGCACAATAGGAATCATCCGCCCGTACAAAAATATTCCAAAGAATATTCCATAAAATATTCCAAGGAATATTCTCCTTGTTTTCTAGGCTTTACGAATGCCCAGTCAGCATCCCAGTCAACCTTTTGCCAAAATTTTGCATGTTTGGTGAAATGGTCAGCGGGCTCTAGCTTCCTCATATGAACTCTGTTTTGAATGAAACGAATTGCATTGGGATCGTATCACTAAGGCAAACATGGTCTTTCAGATTTTGAGTGATCCTCGGCACTTTTATTTTTGAACTAATTCTTGCTCCTAATGCAAATTCTGATCATGGGGATCAAATGGATTTTTACAAAGAAACTATCTACAAAGATTTATCTATAGTATTTGATGCAAGAAGTCTGAAGGAATAAGTGATATTTTTTTTAGAAAAATGTGCATATGTTTTAAACCTTTTCACATACTCATTAAGATCTTCCCTATATGTATAATAGTGTCATTGGTGTTTTTATTTGAACTATAGTTATTGAGTGCAAAGGTCAATGTTGGACATAGTTTAGTGAGCTACTTTGACAATATATATAGGGACCACTTTGTTGCCTTTAATGTGTATTCATAGGTTATACAGAGACTATTAGAGATTAGGTTGATGCTACTTGTCTTCTAATGCTTGATTGGGTCTTGACAGATTGACAAAAGTGTTATGATTTGTTGTTACTACTTTACTTGTGTGCATAACTTGGTGTTGACAGAGGTTTTTGTGCCTTGTATTGTGACTGGCTTGAGGGTGTTGCGGGGATCCTAAAACTATATCTTAGTTTACTTCACTTCTATAGAATCAATATTGTCTTAGTGCAATGATATATTTGATATACAAAGACTACCATCGATAGATATATACTTAGATATTTACATGTTGTTGTTAAATGGTTGTGTGCACAAGACAGAGGCCTACTTTCAATATTATTTGGACATAGTGTAGGTGTGATGAAGTTTGTATGCAAGATAAATGAGTGCACGGATCAAATTTTTTTATGATAATTCAAAGTTGTTGAGACTAATGGTGATAGTTGTAGGGACGTCTTTTATGTTTTCAGAAGTTGTATGTTAAGTTGAAGGAAAAAACTAAACCAAGTATTGCTTTAAATCTTTATAATGATTATCTGTGAGTATCTTGTTGTTGTATTTTTTATGAGTTTGGTCATTTATTGTCCTTGAAACTTGTTGGTATATCATTTCATATTGTGAACAAGATTCATAGTACATTATCTGAGTTTGAATGCATTGTATATTTGAAAAGAAATGATGGTTCATGGGTTACAATGATGTTGTATGCTAAGGATTTCATTGATACATGCCATGTTGATTCAATTTGACAATATTAGGGGTCTTGTTCAGAGATTGAGGTTGTAGTAGAGAAAGGGTTTTGACATTGATGAAAGTTGGTTTGATGAGTATGTTGATTTGATTCTTGAAGGTCTTATAAATAGTTTTTCTTAATCAAATTTTGAGTGCAAATAATCATTTGGTCTATTATTATTCAGATGAATGTGGGTCTAATTTGAAACATTTTGAAAAGTGGCCTACCAGATCATTTGTTGCTAAGAGTGGTCCCAATCTAAAATATTTTGAAATGTGGATCACAATAAAATCAAGGGAGTAGCGGTTTGCTTCTAGTAGTAGCAAAAAATAATAAATTTAGTAGCCTTTAACAGATAGGAGCTTGTGCACTAGAAAAAGTATGCACCAATGCAATATGTAATAATTTTTAATAATAAGAAGATGAATTAAACAACAACAAAGGTGGTTTTATATCATTTTGGGTTTCCACATCAAATCTAGTTTCCCTATGTGTTGATGTGTTGCATTCTATTGTTTATGTTCTCTTATCTTTATTGATGCTCATGGTTTACTAAATAATCCTAGATCTAAAACATAATGTGTTATTTATGAAATAATGGTTTAGATATTTATGAGAAATAAAGCATAAACTAAGTAAATTTTTGATTGTGCATGAAATATTGATTCACTCCCCCTTTCAATGTTTCTAACATTATATTTATTTCTTTTTAAGTATATGGAAGGAGTATTGTCTATTATGGACACCCTCTACCTAATAAATGGCAGCTCTTCCTCCTTAGGATAAAGACTACATTATCTCCGTGATTAACAAAGAGGTTAGTCAACCATCATGACAAGTTTTAACCGAAAATAAAAATAATTAAATTATGGTCATCTAGACAATGATAAACATAGGGCACGACCCTAGTAAAACTAAATCTACCAACATGCAACCCAAAGGATAAAAAGTACCTTTTAAAAGTAAACTTGCGATGATAAGGGCCCAAGTTCAACTAATGAAAGTGTGAAAAAATCATGTTAACCTCTTTGAAACTACCCTTCTAAGTCCAAGTACTCATGTAAACACAGGGTAGCACCCAAGGGTATTGATATTGTGATGTGACATATATCTTGGGTACTTTAGGCACTTTCCACCTACAATCACCTACTTAAGGTCACTTAAAGAATGGATTCTACAATTACCATTTCACAATTGATTTATCAAGAATAATAGTAGTAGGTTTGGAACATAAGCATGGGTATGGAAACTAAACCCAAAATATCAAAAATATATTATTCACAAATACCCATACCCCTGAGATATCCCTATACATGTAAAAAAACACTAGAAACAAATGAAGTAGGGATATGACTCCACATGCCTACAATGTGACCTCATTCTTTAATTCTAAGTGAGATGAGATTTCTTAACAAGTTCTTTATTCTACTACTAGATTTTATACGCTCTATTGCATCCCAGTTTCATTTTTTTTGTCCTTGGAGATTTTACTCTTAAGCCCTACACCAAGGATTTAAATCCTAGTTAGTGTTGGTTTTCTACAAATGAAAAAATGTTTAATGAATGCATTTGTACTTTACGCCTATTTATTACTCAATAATAGATGTAAAATTAAACTTGTATGGTGTTTAATTGACTCTTCACAATCCAAAACATATGCAAATATGAATGCCAAATGAAACTTTTGCTTCAATGAAATCTATCTAAGCTAAGGGAAGAGATGTTTTAATTTCAATTTTAAATATGTCATATAATATATCAAGAAAACACTACGAAATAATTTATATAATGGCTTTGGTATGGTGGAAATCATATTATTTTTTGTGAAAAACATAGCATCCAAACAATTCTTGGGGCTATTACAGAAAATCAATTGGTTTTTATTTAGCAATAACTTCAGTTTCTCAACTTTGATTTGAATTATTATTTTTTTAATTAGGCAAAATTTTGACAAGAATTAATATCTACAACTATTTCCTTCATATTCTATGCAAATAATTATAAAATGTGACCTAAAGAACACAAACCAATTTTCTTCTCTTAAAAAATAACTCCTTAAAAGTAGAGGAAAGTTCTTCCCCAATGGAGTCACCAATTCTTTTGTAGATAATTCTTACTATGTAAAATAAGAACCTCTGTACAATATAATGAGACTCAATAAATACAAGATGATAAACCACTAAATATTTCATGACTATATTTATGATTAACGGTCTCTAACAATGCCTGAGGAGAGAGATTATAATATCATGTATTATAATTCCAATTATTGTCCTTACATTATCTAGCACCAAAGATCCAAGGCCTAACTCCTACTACATACACATAAAAAATCAAACACGCCAATCTCAAACAAATTAAAGAAAAAATAGCACCAATAACTCCGAGATATAATCTGATCAACTCAAGGAAATATTATATGTATCAAATAAAGGTCCATTCTCGGGCAATACTATGTACTGACTCTTTCTTGATTCATGCAAATAATAGGAAGAGTATATAATGGAGTGGTAAATCATTCATATATATATATATTATAAATAAGAGAATATTATGACACTGCATCATACCATGTGTCTTGGATGAGGATCTTGGTAGGTTCTTTCTCCTTCAACACGTTCCTTAGCCTTCTCCCTTTCATGCCATCATGATGACTCTCAAACTCTAGGTCCTCTAGCATTTGACTCCATTCCACTAACATTTCCACTCTCACCTTTTTGGTCCTATCCTTTGAATCTATTCCATTATAATAAAGACTCTCAAACCACAGTTCCCTGTATTTCCCAATTAAACCTCTTCTTATGGAAATTTAGAAGATTTGGAGATAGTTTTTATGACATGTGAATTGGGTGGATACAATTTATAGATTTGCATGATGGCATCTTAACTAAGAGACTACAATTCATAGATAGACTTCATGGCTTGTGAAATAAGCAATTCCAAGACATTCACAAGTTTCATGCTCAATCATAAGCTTGTTGTCAACCTATTATGATAGTTTTCCTTATAATAAGATTTTGCTTCAATTTTTGTGTTCAATTATTATCTTTCCCAAATAACTATGAACTTTCTTCTCAATTATGAGTTTTCCTTATTATAAAATAATACTTATTTCATAGTTATGAAATTGTGACAAAATAATTATTTCCTTATAAATTAATTATGAGATTTTTACTCAATTATGTAATTTCAACTTAATAGCATCTAATAACATCTTTGCAATGCCTATGGTGGACAACATAAATATAGCACAAACATCTCACAAAAAGTACGATAAATTAAAATAGTATCTTATATTTCTTATTTTCAAAAATTTCCCTTTAGAGTTTGGTTTTCCTAGATTTTTCCAATTGAATCTCCTTATTAGTCCCTGTCCTCTAGCATGAGACTATAGTAATTAGAATGGTGTTTTTAGCATTATTTTATGTTAGAATTATTAGTCCTTTTACTTTGTCGTGTACTCTGCTGGTTGCTAACCCTATGGAAATTCATTTGATCATCTGATTTGGCGTCTTCCTAAGGAGAAGAGGCCATAGACATATACTATGTTCAAGTTCTGTCTTTCGCATTTCAGAAATGTAAATTAATGCTAGCATTAGTTTGATTACAGTAAATGTTTTCATAATCCCTATCTTTTTCAAAACTTTCTATGGCCTTGTACAACTACCACTTGGACAACCATGCAAGGCAACCTGGACAGCTATGCAAGGCAGTGTTTCTCCTTTCTCCAAAAGGCATTGGTTTGTTTTTTCTTAGTGAGAAGGATGTAGCTAGGTGCAATACAACCACACTGATTCCATGGAATTTCATTCCGAAGCCCACACAGACTTTGTGACTCTGTGACAAACCCACTTGGTATAAAATTGTTCCACAGAATTATTCCATATAAATTTAAAGTTGAAGTTTTGTTTCTAGTTTTATTTCATGAAAACACTTGTTAAAAGAGTAAAATGATATATGAAACATATGTAGTACGGCACTTCCTGTGTAATATAGCATGTATATATATGTGATCCTAGACTAGGTAAGCCTGAAATACAGAGAGATAGGGTTGCAAACCTAAAATACAAGAGAGACATGAGGAAAACGAAAAATTAATTGCAATATGTAAGGTGAAAGGAAGATATAATTATGATCATGGGACATGTCCCTTACTGTGGTGATTGAAAATGGATGAAGAGAGGACCTTGGATGAACAAAGAGGACCAGAAGCTCATCAATTATGTTCAAAGTCATGGCCTTGGCAATTGGCCCAACCTTCCCAAACTTGCATTTATTCTTCTTTTTGTCCTGCATATTCAACCTGAAAATGTGTGGCGTGGATTTTAGCAAGGTTTATTTTTCTCTTTGCGAACTTGAAAATTACAACTAGTTGCATTAGCAGCATATATCATGCTTGGAGTTACATTTAGTATTTTTTGAATCCACATCTAAGCTTGTATAAACTACCATGCACCTGTAATAAATTATTGTTTCTTTGCTAGGAGGTAGGGCCCAAAGACAAAATGCAATTAGATTATTTTGATGCCAGAGATCTGAATCGACTTACTAGAATGCTAGCAGTAAACTAGTCTGAAAAATCCAATTCTTCTAGGTTCCATAGAATAGTAAAACCCCCTACGAAACTTGTGGTGTTAAGGGTAATAGATTTACACTACTCCAAGCATTTTTAAGCTATTCACTAGTACAAAATGACTAATTAATTACTAAAAAAATAGCTAAAATTGCATATAAACGACCATTTTTTAGTCGGTGACCAATAGTAGTTAATTTATAGTATCTTATAACGCGACCAACTTTTAGTCATTTTTAGCTTAGTCATTAATTGGTTTCCTCAATTTTACCATCTAGTAGTATATTTAGTTGTTAATTTGGTCATTAATTTTTCATTGGTTTAGTCATTAATTGCCACAATTAATGACCAAATATAAAACAAAATATATTACTATATGAATCCTTGAGAAAACCAATTAATGACCAAAGAAATATGACCAAAATGTTGGTTGTGTTATAAGATACTATAAATTAGCTACTAATAGTCATATATATGCAAATTTTAGTCATCATTTAAAACCAATTAATGACCAAAGAAATATGACTAAATTTTAGTTGTGTTATAAGATACTGTAAATTAGCTACTAATAGTCACATATATGCAAAATTTAGTCGTCATTTTAATAAAAGAATTATCATTTGCAGTAGTCATTTATCTTTTTTTGGTATTTTCATATTCATTATATAAACGACCGATTTAGTAGTTTCTATTCATTTCATTTCATTTTATTCATAATCGTTATAAACGACTAATTTAGTCATATATTCATTTTATTCGTGTTCATCATTAATTAATATAAACTACTAATTTAGTAGTTTAGATTGATTTTATGTGTTCATTATTAATCAACATAAATTAATTAGTATGATCTTGAAACTAAATTTAAAAAAATGCCATACAATGTGCATGTTTATCTAATATGATAATACAAAGTTACATATGTTAATTACAAGACTAAATGATATCAAGTGCAAATAAAAAGAATTTCAACCATATAAATTTTATTATATAAAATATTAAGTATTACAGTATGAGTTTTCAACTTAATATCGGATGGACTACAATTTACACATGAAATATTGTTTCATCATGTCAAAACATTATCATTGCGTTGCCAAAGCATTGCAAGTAATTTCACAAACTCTGAAGGCTTGACCATCAATCTCTATGAGTGTGTCTTATGCAAGATATTGACTCTAAGTGTATCACTAGACGTATTATCTTCTCTCTCTCATTTTGCAATTGTCGCTCCAGTATTATTGTTCTCCTCTTTCTTCAATTGCTGCTTCTTACCATCAATATAAAGTTCCTCTCTTGAAAATGAAAGAAGATACAATGCAGAGTGTAAGATATGAAAGACAATGAATACTTTAATATAAAATAAAGTAGACCATAAAAGATTTATACGACATATACCTCAACATTCGATAGTGGCCACTATGCGGCTAGATGACATGTATAAACAAAGCAAATAAAACATCACCATAGAAAATAACACCTTAGGAACTTAGTATTCAACCTTCCACAAAACCTTAGGCACAATCATACCAACTAAGTTACATGTTAAAATATTAGGCAATTGATAACTTGTGAAAACAAATGGGGAAAAAAATCAGTGTAAAAAATATGCTTATTGTTTGTTCTAAAAGTGTCATGTTCCTTCAATTTGGATATTATTTTGCCCACATTAAAAGTTCCTCGCTATTATGACCTATGTTTTTAGGATCATGAGATTGATCCAACATCATATTGGATTGTGGAGACAAAATGATCCAACTTTCCAAAATGAGTACCTCACTTGGTTGAATGAAGGTGCTAGCAGTGAGTAGTGTCAAAATCTTAGGGAAGAAGAACACTAAGGCCTAAGAAAATATATAACTACTTTTCCATTGAAAGAAAAAATTTCAATCCCATAATGGCCTCTGGGAGTACATTTCGTTGGATGGATATCACACTCTAAGAGATGATTGTCTAATACAATGAGAAGTGTACATATATTGTCACAATGCCCCTCACAGTTAGACCCTATAGTTGTGTCCTATAATATTAATCATATTATATTATTTAATTGTAAATTATGACTATCATATTATTATTAGTTTGAATAATTAGTTTGAAATTATGTTTTTAGTATTTCTGTATACATGAAAATATTCGGAAAAAAAAGGTACTTTTTGTGACTAGTTAATTTCGAGTGAATCTAAATACACAAGAAATTATGGTGCCTCAGTGTTTCTCTAGCAATTGTATGTTCATTGTACCAATTTTTCCCATGTCCTCTACTACTTTTGGTGAATTCCTCTTTGATGATGTCCAATGCCAGTGCAATGGACATTTATCCTCGATGTTTTTCTGATTCAAAGGGAAGCTCCACAAGTAACAACCAAAAAGTCGCCTCAAATTTATTATTGCAGGCCAAAATGTAGTAATTATATGACAAGCCAAGAAACACTGCACGTTAATCATATTCCCTTTAATATTGATTAATAATTTATTCGCATGATCATGTAATACTAAAGTGTCAAGTAGGGACATTTAAAGTTAGTCATCCATCAATATCACCTTTGAGAGTTATTAGTAGCTAATACTTCCTATTACACACAAAGTAAATCACTGACTTCAAGGATAGTAATATAAACACAACAAAAAAGAAATTAAAAGAAATGCTAGGAAGTCAAATGCGATTAATATTGAGTCAAGAAAATACCAAGCCCTTCGCATTAGCAAGGAATTCTTAGGCATTAAAATAGAAAATCCTTCCATTGCATCATTTTCACCTTTTCTTTAATTTCTTTAATTGAGAACATAACTTTTAGAAAAAAAATTCATTGAAAAAGGTCTCAAAATCCTAACAAATGCTTGAGTGATTGTCGTATCAATTAAATAGAAAAGAAATCATTCGATATGCTTTTAACTTAAGGAATATATTGAAGAATATGAAGCTTTCTCATCCCTTTCCTCTAATCAAATTGTAATCCATGGGTTCCAATCAAGTAATCAATTTCCCTCTGAGTTAGTTAAGAGATCACATTGGAGAAGCACTTCTAGAAGAATTGGGATAGTAGAAATGGAATTAACTAGGAGGAAAATGAAGCACTTTAGTTGGTGCTCCAAAATATTTGAACGCAACTAAAAATGATTTTACACTCCCTCTGCACATTTCAAAACAAAAACCATTCAACTTCATCTCATTTATTTTCCACCTTTAAGTAATATGTAATTCTTTGAGAAAGAATAGAGCATTCACAAATATTGTCATGAAAGAGGTCTCTTCATAATTCTAATAAGTTGGGATCTAAAAAATAAACAATTTCATGTAATGAATAAATCTTACATGGTATATTTCAGTGATTAAAATGACAACTTTGTTCTTAATCTCATTACAACAAAAATAAATTCAACCCTAACTAGTTGGGATCTAAAAAATCAATAATTCCATGTAGTGATGTAAACTTACATGGTAGATCCCAATTATTTTCAATGAAAACTCTATTCTTGATCTTTACAACATAGATAAATTCAAGAGTACATACATATTTCCTTATCTGAGACAAACTTTGAACACATTCTGAGATTTCATAGAAATATAACGATACGATTTACCTGTACGACATGAGAAAGTTATCTACATCTAGCACCTGTCACTCGAGAATAGTGTTATTGAGACACCATCTCATGGAATTATAATCATGTAGATATAATTTTAGAAATAATCCTACTCCTGCAATTCTTCCCTATATGGATCATATTTGTCCCCCCTATTGATAGTTATTTTTCAAGGAAATAGAGTAGAACTCTCCAATTGCACCATCACCTTTCAAAACAACGCTTGAGTATTTCTAGATGATTGTCAAACCAGTCTCTACTTAGGTCCACGAAATCCTTGATTTGTCTGCATCGCACAAAACTCTTTTCATAATAAAATTATAAATCCCACGTGTGTATTCCTCATCCCCAACATAACAGTTCTTTACAATGCAATACTTTATCATTTCTCCCTCAGTGCAATAGAGATCCACTACTGCAGCATGGAGATGAATGATGTCATAAAATGGTGTAGTGCATCCTTCAATATATGTCACAGAACTCCTCTCACCTCACAAAAATCCTCTCATATACAACAATAAGAGTCCTCTCAAACTGCCTGGTCTCCATCTCATTCATCCTGAAATAAGTGGATATTTCAATGGGTGACAAACTGTGCTTGGGGATTTAATAGAAGGACCTATCACTTAAAAAAAAAATACAATGCAGCATAATAGTTATCAGTAGGAGGAACAAACCTGCCAAGATACTTCCTAACTAGATCAAGATACTCTTGAATCACCTCTTATAATGAACAAAAGATAACCTCAACTGGCTATAGAGTCTACCTATGCATCGTAGCAATGAAAACACTGTAAAAAAACAACATCTACAACAACGTTAGTCAATCTCTTCTTCTAGTCAAGGGCATGCCCAAATTTTGAAAAGTATCAAGCAGGTCTGAGTCCACCTCATCTAGGCTACACTTCTTCTTCTACTCTCTCTATTTAGGTTCAGAATAATAGTAAAGGTCTTGGAAATTGATGGGTGGGTAAAAGTTATCAGACTATTTGGGTTCTTCCATTTTTAATCATTGTCTATAAGCATTGAGTCTAAATTGCAAAATCCATTCAAGTTCCTTCTTTTTATGTGAATTAACCTAAGCTTTGGAGATTTGTAAGGTTTAATGGATCTAAGTGTATTCTACTTAAAATATAGTAACATGGTTTAAAACTATAGGCATTGAGATCAAAATCTAAGGATGAAACAAAAAAATATTTTATGTTCATGATTATAAGAAATTTATTTTAATTTCGTGTAACAAAGTTTGAGGAAGGTCTAGTATTTGCATCCTACCAGAAAATTTTCTTTCAGCACTCAAGCCCTTTGAATTTGGATATGGTAGATTCCATTATACAAACAACCATCACAGATCCATATTTACTCTGGATCTACCAAGCATAGAGAAGGATCAAATCTTTTTTCACTCTATGCTAGTTTGCATATCAGGATATTTGATCCCTCTCAGGGCTTAGTAGATCCACAGCAAATATGGATCTATGCTGGTTTAATTCCCCCCTTAAAATAGGCAGCATTCCACTTGAATACCATGGGTCAATACCATCGGTTCTCAATACCATGGTTCAATACCCTGCGCCATCTTTACTTTTATTAATATTAATATTAGGGTTAATGATATTTGTTTTGCATGGTATTAATAATAATTTGGCCCATGGTATTTGGCCCATAGGCTTCACCTAAATAAAACCTCATTTTTGAGTGTTCATAAATATAAATTGAATTATGGAGTAAATATAAAAGAAAATTTATTTAATTACCATACCTCTGGTTTATTTATATTTTTATTAATTTACCATACCTATTTTATAAATATGGTATTTGGCCCATAGGCTTCACCTAAATAAAACCTCTTTTTTGAGTCTTCTTTAAATATAAAGAGGTTTATGGACTAAATATAAAAAAGTGGTTTTATTTATTTACCATACCTCTAGTTTATTTATATTTTTATTTATTTACCATATCTTTGGAGTAAGTATAAAAAGAGGTTTTATTTATTTACCATACCTCGAGTTTATTTATATTTTTATTTATTTACCATACCTATTTTTTTAGTGTTCATAAAACTCTTTATATTAGATTGATTTCTAAATAGCACCGACATTAGATTAAAAATGTTAAATGTTAAACTTTACATGTTAAATGCTAAAATTTACATGTTAAATGTTTACATTTACATGTTTATGTGAGATCTACCCCCATGCTGGGTTGTAGAGCACCTCTCAACGCAATCAACCACTAAAAAAGGTGAAAAGAAAAAATAAAATTTCATGCATTCTGACCCTAGAAAAGTTAGGGAGGAGCGAACTAATATGTACAATAAGAACATGAAAAATGCTTTCTTGTCCATTGTTGTTTTGATGAATTGTTCGTAACATGTTTTTTTATGAATTGTTCGTCACAATCAAGATCTGCATTATCATAATCATTAAACCCTTTGTCCAATAAGGACATGAAAAACGTGTACTTGTTCATTGTCTTTTGATAAATTGTTGGCCACAATCAATATCTTCATTTTCAGATCTGCATTATCACAATCATTAAACCCTCAACTCTAGATGAAATTTATGCTTTGATCATATAAACCCTCGAAATTTTTTACCCATAATAACAAAAATCATATTTAGTAAAAAGGAAGAACTCTTCAGAGTCCAAATTCATACCCATGTAAAAATGGCCAAAATCTCCACGCTAAATGACCTTTCCCTTCCTCCATCTAATCGTTGATACTCTCCTAAGGTGTTTCCCATGCAACCTCCATTTAGTGTTCGAATCCCATGAAATCCATAGATCAAGTTGATGGTCTTTCTTCTAGCATTTCCACACAGACATTAACAAGGAAGAGAAAAATGCACAGCTACAATGTGGTGTTGTAATCTGTGAATTGAAACCAGGGCTAAACTGGAAATGGAAAAGAAGAGAAATATTTATAATGGAAAAAATAAAAGAAGAAGAAGAAGTTAAAAATAATATTGGGATGAGTGTAAACATTTTAATAATAAAAAGTTAAATTAATAAAATTCAATTTGTTATATTTTGATTTGGTTATTAACGTGTGAATAGGCTTTGTTACAATACCATGGGCCAATACCATGACTTATCATTACTACAAGTCCAAAAACCATAACATATTTCACAACCAAAATATTTTATACCAATATGACAAGATTCTTAACCGTGGATATTCACCCCCACATTACGGTAGATATAATGTGTAGATATTATTAACAGCTAAAAACTAGCCTTTGTTACAATACCATGGATTATTAATACCACATGCCCAAAAAACCATAAATTATTTCACATTCAAAATATTTTATAACAATATGACAATATTGTTAACCATGGATGTTCACCCTCGCTTTACCATGGATATTAACTTTTAAATCGGCTTTGTTACAATACCATGGGCCAATACCATGGCTTATCAATACCACATGCCAAAAAACCATAACTTAATTCATATTAAAAATTTTAATTTTAATTTAATTTCAACATTATTTTAATTGAATGTAAAAGGGAAAATGTTACAATTTGAGATATATCTAAACCCTCTATCCTCACGACTACTAAAAATATTCCCATAGAAATTAAATTAAGGTTTTAATAAAATTAAGCTATGATGGATATATGTTGGTTCTATATATATATATATAACTGACATAGATCATAGCTAAGGATCCAAGGGATGAGAGCAAGAAAATTGAATAATTATAATAGATTAAATATAGTGCATGGTTTTTTAAAGTTTTTCATTATTTTATTTTCTTTGATATGATTGATCCAAAATATAGATTTGATATTTTACAACCAATTAAGTTATTCTAATTTAGATAATTTCTTAAACACAATACAACGTGATCAAATTTAAGAGAGAGTTGGGGAGGGGGCGGAGAGAGGGAGGGAGATAGTGAAAAATTTGGAGGGCAGAGAGAAAGAGAGGTGGAAGAGAGAGGGAGGAAAGAAAAAATACATAGAGAGATAGAGGTGGAGAGAGAGAGGAATGAGAAGCAAGAGATGGAGAGAGAGTGAGGGAGAGAGGAGAGGAGGGAAGAGAAATAAGAGGAGAGGATAGAGATAGGGAGAGAAGGGTCAAGGAGAAAGATGGAGACATAGAGATGGATAAGGACAGGGAGGGGGAGAGATAGTGATAGAGTTCGACGGAAGAGAGAGAGATAGGGAGAGATTGATTTGGGGGGGAGAGATAGAGGGAGGTGGGAGATAAGGGATAGAGAGGAAGGAAGATAGGGATGAGGAGAGAGAGATGCAATTCGATGGGGCAGGAGAGGGAGGGAACAAGAAAATCATAGAGGGAGAAAGGTGGAGAGAGAGAAGGGTTGACAAGGGAGTCATGGGGAGAGAGTGATGGAGAGAGGAGAGTGGGAGGGAATAGAGAGAGGGATATACATAGAGAGGGAGAGAGGGCAGGAGAGGGAGGGAACAAGAAAATCATAGAGGGAGAAAGGTGGAGAGAGACAAGGGTTGACAAGGGAGTCATGGGGAGAGAGTGATGGTGATCCAGGTGGATATTGGTGGCCACCTGCCAAGTCCACCTGGACCCCCACCATTGTCTTTCTCAGCATTTTCAGTTTCCTTAATTGTAGCACAACTTACTATTTTTAGCAGTTTTTTGGGTCCTGAACTTCCGGAGCCGTTTTGAGGCCCTAAACGACGTTTTTTGGGGAATCCGAGGGCAACACGAATCCATGGAATGGACTGGTGTTGCCCGTTCCAACAATGATAGTGCTCAGATAGATCTTTCTAATGAGCTATTGTACGCGTCAAACGGAGATCATATGCCAAAGTTACGACCCCGGGAAGTTGATGTACCAACTTACCCCCAAACGGGCCCACAGTTTGGCGTTTCATCTCCTAGGGTTAGGTTTTGGAATGTTAAGGGTTTTTCCATTGTTTCTCAACAATAAATAGGCCTTCGAGCCTCATTGTAACACAGTTCAGAGGCATGTAGCCATCACATCTCTTCTCAGAGATAAGCTACCATCGCCCTAGCTAGTTTATTTCCATTTCTGTTTGTAAGCATATTTCAGTATTTTCCATTAATGAAATGAAGTATTATTTCCGCTGCATCTTTGTGTATATGGTTATCTCTGTAATTTGTTGCGTTCCTGTTTAAATCCGGATCAGATGGAGAGAGGAGAGTGGGAGGGAATAGAGAGAGGGATATACATAGAGAGGGAGAGAGGGGAAGAGAGGGAGAGAGACATAACAAAGAGACACAAATACAAATATAGATATTATATAGTGTTATATAACCAACCTAGATCCATATTAACCCTATAACTATCAAGTGCCAAGAAGGATCCAATATCTCGATGTGCAAACATTTCCTCAAGTTTTGCACTAGAAAAAAAGTTTGTACCTCGAGAGATTGGATCCCTCTCGACGCTTGATAGATCCGGGGTTAAGATGGAACTAGGTTGGTTAATATGAAATTAAAGTAATTTTATTTGATATTATAGTCTTAAAAATTAAATTTGGTCTTCAAATTAATTTCAAATTAGAACTAGATCCAACTAGATTCAATGAATAGATTTTTTAAAATTACATGAAATAATTTCTTTTTATTAAAAAAATATAATTTTAAAATTACAAATTATTAGAGATAAATAATGCAAAGTTGGCTCACCTTTATTGTACCATGTGAGGATGAAGAAGTTTTTAAGGATAACCTTTCAACCAATATTTAACAACCTTTCAATCCCCTATCACTTGTAA
Source organism: Pinus tabuliformis (assembly GCA_031772625.1). Classification (NCBI taxonomy): domain Eukaryota; kingdom Viridiplantae; phylum Streptophyta; class Pinopsida; order Pinales; family Pinaceae; genus Pinus; species Pinus tabuliformis. Next base: position 794,250,604 of record CM062818.1, on the reverse strand, counting down.
GTTTAGATTGTTTGACACAATTAGGATGACTAACATAAAAAAATGATTCATATTATTGTAGTACTTGTTAGGTAGTTGTATTTTTTTATTAGACTAAATTAGTCATTCATGTTAGTCATTTTTAGTTTTATTACTTATTATCTAGTCACATATTTTAACCCATGACTAAATTAGTGATTTATGTTAGTCGTTTTTAGTTCAGTCACTTAAGATTGCTCAATTTTGGTAGTATTTCACTTGGAAACGCTATGGTCACTATCTTTTTTAGTCACCTAGTCACTAATTTCTCATTTTCTACTAGTGTATTTCATTTGGCCTTTCCTAATATCATTTTTTTCTTGCAAGATAACTATACCGAGTCACTATACAGAGATGAAACAAGGCAGTGCTACCAACCATGAAAGGAAGAAGAAACTATAGAAGAGCTTCAATATCTCAACTTTCTAGTTTCTACTTAGTTGAGATCGCATTCACCATTAGAAAGCTAATGGAATGGGTTGTGAGATGATCCTCAATAATATTTTCAATAGATACAATATCATCCTTGATGGCCATCATTATCTTCTGCATCTAGATTCCATATCCCACTCGAATGCATTTTGAGGCTTCCCTAGCAAGCTATCTATTTTGATGTTGTGTATTGTTTCGTCTAGTTTTTTCTTATATGTCTCATCATTGTCACTTCTATAACTAAAGACTTCCCACCTGTTAGTTTTTACGTATCTGTTTCATCATTGTCACTTCCAGAACTGAAGAGTTCCCACCTGTTAATGGATTTACAGAGCTACTCCTTCTAAGCGACATGTGGGAGTTACATGCACACCCTGCCTAGATACTAAACAAGTTTTAACTTTATATTACTTTATATTAGGTATTATATTTACTTTTTTGTTTTTATTAATTTTTCTCAAATTTCATATTTAATATAAAATAAATTGGTGATGAGGAACGAGGTAATCAACTGGTGTATCGAGCTATGTTTTTTTTTGTAAGTAACTAGCTGAATTAACTAAATACCTAGTCCTTACGAAAAAGGTTCCCATATCATCGATGTGTCCCCTCCAGAGATTGGAGGCAGGATAAATGAACTTATGCATGCTTATGTTCAAAATTAGCCGGTTTATGTTGGAAGTATTCAGATTTATGGGTGGGGTGATAAGGGCACTTTGGAAGCAGGGAAAATTTTAAGAACCCCCCCTAAATTTACATGTATAATGAATGGGCGAATATCCATGGTATATAGGAAAAATGGAAGGCGATTTTATCAATAACATGATATGTATATATAATTTTTTGGCGAATCTCTCACCAGGCATGGTGAATATTTTACTCAATTATAAAATCTTGTGTTTATTGAAAACACAAATGAAATCATTGCATTTCTTTAAAATATCTTTTGAAATCAAAATTACCGAAATTACATATCGATAACCTAGTGGGTGTAGGATAAAATTCACCCGTGCCATTCACAGAAAGCATGAGAAAAAACCTAATACTATATATAAAACCAAGAAAAATTCAAATTCATCACTTCTAGGGACCTCGTAACCACCCTGCCAATACACATACACAAGTATGTTCCTGTTTGCAATTAGAAAAATTACCCAAATTACAATCTGTTTACTCCAGCATATGTTGGAAAGTTATAGAAGGATGACTAGTGCAATCAATCCATTCCTTTTAGCCCTAGATTTGTTTCAGTTTAAAACAGAAGTATACAAATATACTTGTCCAATGTCTATGCTTTAACCATTCACCTTAAGATGTTTTTACAATATAATTTCCTAAGTCTATTTAATATCTTCATTATCATAAAAACCAACCTATATCCATCTTAACTCCACATCTACCACTCTTAGGGGGATGAAATCTATTTATCCCTCTAAGCACTTGGTAGACCCAGAATTAAGATGGATCTAAGATGATAGAATTTCCCCTTTAAATAGTCTATGCTCACACGAATACCATGGTATTACCATGGGTCAATACCGTGGGTTATCATAAACCTGGAGCTTAAAAATTACTATTAGTAATTTATAAAAATTAATAAAATTAATAGTTGATTTTTATTTTATTTTTTATTTTAACCAAGCTAAAATGTTTAACATACATTAAATTACAACATCCATTTTTACTCTTGATCAGATCAAATATTTTTTCACTCTATGCTAGTTTGCATATCACGATATTTGATACCTCTCGGGGGTTAGTAGATCCAAAGTAAAGATGGATCTATGCTGGTTTAATTCCCCCATTTAAATAGGCTACATTCCAGGTGAATACCATGGGTCAATACCATGTGCCATTTTTATTTTTATTAATACTAATATTAGGGTTAATAATGTTTTTTTGCATGGTATTAATAACAATCTAGTCCATGGTGTTTGTCCCATAGTATTTTTCCCATAGGTTTCACCTAAATATAACGCATTTTTTGAGTGTTCGTAAATATAAGGTGACTTATGGAGTAAATATAAAAAAATGTTTTATTTGTTTACCATACCTCTCGTTTATTTATATTTTTATTAATTTACCATACCTCTTTTACAAATATGGTATTTGGCCCATAGGATTCACTTAAATAAAACCTCTTTCTTGAGCCTTCATAAATAGAACGAGGGTTATGGACTAAATATAAAAAGAGATTTTATTTATTTACCATGCGTCTAGTTTATTTATATTTTTATTTATTTACCATACCTTTTGAGTAAGTATAAAAAGACATTTTATTTATTTACCATACCTCCACTTTACTTATATTTTTATTTGTTTACACCCTTGCATGTATATAAGGTGACTTATGGAGTAAATATAACAAATGTTTTATTTATTTACCATACCTCTTTTATAAATATGGTATTTGGGCCTTAGGCCCATAGGATTCACTTAAATAAAACCTATTCTTGAAAATGGGCGAATGGAAGGTTGTAACTCCTAATTTCAAGGGCTAAATTTACCTTTTTTACCCTCTCCCTTAAAATAAGGTGGGCTATTTGAGGTGATTTGTAAAAATGTACTATGATACAAAATATTTGCCCACTAAAAATTTAAAACCCCTTAATTTCGCCAAAGGGAGAACATTCGCCCCTAAAATTTTCTATGTTTGGAAGGATATCTCTAACCTCCCCACATAATGTAAAGCACTCTTCAAGTATGCATTCCTTTACATGTTCTTGAAAGTGGATGACATATATATTCAATTACTTACATTTATGTCATACTTACTAGTTTCTTTCTATTCTTTTCGGGTCAAGGTGGGCCTGGGAAAATGAACATTTTATTTTTTTTCTATCAGATTTCTTTACCTGGAGTAAATGTAATTAGATGTTTTTTTTTTTAATAATTTCTTATGGTTAATCACAATCGGAGTTGAGGTGCACCATCATGATTTTTTCACTAATTGTGGGAAGATTCAACTTTCCTGTTGGGGCATGGATGATTAATATACGTTACGTGGCCTACGTGATGGTTACTAGTAAGCTCTTTGTTTTTAAATTTCAGTAAACATATTATTATTATCCATTTAGTGTTTTGAAAGTTGTTCTTTCTAATATGTTTGTGATGACTATAAAGGGTCATTCTCTCTCATTTGAGTGCCCATAAGATAGAGGCTACTACTATATGGTGTTCTTAGCCTACCTTTAAAACATAAAAGCAGGAGGAGATTTCATACCTATGAGATCAGTTCAAACATATTTTTGCTAACAAGGATTGCTATGGGGAATGCCACTTGTAAACTATGTTAACCCTTTTTTAGTTCACCTCTTTGGCACAAAGTAGAATGGAAGGGCTTGGGAGAATATATTTATGTTTATGTGGATGCTTTATATCCTTGGAATTCTATAATCTCGACTTGCATGATCTAGTTGACTATATTAAGTTTATAATAATTCATGGTTGACATGATATTCAAATTACAAGAATGTCTCTTTACAACTTGTTTCTGTGCATCATGGATTCTGTTAACACCCAGGTTGTTCCCTATGACTCCCAAGGGAATACGGCCAGGGTAACCACTAACCAATCTTTGGATCACAGCTTCTAGCCAAACTGTGATCAGAGAGGGCTCTCTCTTTATGATTTGTCTCTGTTATGATGGTGTTTTAGGCTAGCTATTATGTTCAGGTTTTGGTTTATGTTTTTTGGTTGAGGGATTTCTTTTAGGTCTTATGATATAGTGTTTAGATAGTATAATACCATTGGGCAATGGAGTCTGGAGTTGTGAAATGATCTGATACGCTGGATAGGTGGTGTTCAAACAGCAGGGCCTATTGTGTATTTAGACAGACAAAATTTGAATCCAATGGTGATGTATGTCAACCAACAGAAAGCAATTAAGGATTTTCTATTAAGTTGGTGGGATGAAAGTGAGCGCACTGCACAGGAGCAAAAGTCGAATTCCTGAGACAAAGGCCACTGTGAAAGATGTATTCTGTAAGTGCAGCAATTAAGAATTACACTTATCTAGATTACAACTGAAGAAAACATTCATAAACAACACAGATTGAACTCAGGGTACTCAGTGAATAAATCCTGAAAGCTATTCTTTTTCCTTGTTGCTTAGTATTGAAACTAGGTAACGTATATGGATTTTAACAAAACAACTGATTAACAGAGAGAGATACAGATACTTATTGTATGATGAAATACACAGGGATCCAGTAGTTATCAACAGACACCAGAACGCATCCAACACCTCAGAAATCCGAGAAATTCCATTGCTTTGCTCTATTAACTTCTGAAAAGAATTACAGCATAAGAACTTCTTCAGAAGAAATCAACAACAACCTTCATCTCTAGTGCGAGGGCTCTATAAATACAAAACATTTTACAAAATATCAAGGCGTTGAGTCATCTGAGAAATAACTCCTTCACCAACTTTGTCATTACAGCGGAGTAAAAATTAATGCTTCCTTTAATACAACATAAATGCTTTTGCATTTGTCAGAAGATATTTTAGCTTTGGGAATCCAACGAGTCGGTTGGAGCGATCCGCATCAATGCTGAAGAAGGCGTTGTGGAGCTGTTCCGCTCTCTTTCTCGGCTTGGACACCTGTAGCTTTCCCTTTGCTGTGCTGGCTATGGGCTCTGCTGAGTTGGCTCAGCTTTTGTCTTAAATGCCTGCTGACCGAAATAAACTGTCCTGTGCATGACAATTCAGTTTTTTCTGTAACCGAAATTTAGTGGATGGCCTGCTGTTCATAAAATCATTTGAATTGCCTTGACCCACCAGTCTTGTGGAGGCAATTGATGCCTGAGAATGGCCTCCATTGTTTCCTCTGCCTCTGTATATTTGAAAAAATTTGGGGCCACATCAAACAAGTGATTAATTTCATTCATTATAAAAAATAGATTTTCTATCTTACTATAGAAATCCTGCCCTGTAATAGGTCCTATGTCTTCTAAAGTGCTGGCCTTCTCATTGATCTGTGCTGAGGCAAAAACATTTACTCTTTTAGCGTACTGTTCATGGGTGAATAATTTCCCTCCGCTGTTCAGTAAGCTAGGGAGTCCTCTGTTCTGCAATACCTGAAATCTCTCCATGAACCTGTTTACCTCAGTGTGCATATCCTGAGTTCTTCTGTCCAGTGTTTGCACCAAATTTCTCAAAGTAAGCACCCTCTTGATCATTTGAATAGTCTCAGTTCTGTTTGTGATTCCAATGGTAGCTAACTGAGAGCTTGTCCTATTATTGAGTACATTGATCATTCTGGTGGCCACTTCAGGCATATTGCTCAATGCCGCTCTTGCTCTATGGACCTCCTTTTGTGCTTTTGGGATGAGGTCTAATTGCTCATGGATTGTCTCAATGTATTGCCATTGATTTGTAACAGATTGGCCAATATTGGCCCATATCATTGCTCTGACTTCAGATACAATCTTATCCAATCTGAGCTGCTTTTCCAGCTCTTTGATCCTGTCATTAAGGGCCTTGATCTCCCTGCCCTTTTCTGCCACTTCCCTTTTTGATTTATCATATTTATCATCGATCTTGGCCAACTTTTCCCTGGTCTCATGCAGCTCGGTCATTTGAGCTTCCAGGATTTGTATCTCATTCCTCAGTTTCTGCATGTCTAGGCTATGTGCCTGTTCTGTACTTGTAGGTGCTGCTGAAGTGGATGTAGCTGTTTGCTTAGTTTGTTGAGGTGGAGGCACAGTGGTAGGAGCCGTGTTCTCAAGATTGATGACTGGGGGAGGCTGAGAGGTCTGGCCCTCTTCCCTTTGCTTTAGTGCTGCTTGCAGTGCCACCTGTGCGGCCTCAGACTCTCCTAATTTCTCTTGTGTCTGCAGGAGCTGCTTATATATAGATATTAGTAGATCTGTGGCATCCTTTTCCATCCTTTGTTGGGCTACCTCATCTGTTTGGGGGTGAATGGTAGCTGGGAGTTTGACTTTCTTCCTTAATGCAGCCATGTCAGCATCCCTTAGTTTCAAGATCTCCTGTATCCCTTTGATGTCCTTGGGGTTATGCCCAATTTCCACAATGATGTCCTCTAGGGATCTTATCCTGTTGTCTTTGGCCTGAGATGAAGCCCTCTCCAATTCTAGTTGGGAGGCTGTAGCATTGAGGCTGCTTGTTAATTTGTAATTCTCCAACGTTTTGTCTGCCAAGGAGGCGTACACCATTTCACCAGTTTGCTTGTGCAGCTCAATTTTATCCATTGGGTGGATGTCCTTGGCCAGGACCTCTAGATTAGTCCTGAGATAATCTGCAGTAGATTGTGGCTGGAGTGCGGTGGGTATGAAGTGACTCATAGTCAACTTGCCTTCGTCCACATCAAAGGCAGCCATTAATCTTTGTTGGTTGGAGGGAGCCATTTTCAACAAATGGTTATATAATTTGACTTTCATGGGTTCACTCCTTCTTTTGATGTCTATAAACTGTTGTTTGATGCCTACCTCTCCTTCCCTCTGCTGGCTGGAGGAAGTGACCTCCCCTCCCATGGTTCTGTCTTGTTCTTGGTGGAAGGAACTCACCAAGGCTTCCCTACTGGGTGGGCCCATACCCATTGCTTGTCTAATTGCTGCATCATCCTCTGAGAAGTCATTTAACCTCTGTCTCTTCTCCTCTTGGTTGATGGATGAAGTCATGGGTGTTTCTCTGTCCCTTTTTCTGCTTAGGTCCTCCTTCTGTGGAGTTTGAAGGACCGAGGCATCAGTAATGTTTTCAGGCCTTGAGTGTTCTACATTTTGGGCCTGCTGCTCAGTGGTAGTTGGGGTATCTACCACTCTTTCTTGGTGTAAGGGCTGCTGTGTTTCAGGTTGCCCTTCTCCTTGCTGCTGTTGCTGTTTTTGTTGTTGCTGCTCTGGCTCTATCTCCATCACCTTTTCTTTTCCCTTTTCTGATATATTTCCAGCAACTCTCGTGACTTGCTGTTGGGCGGTTGAAGAGGATGCTGCTGCTCCAATTTGTATGCTTGGTAGTGAGCTGACCTGTGAATAAAACTCAAGGTCAGCTATTTTCTTTATGTTTCTTTGAGCTCTTTGATTAAGCTCTTCTTGAGTAACAGCTTCCTCTAAAGTCCCTCTCCTCCATTTACTTTGATTGGCATGTTTTTCTATGTGAGGAAGGCTGCAATGATCATAAGCAGACAACTTGTATTTAAGCCTCCTCATGGTAATGAAGTTGTTAGGGTCATAAGGTTTCCATAGGAAGCTGTATTTGAGACCAAGGCCCCCAAGTATTCTATCTGCTTCCTTCCACCCTTCCTCCCTTTCGTTATAGAGGAAATGGCCAAGTTGACTTTTGACCTTTAGCTGTGCCTTCTTACCTTTGCCTGAAAAGTGGAACATATCCACAAAGCCAAACTGCCTGAAGTATTCTAAGGCAAATAGTCTCATAGGCACAAACCTGGGTAGTCTAAATGGGGGCAACTCACACCCATATATTCTAATAACGGTGTGGTGTTGGTAGAAGTACCAATCCCCAATGCTGTATGCTTTTGATAAATGCAGGAGTCTTTGCATCTCATCTGTCAATCTGGGAGGAGGTGAGCCCAAAAGTAGAGTCATGGCTGGATGAATGAAGTGATCAATGAACTCACAGTAGGTGTATGGAGAATAGAAATTGAGGTGGAAAGAAGATGTCCAATACACCACCGATCTCAAATTTCCCTGTGCATCTTCTCTTTTCATTGGGAAGGAGAACTTCTCATGCTGGAAGTATAAAAGCAAATGATATATGTAAGAAGTATATTTAAATACCCTATCTCTTGATAGGTTCATCAACTGCTCATGCATCTTGTCTGAGATGTATGTGGCATAGTCATAGCAGACTGGTTTTCTTCCTGGAGAAAACATGAGCATTATGTGCATAACTGTTTCATCCACATACTCCACTGAATCATATCCCAGGATGGGACTGATCATGTCAACAAGGTCCAGGCCCAATTGGTTGAGGTAGACATAGTTGATGGGAGGGACTTGCACAGTGTCAGCTTTGATGAATAACTGGTTAAGTTTTGTAATCTGGGCCTCTGTCATTCTGGCTCCCTCCATAATCAAATCAGCTAGTGATAGGGGGACCAACTTCTTATCTGTTTTGAACGGCAGCATCTCCCTGATGGCTTCAGGGGTAATGAAAAACAAAATTGCGCCTGAAGAATCAAGCACTGCCCTCTGGGATGCATCATAATACTCAGCACACAAGTGGATGAGTTCTGGGAATTGGTTGACCTGTGGTAGCTTGAAGATTGGGAGAGAGGAATCCCAAATTCCCAAGATGTCTGTCCCATTCTGATGTTGGACTTTGATTTCATTTAGTATTTGGAGATGAAACCTGCTCTTGCTTAGCATTTCTTCTGATATCTTATAGTCTAAGTCAGCTAATGCTTTCCAGTCCAATGCTCTGTGAGGGGCATTCAGAGGGGCTACATTGAGGGCTATAGGAGCCACAGGGGGATCCATAGTTTTTCTTAGGATTCTGGTTCTCTTTGAAGACTGCTGTTGCTATGCAGAGTAACACCGACAAAGTTTCTTTACAGAGAATGATGGTTTTATGAGTGAAGGGTGAAGGTGAAAGGCTGCAGCAGTTGAAATACTGCCTTTGAGTGATTAGGTGGGTGGCAGAAATGCTCAGAGTATGCTTTTTGTGGTGGATTTGTTTCCTGCAGAAGGGTTCATGATTGCGCGAACCAGCGACAGTTTTCTTTTAAATTACTCACAGTGGTTTGACAGAAGTGTAGTGACGGCTCTGGTTCAGTCTAAATGTCAATTCAGTGGCATTTAACGATGAATTTCGGGTCTTAAGGTCTGTTACTTATTGATACGCGAAATGCAGTGAAAATGGAGTTTCAGAGCTCAAATGAGGAATACCTGTAGAGTTGGACTGGTTAGAGCTTGCTGGCGCTGAAGAGATGAACATTCTGGCGGTCAGGAAACACTTTTCCGCGGCTGGTGCAGGTTTGGTCGTAATTATGCATGCAAGATAAACGATGATGAATGCGCTCAAAATGGCAAAAAACACGAATTTTCGGCCAAAATAGACTTTTTGGTGATTTTGGCGCGAATTCGTGCTGACGTCATTATGACGTCATGAGTGGGGTCGGGGCCGGATGACGTCAGCAGGACGTCATCGGGCCAGGTGGCGGGGTCTGGTTGGTCCACTGGGGCAGTGAGATGGCAGGGCAGGTGGACCAATGGCTGGGCAAGGGAATGACAAGACGGCGTACCTGGGTGACGGAGCGATGACGGGTTGCTGAGGTCACATAGGCGGGAACGGAAAAACCGGAAACCGCAGCGGTTTGATATCGCACCGCCTATGGTACGATGGAGGTTTGCAGCAGTAGTACCTCCGACGGATTGTGGAGTCGACGCGTGGATACAGCGTGACGTAACCTTTATACGGCCGTCGGGAGGTAACCTTCGGGCATCGGATGAGCTCCGACGCTATGGTGGCCGTCAGATCTGGAGGAGCCAAATCGGACGGTGATCGGAATACTGATGTGACAGGGAGATAGCGTACTTAATTTTCAGACGTCGGAAGGACTCCGACGCGATCAGGACCGTTGGAACGGGAGGTATTTGATCAGACGGTTGTCGGGACAAGTAATGTGACAACCAAGTACGGGGAGGGGGAGGATTAAAATAATGTTTTTTCTGGGAATTTGCGCGATGGCGGAGACTGTGTAAAAGTGGGTTTTCACGTTTTGTTTGAAAATAGCTCCGCCCTTTAGACTTAGCATAAAGATAACATGTCGGTTTTTTCATGATTTTTGGCCATTTGAAGCGGGTGAGGGTAGAAATTAGGCTTTTTAGGGGTTTTTATGTGCAAAAAGGGGTCAAAATGAAGGAATTAGCTCATGAAGGGGTAGAGGTACTTGGCCTAGGTTCATCAACATGACCAGGTGTCATTCGATCCCTGACTCGAGACTTATTGGCTATAATACCAAGGGGTGGGTATTTATATAATGCTTGGGGTTTATACACCATGGTGTTAGTAGTAATAGGGGAAAAGGTAATATAGGGGATTTACATAGTAGAATTAGAGTTAATATGGATGAGGGGGTAAGTGGAGGGGAAACCATTTAAGTTTATGTGAAACAAACTTGGTTTTGAGAGTAGATCAAAATGAAAAGATTTTTAGACAAGAAATGTGGCTTCTAAAGATTAAGAACCACCATGAAACCTTAGTCTTTTCCATGAATCTTAGCTGATGGGGGAATGTTAGAAATGAAATTGGAGGGGAATGAGGGAAATTAGTCATGGTCCTTGCTGCAACTTGATGAATATGCACACCTTGTCACTTGATAGACTTTGCCTTGGTAATCATAGTCACCATGCCTGCAATGGTGAAGGTAGCCTTTTCTGCAACCACCACTACCTACCCAACTATTTTGCCTAGCATTTTTTATTTCTTCTTGGAGGGTGCACTTGAACTTGTAGACCCTTACTTGCCTTTTCTTTTCTTTGGCTTTTTCTTTGTTATTTCTATCTACTTCTACGCTTATTTCCTCCAAGGTCCCAGATTAAGCTGTTAGGAGCCTTTTCTTCTCTACCTGAACTGCTTGTCTGCCAAGATTAAACAGTTTGGACAGACTCCTTTCTCTATTCTATAACTGAAAATTGAAAACATGGCATGATCCAGATTAAACCGTTGAATCATCCATCAAAATTGAACCAAGGTGATCAACATTGAAACACTTTACACACCTTTTGTTGTCTAGGAAATATGGGATCTTTGTGACATCAAAGCAGAGCATATTTGGACTTTCCCTTGTCAATCATGAAATATGAAACCTATTGGTATAGGTATCTAACAGTGGCTCCACATGGGGATGGTGTTTCTTTTGAAAGACCAAGAACAGCAGGTCAGATTGCCTTGCTCCATTGCTGCCTGTATCATCCTTGAAGTTTGCTGCTTTGAAGTGCCGAATTTTGTGCTTCCCTTCTTGGTAGACCTCTGATTCTATTTACCTTTTGCTGATTGGTGAATCACTTAGAAAACTGCATTTTTACAATCTAAATAGAAAATAATATGTACATCTGCATATATACAAGGGAACCTCAGGTTGCACTCATGGGAAATAGTCAAAATAATGCTTCAGCATCCTGCCATTGACAGGACCTTCATCCAAGTCAGTTTCAGTTAGACTTTTGAGGAAGTAAGTGTTGTTACCCTGTACTGCTAGGACAGCGAATGGTCCTCTCCAAAGGGAATCAAATTTCCCATGTTTTCCTTTTTCTTCTCTCCTTGCATCCCACTTGAGGACTTTATCACCAATGCTGAAATCTTCTGCCTTAGTTCTTCTGTCAAAGGCATTTTTTAATTTTTCTTGTAATATCTGCACTCTGCTGAAAACTTGTTCTCTAGTTTGCTGTAAACAGATTATCTGATTGATCCTCCTTTGCATATCATTTGGCTCTGCTTGACTCTCTTGCAGAAGCTTCATAACCGGCACTCCTAGTGATGAAGGAAATTTGGCTTCTAATCCATAGACTAACTCATATGGGCTGGTCCCAACTGATCTTTTTGTTGTTAGTCTATCTGCCCACAAAGCATTGACTAGTTTCTTATGCCAGTTCTTTTTGTTCTCTTCCAGCACCTTCTTTATGATATTTATTAAGCTTTTGTTTGATGATTCAGCAAGGCCATTTCCTTGGGGATAGTATGCAGTAGAATGGCCCAGAGTAATGTGAAATTTATGGCAGAAGTTCACCATTTTCTTGGATCTGAAAGCAGCAGCATTGTCTGTTATTATTTTATCTGGACAGCCAAATCTAGCCAGTATATTGTTCTCCAAGAACTGAATAATTATTGAATCATTTGCTTGTCTGCATGGGGCAGCTTCAATCCATTTGGTGAAGTAGTCTGTGGCTGTTAGAATCCATCTGTGTTGGCCTGAAGATGAAGGATGAATTTCCCCAATGAAATCCAAGCCCCATTGTTGGAAAGGTCTCTCTGTTGCAATAGGTCTTAAGGGGAGTGGCAGCAACTGTCTTTTGCCCTCAAATACTTGACATTGATGACATGAGGTGGTGAATCTCTTAACATCTGAGAACATGGTGGGCCAGTAATACCCTGCCCTTAGTATTTTATCCACAGTGGACTTCCAGTACAAGTGTCCACCACAGTGTCCTGCATGAAACTCCTGCATGATATTGTTAGTTTCATTTTCCATTAAACAGTGCAGCAATATTCCTTCATGGTTTTTCCAAAGCAGATTTCCATCCATCACACAAAATCTTGATGTTTTCATTTTTAAGAATCTACACTTAGTTCTGGACAGTCCTGGGGGAGCACACAGGTTTTGTAACACATAACAGATATCAGAGTACCAAGGAGATTGTTCAAAGGCTACATTGATCTTTGGAGTCGCCAGCTCTGTTTCACTGTCCATCTGATTGATATCTAGGGCTTGGAAATTTGTTTCTGTCATTAATTTGGCCAAGCCTTTCCCTTTTATTAGCTTTGTAGGTTTTATTTCAATGTCAAATTCTAGTATGCTGGCGATCCATTTTCCTCTTCTGCCCTCTAAGTTTTCTTGGGTGAGAATGTCTTTGACAATAGGGCTTGGTACATAAGCCACAACATGGGAATAAAGGATGTAAATCCTAAAGTCTATAATGGCCTTAACCAAAGCATATGCTTGTTTCTCCATAATTTGATATTTTAGAGGTGCATCTCTAAGAGCCCTGCTGAAGAAGGCAATAGGCTTCTCATTTCCTTGGTCATCTTTCTGTAATAAAACAGCAGCAATAGTATGCTGGGAGGCAAAAGAGAAGATAATGAATTCTCTGTCAAACTGAGGATTGGTTAACATCGGGGTTCGAGTGAGGGCCAGCTTTATGCCTTCAAAGGCTTGCTTTGCTTCAACTGTCCATTTCACCTTCGAATCTTTCTTTAGCATATTGTTAAGTAATCTGATCAACTCGGCCAGATTTGGGATAAATCTCCTTAAAAAGTTGATTTTTCCCAAAAATCCTTGTAATTCTTTTACATTCCTTGGGTGGGGCATTTGTAGGATAGCTTGTATCCTATCTGGATCAATTCTTATGCCATCTTTAGAGATGATGTGGCCTAATAGTTTACCTTCCTCTAAACCAAACAGGGATTTTTTGGGATTCAACGAAATTCCATATTTCCTACATGTTAGGAAGATCTGTCTCAAATGTTTCAAATGTTCTTGGTCAGACTTGGAAAAAGGTGTGAGGTCATCCAAATAAATGACAAGGAAATCATGAATCTCCTTCGCAAAAGCAATGTCCATTGCTCTTTGAAATGTTGCCCCAACATTCTTCAACCCAAAAGGCATTTTAACATACTTGAAAGTTCCCCATGGGGTTGTAAATGCAGTTTTGTCTTGATCATCAGGGTGTACTAGGATTTGATTGAAACCCGAGAATCCATCAAGTAATGAGATCCTTGAGGCCCCTACCACTCTTTGGAGAATATGATCCATCTTAGGTAAGGGATAATTGTCTTTGAGGGATACTTGGTTCAGATTCCTTAAGTCCACACACAGCCTAATTTCACCGGTCTTCTTTCTTGTAGGGACTAAGTTGGATATCCATTCAGAGAATCTGATTGGTGCTATGATGCCTGCCTTAAACATTTTTTGTACTTCTTGTTCCATTGCTGGGAGAAGCATAGGATTGATTCTTCTCAATTTTTGTTTAAAGGGTTTTTGATCAGGCTTGAGAGGGATAGTATGCTGGATAACAGAGGTGTCATAGGACTTCAAGTCCTCATAACTCCACGCAAAGACATCCTGGAACTCTTTAAAAAGGTCAATGTATTTTGGCTTTTGATCAGGAGGTAAGGATGCAGACAATTTAATTATTTTGGGTTTGTCAGTTGTACCTATGTTGTACTCTTCTATGGCATTGTTGATGGGCTGCATTTTTGGCTTGCTGGAAACATCATTTGAATTAAAAATGTCTTCCAAAGGAGCCAAACCAGCGGGTAAAAAGTTGTCTTTCAGCGCTATGATTTCAGCCTCAACGCCGGTCACCTCTTCACAGTCAATTTGGTGAATTTGCTGAATGTCTTCGTTGTTGAAATTGGTTGGGTTCAGTAATTGTTTTGCTGTTCTAGGTGATATTGGATGAACCATTTGTTGAAACAGTATTTGTGATTGACTTGCTCTGTCAAGCATTTGTGATTGACTTGCTTTGTCATTGTCAATATTTAGTCCTGAAAATTCCTGCTGCAAAGTCAAGAAATTGTTTATTTGCTTGTCATCATCAAACACTTGCCAATCTTTGACATTGTTTGGAATGGAGGGTCTGTACTTGACCTCAGCAGTGAAGCAGTTGTTGGGTTCCAGTGGAAATTTGAAAGTGCTGGCAAATGTTGCCAAACTGTGTGCATGGAGATTGTGACTCCTTGAAATTTTTGTGATAAGGAACTCAGAGAAAGTGTTCAATATTTCAATTACAGCGGACCTGTAAGACCTCAACCTTTTGTCATTGGTGACAAAGCTTCCTTTCACTTGTTGAATCACTAGATCAGAATCTCCCATGATCGAAACTGTAGGAGCTTGTAATGCCTTTACTAGCTTGAGACCTAGTAACAGAGCTTCATACTCTGCCATGTTATTAGTGCATCTAAAGTTTAATCTATAAGCTCTGCCTTCTGCATGGGTTTTCTCTTTGTTATGTATCCAAACTCCAGCTCCTGCCCCTAACTTGTTGACAGAGCCATCAAATTCTAGGAACCACTGGATATCTTGCTTGACAGGAGATTTAAAAATTGGTTCATGGGATGGCAATGTAAGCAGGAGTTGGGGTTTTGTCTCAAGCTTGTCTTCTAGGGCAATTTCCTCACTTGATTGGCTATGCTTGGGATTTAAAATAGCAGCAGTATTTAGTGTTTGTTTAGCTGCTGTTTCGTGGGTGGTGATACTTTCAGTTGAGTCCTTTTTTTGTATGATTGTCTTGATTTCCACTTCCCCTTGCAAGGGAGTTGTGGTGTCATTGAAAAGGATATATGAGTCTATGTCTGAATGGATAGCATATATGGGGAAATTTTGAGGCTTTTCCTCACTGCTGACCATGTATTTCATCAGTGTTTCTCTATATAGTCTTTTTGGTTGCCCAAAAACAGAGATGGTGGCATATGACATGTCTAATTGTAAGGAACCCTGGAGTTTAGCTCCCCATGATCTTGATAACAGCATCCCATACTTGGGTGGGATGTCAGCGACTACCACATCCATTAGGATTGTCTTGTTTGGGTATTGAACTAAAGACACACATAAATCTTTTATGAGACCTAGACATTTGACTTGGCTGGAGTCAAAGGAAAATAGGTCCTTATATGGTCTTGTTATGTCTAGGTTCAGTCTTTCCATGACAGCTTTTGGCATAAGATTGTGAGATGCACCTGAGTCAAACATTGCGTTGTGTAGTACTTTATCATGGATGTGTAAGCTGACATAAAAAGGTAATACTCCTACAACTGCTGTTTTTCCATCCACTTCTGGGCCAAACAGTAATTCAGGAGTGTCATCCAGCACATTGACATCATCTTTGCTGCTAGTGAGTTGTAGTGATTTCTTGATCTGTTGTTTATAGATGTCATGCTTAGCTAATTCTGAGAGGGGAATCGCTATCTTTAGTTTGCCAATTTCTGTACCTAAGTCAAAAGGTTTATCAGATTGGGTTTTGAGGTTATGGATAATAGTCCTTTCTTTGTTGATCAAGTCTTCTTGTTGATTTTCATCTTGACTTTTAGGCTCGCCCTTTTCACTCATCTCATGAGGAACAGAGTTTAGATTAGAGCAAGAGGATGAAGCTGCCAAAGGCTGCTGTTGTGGTGGCAATGGTTCAAAGATCTCTTCAACAATCACTTGTTGTGTATGTGAATTTATTTTGTCACCAGGTTCCGTGCCTGTGACTCTTTCAGGCTGCTGATTATCCTTTTCCTTTTCAGGCTGGTTAATATTTACAGTTCTGCTCCTCAGCTTGTATTGTTTATGGACTTCATAAACTGCAGTGTCATAGCCTTGTTTGAAGTCAAAGGATTCTCCTGATTTAGTTTGGAATAGTTCGATTTCCTCATCCTCTTGATCTTTTTGTGTTAGAAAAACTTGGCTTTTACCATCCAGACCTATTAAATTAATCTCAGGATCTTCATTGGGCTCAGTTGATGTTGAAGTTTCTGCATAATTTTCTTGGAAAGGGGGTCTTATGTCTTGGTCAGCATTGGCCTTGCCAATGTTTGGGTTTGGGTTTCTCCTAAAATTTGGATTCCTAGGAGGATTATTTTGTGGTGCTTCCCATGATGCTTTTCTCTCAACCGATTCTACCCTATCACCCAATCTCTTCATACCATTAAGTATTGCATCAAGTTTTTGATCAAGGGCTGTAGGTTCTTCTTTGTATATACTTCTCTTTTCTAACCTTGCCCTGTTCCTTTTGGCAATCAGGTTTGCCTCCACTGTGACAGCAGCCTTTTGGGCATCTTCAAGGGTTTCAGGTTCTCTTTCCTTCAACTGATATGCCATGTCAGGATCAAATCCATCAGGGAATTTGTACAAGGCCAAATCAGGAGGAGGTCTTAGGTTTTGTGGTATTGCATTGTACACATTGTTGAATCTAGCACAATACTCCAGAACGGTTTCTTGCGGACCTCTCTTGATTGTTTCATATTCAGCAAGTATGTGCAGGGGATCTTTCTTCTTCTCCCATCTGGTAGTAAAGGCTTGATACAGATCATTGGGGGTTGCAATGGAGTTTGCATTCAGGGATCTAAACCAAGTTCTTACATCCCCGGTAAGGCTTTGAACAAACATCCTCATTCGGACACTGTCATCATCTATTTCATAGGTCTCAAAATGGTCTTGCATCTTCTTGGCATGTTGGACAGCTGTTAGAGAGCCATTGGAGTCAAAATATGAGATTTTGCTTTGATAATCTTGAGGTAAAGCTGCAGCATTAGCTGGTATCTGCAGAGGTGCATACCTGTTAGCCATATTTATGGGATTTAGAGGGTTGATAGGAACAAGCGGGACAACAGGGATCACTGGTATAACCGGGTTAGTGGGATGAATGGCTAGCGGGAAACTGGTTAAAAGAGTATGTGCAGTGGAAGAAGGTGAAAGAGGAGGACTTTGAGATGTTGATGGTGAACTAGGAGAACTAGGAGTGGACCGGAAAAGAACCTTTACTGGAGTAGAAATGGGATTGGGATGAACTGTACGAGGGGTTAAATCAGCAGGTTGGTCCTGCCTTTGATGCTTCCTAATGTTTTTCTGGATGGTATTTGGATTATCAACAATGATGGGTGGACTAGGGTCAGGATTTGCCCTAGTGTGCCGAGGATTTTTCTTAGGAGCCAGTTTCTAACTGTTTTTCAGGATTTTTATAGAAAATTTTTATATATGCAAGGACTGGATAAAGATTTTGAAATGGCTCTATATGCTTCAAAGCTGAGATGAAGATTCCCTATCTAGCTCTTCCCTAAAGCTGTCACTGTGAAACAGAAACAGTTCTAAGGCATCTTGGCTGGTTTTGGGCTTGATGATAGCTTTGGAAACAGATAGTAATTGAAAAACCTAAAGCGATCCCCAGTGGAGTCGCCAATAATGTTAACACCCAGGTTGTTCCCTATGACTCCCAAGGGAATACGGCCGGGGTAACCACTAACCAATCTTTGGATCACGGCTTCTAGCCAAACTATGATCAGAGAGGGCTCTCTCTTTATGATTTGTCTCTGTTATGATGGTGTTTTAGGCTAGCTATTATGTTCAGGTTTTGGTTTATGTTTTTTGGTTGAGGGATTTCTTTTAGGTCTTATGATATAGTGTTTAGATAGTATAATACCATTGGGCAATGGAGTCTGGAGTTGTGAAATGATCTGATACGCTGGATAGGTGGTGTTCAAACAGCAGGGCCTATTGTGTATTTAGACATACAAAATTTGAATCCAATGGTGATGTATGTCAACCAACAGAAAGCAATTAAGGATTTTCTATTAAGTTGGTGGGATGAAAGTGAGCGCACTGCACAGGAGCAAAAGTCGAATTCCTGAGACAAAGGCCACTGTGAAAGATGTATTCTGTAAGTGCAACAATTAAGAATTACACTTATCTAGATTACAACTGAAGAAAACATTCATAAACAACACAGATTGAACTCAGGGTACTCAGTGAATAAATCCTGAAAGCTATTCTTTTTCCTTGTTGCTTAGTATTGAAACTAGGTAACGTATATGGATTTTAACAAAACAACTGATTAACAGAGAGAGATACAGATACTTATTGTATGATGAAATACACAGGGATCCAGTAGTTATCAACAGACACCAGAACGCATCCAACACCTCAGAAATCCGAGAAATTCCATTGCTTTGCTCTATTAACTTCTGAAAAGAATTACAGCATAAGAACTTCTTCAGAAGAAATCAACAACAACCTTCATCTCTAGTGCGAGGGCTCTATAAATACAAAACATTTTACAAAATATCAAGGCGTTGAGTCATCTGAGAAATAACTCCTTCACCAACTTTGTCATTACAGCGGAGTAAAAATTAATGCTTCCTTTAATACAACATAAATGCTTTTGCATTTGTCAGAAGATATTTTAGCTTTGGGAATCCAACGAGTCGGTTGGAGCGATCCGCATCAATGCTGAAGAAGGTGTTGTGGAGCTGTTCCGCTGTCTTTCTCGGCTTGGACACCTGTAGCTTTCCCTTTGCTGTGCTGGCTATGGGCTCTGCTGAGTTGGCTCAGCTTTCGTCTTAAATGCCTGCTGACCGAAATAAACTGTCCTGTGCATGACAATTCAGTTTTTTCTGTAACCGAAATTTAGTGGATGGCCTGCTGTTCATAAAATCATTTGAATTGCCTTGACCCACCAGTCTTGTGGAGGCAATTGATGCCTGAGAATGGCCTCCATTGTTTCCTCTGCCTCTGTATATTTGAAAAAATTTGGGGCCACATCAAACAAGTGATTAATTTCATTCATTATAAAAAATAGATTTTCTATCTTACTATAGAAATCTTGCCCTGTAATAGGTCCTATGTCTTCTGAAGTGCTGGCCTTCTCATTGATCTGTGCTGAGGCAAAAACATTTACTCTTTTAGCGTACTGTTCATGGGTGAATAATTTCCCTCCGCTGTTCAGTAAGCTAGGGAGTCCTCTGTTCTGCAATACCTGAAATCTCTCCATGAACCTGTTTACCTCAGTGTGCATATCCTGAGTTCTTCTGTCCAGTGTTTGCACCAAATTTCTCAAAGTAAGCACCCTCTTGATCATTTGAATAGTCTCAGTTCTGTTTGTGATTCCAATGGTAGCTAACTGAGAGCTTGTCCTATTATTGAGTACATTGATCATTCTGGTGGCCACTTCAGGCATATTGCTCAATGCCGCTCTTGCTCTATGGACCTCCTTTTGTGCTTTTGGGATGAGCTCTAATTGCTCATGGATTGTCTCAATGTATTGCCATTGATTTGTAACAGATTGGCCAATATTGGCCCATATCATTGCTCTGACTTCAGATACAATCTTATCCAATCTGAGCTGCTTTTCCAGCTCTTTGATCCTGTCATTAAGGGCCTTGATCTCCCTGCCCTTTTCTACCACTTCTCTTTTTGATTTATCATATTTATCATCGATCTTGGCCAGCTTTTCCCTGGTCTCATGCAGCTCGGTCATTTGAGCTTCCAGGATTTGTATCTCATTCCTCAGTTTCTGCATGTCTAGGCTATGTGCCTGTTCTGTACTTGTAGGTGCTGCTGAAGTGGATGTAGTTGTTTGCTCAGTTTGTTGAGGTGGAGGCACAGTGGTAGGAGCCGTGTTCTCAAGATTGATGACCGGGGGAGGCTGAGAGGTCTGGCCCTCTTCCCTTTGCTTTAGTGCTGCTTGCAGTGCCACCTGTGCGGCCTCAGACTCTCCTAATTTCTCTTGTGTCTGCAGGAGCTGCTTATATATAGATATTAGTAGATCTGTGGCATCCTTTTCCATCCTTTGTTGGGCTACCTCATCTGTTTGGGGGTGAATGGTAGCTGGGAGTTTGACTTTCTTCCTTAATGCAGCCATGTCAGCATCCCTTAGTTTCAAGATCTCCTGTATCCCTTTGATGTCCTTGGGGTTATGCCCAATTTCCACAATGATGTCCTCTAGGGATCTTATCCTGTTGTCTTTGGCCTGAGATGAAGCCCTCTCCAATTCTAGTTGGGAGGCTGTAGCATTGAGGCTGCTTGTTAATTTGTAATTCTCCAATGTTTTGTCTGCCAAGGAGGCGTACACCATTTCACCAGTTTGCTTGTGCAGCTCAATTTTATCCATTGGGTGGATGTCCTTGGCCAGGACCTCTAGATTAGTCCTGAGATAATCTGCAGTAGATTGTGGCTGGAGCGCAGTGGGTATGAAGTGACTCATAGTCAACTTGCCTTCGTCCACATCAAAGGCAGCCATTAATCTTTGTTGGTTGGAGGGAGCCATTTTCAACAAATGGTTATATAATTTGACTTTCATGGGTTCACTCCTTCTTTTGATGTCTATAAACTGCTGTTTGATGCCTACCTCTCCTTCCCTCTGCTGGCTGGAGGAAGTGACCTCCCCTCCCATGGTTCTGTCTTGTTCTTGGTGGAAGGAACTCAGCGAGGCTTCCCTGCTGGGTGGGCCCATACCCATTGCCTGTCTAATTGCTGCATCATCCTCTGAGAAGTCATTTAACCTCTGTCTCTTCTCCTCTTGGTTGATGGATGAAGTCATGGGTGTTTCTCTGTCCCTTTTTCTGCTTAGGTCCTCCTTCTGTGGAGTTTGAAGGACCGAGGCATCAGTAATGTTTTCAGGCCTTGAGTGTTCTACATTTTGGGCCTGCTGCTCAGTGGTAGTTGGGGTATCTACCACTCTTTCTTGGTGTAAGGGCTGCTGTGTTTCAGGTTGCCCTTCTCCTTGCTGTTGTTGTTGTTTTTGTTGTTGCTGCTCTGGCTCTATCTCCATCACCTTTTCTTTTCCCTTTTCTGATATATTTCCAGCAACTCTCGTGACTTGCTGTTGGGCGGTTGAAGAGGATGCTGCTGCTCCAATTTGTATGCTTGGTAGTGAGCTGACCTGTGAATAAAACTCAAGGTCAGCTATTTTCTTTATGTTTCTTTGAGCTCTTTGATTAAGCTCTTCTTGAGTAACAGCTTCCTCTAAAGTCCCTCTCCTCCATTTACTTTGATTGGCATGTTTTTCTATGTGAGGAAGGCTGCAATGATCATAAGCAGACAACTTGTATTTAAGCCTCCTCATGGTAATGAAGTTGTTAGGGTCATAAGGTTTCCATAGGAAGCTGTATTTGAGACCAAGGCCCCCAAGTATTCTATCTGCTTCCTTCCACCCTTCCTCCCTTTCGTTATAGAGGAAATGGCCAAGTTGACTTTTGACCTTTAGCTGTGCCTTCTTACCTTTGCCTGAAAAGTGGAACATATCCACAAAGCCAAACTGCCTGAAGTATTCTAAGGCAAATAGTCTCATAGGCACAAACCTGGGTAGTCTAAATGGGGGCAACTCACACCCATATATTCTAATAACGGTGTGGTGTTGGTAGAAGTACCAATCCCCAATGCTGTATGCTTTTGATAAATGCAGGAGTCTTTGCATCTCATCTGTCAATCTGGGAGGAGGTGAGCCCAAAAGTAGAGTCATGGCTGGATGAATGAAGTGATCAATGAACTCACAGTAGGTGTATGGAGAATAGAAATTGAGGTGGAAAGAAGATGTCCAATACACCACCGATCTCAAATTTCCCTGTGCATCTTCTCTTTTCATTGGGAAGGAGAACTTCTCATGCTGGAAGTATAAAAGCAAATGATATATGTAAGAAGTATATTTAAATACCCTATCTCTTGATAGGTTCATCAACTGCTCATGCATCTTGTCTGAGATGTATGTGGCATAGTCATAGCAGACTGGTTTTCTTCCTGGAGAAAACATGAGCATTATGTGCATAACTGTTTCATCCACATACTCCACTGAATCATATCCCAGGATGGGACTGATCATGTCAACAAGGTCCAGGCCCAATTGGTTGAGGTAGACATAGTTGATGGGAGGGACTTGCACAGTGTCAGCTTTGATGAATAACTGGTTAAGTTTTGTAATCTGGGCCTCTGTCATTCTGGCTCCCTCCATAATCAAATCAGCTAGTGATAGGGGGACCAACTTCTTATCTGTTTTGAACTGCAGCATCTCCCTGATGGCTTCAGGGGTAATGAAAAACAAAATTGCGCCTGAAGAATCAAGCACTGCCCTCTGGGATGCATCATAATACTCAGCACACAAGTGGATGAGTTCTGGGAATTGGTTGACCTGTGGTAGCTTGAAGATTGGGAGAGAGGAATCCCAAATTCCCAAGATGTCTGTCCCATTCTGATGTTGGACTTTGATTTCATTTAGTATTTGGAGATGAAACCTGCTCCTGCTTAGCATTTCTTCTGATATCTTATAGTCTAAGTCAGCTAATGCTTTCCAGTCCAATGCTCTGTGAGGGGCATTCAGAGGGGCTACATTGAGGGCTATAGGAGCCACAGGGGGATCCATAGTTTTTCTTAGGATTCTGGTTCTCTTTGAAGACTGCTGTTGCTATGCAGAGTAACACCGACAAAGTTTCATTACAGAGAATGATGGTTTTATGAGTGAAGGGTGAAGGTGAAAGGCTGCAGCAGTTGAAATACTGCCTTTGAGTGATTAGGTGGGTGGCAGAAATGCTCAGAGTATGCTTTTTGTGGTGGATTTGTTTCCTGCAGGTGAAGGGTTCACGATTGCGCGAACCAGCGACAGTTTTCTTTTAAATTACTCACAGTGGTTTGACAGAAGTGTAGTGACGGCTCTGGTTCAGTCTAAATGTCAATTCAGTGGCATTTAACGGTGAATTTCGGGTCTTAAGGTCTGTTACTTATTGATACGCGAAATGCAGTGAAAATGGAGTTTCAGAGCTCAAATGAGGAATACCTGTAGAGTTGGACTGGTTAGAGCTTGCTGGCGCTGAAGAGATGAACGTTCTGGCGGTCAGGAAACACTTTTCCGCGGCTGGTGCAGGTTTGGTCGTAATTATGCATGCAGGATAAACGATGATGAATGCGCTCAAAATGGCAAAAAACACGAATTTTCGGCCAAAATAGACTTTTTGGTGATTTTGGCGCGAATTTGTGCTGACGTCATTATGACGTCATGAGTGGGGTCGGGGCCGGATGACGTCAGCAGGACGTCATCGGGCCAGGTGGCGGGGTCTGGTTGGTCCACTGGGGCAGTGAGATGGCAGGGCAGGTGGACCAATGGCTGGGCAAGGGAATGACAAGACGGCGTACCTGGGTGACGGAGCGATGACGGGCTGCTGAGGTCACATAGGCGGGAACGGCAAAACCGGAAACCGCGGCAGTTTGATATCGCACCACCTACGGTACGATGGCGGTTTGCAGCAGTAGTACCTCCGACGGATTGTGGAGCCGACGCGTGGATACAGCGTGACGTAACCTTTATACGGCCGTCGGGAGGTAACCTTCAGGCATCGGATGAGCTCCGACGCTATGGTGGCCGTCAGATCTGGAGGAGCCAAATCGGACGGTGATCGGAATACTGATGTGACAGGGAGATAGCGTACTTAATTTTCAGACGTCGGAAGGACTCCGACGCGATCAGGACCGTTGGAACGGGAGGTATTTGATCGGACGGTTGTCGAGACAAGTAATGTGACAACCAAGTACGGGGAGGGGGAGGATTAAAATAATGTTTTTTCTGGGAATTTGCGCGATGGCGGAGACTGTGTAAAAGTGGGTTTTCACGTTTTGTTTGAAAATAGCTCCGCCCTTTAGACTTAGCATAAAGATAACATGTCGGTTTTTTCATGATTTTTGGCCATTTGAAGCGGGTGAGGGTAGAAATTAGGCTTTTTAGGGGTTTTTATGTGCAAAAAGGGGTCAAAATGAAGGAATTAGCTCATGAAGGGGTAGAGGTACTTGGCCTAGGTTCATCAACATGACCAGGTGTCATTCGATCCTTGACTCAAGACTTATTGGCTATAATACCAAGGGGTGGGTATTTATATAATGCTTGGGGTTTATACACCATGGTGTTAGTAGTAATAGGGGAAAAGGTAATATAGGGGATTTACATAGTAGAATTAGAGTTAATATGGATGAGGGGGTAAGTGGAGGGGAAACCATTTAAGTTTATGTGAAACAAACTTGGTTTTGAGAGTAGATCAAAATGAAAAGATTTTTAGACAAGAAATGTGGCTTCTAAAGATTAAGAACCACCATGAAACCTTAGTCTTTTCCATGAATCTTAGCTGATGGGGGAATGTTAGAAATGAAATTGGAGGGGAATGAGGGAAATTAGTCATGGTCCTTGCTGCAACTTGATGAATATGCACACCTTGTCACTTGATAGACTTTGCCTTGGTAATCATAGTCACCATGCCTGCAATGGTGAAGGTAGCCTTTTCTGCAACCACCACTACCTACCCAACTATTTTGCCTAGCATTTTTTATTTCTTCTTGGAGGGTGCACTTGAACTTGCAGACCCTTACTTGCCTTTTCTTTTCTTTGGCTTTTTCTTTGTTATTTCTATCTACTTCTACGCTTATTTCCTCCAAGGTCCCAGATTAAGCTGTTGGGAGCCTTTTCTTCTCTACCTGAACTGCTTGTCTGCCAAGATTAAACAGTTTGGACAGACTCCTTTCTCTATTCTATAACTGAAAATTGAAAACATGGCATGATCCAGATTAAACCGTTGAATCATCCATCAAAATTGAACCAAGGTGATCAACATTGAAACACTTTACACACCTTTTGTTGTCTAGGAAATATGGGATCTTTGTGACATCAAAGCAGAGCATATTTGGACTTTCCCTTGTCAATCATGAAATATGAAACCTATTGGTATAGGTATCTAACAGATTCCTCTGACAACAGTCTTTCTAGTTTTGATGACATACGTATTGGATTGGACTCTTTGACTTCTAAGCATTTTTGGGTTCTTTTTCTTTTGAATGACTGCATAGTAGCTAGAGATTTAACCAGGTTAGTACTAATATCCTTGTCTATGATCATACAGTATCATTAAGTAGAAGAAACTATCAAACTGTTCTATTTATTAATGGTACTGTATATCCATATATATGGTTTTTTCTTAGTCTGATCAATGGTAACAATACATAGCTAGCTACCAACCAATATCACGTGGGTAAATTTGCATATTATTTTCAATGACTTTATAGACATGGTTTTCAGTAAACTATTATATTTTTCCCATGAATAGATGTTGGATGCATAATTTTCAAATTCGTCAGGGGCTTGATGTTTGGATGAGGTTATATGTTGGATTTCAAAACACTATAGATGTCTATCTAGCCTTGGGAAGGTGTTCATACATCTAAGAAATTATATTTATAGGGGTTGACATTATCATTGTGTTGTTGGGCTAAAGTGTTCTTTCCTAAGACCTTGAGAAGTGTTTCTCACTTATTTTTTATTATGGAGCTTGGTTGCTCCTATTTGATTGTAATATTTCATTGGAGGCATATTACCAGATTTGGTTCATGATTTAACTCATGGCCTTGAGGCTTGTTTATGGTAAAAGATCCCAATATTGAACCCTTGCGGTTAGCCAATGGTAAAAGGCTCTCAAGGAGGGTTTACTCAAAACTAGTATGCAAGCATGCTTAGAAGTCTAGTAGCACAAGTTAAAATGGGTGTATTTGCAATGTTTTCCAAGTATTTGATTAAAGCTACAAGGATTCTGCAAGAACAAGGCCTATGTTATAATGCTCATAATATTGTGTCTAACATGACTTGTGTGTACAATTGAGACATATTTTGATGTTGAATTGCTTATATAAGTTTTAGGTTGTGCTTTTGATATTATTTCCAATACTAGGGTCACTGCATAAAATTTCATAAAAATAGGAATTAGAGATTCATATATGCATTGTATAAAGGAATCTATTGAGATTCACTGAGTTGCGTAGTTGCCAACAGCCAACAATTTGTAGTAAACAGGTTGCAAACTTTCAAGTATGTTGTTGGACTGGTCCCATTCATATGGACCTTAGTCAGTGCTACATTGGGCAGGTTCTTGGAACAAGGAATTTCCAAACTTACAACAGCCTGTCAACATGGCTATGATTTAGTTTCGAAACTAGGGACATCTCCTTGGGTTATGGATAAATAGTTGAGACTAGACACGTCCCACGAGTTGTATTTGTTTTGATGGAAGATTCCATGTTGCAACATTTTCAATCCACGGCCACTGCTTCCAGTTAGGCTTTCCATCTCAAACAACATCCATTCATCAACCTTGAAAGGCTTGTGGGATCACATTGAGTGATCTGTACATAGTGATGTTATTTGTTTACCCTTTTTGTGTTGTGGGAGAAGGCTAGTCTGTAGAAAAATAAGATCCGATGCAAATGAAACTACACACTAATGCAAAGCTAGGTCCTATCAGAGTTTTCCTCCTACCCTAAACTAATATTTCTATTTTTGGTTTTCGTGCAACAATATTGGAGTCTTCATAAGTATCACAAAAATGAATCTATATAGGCCATGGGGCCATGTTTCTTTTGCAAGGTTATTCCTTTTAGACATGGGGACCTAAATATCAATGAGATAGATCTGAAAAAGCATCTCCTTTGATACACACATTTTAGATCAAATGCACTTAGCATAGGCTCATGGTACTGCTCTCTTCTTGTAAAAGCATGAATATATGATTTTCCGAAAAAAAAGGAAATTTTAAATGGGAATAGCAGGATTAATATGCTAATATGCTCATAGATGCACCTTGTCATGTTGATATTGTAGAGGAATAAAAAGAATGCTCTGTACCCAAGACTTGAATTAAATTTATAGTTAGAAAGCATATTGATATGGTATATCTATCCATCAATTTTTGTACAAGTTATATCAACGTTGTATTTGGAAACAAATTGATTTCCCAGTTGGTTTCTAGTGGAATAATGCACACGTTGTATTAGTGTTCCCTATTAAAATAGGGAACTCGAGCCCAATTATTGTATTTTTCCATTTTTTGCATAGAGCTTAGAGTGCGATTTAAAAGACTCTTTCCAATCCAACATTGTATATAGAGTATTTCCTATCAAGAGTATTTATGTTGAGGCTCTAGGGCACTGGGTAGCGTGAGGGAAGAGAACATTATTGGTTCTCACATCCTATTTCACAATTTAACACACCATGTATTCACTAAATCACCTTTCATTACTATATCATCATTCTGATTTCCTCAGCAAGGTGTCGCAAAAGGTCATCAATCTCCTTCACATGTCAGCAAATATGTTACATGGCGATCCATTGTTTACACACAAACTATCATCTCACAATAGATCTTGACGTACAAGTTCAATGCACTATCAATTACTCCTACAACCAATACCCATCATACTGACCTAAAGAAAGAACACTTGAACTTCTACTAGTGAGAAAATTTGAACTTACTCACTTCCCCTATGAAAGGAGGGTAGGGTAGGCAGAATGGAGCTGAGAGGAAATAGTGTAGATTTACTCTTTTAAGTGCTGAAGAGAATGGTTGAATGGTCACCTGGAGAGAGTGAAAAGAATGCAAGAAAATGGCATTGAATGAAAGCTAACGGTTGTTCGTTCAACCCCCATTACCTGAAAGATGTATTAGAGCTAGAAAAAAGCTAATAGGACCAGAAACTAATCAAATGAAATAGGAAAATTAATAGAAGACTAATACCACTAAGAGAACTAATCCAACAATACCACTAATACCACCAATAATGGTAACGGGGCATTTGAAGTTTTCCTTTGTAAGAAGGTCATTTGTTTCTAATAAGAATTTGTTTTGGAATAAGTTTTTTCACATAGATCTAAAATATCATAGATTTAACTGCTGCCAACATTCTAGCTAAATGATTTCCTACTTGAAACTAACTAATTTCCTACTTGAAATCCCTATTTACAGCTAACTACATACTTGACATTACCAACTGCTAAACTTCCTATTTCTAATAAGGAAAATTGTTAGTTGAATTGCTTCTTCATGCACTTGTTTTCATCATGTCTAAGTCTATTGCAATATTCACATTTGATCCTCTTATGTTTTTTTTTGTTTTCTATTGGCACAACACTTTATAATCTTGACCGAAGCTTAGAGAAAATGCTTCCAGTAATTATCGTTGGTTTTTGTGAAAGTGTCAATTAATAGTCTTGAGGAGCAATTTTGGCAATAACTAGCTTCACATCATTAAAAAAAACAATATTGTTTTGATAGCATGAATTCATCCTTTTTACTATACCTGCCCTCCCCTGCCCTCCCCTGCCCTCCGACCTGCATACAATGCTTAAACATAGACTTGCTGCTCAAAAACAGCCCTTATTTGAAAAAGATTAGAATCTTAAATAAAACCATGTTTAGTCTTCTAACTGATCCAAGCCTCTATAGAAAGCCCCTTATATAAAAAGCCCCTTCTTTATTTAATGCTTATGAAAACTTATGAAATTGGTTCAATGAATTTTTCGTTGAGTTACAAAGTTGTAAGCAACTCATAAAAGGGAAGTCTACTTTCAGTACACGCCTTATTGAAGGATAAATTACATGCACATGTAAGTTTCCTTAAGGTAGCTATGTGAATATCATTTCAATGGCATATCCACCACAATTTGGCTACTACGGAAATTTAATACAGACTTTTTTTGGGTTCTCAGTAGAGTTACAAGTAAGGAATTTTTTGGGTTCTCTATATTACCTAGGACAAGACTTAGAAGTCAATTGGAAATGGTATAACTTATGAAAAATTAAATTCATCTTGTTTTGATTGACGCACTTTTTCTAATAATTAAGTTTAACAAGTCTTACTTTACTTTCAATATTTGATACTAGTGCCTATTTCTATATGAATGAGGAAAAAATTGTTGAAAATAATACTGAGAGGGGGGGTCAATCAGTATTGTCAAATTCTTTTTCAACTTATATAAAGATTAGCAGATCTAACTAATGAAACTTATGTATACCTTCCAGACTTATAATTTAATTTATTCTTCAGATGTTGATCATTAATCTGAGTGTCAGAACCATATAACAATAAGCAGGAATAGAAAATTAGAGCAGACAGTCACACAAAAGAACACAAGATATAAGGTGGAAACCCAATGTGGGTGAAAACCACCTGCTGCAATATGTCTCTATCTTCTTTCAATTAGAAACTTCCTTTTACAATGATTATGTACTGGTGCAGTCTTATACCAGCATGCAGGCTTCAACCTGTAAAAGGCTACAACCTTCTCTCGTTCTCCAGATTCTTCTAGAAGGGAGCTACAACCCCCTTAGCTCTTGTACTAGCTGAGGTACTAGTACGTAAGTGCTGACCTACAGAAGACTTCTCTTTTCTTCTAGGGACCACGTTTCATAAATTTTCAAACTGGATCCATGAATATCAATCAAGAATCAAATAGATCTGTAATCAACCTACTTCCTTGTACAAATACTGAATCAATAACTTCTCAGAACACAGTACCAGTAACCAGACACCATTTCAGAACCCTGAGCACTGCAATAATAGACAAAAACTACTAAAACATATTTCAAGGAAAAAGTCCACAATTTCACCAATAGAAACCTGCGTACGTCTGCAGTATTCCCTTCTTTACCCTGTGGGTATCCGCACCTCCTCTGTGTCAAACCTGTGATATTCGCACCTTCACTCTGCCGGAGCTGCAGGTATCCACACTTCCTCTGTGTCTAACCTGCGGTATCCGCACCTGTGTTTTTGTCAAGCCTATGGGTATCCGCGCCTGCGCTGTGTCGAGCCTGCGGGTATCCACTCCTGCACTGTGTTGATCCTGCGGGTATAGAAATTTATCAGACTTCAATTATACCCCAGATTATCATATTTACAGATCTGATCATGCGCCAAAGAGATCTCGACCCATCAGTAGATCCGTCTTGTAATTCTCAGGTTTCTCCTTGATTCAGGTCTAGTTATAACTCATCAACCAATCACCAGTATTTCAGATCTTGCTCCTCTCAAGATATTCAACACATTAGTTGCCCAGTCAAATGATCTCTTTTCCTTTTTATAGTCCAGGCCTTACTCAAACCATGGTCCAAAACCATAGAGATCCAATACTAGGGACCCAAAACCTGGGTTCAATACTTCAGATGCAAAAACCATAGACCAAAACCATAGGATCAGAAATGTCAGACTAAATACCATGGACCAACCATAAGATTTCCCATGTGTGCGCTTTTCTCTGCATGAAAGTGCGTGTACTTTATGTCCACACTTTTTGATCAGAGAACCTATGTACATGTCCGCAACTTTTGTTCGGCGCACCTGTGTACATCCGCGGCTTCGTGAACAGGAACCTACGGGCATCTCACTTTCTACTATTTTGAGAGCCTGAACTTGTGATCTGCACTTTGAGTGAGTTGCCATCAAGGACAACACTTATGTCATCGAGCCAACCTGTGTCATAATGCCAACAATCTCCCCCTTTGGACTTGATGGCAACCCAAAGTCACTCAAAGTATTTTCTCCCCCTTTGACATCAAGGGCAAATGGTTATGCTCCCCCTGAGTACATGCTGAAATCTCTGCTCTGTTGTGCTGTCCAAGCTCCCCCTGACATATAGGAAAGATCTGCAAGAAGATGTTCTACAAAGAAATATGACTTTGTACATCATAACTAACCTTCCTATCACCAAAGACTCATACATATGACTCCCAACCAAGTGGGGATACATGATATAATAAGCATATTACATTATCCATCCCAGGCATAGTGGGGCACCAAGATAGGCCGTTACATGACCTTGACAAAAGAAAGATAGAGACAAAATATCAGCAACATCTGTCAATCAATATCCATGTTCTCCTTCAGCACTTGCTCCTCTTGAAATCAAAATATCTGAAGAATTGAACCAAGATCTTCTATGATAATGCCAACAATGCATTATTAGAAGAATATATGCTCCCCCTGAACCTGTGCCAGATGGTCTCTGACAAACCCATATCGGACTCTTCTCATTCTTACTTTTCTTCAACTCGACTGTACCCACATAAACCAGCATATGTACGCATATACCCCATGTGAAACAATCTCTAAAAATAAACAAGATTCAACAGCAAGATGATGCATCAATTACCCCCAGATTTTGTCTGAGGTATTCAAAGGTCTCCCTGGGTAGTGGTTTGGTGAGAATATCATTAACTTGTTCCTTAGAGGGAACATACTCCAATTTGACCTTTTGTTCAAGCACTTTTTCTCGGAGAAAATGATACTTGATCGGTATGTGCTTAGTCTTTGAATGCATGACAGGATTCTTTGAAATACTGATTGCACTTGTATTGTCACAGAAAATAGAGATAGGTGGAGTGCAGGTGATTTGAAGATCTTGCAATGTTTGCATCATCCAAAGGAGTTGTGTGCAGCAAGATGCAGCCGCTACATATTCTGCTTCAGCTGTAGATAATGCAATAGAGCTTTGTTTCTTGCTGAACCAAGATACTAATCTAGGACCCATGAAGAATGCACCACCACTAGTTCTTTTCCTGTCATCCACGCTTCCTGCCCAATCCGCATCAGTGTATGCATGAAGTGTGAGATCTGTACCTCTAGGATACCATAAGCCATAGTTTTGAGTTCCTTGAAGATACTTGAAGATTCTCTTAACTGCCTGAAGATGAGTTTCCTTTGGATTTGCTTGAAACCTTCCAACTATTCCCACTGCATGCATAATGTTTGGTCAGGTACCTGTTAGATAGAGTAGACTACCAATCATGGATCTATAGGTTGGTTGATGTACAGCTACTGATTCATCATTTGTGCTAAGGCTACATCCTGTCACCATAGGGGTACATACTGGTTTTGAATCCTCCATCCCATATTTCTTCAAGATCTGCTTGAGATATTTGGTTTGTGATAGAAAAATGCCATCTTTTTTTTGTTGAACTTTTAAACCAAGAAAATATGTGAGCTCACCAAGAATGGAAATTTCAAACTCTTTCTGCATCACCAAGGCAAAATTTTGACCCATGTCTTCTTCATTGCTACCAAAGATGATATCATCAACATACACAACAAATATCTATTGGCATTATGATGCATGTGTTGTACTTCATGGCAACCCTCTCATAGAAGAACATCTCACTTATGTATAACTGGATGAATCTTCAGAAGAGATATCAGATGTGACTGATGGAGGACAGCTCAAAGGAATCAGATGATAGTTCTAAGTGTGACAAGTTAGCTTTGCCATCAAGTCCAAAGGGGGAGATTGTTGGCATTATGAGACAAGTGTTGTCCTTGATGGAAAATCACACAGATGACAGATTATAGTGCAGCACGTCATAAGCAAAGAATTGATGATCAGACTACAAAGAATGAAGAAAGAAGGGTATACACGCAGGTTCACTATATACCAAGTCGCGTATACGCAGGTTCGCTATATACCAAGTAGGGTATACAAGCAGGTTCACTATATACCAAGTCGCGTATATGTAGGTTTGCTATATACCAAGTAGGGTATACACGCAGTTTCATGCACGGAAAAGCGCGTACATGTCGGAAAGCTTACTTTTGGTCCGTGGTAGTTATTCCTTGGTATTTGAACCTATGGTCTTGGACCATGGTATCTCGACAAGTGTGTTGATCCCAAGTATTAGGCTCTTGGTATTGATTTATTATGGTTTTGGACCATGGTATTGAGCAAGGCCTAAGACTATAAAAGGAGAAGAAGATCATTAGGCAAGTGCATCAAGAAAGTCTTGAATATCTGATGAAGTATGAGATCCAGTATGCAGGTTATGGGTTGATGATACATTTCTTGATCTGAGCTAAGGTGGGATCTCACCGGTTGATGGAGAACAAGATCTAAGAAGAGATCGGGATCAAATGGTTTGAAATGAACTATCTCTATATGATTGATTATGTTTATTCTAGATCTGTATACTGACGCATGTAATGATCTGAATTGGGTATAACTTAAGTTTGAAATCACTGCAAGTCATGATTGAATATTTATAGATCTGTACGCGGGTTGGCTTTGGTGTAACCGCGTATGTACGCAGGTTGAGTTCATTGTAGTAGCATATACCTTTTAAGCTATGATATTTGAAGTTACAGGTGGTTCTGATTGTTGAAGGGCTTTGATGACAGTTTAAAGGTGTCAGTATTCTGCATATCTTGTTTGGATGATTGTGTTTAGCTTCAGTATTGATGGATGAGAACTAATATTGGATCAAGATCATAATGACTCATAGTTATGAGATCTAATGGACTAGATCTGGGTGCTAACGCATATATATGTCATGATCTGGTTATGTCTGAAGTCAGGAAGTGTAGCAAAGTTATGAATAAGTGATTAATGACATATAAGCTGGTTCATCTTGATGAAGTTGCGTATACACGCAGGTTCGACACTTCCAAGTAGCGTATGCATTCTGATGCATGATTTTGATGGTACAGTTGGTTCTGACTGTTATTGTAGAGTTCTGCTCTGTGTTCTGGTGACTGTGTTGTTGGCAGGGTTTCAGTGTTTCAGTGATTCAGAGATTGATGATGTTAGTATTGATTGTTTTGTGCTTCAATGATAGTTATAGGTCCAGTATGAAAATTTGATGAAACGTGGCCTTCAGATTATGTGTTGTGCTTTAGGAGTATCCAGTCTGAAAATGTATGAAACGTGGTACCTGGAGGAGAGAAGATTGTAGGCCGGCGCCTACGTACTAGTATCTTAGCTAGTACAAGAGCAAAGGGGGTTGGAGCTCCCTTCCAGGAGAGTCTGGAGAACGAGAGAAGGTTGTAGCCTTCTGTAGGTTGTAGCCTGTGTGCTGGTAAAGGACTGCACCAGTACATTGTAAAAGAAGTTTCTTAATAAAGGAAGATAGAAACGAATTGCAGCAGGTGGTTTTCACCCACATTGGGTTTCCACCTTATATCATGGTGTTCATGTGTGCTTCTTGTGTGTGATGATCTGTTCTATTTTTACTGCACCTGCTTACTGTTCATATGGTTAATGAAGTTCTGATGCACTAACTAAAGATCAACATTTAATGGATTAACTAAATCATAATTATTTTGGATATACGCTAGTTGCTTTAGACACAGATGCGTATACACGCGGGTTCCCTTGAATGAAGTAGCGTATATATATCTAAGTATGGAAATGAAAAAGTTTTATTGATTAGATAATACTGATTCACCCCCCCTCTCAGTATTATTTCCAACAATTGGTATCAGAGCAGGTCCTTTGGTAGATGCTTGATCGCTTAAAGGAGATCCGTGGAACAATGGGAAAGAAGCTTAAGAAGAAAGCACCTAAGAAGAAGAAGACATCTCAGAAGAACTATGACAGTGGGAGAATCGATTGGGGATTAGGTATAAGAAGCTCTTCAGATTCAGAATCAGATTCAGAATCATTTCAGAATGAAGATGAACTATTAGGTATGAAGTTTCTATCCTCTGATGTTCCAGCTATCTATCCATTTGGAAAAGATGAAAGTGATAGTGAAGCAACTGAATTTGCTTTTATGGGTGAGCAAGAAAAGTATCAAATAGAGGCAGTATTTAGAAGGCTTACAGACAAAATTAAAGATCAACAAGATCTATTGAACAAAAGGGAATGTGCTTTCAAAGAAGAAGTTACCAAACTAAAAGCTCAATCAGAGGAAGGAAACAAGGTAAGAAAGTTACTCAAGGACAAGGAAAATCAATGTCAAAAGTTGCAGGGTGAAGTGACATCATTAAGAGATGAAGTCAATGAAAGAAGCACAGCCATCAAGAAACTCAGAGATAGATCCAGTTACTATGAAAGTCTTGAAGCCACGATCCGCTCACTAAAGGAAGATCTTGAAGAATCAAAGAAGAAGAATAAAGATCTACTCCAAGCTATTGAAAAACAGGTAAACGAAGATATCAACTTAAAATATCAACTGGAATGTGCCTTCAAAATTCGTCAAATGCAGCAGGATCTGAATGAAGAACAAGAAAAGGAGATTCTCAAACGAAGGCATCAGTTGGAAGAAGGAAGGAAAGCTGAAGAAGACATGAAGAAGCAATGTCTAGAAAAGGAGGAACAACTTCAAGTTGAGGTAAATATCTTGAAAGGTAAATTAGAAGGAAAGGATAAACTGTTGAGATTTCAAGATAGTACTAAAGCCTTGGATGATATTCTTAGTAGTCAAAGGTCTCCTGCTATCAAGACTGGTCTTGGTTTTCATAAATCTGTTGAAGGTGAATCTAGTTCACAAGGTGAGGCAAGGAACTCTAAAGAGAAATATAAAATGATCAACAAGGAGACGAAAGGTCAACCCCATCAACAATCAAGGAAAGAGACTTCTCAAAGAAAATCTTTTACTCCTTCTATGAATAATGTTGAATGTTATGTATGTCATAAACTTGGACATGTTGTAGCTAGATGTGGAAGAAGAATGGTTCAAGATCATCAAATAAAAGGATCATCACATTCCAGGTACTTTAATGGATATTGCTTTTCTTGCAATATGTTTGGCCACAAAGCTGCTGATTGCTACAGGAGGAATATGAAACATGTAAGATGTTATGCATGTAACAAGCTTGGAGATATAGCAAAGGAATGCAGGAAAAAAGGATGGACATCACACCAAAAGGAGAAAACATCATCACACTTGAAGATATGGAAGAAGAAGGAAGTACAGTCAGAAAGATGTGGCACAACACAATGTACTCAGATACAGCACAGCACAAACATAACAGACTCAGAGGGAGCTGAAAGTATAAAACTTCAGTGTCCTGAATCTCATACGCAAGTTCTATAAAGGGAAGTCGCGTATATACGCGAGTTGGATACTGCACAATCGCGTATATGATTATCTGAAGAAAAGCAGTGGGGACAGGCTCAGAAAAAGGATCTGATATGATTCAGTCCATTATTTGCTCTATTGGTTAACAGTTACAGTCTGTTGAGGATGTGTGGAAATGTTTTGATACTTGTGTTATCACTTAGAACTAAAAATTTGATGCATATAATTGTCTGTCCTAGTTCGATGACAAAGGTCTGTGTTAAGTTGATTTCATTTTATTTTTCCTCACTTAGGATTTGGAGTTTTAAAAGTTTTTAACTCAAACCATACTCGACTCCCATTGGTTCTCCTCCACCTATCATTGTTCCATAGTCATATCTTGTCTTATCCGAGTCACCGTGTCTTTTAGTGATTTCGCAGCGTAATCCCATTTCCCAGTTTCGCAGCGCAATTATGGTTAAGCAATTTCGCAGCGCATCATGATTAGGCCGTTTCGCAGCGCATCATTAGAATTTAAAACTAACAGCGCTGTGAAATCATGGATTCGTGCATTTCGCAGCGAATCTTTCCCGAAATGTCAAGTCCGTTAGGTGAGTCACCAGTTGTGTCCACTCATGTTAGTTTATGTACCTCTCGTATCACGTTTGAACGCTCATTTGCCACTACCCCACCACTAGATCTGTTGATATGCACAGAAATATCATTCCCAAGGGATTTTACCGTGCATAGACCTTAATGATAGTCGTAAGTGCTGCATGAGTGACAAATCTGCCTGATTATGTATTGAAGCATTTTAAATGAAAGAATTTGAATTTCAAGCGAGGCTGATTTCAAGCGAGGCTGATTTAAAAAGGAGCTGAATCACCATTTCAACCAGAGCTGTTAGACTTTGTGTGTGAAGATATCGAAGAAAAAATGGAGAAAAAAGAACACAGATCCGGTAAATGCCAGAGGACTGAACCTGAGGACTTGGACATAACACTGAGGGATGAAGGTGTGAAGAAAGCGTTCAAAGATGCCGGGTGCTGGAACTTTTGTAAAAAGCTACAAGGAGGACATGCGCAGGTAACTAAAGAATTTGCGCTAAACTTCACTGGTTTAAATTCAAAGGTAGCCATGTTAGAAGTACAGGTTTCTCCAGAAGCAATATCTGCTGTGACAGAGATCCCAAGAGGACGAGAAGAATGGTTTAAAAATTTTAAGTTTGACATGAATCCTTGTAAGGAGTTTTTAAAGGAGGAATATGTAAACGAAGATTTAACAAAAGCAGTGCCCAGGAATTATGTCAAGGAACATTATGCTCTTCTTCTCACCTGCATACAGAAATATTTGACCTGTGAAGGAAGGTACAATAAGGTTTATTCTTACCATTTCAAACTGCTTTTGCATTTCACGGGGAAAGTCTCCATAGACATTCCTTTTTATTTGTTTCGCAGTTTGAGTAAGATGTGTGATAAGGTGCAGCTGAGGAAAGAGGACTGTGAAACCTCTTTGTTTCATCATGGTTTGATCAAGTTGCTAGTTTTAGATGGCCTCCAAAACATAGGCAGAGACTGGAATTCGTTTATTTTCATGGCTGGATTCCAAAGCAAGACTGGCCTTACTCCACAACCAGCCAGAGAATACACAATAGCTGAGCTCCAAAAGGAAGCAAGAGCTAAAAAGCAAACCAAGTCACAGCTAAGAAAACCAGTGAAGCCACTAATCATTCAAGATCAACCTCAGCAATCAACAAAGGAAAAAACTCATGATAAGAAGACTATACCTGAAACAAGCAGATCTGAAGCAGTCTCAAGGGTAAGGACAAGAAGCCAGATAAATAAGGAAAAAGGTAAAGCCATAGCAGTTGAAGAGAGCCCATTGTCTAAGGCAAGTTTGAATGATTTATTACAGGCCATTGAATTCGAGCAGTCTGAACCAGTCCATATTGATTTGACACAGTCACCGCAAGAAGGTACTAAGAAGTCTAAGGCCTCAAAAAGGCTTAAATTCGATGAGCCAGGTGAAGAATTTATTTTTAAACCCAGAAGACCTATTACAAGGAAGTTCCAGCAAGTAAAGGAAACACTGCCCAGAACAGAGGAAACCGGGAAAGTTAGGCAAAAAGATATAAGCAGAACAGTCATCACATCTCAAGGAGATAATATAGCAGCCATAAAGAGCCAATTAGAAGCAGCTAAATATGAGATTGCCAAATTGAAGAAAGCCGCTAGAGAACATGCAGTCGTGTATGCAAATTATCGTAAAGCTCTGTGGAAAGGGAGTGAAACCCTAGAAAACCAGTTGAATTCAGTAGTTGATGGCCATGCACAATTTCACACATGGACAGTACCAGCAATCAGAGAGGCCAGGTACATTAGAAGGATAAATATGCAACTAAGAGCTGGGAATAAAGCTATGAAGAAGAAAATTGAAGACCTGAAGGCACAGCTAGGCCAGTTACCTGCTAAATAAATTTTCTTTTCAAGAAAGGTTTTGCTCCAAATTTTGTCAAATTAGCTTAGTCTTATTATTCTGAAGAAATGTACATCCCTGTTATACATATGGAAAGTTGAAGGGATTTTTTGGCAATCAAATGTTTGGGTGATAAAGATCTCGGGTCAAAGGCAAGCTGTTTCAAATAATTCAGCAGTTTCGTAGCGCGCTACGAAATTGCTGTAGGTGATGATTTTAACACAGACAGGCAGTTTTGTATTATGAGCGGGAATTTTGAAAGGGAAACGCCAAAAGGGTATGCAAGACATCAGCTGGAACAACAATAGTCAATCAGATCAAGACAGGTGGATGCTTTAAAAAGGTGGAATATTTCGACCCAATTTTAAATTTCTGTTGTAAAGTCCCTTATGACCGCTCAAGAGGTATCAAACGATTTGCATACAAGGAACTTTTGCCTGCACACATGTCCATTGATGCAGCTTACAACACATCAAGAACGTGGCAGTGTTCCATATTTTGGGGTATTAAAGGCTAGAAAACATGCTTCTGTACATTCGAGCATTTTGAGGAAAACTGGAGCCGAGAAACAAGGGAAATCTCCTAATACTTCTGAGCAGTTAAAAGATTCAGCGTTCAAGGTCAATATGGAGTATTAAACATCCAACTCAGCCAAATCGAAAGAGGACCAGGTGTCAAAGAATAAGAAGAAGCCATTATGCATGGAAAATGGAGTTAGAGTCATAGTTAATTTAGAACTCTTAAAAAACTCCAATAAGCACTTTATTGTATTTATTAGTTAGTTAAATAGCTGATAGGTGTCATTAGAGGTAGTTATCGAATTCCCCTCATGCTGGAGGAGGAAGCTCGAATTAGTTAGAATAAGGACTCTATATATAGCTGAAACAGCAATGTAATGAGGGTTGGAAATTTTATAACAGAACATTGTTTTGGCTTATGTAAAGACAGAGTTTCAGTAATATAATTTGGCTGCTTTTCTTCTCAGGATTCATGAAGGATTTCTATGTTCAGAATGTGTGATTTTATCCTTTCCTTAATGTCTTTTACAGTTGCCTAGATGTATAATCACTCAGAATTCACTGATTGTGCTCTGATTTCCTGTATTCATTTATGAACTGTGGTTCCATATGTGTTATGTTCTGAATACTCAAATGCTGAATGCCCTGACTTCTATGTAAAGGCAGTATCATTGTTTACTGAGGTCTTGTTGACTCCATGGGCCCAATGGAAACTTGTTTAATGTATTTCCAGCATTCATTTTATCACTGTTATTTCACAAAGAGTTAGCCATCTTATTTTAAGCAAAATCATTAACCCATCCAGAGAGAGCCCTCTCAGGTTGAGGAGGCTAAGCCTCAACCTAAAGTAGGTTTGAAAGAGTTACTTGAAGTCTTCCTGGTCTGTAGCCTTCCAGGGCCTGATTTTGAGATAACAACTTGTAAGATGTCTAGAAGTGTTTTGATCCTAACTTGATGATGATGATGTCTTGATGCTTATTGATGATATATGCCTGATCAGATCTAACAGATGGCACAGGTTGAGGGGGAGCATATTCCTTTAATAATTCATTGTTGGCATTATGGTTAATAGTCCTTGGTGATGATGCTTATATGGCTAAATGATATATCTTGCTATGATGTGGTTATGAGTTGTCCATGATAAAATCTCATATGATTCTTGGGGTTACATAGTTGATGTTCAGATCAGATTTATGGTTGATTCTTGTTGATGCATATATGGTGCTTACATGGTGATCTTCATAAGGATAAGGAGAAGTACAAAGCTTGAATACACATCTTCCTCACTTGATGATGAGTCACTCATATGCTGCTATCGTCATATGCATAAAAATCATATAGTTATGATGCAGGCACTCTTGTGGATAAGGATTGTTGTTATTGATGATATCAAGAAGTTTTGCCAAATGAGCTTGAGCTCAAGATACATAGTGCTGATACATGGATGACTGCTCAAAGTTGATTTGTTGGAGACATGATGATGAGTTCTTATCTATATGATGATAGGTTGATACTTACATATGTTGATTGATGCAGATGTTCCCAAGCAATGATACTTGGATCATGTAGATCTTGATGTTGATGAAATGGCTATGGTGGTTTCACACATGATATAATGTGAATGACTCTGAATTCTGTTCAAAGGGATGAATTGATGCAGACATACCTTGTTATAGGTTGATGACTTATTCTATACAAGACATTTACAAGTTGTCGATCTGGAATTGGTTGTACGCAAGTTTCACCAGGAGTATCCGCGTATATACACTAGTTTCTGTGGATACAGTCGCGTATATGCTGGTTTGAATAAAATCAGTGGGCCAGACTCTGGGTGAGAAGAGTCTGATATGGGTCTGACAGAGACCATCTGGCACAGGTTCAGGGGAAGCAGATTAACTTCTAATAATGCATTGTTGACATTACCTTAGAAGCTTTTGGTTCAAGTACTCAAGCTGTTTTGGTTCAGGTGGATCAGCTGCAGAAAGAAGAACAGAAGGAGAACATGGTTGCTGATATATACAATGATTGTCAGATGCTGCTAATAGTAGTTATTGGTGACTTTCATAAGTCTTGCTCTAGATATTTCGTCTCTATGTGGTATCTCCTTCATGGTGTCAAGGTCATGTAACGGCCTATATTGGTTTCCCCGCTATGCCTGGGATGAAGATGTAATGTTCTTGTTTTATCATGTGTAAACTTTTGATGTATTCCCACTTGGTTGGGTGGATGAGTCAATTCTAGTATATCCCCACGTGGTTGAGAAATGGATGTATGTATTGAGTCTTTTGGTGATAGGAAGGTCTCTTATGATGTATAAGTCATGGTTCTTCTTGAAGAACATCTTTTTGCAGATCTTGCCTTCAGTCAGGAAGAGCATGAACAACACACTTCAGCAGTACAAAGACTTGGCATGTACTCAGGGGGAGCATGGACAGATTTGTACACTTTGGCATATACAAAGGGGGAGCATATTTGGAGATTTCAGCAGATACTCAGGTGGAGTATGGACAACGGAATGTTTAGCAAAGGAAGAGAACATCTTGGTCCACCCTTTGCCCTTGATGTCAAAGGGGGAGAGTGATTTGGTGTTGTTGCCATCAAGTCCAAAGGGGGAGATTGTTGGCATTATGATGCATGTGTTGTACTTGATGGCAACCCTCTCATAGAAGAACATCTCACTTATGTATAACTGGATGAATCTTCAGAAGAGATATCAGATGTGACTGATGGAGGACAGCTCAAAGGAATCAGATGATAGTTCTAAGTGTGACAAGTTAGCTTTGCCATCAAGTCCAAAGGGGGAGATTGTTGGCATTATGAGACAAGTGTTGTCCTTGATGGCAAATCACACAGATGACAGATTATAGTGCAGCAGGTCAGTAGCAAAGAATTGATGATCAGACTATAAAGAATGAAGAAAGAAGGGTATACACGCAGGTTCACTATATACCAAGTCGCGTATACGCAGGTTCGCTATATACCAAGTAGGGTATACAAGCAGGTTCACTATATACCAAGTCGCGTATACGCAGGTTTGCTATATACCAAGTAGGGTATACACGCAGTTTCATGCACGGAAAAGCGTGTACATGTCGGAAAGCTTACTTTTGGTCCGTGGTAGTTATTCCTTGGTATTTGAACCTATGTTCTTGGACCATGGTATCTCGACAAGTGTGTTGATCCCAAGTATTAGGCTCTTGGTATTGATTTATTATGGTTTTGGACCATGGTATTGAGCAAGGCCTAAGACTATAAAAGGAGAAGAAGATCATTAGGCAAGTGCATCAAGAAAGTCTTGAATATCTGATGAAGTATGAGATCCAGTATGCAGGTTATGGGTTGATGATACATTGCTTGATCTGAGCTAAGGTGGGATCTCACCGGTTGATGGAGAACAAGATCTAAGGAGAGATCGGGATCAAATGGTTTGAAATGAACTATCTCTATATGATTGATTATGTTTATTCTAGATCTGTATACTGACGCATGTAATGATCTGAATTGGGTATAACTTAAGTTTGAAATCACTGCAAGTCATGATTGAATATTTATAGATCTATATGCGGGTTGGCTTTGGTGTAACCGCGTATGTACGCAGGTTGAGTTCATTGTAGTAGCGTATACCTTTTAAGCTATGATATTTGAAGTTACAGGTGGTTCTAATTGTTGAAGGGCTTTGATGACAGTTTAAAGGTGTCAGTATTCTGCATATCTTGTTTGGATGATTGTGTTTAGCTTCAGTATTGATGGATGAGAACTAATATTGGATCAGGATCATAATGACTCATAGTTATGAGATCTAATGGACTAGATCTGGGTGCTAACGCATATATATGTCATGATCTGGTTATGTCTGAAGTCAGGAAGTGCAGCAAAGTTATGAATAAGTGATTAATGACATATACGCTGGTTCATCTTGATGAAGTTGCGTATACACGCAGGTTCGACACTTCCAAGTAGCGTATGCACTCTGATGCATGATTTTGATGGTACAGTTGGTTCTGATTGTTATTGCAGAGTTCTGCTCTGTGTTCTAGTGACTGTGTTGTTGGCAGGGTTTCAGTGTTTCAGTGATTCAGAGATTGATGATGTTAGTATTGATTGTTTTATGCTTCAATGATAGTTATAGGTCCAGTATGAAAATTTGATGAAAAGTGGCCTTCAGATTATGTGTTGTGCTTCAAGAGTATCCAGTCTGAAAATGTATGAAACGTGGTACCTGGAGGAGAGAAGATTGTAGGCCGGCGCCTACGTACTAGTATCTTAGCTAGTACAAGAGCAAAGGGGGTTGGAGCTCCCTTCCAGGAGAGTCTGGAGAACGAGAGAAGGTTGTAGCCTTCTGTAGGTTGTAGCCTGTGTGCTGGTAAAGGACTGCACCAGTACATTGTAAAAGAAGTTTCTTAATAAAGGAAGATAGAAACGAATTGCAGCAGGTGGTTTTCACCCACATTGGGTTTCCACCTTATATCATGGTGTTCATGTGTGCTTCTTGTGTGTGATGATCTGTTCTATTTTTACTGCACCTGCTTACTGTTCATATGGTTAATGAAGTTCTGATGCACTAACTAAAGATCAACATTTAATGGATTAACTGAATCATAAGTATTTTGGATATACGCTAGTTGCTTTAGACACAGATGCGTATACACGCGGGTTCCCTTGAATGAAGTAGGGTATATATATCTAAGTATGGAAATGAAAAAGTTTTAATGATTAGATAATACTGATTCACCCC
This sequence comes from Pinus tabuliformis, assembly GCA_031772625.1. Taxonomy (NCBI): domain Eukaryota; kingdom Viridiplantae; phylum Streptophyta; class Pinopsida; order Pinales; family Pinaceae; genus Pinus; species Pinus tabuliformis. The sequence goes on along the minus strand of CM062818.1, from coordinate 794,206,698 downwards.
CCCCCCCCCTCTCAGTATTATTTCCAACAATATCAGCAACTTATCATTGTCAATTTTTATATGTAGATTACTATCAGTCGATCCTTTTATAAAACCTTGTTGATGGAGGTACTTATCCAACCGATAATACCACGCCCTTGGAGCCTGTTTAAGGCCATAGAGAGCCTTTTTTAGTTTGCATGCAAGTTTTTGATCATTTCCAAGAATAAACCCATCTGGTTGTTCAATAAATACTTCTTCATTTAAGTCTCCATTCAGAAAGGCAGATTTTACGTCCATCTAAAATACTTTGAACTTCTGAAAGCTAGAGAGAGCAAGGAACATTCTTATAGCCTCAAGTCTGGCAACTGGAGCAAAAGCTTCTTCAAAGTCTATGCCTTCTTGTTGTGCATATCCTTTACAAACAAGTCTTGCCTTGTTTCTAACCACATCCCCATTTTCATTCAGCTTATTTTTGAAAATCCATTTTGTCCCTATGACATTCTTATCTTTTGGTCTAGGAACCAACTCCCAAGTTCAATCTGCTCGAGTTCTTCCTTCATGGCCTTGACCCAGCATTCATCTTTGCAAGCCTCTCTTACATTCTGCAGTTCAGTGGAGGAGAGCAATGCTAGATAGCTTGAAGCTTCTGAAATGGTTCTTCTTGTTTGTACACCTGCCTCTTTCTACCCCAAAATTTGAGATTCTGGATGATTCTTATGAACATATCTGGATGGAGTCTTTTCTTCTATCCTTATTTGTTCTTCTGGTGCTTCATGGGTTTCTTCTTCATCATGAATCTGGTTTGATGATGACGGATAGTCTTTTCCATCTTCGAGATCTTCAGATTTTACCTGCCTAGGATTGTTTCCTTCTTCATCAACCACTACATCAATACTTTCAACAATTTTACCAAGTCTTTTATTGTAACATTTGTAAGCTTTGTTGTGGGGAGAGTAGCCAAGTAAAATGCCTTCATCTGCTCTAGGTTCAAACTTGCCAAGATTTTCATCAATCCTTTTAATGTAGCGTTTGCTTCCAAAAATTTTGAAGTATTTTACCATGGGAGTCTTACCGTACCAAAGTTCATGAGGAGTCTGAGTGCTGTTTACCCATACGTTTGTCTTGTTGAGAATAGTAATAGTGGAAAATGCGGCTTCACCCCAGAAGGTTGCGGGAGTTCCAGACTCATCAAGCATAGCATGAGCCATTTGTTGAACCATTCTGTTCATCCTTTCCACTACTCCATTTTGCTGAGGAGTCCTTGCAGAAGAAAATTCCCTTCTTATTCCATGTTCTTCACAAAAATCAAAAAATTCATCTAAGGTGAATTCCCCTCCTCGATCAGATCTGAGGCATTTGATTCTGCGATCTGATTCGTTTTCAACCAAGGCTTTGAATGACTTGAACTTTTCGAAAGCTTCATCTTTATACTTCATGAGTCCTATCCAACACATCCTTGAAAAGTCGTCAATGAACAATATGAAATACTCTTCTCCTCGAGGTGACCTCTTCCTAGTTGGACCACATATATCGGTGTGAACAAGTTCAAGTGGCCTGCTAGCTAATCCTTCCTTCCCAGGGAAATTAGTTCTGGTTTTCTTACCAAATTGACATGACTTGCATATTGTATTGTCTGGAATTTTGATGTTAGGAAGATCACGAACTGCTTGATATTTGCATGCTTTCCTTATCTGAGAGAAGCTAAGATGCCCCAGTCTTTTGTGCCATAGCCAGTGTTCATCATTCTTGCTTAAATAGCATTTTTGTTGTTCTCCCTTGAGTACATATAAGTTATTTGGAGTTCTTATGCCTCTGATCACTGTCTTTCCTGTATCAAGCTCACGAACAATACATCCATTTGATCGAAATATTACCTTAGTTCCTTGATCACACATCTGACTGACACTCAATAGATTATGCTTTAAGCCATCAACATACATAACATTTCCAGCCTTCACCTTTTCCTTCAAACGAATAGAGCCTTTACCTTTTATGAATGCAAGGGTGTCATTTCCAAATGAGACCTTCTTTTCCTTTTCTAAGGCACTATATGGCTGAAGTTTTTCTTTATCACCTGTCATATGTTTTGAGCATCCACTGTCGATGTACCATTGATTTTCCTGTCCTTCCATATATAAGGCTATCCCACATCTTTCCAGTTGTGTTTATTTCTCTTTCCATGTTTCAGAACTCAATGAAGCTTGCTCCTTCTAAGTTGTTTGCCGAAACCTGCTTCCGCATTCAGAATCTTCATGACCGAAGTTGTTACAGATAGAACATTCTATTTCATTTTCAAGAGCAGAGAAGTTATTGTAGGTTCATTTCATGATTCCTATCATACTCCTTTGTTTTTGAGCTTCCCTAGTCATGATGGTCTTGTAGGCAACACATTGAGCAGCTTTATGACCAAAGTTATGACAAGAGAAACACTGACCATTGAAGAAATTCCTGTGGTTATCAAATCTACCAACCATATGATTGTAGTTTCCATCCATTCTTGAGCCAAAATGATTTACCTGTGGTCGGTTGAGGTTTCTATTCATCCTTGACGTAGATTGCCCCCGATTTACTTGATAATATTTGATCATTCTTGAAGCAAATTGTCCCTGATTTTCCTGGTGATCTGCATTATGCTTTTGTTGCCGATTGTTAACTTGTTCACTTCTCCTTGCTGCATCAAGATAGCTTTTGGAGGTGGATGGCTTCTGCGCTTGCTTCTGAGCTTGGGATGCTTCTTCGGAATATCCGAGACTAGTCTTGATTAGCGGAGAATGCTGCACTTTGATAATCTCATCTAGAGTTTCAGACCCTTTAGCAAATCTGAGATTAAGGGATTTTGTTTTCTTAATTTCTTTTCTAAGTCCCACACTTTCACATTCTAACTCTTCATTGTGTTTATCTTTTTTAGCAAGTTGGAATTTTAGAGTATCTATAATCATATTCTTTTCTTCTAAACAAACTTTAAGTTTAGAAATTTCTTCATAAAGACCTTCTTCATTTATAGCATCCAAGAAATCATCATCTTCAAAAGCCATCAAAAGTCTATCATCATTACCTTGTTCATCTTCATCACTGTTTGACAATCCATCACTGTCTTCATGTGTGTAATAGCTCTTCTTATTTATATTTTGTTTTCTATTCCATCTAACAGGTTCCTTACCTTTGTCTAGTTTATCCTTATGAGGACATTTTGCAGCATAATGACCGACTCTTCCACAAGCAAAGCATTTGAAAGGCAGCTTACCTCTGAATCTTCCAGTTCCCCGTTGAAGGTTCTTGACAAAATTTGATTCTTCCTCTTCTTCTAACATATGTCCTGCCTCATAGTAATCTCCTTTTCCTGAAGCCTTGAATGCAGCTTCTCTCCTATCTGATGGTCCTCCTTTTCTCATCTCGTAAGCAGTTAGAATTCCGTGCAGCTGTGACATGGTAAGGCTCTGTAGATTCTGCTTTTCTTCTATGGCAGAAACTTTTGAATCAAACTTAGGAGATAAAGATCTTAGAACTTTTTCAACCAAAATAACTTCTTTTATTTCTTCACCCAAGTTTTTCATACAATTTACGATCTCATCTATACGTAGGAAATAGCTAGCCACACTTTCATCATTATGCATTCTGAAACTTTCATATTGAATTCTAAGAGTTTGTAATTTTGCTCGTTTTACCTATTCATCTCCTTCATAGCTCAGAACGATCTTGTCCCATATTTTTTTTGTGCTTTTGAGCTGCATAACCTTGACGAATCCTAATTGAGATAGACTTCCTAATAGAGTATTGACAGCTTTTGCATTTGTTTCATACTGCTTCTTACCAGCTACATTTGTAGGAGTTGTTGAAGGAAATGTGTATCTAGTTTCCACAATATCCCAAACTTTTGCACCAAGAGATTGAAGATAAGCAGTGATTCTTACCTTCCAATAGACGAAGTTGCTCCCATCAAAAATCAGTGGCCTGATAGATGCTTCCTTTTCATAGTTGCTCATGATGATAGATCTTCCTTCAAGCGATCAAGCTTTTCCTGAAGGACCTGCTCCGATACCAATTGTTGAAAATAATACTGAGAGGGGGGGTGAATCAGTATTATCAAATTCTTTTTCAACTTATATAAAGATTAGCAGATCTAACTAATGAAACTTGTGTATACCTTCCAGACTTATAATTTAATTTATTCTTCAAATGTTGATCATTAATCTGAGTGTCAGAACCATATAACAGTAAGCAGGAACAGAAAAGTAGAGCAGACAGTCACACAAAACAACACAAGATATAAGGTGGAAACCCAATGTGGGTGAAAACCACCTGCAGCAATATGTCTCTATCTTCTTTCAATTAGAAACTTCCTTTTACAATGATTATGTACTGGTGCAGTCTTATACTAGCACGCAGGCTTCAACCTGCAGAAGGCTACAACCTTCTCTCGTTCTCCAGATTCTTCTAGAAGGGAGCTACAACCCCCTTAGCTCTTGTACTAGCTGAGGTACTAGTACATAGGTGCTGACCTACAGAAGACTTCTCTTTTCTTCCAGGGACCACGTTTCATAAATTTTCAAACTGGATCCATGAATATCAATCAAGCATCAAATAGATCTGTAATCAACCTACTTTCTTGTACAAATACTGAATCAATAACTTCTCAGAACACAGTACCAGTAACCAAACACCAATTCAGAACCCTGAACACTGCAGTAATAGACAAAAGCTGCTAAAACATATTTCAAGGAAAAAGTCTGCAACTTCACCAATAGAAACCTGCGTACGTTCGCAGTATTCCCTTCTTTACCTTGCGGGTATCTGCACCTCCTCTGTGTTGAACCTGCGGTATTCGCACCTGCGCTCTGCCGGAGCTGCGGGTATCCGCACTTCCTCTGTGTCTAACCTGCGGTATCCGCACCTGCACTGTGTCGAGCCTGCGGGTATCCGTGCCTGCGCTGTGTCGAGCCTGCGGGTATCCGCGCCTGCGCTGTGTTGAGCCTGCGGGTATAGAAATTTATCAGACTTCAATTATACCCCAGATTATCAGATTTACAGATCTGATCATGCGCCAAAGAGATCTCGACCCATCAGTAGATCCATCTTGTAATGCTCAGGTTTCTCCTTGATTCAGGTCCAGCTATAACTCATCAACCGATCACCAGTATTTTAGATCTTGCTCCTCTCAAGATATTCAACACATTAGTTGCCCAGCCAAATGATCTCCTTTCCTTTTTATAGTCTAGGCCTTACTCAAACCATGGTCCAAAACCATAGAGATCCAATACTAGGGACCCAAAACCTGGGTTCAATACTTTAGATGCAAAAACCACAGACCAAAACCATAGGATCAGAAATGTCGGACTAAATACCATGGACCAACCATAAGATTTCCCACGTGTGCGCTTTTCTCTGCATGAAAGTGCGTGTACTTTACGTCCGCACTTTTTGATCGGAGAACTTGCGTACATGTCTGCAACTTTTGTTCGACGCACCTGCGTACGTCCGCAGCTTCGTGAACAGGAACCTGCGGGTATCTCATTTTCTACTATTTTGAGAGCCTGAACTTGTGATCTGCACTTTGAGTGAGTTGCTATCAAGGACAACACTTATGTCATCGAGCCAACCTGTGTCATAATGCCAACAAAAATTAGATGTAATCTATTTAAGTATTAAATTTAGTAAATGTATATTTGACCAAGTTGAGTAAATCACAAACTTACATATGAATAAAGAATAACTAATAGTTTGAATAACTAATAATATAGTAAATTAGTAAATTATGATAATATTATTTACTAATTGTAATATTATTTACTTATTTGTTTTGAATATAAGGAAAAAATAAAAATTATTGTAAATTTTTTATATAAAAGAGAAAATATTATTTAATTAGATTTATTATTTTATATTTTTATAATGAAAAGTATAATAATATAAATGATATTTATTATTGAATAAGAAATTTTATAGACATTATTTAATTGATATGAATTTAATTATAGAATTATAAAAAATACATAATTTGTACAATTCTTAATAAATATTGTACATATTTCTTAAAAACTAAAAAAATTACAGAAAATAAAAATTGTGTAATTATTTCAAATAAATATTAAAAATATATTTAAATATTGTCAAAAATTTATGATAATATAGTTTTATATTGAAATTCTCAAATTATCATGTTAATATCTACTTACATTTTATTATTTTATTGTTAAAAAACAAAAACTAAATAAAACATGCAATGCTTTGATAGTTATTAAATTTACACATTAAAATAACTTGATAATATAGAATAGAAATATAAAATTTCTATATACATTAAATAATATAAAAATATTATAATGTTAAACAAAAATATTTATAATTAAGAAAATATGTATACATATATATTGTTTTATTTACTTATTTAAATAATTAATTAAGCTTAGGAGTACAACACATCAATGCTTATGGTATGTTTCAAAATTTCATTGATATAAATTTTCTTTATAATGATATGATATATGTTTTCAACATAGATATACATCATGATGAGAAATCGATATAATGTTACATGTTTTAACAAGGGAGGCTGCGAGGCAGCAAGTCCCTGCATTGAGAACCGAACTAGATGTTGATTCTGTCAAACTGAATTGGTCATCCTGCAAAACCTAGCCGGCCTTGCCACAGTTGCTTCCTGAGCAGATTTAAGTGCCTGCATTGAGTAGGTTCAGCCTGAGAATGCACTTGAGAATGCACCTGCATTGAGTAGGCTCAGTTAACATCCAATGCACAGTTTTGATACCAGAGTTCAAAATACGACTGCCAAGATAAAAAAGAATTTCTCAGACATAGGAAACATGATGACGACTAAGTGTTCGATGCAATATTATGTTTAGTGATGCAATGCAACTACAAGTCACAGAATCATAATATGTCTACTGAGCTGCTCAGACTGCTTATGTCAGTTAACATCGAATGCACAATGTTGACACCAGAGTTCAAAATACCACTGCCAAGATAAAAAAGAACCTGCTGTACATTAGGATCAGTCATTGTAAATGTATATCAATCCACTGACCAGTCAAAGATAGCTTAACCTAGGCTTGTTATTATGATATTAAGTATGGCCAGGTTCTGCAATCCAAATGCCCAATACTGCATAATCAAACTAATGATCAAGAATATCAGTCCACTGTACCACTGTAGCTAACTAAGTGCTAGGTCTTGGAGTTTTTTTGCTGCCATTGCCTTCTTGGACTCTAAAGACTTAATAAAATAGAGTTGTACTTTTCTCAGTCAAGTGGGACTATATTCTATCATACTGAATTGGGAACACTTTTGCAGAGAAAGTGAAGGTGCCACTCCTGCATGCTAGCTTTTTTGATACCAGACTTCAAAATACCACTGCCAAGCAGAGAACGCCTTTATGGTTATCCCCAGTCGATTGAAGGTTGACTGAACAGGATAATGTTTAAACAATTTTCTCAGGCATATAAATTTTCTTTGTATTTCCTCAACGAGGAAGTATTGTCTCCAGGTGTTCTTATCGTTTGAGGATCCAAGGAGATTCCTATAAATCGTATTATGAAGTCATAGTTAGAATATGATCATATATAAATCAGATATTGAAACAGAGCATGTCATTTGAAACAGAGAGTTATTGTTTGTAATCATGTGAAGATTTAGAGTTGCAGAACAAATTAATTGTGAAACAGAGAATGTGCTTGACTTTGTAGACTTTGTAAAATTGGTAATACCATTGTCACTTATAACAGGATATAGAACAGGAAGTGATTATGTGTACCTTTGGGACTGCGAAGGTCTACTGAGCTGAGCTGTCAGTTAACATCTGATGCACAGTTTTGATACCAGAGTTCAATATTATGTTTAGTGATGCAATGCAACTACAAGTCACAGAATCATAATAGCAAGTTGAACAATGAAAATGGATATAGAACAGGAAGTGATTGTGTGTACCTTTGGGACTACAACTGTCTACTGAGCTGCTGAGACTGCTTATGTCAGTTAATATGCAATGCACAGTTTTGATACCAGAGTTCAAAATACCACTGCCATCTTTTCTTAGTCAAGTGGGACTATATATTTTACTGAGCGAAGGGCGGGCAAGATAGTGATGTGAGAGCCGCTGGGACTGGTTCTGAAATTGGCATACAACCATCAGCAAGTTGATTGCACCCTGACAGAAATTTGAATTAATTTCTGGTCTTTCACTGCATCCTCTTTAATACAATACAGCCACACTAGCACTTTCTGTAAAATTCATTTCATAACAAGGAATATAATTTCCCAATCAAATAATGATGACCAGTTAAAGGGGAAACAACAGTATAACAAAGCCAGTAGTAAAGGCTTTTTTGTGATTTGTCAATGAAAGAAAAGCACTACAGGAATGCCAGAAATCATGTAGAAACCTCACGAATTTCTAATGTAGGCATGTGTGGAAGGAAATCATTCCCCACAAAAACTTCATGTCACACTCCAAGTACTCTCGCAAGGTCCAGATGTTGAGAAACTGCTCAATTATTAGCATAATGGCATATGGCAGTAGACTTACTGTAATGAAATCCCTATCCTATGGGTGAAAGAATGTCTACTGTTCAAAATATATAGTAAATATACCAATTTGTAAGTTTCAATCTTTCTAGTAAACCTGATAGGGTTTTTTAGGAACAGGACTCTGTTCATTGCCGTCCTCATCCAATTCTCCTGGATTTCCTTCACAATTAGCTGTCAAATGACCAACCTAACCACAAAGGTAGCATTTTTCTTGCTGACCAGGGAAAGTGATGACCTGTATCATCACCATAGGTATATACTCAGAGGCAGAGCTATCTCTTACATAGTAATCCCAGAATATCCGGAAACAAAATATCAGTGTTTATGTTGCAGAGAAGTCAACAACCTCTCTTAAAATTGAGAAGTGGATTTCATGAGTTGCCAATGCTAGCATAATTAAATCTGCATCCTGGAGTTGCAAAAGCAGCTTTTAAAAAAGAAGTTCAGCACACATCAGAGATGAAATGTAGAAACGAATCACAATTATATGAATTATTCATGAAAGGCAAACAAGATTACGAGACATCAGCAATTCTAGCTTCCTAAAAAAGATGAAAGTTACTTTTAAGATTATGCGATAACATATCAATACTGCCTTGGGAAATGAAGGATAATGCAAACCTTTATTTTCTGCCATCCCAGGTCATTGTTTAATCTTAAATGTACATAGTACTACATAGCTACAGACAGTGTGGCCATAAATTTTGTCCTAGGGGTAATGACATTTGAGTCATGGACTTCTGATTTCTCTTTTAAGGCCATAACTTTACCTTCTGCCTCAAACTCTTTTCTCAATCTTTCTTCTTCTGTACTCTGAAAAATGCACAATGTAAATCAGAAACGTTGAATTTCTACTTGAATCTTATTTAAGACAACTTGCTTTGAAGGGGTATGAAGTAGTTCTTCAATAGCAGACAAACTTATTGCTTCAGCTACATCTTTTGCAGCACAAAAACGTTGTGCAACACCATGTATAATTACAGAAAGTCAGTGCTCAGTAAAAGTTTACCAAAAGATGTGAACATTAAATATTTAATGTCAAATATTAAAGGTGGAGTACTTAAGGTAACTAACTCAATTACCAATTGCCATGTACAAAAGCTTGCTTGGCCTCACTATTAAAAATAAGCGGTCTATGTAGTCAAACATGTTCTTAAAAACTTCATCATATGTTGATGGAGCAGGCTACCAGTAACACGGACAAGATATAAGTGTTTTTCAGATATAAGAGAGCTTTGATCTGGCTTATATTTATTTAGAGTGTGGCGTGTGCCATAGGTAAACACCACAAAGTGTCAGCCGTCACTAGATGGATGTCCCTTATATACACATATCATCCCAGATATAGTTGGCGAACCAAAATTACTGGATTCTGTATTTTTCACACCGAGTTGAGAATGTGAAAAGCGCCCCTCCTAAAAAGCTAACGCCGAAGATTCATAGGGTCTACCATGGCTGCAGGGCCTCCCCTTCCTGCATCTAGATGAAAAGGCAAGCTAATCTGATATAAAACACAAACCTCCAGCCCACACCAGAGGAACCCCTGCCACAATTACAAGAATTGGGACACTTGTGGATACCATAAATTGCCTAGGAATTACAAAATAGCCTCACTATAAGGGTGTCTCCACACAATGGGATTATTAAAAGGGTATGCTTGCACAAAACTAGAATTATGATGGATGTGGAATGAACTTCAAATCATACTCTCAAGACATTTCGATCAGATATTTCATTCATTTCTTCGCTAAGCGTCCGTAAGGATCAGCTTATCGGTCTCTCTAGACTGAAAGCATCTGTAAGGATTAGCTTATCGAAGAGCCAGAGAATTTCGGTGTGGTACGACATAGGGGAAGGAAGCTAATTTTATTTTAAATTGTCATCATTCTAAGATCTGCTGTCTAAATCAATGTTGGTAAATTATCCTCATCTAACCAATTCACATCCTCTTAGGGGTTTCATCATGCAGTTGGCAATGGATTCTACAGTACAGAAAATGATAATAAATCAGATGCTCTAAACATGTTTCTTATTCGGTCATTATGCAACTTGCAATTCAAAGAAACCTTTGCACCTACCTATTGAGATCAGTGACGAAGAATAGGGGTAAAGCAGGTAAGTCGCAACTAACTTCCCCCATCTACACCCATTTATTGGATGGTGTGCTACAGGGCATCAGCCGCAGAGGAGTTTCACAACACAAGATAAACGCGAAGGAGGGGCAGAATCCGAGCTTCAACCATTGATACTGGGACTGATCCGATTGTTCCTGTCCATCATGTGACCTAACGATAATCCAAGGCCCTATCCTAAGGAGGGTTAGAAGTGTCTAAATACACCTGAAATGCAACTGTAACAAGGGAATTTTGCCATGACCCTTACACCACGATATCTGAACAATGCAACAATCAATTCATTGACAAGGATGAGGATGTAGGAGAGGAGCACAAAGGCCCGTAGATGATCGTATCACAAGCATAGGAGCAAGCTCTCTGTCGCAATAGAAAAGTCTTCAGAGATTCTGTTGAACAAAGTTGCCAGACCTGACTCGGTACTTAATCCAAATGGCTAAGGGTCAAAGCTGATCTGTGACCCAGGAAAGACTCAAGAGTCAACCCAGCAAAGACTCATGTAAATCATGAAACAATTCTAAAAACCAGATCTAAAAGACCCGATCCAACTCAGAAAATGAGCTTAGCAATTTTGCAAAATATGATGCCCTAGTAGTGAAAACTCAGTCCCAAAAAGCAGCTTTGAAATATTTGCCCAAGATTACCTTGTTGGTGAAAATGAGCTCAAAAGTTTTGTGCTAGTAGTGAAAAAATAGGTCTGAAAACACATTCAGAAATTTGTACCCTAGCCATTGAAAACCTGAGTTAAATCTAGGGAAGATATGGATTGGGCCGTCAAGGTTCAGGTTCCCAGCTAGAAAGGTTATAAAGAGGAATGTTAGAACCTACATTTTGCGATTTCATTCTAGCATCTAATGATCATAATGATATTAATATTGATAGTCATTCCCCTATAGATTCTAATGTATAGATCAAGGAACTAGATTTCATTTCGTCCTCTGAGACCAGTGACCATTCTGATTCTTCCATTGATCTTCCTTCCCTCAAGAAATCCTTCGTCTTCGTGCTTTCCTGGAATTTCTATCCTAGACAAATCTTACAATAATGATAACTAAGGAAAAAAACAAATCATGGTTTGCAAGATAAACAGTTCTCAGGGATAGTAGAAATGGGAAAAGCCTACAGTTTGAGGTCCCTTCCTAACCAACCATTTGTTCACAGACAAAAAAAAAAACCATTGCCAAGATAAAAACTGAAATCGTACACAGCCTAGGTAAAAAACTCAAACCCAACTGAAATCATACACAGCCAACGTAAAAAACTCAAACCCTACAAAGGCTAAAATATATCAAAACAATGTAATAACATAAACAGTACCTGATATAGACCAATGTAGTGCAGTTGAATCAAAAATAAAAGTCGAAGTGAGGTAACCATGAAATCATTTCTAACTTTATTAAATAACAGCAAAAGTAACTTACACGTAGCGGACGCTGCATGCATAATGCTGAATAGAATGAAATGTGTACACAATGAATAATTAGCAGCTAACACGTACAAATGACCTGACTTACCTTAACCCCCACCAAATTAACCTGCACAAATGTCATAGCTTCCCAAACAGATGGCAGCACCATTGCCCTTCTTGCTACCTTAGCTGCTGGCCCAAATGTTTAAACTCTTGGCTGTTTAACCAACACGTACAAATGCCCTGACTTACGTTAACCTCCATCAAATCAGCCTGCACGTTAACTAGCACAGATGTCATAGCTCCCCAAACAGATGTCAGCGCCATTGCTATTTTTGCTACCTTAGCTGCTCGCTTAAATGTTTAAACTCTTGGCTGTTTAACCTTCTAAGCTATTTAACCCTCTAAGCTCCATGCCCTGCTGTTTAACCGTCTAAGCTCCATCCCCTGTTGCCTGTTTAATAGTCTAACCTCCCTGACTGTCAGCCCTAGGATGCAAGAGGATTAAATCCATAAACCCGCAACATCAGTAGTGGTTTCTGCAGCAAGCAGATTCTGCAAATGTTGCCCGACCTACCCTCCCTGTTCTGCCCCTCCCCTATCCATTTGCGATCGAACAAGTACTGGAGGCACCTCGGCATAGGCACGAGTGAGAGAAGCAAGGGTAGCAAGGTTGATCACCTACCCAGCAGCATACCTTCTAGTTGTTCCAATCCTAACCCCTTATCCTGTTGCTGAACTAGTTTCAGAGTCTCCAGTTCTAGGTTCGTTCGAAGCAGGAACTGGCTCGAAGCAGGAACTGGAGTTCCCTATCGATATTCGCCATTGGGGATACTCGCTTCAGATAAATAGGCCTGGTACCAAACCTAGAATTCATAGGCCTTGTTGAGGGCTTGTCTTAGAGTCAAACCAATTGCCCATCTCTGCCTTTTCATGATGGATCCATCAAGCGGAGGAGATACCCTGCCCCAGGGAAGAAACTTCATGAAATGGCCTCTTTCTGTACTGTAAAAAGTAAAGAAATCCATTTATGTGCCCCGCCCAGTATCCCAGCCTGGGCTGACGCTGATGAACTCAGTAGTCTGTCTGCCAGACCCTGCAGTCACTCTTCCTTGCCACTTGGGCTGTGAACTCGTGAAGGTGAAGACTCTGGTGCTGCAGACTCTCGTATGTTGTTGGTGTTCACAGTTAAGTAAGTGGCTGACTTCTTATCCGAATAGAAGAAATTGGGGGCTTGTTCTTCGCCCTTTCCTTATCGCTTCTTGGTCCTTTATGTGACAGCGCAAGATACCTATTCGATCCCGGGTTAGCGATTAAGACAGGTATTCACTTTTCTGAGCCATCTATGCAACTGTCGTCCTAGATCTTGGATTTGAAAGAGAAGCTGCTTGCGCCTCAGAGCTCTCAGCGGGCTATTCCAAACTAGCCTGCCTCATAATATGCCTGACATTTCATGTCCCACATACTGGTTTCTTGGCCGAATCATCCATAGTGTATCAACTGCTATCTCCTCGAGCTCTCCTCTGACCGACATGAAAGACCATCCAATTTCCAATTGAGGAAAGGCTTTGCCAACCCAATCAGTTCAGTTAGGAAACAAGGGAGGGAGGCCAGCAGAACACCTACACCACCATGCATGGACACCTACACCACCTGCATGCACAACACCTACACCACCTGCATGCACAACACCTGCTAATATACTAGCCAACCTGCAAACAAACCTGCAAACAAACGCGAACTAATGTTAACATTAATATGAACTCTTTGACCGCCACAGATAATAAATAGGGTAAAGCAAAATAAACCTATGGTCCAGCCTCTTCTGCCTTGGGAAGAGGCCAAATAAGATGGCAAACACGGTCACTTTTCAAAACTTTGGTTATCCCGACAATGGCAAACACCGTCGCATTTGAAAACTTTGGTCACCCTACAATAATCCGCGTAAATTAATAACATAGCACTTCGAATTAATGCTATAGCATCGCATATGGATTACTATAGTCCCTGGCCATTGCCAGATGGCAGGGACTAATAAAAATATTTCATACAAAAATAGGTATTATTAAATCATTTTACAACACGTTCGGGACAATACAATAAAAATATTTCATACAAAAATAGGTATTATTAAATCATTTTACAATACATTCGGGACAATATAAGTTTACCTTTTGAAGAGTCGAAGAGTGCTATATATATATAAAGAAATAAAAGGATAATTTTATAAATTATCCTTTTATTATAAGGATTCTCTAACGTTTCGTTTTCAAAGCCTTTATGCAAAGAAACGAATAGCGAAATTTTATGCATTACCTAATTGACTTTAAAAGTTAAGCTTCATTGTTTATTACTGAAACACGACCCACAAAGTGAAACACTCGTTTTTTAAGTTTCGTTTCATTATATTGGCTGAGTTACAGCGTGTTTTTTAATATTAAATCATGTTAGAAATATTAAATCATGTTAGAACAATTTTCACTCATGACCTATTCCACTCTGTAGCTTCTCTTCCTTTTACAATAGTTTATTATATTAAATAATTGTGGTAAAAGGGTAGAATACAACTTTTACACTCTGAACATATTATATTAGTTGTTATTATTTTCCCTTAAAGGAAAATATTTATATAAAATGATATGTAATCTTTTCAAAACTTAAATTTACATTAAAAAAAATATTTTATCTTAAGATTTTAGATAGAAATTTTAAGATGGTAAATAAGAGTATGCTAATTTTGAATATAATTAAGATGTTATTTCAGGTCAATTTTTTAACAAATTCTTATATAAAAAGACGAATGCAATATTTATTTAATGCACTTTCTATTTATACGAAGTAGCAATAAAGTGAATGGAACTCATTTTTTAGTTATGAAGGCTAATGGTTTTATTATGATCAATCTCTTTTATTTGAGAAAAAAAATTTAAAAAATTCATAACTAATTTTAAGAAGGTAAATAAGAGTATAAAAATTTTGAATATAATTAAGAGGTTATTTCATGTCAATTTTTTTAACAAATTCTTATATAAAAAGATGAATGCAATATTCATTTAATGCACTTTCTATTTATATGAAGTAGCAATAAAGTGAATGGAACTCATTTTAGCTATGAGGGCTAATGGTTTTATTATAATCAATCTCTTTTATTTGAGAAAAAAATTCACAACTAATTAGACTTTATATCATTTGACATTTCCGTTTGATGTATACCTAGTTCTATAGACCTATTTATAACTTATATTTTTTCTTTTTTTATGAGAGGTATAAGATTTCTAGTATTATTCACCATTAAGGAATTGTTGTCGCTGCTACACCACCTTCTACATTTAAATTTTGGAGCCTCTAATTGATCATGTGAACTGTCATTTCGAGTCGTTAAAGTTATTGTATAGTTGTCCAATTTTTATAAGTGTTCAAGTTCCTTTTTAAAGAAGTTCGAAGAGTCATTTTTTGTTAAAGACATCTCTAGCACACCTTTAAGAGGTAGATCCAATGCACTCTCTTGCATTAGTTGATCCTATTTTTCATTAGAACATGTGTTGGACAAATTCCCATGGCACAATGCACTTTTTTGTTGCAGTCAACACTTTTTTCATGAAGGCTTGAATTCTAATTGTTTCACTTGGAGATCAGTGTATCTTTATTTTCATTTTTCTATATGCGTGTTGGTTTTGGGTACTGTGCATCTTCTTGTCATGTGCTTGGTTGTATATGTGTATGTGATCATGTTTAGGACCTGTTATATGCTCTTACTCTCTTGTCTCACTTAGTCAATTTCAGACCTCATTCTTGTCCTCACATCTTCCACAAGTCATGAGCCCATTCAACTTCTGACCAGGTGTGTTGCGCATTGCACACTCCTAAGCATCAGTGAAGGGATCCTTATGTCCTGGACCTATGCACTATGCCCAATTTAAGGATAACCTCCTTCACTATGCATTGAGAAACAACACAACACAACCCCTCAACCTTAGTACTTACACTTGCCCACTGTGCAAGCCTTGATCATCCCTACCTTGAATTGTGCATTGTGCATTCTTATTGGATAGTAGGGCCATTTCTTCACCCCTGCAGTGGAAACCTTCACAATCCCTTAACCCTCCACTTCAATCATTGTGCATTGCACAATCACAGTGCCCAAGCTTGTCACTCTTGTCTCTTGGACTTACCCACTCCGCCCAAGACTTGCCACATCTCTCTTGCCATTACACACTATGCACTTCCAGTAACCAGATTTGTCATCCTCGCCTCCTGATTTTGCACACTGTGCCCAAGAAGGCCTATCTCTTATCTCTTACGCATTATCCCATTATAAACAAAATCTTGCATGAAAATAAGGTAGACTAGGTGGTTTTGGGATTGATATTGTCTTGTCATGAGTGAAATTCATTTGAGGATTCTATCATCTCGACATGGCAAGGTGATTCTCAAGGAGGTCATCAAGGAGAGATTGCAAGAGGACACTTATGGAGACGAGACACAAAGAGGCCATCATACAAGGAGATAAAGGAACATTGGACTATGACAAATAGATTGGAACCAAGATAACTTGGAAGACTCCAATATTATAAGATGACTCTTTGGAGAGTGAAGATGAAGTACAATCAAGATCTATCATGAAGGATTGAAGACATAACAACAGAGAGAAGAACTTGGCATTGATACACTACAATGAAATCACTTGTCATAATTGACAAATTGTAGCTCTTCAAAGTGCTAATACAAGTGTGTTGTTTTGTCTCACATATTTTTTCCACATCATTAATTAAATGTAATTATGTAATTTTGAAAATTGAAAAATGTAAAATGTGTAAAATCCTAAGGGTCACAGATGTAATGTGAAGAGTCACTAGGAAGTCCAAGACTCGTGTAGGAGCTTGAAAGTCATATGGGAGCTCAGGAGTCATAAGGGAGGTCAAAAGTCACCTAGGAGGTGAAAGGTCACCTATTTGTTATAAATGAACCCTCATAGCTTGAGAAAAAGACTTTTAACCTTGGCTTCCTAAGCTAGGCATAGGAGAGAAGATTATTATTTTGGGGAGAAAGTGTTGGATTAACTTTCCACTATTGGAGCTAGTGATGCAACATTGTAATTGTGTATTTTGGAACTTTCACTTAATGATTTGAAGCTCTCAAAGTTGGCACACTTTCATGCATGTATCATGAATGTTGTAAGACTATTATTTCATGTGTGTGATGTATGTTTGTTTTCTATATGTCATAAAGGAAATGAACTATTTCATTGGCTTTGGTACACATCTTTGAATTGTGTCTCCTTATTTTCTTTCATGATCATTATTACTTTGTGAACTATTTCATAGGTTAAATAATAATACTTTCTACATATATATGTGTGTCTTTATTAGGATAGTACTATTACTTTTCTTCTAAAGGCTCATTGTTTTTGTTCCCCCTTCATGAAAGTACCTTGTACACATTGCAACTATTTGTTTCACAAAAGCTTACTTACTTTCTTATCTCAAAAGTATATGCATGCTTTATTATGTTGTAAATTGCAGCCAAGGAAAATCTTTAAGAGTATAATAATGGTAGTCAACCCTATTTCCCAGATTGAGCTCCTATCCCAAACGGTCTGAGGTCTAGTTGAGACTTCATATCAGGGAGACACCGTGTATGTTGGCAGTTTCCGACATCATCAAAATTTTGGTGCTAGAAGGAGGGAAGCCTATCTATGGCTGATAATTCAACACATTCACATAAAGAACCTCTAGTTAAAGGTAGCAATTGTTTGAGTCTAACTCCAGCCACATATCTGAGAAGAAGAATCCTCTCATAAAGGTGTGGAGCTTGCTTACAAGATCACTTACGAGAAACTTCAGAGGATTCATCCTATCACTCGTTAGTTTGCTAGAGCTCTTGGATTACTCTCTATTACATCTATTCTTCCTCATAAGTAATAAAAGAAAGAGACAACTTGTCATGGTGTTCTAGTATCTTCAGTTGAATATTTGGTTACCTCTACCCTTAAAAATTTGGTTGAACCACTTGAAGAATCTTACCATCAAGGGGACATACCACCACCTATTGCAGGAAATATGGAGGGGGATGGGGAGGAATTTCATTTTTCAGGAAACAAATAGTTGGTTGATATAGAACAACCAAATACTAATGAAAATATGAGTAATGAAGAAGAAGAGTCTTCAGAATCAGAGAGTGAAGAGGAGGAGGAAAATGAAGACATGTCTAATGGCCAATTAGATTGGATGGTTCAAGGGCCTCTTTCTCTTGCATGCAATCTTCATTGCTTACCCAAGTGCCTAGGAAAGTTCCTTATACAATATGATCTAGACAAGAAAGCGAAGGTTGAAAATCACATCCATCACTTCTAGTTGCATCTAAGGATGTTAAAGGTATGTTATGATGATGTTGTTTGTAGCTTATTTCCTTACACTCTGGAGCCTAGAGCATTAGTATGGTACCATAGCCTTCCACCAAATTTAATCCATAATTGGAGGTAGTTTAAGTAGTTGTTCTTAGAAAATTTCGTTGATGATAAAACTCCTGCCATGCTTCTTAAGGAACTTGGAACTATTAAGACGAGGGATAAAGAAAAGCTGAAAGATTCTAATTAGATATTTACTCGTATTTTGAAAAAATTCCCCATAGATGTGCAACCTTATGATTCAATCACTAAGGATTATTACATTGCTTTCTTTCCCACTAATATTTTTATTTTGGTGAAAAGAGTTGCGAAGGAAACATTGACTCTAAATTTTGTGGACACAATCATTGTGGAAACGGACTTAAGATCTATTGGTTTCATTGCTGATCAAGAAGATTAAAAGGACTCCAAGGATACTAGGAAAAAGGCACAAGCCTCATACACTAAAACGAAAGAGAAGGATCCCTTTGACATGGAAAGCTTGACTAAGTCCTTGAAGTTACTCACTAATGAAGTATATAAACTGAAAAGGAAGTCAGGTGAGGCATTTACCAATAGTAAGTCCTTCAAGATGGTTTTTAAGAAGAATACCAATCAATTGGCCAAGTATGCTCAAATTTCTATTATAGTATTCAATGTTGAGAACATGGGTATGGACAACTATTGTGCATTTCATCAAGAAGTGCATTATGAAAAAACATGCCTGTAATGGAATCATAATATGAATGCAGTGGTTGCAATGTTCTAGAAAGTTTGTTATCAGAAGAGAAGTCAAAGAAGACTTAATAAACTAATGAACCAACCCCATAAGAGGACAATACAAGCATTTGTGCTTCACTTTTCACTCTTGATCCGATTTTAAACAATGATAAATGTGCTAGTGAGCCTCGAGTGGGTGAAGATCCTCCAAAAAAATTATCTACGTCATATAATCTAAGGAGAAAAGGATCGGTGCATGAGCAAGATGTGAGGAAGATTTTACCTCCTAGTAATCATTCTCAAAGTTCATAGATGAAATTTTGAAGCACTCAAACTCCTAAGAACACTTCCAGGAATAATAAGAATAAGTTTGTCACCCCTGAGGCATTGGATAAAGTTTCACCTCCTACCACTTTAGCACAACCTACCAAGGATGAAGATGTAGTGTACGCTATTGATTATAACATTCTTGAAGACATGAAGAAAGCTTGAGCTAATATTTCCATTTATGAGCTAGCAAAGTTGGCAGGTCAGTGAAAATTGATTATCTAAGCATTCTCATCAAATCCTTCATTAAATAAGACAACTTCTTCTTCAAAGCTTCATTGAGTAAGTTAAGAAATATAATTGAATTTTTTGTTAATGTAGCGAATGTAAATTGAAGTTCTACTTTCCCCAATTTTCTATTAACATTTGAAATATTTAATTATAATGTCCATAATTGCCTGCTTCATTTTGGCGTGTCTATGGATGTTATAATCTTATATGTTTCTAGGAAAATTAACACAAAATAGGAAAAGACTAAAACCAGAATTATACAATTAGATACATCATAAGTGAAAGAAATTGGTGAACTAAATAATGTTATAATATGTTTATCCTTTGATGAGATAGTTTATGAATGCATTGATATTGTCATTATCGACATTTTAGAAGCCTATGGGTTACTTTTGAGTAGATATTGGTCTAGCAAGTTGCAAGGATATTTTCCCACTGACTAGTCTCATTTATGGCTTCCCTAATGTAGAAATTTCTACAAATCTAGCTTTGATACTGTGTAGAAATTAATGTGTATATTCAATACTTCTCATGAAATTTGCTAAATCACAAGACTTGAAGCTACTCTACTCATCTGCGAAAATTAATTCACCATCTAAAACATGAATCATAGACATGCACAAGGAAACATCACACATGCACAAAGATTTATCTAGGGGAAGGCAAACTCTCAAAGCCCCTTACTATATGTATTACATTAATAGAGGAATTTGGATGAATACAATATTTTTTCTCAAGCTTGAGCACAACCTGCACCTATATCCTCTATCCTTTACTTTAATGACTGAACTTGACCCAACACTTAGCCAATTTCAAGCCTTCCTAAGCTCTTATTTCCTTGTGTTTTTCCTTTGGTAATTTTCCCTTATTTAATAGGAATTTTCCTCCATTGGATTGTGTTGTTCCTTAAGGCTCATCCTCTGACTGCATGCACCACCTGTACAACTTGGAATAGTTTACAACTGATAGTACACTGCCCTTGAACTCCAATCTCAACTGGGTAACTTGAATTCTCTACATGCATGAGCTAATTTAAATTGATTGATCGGTTAACTCGTTGATCACTAAAGTCACACCCCACTACTTGGCCTTCCACTAGTTCCTCCAACAGTTAGAACTAGTTTAACTGACCATAACTCAATTTAACTGAATTGAACTGCTACAACTAAAATTAACTCAACCTAGGCTCCTAAAATTTAGGAACCCACTACACACAACTGAACTTCATGCCCCTAACTCAAATTAACTAAGCTAAATGAGTGACAACAACCATGTCACCTCAATTATCTCATCCAAGTTTTCTATTGATATGGAGTTTCAAATTTCCTCAATTTAATTAAGGAAAATTTTGAATTGAGACTTGTATTGCTGCATTTTCAACACTCCCTCTCAGCAAGAAAGGGATTATCAATCGCCCCTATCCTGCACTTGTGGAATGTACTACATGCAATACCTATTATTGTAACATAAGAAACTAAGAAGCATCCAAAAAGACTGAATCAACTATGTCTACAACTGTCCACTGGGAAAAATGTGTTGTTGTTGACTCTGCTACTAACCCTCCTACTTTGCTATGAACACTTCTTTGCACTCCTCGGTATTTGAATAACATTGATCCTCTTGCTATTAAATATGGTGGGCCCCTGTAGCAAGATAAAGACCCATTAGGAGAACACCTCAATGGACCTTGCCCAAATTTCTGCAACTTTGGGACTAAGGATCTACATCACCCCGCCTCACTTCTAGAAGTATAACTGTAATCATGGAAAAATATGATCAACTCATACTATTGTTGCTACTACTCTGTTGACGCTACAACCACTGTAATAACGAGTCTGGTCTCCCCACATCCTAAAGTACTATATTCTATAGGGTTGCTCCCTCTGAAACTAGACTCCCTCGAAGGTTCAATCTCCCTATGGGAAATCTCGTTGCTCCTCAATCTACCAATATCGATGACCACAACTCCTTTTTGTGTCACTAAACATTGGTTCACTGATATATGCACTAACAACCTTCTATCTCCATTAAGAAATCTGCACGTAGGGTCTTATATATCTTCCCAGAACTAGGGCTCCATAACTCTGCCTTCTAATAGCTCATTATTTCTTCAATGATCACTATACATGAGGGCTTCAAGGACTAGTTCTAATGTGAATCCTGCTTTGATACCATGTAGAAATTTCTACAAATATAGCTCTGATAGCTTGTAGAAATTAATGTGTAGATTCAATACTTCTCATGAAATTTGCTAAATCACAAGACTTGAAGCTAGTCTACTCATCTGCGGAAGTTAATTTACCATATAAAACAAGATTCATAGACATGAAAAAGGAAACATCACACACGCATAGAGATTTATCTAAGGGAAAGAAACTATTAAAAACCCCTTACTATTTATATTACATTAATAAAGGAATATGGATGAATACAATCTTCTTGCTCAAGCTTGAGCACAATCTGCACCTGTATCTTCTGTCCTCTACTTGACTAACCAAACTTGGCCCAATACTTAGCCAAAATCAAGTCTTCCCAAAATCCTATTTAATTGTGTTGTTCCTTTGGAAAATTGCCCCTATTTAATATGAATTTTCCTCCATTAGATTGTGCATCTCCTTTACACTCATCTTCTGATTGCATGCACCACCTGTACAACTTGGAATAGTTTACAACTGATAGTACACTTCCCTTAAACTTCAATCTCAAATGGGAAACTTGAATTCTTTGCATGCATGACCTAATTTAGGCTGATTGATCAGTTAACTAGATGATCACTAAATGCACACCCAACTACTTGACCTTCCACTAGTTCCTCCAATAGTTAGAACTAGTTTAACTAACCATAACTCAATTTAACTTAATTAAATTGATACAACTAAAATTAACTCAACCCAGACTCCTAAAATTTAGGAACCCACTGCACACAACTAAAATTCATGCCCTTGACTTGAATTAACTAAGCTAACTGAGTGATAACAACCATGTCACCTCAGTTAACTCATCCAGGTTGTCTGTTCATATGGATTTTCAAATTTCCTCAATTTAATCAAGGAAAAAATAAAATTCATACTTGTCTTCCTGCATTTTCAACACCTACAAGGGTAATAATAATCATATTCAAGTAGAAAGTGAACCTTTTATGAAGTATACCTTAATGGTGGATGAAGCTCATAATGAGCCATTTAGCTTTGTGTAATAATTTTTGGAAATTATTTTTAGAAGTTAATCTTAGATGTTATATTGCACAACCATCTTTTGTACCACTCGACACATAGTTGGAACTCCTTCGTTACAACCCAATAAGCTATATTGACCCTTGTATTATAGATGTAAATAGTACTAGTGTAGAAAGTAACCCCGTTATCACTGATATTTGGACTATGTATTTTGATGGTTCGAAGACACCGAAGGGATTTGGAGTTGGTTGCATTATGATTGACCTTCAAAAGAAAGAACATCTTATTTCATGTTGATTGGAGTTCAAGAGCATGAATAAATTTTCAAAATATGAGGCACTCATACTTTGATTAAATAATGCCATCGATCTCATGGTGGAACAATTAAAGGTAATAGGTGACTCATAGATTGTTACGCATTAGGTATGGAATACTATTCACTATGTATCACCTAGTCTTAAAAACTATCAGCAAGAGGTATGCCAACTTATATTTATTTCATGCATTTGATATTAAATATATTCCTAGGATTAACAATATAGCTACAGACACTTTAGTTAATGTATCTGCTAGGTTGTCACCACTTAGAGATGGTTTTTCTATTAAGATTATTTATAAGCCATCTATTCTCGATAATGTCACTACTTTTTGTGTGTTAAATGATGAGCAACAAATATTGGATTTCATGGCCAATGCTAATGTGTTCAAAGATGATGCAATCAATGAAGATGAGAAAGAAAAGTCATTGTAAGAGAGAGCTAAAGCACAGAAAGGAAACTCCATGAAAAAGGGTGTGGTGTCATTGGAAAAGCTCTATGACTTACAAAATCACTTCAGGGAACCAATGAATACAAAGACCTAAATTTCCACATTGTTGCAGGGAAAAGTCAACTTAGGCACTGAAGAAGATCCAAAGTATGTAAACCTCAGTACATGTCGTTTTGCTCAAGAAAAACAAGATTTTATATGTCTCTTCAAACAACACCGAGATTTTTTTTCACACGGACATTTGATGATTTCAAACTTTATGATACATGAATCATCCAACACTTGATACCAATTAAGAAGGGGGTTAATCCATTTCAATAAAACTTGAGAAAATTTCATCCTCTGCTTGAACCCCTTATACAGAAAGAACTAAGGAAGTTGTTGGATTCTCATATCATCTTCAAAGTTCATCACTCCACCTGGGTATCTAACTTGGTTCCAGTTAGAAAAAATTCTATTGAATTACACTTATGTGTATATTTTCAGAATTTTAACTGAGCTTCTGATAAGGACAATTACCATGTTCCATCTATGGAGTATATACTTTAGACGGTATCTACATTAGAAATGTTCTCATTGCTCGATGGATTTTTAAGGTACAACCAAGTTCTATTAGTGGAACCTAATAGATTGAAAATAACATCCAGGACAATGTGGGGTACATTCACATTTAGGTGAATGCCATTTGGACTTATAAATGTTGATGTTATTTTTCAATGAGCTATGGACATCATGTTTTGAGGACTGACTAGAC
The DNA here is from genome assembly GCA_031772625.1 of Pinus tabuliformis. Classification (NCBI taxonomy): domain Eukaryota; kingdom Viridiplantae; phylum Streptophyta; class Pinopsida; order Pinales; family Pinaceae; genus Pinus; species Pinus tabuliformis. The sequence continues at coordinate 794,182,277 of CM062818.1, read as the reverse complement.
AAAGTGTGTTCATTTATTTGGATGATATCGCAATGTTTTCAAAGAAGATATCAGACCACTTTCGTTATCTGAAGAAAATATTTGAGCAGTGTCAAAAATATGGAATATCTTTAAATGCTAAGAAAATCATCCTCAGAGTGTCCGAGGGAAACCTCGCAGGAAAAATTATAGAAAAGAGTGGAATTAAAGTGGACCTAGAGTGGGTCAAGACTATTTCTCATATTCTCTATCCCCTGAACAAGAAATCCATTCAATCCTTCTCGGGGAAAATAAATTTTCTACATGAGTTTATCTCTAATTCTACACAAATTGTTAAACCTTTGTAAGAGATGATGAAGAAGGATGTGATATACAAATGAGACCATAGGGAAAAGGATGTTATTTCCCAGATCAAATAAGCGATAGATGGCACCCAAACATTATATAGTCCATAAATTTATAAATTATTGTTATATACATTTGCTTCTGATACATCTATCATAGTCATTTTGACTCAGAAGTACAATCAGGGCAATGAATAACAAATCTCGTTTATGTGTGTTGGCCTTTAGGGATACGAATTGAATTACCCCATGATAGATAAACAAACATATGCAGTCTATAGGGAAGTGAAGCCTTTTAGGCCTTACCTATTGAAATTTCATTTTATCATCTTTGTGCCTCATCTAACAGTTAGATCACTCTTTGTAGAATAAGAGTTGGGTGAGAGAATGGAAAACTGGATGAAAAGTCTTCAAGAATATCATTTATAATTTAAGCCATTTCATACAATCAAAGACCATAGTCTCTTCTAGATTGAAATTGAAGCAGTCAACTCACTAGAAGAGGACTCTTCTGGATGGGAACAAGAAATTGATATGTACAATTTCAACAAAGTTACCCATATAAGTGCAACCACATCTATGTACATTGATGTGTAGTAGTATCTAGAGTAAGCAGCCTTTTCATCACACTTATCGGCAAAATAGAAGAGGATGATTCATCTCAAAGATTTATCTTATCATCTTGTTCATGGTGTGCTTTTTCGAAAGCACCACAATGGTGTCTTACTCAAATGCTTGGAATCTCTAGATTCAGAAAGGGTGTTAAAGTACCTTAATGACATGTCAACTAGTGAATATTATGTAGGTGATACTATAGCTCACAAAGTAATGTGGGCCATATATTATTGGCCCACATTATTTAAATATGCACACGCTTATTCTAGTAAGTGTCTTGTATGTCAAAGATGTGTTTATCGTGATAGGAATTCATCCACCCCATTACATGCTATTGTAGTTGAAGAATCACCTCAACAATGGGGACTACATGTCATTGGGGATATTATTCCACATTCATCAAAGGAACACTAATATATTATAACCGCTACATATTAATTTACTCTGTGGGATGAAGAAGTTCCATTAAGACAAGTGAATAAGTAGGAAGTCATTCAATTCATGAAACGTAATATCATTACCTGGTTTTTCATTCCCACACCACTTGTGTCTGATAATGAAACTTACTTTTCATTGTTAAAATTTTATGATTTTGCATTAGAAAATGGTATTCTTTAAAAGCACTCATCTAACTATTACACTTAAGGAAACATATTAGTTGAATCTACAAATAAGAATTTAATTCACATCATAAAGAAAACCATTTACTCTCAATAAAGGAATTGTCATAATATATTGGTGAATTCCCTGTGGGATGATTGTGTTACTCCTAATCCCTCTCTAAAGACCTCATGGGGGTGTAACCACCCATTCCACATCTACGCATATTCATCGGCCTATTAGGGTAAACATGAGCTGAGGGATACTATGACATGACTTGATCTCGTAGATGAAATTAAGGAAGTGGAGTCGACAACATGAAACTTTATTGGCCTTCCTCAGGAGCTATAGGACCTAGAGAAGCTAGACAACCACTCCAAGTTCCCAAACCATGATTTGAAGTACCTTTTCAGTGACTTGGTCCATATCCGTATGCATGACAAGGCCTCCATGTGGCTATAGGCCTCCATCCACTTGCATAAGCCTGCAAGTGTGTGGCTATGGACCAAAACTTCCAGTTTATAGGGTGTGGTCCTAAATTCTAATCCACCTTTTTAGGGATTGTCTGCCTAGAACTCAATGAAACTTTCCAGAGTGATAAATAACATCAAGAAAAATCTATTCATACAAAACTTGATCAAGGACTTGACCTAACGGAGCCTAACCATGACAATCATTTTGCCAAACATATTGATAACTCTTAAACTATAGGACATGAATGCACATCTAAACATAGGGATCAGATACTTATCTGAGAATCATCGAGAAGGTATAATTCCCTCTCGTAATAGATACAATAACATTTGTTAGATCATGCATAATTTAACCATTAATCAAATGAACAAAACATTTCAAGATAAATATCTAGAACCTATTATGGAACCATACTTATAACTAAAATTTAACCATAATAATAACCATGATAGAGTAACCATCAAAGCCACATAATAACAAGCACAAGTACTCATATAATACAATAAGAAAAGAGCTCTTGTTAACATATGCCAAATCCAACAAAGTCAGAGACTTCCATGTACCACCTGACCATAGATTGGGTTGAACCAAGTCTCTCTTTCAACCAATCAACTCCGTGCCATATTCCAAGCATGAATGTTGGATGTAATGGAATAAACCAAAAAAAACCAAACCAGAGCTTCCTAGATGCTAAACCACCTCTACCCTCAACCAATGATTCCACATCAGGGTCAGACATCACTAGAACCAACCAAATCGGTCTTTATCTAGCTATTGAAGGCTCCAATAACTAGTAACTTAACTCATCATTTCAAGAATCCACAAAATTTGTCCAACCCAGCTCTAGGACTAGTAACTCAACTCACCAAGGGTTCCATAACATTTGTCCAACCTAGGCTCTAGGACTAGTAACTCAACCCAATTTTTTCTAGGGCTTCCAGCGCGTTTGTTCTAACCCGCAACCATGAGGAATTATGAGCACCAACCAAAAAACAATCAAAATGGAAAACCCACAAAACCATGGTTATCTAGGAAACGAAAAGGAATGTCTAAAACAACTATCAATCTAGGAAACCCTCCATGCTAATGACAAATCATAACCAAATAACCACATGCATCTACCATGCATCAAGGAAATCACACATGCAACATGTTTCCTGCAAAAAAATCGAGTTGTAGTTGTGGATCCACCCATTCACTTGCATTTTCCTTCTTTTCTTTGCCTTCTTTCTCCAAATCCAAGGTATGCCAAAATGCTCCAAGAAAACTCTAAGTGTGCAAGAGAATGAGAAAATGAGATAACAGAGAGAGAGAGATCCAAAACTAGATTGACAAAAGGTGTGAACTGATCCTTGGGATTCTTTTTATCATTGAGGCCTCTATTTATTCATTTTCCTCTATTTTTCCTTCATTTTCCTCCTCATGCAAATATGTGAGCTCTCATCTCCCTTTTCTGCTATTTTCCATTATTTCGTAAATAAAATGTCAATTAATGTCACCTTGCCTTTTCCAATGCCTTGGCCAATTTCGATAGTCATTAATTAATCACCAGTGATCCCCATCATGATGTCTTTCCCAGCATCAATCTTGGAATACGTGTCCTAAGACCTTGGTTATTACTTTTTATTTATATAGGAAATTGACCAATGGCTATTACAGGGAGCTTCACTTGCGGAGAAATACCATACCATGTAAGTTCATATTGGGGGATATATATTGAGGAAAAAATGACATAATATATTAAGCATATAATAGGGGGTAAAGGGTTTTTATATGTTATGTATAAAAAATGGAGGTCAAAGTTAATGAAAACATATAAAGGGGTATAACAAAATGTTCATGAAAAAGTGGATACCTACAATATCTAGTGAAAGTTTTTTAAATTGGGAAGGTGTATTAGGTTTGTATTGGTAGTGGGTTAGAAAAGGTGTTTTTTAGAGGTATTTTCCAATATGTAGTCAAATTAAGGGTATTTTTTAGCATACCACGAGTGAATGTGCTATGTTAGAGGTTCATTGAGTGAAGCCCTCGTGGAAGACCTCAACTTACTTCCTCGTGTATGGAAAAGAAGTTATCCTTCCTCTGAACTTATACCTCCTTACCTTACAACTTTCTCAAGAATCCTGAGGTATACCATGTCCAATTTTTCAGAGAAGGATAAACACCCTTCTCAATATAGAGGAAGAAAGGCATAAGACAATGGAGAAATTTGTTATGCATCAAAACTATATTAAACACTGGTTTTACAAGAAATTTGTTGGGAACAAGGAGTTGGGTGTGGGTGACCTAGTATTGAAATGGGACAATGCCCATGAAGAGAAAGGTAAACAAACCAAGTTCCAATCCCTATGGATCAGGCCCTTTATTATTTAGGATAAGGATGGACATAATGCTTACCATCTTCAATCATTATACGAGAGGAC